>CM038676.1:28502673-29767843 GCA_021605205.1 Aegilops longissima
TCTTGGAGCCTTCGCCTGCACTCTGCCGGAGGGGGAATCGACCACGGAGGGCTTCTACATCAACATCCTTTCCCCTCCGATGAGTTGTGAGTAGTTTACCACAGACCTACGAGTCCATAGTTATTAGCTAGATGGCTTCTTCTCTCTTTTTGGATCTCAATACAATGTTCTCCCCCTCTCTTGTGGAGATCTATTCGATGTAAACTCTTTTTGCAGTGTGCTTGTCGAGATCCGATGAATTGTGGGTTTATGATCAAGTTTATCTATGAATAATATTTGAATCTTCTCTGAAATCTTTTATGTATGATTGAGTTATCTTTGCAAGTCTCTTCGAATTACAAGTTTGGTTTGGCCTACTAGATTTGTCTTTCTTGCCATGGGAGAAGTGCTTAGCTTTGGGTTCAATCTTGCGGTGTCCTTACCTAGTGACAGAAAGGGTTGCAAGGCACGTATTGTATTGTTGCCATCGAGAATAACAAGATGGGGTTTATAACATATTGCATGAGTTTGTCCCTCTACATCATGTCATCTTGCTTAATGCGTTACTCTGTTCTTATGAACTTAATACTCTAGATGCAGGCAGGAGTCGGTCGATGTGTGGAGTAACAGTAGTAGATGCAGGCAGGATTCGGTCTACTTGTTATGGATGTGATGCCTATATACATGATCATAACTATGCGCTTTTCTATCAATTGCTCGACAGTAATTTGTTCACCCACCGTAATACTTATGCTATCTCGAGAGAAGCCACTAGTGAAACCTATGGCCCCCGGGTCTATCTCTTATCATATTTGCTTTCAATCTACTTTTATTTGCATCTTTACTTTTTGCATCTATATTACAAAATACCAAAAATATATTTATATTATCATACTATCTTTATTACATCTCACTTTCGCAAGTGGCCGTGAAGGGATTGACAACCCCTTTATTGCGTTGGTAGCGAGTTCTCAGTTTGTTTGTGTAGGTGTGTGGGACTTTTGAGGAGCCTCCTACTGGATTGATACCTTGGTTCTCAAAACTGAGGGAAATACTTACGCTACATTTGCTGCATCACCCTCTCCTCTTCGAGGAAAACCAACGCAAGCTCAAGACGTAGCGGTGGGTAGCGAACGGAACCTTGTCAGCTTCTTCAGTGCGAGCAATTTCAAGTTTCTTCTCAATGGTTCGTAACCAATCGTCTGCTTCCAAAGGGTCAACCACTTGACTAAAACTGAGAGGCTTAGTCCTTTGAAAATCTGACAGCTTGGAGTGATGGCCATTTTGATTCCCATTCTGTCCAAGCATAGCTTGCACACTTTTTAACAGCTCAATCAGATCATTGTTCCTTCTTTCCTCAAACATGCGCAGAATTTGTTCAGTGGAAGGTGGATTTGGCGGTGGAGGCGGTGGCTGTAGATACGGCTCGGGGGAGTGTCCTTCCTGCTTTGCTGAGCGACGAACAGGGACATCCTCACAAGCCTGCGTGCTGCTACCTCCCCGTGTCATCCTTCTGTTTATTTTTTCCAATAAGAGCAACCGCGATGAGAAACATCCAAACGTGGGAAGAAAAGACAATGACAAACCCGAAAGAGCGAAATGAATAAACCGAGAAACACGGCGATCGAATAAAAAGTTCCAACATAATTATACATAGACTCATACATGAAAGATAAACATCATGACTGGTGCGACTACTAGCATATATGCAACGATACACCATGGCTCATACAACTACATCCGTACATCACATGACCACTACAGATACTCACACGCTCTAAGACTCTGCCGGTGCTGCCGGATCCTCTTTTGAGTCAGACCCAGATCCTGAACTGACGACGTCAACTGAGACCTCCGGGTTAAAGGTAACACGATGGTGCTGCCTCAATCCCATAGAGGGTGGAGTAGGGTAGGATCTAGCGGCGGCTAAAACAGAACAAGCACGATTCAGCTCTCGAGCTAACTCGTGAATCAGAAAATAACTAGCAATGATATATCGAGAAAGGTGGCTAGTGTCACTATCAGACACCGGATCAACGGAATGAAAGCGAATACGACCATCATCGTTCAAAGATGGGTAGAAACGAAAACCTGGATGGTTCTGCATCTGAGCCTCTGTATAGCGTAACTCAACAAGAATCTCGAATGTAGCATACTGGACGGCCTGACACTAGTAGAAAAAGGATCAAACGTGAAGCACATTAGTGCTGGTTTGAATTTGAGCCGACACTAATGTATACATTAGTGCCGGTTCCAACGGCTAGCCGGGCCGCTTTCATTAGTACCGGTTCGTGGCGAACCTTTAGCACCGGTTCGCGCCACGAACCGGTACTAATGAGAGTGGTGGCAGGATGTTGTCAGACTGGGGCCCCTCCAGGCCCTTTAGTACCGGTTCTTGGCACGAACCGGTACTAAAGGTCGTCCTACATAAACCCTTCGTCCACCCGAGCTCACTCTGTTCTTCCCCTTTCCCCTCTCCTCTCTGTTCTTCCCCTCTTCCTCTCGAGCTCATCACACATTTTGCCCAAAATTTGTCAAGATTTGAAAGCCCCCATCCATTCAAATGATCACAAAGGTTAGCAAATTTGTCCTTTCATCTCTCGTTGCTAGATTAGCTCTTGCAATGCTTTATATAGTGATTAATTTGTGAGTTTAGTAATTTGGGAGGAAATATATATATATGTGCTAGTATTTGATTTATATGCAATTTGAGGTCAAAAATAACACTTAGTTTTCATATGTAGGTGTGATTTACTTAGTGCCTTCTAAATATCCGTCGTAACCACCGTCGATCGCCCGCACCGTCCCATCGCCCGCACCACCTTGTGGTGAGCCTCTTGTTCATGAAATTTTATATAAAAATTGATGTTTGTGTGATTTGGATATATAGTTACTCGTATAATTATCTTACCCGTACGTTGTTTGTTATACATATAGTGCCATGGTTTTGATATCCGTCCCCATCGGGCCTCGTCCTTGTTATGATTCGGATGTGGTATATATATTCTCTTTTAAAACTAGTTGCATTTCATGTTTATGACAAATTATGCCCATAAAGTTGACATAGAAATTTTTTCTAGGAGGTATGTGAACCGGAAATTCCAACCGATCCTATTGTCGAGAGGTTAAATTTAGTTGAAAGAGAAAACGAGTACTTGAAAGAAATATTGAAAAGAATTGAGGGGGAGAAGATGGAATTGGAGTTGCATGTTGCCGATGTCGTCGATGATCACAAGATCAAGATGGAGAAAATGCGCTTGAAGATTAGAAAGATTAGAAAATATGCCATCGATAGGGAGGCTTAGTATCATTATGTTGTTGGATCAATTGTTACCTTAGTTGCGATCTTGATCGCATTTGTTGTTGCATTTAAATGCTTTAGCTAGAGAGTTATTTGTTTGTTGCATTTAAGTGTTGTATGAACTTTATGTATGAACTTGTGTTAATTTGGTCTATTCGGTGTTGTGTAATGAAGATGAGCCGCAATGGATGTCGATGACCGATGCTCTCCCAGTTCGTTGAGGGCGTGCATACTTTTCTGCTTGCGGCTGAGGCAAACAAGCGGGCGGATGGTTTTATGCCTTGTCCATGTGCTGGCTGTAAGAATGGTCGCAATTACTCTACGCCAAGAACCATTCACGTCCACCTGTTTGAGTCCGGTTTCATGCCCCACTATAATGTTTGGACCAAGCACGGAGAAAGAGGGGTTATGATGTAAGACAATGAAGAAGAAGAGGACGACGACAGCTATCCTGGCCATGGGTTCCCTGAATACGATGATACAACAATGGGGGAAGAAGCTGAGCCGGTAATGCCGGAAGAAGCTGAGCCGGCAATGCGGGAAGAAGCTGAAGAAGAGGCATCAGATGAGCCCGTTGATGATCTAGGTCGGGCCATTGCCGATGCAAAGAGAAACTGCGCAAGTGATTTGGAGAAGAAGAAGTTGCAGCGCATGTTAGAGGATCACAAAAAATTGTTGTACCCGAATTGCGTAGGTGATAAGAAAAAGCTGGGCACCACACTGGAATTGCTGCAATGGAAGGCAGAGAATGGTGTGTCTGACAAGGGATTTGGAAAGTTGCTGGTAATGATAAAGGATATGCTTCCAAAGGACAACGAATTGCCCGAGAGTACGTACGAAGCAAATAAGGTTGTCTGCCCTCTAGGGTTAGAGGTGCAGAAGATACATGCATGCCCTAATGATTGCATCCTCTACCGTGGTGAGTACGAGGATTTGAACGCTTGCCCGGTATGTGGTGCATTGCGCTATAAGATCAGCCGCGATGACCGTGGTGATGTCGAGGGCGAGCGCCCCAGGAAGAAGATTCCTGCCAAGGTGATGTGGTATTCTCCTATAATACCACGGTTGATACGTTGTTCCAAAACAAAGAGCATGCCAAAGCGATCGCGATGGCACGAAGAAGACCGTAAGAAAGACGGAAAGTTGAGAGTACCCACGACGGGTCGCAGTGGAGAAAAATTGAAAGAAAGTACGGAAGGAGTTTGCAGATGACGCAAGGAGTGTATGGTTTGGTCTAAGCGCAGATGGCATTAATCCTTTTGGGGAGCAGAGCAGCAACCATAGCACCTGGCCTGTGACTCTATGTTTGTATAACCTTCCTCCTTGGTTGTGCATGAAGTGGAAGTTCATTATGATGCCAGTGCTCATCCAAGGCCCTAAGCAACCCGACAACGACATTGATGTGTACCTAAGGCCATTAGTTGAAGAACTCTTACAACTGTGGAATGGAACAGGTGTACGTGCGTGGGATGATCACATGGGGGAAGAATTTGACCTAAAGGCGTTGTTGTTCGTGACCATCAATGATTGGTCTGCTCTCAGTAACCTTTCAGGACAGACAAACAAGGGATACCGCGGATGCACGCACTGTTTGGATGATACCGACAGTATATATTTGAATAGTTGTAAGAAGAATGTGTACCTGGGACATCGTCGATTTCTTCCGAGCAGGCATCCCGTAAGAAAGAAAGGCAAGCATTTCAAAGGTGAGGCGGATCACCGGACGAAGCCTCGCCACCGTACTGGTGCTGATGTACATGATATGGTCAAGGATTTGAAGGTGATATTTGGAAAGGGTCCTGGCGGACAACCTGTTCCGAAGGACGCTGACGGACGCGCACCCATGTGGAAGAAGAAATCTATATTTTGGGACCTGCCATATTGGAAAGACCTAGAGGTCCGCTCCGCAATCGACGTGATGCACGTGACGAAGAATCTTTGCGTGACCCTGCTTGGCTTCTTGGGCGTGTATGGGAAGACAAAAGATACACCTGAGGCACGGGAGGACCAGCAACGTATGCACGGAGAAGACGGCATACATGAGGGTCATGCAAGGTACGCTCTTACCAAAGAAGAGAAGGAAATCTTCTTTGAATGCCTGCTCGATATTAAGGTACCGTCGGCTTCGTCGAATATAAAGGAATAATAAACATGGCAGAGAAAAGTTTCCGAACCTAAAGTCTCATGACTGCCACGTGATTATGACGCAACTACTTCCGGTTGAATTGAGGGGCTTCTACGGAAAACGCTCGATTAGCCATTGTGAAGCTATGTGCATTTCTCAATGCAATCTCTCGAAGGTAATCGATCCAGAAATCATACCAAGGTTCTGAGAATGATTTGGTGCAATGTCTTGTCAGTTTCGAGTTGATGTTCCCACCAGCCTTCTTCAACATCATGGACGCACGTCCTAGTTCACCTATCGAAGAGATTAACGTTTTGGGTCCTGTATTTCTACACAATATGTTCCCCTTTGAGAGGTTCATGGGAGTCTTAAAGAAATATGTTCATAACCGTGCTAGGCCGAAGGAAGCATCTCCAAGGGCCATCAAAATGAGGAGGTCATTGAGTTTTGTATGGACTTTATTCCTGACCTTAAGCCGATTGGTGTTCCTAAATCGCGGCATAAGGGCAGGACTGGATGGAAAAGGCACGCTAGAGGGGAACAAATAATATGTATGGACGGACATTCTCTCACTGAAGCACACTACACAGTTCAACAGAATTCCGCCTTGGTGGCTCCGTATATGGATGAACACAAGAATTTGCTACGCCCAAACACCGGAGCGGTCGATGACTGGATTACACGTGAACAAACCAGGAGTTTCGCCACTGGTTGCGAACACGCACCATGCATGACACCTCTATTGAAGATGACCTGTACTTGCTGTCCCGATTACCATCTTGAATATAATGACTTTCAAAGGGTACGAGATAAATGGTAATACATTTTACACGATCGCCCAAGATAAGAAGAGCACCAACCAAAACAGTGGTGTCCGCTTTGATGCGAAACCAAGACGGAAAGGAAACATATTATGGTTATATACAGGACATATGGGAACTTGACTATCGACGTGGTTTAAAGGTCCCTTTGTTTGGTGCAAATGGGTCAATATGACACGAGGCGGGTAACGGAAGACCCGCGAGACGGAATGACAACAGTGGATCTCAACAATCTTGCGTATGCAGATTTAACCATTCGTCCTAGCCAATGATGTGGCACAGGTTTTCTATGTGAAGGACATGTCTACCAAGCCAAGAAAAAGAAAAGATAAGGAAGCGAATGCATCGTACGATGATCCAAAGCGGCACATAGTTCTTTACGGGAAGAGAAACATCGTGGGAGTGGATGACAAGACAGACAAGTCAGAAGATTATGAAAAGTTTGATGAAATTGCTCCATTCACAAGTGAATATTGACCCGAGCATCCCGTTAAATGATGAAGATTTTCCATGGTTACGGCGCAAAGGGACACACACGAAGAAAAAGTTTCACACCCAAAGATCTGGGATGTGATCGGCTTCACTATCATCACTTTCTTACGTGTTTCACACCCGAGGGGAATCTCTGTAATAGTTAGGGTAGTTATGCATTTTGGCATTTGAAACGAAGAAATTTTATGTGCAAACAAATTCTTTCATGCCTTTACTGATTTTTAAAGTTAAATTATTCACAAACTAGTGATTCACACTAATTTCAAATAATTCAAAATTTAAACTATTCAAATTTGAAAACTACGGGCACTAACAGAAAGTTTGTAATTTTTTGTACCTAAAGCAAAAATATTCACAAAGAAACTCTAAATACACAATAAAAACAACACAAAAATAAATAAAGCAAAAAAAATAAAAAAACCCGCCTACTAGGCCAGAGCGGCCTGCATACGACTAGAAACCCAACCTGTTGTTGGGCAGGATGCAGGCCATAAAAGGCAAAGTGGGCCTGTGGCAACAAAGAACACGAGGCCCAGAGGCCTGCTTTGGAGAGGAGCTCGAGAGAGCGACCGCACGAGGTTTATAAACCAGTCGGTCGCCCCTCGGCTAGCGAGGTGGGACTAAACTTGCCGCCGCACTGCGCTGCCAATAAGACCACCTTTAGTACCGGTGGTGGCACAAATCGGTACTAAAAGCGCGCCGCCGCCCAGATGTCTCCATCCTCGTCGCCGCCCCGTCGCCGCCCGTCGTTCCGCCCCGTCGTCCCGTCGTCACCGCCGCCCGTCCGGCCCGTCCGCGTCGTCCCGTCCCGTCATCGGCGCCGCCCGATACGTCCCGTCGTCGGTGCCGCCTGCCCGTCCGTCCCGTCTGTCGTCATCCCGTCGTCGCTTGCGCTTGCCGTCGCCCCTGTCGCCAAGGCGCCCCCGCCGCCGCCCGTCGTCCCTCGCCTGCTGTTGGCACACACACACACATACATTTTTTGTTTTTAGTTATACAAATAGTTAGAAAATTTTCTGTTTTTAGAAATTGTTAGAAATTTTTCTGTTTTTCAGAAATAGTTAGAAATGTTAGAATAGTTAGAATAGTTAGAATAGTAAGAAATGTTAGAATTGTTAGAAATGTTAGAATTGTTAAATTTTTTCTATTTTTAGTTATAGAAATAGTTATAAAAAGTTAGAATTGTTAGAAATTTTTCTG
Organism: Aegilops longissima; assembly: GCA_021605205.1. NCBI lineage: Eukaryota > Viridiplantae > Streptophyta > Magnoliopsida > Poales > Poaceae > Aegilops > Aegilops longissima. Next base: position 28,510,589 of record CM038676.1, read on the forward strand.
TTTTTTAGTTATAGAAATAGTTATAAAATGTTAGTATATATATATATATATATATATATATATAGAAATGTTATAATTTTTTTCTATTTTTTAGTTATAGAAATATTAGAAATGTTATAGAAATGTTAGTTATATATAGCATTGTTAGAAATGTTATAGAAATGTTAGTTATATAGAAATGTTAGAAATTTTAGTTATCAAAATCCAATCATTAAAAAATATTACTTTTTGCGGGCATATAGCTAGTATTTGTTCTCGACGATGCCCGACCCGCATCCTCGCCGTCGACACGTCCGCGACGACGTCCGGCTGACCCATGTCCGGGACTGGGCTCCGCCGAGCTGGCACTGGGAGGTGCTGCCTGGAGGGGCGCGCCGCTTGATGAGGAACCTGGCCCCGGGTCCCGTCGTCGACCCTGATCTCGTTTGGTGGCGTTCGCGTGGGCCAGTTTTGGCGCGGAGGGAGCCAGCCCCGCCGGAGGTGGTACGTCACCGTGTCAGGGAGGAGGACGAGCACGTCCATCGCTACATGGTTGCGTTAGAGGGCGGCAGGTTCTCCAATACCTGGCAGTTTCTTCAGGGATCTCACTTCAGCTATGATCCTGTGAGGGTTCCTTCTCTTTGGGTGTCCACCGCCCGCGCCGCAGGAACCGCGAGTGTCCTAGATTCTTCTATAGTATTCGATCTTTATTAGCTACCTAGCCAGTGATGTATTCGATATTATATCTATTATTCGAGACGATGTATTCGAGATTATATCTATTATTCGAGACGATGTTTTCGAAATATATCTATTATTCGAGACGATGTATTCGAGATTATATCTATTATTCGAGACGATGTAATTTGAATACTAAATTGTTTTATATTTCTTTTGGATTAGTTAAATAAAAGCTATGGCGGACAATACCGGCAGAGAGGGAGGACAAGCCATGTTCGATATGATACGCCATCCTCACGGGCCAGATGATGAACAGAATGAAGAAGATTATGAGGGCTCTGAATTTCTAAACAACACCGGAGAGGGTGATATGATATTCGATCTTGACGACCGAATTGATGAAGTCATGAACTATGATTATGATGATGACGAAGAAAATGTTGATCTTGAAACAACAAAGACCGGCGAGGTATATATATTTATATAAGCAGGCATCTGGTGATCATCACATGTTTTAAATGACTTGAAGATATATTAACGAATCGATCTTTGTTCTTTCAGCCATCCGTATCGAGCAAATCTTCAGGCAAAAGGACTAAACGAGGCCCGAACAAAAAGTTGAAGGAGGGCGTAAAGTACAATATCGAGGCAATCAGACCTAATGGCGAACCATTAGTGCCTAAGAAGATTGCGGACAAGTTCGTTCGTCAGTGCGGAGTTCTTGTGAAGGACCAACTCCCGATCTCCCTTCAAGAATGGAGAGAGCCAGCAAAGCCACGTCCAGATGTTACTTTTGTCGACAAACCACAAAAAGAGCTGCTTTGGGATACTCTCATGGAACATTTCACCCTACCAGATCATTTCACATAAGCAGATGTGCAGAAAGTCAAGGACGTTGCTCTTAGGAAGATGGCGGTTGCATTCAAGAACCACAAGAATCGTGAATGGGACAAGTACGTCAAGGGAGGAAGGAAGACTCCAGTATTCGAGGGAACACTAGAGAACCAACGTGCTCATTGGGACGATTTCGTGAAATTCAAGTATTCGGAATTAGCTAAGGAACGGTCGAGAATAAACAAGAAGAATGCCGAACAAAAGGATAAGTTCCATAAGCTGGGGCCAGGTGGCTATGCGGTGGCAATGCCAAAGTGGGATAAGTCTGAGAAAGAGATGGAGGATGCAGGTGTCACTCCGGTTACTAAGAGCTGGCCCCCCAGGTGCAGGACTTGGTTCTATGCGCATGGGGGGGAGTTGGACCCGAAGACAGGCAATGTTTCGACGAGGGCAAGTCTGAAGGGAGCCGACGATGCGATACTTGTTGCAATAGAAGAGGCACGATCGGGGGTGTTCCAGCCCAACAGAGAGAACGACGAGCTTACGCGTGCCCTGGGAAATCCTGAACACCCGGGAAGAACACGAGGCAAGGGCGCTATTCCGTGGTATGAGGGGTTTTTAGACTGGAACAACGACTACAGAACCCGTGCGAGAAAGAAGATTGTGGAGGAGAAGAAGAGGAAGATGGAGGAGGAGCAGAGGAAGCGGGACTATGAACGCCTTCAAGGACTAGAAGCAAGTCAAGCGGAATTGGCAGTCAAATTCCAGCGGCAGCAGGAGTAGATCGACTCACTTAGCCAGCAAAGGGGGTCTCAGCAGCTGCAGCAATTAGCGGATGATCCAGCATTGGATAGCACCGCCCCATCCATGCCGAGAAGCAGCGTGGGTTCCGCCCCGGACGACGCAATGCTAGATAAATACCCCGTGGATGACGTCACGGATAACACTAACTGCGAGCTACACGTCAAAATGAAGAACATATCCACGAAGGTGGCGGACGTCGTTGCTTTTACAAATCCCCACGAGGCAACCTTCCATTGCAACCCGATTCCAGCGGGCTATGCTCGTGTCTTGGTTGATGAGGTGGTGGACCCATATTCGGAGCTACAGCTTGACATTCCTGGAGGTGACGACGAGCACTTTCTGAGAGGCCAAACATCGATCATCCTATGGAAAAGGATTGCATCATCTTCAAGGCCACCGACACGTGATCAGCCGACTCCTCGTCGAAGTCCGCCACCGAGTCAACAGACTCCCGCTCCCGCAAGTCCACCAAGTCCGCAAAGTGTCGGGACACTCCTCCTCCAAGTCCGCAAAGTGTCGCCTCCTCCTCCTCCAAGTCCGCCACAGCGTCAGACGCCCTCCTCCTCCAAGTCCGCACAACCTCAGGCCACTCCTCCTCCAAGTCCGCACAGCTTCAGGCCCTCCTCCTCGTCCAACTCAGCCCGTCAGCCATCTCCGCCGCCTCAAGAATCGCAGAAGAGACACCCGCAGCTATGGTGCGAAGGCACGAGTCGAGGTAGTACAGAAGTACAAGCGGAGGCAAGCGATATAAATATGGTCCAAGCCTCACGCCTCTTCCGCAGAGGCCTTATGAGAGGTCCGAGGAGGAAAACGCAGCCATATCGAAGGCCTGTGGAAGCCCATTTTGCACCGAAACCACCACCGCCGCCAAGGGAGAAAGTGCACGAGGAAACGATTGACCACTTCATTCAGATGGCTCAACCACCAGCTCCCAAGCCTGTTGACACAGACTATGAGCGCCACATCAGGAAGTTAAATCGAGCACGTCTCACGTAAGGAGGCGAGCTCGGGATCGAGCAAACAACAAGCAGCTGTCAAAAATGCGGAAAACCATTGCCCACCTGGGAGAACAGCGGCGAATCGATCCCTCGCTTGTTGTGCCAACAACACGTGATAAAGACTGCGCCCAATATTATTGTGGGCAAACAGTTTATGTTCGAGGTGGGCAATGTGGTAATAACCAAGGACCATATAATGCAGGCTGAAGTTCTCAACATCACTGTTGGACAACTCCTCGAGATCGAGCCCATGCCTGTGCTTACAGAGGATGAAATAAAACGGAAATATGTCTGGGGCCAACCTTTGGTCAAGCCAGACAAGGTCAAGAACCTCCCAACGAGAATGTATGAATTGCATCAATGGTACATGAATATTACCAAGATTTCCAATCGATTGTCCCTCATGGTGAATGTCAAGGAGGAGCATTACTTCCATGAGAAAGCTCTGTCCGTTGAGTATTCTGAACTGTTTCAGTTATACAATCAAGACGCACTCGACAAATCTATCGTCAATTGCTATTGTCTGTAAGTGATTTTTTTCTGTAATTTAAGTCTCAAGCTAGATGTAGTGATCCTTTTGATCAATCATTACCTGTAATTATCCTCACTATATTCTTTTCTGTGGTATTACGCAGGATGAAGATGTATGAAATGAGAAAAGGTGGACGCTTTGGCATTGGGTTCATTGACCCAAACACCGTTAATGAATACACATGGCTAATAAATCCACATCATCAAAAGGCCGTAGAGGACAACATGCTAGAGTTCTTGAAGCGCCTCAAATACAATGAAGATATACTACTTCCTTACAACTTCCAGTGAGTCACACTGTCTTGTACTACAAATTCTCTGTTTTTGCCTACTAGCTAGCTACATGTTTTTGCTTACATATGCCCGCTTAATTAAGACATGCAAACGTGTGTGCATGCAAATTTCACTGGATCTTGTGTATCATTAAAGTTGGCGCGGAACAGTTGAAATCTGGACTCACTACTCAAAGTAAATACTGACTATAACATCTTGTTTGGGATAGTCAACAGGTAATTTCAATCATTATTAACTATATATCTCGCCTATTTAGTTCGTCATTTCATGATATGAACTATTTAATAACCCTTTATTCATTTTCTTTGTCGGTGGGCAGGGCTTGGGCAAGGTTCATCAGCGTCACGGAAGGCGAATGGAAAAAAAGCTTAAATGGTTTCGACCCAAGGTAAGTAATTATAGTACTAGCTAGCTAGCTAGCTGCCATCTCTTTAATTATCATGCTTGATTAATTATTATCTGATCAAATTCCATTCTCGTAAAGGCCCTGCAGCGGTAGTAGGGACTGATCTGTGTGCATTCTGCGTTTGCGAGAACATTCGCATGATGGCGTCCGAAAGGAGCAGATCTCAAAGACAGGAATGGGTACGCTTGTCGAACACTATTCACAATTTTACACCATTATCGATATCTAGTCACACAATTAATACACATGCATATTGATCTCCTTCTTAACAGTTCACAGAGGTGCGGGACAAGCTCCTAGAAATGGAGAGCGAGAAGCACTTCAAGAGGAAACAGCGGGATTTTTGCTCGACCAGGTCATAAATCCAAGGAGAATACTATTACCGCTACCGCCCCATGAAAACCACTTCCAATTGTCATCGTGTTCAAGGCACCAATTAGGCTAATGCCACTGGCTCAAGGCAACATGCATATGTAGGAGAAATTGTATATAGCTATACATGTGTATGTGTGAATTAATTAATATGGTGGTTTGTGAGACATTGATGATATATATATGCATGATTGGTTCTACTAGAAATTATATATATATATGCATAACGTGTACAATGTGTAGTATCGTAAAATACCAGCAAACGAAAAAGAATTGAAATGGAAACACAAAATTAAATAAAAAAGAAATCATAAAACTAAAAACCCCCAAACCTTATAGTACCGGTTGGTGTTACCAACCGGTACTAAAGGGCTCCCTGCCCCCGGAGCTGCCTCGTGCCACGTGGTTGGCCTTTAGCACTAGTTCGTGCTGAACCGGTACTAAAGGGGGGGGGGCTTTAGTGACCACACTTTAGTGCCGGTTGTGGAACCGGCACTAAAGGGCCTTACGAACCGGTGCTATTGCTCGGTTCTGCACTAGTGTGAGCGGCGGTGGATGCATAACCGCTCTGAGAGGTACAATTGTAAGAGCCTATTGACGAACTGGTGTGTAGAGTAACCACTGCGTGATACTCATACACGGAGTCGGCTAGACGCTCCCAGTACACCCGATATGCTGGGTCGTCACCATCAGGGTACAATCGACGCCACACGCTACAAAGAAGATGCGGTGACGTGTACGGCATCAGCTGCAACTGACAGGGATACGGCACCGGAGCCATCTACACTCACAACCATTAGTGGATTAGAAATAAAATAAAACGAGTGCATGCAATGCAACAATCAGCTCTAAACACTACCGGCACTCAACTTTTACTCTAACTGATGTCCAGCTAACACATCGGTAGTCTAGCGTGTCCTACTGTCAGCGTGGCTCTGATACCAAGCGTTGTGGCACCCCGGCTCAGAGCGACCGGTTTACCTTGCATTGCCAACCCAGAGATCATGTCTTCTGGAAACACACAACATCTTGGTACAGAAATCACCGCTTTATTGAAACTAGCGGAAGCACAGTGTGACATTACATCAAGTTGCGAGGCCAAGCGGCACCGTCGGTGCGACTGAACAATATGTACATTATTTAGTGAACATAAAAGGGCCTCGAGCACGACATATACACGGCAGCGGAATAACGATGTAGCGGGACTCCATAGCACATGGACAACGATGTGGACACGATCTAGACTCGGCAGCACTCCGATCCAGTTAGACCTTCCTGAAATCTGGCATAACATGCCAGGTCAGTACATTGAATGTACTTGCAAGCTCACTACAAACATAACCATAATGACTAACAATATGATGACATTTAATCAAGTTAAATGCAAACAACATCATGCTACTCATGCAGTGAACCAAACTTGTGCATCGAGTCACTCGGACTCTCTTACCAACAAGTTGCCTCGCAACCGAACATTGCTCACGACGAAGCACTAACGGAGCCAAACTTGGTTCAACTGGTTACCTCGTAACCAAACAGTGATCACTCCCGGATCACAAGTGATACCACAACCATCAGTCTCACTGACTTCATCATGCTCCAACCAGTGCAATGCAATTAAATTAGTGTGCAAGATTTATCATTAAAAGTTGATCCATGGTGTGACTTACTTACGAATTGGGCCCTTATCCGCAGGCGCGGCTATTGATAGATTAATACACTCTGTAGAGGTAGCGCACTTTACCCACACCACGGAATCCATGGCCTCGCACTCCCATTCGGGTGGACCAACGACATTCCGACAGAACTCTCCCATTGCCATGAGACTCTTACGGCCACTCCGAACAACTCCCCACTGGGCTTAGTCATGGGTGACCCAGCCTACCAAAGGTAAACTACCACCGTCGTGGCAAATAAACAGTCCCAAACGGGGATACGGTACCATAACAACAACGGGTCCACAAGGTTATGTCTGCTTACTGGGCCAGGGTAACGCATGCCCATAACCTTCCCTCGTTGGAGGCACCGTCAAAAGTCATGACAACGGACGACTAACGGCCTCCCCATAAAGGCATATGTGGTTGCACTTGTCAGCCCAATTCAGTGGCACCATGACCTGACCAACTTTATGTTCAAGTTCAACTATCATGAGGTTTAACTTGAAATAAAATGCTCGAGTCTATATATGCCATGCAACCATATAACATGCATCACATATCACAACATATCAACTTCGTTCACAGTTCTACTTGCACAAACTTAACTTTCAACATTTCTGGTCCTATGTTACTTGCTATTCATACTCATCACTATAGTTGGCATTAATCAAATAAAACTTATCTTAGCATGTATATAGGAAAAATTAGACCGATAATCATATCACCATAGTCATGAAAAATTTACTTAGATCAACTACTCAAGCTACATCTCACTAGCTCAAGCATTCACTTCTGATAACTAAGCATTTTGATCATGACAAACTAAATAACACAAGCAATATTTAGTTTAATACTATATGCAATGAATAACATATAAATTCAAGTAGAAAACATGAATATTGCAAAGACACCATGATAATGTTGTTGTGGCTTGCCTTAGTGCAGCGGAGCTTCACACTCCTCTTGGATGCCTTCAAGACAAGCTTCACCTTCTGAAAATAATTCAAATGACAAAAAGAAAATATAAAGAACACTTCTTAAAATTACCAGAAATTCTAGGCAGCAAAGAAAAATGTGTGTTACTAGGATTTTCCAGTAAGAACAGAATTTAAAAAGAATCAACTCATTTGGATTGTAGAATAAGAGTTATAGCTGGTCAAAGTTCTGGTCAAGTTTGAATTAAAGAGAAAAACCGGGGGGTGACGTCGAAGGCGTAAACCGCCTGGGCCCCACCACTCATACCGCTTCGGCAGCGGCCTGAGTGGCTGACAGCGGGCCCCAGCAGTCAGGTCATAGGGGGAGAGAGAGAAATAGAGCACGCTGAGGCTCCGCCCGAGCTCACGCCGGCGACGAACGCTCTTTGGCCAGATCCAAAGGGATACGATGGGAGAGGAGATCGATACGCACCTTCCCGTACCCGTAGCGTGGCTAGGGGTGGCCGGACGGGGTCGGGATGGAGCTCTCAAGTGGCAGTAGTGTTGGGGAACGTAGCAGAAATTCAAAATTTTCTACGCATCACCAAGATCAATCTATGGAGATTCTAGCAACAAGAGGAAGGAGAGTGCATCTACATACCCTTGTAGATCGCTAAGCGAAGCGTTCATGAGAACGGGGTTGAAGGAGTCGTGCTTGTCGTGATCCAAATCACCGGAGATCCTAGTGCCGAACGGACGGCACCTCCGCGCTCAACACACGTACAGCCCGGTGACGCCTCCCATGCCTTGATCCAGCAAGGAGAGAGGAGAGGTTGAGGAAGACTCCATCCAACAGCAACACAACGGCGTGGTGGTGGTGGAGGCGTGGCAATCCTGCAGGCTTCGCCAAGCACCTACGGAGAGGAGGAGGTGTCACGGAGGGAGGGAGGCGCCAGGGGCTCTGGTGTGGATGCCTCCTCCCTCCACTATATATAGGGGCAAGGGAGAGGGGAGGCGCAGCCTGCCCCTCCTCCAAGGGAGGGTGCGGCCAAGAGGGGAGGAGTCCATCCTCCCAAGGCACCCTGAGGTGCCTTCCCTCTATGGACTCTTCCTCTCCAAGTGTTTCATGCGCATGGGCCTCTTGGGGCTGGTTCCCTTGGCCCATGTAGGCCTAGGCGCACCACCTAGGGCCCATGTGGCCCCGGGCAGGTGGCCCCACCGGTGGGCCCAGGACCCTCCGGTGGTCCCGGTACAATACCGATAACCCCAAACTTGTCCCGATGGTCGAAACAGCACTTCCCATATATAAATCTTTACCTCCGGACCATTCCGAACTCCTCGTGACGTCCGGGATCTCATCCGGACTCTGAACAACATTCGTAACCACATACAAGCTTCCTTTATAACCCTAGCGCCATCGAACCTTAGTGTGTAGACCCTACGGGTTCGGGAACCATGCGACATGACCGAGACGTTCTCCGGTCAATAACCAACAGCGGATCTGGATACCCATGTTGGATCCCACATGTTCCACGATGATCTCATCGGATGAACCACGATGTCAAGGACTCAATCGATCCCGTATACAATTCCCTTTGTCTAGCGGTATTGTACTTGCCCGAGATTCGATCGTCGGTATCCCGATACCTTGTTCAATCTCGTTACCGGCAAGTCTCTTTACTCGCTCAGAACACATCATCCCGTGATCAACTCCTTGATCACATTGTGCACATTATGATGATGTCCTACCGAGTGGGCCCAGAGATACCTCTCCGTCACACGGAGTGACAAATCCAGCCTCGATTCGTGCCAACCCAATGACACTTTCGGAGATACCCGTAGTGTACCTTTATAGTCACCCGATTACGTTGTGACGTTTGGTACACCCAAAGCATTCCTACGGTATCCGGGAGTTGCACAATCTCATGGTCTAAGGAAATGATACTTGACATTTAGAAAAGCTTTAGCATACGAACTACGATCTTTGTGCTAGGCTTAGGATTGGGTCTTGTCCATCACATCATTCTCCCAATGATGTGATCCCGTTATCAATGACATCCAATGTCCATGGTTAGGAAACCGTAACCATCTATTGATCAACGAGCTAGCCAATAGAGGCTTGCTAGGGACATGGTGTTGTCTATGTATCCACACATGTATTTGAGTTTCCTATCAATACAATTATAGCATGGATAATAAACGATTATCATGAACAAGGAAATATAATAATAATAACTAATTTATTATTGCCTCTAGGGCATATTTCCAACAGTCTCCCACTTGCACTAGAGTCAATAATCTAGTTCACATCGCCATGTGATTAACACTGATAAGTCACATCGCCATGTGACGAACATCCAAAGAGTTTACTAGTGTCTCAAACTAGTTCACATCACCATGTGATTAAGTCTCAATGAGTTCTGGGGTTTGATCATGTTTTGCTTGTGAGAGAGGTTTTAGTCAACGGGTCTGAACCTTTCAGATCCGTATGTATTTCGCAAATCTCTATGTCATATTGTAAATGCTGCTTTCACGCTCCACTTGGAGCTATTCCAAATGGTTGCTCCACTATACGTATCCGGTTTGCTTCTCAGAGTCACTCGGATAGGTGTTAAAGCTTGCATCAATGTAACCCTTTACGCCGAACTCTTTATCACCTCCATAATCGAGAAACATGTCCTTATTTACTCCAAGGACAATTTTGACCGCTGTCCAATGATCCATTCCTGGATCATTCTTGTACCCCTTGACTGACTCATGGCAAGGCACACTTCCGGTGCGGTACACAGTATAGCATACTGTAGAGCCTATGTCTGAAGCATAGGGGACGACCTTCGTCCTTTCTCTCTTTTCTGCCGTGGTCGAGCTTTAAGTCTTAACTTCATACCTTACATCTCAGGCAAGAACTCCTTCTTTGATCGATCCATCTTGAACACTTTCAAGATCATGTCAAGGTATATGCTCATTTGAAAGTACCATTAAGCATTTTGATCTATCACTATAGATCTTGATGCTCAATGTTCAAGTAGCTTAATACAGGTTTTCACTTGAAAACACTTTTCAAATAACCCTATATGCTTTCCAGAAATTCTACATCATTTCGATCAACAATATGTCAACAACATATACTCATCAAAAATTCTATAGTGCTCCCTCTCTTCTTTGGAAATACAAGTTTCTCATAAACTTTGTATACACCCAAAATCTTTGGTCATCTCATCAAAGCGCACATTCCAACTCCGAGATGCTTACTCCGGTCCTTAGAAAGGATCATTGGAGCCAGATACCTTTTAGCATCCTTAGGATCGACAAAACTTTTCTGATTGTATCACATACAACCTTTCCTTACGTAAACTGGTAAGGAAACTCGTCTTGACATCCATCTGCCAGATTTCATAAATGCAGCTTGTGCTAACATGATTCCGACGGACTTAAGCATCGCTACGGATGAGAAAATCTCATCGTAGTCAACTCCTTGAACTTGTGAAAAACTCTTTGCCACAAGTCGAGCTTCATAGAAGGTGACATTACCGTCCATGTCCGTCTTCTTCTTAAAGACCCATTTATTTCAATGGCTTGCCGATCATCGGGCAAGTCCACCAAAGTCCATGCTTTGTTATGATATATGGATCCTACCTCGGATTTCATGGTTTCTAACCATTTGTCGGAATTTGGGCCCACCATCGCTTCTCCATAGCTCGTAGGTTCATTGTTGTCTAGCAACATGACCTTCAAGACATGATTACAGTACCACTCAAGTAGCACGCATCCTTGTCACCCCACGAGGTACGTCGGTGACTTGATCCAAACTTCATGATCACTATCATAAGCTTCTACTTCAATTGGTGTAGGTGCCACGGAACAACTTCACGTGCCCTGCTACACACTTGTTGAAGTGACGGTTCAATGACCTCATCAAGTCTCCACCATCCTCCCACTCAACTTTTCGAGACGAACTTTTCCTCGAGAAAGGACCCGATTCAAGAAACAATCCCTATTGCTTCGGATCTGAATTAGGAGGTATACCCAACCGTTTTGGGTGTCCTATGAAGATGCATTTTGTCCGCTTTGGGTTCGAGCTTATCAACCTGAAACTTTTCCACATAAGCGTCGCAGCCCCAAACCTTTAAGAAATGACAGCTTAGGTTTCTATAAACCATAGTTCATACGGTGTCATCTCAACGGAATTACGTGGTGCCCTATTAAAGTGAGTGTGGTTGTCTCTAATGCCTAACCCATGAATGATAGTGGTAATTTGATAAGAGACATCATGGTATGCACCATATCCAATAGGGTGCAACTATGATGTTCGGACACACCATCAACTATGGTGTTCCAGGCGGTATTAATTGTGAAACAATTTGCACAATGTCTTAATTGTGTGCCAAAACTCGTAACTCAGATATTCATCTCTATGATCATATCATAGATATTCTATCCTCTTGTCACGAAGATCTTAAACTTCACTCTCAAATTACTTGAACCATTCAATAATTCAGACTTGTGTTTCATCAAGTAAATATACTCAATATCTACTCGAATCATCTGTGAAGTAAGAACATAACGATATTCATCTGATGCCTCAAGACTCATTGGACTGCACACATCAAAATGTGTTACTTCCAACAAGTTGCTATCTTGTTCCATCTTACTGAAACCGAGGCTTTTCAGTCATCTTGCCCATGTGGTATGATTTGCATGTCTCAAGTGATTCAAAATCAAGTGAGTCCAAACGGTCCATTTGCATGGAGTTTCTTCATGCATATACACCAATAGACATGGTTCGCATGTCTCAAACTTTTCAAAAACGAGTGAGTCCAAAGATCCATCAACATGGAGCTTCTTCATGCATTTTATACCAATATGACTTACATGGCAGTGCCACAAGTAAGTGGTACTATCATTACTATCTTATACCTTTTGGCATGGAAATGTGTATCACTACGATCGAGATTCAATCAACCATTCCTTTAGGTGCAAGACCATTGAAGGTATTATTCAAATAAACAGAGTAACCATTATTCTCCTTAAATGAATAACCGTAATGCGATAGACATGATCCAATCAAGTCTATGCTCAACGCAAACACCAAATCTCGATGGTAGAGGGAGCGTGCGATGCTTGATCACATCAACCTTGGAAAAAACTTCCAACACATATCGTCGGCTCACCTTTAGCTAGTCTCCGTTTATTCCGTAGCTTTTATTTCGAGTTACTAACACTTAGCAACCGAACCGGTATCTTAATACCCTGGTGCTACTAGGAGTACTAGCAAAGTACACATTAACATAACATATATCCAATATATTTCTATCGACCTTGCCAGCCTTCTTATCTACCAAGTATCTAGGGTAATTCTGCTCCAGTGGCTGTTCCCCTTATTACAGAAGCACTTAGTCTCGGGTTTGGGTTCAACCTTGGGTTTCTTCACTGGAGCAGCAACTGATTTGCCGTTTCACGAAGTGTCCCTTCTTGCCCTTGCCCTTCTTGAAACTAGTGGTTTCATCAACCATCAACAATTGATGATCCTTCTTGATTTCAACTTTCGCGATGTCAAACAACGCGAATACCTCAAGGATCATCATATCTATCCCTGATTTGTTATAGTTCATCACGAAGCTCTAGCAGCTTGGTGGCAATGACTATGGAGAAACATCACTATCTCATCTGGAAGATCAACTCCCACTCGATTCAAGTGATTGTTGTACTCAGACAATCTGAGCACAAGCTCAACGATTGAGTTTTTCTCCCTTAGTTTGCAGGCCAAGAAAATCGTCGGAGGTCTTATACCTCTTGACGTGGGCACGAGCCTGAAATCCCAATTTCAGCCCTCAAAACATCTCATATGTTTTGCGACGCTTCAAAAAACGTCTTTGGTGCCTCAATTCTAAACCGTTTAACTGAACTATCACGTAGTTATCAAAATGTGTATGTCAGATGTTCGCAACATCTACAGACCACGTTCGAGGTTCAGCACACTGAGCGGTGCATTAAGGACATAAGCCTTTTACTGTCTGCATAATTGCTACTATCAACTTTCAACTAATTTTTCTCTAGGAACATATCTAAACAGTGGAACTAAAGCGCGAGCTTACGACATAATTTGCAAAAGGTCTTTTGACTATGTTCAAGATAATTAAGTTCATCTTATGAACTCCCACTCAGATAGACATCCCTCTGGTCATCTAAGTGATTACATGATCCGAGTCAACTAAGCCGTGTCCGATCATCACGTGAGACGGACTAGTCATCATCGGTGAACATCTTCATGTTGATCGTATCTACTATACGACTCATGCTCGACCTTTCGGTCTCCGTGTTCCGAGGCCATGTCTGCACATGCTAGGCTCGTCAAGTTAACCCCAAGTGTTTTTGCTGTGTAAATCTGTCTTACACCCGTTGTATGTGAACGTAAGAATCCATCACACCCGATCATCACGTGGTGCTTAGAAGCGACGAACTGTAGCAACGGTGCACAGTTAGGGGAGAACACTTCTTGAAATTGTTCTAAGGGATCATCTTATTTACTACCGTCGTTCTAAGTAAACAAGATGCATAAACATAATAAACATCACATGCAATTATATAGTAGTGACATGATATGGCCAATATCATATTGCTCCTTTTGATCTCCATCTTCGGGGCTCCATGATCATCATCGTCACCGGCATGACACCATGATCTCCATCATCATGATCTCCATCATCGTGTCTTCATGAAGTTGTCTCGCCAACTATTACTTCTACTACTATGGCTACCGGTTAGCAATAAAGTAAAGTAATTACATGGCGTTGTTTAATGACACGCAGGTCATACAATAAATAAAGACAACTCCTATGGCTCCTGCCGGTTGTCATACTCATCGACATGCAAGTCGTGAATCCTATTACAAGAACATGATCAATCTCATACATCACATATCATTCATCACATTCTTCTTGGCCATATCACATCACATAGCATACCCTGCAAAAACAAGTTAGACGTCCTCTAATTGTTGTTGCATGTTTTACGTGGCTGCTATGGGTATCTAGCAAGAACGTTTCTTACCTACGCAAAACCACAACGTGATATGCCAATTGCTATTTACCCTTCATAAGGACCCTTTTCATCGAATCCGATCCGACTAAAGTAGGAGAGACAGACACCCGCCAGCCACCTTATGCATCTAGTGCATGTCACCGGTGGAACCGGTCTCACGAAGAGTACGTGTAAGGTTGGTCCGGGCCGCTTCATCCCACAATGCCGCCGAATCAAGATTGACTAGTAACGGTAAGCATATTGAACAAAATCAACGCCCACAACTACTTTGTGTTCTACTCGTGCAAAGAATCTACGCAATAGACCTAGCTCATGATGCCACTGTTGGGGAACGTAGCAGAAATTCAAAATTTTCTACGCATCACCAAGATCAATCTATGGAGATTCTAGCAACAAGAGGAAGGAGAGTGCATCTACATACCCTTGTAGATCGCTAAGCGGAAGCGTTCATGAGAACGGGGTTGAAGGAGTCGTACTCGTCGTGATCCAAATCACCGGAGATCCTAGTGCCGAACGGACGGCACCTCCGCGTTCAACACATGTACAGCCCGGTGACGTCTCCCATGCCTTGATCCAGCAAGGAGAGAGGGAGAGGTTGAGGAAGACTCCATCCAACAGCAACACAACGGCGTGGTGGTGGTGGAGGCGTGGCAATCCTGCAGGCTTCGCCAAGCACCCACGGGAGAGGAGGAGGTGTCACGGGAGGGAGGGAGGCGCCAGGGGCTCTGGTGTGGATGCCTCCTCCCTCCACTATATATAGGGGCAAGGAGAGGGGAAGGCGCAGCCTTGCCCCTCCTCCAAGGGAGGGGTGCGGCCAAGAGGGGAGGAGTCCATCCTCCCAAGGCACCTCTGAGGTGCCTTCCCTCTATGGACTCTTCCTCTCCAAGTGTTTCATGCATGGGCCTCTTGGGGCTGGTTCCCTTGGCCCATGCAGGCCTAGGCGCACCACCTAGGGCCCATGTGGCCCCGGGCAGGTGGCCCCACCGGTGGGCCCGGGACCCTCCGGTGGTCCGGTACAATACCGATAACCCGAAACTTGTCCCGATGGCGAAACAGCACTTCCCATATATAAATCTTTACCTCCGGACCATTCCGAACTCCTCGTGACGTCCGGGATCTCATCCGGACTCAACAACATTCGTAACCACATACAAGCTTCCTTTATAACCCTAGCGCCATCGAACCTTATGTGTAGACCCTACGGGTTCGGGAACCATGCAGACATGACCGAGACGTTCTCCGGTCAATAACCAACAGCGGGATCTGGATACCCATGTTGGATCCCACATGTTCCACGATGATCTCATCGGATGAACCACGATGTCAAGGACTCAATCGATCCCGTATACAATTCCCTTTGTCTAGCGGTATTGTACTTGCCGAGATTCGATCGTCGGTATCCCGATACCTTGTTCAATCTCGTTACGGCAAGTCTCTTTACTCGCTCAGTAACACATCATCCCGTGATCAACTCCTTGATCACATTGTGCACATTATGATGATGTCCTACCGAGTGGGCCCAGAGATACCTCTCCGTCACACGGAGTGACAAATCCCAGTCTCGATTCGTGCCAACCCAACAGACACTTTCGGAGATACCCGTAGTGTACCTTTATAGTCACCCAGTTACGTTGTGACGTTTGGTACACCCAAAGCATTCCTACGGTATCCGGGAGTTGCACAATCTCATGGTCTAAGGAAATGATACTTGACATTTAGAAAAGCTTTAGCATACGAACTACGATCTTTGTGCTAGGCTTAGGATTGGGTCTTGTCCATCACATCATTCTCCCAATGATGTGATCCCGTTATCAATGACATCCAATGTCCATGGTTAGGAAACCGTAACCATCTATTGATCAACGAGCTAGCCAATAGAGGCTTGCTAGGGACATGGTGTTGTCTATGTATCCACACATGTATTTGAGTTTCCTATCAATACAATTATAGCATGGATAATAAACGATTATCATGAACAAGGAAATATAATAATAATAACTAATTTATTATTGCCTCTAGGGCATATTTCCAACAAGTAGCGGGCGAGGCTCGTCGGAGTTGGCGATTCCAGCGAGGCAGGGCCGATTCAGTAGCTCCAACGGCACCAGCTCGCACCAGTGAACCACCACGAACACGCCGGAGTGGTTGATGGAGCTCGAGCGGCTCTGGAGAGGGAGGGGGCAAAGGACGGGGATTGATGGCGAGCTCAGGACGGGGACGGTGGCCAGAGGCCTCCCCGGTCGGGCTGCTGCTTCCTACCGGGTTGTGGAGATGTGCCAAGTGTGTGTGTGGAGATAAGTGAGATCGGGAGGGTACTATATGTAGGCGAGGCTGTGGCGGGGATCGAGAGCTCGCCTGAGCTCTCTGGAGTGTCGCCCGGTGACGAAATGCGTTAGTGAGAGAGGGGGAAGATGCCGGAGATCACGCGGAGGCTGTAGACGAGCCACGACAAGCACAGGAGCGCGGTACGCGACGAGTACAGGGGCACAGGCGCACTGTTGCCTTGGTCGCGCCGTGCCCGTGCTCGCTGCGGCGAGCTCCGGCATCGGCGAGCGCTAGGGTGGAGTTATGGAGGTGCAAACGAAGATGGGGGCGCGGTTTGGCAAGGTGCGGCGGTCGGGGTAGCGAGCACGCGCGCAAACAGAGGCGTTGGCGCAATGCAGAGGGCGTCGACCGCATGCCATCCCCCTTGGACTCTCGTGGTCACCGCGTGAACTTTGGCATCAGGCTGAGCTAAGCGTAAACACCATGTCTGGCAGCTAGTCCTTAGTGGTTTTGGTCGGTTTGCATGGTTGGCTGGGTCGCAGGTGAACTGTGGGAGTGGCTTCCTTCCTCGAAAGTTCCTGGACAGAAAATTGTGAGCTTCACTGAAAAAAATCTAGTGAGAATTAAAGGCTGTGCTTTGGGGTTTTGTAATCTCTTAGGAGGGTAATCAAGCTCATAAAAGATCAGCCCCAAAAGATTGAGCAAAAATATACTTGTTGTACAAAGTGACCATTCTGTCCAGAACAGAAATGATTTTCTGTAGCAAAAATATTAGAAAAAGTTATGCAATATTTTTCCTCAGAATTTTGGGAAGGTGCCTTAGGGTTGAAAGAATATTTGTGAATTTATTCAGAATTTTGGGAGCAAGAAATCTAGGGGTTGCTTTGGAGCATACTTCTTTGAAGTGATTTTCAGGGAAGAAAATGAATATTTTTCTTTTATGAAAAATATTCCATGGGCTTTTGAGGTAGTTTTTCAGAGAAGGAAAAGTGAATTAGAGGTGGATGGGTCACTTGGGTGAAAATCAAGGGTAGGCCCAAGTGTTCAAGTCCATTTTTATTGATTCAAAACTCCAAACCCAAAGCAAATGCAAATGAAAGTCCAGAAAAAGAGAGAAGGTAAATCCAGTCTCTCTCTCTCTCTCTCTCTCTCTCTCTCTCTCTCTCTCTCTCTCTCTCTCTCTCTCTCTCTCTCTCTCTCTCTCTCTCTCTCTCTCTCTCTCTCTCTCTCTCTCTCTCTCTCTCTCTCTCTCTCTCTCTCTCTCTCTCTCTCTCTCTCTCTCTCTCTCTCTCTCTCTGACCCCCATCTCATCTGGTATCTTCTCTTTAGGTGATGTAGGATGAACAGCGGGAAGCAACGGAACGACGCTGATTCCAAAGGAAGCTCCGGCGAGGTCTCCACCGGTAGAGGAGTGCAGCCTACTTCTCCTGCCAGCACCCACGCCATGGAATGTCTCCTCCATCTCTCTGTCTGCTCCGGTCTGGTTCCAGGCCCTCGAAGATCTCCAAGAACTAGGTTATGGAACTTTTGGAACTGTATATCATGGTAAATGGAGGGGATTTGATGTTGCAATAAAGAGAATCAATGACAGATATTTTGTTGGGAAGCCATCTGAGCAAGAAGAAATGGTATAATTATAACATTTAAATTTTCTTTTATTTACTTCTGCTTGTCCTTATACTGATATGTCCTGAATATTTGCAGCAGAATGACTTCTGGAATGAAGCATCTTACCTTGCTGATCTGCACCACCCCAACGTTGCTTTTATGGTGTTGTTCTAGATGGACCCGGGAGATCCATTGCAACGGTTACAGAGTACATGGTTAATGGCTAACTTAGGACGGCTTTGCTGAAGAATTCCAAGTACGTCAACTATGTATATGTCTGCAAACCTTTGAATAAAGCTGGGCCTCAGGCCTACTCAAAAGGAAAAACATAACTGCATTCTGGTATATGTTTTATAAGTAATTCACATTTATCAATAGGCACATCTTTAAGAAATAGAAGACCAATGCAAACAATTTCGCTTTTTTATGATTTAGTTTAACACCATTTCTCTTTCTGTATATTTGCATTGATTATTCTTGGGTGATACAGGTTCGTGATCTTGGGCTTTCAAAGTGAAGTGTCAGACCCTCATCTCTGGTGGTGTGAGCGGAACGCTTCCATTAATGGCCCCAGAACTTTTGAATGGAAGTAGCATCCTGGCCACCGAAAAGGTTTGCTAATCCCTTCATATTGCTTTCATGTCTAAATTTAGATATCCATATCGAGGTTTACGTATAACTTGCACACTAATGTTGACATGTTTTCCCAAGGTTGATGTCTTCTCCTTTCAGATTGTTCTGTGGGAACTCCTCACAAGAGAAGAACCATATGCAGAATTGCACTATGGTGTTATCTTTCTTTTTGCGAGGGACATTATGGTGTTATCATTGGTTGGTACAAATCAGCCATTAGTGTGATACCACCGTAATATAAATTATATCTGCAGTTTATACCACACTTCACGAGAAATACTCAGGCATATGTTTCCGACTTCGAGTTCAATTTGCAATTCGAGGTACTTCAAACTATATACCACACTTTGCCAAAAACACTCAGGCATATGTTTTCTTATATTCCAATTATATATTTCAGCCCACTAATTTTCTACTTGATCAATATACATCAAAGCCAATGTACATATTTCAGTTCATTAATTTTCTAGAATGATATGATAATACCTTCTTATATCTTATATTTACTAATTGGAGGCACCATACGAGATTCCATGTTAATCCACATCATTAAAATTATCTTACCCATCTAATTTAGCTAACAGGCTATCTCAACCATCTAATTTATGTTACATTAATTGTACCACAACTCACGGTCATAACACAAATTGGCACGTCATGGTGTTCCCATCTTGCATCTATATAAAAAAGCTAAAAAAATTGCGCATATAAAAAGGATAGTTGAATCCTCCACGTTAAAGAAAGGGATCTTCCCTAAAAAAAGGATCTTTCCTGTCACGTTGTTCCCATATCAGGGCTACTGAATCACGTACAGTAAAATAAAATCATCCTAGAAAAAGGAAAAAAATTCCTCTCTAAACCACGACACAATACAAAGGAGATCTTAGAAAAAGGGATATCTCACGTTCATCATGAATGAAAAAAAATATTCTCCGAATCACGTACGAGAAAATAAAGAGATCTCACGTCCCTCATAATTGAAAAGAGAAATCTCAGATTCACGTACGTAAAAGAAAGGGATATCATCCCCTGAAAAGAAAAATCAGAATAATCTCATGCGGTAAAACAAGAGATCTCATCGCCTGGAAAAATAGTTGTGGCACTAGGAGTTGTAATAACTACATCGGTCCGATTAATACTTGGGTAAATATAGAGCATTCGATCGCAATGATATGTTCCACTTTGATTTTTCCATCACGCATACGCCCACGTATGCCCTCAGATAATGCCATCACGTACGGATCCTCCTCCTCCTATGACGTACACATCCCTTCTTCCTCATGTCAACGCAGCCATCACTACCAGATTGAATCTGTTGCCACCAATTGCCTCACCTCCCCCACATCCCCGTAATGGTTGCTTCTCAAAAGTAGATTCCACCATTACTACGCGATTCAATCTGTGCGCCATCTGTTTCAATCTCCGTTTTCATACCGTGAAGATAGAAAACCAACCGGGTTCATAATTTCCATCATGTACTGTTGTCGTCTGACGGATTCTCGGAAGCCCACAACACCATTGGCCTGCCATGTACAAGGAGCAAGGTTCAGATCGGCATACATCAACTTGCACGGCAACATCCAACACGTACATGTATACATGCCATCGATGCATATAGCATGAGCAGGATCGCTCAGGTATGACAACCTAGGAGGTGCGTACGAGTACATACACAGATGCTTTGTTTCAGTGGTAGCTCCCATAGATTTCTGATAGTTCCTCCTCCCTGCTTCTCATATTAATATTTCTGTATTATTTCTGTTCAGAAAAAAAGTGGAACAAGTTCTTAGTTCTCTACAATAGTTCCGTAAATTGGTGGGTTCTTGAAGGAAGGTGTTGGCCGGGGCATTGCCACCTTAAGGATTACAGCAGGTGCAACATGTCTAATTTTTGTAAGCATCAGAATACATACATTGTTTTTTGACAGTGGGGAAGCATACGTTGTTTATATTCCAATTTATTCCATTTGAAGTAACAAACTCTTCTTCATATGGTTTATTAGATGACGGTATGCTAATAAATTATGGTACATCGAATTTTGATGTTTTCTTAATGTCTAAATGTGCTCCGCCCTAATTTACGTGACAGACATAGCTGTTCACATTGCAGCTGGTATTTGAGAAATCGTCTTCGTGGCTAACTCACCCTCAAGGCTACTTATTATTTAACAAGGAATAATGTTTCGTAGCCGTGACGGGTAATAATGCCGACATGGAAAATAGATCTACCAATTACAAGAAAAATGGCATTATGCCAACACATGTACGGTATAAAGAAATGTTTTCTGATGTTCTAATTAATATTCTTTCCTTCAATTTAGTTCCATCTTTGCTTTGATTACCTTTAGCTCAATTTAAAAGTATGCCTTGCAAATGGACTATAATATGATTATAGTTATCATTAAAATGTACTTTGTTACATCCTTTATGTTTGTTTTTCACCCGATAACCTAGAAAGGAGTTGTTTTTTGCCAATTCTACGTGGAATAAATAATGTTGCACTCTATTTTCAGTTATTTAAGCTTCTACTTATTGAACTTCATAGTTTGTTGAGATGATTGGATGTTTTAACGTTGTTTATTTGATATGGGGTACAAATCTATGATAATATACATAGTATATCTAAGTCATCAATCTAGAAAAATAAAGGTTGTGTAAATAGAAACATGTAGAGCTTAAGTACTTTAATGGCAATCTTTGTTTTCACAAGTGCAGTTTCAATAGAACCTCGCTTACCTTGAAATATTAAAAATATATTAGACATGGATTTTTTATCATATGTCAAACAGTTCAGAAAATATTAAATATTAGGATCCATTACGTAATAAGAGCTACATGTGTATACCCTTACATCAACTTAATTAAACTACTATTTGGACCTGCATATTTTAAATAAGATTAGTTTGAGGAATGTTATGCCATAGGTCGGGATACATGAAATAATCTCATATAATCATGAAACCGCACAACACAATTGTTATTTTTTTAGTACAATTTTTTGCACAAAACAAATGTTGTTGAGTGGTTTCCCTAAAGTCACCCTCAAAATTTGCTAGCCCGTGCAGCTGCACGGGTTGATGACTAGTATATATATAATCCAGTTTGCTCGCACTTCACAGAAGTGGTTGTACATTTTTCCATCATTTGTTTGTTGGTTTGTATCAAGAATGTAGGTTAATTATTTTGTGTATGTGCTGGATGAAATCCTCACTTCTTTACATGAGGTATTATGTACCAAGTTTAAGATTGTATCATTTTTATTTTTCATCCGATAACGCATACAATGAACTTCTATCATCTCATAAATATTTCCTTCCGTTGTATAGATGCATTGCAAAAAAGATGGTGGGACAACATCTAATGAGGAATGACATGTTGTACCAGGTTTAGAAGCATCAGGTTCAGAAGGCATGTGCGTAGGCATCATCAATTGACAAGCATTAAGTAAGTCACAACCTTCCCTTTTTTCTACTCACTGATATCGTGGTTGCAACTATTATACTGATTACAGAAAAACATTAACATGGTAGATTCGGTCACCTTAGAATTAGAAAAATGAACAAAAACATTTTGTTTAGAATTTAGGTTTGCTTCTCCTTGACTTCACATGGATAATTTGATTTTTGTGGTACATATATAATTTCGGTGAAGCCATGAATTTTGTTTACTCCAGGTTATAATTACAATGATGCATTATGTACATCTTAAGATTTATCCGTGATGGCTTTCTCTCACCAGTAATGTTGTCTATTTATGTTTCTGATCGTGGTCTTCTTATCAACATGAGGGGTGTTGAAATCAAAATTCTTAGGTAGGTTCGTACACCGTGCATACATGGGCCAGACCTTTTGATATTCATGGACTACCTTACTCGTGTCTTCATGTAGTGTGACCTTTTTACTTGAGCCTGTAGAAGCTTGTGTAAATTGTGCTCTTGAAATTATGTCTATAAGTAAGCATTGTTTATTGTTTTACCATGTTTTGGATGTTTCTCTTCAGAAGATGCTTGCACCTTTGGCGAGCCTCCCAAGCATTAAACTGGAAAAGTAGGAACTGTTAGCCTTTTGTTATTATCCTTGAATATATTCCCATAGCTGGATACTAGGAATGTAGTAGAGCCCTACTCCCTTCTGTTTTATTGATGAGATTGGTGTTGATGTCAGGTTAGCGATGCACCATGCATGTTGTGTGGGCATGTGCTGATAGAAGACTTGCTTTGTAGGTTTTCAACACCACGTTTTTAATGTTTTGCATGGTTACTATGATTATTTATCCTTTTCTATTTCACAACCTATGATTTGCTGCAATATTTAGCAAGTGTGCATGTTATGTAAACTGTGGTTTTGAGATATTTTTTCCTTCTTTTTCGGATGAAATTGCCATTCCATAGGGAAAGTAGTTTTTTATTCTTCTCACAAGTCAGGAATAAGCCAATGATCTTGGTTATATGGTTGACTTAAATCCTAAGAGAAATGTTTGCCTCTTTTCGTTTCGATCCGAGTTACATATTTACAAATTACCATGATATGCTCTATTTTCTTTCTATAATATTCTACGGAAACATTGATAGTACTATTATTCGTCAAACTTATGATGTGTTTTCTTCTATATACTGTAGGGGTCTTTTCATTTCCATAGTGGTAGAAGTGGCATATAATGGTCAACTAAAGGTATAGATTAGTGTGCACAAGATTTTTACTTGCTTTTCTCCACTAACTGTTCAATGGATGAATAGTTTTCCTTTATTTGCGGGGAATGGATAAATAGTTATCTTTTTGGTTTAGGAATATTAGCTTGATTAGTTAGTGTCTCTGTGCGATCGAAAAATTGTAAGTCCTCAAAGTGAATCCTGACTTATGTACCCCTGCTAACCTTTCTATACACAGATTATTTACTTCCCTTTGTGGAGATTATAGACAATGAGGAGCAGGTGCTGGCACTGAGGCGTGTTTGACTGGGCGTGTTTGACTGGTACACCGTGCACATGAGCCAATTTATTTTTCCTGCTAGAGTGGAAGACAGGTATGACTTTACCTCCCATGTTGGTCCTTGGTTTGATTGATTTTTAATAAGCTGTGTGAGATTGATAGCGAGTCACATATTTATGAATGTTATTTTTGGCATCATCAAGTTACTTACCTACCATTTCTTCTGCTGCAACTTTGTATCTTTTTGTTTATACATTCAGAAATATTGGCTTGGGTTTGTAAGATGCAGATTACAGCACTATTAAAGTAGTTGTATCATGGCCTCTTGCAGTTTACCTGTGTTTACTTTTATCATGTTTGGTTTTGATGCTTCTATTGTTTTTGGCCGACCGGTGCTTATAAACAAGATTCATGGCTGGATATGTCATGTTAGTAAGCACAATGCCAAATGCAAAATAAAAACATAGGAATTGAACCGGAAATTCTTATAACGAAAATCAGATGGGTACATTAGAACTAAAATTGAAAAACAGAACTTCCAGTTAGCTTTGACAGAATAGTAGCAGACCCAGACATGGCTAGCCAGAATAGGTTCACTTACCAGCCACAAACTATGTTTTTCATTGTCAATTGGGCAAGAGAGACGAGCTTGATTGATCAATATGGTAGCATACAAATTTCTCAGTTTATGCCTACATGACTTAGTACAAGGAATGATTGTTGCTATTCCCTGCCATATGGTCATTGCTTACTATTTTATTGCCATGGTTTGTTGTTTGTCATCTAAAAATGTGGATTCATATCGATACATTATAAGAGTCTTTTAGTTTGGATCGAATTAAGCCGCTTGGTTCGTGATTTGTCTTAGTGTGTCCATGATCATTGTAGACATTAGTCGGTTCGCATTTTATTGTAAAAAGAGAGCTTTTCATTCTCTTATAGAAGCACACGCGGAAAGACTTATTGAAATAATAGGGAATTTCCTCATCCAGTCTACTCCTAGGACTACTTGATGACCACCATTGGCATCGCCAAGTTTCTGTGTTGGGTGCTTAATAAGTTTCTTGAAATGTATGCAATGTATGAAGGAGCGCACTGCTGTTAATTTTACTCTTTGATGAGTACTAAAAAATTCTTAACATTAGGTAGAGATAGGTAACCTTGGATCTGAAGGTTACGTGCAGATGCTTTTAGTTATATGTAAGCTTATGTCCAGATGCTTTTATTTATATGTAAGCTTCAGCAGTTTGATTGCAATGGCGGATTGGAAACTTTCTGGGTTGGCTAAAAGCATGAAATTAGTCCACGACCATCTGTATGTAAGATGAGGAGATGAATCGTATTCGCACTTTGCATAATAAATACTTTATGAACACCCAGCCTAACAAAGTATATCCATCGACAGGTCCTCACAATACAACATGCGAGGAGTAAGCCAACAACGCGATCGGACGGGGCCAATATTATAACATAGTACGAGGTAGTTATCTAAATGATTTTATATTTCTTGACAGAGGAACAACATTAGCACTCCACCCTGCTTTTGGTATCTTTGACCTTTGTACTGTTTCTGTTTTCCTGGAGAGGCACCATGTGTTGCTTTTGTTATAAATCTCTCTCTCTCTCTCTCTCTCTCTCTCTCTCTCTCTCTCTCTCTCTCTCTCTCATGCAATGCATGGCTATTTGTACGATGCATGGATAGAAGAGATTAAGGATGAGCACTATATTGTGATCTCATTTTGTGTATGTATATCAGACGAGAATTCCAGTCTAATACATTTCTGATAACAGGAACGTGTGCTCACTTATGTGTTACGGTTACATGCATTTTTGGTGTCCTCTCATATGGTGATTACATGGGCTGAAATAGGCAGCGCGCCAAGCGAAATACTTGCAACAAGTTTCTTATCACGCACTGTTGCTCTAGCCTACTTTTTCTATGTATAATAACTCAGATATTTGTGTACATACTTAATGAGGATCCATCGTTTTGACTTGCTTGTTAGAACCAAATATATATTTATCCTTTGCCATGAACTTCAAGATCAACTATTCTATTTTGAATTACTTTTTAGAACCAGATATATATTTCTCCTTTGCCATGAACTTCAAGATCAACTCTTCTATTCACTACAATGTCCTGCTTGCCCTGCTTTTACTATATATAATTTCCTTGCCCTTTGGCATTACCATACTGGACTCAATCATCCTGAACAATGGAAATAGCTCAACTGCACCATGTAGTACGTCAGGGGATCCATGTTCTTCTAATGTAAACTTACTATAATTGCCTCATCCATCCTTACCATATTAGGCTCAATCATCCTAAACAATACAACTGCACCATGCAGTGCGTCAGCGGATCCATGCCCTTCTAATGTAAACTTACTATAATTGCCTCATCCATCCTAAGCAATCACTAGTTTCTATTGGCAACATCATGTGCTTTGTTTACACAGTTGGACAGTTGGTTGAGTCGGGCACCGCGCGTCAAGGTGCGTTAATTTCCTACCTATTCTTAATGCTTCGGGTGTATTGTAGAAGTTATATCATGCTATGTTTAGTTGTATGCAATGGTCCAATTGTTTTATTACGGGGTTGGATATAATTGCACCCGGCAGGGTTGGGGCAGGCCGCACTCCATCAGAATAGAGACATCTTAGTTGTCTAAAATCTTCTTGGGTTAGTTCATAGGTAATGATTTGGTGTATTATCGGATTGGATATGACTTCTACCCGGCAGCACTGCTGCCGGGTGTAGCAAGCCGCACTTCCTACGTAATGACAAAGATGGAGAACATCTTCACTTGGTCATGAAAGAACGGATTCCACTTCTGTAACTGTAGATGGCCCTGATACTCGACAGCGGTTTGGGATCTGCTCTATTTTCAGGCCACATAAAGTGTTTTAGGACTGCTTGTACATCCACATAAAGGATTATTCATTCATAGTACAGAAAAGAAATGAAGCCTCGATTAATACATATGAATTAAAGCACGGGAACAAGAAGGCAATATAGACTAAATTACATTGCCAGGAACTATTAAGATTAGCACATCTCTTGTGTTTTAGGAAAGAAAGGAAATTGGAGCGAAAAACGGGATGACCCCCTCCTCGCTCCTATGACGGGCGACTCGGGTGGATCCCACGAGCGAGCCGCCGCCCCTTCCTCCTCTGGTCTTCCTCCCCTCGCAACCGTCGAAGGATGCCTCTGGTCTAAGGCTGTGAGGCTGACTGCGATGGCGGATCCTCATTCTCCTCGCGCGACTAATGCTGGCAGGGCGCCACCCCCCAGGACGACTCCGATATAATTCTTGCGAGAGGTAGAGAAGCGTCTACGGGTAAAGCACCGTATCCACCTTGCGGGATCTCCGGCTAGAGCTACATGGCGGCATCAGATTTCTTTGGTGACCACGAATTTCGCTGTGGCCGAGTGGGCGGCACGGCGTCTGGTTCGGGGGGCTCGGTGTGGCTCGGGTACTCATCTCCACATGGTGCAGGTGGTGCCGGTGGTGCCGGTGGTGCCCGCTGAGATCTTTGGCCTACTGCTGGGAGCCGGAGCATCTGGATTAAATATATACATAAGTAAATTTCAAGGGGCAGGCCCAGAAGAGGCCCATTATCCAACAACTGTTTTGGGTATCGTATCAATCAAGTATACAAAGGAATTTCACTCCTGGCTAGCACACTGATCCTAATTACTTGATTTTTTTTTGAGACACTCCTAATTACTTGAAGGATACGATACCCAAAAATGGTGTTGGATAATGGGCCTCTTTCGGGCCTGCCCCTTGTAATGTACATATGTATATATTTAATGAAAAATTACCATAGAACTAATGTTCTATGGTGTGTGCTTCAAAATAAAAAACCAGGTTGCAAACAACCGATCATCACTGTTGAGTATAAGGATTATTAGGAAGTATAAGATAGACTAGGATTTGTTCCTGCCTTGTCTTGTATTACAAATTGGTGTTTGTACTCCTATATATATGCCCAGGAGGCTCAAGCAATACAACAAACTATTTCACCAAATCCCTCTCTCCCTTCTAACATGATATCTATCGCAAGTCGATCCTAAACCCTAGCCGCCGCTCAAGACTCTGCGCCGCCCGGGCGGTCGGCCTCCATGACCGCCGCCGGGGCCGCGCCGCCCGTATTTAGGGTTCGTTCCCGCCATGTTGGCCGACTGCCCTAGAGAGCCTTTTTCCCGATCCTTCGATCCGGATTTTTCTCTCTCTCGCCGGTCGCTTTGATCGGCGTTTACTTTTTGGTTTTCCGATTCACTGGATCGGTTTGCGTCGCCCACCGCCGCTGTCGACACCTCGTGCCTCTACTCCGACATCGGCGCGACCGGCCGGCTACTTCACCGACCCGGCGGCCTCGCGTGACAGGCAGCCCTCAAGGCCGTCGTTCGCGCGCCGGCCCGCCCGTCGCCCTGCGCCGGCCGTCACCGCCCTGCTCCGACCGGGACTCCTGCATCACCCGACCCGGCGGCCTCGCGCCATGCGGCGGCCAATCATAGCCGCCCTGTCGCCCGCCGTCGCCGGCCTCATCCAGGACTCCGCCGCCACCACGCCTCCATCGAGCGGCGTCCCCGTCCTCGCGCGCGATCGGCTTGATCACCCGCTTGCCACCGTGATCCACCTCATCTACGCCGCGACCAACCTGGCCTGTCGGTTGCGCGCGCCTCCGCAGGTCCCGTGAAGATTGTCCCGAGTTCAACGCGCCCCTCCACCGATCGAGCAACGGGCTGCCGCTGCGTCGCCCCGTCGGGCCGCAGCGCTGCCGCCCCGTGGTTCTCCTCCCGGCTGCACCGACCAGCGTCTGCTCGCGTCGCCCTTCGGGCCGTAGTGCGCGCCCGCGGTCCACCGCCGCCCGGGCCGCCCGCTCTAGGTCGTCCCCATGGCTGCACCGACCCTCGCGCCGCCGCTGCGTCACCCCGTCGGGCGAGCGCAGCGTGGACGCGTCCACGCTGCCGCCCTGAGACCGTCCCGCGGTTGCACCGACCAGCGCCCGCCGCCGCGCGCGCCCTGCGGATGTCGCACCGCTGCCCGCGTCCCCGCCGCTTCCCGAGGTCTTCCGCCGCCGCCGGACCTGCCCGCCGCTGGTCGCCTTTACGGGCCGTGAAGCGCGCCTGCCCACATCCACTCCGCCGTCACGCGCGATCGACCTGCCGTGGTATGCGCTGCGCCGTCTCCTTGGCGCTGGAACACCACCGTCCGCCGGTTCGTCACGCTGTCGGGTTCTTCGCTTACCGAGCACCGCCGCGCGCCCTAACCTAGCCGCCGCCGCCGCCGTCAGCCGCCGCCGCTCTTCTTTAGCGCCGCCGCTACCTCCGTAGCTGCCGCCGCCGTCGCCGCCGCCGCAGCTACCTCCGTAGCTGCCGCCGCCGCCCGTCCACCCCGTTCGTCTTCGTCCAGCACCAGCCCGTCGCCAGCGTCGCCGTCATCTACCTCGACCACTTCGTCTACTTCGACCAACGTTGGTGACATCGGCCCCGCGCTGATGGACGCCGCAATCGTCGTTGAGTTTTTCTCTGCTGGCCCCTCCGACTTCTCCGACATGGCGTACAGCCCGTGCAGGTCCCTCATCTATGCATGCCCGGTGCTGGCAACACCAATGCGTGCCTTCATCCACGACGTGTCCCCAGGCCTGGCAAGCCTGGTCGGCGCTTCGTCAACTTCGTCTTCGTCCGTCTACGCATGCCCGTGCTGGCAACACCGAGGCGTGCCTTCGTCTACGATGTGTCCACGGGCTTGGCAAACCCGCCGCGACGCGTCGTCAACATCTTCTTCATGGCGCACCACTACTTGGACACCACTGCGCCTATGCTAACTCGGCGCCCCCTTGCGCCCGCGGCTCCACGGCGACTTCCTCGACACCGGCTACCCCGACTCGACATCGACCACGGCATTCTTCGCACGGCTACCTCGACCACGGCTTCACCACGCACGCTCTCGGCTACCTCGACAAACGGCACAAAGGGCTACCGCCTTGCTTGAGCAACCTCGTCGGTTGCCACTCCAGCCACAACTCCGCGATGCGTCGACCATTACGACTGTGGGGGGTGTCTGTCGGCTTCCCTTCGGATTCTTCTCCAGTCTCACCGTCTGCATCGCTACCGTTGTGACTGCGGGGAATGTTGAGTATAAGGATTATTAGGAAGTATAGGATAGACTAGGATTTGTTCCTGCCTTGTCTTGTACTCCAAATTGGTCTTTGTACTCCTATATATATGCCCACGAGGCTCAAGCAATACAACAAACTATTTCACCAAATCCCTCTCTCCCTTCTAACAATCACAACATTATAGGCCGTCGCCATTGAATTAGGTCCTGCACGAGCCATGGTCTAGAAAGTCTACATCTACATCTACACCTAATATTAAAGGACGGATTGTTTTTCCACTATTTTTAGTCTACGCTAACTTTTTTCGTCCGTCGCAACCGATCGCTGACTTGACGCATCCCTCCGATCCCTTGGTAAGTGGCTTCTCTCCTCAGGTATTGACTCTAAGCCCGATTTGTGGCCCATTGCTTGCTGATCTTAGTTATGGGCCAAACCACGTGTGTGGGCTTTTTGGTCCTTTAAGTGCAAAAACAAAATGTCAACTAATATTCACACCTTGTGGAGTTGAACCCCACACCTCACGCTATATAGCTGCGTTGCCAGCCACAACACCTAGCGACCGAGTACAACTAATTAGCAGCACAAAAATTTACGTAGTATGTACAATCGCAGAATTTTTTTTGTAATTTCCAATAATTATTGGAAAAAACTGTGTCTGTTTCTTTTTAATTTCCAATAATTCTTGAAAAAAAATATGACCAATTTTCCTTAAAATATTTGCATAATGTTTGAAATCGTGAATAAATTTTCAGGTTCAAATAAACTTTGTAAAACCTGAACAGTTTTTGGAAAACATGAACAATTATTTAAAACATAGAAGATTTTCAAAATAAAAATAAGTATTTGTATATACAATGAACAAATTTAAATATACATTGACGTTTTTCATACTCTGAAAAAATTAAATACACATTGAACATTTTTTGATATATGCTGAACATAATTGAATCCACTTTGAACAATTTTTAAATATGAATTGAACATTTTGTAATTTATACTGAATATTTTTAAATACACATTGAACATATATACCTTGAACAATATTTAACAATATTTAAATTGACATTGAACATTTTGTGATATACGCTGCACAAATTTGGAGATGAACACAAATTGAAAGTGAACAAAATTTTAAAAGAATTAACCCTTTTCAAAAACAAGAACAGTTTCCTCAAAAAGGTAAGAAGTTTTTGAAATGTGAGCATTTTTCAAAATTGTGCACAAGTTTGATTGGTGCGACATGCGGTGGTGAACCCATCGCCTTAGGATTGACCACATTTGACGCTCTGTGATCAGGTGGGCATCATGGTCACCGTTCGTGAGAATGGGAAGAAGGATAAGCAGTGACACGGTCAGGCATCATGTCGAATTAGAGGACGTGGACCTGCTAGGAGTCTTGAGCCATGCTTATCTCTACTCCCATAAAAAACCGAGTTAGTGGTGATGGTGTGCCTGCCTTTGTGGCATTTGTACCGTCTGATCCGAAATGAATTGTTGAGAGTGACATGAGTTGTCCCTGGGCCCTAGTACAACATTCACCCAGCATGTCGGACAGACTACTTGTTTCTGTTTCTCCCGCGAAAGAAACAGAAGCTTCGAGTATATTCCTCCTAAAGATCAATGTCACTACGCACGGCGGAAATCTCTCGGTATATCTTCCGACGGCAGGGGGTTTCCGTATGGGCCGCCTCCGCTAGTCTCCCTTGCCTCCAGTAGCCATCGGGCACTGGGAGGTGTGCGAGACCTATTGGGGAACGTAGTATTTCAAAAAAATTGCCTACGATCACGTAAGATCTATCTAGGACAAGCATAGCAACGAGCAGGGAGAGTGTGTCTACGTACCCGCATAGACCGAAAGCAGAAGCGTTTAGTAACGCGGTTGATGTAGTCGAACGTCTTCGCATTCCAACCGATCGAAGTACCGAACGTACGGCACCACCACGATCAGCACACGTTCAACTCGGTGACGTCCCTCGAACTCTTGATCCAGTTGAGGCCGAGGGAGAGTTCCGTCAGCATGAGGGCGTGGCGACGGTGATGATGGAGTTACCGGTGCAGGGCTTCGCCTAAGCATTATGACGATCTGACTGAGGTGTGTAACTGTGGAGGGGGGCACGGCACACGGCTAAAATATCAACTTGTGTATCTATGGGGTGCCCCCTTGCCACGTATATAAAAGAGGGGAGCGAAGATGTGGCCAGCCCTAGGGGGGCGCGCCAGGTGTGGGGAATCCTACTAGGACTCCCCATTCCAAGTAGGATTCCCCTCCTCTTTCCTATTCCTAATAGGAGAAGGAGGGAAGGAGGAGGAGGAGAGAAGGAAAGGCCCCCCCCCCCCAACCCAAGTCCAATTCGGTTTGGGCTAGGGGGGGCGTGCACCACCCCCTGGACGGCCTCCTCTCTTCCACCACTAGGCTCATGAGGCCTAATAACTTTCCGGGGGGTCGGTAACCCCCGGTACTCCGAAACTCATCCGAAATGACCCGAACCATTCTGGTGTCCGAATGTAACCTTCTAATATATGAATCTTCATGTCTCGGCCATTTCAAGGCTCCTCGTCACGTCCGTCATCTCATCCGGGACTCCGAACAACCTTAATACAAATCCCATCTTATCCGGGACTCCGAACAACCTTAATACCCATCTCATCCGGGACTCCATAAAATCACATAACTCATAATACAAATCGTCATCGAACGTTAAGCGTGCGGACCCTACGGGTTCGAGAACTATGTAGACATGACCCTTCGGCTCCTACATATTCTATGAAGATCTTTATCGGTCAAACCGCATAACAACATGCGTTGTTCCCTTTGTCATCGGTATGTTACTTGCCCGATTCGATCGTCGGTATCATCATACCTAGTTCAATCTCGTTACCAGCAAGTCTCTATACTCGTTCCGTAATGCATCATCCCGTAACTAACTCATTAGTCACATTGCTTGCAAGGCTTATGTGATGAGCATTACCGAGAGGGCCCAGAGATACCTCTCTGACACTCGGAGTGACAAATCCTAATCTTGATCTATGCCAACTCAAAAAACACCATCGGAGACACCTATAGAGCATCTTTATAATCACCCAATTACACTGTGACATTTGATAGCGCACTAAGTGTTCCTCCGGTATTCGGGAGTTGCATAATCTCATAGTCATAGGAACATGTATAAGTCATGAAGGAGGCAATAGCACTAAACTTAAACGATCATAGTGCTAAGCTAACGGATGGGTCTTGTCCATCACATCATTCTGTAATGATGTGAACCCGTTCATCAAATGATAATACATTTTTATGGTCAGGAAACTTAACCATCTTTGGTTAACGAGCTAGTCTAGTAGAGGCATACTAGGGACACTCTGTTTGTCTATGTATTCACACATGTACTAAGTTTCCAGTTAATACAATTCTAGCATGAATAATAAACATTTATCATGATATAAGGAAATATAAATAACAACTCTATTATTGCCTCTAGGGCATATTTCCTACAGTCTCCCACTTGCACTAGAGTCAATAATCTAGATTACATAGTAATGATTCTAACACCCATGGAGTCTTGGTGTTGATCATGTTCTGCTAGTGAGAGAGGACTAGTCAACGGGTCTGCAACATTCATATCCGTATGTATCTTGCAAATCTCTATGTCTCCCTCCTTGACTTGATCGCGGATGGAATTGAAGCGTCTCTTGATGTGTTTGGTTATCTTGTGAAATCTGGATTCCTTTGCCAAGACAATGCACCAGTATTATCACAAAAGGTTTCTGTGACACTCCAAATTTTTTGTTGTTTTTGTTTTCAGCAAAAGCCTTGCTTGGTTTGAAGAAGGTCATTTAAACCCTTCTTAAAAACCTCTCTTCTGAGTTTTCTTCTCAAAAGCATTTCTTGGATTTATTTTCTTCTAAAAAGAAACCTTTTTCGGTTTTGGGCTATTCTTTGGTTTTGATCCATCCTTGGTTTTGCCATGCCTCTTGTGGTAAATTTCTCCCAAAACCCCTCCTTCCACTTTGGTAAAACTCAAACATTCTGTCCAAACTAGTAAAATCCATTTTTGGACATTATTTACAATTATTTCTCTCCCAACATAATTCTGTCTTTTCTTTTGAACTTAAGTGATTTGCAAAGCAAGTACCCTAATGCTCTTGATATTTGAGCTCAAACCAACTCCCTTGGATAGTCCTTGGTACCCACAACCCAGAACAATCTTGATCCACTCTTCTTATTTTCAAATATTTCAAATTTCACTCACTGCAAGTTTGGACCAGATTTGCCAAATTTGGTGAAATTCATATCTACACTCCTCCAAAAATTCCAAAAAAATTCAGGTAACCTCTAGTTGCAATGAGAGACCACTCCACCAAAAACCAGCTCAAGGAAAAATCCCTACATACCAGAATCATTCTGTCGAGCACCTTGCCCGCACTGCTTTTGTTCAATTTCAGTTAAGTTCGAGTTTGGTGTTGATCTTCGCCGCTGAATTCAGTCACATGTTCACAGTGCACTTGGCACGTTGCTCACGGCCTAGCTTGCTTGTCCGGAGCCTCACACGCTGCTTGGCGCGTTCTCGCATCGGTGGCGCCTGGCCGCTGCGCGGCGTGTCTTGCGGTGGCGAACCACCGTGAGCGGCCGATGGGAGCAGAACGGCGGCGTAACGCCGTCGGGCGCCGCCTAAACCCTCTGGTGGCTCGCGTGGCCACTTCTCGCCAGCCTGCGCGATGCAGCACCGTCGCCGTGGCGCAGCACGCACATAGCGTGCTCTCCGCCGACGGCAGGCCCCGCCGCCCGTGCCGTCGAACTCCCCTAAGCAACCAAATCCCGACGCAGTTAGCACCTAAATGGAACCGGGGACTCCCACGACGACGCCAACCTCGAAACCTCCCGACCAAGCTCGCACCACCGTAACCATCGCCGGAGAAGTCCGTTCACGGCCACCGCCGGATCGCCTATAAAAGGAGCCCCGAGCTCGCTCTCGTGCACACACCACCACCGAACCTCACCAACACCACGCTAAGCTTCTAGGAGGACCTCGAGGAGGTCTCCTCCCCAACTCCGCCGCCTCGATCCGCCTCGGACACCAGCTTGATTCACTGCGGTGAGGCCATCTCCGCGCCCAAACCTCTCGCCCACAGCCTTCTCTTACACCTAGTGCTCTAACCCCCACCTCAATTCGATCCTTGCAGCCCTCCTCGGCGAGATCCACCATCGCCCGAGCCGCCATCCGCCGGAGAAAGTGTCGCCGTCGACGTGGTGCTCCCCGACGGCCAAGTCCACCACCCACCGACGTGGAAGGACACACTGATACTCTTGGTACACTTCGATCTCCCTGACTCGCCGTGGTTCTACGCCGACGACCACTGCAGCCTTCGGGCGCCGGCGAGGTTTTTTAAACCTGACATGTGGACCCCCATGTCAGCCTCTCTTTCTTTTCCCGCGAACCATTTTTCCGTTGGCGCCTTCGGGCAGAGTACGTTTTCCCTGTGGGCTTGCGCGTTTCTATTCGAACCGTTTTCTGTTTTCTCAGTTAAACCCCTGGAACTTTTCTGTTTCATTACAGACGAGTCGCTGGACAGAAACCCTTATAACTTTTTAATAAAAGGTGATTTTTGAGTGATTCTTTTTCTGACAGCCTTATAATTTTGTCTAGTTTTTTATGGGATTTATTTGGAAAATTTTTGGACCAACTATCTGTACTCCACGGTATTTAAGTTAGCGCGTGTATTTTTGTTTACCGTAGATACCGAAGGAGGTGACGGAACCGCGAACTTCGCCGAGCTAGACCCCGACTACTCTGAACCAGGCAAGCATGTTTGAACTTTTGATATGATGAGTGTTCTGGCAGGTTTGCATTAAGTAGTTTCATGGCATGTTTGTGAGCATACCGACGAAGGTTATTTTCATGCAAAGTTGAGGCAAGTGAGTTCGATAATCCATACGTGTTGGATGTGAATGTGCATGGCCATGTGTTGGCATGAGGATGGGTAAGATGGCAGTGTTGTAGCATGCCAGTCTTATGCTATACTATTGGACTTCAGTGTCAACCCGTATCAGTTCGGTTCCCATCCATTTCCCTTCCCGTACTACCACATGTTTTCCGCAAGGGATATGGCTTAGTAAGTTGCGAACCGCTTTCCTGGTACACACCAA
This sequence comes from Aegilops longissima, assembly GCA_021605205.1. Taxonomy (NCBI): domain Eukaryota; kingdom Viridiplantae; phylum Streptophyta; class Magnoliopsida; order Poales; family Poaceae; genus Aegilops; species Aegilops longissima. Next base: position 28,546,807 of record CM038676.1, read on the forward strand.
ATGGAGAGGCCGTGATGATGGTTCCATGGCCCTGGATTAAAGCCAGTCATCCGGTCAGGGGGCATGGGTGTTTCCGGTTGGGACCGAGAGGGGGGCACCCCTTAGAGCAAGCGAATATAAATTTGATCCCATGCTATTCGAGATTGTGATCTCCCCGTCTCAAAAGTTTTTCTCGGACGATGTCTAGGGTGATTCCTGGCATTCGTGAGGTAGGATGGGTGTGTACTGGTTAGCTGTGTTTCTTCCGAAATACCATAAACGGAACTAGTCCTTCAGGACTACGAAAATCCGTTGGCTGTGAGTAATTTTAGTACAAACTCTGCAGAGTCATAACTCCACGAATCATCTTATCCATGACCAAGTTCTGTATTATCTTATCCTGACAAGTGTCAGTTTTGGTGACAGATACTCCGGTGAATCACATGAGTACTAAGTCCGGTTAAATGATTATTCCAGTGGATGGACTAACCCGTTTATATTCCTGTGTTGAATATTTATTATGAGTGCTGTTTTCTTGTGATGAAAGCCCTTTCTGTGATGTCGCTCAGACGTCCGACTGCGGCATTATTGTTTTTCATTCTCATTATAAGCCCTTTCTGTGATGTCGCTCAGACGTCCGACTGCGGCATTATTGTTTTTCATTCTCATTATAAGCCCTTTCGTGATGTCGCCAGACGTCCGATCTGCTGCATTGTTGTTATTTATTTTCATTATAAGCCCTTTTTGTGATGTCGCTCAGACGTCCGATCATGCATTGTTATTACTTTCATTATAAGCCCTTTACGTGATGTCGCTCAGACGTCCGATCATGCATTGTTGTTATTTATTTTCATTATAAGCCCTTTCTGTGATGTCGCTCAGACGTCCGACTGCGGCACGCATGTATTTTTATTTCAATATAAGCCCTTTATGAGGTGTCGCTCAGACGCCCGACTGTGGCAAGTTTTTCTTATTTATTCACCCTTTGAGGCGTCGCTTCAGACACCCGATCGGTTTTGAGTTTATCTTCTTTGGGTTTTTGAGCGGACTACCACCGATTCCCTTCTTAATTATTTTTGCTGTACTGTTTCAATTGAGAAATGTTAAGATTAACCATGTCGCATTCATGCATTCATTTGTTATATCTTTTGTCCGAACTGTCTTGAGAGTACTTTCATAGTACTCACCTGGCTTGTTGATTTGGCCAGATGCTGACGAAGGCGATCTTATGGATGAAGAGTTCGATAGCGAGTCCGACGCCTAGAGGAATCCCAGTCAGTCTCGTGCGACCCCTGTATCAGTCATTGTGATATATCCGCTTCCTGAAGGAAATATGCCCTAGAGGCAATAATAAAGTTATTATTTATTTCCTTATATCATGATAAATGTTTATTATTCATGCTATAATTGTATTAACCGGAAACATAATACATGTGTGAATACATAGACAAACATAGTGTCACTAGTGTGCCTCTACTGGACTAGCTCGTTGAATCAAAGATGGTTAAGTTTCCTAGCCATAGACATGAGTTGTCATTTGATTAACTGTTGCGCCCTCGATTCAATCGTACACTAATCATGCACGCAAATGTGTACGATCAAGATCAAGGACTCACGGGAAGATATCACAACACAACTCTACAAATAAAATAAGTCATACAAGCATCATAATACAAGCCAGGGGCCTCGAGGGCTCGAATACAAGTGCTCGATCATAGACGAGTCAGCGGAAGCAACAATATCTGAGTACAGACATAAGTTAAACAAGGTGCCATAAGATGGCTAGCACAAACTGGGATACAGATCGAAAGAGGACAGGCCTCCTGCCTGGGATCCTCCTAGGTCACTCCTGGTCGTCGTCAGCGGGCTGCACGTAGAAGTAGGCGCCTCCAGAGTAGTAGTCGTCATAGGCGGTGGCGTCTGGATCCTGGTCTCCATCGTCTGATTGCAGCAATCGAGTAGAGATAGGAAAAAGGGGGAACAAGGCAACCGTGAGTACTCATCCAAAGTACTCGCAAGCAAGGAGCTACACTACATATGCATGGATATATGTGTAAAGGCCATATCAGTGGACTGAACTGCAGAATGCCAGAATAGAGAGAAGGCCTAGTCCTAACGAAGACTAGCATCTTCCGGAAACCCCCATCTTGCAGCAAACAAGAGGGAGTAGAGTAACATAACTTGAAGTAGCAGTAGTGTTATCAACCTCGGCCAGAGATCCTTTCTCGACTCCCTGCGAGAAAGAAATCCCAGAGCCATACTATCCAGTTATCATCACAATCCAAAGCTCATATACATGTCTCATCTCAAGTAACCAGTTCTAGTTGTATCGATCGGGATACAACTCCAAGTGTCCGTTACCGTAGGACAGGCTATCGATAGATGCTTTCTTCCCTGCAGGGGTGCACCAACTTACCCACCACGCTCGCTTAACTCCGGCCGGACACACTTTCCAGGGTCATGCCCGGCCTCGGCCAAACAATACGCCGCAACCCGACCTAGGCTTAATAGAGAGGCCAGCACGCCGGACTAAACCTATGCCCCCAGGGGTCATGGGCCATCTCCCCGGGAACTCCTGGACGTTGCGAGGGCGGCCGGAAGCAGACCTAGCCTAACGAGCGTCCAGCCCAATCCGGCGCGCCGCTCCGACGCTGACGTCTAATAAGCTTCGGCTGATGTATACGACGCAGAACGCCCATACTTAGCCCACGTGATGGTTAGTGCTATCAGGCCAGAGGCCCCTCGGATCAAATATCCAAATCGTAGTGGATTAGGAACGCGGTAACAAGCGAGACTCACGAAGATGTGACCCGTTGCCCGTCTCGAGGACTTGCGGCAAGGGCTAGGAATGCCCGCCACGCCCGTAATTATCTCGCGGGCACCCTCCAGGTCAACCCGTCTCCACATCACTCGCAATTAAGCACGCGCGGGTACCCCTCAGGGTCGACCCGTCTTTCTAAGTAACCGTGGTAACAGTCCAAGTAACCGTGAGTCCAAACATCAAGGGGAAAACACGAGGAATCACCCCCGGTGTATTCCACTCAATGTAGTCGTCAAGGTGAACATAAGAGGATTCACCCTCGAGGTCCACACTTGAGGGGTTGCACGACAGAGTCATATCGGAGCGGTTAAAGAGGAAATCACCCTCGATGACCACAACCGGATAACTATACTGAGGTTAATATCGGAAGTCTGCAGAGGTTTCACCCTCGGACTCGATAGTAACCTAGTAGTGTCGAGCAACTAAGGGAAGTGATGTGCGGTGTCGGGCCTGGTCTTCGATCCCGTTGATCGGGTCTTGATGATGAAGCAGGGCAACAAGGACAAGGTGGGGGTCAGCGATGGGTCTCTAACCAACCTATACTAAGCAGTTTAGGATAAGCAGGTAGGTAACAAAGCAGGTTACAATAAACAGGCTATGCAACAGAATAGGAGCAACAATAACAGTAGCAAAAATCTAGTGCAAGCAATAAGAGAATGGAATGGGCGATATCGGGATGATCAAAAGGGGGGCTTGCCTGGTTGCTCTGGCAAGAGAGAGTGATCGTCAGCACTGTAGTCGAACTGGCCAGCTGCAGCGTCGGCCTCGTAGTCTACCGAAGAGAAGAGGGGGAAGAAACAATGAATACACGATAACAGATGCAAAACGATGCATGACATGCCAAGAAGCGATGCTAGGCGTGCCCTAACGTGGTAAGAAGGGTACTGGTTTAGGGGGGAAGGCATCCGGGAAGTTATCCCGGTTCCGGACGTCTGTCAGACAGATGAACCGGAGGAGAAAGTTTGCAGGTTCGATAGGTTAGAGACGTGCGGTGGACGAACGGACTGCGTATCCGGAATCGTCTCGTCGTTCTGAGCAACTTTCATGTTGAAAATATTTTAATCCGGGCTACGGATTAAAAGTTATGAATTATAAAAGGTTTTATTAATTTCTGGAATTTTAATTAATTAATTAATTAATTTCGAAAAGCATTTATGACATCAGCATGAGGTCATGCTGACGTCATCAGCCAACAGGGTTGACCAAGTCAACCCTGCCAGGTGGGTCCCACATGTCATACACTATTAGCTTAATTAGCCTAATCAGATTAATTAATCTTAGTTAATTAAGTTAACTAATGATTAGTATTAATTAAACCAGGATTAATTAGTTTAATTAATTACCCAATTAATTAGCTAATGATTAGGTTTAACTAATCCAGAATTAATTAGTTTAATTAATTACCCTATTAATTAATTAATTAATTATTTAGTTAATTAGTTTAATTACTTTTAATTCATTTTAAATCATTTTTTGATTCTGTTTAATTAAAACATTCTTAAACGTTTGGGGGTGGGGCCCCCTGGTCAGAGGCACGTGGCCTAATGGTGCGGGCGCCTGTGGTGGGAAGTGCGGTGCTGCCTGCTTGGCACCACCTGCCCGGGCCGGGCGGGCGGCGACAGGCGGACCGGGCTGGGCGGCCAAAGTGGCTGGTTACTGGCCACGCCAAGTAGCGACGCCGGTGAGGGGGGGCGATGGGCGGCTGAAGGAAATATGCCCTAGAGGCAATAATAATGTTATTATTTATTTCCTTATATCATGATAAATGTTTATTATTCATGCTAGAATTGTATTAACCGGAAACATAATACATGTGTGAATACATAAACCTCAGAGTGTCACTAGTATGCCTCTACTTGACTAGCTCGTTAATCAAAGATGGTTATGTTTCCTAACCATGAACAAGGAGTTGTTATTTGATTAACGGGATCACATCATTGGTTGAATGATCTGATTGACATGACCCATTCCATTAGCATAGCACCTGATCGTATAGTTTGTTGCTAGTGCTTTTCTTCATGACTTATACATGTTCCTATGACTATGAGATTATGCAACTCCCGTTTGCCGAGGAACACTTTGTGTGCTACCAAGCGTCACAACGTAATCGGGTGATTATAAAGGTACATTACAGGTGTCTCCGAAGGTACATGTTGGGTTGGCATATTTGAGATTAGGATTTGTCACTCCGATTGTCGGAGAGGTATCTCTGGGCCCTCTCGGTAATGCACATCACATAAGCCTTGCAAGCATTGCAACTAAATGTGTTAGTTGTGAGATGATGTATTACGGAACGAGAAAAGAGACTTGCGAGAACTGAGATTGAACTAAGTATTGGATACCGACGATCGAATCTCGGGCAAGTAACATACCGATGACAAAGGAACAACGTATGTTGTTATGCGGTCTCGACCGATAAAGATCTTCGTAGAATATGTAGGAACCAATATGGGCATCCAGGTCCCGCTATTGGTTATTGGCCGAGAGGTGTCTCGGTCATGTCTACATAGTTCTCGAACCCGTAGGGTCCATGCACGCTTAACGCTTCGATGGCGAGTTATTATGAGTTTATATGATATTGATGTACGAAGGTTGTTCGAGTCCGGATGAGATCACGGACATGACGAGGAGTCTCGAAATGGTCGAGACATAAAGATTGATATATTGGAAGCCTATGTTTGGACTCGGAATCACTCCGGGTGAAATTGGGAATTTTACCGAGTACCGGGGTTACGGAACCTCCCGGGGTCAATGGGCCTTGATGGGCCTTAGTGGAAAGGAGGAAAGGGGCCCAAGTGCTGGTCAGACCTTCCCCTTCCCTAGTCCTATTAGGACTAGGAGAAGGGGTGGCCTCTCTCCCTTCCCACTTGGCCAATCCTAGTTGGACTAGGATTGGGGGAGAATCCTACTCCCGGTGGGAGTAGGACTCCAGCGCAGCCCTTGATTGGCCGCCAGCCCCTCCCCTTCCCTCCTTTATATACAGGGGCAGAGGGCACCCCATGACACACAAGTTGATCATTGAGATCGTTCCTTAGCCGTGTGCGGTGCCCCCTTCCACCAAACTACACCTCGAATATACCGTTGCGGAGCTTAGGCGAAGCCCTGCGCCGGTGGAATATCATCATCGCCACCACGCCGTCGGTCGACGAAACTCTCCTCAACACTCGGCTGGATCGGAGTTCGAGGGACGCCATCGAGCTGAACGTGTGCAGAACTCGGAGGTGCCGTGACGCTCGGTACTTGGATCGGTTGGATCGGGAAGAAGTACGACTACTTCCTCTACGTTGCGTCAACGCTTCCGTTGCTGGTCTACGAGGGTACGTAGACAACACTCTCATCTCGTTGCTATGCATCACCATGGTCTTGCGTGATCGTAGGAAAATTTTTGAAATTACTACGTTCCCCAACAGTGGCATCCGAGCCTGGTTTTATGCGTTGATGTCATATGCACGAGTAGAACACAAGTGAGTTGTGGGCGATACAAGTCATACTACCTACCAGCATGTCATACTTTGGTTCAGCGGTATTGTGAGATGAAGCGGCCGGACCGACATTACGCGACGCTTACGAGACTGGTTTCACCGCTGTGAGCACTCGTTGCTTAAAGGTGGTGGCGGGTGTCTGTCTCTCTCACTTTAGTTGAACTGAGTGTGGCTACGCCCGGTCCTTGAGAAGGTTAAACGGAGTCTATTTGACGAAGTATCGTTGTGGTTTTGATGCGTAGATAAGAACGGTTCTTGCTCAGCCCGTAGCAGCCACGTAAAATTTGCAACAACAAAGTAGAGGACGTCTAACTTGTTTTTGCAGGGCATGTTGTGATGTGATATGGTCAAGACATGATGCTGAATTTTATTGTATGAGATGATCATGTTTTGTAACGAAGTTATCGGCAATGGCAGGAGCCATATGGTTGTCGCTTTATTGTATGAAATGCAATCGCGCCTGTAATGCTTTACTTTATCACTAAGCGGTAGCGATAGTCGAGAAGCATAAGATTGGCGAGACGACAACGATGCTACGATGGAGATCAAGGTGTCGCTACCGGTGACGATGGTGATCATGACGGTGCTTCGAGATGGAGATCACAAGCACAAGATGATGATGGCCATATCATATCACTTATATTGATTGCATGTGATGTTAATCCTTTATGCATCTTATCTTGCTTTGATTGACGGTAGCATTATAAGATGATCCCTTACTAAATTATCAAGAAGTGTTCTCCCGAGTATGCACCGTTGCGAAAGTTCTTCGTCTTTGAGACACCACGTGATGATCGGGTGTGATAGGCTCTACGTTCAAATACAACGGGTGCAAAACAGTTGCACACGCAGAATACTCAGGTTATACTTGACGAGCTATGCATATAAGATATGACCTCGGAACACGGAGACCGAAGGTCGGCGTGAATCATATAGTAGATATGATCAACATATTGATGTTCACCATTGAAACTACTCCATCACACGTGATGATCGGTCATGGTGTAGTTGATATGGATCACGCAATCACTTAGAGAATTGAAGGATATTTTTCTAAGTGGGAGTTCTTAAGTAATATGATTAATTGAACTTAAATTTATCATGAACTTAGTACCTGATAGTATCTTGCTTGTCTATGATGTGTAGATAGATGGCTCGTGCTGTTGTTCCGTTGAATTTTAATGCGTTCCTTGAGAAAGCAAAGTTGAAAGATGATGGCAGCAATTACACGGACTGGGTCCGTAACTTGAGGATTATCCTTATTGCTGCACAGAAGAATTACGTCCTGGAAGCACCGTTAGGTGCCAGGCCTGGTGCAAGGGCTGCGCCAGAAGTTATGAACGTCTGGCAAAGCAAAGCTGATGACTACTCTATAGTTCAGTGTGCCATGCTTTACGGCTTAGAACCGGGACTTCAACGTCGTTTTGAACACCATGGGGCATATGAGATGTTCCAGGAGTTGAAGTTAATATTCAAGCGAATGCCCGGATTGAGAGATATGAAGTCTCCAATAAGTTCTATAGCTGTAAGATGGAGGAGAACGGTTCGTCAATGAGCATATACTCGAATGTCCGGATATAACAATCACTTGATTCAACTGGAGTTAATCTTCCGGATGATTGCGTCATTGACAGAATTCTCCAATCACGCCACCAAGCTACAAGAGCTTCGTGATGAACTATAATATGCAAGGATGACCAAAACAATGCCCGAGCTCTTCGCGATCTTTGAAAGCATGGAGGTAGAAATCAAAAGGAGCATCAAGTGTTGATGGTTAACAAAACCACTAGTTTCAAGAAAAGGGCAAAGGAAAGAAAAGGAAACTTCAAAAGAGCGGCAAGCAAGTTGCTGATCAAGAGAAGAAACCCAAGTCTGGTCCTAAGCACTGAAACCGAGTGCTTCTATTGCAAGCAGGCTGGTCCTTTGGAAGCGGAACTGCCCCAAGTATTTGGCGGATAAGAAGGATGGCAAGGTTAACAAAGGTATATGTGATATACATGTTATTGATGTGTACCTTACTAATACTCGCAGAGCACTGGTATTTGATCTGGTTACATTGCTAATATTTGCAACTCAAACAGGGCTACGGATTAGCGAAGATTGGCTAAGGACGAGGTGACAATGCGCGTGGGAAATGGTTCCAAAGTCGATGTGATCGCAGATCGGCACGCTACCTCTACATCTACCTTGGGATTAGTATTAGACCTAAATAATTGTTATTTAGTACCAGCGTTGAGCATGAACATTATATCTGGATCTTGTTTGATGCGAGACGGTTATTCATTTAAATCAGAGAATAATGGTTGTTCTATTTATATGAATAATATCTTTTATGGTCATGCACCATTGAAGAATGGTTTGTTTTACTTAATCTTGATAGTAGTGATACACATATTCATAATGTTGAAACCAAAAGATGCAGAGTTGATAATGATGGTGCAACTTATTTGTGGCACTGCCGTTTAGGTCATATCGGTGTAAAGCGCATGAAGAAACTCCATCTTGATGGACTTTTGGAGTCACTTGATTATGAATCACTTGGCACTTGCGAACCGTGCCTTATGGGCAAGATGACTAAAACACCGTTCTCGGAACTATGGAGAGCAACAGATTTATTGGAAATCATACATCTTGATGTATGTGGTCCAATGAATGTTGAGGCTCGTGGCGGATATCGTTATTTTCTCACCTTCACAGATGATTTGAGCAGATATGGGTATATCTACTTAATGAAACACAAGTCTGAAACATTTGAAAAGTTCAAAGAATTTCAGAGTGAAGTGGAAAATCATCGTAACAAGAAAATAAAGTTTCTACGATCTGATCGTGGAGGAGAATATTTGAGTTACGAGTTTGGCCTACATTTGAAACAATGCGGAATAGTTTCGCAACTTACGCCACCGGAACACCACAACGTAATGGTGTGTCCGAGCGTCGAATCGTACTTTATTAGATATGGTGCGATCTATGATGTCTCTTACTGATTTACCGCTATCGCTTTGGGGTTATGCTTTAGAGACGGCTACATTCACTTTAAATAGGGCACCATCTAAATCCGTTGAGACGACGCCTTATGAACTGTGGTTTGGCAAGAAACCAAAGTTGTCGCTTCTGAAAGTTTGGGGCTGCGATGCTTATGTGAAAAAGCTTCAACCTGATAAGCTCGAACCCAAATCGGAGAAATGTGTCTTCATAGGATACCCAAAGGAGACAGTTGGGTACACCTTCTATCACAGATCCGAAGGCAAGATTTTTGTTGCTAAATTGGAAACTTTTTGGAGAAAGAGTTTCTCACGAAAGAAGTGAGTGGGAGGAAAGTAGAACTTGATGAGATAATCTGTATCTACTCCTTATTGAGAAGTAGTACATCACGAAAACAGTTTCGTGACACCTACACCAAATAGGGAGGAAGCTAATGATGATGATCATGAAACTTCAGATCAAGTTTCTCTGAACTTCGTAGATCAACGAGCAAGATCCGCACTGAGTGGTACGGTAATCCTATTTTGGAAGTCATATTTATGGAACATGATGAACCTCGAACTATGAAGAAGCGATGGTGAGCCCAGATTCCACAAAATGGCTTGAGGCCATGAAATCTGAGATGGGATCCATGTATGAGAACAAAGTATGGACTTTGGTTGACTTGCCCGATGATCGGCAAGCAATTGAGAATAAATGGATCTTCAAGAAGAAGACCGACGCTGATGGTAATGTTTCGTCTATAAAGCTCGACTTGTTGCAAAAGGTTTTCGACAAGTTCAAGGGATTGACTACGATGAGACCTTCTCACCGAAGCGATGCTTAAGTCCGTCCGAATCATGTTAGCAATTGCCGCATTTTATGATTATGAAATTTGGCAAATGGATGTTAAAACTGCATTCTGAATGGATTTACGGAAGAAGAGTTGTATATGATGCAACCAGAAGGTTTTGTCGATCCAAAGGAGCTAACAAAGTGTGCAAGCTCCAATGATCCATTTATGGACTGGTGCAAGCCTCTCGGAGTTGGAATAAACGCTTTGATAGTGTGATCAAAGCATTTGGTTTTATCAGACTTTTGGAGAAGCCTTGTATTTACAAGAAAGTGAGTGGGAGCTCAGAGCATTTACGATATTATATGTGGATGACATATTATTGATCGGAAATGATATAGAATTCTGGATAGCATAAAGGATACTTGAATAAGAGTTTTTCGATGAAAGACCTCGGTGAAGCTGCTTACATATTGGGCATTAAGATCTATAGAGATAGATCAAGACGCTTAATAGGACTTTCACAAAGCACATACCTTGATAAAGTTTTGAAAAAGTTCAAAATGGATCAGGCAAAGAAAGGGTTCTTGCCGGTATTACAAGGTGTGAAGTTGAGTAAGACTCAATGCCCGACCACCGCAGAAGATAGAGAGAAAATGAAAGATGTTCCTATGCTTCAGCCATAGGCTCTATCATGTATGCAATGCTGTGTACCAGACCTGATGTGTGCCTTGCTGTAAGTTTAGCAGGCAGGTACCAAAGTAATCCAGAGTGGATCATCTTTGGACAGCGGTCAAGAACATCCTTAAGTACTTGAGAAGAACTAAGGATATGTTTCTCATTTATGGCGGTGACAAAGAGCTCGTCATGGCGGTTACGTCGATGCAAGCTTTGACACTGATCCGGACGATTCTAAATCGCAAACCGGATCGATTTACATTAAACGGTGGAGCTGTCGGTTGGTGCAGTTCCAAACAAAGCGTCGTTATGGGATCTACATGTGAAGTTGAGTACATAGCTGCTCGGAAGCAGCTAATGAAGGAGTCTGGATGAAGGAGTTCATAACCGATCTAGGTGTTGTACCTAGTGTATCGGGTCCAATGAAAATCTTTTGTGACAATCTTGGTGCAATTGCCTTGGCAAAGGAATCCAGATTTCACAAGAGAACCAAGCACATCAAAAGATGCTTCAACTCCATCCGGATTTGGTCCAGTGGGAGACATAGAGATATGCAAGATACATACGGATCTGAATGTTGCAGACCGTTGACTAAGCCTCTTCCACGAGCAAAACATGATCAACACCAAGACTCCATGGGTGTTAGAATCATTCTTGTGTAATCTAGATTATTGACTCTAGTGCAAGTGGGAGACTCAAGGAAATATGCCCTAGAGGCAATAATAATGTTATTATTTATTTCCTTATATCATGATAAATGTTTATTATTCATGCTAGAATTGTATTAACCGGAAACATAATACATGTGTGAATACATAAACCTCAGAGTGTCACTAGTATGCCTCTACTTGACTAGCTCGTTAATCAAAGATGGTTATGTTTCCTAACCATGAACAAGGAGTTGTTATTTGATTAACGGGATCACATCATTGGTTGAATGATCTGATTGACATGACCCATTCCATTAGCATAGCACCTGATCGTATAGTTTGTTGCTAGTGCTTTTCTTCATGACTTATACATGTTCCTATGACTATGAGATTATGCAACTCCCGTTTGCCCGAGGAACACTTTGGGTGCTACCAAAGCGTCACAACGAATCGGGTGATTATAAAGGTACATTACAGGTGTCTCCGAAGGTACATGTTGGGTTGGCATATTTGAGATTAGGATTTGTCACTCCGATTGTCGGAGAGGTATCTCTGGGCCCTCTCGGTAATGCACATCACATAAGCCTTGCAAGCATTGCAACTAAATGTGTTAGTTGTAAGATGATGTATTACGGAGCGAGAAAAGAGACTTGCCGAAGAACGAGATTGAACTAAGTATTGGATACCGACGATCGAATCTCGGGCAAGTAACATACCGATGACAAAGGGAACAACGTATGTTGTTATGCGGTCTGACCGATAAAGATCTTCGTAGAATATGTAGGAACCAATATGGGCATCCAGGTCCCGCTATTGGTTATTGGCCAGAGAGGTGTCTCGGTCATGTCTACATAGTTCTCGAACCCGTAGGGTCCGCACGCTTAACGTTTCGATGACAGTTATTATGAGTTTATATGATATTGATGTACCGAAGGTTGTTCGAGTCCGGATGAGATCACGGACATGACGAGGAGTCTCGAAATGGTCGAGACATAAAGATTGATATATTGGAAGCCTATGTTTGGACTCGGAATCACTCCGGTGAAATTGGGAATTTTACCGAGTACCGGGGTTACGGAACCTCCCGGGGGTCAATGGGCCTTGATGGGCCTTAGTGGAAAGGAGGAAAGGGGCCCAAGTGCTGGTCGCACCTTCCCCTTCCCTAGTCCTATTAGGACTAGGAGAGGGGTGGCGCCTCTCTCCCTTCCCACTTGGCCAATCCTAGTTGGACTAGGATTGGGGGGGAAGAATCCTACTCCCGGTGGGAGTAGGACTCCCAGGCGCAGCCCTTGGTGGCCGGCCAGCCCCTCCCCTTCCCTCCTTTATATACAGGGGCAGAGGGCACCCCATGACACACAAGTTGATCATTGAGATCGTTCCTTAGCCGTGTGCGGTGCCCCCTTCCACCAAACTACACCTCGAATATACCGTTGCGGAGCTTAGGCGAAGCCCTGCGCCGGTGGAATATCATCATCGTCACCACGCCGTCGGTTGTGAAACTCTCCCTCAACACTCGGCTGGATCGGAGTTCGAGGGGCGTCATCGAGCTGAGCGTGTGCAGAACTCGGAGGTGCCGACGTTCGGTACTTGGATCGGTTGGATCGGGAAGAAATACGACTACTTCCTCTACGTTGCGTCCAACGCTTCCGTTGCTGGTCTCACGAGGTGCGTGAGACAACACTCTCATCTCGTTGCTATGCATCACCATGGTCTTGCGTGATTGTAGGAAATTTTTGAAATTACTACGTTCCCCAACACGGCCAGTCGCAGGGGCCCGGACGGCGGGGGATCGGGGCCCGGTCGGGGCGGGGCTCGGGAGAAGGGGGATCGGGGAGCGCGGGGCTCGGGGCCTACGCCACGTCGCCGACGAGGGCGCCGACGGGGGAGGAGAAGGAACGGGGAGAGGGAGGGCACGGTGGCCGGGGCGCGCCGAGCCGACGAGGCCACGGGCCGGATCCGCCGGGAGAGGGTCGAGGGGTCGGGGCCATCGGACTCGTCTGGGCGGTCGGAGGGGACCGGAGGGAACCCGGGGGGGAATGTCGCCATGGGCGGGCACGGCCGGAGCCGGACGCCGACGAGGGAGGGGAGAGAGGAGGTCGAGCTCACGGGGGGTATGCAGGGTCTCGGGCAGCCTGCGCGAGGGAGCTCGGGGCAGGCCGGGGGGGAGGGGGCCGGGGAGGCACGCCGGCGAGGGGGGCGAGGCGCCGGGCGCCGAGGTCCGGCTCGGCCTCGGTGGGGGGCGGAGGAGAGGCGGGCGTGCCCAGCGGCGTGGAAGAGGAGGGAGGAGCGAGGGCGGGGCAGCCGGGGACGGCGGCGGGGGGGCCGACGGGGAGGGGTCGGTGGCGCTCGGTCCCGATCCAGATCGGGTCGGGACGAGGGGGGGGGCGACGTGGGGGAGTGGGAGCGAGAGGGGGGCTAGGGTTTTCCCTCGGGGATAAGGGAGAGGGGGTGGCCGGCTGGGCCGGCCTGGTGTGATGGGGCTGGGCCGAGGGGGGGAAGAGATGGGCCAAGGGGGTGGGGGGGGGGGCGGCTGCTTTGGGCGGTGGGGTTTATCCCCCTCCCAGTTTTATTTTTCTTTTTATTTTTTTTGACAGGAACGAAACCACGATTAGAAACTTAACAGAACCGGGGATCCGGGCGTTACATTAACGGGATCACATCATTAGAAGAATGATGTGATTGACATGACCCATTCTGTTAGCCAAGCACTTGATCGTTTAGTATGTTGCTAATGCTTTCTTCATGACTCATACATGTTCCTGTAACTATGAGATTATGCAACTCCCGTTTACCGGAGGAACACTTTGGGTACTACCAAACGTCACAACGAATCGGGTGATTATAAAGGAGTACTACAGGTGTCTCCAAAGGTACTTGTTGGGTTGGCGTATTTGAGATTAGGTTTTGTCACTCCGATTGTCGGAGAGGTATCTCTAGGCCTTCTCGGTAATACACATCACTTAAAGCCTTGCAAGCATTACAACTAATGAGTTAGTTGTGAGATGATGTATTACGGAACGAGTAAAGAGACTTACCGTAACGAGATTGAACTAGGTATTGGATACCGACGATCGAATCTCGGGTAAGTAACATACCGATGACAAAGGAACAACGTATGTCGTTATGCGGTTTGACCGATAAAGATCTTCGTAGAATATGTAGGAACCAATATGGGCATCCAGGTTCCGCTATTGGTTATTGACCGAGAATGGTTCTAGGTCATGTCTACATAGTTCTCGAACCCGTAGGGTCCGCACGCTTAACGTTCGATGACAGTTCATTATGAGTTTATAAGTATTGATGCACGAAGGTTGTTCGAGTCCAGGATGTGATCACGGACATGACGAGGAGTCTCGAAATGGTCGAGACATAAATATTGATATATTGAAGCCTACATTTGGACATCGGAAGTGTTCCGAGTGAAATCGAATTTATCGAGTACCGGAGGTTACCGAACCCCGGGAAATACATGGGCCATAGTGGGCCTTGGAGGAAAGGAGAAAGGGCCAGCCCTAGGTGGCGCCCCCCTTCCCTAGTCCTATTAGGACTAGGAAAGGTGGGCCGCCCCCCTCTCTCTTTCCCCTCCGAATCCTAATCCAACTAGGATTGAGGGGAATCCTACTCCGGAGGAGTAGGACTCCTTGCGCGCCTCCCCTTGGGCCGCCACCTCCCCTTGGCTACTTTATATACGGGGCAGGGGCACCCCATGATACACAAGTTGATCTACGGATCTTTCCTTAGCCGTGTGCGGTGCCCCTTCCACCATATTCCACTTGGTCATATCGTCGTAGAGCTTAGGCGAAGCCTGCGCCGGAGAAGTCATATCGTCATGAGCTTAGGCGAAGCCCTGCTTGGTGGAGCATCAACATCGCCACCACGCCGTCGTCTTGTGGAACTCATCCCGACACTTTGCTGGATCGAGTCCGGGATCGTCATCGAGCTGAACGTGTGCAGAACTTCGGAGGTGCCGACGTTCGGTGCTTGGATCGGTAGGATCGTGAAGACGTCGACTACATCAACCGCGTTGTTATAACGCTTCGCTTTCGGTCTCACGAGGGTGCGTGGACGGACACTCTCCCTCTCGTTGCTATGCCATCACCATGGTCTTGCGTGATCGTAGGAATTTTTTGAAATTACTACGTTCCCCAATGATGGCATCCGAGCCTGGTTTTATCGTTGATGTCATATGCACGAGTAGAACACAAGTGAGTTGTGGGCGATACAAGTCATACTACCTACCAGCATGTCATACTTTGGTTCAGCGGTATTGTGAGATGAAGCGGCCCGGACCGACATTACGCAGACGCTTACGCGAGACTGGTTTCACCGCCCGAGCACTCGTTGCTTAAAGGTGACCGGCGGGTGTCTCTCTCTCACTTTAGTTGAACCGAGTATGACTACGCCCGGTCCTTGAGAAGGTTAAACGGAGTCTATTTGACAAACTATCGTTGTGGTTTTGATGCGTAGGTAAGAACGGTTCTTGCTCAGCCCGTAGCAGCCACGTAAAACTTGCAACAACAAAGTAGAGGACGTCTAACTTGTTTTTGCAGGGCATGTTGTGATGTGATATGGTCAAGACGTGATGCTATATTTTATTGTATGAGATGATCATGTTTTGTAACCGAGTTATCGGCAATCGGCAGGAGCCATATGGTTGTCGCTTTATTGTATGAAATGCAACGCCATGTAATTGCTTTACTTTATCACTAAGGAGTAGCGATAGTCGAGAAGCAATAGTTGGCGAGGCGACAACGATGCTACGATGGAGATCAAGGTGTCGCACCGGTGACGATGGTGATCATGGCGGTGCTTGGCGATGGAGATCACAAGCACAAGATGATGATGACCATATCATATCACTTATATTGATTGCATGTGATGTTTATCCTTTATGCATCTTATCTTGCTTTGATTGACGGTAGCATTATAAGATGATCTCTCACTAAAATTATCAAGAAGTGTTCTCCCGAGTATGCACCGTTGCCAAAGTTCGTAGTACCCGGACACCACGTGATGATCGGGTGTGATAAGTTCTACGTCCATCTACAACGGTGCAAAACAGTTGCACACGCGAATACTCAGGTTAAACTTGACGAGCCTAGCATATAACAGATATGGCCTCGGAACACGGAGACCGAAAGGTCGGCGTGAATCATATAGTAGATATGATCAACATAGTGATGTTCACCATTGAAACTACTCCATCTCACGTGATGATCGGACATGGTTTAGTTGATTTGGATCACGTAATCACTTAAGATGACTAGAGAGATGTCATCTAAGTGGGAGTTCTTAAGTAATATGATTAATTGAACTTTAATTTATCATGAACTTAGTCCTGGTAGTATTTTGCAAATTATGTTGTAGATCAATAGCTCGCGTTGTTGCTTCCCTATGTTTTTATATGTGTTCTAGAGAAAATTGTATTGAAAGATGTTAGTAGCAATGATGCGGATTGGATCCGTGATCTGAGGTTTATCCTCATTGCTGCGCAGAAGAATTATGTCCTTAATGCACCGCTAGGTGACAGACCTATTGCAGGAGAGCGATGCGAGGCGTTATGAGCGTTTGGCTAGCTCAATATGAGCGAATCTGACGTTATGAGCGTTTGGCTAGCTCAATATGATGACTACTTGATAGTTTAGTGCACCATGCTTAACGGCTTAGAATCGGGACTTCAAAGGCGTTTTGAGCGTCATGGACCATATGAGATGTTCCAGGAATTGAAGTTAATATTTTAGCAAATACCGAGTTGAGAGATATGAAGTCTCCAACAAGTTCTATAGCTAAAAGATGGAGGAGAATCGCTCAACTAGTGAGCATGTGCTCAGATTGTGCGAGTACTTCAATCACTTGAATCAAGTGGGAGTTAATCTTCCAGATAAGATAGTGATTGACAGAATTCTCTAGTCACCATCACTAAGTTAGTAGAACTTCGTGATGAACTATAGTATGCAAGGGATGACGAAAAAGATTCTCGAGCTCTTCGCGATGCTAAAATCGCGAAGGTAGAAATCAAGAAAACATCAAGTGTTGATGGTTGACAAGACTATTAGTCTCAAGGAAAATGGCAAAGGGAAGAAGGGAACTTCAAAAGGAGCGGCAAGCAAGTTGCTGCTCGAGTGAAGAAGCCCAAGTCTAGACCTAAGCACGAGACTGAGTACTTTTGCTGCAATGGAACTGGTCACTGGAAGCGGAACTACCCCTGAATATTTGGTGGATAAGAAGGATGGCAAAGTGAACAAGGTTATATTTGATATACAGGTTATTGATGTGTACCTTACTAGTGTTTATAGTAGCCCTGAGTATTTGATACTCGTTCGGTTGCTAAGATTAGTAACTCGAAACAGGAGTTACAGAATAAACAGAGACTAGTTGAAGGGGAAGTGACGATGAGTGTTGGAAGTAGTTCCAAGATTGATATGATCATCATCGCACACTCCCTATACTTTCGGGATTAGTGTGGAACCTAAATAAGTGTTATTTGGTGTTGAGCATAAATATGATGTGATCATGTTTATTGCAATACGGTTATTCATTTAAGTAAGAGAATAAATTGTTGTTCTGTTTACATGAATAAAACCTTATATGGTTACACACCCAATGAAAATGGTTCATTGGATCTCGATCATAGTGATACACATATTCATAATATTGAAACCAAAAGATGCAAAGTTAATAATGATAGTGCAACTTATTTGTGGCACTTGCCGTTTAGGTCATATTGGTGTAAAGCGCATGAAGAAACTCCATGCTGATGGGATTTTGGAATCACTTGATTATGAATCACTTGATGCTTGCGAACCATGCCTTATGGGCAAGATGACTAAAGACTCTGTTCTCCGGAACAATGGAGCGAGCAAATGACTTATTGGAAATAATACATGCTGATGTATGCGGTCCGATGAGTGTTAAAGCTCACGGCAAGTATCGTTATTTTCTGACCTTCACAAGATGATTTGAGCAGATATGAGTATATCTACTTAATGAAGCACAAGTCTGAAACATTTGAAAAGTTCAAATAATTTCAGAGTGAAGTGGAGAATCATCGTAATAAGAAAATAAAATTTCTACGATCTGATCGTGGAGGAGAATATTTGAGTTACGAGTTTGGCCTTCATATAAAACAATGTGGAATAGTTTCACAGCTCACGCCACATGGAACACCATAACGTAATGGTGTGTCCGAACGTCATAACCGTACTTTATTTTGATATGGTGCGATCTATGATGTATCTTACCGATTTACCACTATCGTTTTGGGGTTATACATTAGATACAGCTGCATTCACGTTTAATAGGGCACCATCTAAATCCGTTGAGATGACACCGTATGAACTATGGTTTAGCAGTAAACCTAAGCTGTCGTTTCTTAAAAGTTTGGAGTTGTGATGTTTATGTGAAAAAGTTTTCACCTGATAAGCTCGAACCCAAATCGGAGAAGTGCGTCTTCATAGAATACCCAAAAGAAAATGTTGGGTACACCTCCTATCACAGATCCGAAGGCAAGTTTTTCGTTACTAAGATGGATCCTTTCTAGAGAAGAAGTTTCTCTCGAAAGAAGTGAGTGGGAGGAAAGTAGAAACTTGATGAGGTAATTGTACCTTCTCCCTTATTGGAAAGTAGTTCATTACAGAAATCAGTTCCAGTGATTCCTACACCATTTAGTGAGGAAGTTAATGATGATGATCATGAAACTTCAGATCAAGTTGCTACCAAACCTCGTAGGTCTTCCAGAATAAGATCCGCACCAGAGTGGTACGGTAATCGTGTTCTGGAAATCATGTTACTAGACCATGATGAACCTACAAACTATGAGGAAGCGATGATGAGCCCGATTCGCGAAATGGCTTGAGGCCATGAAATCTGAGATGGGATCCATGTATGAGAACAAAGTATGGACTTTGATGGAGTTGCCCGATGATCGGCAAGCCATGTTATATAAATGGATCTTCAAGAGGAAGACAGATGCTGATAGTAGTGTTACTATCTACAAAGCTCGACTTGTCGCAAAAAGGTTTTCGACAAGTTCAAGGTGTTGACTACAATGAGATTTTCTCAACTCAGTAGCGATTCTTAAGCCTGTCCGAATCATGTTAGCAATTGCCACATTTTATGAAATCTGGCAAATGGATGTCAAAAATACATTCTTTAATGGATTTATTAAAGAAGAGTTGTATATGATGCAACCAGAAGTTTTTGTCAATCCTAAAGGAGCTAACAAAATGTGCAAGCTCCAGCGATCCATCAATGGACTGGTGCAAGCATCTCGGAGTTGGAATATACGCTTTGATGTGTTGATCAAAGCATATGATTTTATACAGACTTTTTGGAAAGGCCTGTATTTACAAGAAAGTGAGTGGGAGCACTACAACATTTCGATAAGTATATGTGAATGACATATTGTTGATCGGAAATGATGTAGAATTATTCTGCAAAGCATAAAGGAGTGTTTAAAGGAGTTTTTCAAAGAAGGACCTCGGTGAAGCTGCTTACATATTGAGCATCAAGATCTATAGAGATAGATCAAGGCGCTTGATAAGTCTTTTCAATAAATATATACCTTGTCAAGATTTTGAAGTAGTTCAAAATGGAACAGTCAAAGAAAAGTTCTTGCTGTGTTGCAAAGGTGTGAAATTGAGTAAGACTCAAATCCCGACCACGGCAGAAAATAGAAAAGAGAATGAAAGTCATTCCTATGCCTCATCATAGGTTCTATAAAGTATGCTATGCTATGTACCAGACCTATTGTATACCTTGCTCTGAATTTGGCAAGGAGTACAATGGTGATCTAGGAGTAGATCTTTGGACATTGGTCAAGAACATCCTTAGTGAGGACTAAGGAAATATTTCTCGATTATGGAGGTGATAAAAGGCCCGTCGTAAAGAGTTACATCGATGCAAGCATTTTACACTAATCCAGATGACTCTAAGTCTCAATCTGGATACATATTGAAAGTGGGAGCAATTAGCTAGAGTAGCTCCGTGCGAGCATTGTAGACATAGAATATTTGCAAAATAGATACGGCTCTAAATGTGACAGACCGTTGACTAAGCTTCTCTCACGAGCAAAACATGATCATACCTTAGTACTCTTTGGGTGTTAATCACATAGCGACGTGAACTAGATTATTGACTCTAGTAAACCCTTTGGGTGTTGGTCACATGACAATGTGAACTATGGGTGTTAATCACATACAGATGTGAATATTAGTGTTGAATCACATGATGATGTGAACTAGATTATTGACTCTAGTGCAAGTGGGAGACTGAAGGAAATATGCCCTAGAGGCAATAATAAAGTTATTATTTATTTCCTTATATCATGATAAATGTTTATTATTCATGCTAGAATTGTATTAACCGGAAACATAATACATGTGTGAATACATAGACAAACATAGTGTCACTAGTGTGCCTCTACTGGACTAGCTCGTTGAATCAAAGATGGTTAAGTTTCCTAGCCATAGACATGAGTTGTCATTTGATTAACGGGATCACATCATTAGAAGAATGATGTGATTGACATGACCCATTCTGTTAGCCTAGCACTTGATCGTTTAGTATGTTGCTAATGCTTTCTTCATGACTCATACATGTTCCTGTAACTATGAGATTATGCAACTCCCGTTTACCGGAGGAACACTTTGGGTACTACCAAGCGTCACAACGAATCTGGGTGATTATAAAGGAGTACTACAGGTGTCTCCAAAGGTACTTGTTGGGTTGGCGTATTTGAGATTAGGTTTTGTCACTCCGATTGTCGGAGAGGTATCTCTAGGCCTTCTCGGTAATACACATCACTTAAAGCCTTGCAAGCATTACAACTAATGAGTTAGTTGTGAGATGATGTATTACGGAACGAGTAAAGAGACTTACCGAAAGCGAGATTGAACTAGGTATTGGATACCGACGATCGAATCTCGGGTAAGTAACATACCGATGACAAAGGAACAACGTATGTCGTTATGCGGTTTGACCGATAAAGATCTTCGTATAATATGTAGGAACCAATATGGGCATCCAGGTTCCGCTATTGGTTATTGACCGAGAATGGTTCTAGGTCATGTCTACATAGTTCTCGAACCCGTAGGGTCCGCACGCTAACGTTCGATGACAGTTCATTATGAGTTTATAAGTATTGATGCACGAAGGTTGTTGAGTCCAGGATGTGATCACGGACATGACGAGGAGTCTCGAAATGGTCGAGACATAAAGATTGATATATTGGAAGCCTACATTTGGACATCGGAAGTGTTCCGAGTGAAATCGAATTTACGGAGTACGGGATGTTACGGAACCCCCGGAAATACATGGGCCATAGTGGGCCTTGGAGGAAAGGAGAAAGGGCCAGCCCTAGGTGGCGCGTGCCCCTTCCCTAGTCCTATTAGGACTAGGAAAGGTGGGCCGCCCCCCTCTCTCTTTCCCCTCCGAATCCTAATCCAACTAGGATTGAGGGGAATCCTACTCCGGAGGAGTAGGACTCCTTGCGCGCCTCCCCTTGGTCCGCCACCTCCCCCTTGGCTCCTTTATATACGGGGGCAGGGGGCACCCCATGATACACAAGTTGATCTATGGATCTTTCCTTAGCCGTGTGCGGTGCCCCTTCCACCATATTCCACTTCGGTCATATCGTCAGAGAGCTTAGGCGAAGCCTGCGCCGGAGAAGTCATATCGTCGGAGCTTAGGCGAAGCCCTGCGTCGGTGGAGCATCAACATCGCTACCACGCCGTCGTCTTGTGGAACTCATCCCGACACTTTGCTGGATCGGAGTCCGGGATCGTCATCGAGCTGAGCGTGTGCAGAACTCGGAGGTGCCGTACGTTCGGTTGCTTGGACCGGTCGGATCGTGAAGACGTCGACTACATCAACCGTGTTGTTATAACGCTTCCGCTTTCGGTCTACGAGGGTACGTGGACGGACACTCTCCCCTCTCGTTGCTATGCCATCACCATGGTCTTGCGTGATCGTAGGAATTTTTTTGTGAAATTACTACGTTCCCCAACACTTCCGCTACCCAAATAAATTCATCGAGCCTCACCTCGACGCTCGATGAGCCGTCAATGCAGTAGACTTATTAACCACCCCGCTGTGTTATTCCACCAACCACTCATAGCTCGAGTCAGTAGTATTTCCACCCCACCCCTTTGAGTCATATCCGCCACTATGTATGATTATTGGCGTGTTGTAATATTGGTTGGGCATCTTCAGTCCGACTCCCGTAATATTGTAATGCTACTGGCTTTTTTATCAAAGTTTTGTCAACCGGTATGAAGGATTTTCCTTATATTGGACTGCATAGGTCGGTTGTTCAATAAATATTTTTATTGAAAAACCGGTCGTGACAAGCTTGGTACCAGAGCCAGGCTGACTGTAGGAAGCCACTAGGTACGATCGCTAATCGGTTATTAGCATAGTAGAGCTATTTATTATCTTTACAAATGTAGTCAATTTCTGACAGTCAGCATAAATTTATGATTTGACCTCTCAGGAATTTTGCCTACTTTTGTAGATGGCCAGCAACGACCGCGAGTCGCAGATGTTCGCCAACATGCCCGATGGGTTTGTCAAGCTTCTCTCCTTCATCGTCCAAGTCGCGATGGGGCCAGATGTGCGCCCAGTCTTCTCTCTCTCTCAGCACAAGGTCAATGACCATCTAACCATGCACCAAGCCGCGGTGGAATTCAAGAAAGGACGAGTTCAGTGTTACCGGTTCGTGGGGAGAGCCATGCCCACAGAGAAGCACGCGCTACAGATGGCAGCCCGTGAGGCGATAGCCCGTCTCAGGGATATCCTGCCTTCGATGAAGACTCGTCGCTACCGCTACCTGCCATGTCACGTGCCATACACTTGCCACTACGCGTTCTCTTGCCCCAGAGGAGAACGGGATGAAGCTTTTGAGATGCTCATCGAGTATCTTCGGGCTTTGGAGGCAGCCTTCGACAACCTGGTGGACGACTTTGTAGCTGCCCGCATGGACTCAGTCCATGGCTGTACCGCCAACAGGAGGGAGCTCCTGCGTGCTGCACCACCATTGACTTTTGTCTCATCATCAGCATCGTTCGCTCCTACTGCTCGCACCACTACTCGTCGCCTACCTTCCACGGAGGAATTCAACCACGTCATTGCGCCTACTCCGGTTCGTTCTGCACCACCCCTCGTGCCCGCTCAGATTCGAGTTGTCCCGCACAGGGCACCTGCTCCACCAGCTCCGCGCAACACCTCTCGTCTGGAGCCTATCTCTGAGGAGGAGGTTGAGTCCCCAGCCTCTCTACGCCTCACCCTTGGTAGGCCAAGGGAAATCCTTACCATCTCCGACTAAGTGCGCTTAGCCGCCTTGCGGTGTACCGACTTGTGCGATATGTTTATATGTAAATAGGCTGTGAGAAGTAGTCTGTTTGCGCATCATGTAGGATCTGGAGAAGTGCACTAGACTAAATAACATGTCAGGATTTATGTACGCATATCCTGAGTGATGTATTTGTATAATTACTACTTGCGTTTAAGATATGTAATGAACGGCCCTTCTCCGTGCGCAAATGTATTTCCTCTTGAAAAAAATCTTGGAGCATTTGCAACTTTTTGCATCTTCTTGAATTTATTGATTTTTGCGGCTCAATTCCTTTTCTTATGAGTGTTCCAAAATATATTCCCAGAGTGAACTATGTCTCGTCCTTGGACGCGCTCCATGCCAACTCCGACAGAGGAAAATTATGGCACACCCCCAGGCAACAATTTCACACAGGGACAGACAAATAAGCAGGACAGTGAAACGACACTTTCCCAAATGTGTCGTCTTTATGAACAAAGTCAGCAGCAACATCAGGAAATACTGAACCAAGCCATCAATATGGGAAATCACCGCGGACCGTATCAGCAGCAATCCAAGTTATCTGAGCTACAGAAGACGCGTCCCCAAACATTTTCTCACACTGACAAACCTCTGGAAGCCGAGGACTGGCTTCGAGACATGGAGAGAAAATTAAATATCGCTCAGTGTTCAGACCTTGAGAAAGTGCTTTATGCTCCGCACTATCTCACTGGAGCAGCCACATCGTGGTGGGAAAATTTCCTGCACATGCACCCCAACGAAAATAATATATCATGGGAGGAATTTAAAGAAGGTTTTCGTGGGGCACATATTCCTAAGAGTCTTATGAAGATCAAAAAGAGAGAATTTGATGACCTCAAGCAAAGGACAATGACAGTGTCAGAATACAACAGTCAGTTTACCCTACTGTCACTACAAGGATCCGGGTCTATTGCAACAAAATTGTTCATCGCAATACATGCCGATTTGTAGCGATAAGTACCTATTGCCACAAAACAACATTTGTTGGCAGCCGTTGCGACTGGACGCATGGTAATAGGTTATTGCCAAAAAAAAGCAATTATGGCAATAAAGTGTGCTATTGCAACAGCCATGTGGGAAGTCGCCACATGTTTTCCCGTGGCAACACTCATCTAATGCCACAATTTGCTTTGTGGAGATAGCTTTAATGCAACATGTAACGAATCATGGCGACTGATAACTCGTGGCGATAGACATTTGTTGCAACAACCTATGCCAACGACGCTCGTTTCGTGGTGCATATTGTTCTGTGGCAATAGTCAATTGTGGCAATAAACTATGGCAACAATCCTTGTTTTTGTGGCATTAGGCATTTTGCCACGAACCGCTACACTTGTGGCATTAAGTTATGGCAACAAATATTCTAGTCGTCGTAATAGGAAATTGCAACATACTAGTTTTGGCGGTGATAAATAGGTATCACAACGAGTGCAATGTTTGTAGCGAGAAACTATTGCGACAATTTAAATTTTCGTGGTGCTAACATGTGGCAACGAAAAGTGAGTTGTGGCAATAGCCTATTGCTACCCAAAAAAAAAATTTACAGGCATTCAATTACAATAACCAAAACCATACATATAATATGTAGACTCATAAAATTCATAATTCTCATAGCAAATATCCATCAAATGAAACTCAAATGTAATTTAGGCATCCTAATTAAGTGCCAAGACTAAAGTTTCCATGATCTAGAGTCCAGTCGAGCTAGTTCTTTGGATCCTGCAATCAAGGAAAAAAATAGTTCTAGTTAATGAGTCCAATATAACATATGTCACACAATTATTCCAGCTCCATTGTTAAAAAGAACGGCCGTCAAACTAACCTGATGATACTGTGTTAGCAAACATGTAACTGAGGGATCATAACAGTTTTACAAGTGTAAATGTCTAAAGCATAAGCACAAGTACATGTACTAAACTCTTCCACTATTGATTTAAGTTGTGGCTCGATCTATAGTTTCAGCTAAGTTCATGTCCCTAGCTAGCACATATTCATTTTTTAAGTTGTGACTCGCTGCAGCAACAATGCATGGTGAAAGAGAAGAAGCAGCTAGCTAATTATGAAGGCCAATGACATGCTCACTTGAATGTGGACCATGAGTTTCAGTTTTTTTTTGTTTTCAACATCTTAGACGTGC
Organism: Aegilops longissima; assembly: GCA_021605205.1. NCBI lineage: Eukaryota > Viridiplantae > Streptophyta > Magnoliopsida > Poales > Poaceae > Aegilops > Aegilops longissima. The sequence goes on from CM038676.1 coordinate 28,572,660, forward strand.
TTTGTCCTAAAAACGGAAAGAACAATTATAGGTGCGGCATCAATATTGACACTACAAATGATGAAACAAGAATAACACGATCCAATGCATGAATAATCCCAGCTGATGCAGAAGCATGCCGAATGCACATCGTTGAATAACTATAGAATAATAAAAAGTCAGTGTACTCACGTAAACATCCCGGGACTCAGTGTCAGACCATGTTCCATTCTTCGTGTGGGTGAGTTCCCACAGAGCAATACAATCTGGCTCTTCTCCAGTTTCCAAGTTTCTTTGCAAGTAATATAGCAATGAGATGCTTAAAACATGAAATCATAGTTAGCAGCGAGGCATCATATTTAGTTAGACTCATACCTTCTCGAAACTTAGTTGCGAGTAAGATTTCGATCCAAATATGTGTTTTGTCTTCTGTTTCTTACGACTATTGGTGTTCTTTTGGCTGCGTTCCTGTCAATTCATCGAAACCAAATATAACCAAACAGAAAAGCAATTTCATGTTAACACATAGTAGACAAAGAGTGATCTTAGAGATAACCTGAAATTTTGAATCATTGCCAAAGTACTCAATCATCCATTCCCACTCTTCTGGTTGTAAATCTTCCAGCAGATTAGCCAATCTAGCTGCATCTATTTTGTATGCCTTGTAAGTGGAGCTTAGAGTTGGTCGCCAGCCTCTATATCGCTTTTCCGCACTTTTGAGAACTTGTTCTTCAGTTTCTGGTGTATCTTCCAGGTCCCATCAGTCCAATAAAGCATACAACAAATGATTATACATAAGCAATGCATTATCCATGGTAAAATAAGATAACACATGTGAAAAAGGTTGTATGCACTATGATATCAGCAACAATGAGTCGATGGATGGTGGGGTGAATGTCCGACCATGTCCTCACTCCAATGAGCAGTCTTGAAGGTTTAGCAATCTAACCCATACCAGGATTTTATGCATTATAACAAATGCTAGAGACAACTTAAATGACATAAACAATTTACCAGATTCCACGTTGGTTTGTGTATGTTGTTATACTTTCCATCCTTGTTAAGACAACAGAGCCTTTCCTTCCTGCACACAAAATCAATCAAGGGACTTAGCATTAACAAAGAATTGATGTTGTGCACCATTGAGATAGGTGATTATGAAGTAAGGATGTTGTGTACCATGAGCATCCTCCGTAGAATTCATCATTGTTCCCTGGTGTAGGTAATATCAGAATTTGAGTCAATTTAAGAAGAAACACAATACATAAAGTAGGCATAAAATCTAAATCAGTTTAACAAAAAATTAAGAAAAAAGGAAGAAAAAAAACTACATTGGGAATATGCAATGAAATAACTACAAGGCCCCGTCTCACGCACGTCTCCTCCTCTCTTCTCTATGTTCTCTTTCTCTTGTGGAGCAGATCCATTTATCTCCGCATGATCCAATCGCACCACCAAAGGTCCTGATTGTACCACAATGGGTCAATTCCTTGTCACTTTTCTCTCAAGTTTCTCACATCTCTCCTCTGCTTCTTTGAGTTCAATTGTTTTGGGTGAACAATTCTTCAGTTAGCCTCCACAGTACACAACTTGTTTCTATGGATGGCGGGCCACTAATTAATAACTATTGTTTTGATTTAAAATTATCCATTAAGACGAATATGCAGAACAGAATCATACAGACACATATTAACAAAAAACACATCTATGGAGTAGATGGAACTTTATCTAATGCTCACGACATGGAGTTCAATTCAGCCTAGGCAATCTAACGAAAACTAGAGAGATGCGGTTCAGGTGCGAGGAACTTGGAGGGTAATACAAGTTCCAGCCTAATTGGCTGCCAATTGAAGCAGGAGAGTAGGAAATACAAAGATGCTTCAAAATTTCATCAGCATACACTATTATTGTCCTATAGTGGCATCACAGAAATCAAGAAGCGGTACCTTTCGGCATCAAGATCACGGCTCCGACGATGGTCACGATCATCGGAACGGTCACAGTGCTCCCTTATTTCACTCCTCTCACGGTGCTCACGATGGTGGCGATCACTAGCCCTGTCCCGATCACCGCAGTCATGGTTACACAGACACTCTCCCTATCCCGGTGCCACACCCTGTCTTCCCCACGGCGCCTGTAGCGACCTCTGTCCTTGTCATCATCGCATCCTCTACCCTTGTCTTTGGAACTCCAGGACCTCTCCTTGTGAGGATGTGCATCCTTCTGAAAAGGAAATGAATCCCATTGTCAGATCAAATTAAAAAAAATCAGGTTCTAGCATGATACAAATACTTGCTACTTAGAACCATCAAGCGACTCACATCATCGCAAAATTAACAAAACCTCTGTTTCACTTTCACACGAGAGCAGGTACTACATGATCATAAACAAAAAGCTCAACCCACAGTATATGCTCCTGAACTTCGAATCACATCACAAGCCAATGCATCTAAAGTATTGAAACTTACTTTAAAAAAGCCCGAATTTAGTTTTCAAGAGCGCAGTGTGGAACTGAAAACAAGGCCCAGCAATAATTTGGGGGGCGAAACTTGAATTCAAGACTCCCAACTGAAGGCGGCACAGGAAGCTAAGAACCTAGCACAACTTCATATCGGAAAAAATCCGCGTCAAGAGATCAATAACGCTGCATATACCCCAGCACAACTTCATTAACCCAGTGCATCTATATATGACTTCCTTTCCAGGGGAGCGGAACTAGCTAAACGCACAATCCAGAGTAGCACCGACTTGGGCCGAAACTGAAATGCGACCAGCCTCGAATCCGCAACTAAACATGACGCTTGCAGCAATGTATAAACCAAAGTAATTAGAGCCGACCTTATCCAAAATTCCCAAATCAAAGCGAGCCAGCTGGCCCAAACACTCTGCAATAATAGATGATAAAGCTAGCCACGATGATCCAGCAAGCGGGCGTCGCTGCTGCGCTTGGCCGGCAGGAACATTTTTTTTGTATCAAAAAGTATTAGAGAGATCAGAGATAAAAACTGAATTAACAACTTATTCACTAGATCTTCTAAAACAATTTATTCATTATATGTTCGCCAAATAAAGGCTTGCACAGTTAGAGAGCAATGTTGATATGTTGTCACAGCCTAGATCTTGTAGTAATTGATACAAATGCCACATATTTTCAAATTATTGCATAGTGATGGTGTTTCCAAGTCTAAGTGTGACCCAGAACGCATGCTTCTTGATGCAATGAGGAATCAAACAGAACTCTTAATTAATAATAGTAATACAGAGAATTTCACATGAGAAATTATAAACTTAGGAGTATAATAATTATAACCCATGTAACATAACTGTAACTGAAGAACTCATTGAAGCACCCCCATAAGCAATATAGTATAGAAATAAAATGCTAATTACTTATTCTATTATGATAAGAGAAACAGAACATGATCCTAACTATGAGCGCATATCATGGATTCAATGATCTCTGGAAAGATTGTTGAGCGTCTGGGCAAATTGACAAATGACTCATATGAAACTGTAAATTCATAATTAAAAGGCGCAGCCTTTTGGCATGTGCATCCGTAAACTGTAGTTTACCTGCAGCTGAGACTCCTAGCGTCTTCGCTGATGGATCATTCGGTGGCTTGCTGCCGGCCGATTGCGACAACGACAATGGGATAGAACACGCCTTCAACCCTCACGGTGATGCTGGGCATCTGCCGCTCGAGCCGAGTGGGTGGAACACGCCGCCGCCGCCGACGACGACGACTTGACGCAGCATGCGCGGCACGTTCACGGCAAGCTGCAGAACTTGAGGGCTCACGTTCGCCGCCGATCTCACGCCAGACGGCGGCGGCGAGCCGTACCCGTTCGCCGCGCCGCTCACCCTATCCTCCTGCCGCCAGTGAGGAGGTCTCGTGCCTCCACCGGCCGGCGAGCCACGCCTCTCTCCCTCTCCTCCTCTCGTTCCTCTCTGCGGCCATTCACTGCGGTTCGGCAATTGGCTCAACGCTGCAGGCCACGCGTGAAGGGGAGACGCGCCAGTCCAGGGAGGCGTGAATGGCGGCGCGGGTAGGGCGGCAGGGGCAGGCGAACGGCGGCGCCGGCGTGAGATTTGTTTTGGCTTTTCTGTTGTGGGGAGAGGGGGGATTTTTCTTTACGTGGCAAGTTTTGCGCCGAGAGTCGCGGCCGCTTTTCTCTGCCGGCAGAGCGTTTTCCGCTCAAGGTAATTGCTATGCGCACATTTGACTCGGGATTAGTATAATCTAGACGGTTAGATTTAATCAAGTGGATTAATCTGATGGTCTTATCTTCGCTGTGTACGTTTACGAGGTGTTCGCAAAAAAAATGTTCGCGTGTTTTTTTTTTTGGTATGGATGAAATAAATTGGAAAATTGATATTTCAAAGCAATATGATATATATATGCTGCTAAATCGTCTCACGACTGTCATCTTCCCTTTGAACTAGATCGGGAGATTCTTGATGAAATTGTCTCACGTCCTTCATCTATGCTAAGTCCGGCGGTAGGCTGCTGCGGGAAGCTCGCATCCATGGCCGTGGAGAGGCTCGATCTCGCGGGCGAAGGTCGAGAAGAGGGACAACGGAACTGCTTGGTCAGCACCAAGGATGGTGGAAGCGGGCGACGGGAGCCATGGTCGACCAGGAGCGGCGTGCAAGTTTAGAGGGGCGGCTCGTCGGCCGGGGTTTGCCACCCGGGTCAAGACGACACGAGTAGCAGCCTGGTAGGGGTTGCCGTCGCGCGGAAGTAGGGGTCACAACCGGTGCTAGCATGTTGTCGCCGGACGACCCAGTTGTAGGTACAACTAGATTTGCACTACAATTTCAAAAATCATTTTAGAAAGCAACAAAAACTTGGCCAGTTTTAAACTACAACTCACAGAAACCTCATGTGGCCCACACTTTGAAACTACTAGGTTATACTCTTGCCTTGGAACACATGTACAAATGGGATGGATTGATGAGACCGTCCATCTATATTAGTCTCGATCTCACATTTTGATCTTAGATGGGGTGATCTCAACATCTTTCATCTTACCGGACAATCCGCGGAGGTCCAACATAATCATGTCATTTTTGTTTCATCGGAAATTGTAAAGATTCAACTGTGTAAATTAACAACCAAACCAATTGTAAAGATTCATCACTAAGTTTCATCAAGGATCTTTGTTTAGTCCCTAGTTGCCATAACAAAATTGAAACTTGGGATATATATATGTCAAATATCTGTGCCCTTGCCCGTCAAATCCGTCCTGCATCATATCCACGCACGAGGGGGCGGAGGAGCCCTACCGCCGCCGCTGGCCAGGCTTCACCCAGTCACGCCCTCTGGCAGCAACAGGGGAGGGGAGGAGCGGACGACAGGGCGCTGGGAGGCGTCTAGGGTGCATGTATATCACAACCGGGGCAGTTCTTTTGGCAACTTAAAAAATAAGGCACGCCCTTCCCAGCTTTTCTCATAAGCCACTTCTCTTATTCATTGAGGCTTCTAACCTAGTTATGGGATAACTAATTTAGAAGTCTTAACGAATTTAGAGAACGGCTTATTTATTAAGCTGGGGAGAGACTGCTTATTTTTAAGCCGCTCAAAAGAACTGGCTGGATAGCCTAGTGGTTTGCGTTCTTTCCTTTCGTACATTGAGATCGTCAGATCGATCATGTCAGCTGCACTTTTTTTTCTGAGTTTGACGAAAAAAAGTGCAAAAGTATATAGCTACGACCCCGGCGAGGCAGCAGGCTGCCAGATGTCCAACGAGGTGGGTGTCCATCCTCAGAACTCATAAGCCATCCGCGCCACAGCCGAGGCAGAGAGCAAAGTAAAGGCCGACGGCGGCTTCTCTGCCCGGAAGCACCGGAATGATGACGAGGCCGGCGGCTCTAGCCTCCGTCCTCCCGTGCCGGATAGTTAATGGGAGGTGCACGCGCAAGTGTGGTGCCAAGTCTCACAACGCCGGATCCAGGTCTCGTGCGTGGAGGACCTTGCGGCACTACGACCGGCTCTTCAACCTAGCCATCCAGCCGCAGCGCACGGCGGAGCAGGCGTGGTGGGCAACAAGGACCGCCGCCGCCGCCGGAGATGCGACTGCGCTGCGCAGCTGCCAGCGCTCTGGGCGGAGTACTAGCTCCAAACCCGGCTCTCAGGCGAGCTCATCCACGATACGTAACACACAGGGAAGCTGCTGCCCGCCGAGGTCATCTCCAGCTAGTCCGAAGACGAGGGTGATCGACAGTGACTCCGGCGAGGAGTAGACGGCGGCTCCGGCAACAACAAGTTTATCTAGCTAGTTTAATCTAGTTTGTGTGTACCAAGCTTTTAAATATCGGTCGTATCGGCCGCAATATCGGTTTCGACTGCCCATCAGTACAAAGCTGTGATATCGTTTGAAAATTGGGGGATCGCTATCGCGTTCAGTGACTCGAGCGCTCCGACCGCTGAAGAAGCTAGCGAGCATATGGGCCGGCCCACGTGTGCTGGTAAGCCGTGCCTTTTTCCCGTTTCATTTTTTTTCACGTATTTTTCTTTTTTTTGCGTTCTTTTTTACTTCTGTTTATACTTTAAAATATTCTAAACAGATATATTACAAAAACACTCTCCCAAAAACACATTTGAAAAAATGTTGAACAGGGATTAAAAAATGTTGAACAAGTATTTAAAAATGTTGAATAGCTATTTAAAAAAAATGTTGAACATGTATTTGAAAAAATGTTGAATAAGTACTGAAAATGTTGAAAAGGTATATGAAAAATGTTGAACGGGTATTTGAAAAATGTAGAACAAGTATTTGAAAATATGTTGATCATGTATATAAATTTTTTGAACAAATATTTGAAAATGCAGAACAACTATTTGAAATATGCAGAACAAGTATTTCAAAATATGTTGAACAAAGTATTTGAAAAAATGTTGAACAAGTATTGGAAAAAATGTTGAACATGTATTAGACAAATGTTGAACCTGTATATAAAAATGGTGAACAATTAATTGAAAATGTTTAATAGCTATTTGAAAAATGCATAACAAAGTATTAGAAAAGATGTTGAACAAAGTATTTAAAAAAATGTTGAAGAAGTATTTGAAAAATGTTGACCATGCATGTAAGAATGTAGAATGAAAACAAAAAGAAACAAAAGAAAACCAAAAAATAAACATAAAATAAAGAAAAATGAAAATGAAAAATTCCGGAGAAGAAGAAAGAAAACGAAAACGAAAAAAGAAAAAAGGAGAAAAAACAGAGAAAACGTCTAGTATGCTGCAATCCTACCTGTAACCATTAACTCCACGTGGGCGGGGTGGTTAGTCGCGCAGGTCGTTACCATGGAGACCAAGGTTCGATCGCCCTTGGTTTCCTTTTTATTCAGTGTTTCTTCAACAATTCCTACGTCAAAATGGGCCAGCCCATCACTGTTCCCTCAACGCGATCCAACCCCACATGTTTTTCAACAATTCCTACGTCAAAATGGGCCGGCCCATCACTGTTCCCTCGACGCGATTCAACCCCACACCACCGTTCGCTGAATGCGATAAATAGCATTCGCGTCAAAATTGCATTTGTCAACTTACCGGCTGCAATATCGCTTGTCAGCCCGCTATTTCGGGCCGATACATGTCCGACCGGTATGAACGATACGTGAAAAGGGCTCAATTTACATAAACTGGGTGAGCCCATCCTACAAACGTGCACAAGCCTGCCTAGTACTAGTAGACCTAGGTCTTTTTCTTGGCGTACTTGTACACAGCAGCAGTTGATGCAATCTCCTCTGGCGGCCGCCGCTTGCGACGGCAGACGGGTGACTACACGGCTTCTCCATTGCTCTCCGGTAGGAAGCCTACTCGAAGTTGGATCCTTCAGCGTTTGTCATTTGTGACGGCGCAACCTTCTCCGACAAGCTGTAAGTGCAACCCACAAAAGTTTGGCCCCCCCACCAGCGGTAGACACAGAGTCACAGACACACACGAGGTAGTTTAGTTTCTACTACTGTCTACTAGGCACAGACGAAGCAGAGGAAAAACAGAGTACTTTCAGTTTTTGAGGGAGAGAGACAGCCATGTAGTTGATGGACGATTCTTCAAGTGATGACGGAGAGAACGAGGACAATTTCCTTGACGATGACTAAAATCTACTCCATCAATGAAGTGACTGGATCAATATTTACTATTATACCCACACGCACTTACTATTGAATATGTTTGAACTATTTACTCGTGATGCACTTGAATTGGATATGGAATTTATTTGTTTCATCCTATGCTTTTTTTCTTACTGTTTTGGTTATGCCGATATGAACTTACAGTTAGATGCCTCATAACCGATTTTTCGTATATGTGGATTCGGCATGCATGATGTGTGTTCATTTTTATCTCGATGGTTTATTCCATATTCTGTTAAAAATGCATGGCAACTATAACACAATAGATAGAAAATTATAGACCAATTTTAATTTCCGATATTACTACATATCGTTCGATATATCACCCGATATCCGATATCCGATATGTCAAAGGCAATCCGATACGAACCCGATATCCACAATTTTGAACCTTGTTACTACGACTATGCTCAAAATATAAACCGACTTGCAGCGACTTATACACTTGCAGTATAACTGGAGATATCTATTGGGCCTTCCCAAGTTGCAATAAAATGAATAACCAAATAAGTATACCATACTCACGGAATTTATTCAGTTTTTAGCGAATCATATGATTCAGTCTTTTTTAAATCAACTTAATGACACAGACCACTAAATGGACAAGAGACACTAGTCATCGGTGACTGAATTCTTGATTGGGCCGGGTACTCGATATTTACATGAGACCCCACTACGTTCACCAACATTTGCACAACTCATTGGTATGAACCATGATCTGCAACACTCAGGACGAGTGTTCAAATCCCTGCGCAGGCGAAACCCTCCACATTTTTTTGGTTGCTGCGCGGTGGCCGGCCCCACTTGTCATTGCCCCTGGAGGTCATCATGGATGCCACCCGCGCCAGTCAGCCCCAGCGAGGCCACGGGCCCGTAGGTCAGCAGATGCGGCTATAGAAGTCCTCGGTCAGATTCAGCTCAAGATGTGGATCTGACAATTGTCACACCAGGGCCCCTCTATTTTCGGTTTCCATCAGACAAGTCCCTGTTTTGGCAGAAAACACCCTAGTTTTAAAATGGAAAAAAGTTGGCCATTTCAAATCCAAATTTAACAAATTAAACATATATTCCTATCAAGAAAGTGTGTTCTATCCATTTATAAAGTTTTTTCATTGTTTTGGTTAATTGAAATTGGTGCAATTAAAATATATTTTAATTACTCCTTAAAGCTTGCAAAAATCATAACTTAATATCTATAAATTCCAATAATATATTTTTCCACTGTTTTACTTGTAACTAATGCGACGTCACATTGATGTTGCAATATATTTTTGAATATTACCACAAATACTTATTACGATGAAATACCTAGTCTCTATTACAACAAAGCGGATGCTTCACGAACGGAATTTGTTTGTTGCAATATCGCTACCATATTGCAACACCGATGCAGTTTGTTGCCATAGTTAGCCACTTTTTTGCAACAATATTTTCTAACTACTGCAATGTCACACCGATGTTGTAATATCTTTCTGAATATTGCCACTAATAGTTATTCTGTTGAAATACCTAGTCTCTATTACAACATAATGACTGCCCTCGCGCAACGGAATTTGTTTGTCGCAATACTGCTACCATATTGCTACGCTGATATAGTTTGTTGCAATATGAGGCCTGTATTGCAACAAAATTAGTATTTATCGCGACGAAACTAAGTTATGGCAATATGTGCGGCCTATTACCACAACTGGAGAATTTGTGGTGATATTGCGTTTTATTGCAACAAAACGTAGTTGTAGCAATAAATTTCGTTGCAATAGACCGGAATCCTTGTAGTGTGTCTCGCTACGCCAACGAGGAGCGTATGTCAGAAAACAAAAAGATGGAGAAATTCCTAGACGGTCTGACACCCGCGCTTAAATGTCAATTAGTCGTACACACATTTCCAGATTTTAATACGCTGGTGGATAAGGCCATTACCTTGGAAAATGAGAGACGCAGCTTAGAAGATTTCTGCAAGCGGAAGAGGGACCAGATTAAACACACCCGCAACCACCGCAGCAAGACAGATGTTCATAAGAACTGGACACCCAAACCCACGACAAGCGTCTCACGCCCAATCAAGAATTTCCACGCAAGGGAAAAGGAGTTCACGTACCACCCAGGCGTTACCTGTTACGCTTGTGGAGAAGAAGGGCACTATGCCAAGCAGTGCCCCAAGCCAAGGAACTCGACCCCAAAGCCGAACAACGGAAGCAATAATTCGGCACCAAAGCGCAACAATTTCAACCCAAATAACAACCACAGGAAGGGTCATTTGAACCACGTGACCAAAGAGGAAGCACAAAATGCCCCAGATATCGTACTCGGTACGTTTCCTGTCAACACAATACCTGCCATGGTTTGTTTGATTATGGAGCTTCTCACTCGTTCGTTTCGAAAAGTTTTGCATTGCAATTTCTTTTTGATGCTTCCCTTGGGAAAATCTATGATCGTCAAGTCCCCTGGAATTAAGCAAGTTACCCAGAATTATTGCCAGGGTGTGGTTATCGAGTTTGAAGGGTTGAAGTTTTACGCAAATCTTATCGTATTGGAAAATAAAGGACCGGATGTCATCTTAGGGATGGATTGGTTAACCACCAACAAAGGTTTTATTGACTGCTTCAACAGGACCGTAATTCTCACCCATCACCACGGGAAGACCATAAAAGTTTCAGCTAAGGAAAGAAAAATATCCAGGCAACCGAGATTGAACAAGGTGGATATTTCTGAATTGAGCAAAGTTCCAGTAGTGTGTGAATTTCCAGATGTATTCCCCGAAGAACTACCAGGCATGGCACCAGATCGAGAGATAGAATTCAGCATTGAGCTAGCACCCGGAACCGCTTCCATATACAAGAAACCATACAGAATGGCACCATCCGAATTGGTGGAACTGAAGAAGCAAATAAAGTAACTGTTGGAAAAAGGGTAAATACGAGCCAGTTCCTCACCTTGGGGTTCACCAATTTTATTCGCCAAAAAGATGGATGGAACACTGAGATTGTGCATAGACTATCGAGCGCTAAACATGGTCACAATCAAGAATAATTATCCGATCCCTCGAATAAATGATTTATTCGATCAACTCGCTAAGGCCAAGGTGTTCTCAAAGATTGACTTGAGACCGGGATATCATCAACTAAAAGTACGAACCGAGGATATTCCCAAGACCGCCTTCACCTCCAGATACGGATTGTACGAGTTCACCGTGATGCCATTCGGACTAACAAACGCCCCCGCATATTTTGTTCACCTCCTGAACAAAGTATTCATGGAGTTTATGGATAAGTTTGTTGTGGTATTTATCGATGATATTCTGGTATACTCCAAAACACCAGAAGAACACGCCGAACATCTCTGGATTGTACTAGGAGAACTTGGGAAACATCAGTTGTACGCCAAATTCAGCAAGTGTGAATTTTGGCTAAAGCAAGTAGGTTTTCTGGGCCACGTACTAACTCAAGAAGGTATCGCCGTAGACCCGGAAAAAGTCAAGGCCGTACTTGGCTGGAAGCCACCAGCCAGTGTGACGGATGTACGAAGTTTCTTGGGAATGGCAGGATACTACCGAAGATTTATTGAAGGATTCTCCACCATAGCAAAGCCAATGACGCAACTACTCAAGAAGGACAAGAAGTTTGAATGGACGGAAGCCTGCGAGAAAAGTTTCCAAGAACTAAAGAGGAAACTGACGACAGCACCAGTACTAATTGTGCCAGATATACACAAGAATTTTGAAGTATTTTGTGACGCATCTCGAAAGGGCCTCGGGTGCGTATTAATGCAAGAAGGCAAGGTTGTCGCATATGTTTCCAGACAGCTTCGCAAGCATGAGGAAAATTACCCTACCCATGACCTAGAATTAGCAGCAGTGATACATGCACTCAAGGAATGGAGACACTTTCTACTTGGTAATCGTTGTGAAATATACACGGACCACAAAAGCCTCAAGTATATTTTCACACAACCAGAACTAAATTTACGGCAGCGACGCTGGTTGGAATTAGTAAATGATTATGATGTTGGGATCCACTACCACCCGGGCAAAGCAAATGTTGTGGCAGACGCCTGAGTGGAACCCCAGTCCGCATAACGACAGCATGCCAGACTTAAGACCTGAATTCCAGCAGGAGTTCGCAAGGCTCAACCTGATGGTGGTCACCGAAGGCAGTGTGTCAAACTTAGAAGTACAGCCTACCCTGATAGAGAAGGTTAAAGAGGCTCAACGTGGACACCCCAGCATTGAAGGCATAAAGCGTAAGATGAAATTGGGCAAGGCCTCAGAATTCAGTATTGATGAGCAAGGAATATTGTGGTACGGGAATAGGCTCTGCGTACCAAATATCCATGACCTTAAACAGCAAATCCTGGCTGAAAGCCACACCGCTCCATATTCAATCCATCCTGGAGGAACAAAAATGTACAAAGATCTTCAGAGACATTTTGGTGGCATGGTATAAAAGAGACATAGCCACGTTTATTGCATGTTGTGACTCTTGTCAACGCATCAAGGCCGAGCACCAGAAACCGGCCGGACTATTGCAACCGAATAAGATACCCGAGTGGAAATGGGACGAAATTGGAATGGATTTTATTGTTGGACTACCTCGGTCACGACACGGACATGATGCAATATGGGTAATCACAGATAGACTGACTAAAGTAGCTCACTTCATCCCGTGAAGACAACACACACCACTCGAAGCTTGCTAGGCTCTACCTCTCCGTATCGTTTGCCTACATGGAGTTCCAAAGAAAATAATCTCGGACAGAGGCACTCAATTCGTCTCCGGTTTTGGGATCACTTACAACAAGCTCTGGGAACTCAGCTGGCATTCAAGACCGCATACCATCCCAGACATGATGGGCAGACCGAGCGAGTAAATCAAATTCTAGAAGATATGCTGAGAGCATGTGTCCTCACCTATGGGACCAGTTCGGAGGAGAGCTTACCATACGCAGAATTCGCATATAACAACAGCTATCAGACTAGCCTGCAAATGGCACCATTTGAAGCTCTGTACGGACGAAGATGTCGTACCCCGCTAAATTGGTCGGAAACCGGAGACAGTCATATCTTCGGCCCAGACCTGCTCAAGGAGGCTGAGGATAAAGTCAAGGTAATTAAGGACCGGCTCAAGACAGCCCAAAGTCGACAAAAGAGTTATTACGATCAGAAGCATCGTGGGTTCCATTTTGAACCCGGTGAATTTGTGTACCTACGAGTATCACCCATGAGAGGCCTGCACCGATTCAAGATTAAAGGAAAACTAGCACCGAGATTCATCGGGCCTTTCTGCATAGTAGCACGAAGAGGCACGGTGGCCTACCAGCTAGACTTACCCGAAGAATAATCCGACATCCACGACGTATTCCACGTCTCCCAATTGAGGAAGTGCGTAAGCAACCCAGAGAAACAAGTACCCCATAAAAACATTGACGTGCAACCAGATCATACATATCGGGAGCATCCAATAAAAATCTTGGAAGAGTCAGAAAGGAGAACCCACAGAAAACCACCAAGTTCTTCAAAGTTCAGTGGAGCAACCACACCGAAAATGAAGCCACTTGGGAAAGAGAGGATTTCCTTCGAACAGAGCACCCGCAATTATTTGAAAATCAACTGGAATCTCGGGGACGAGATTTTTCCTAAGGGGGTAGGTGCTGTGACACTCCAAATTTTTTGTTGTTTTTGTTTTCAGCAAAAGCCTTGCTTGGTTTGAAGAAGGTCATTTAAACCCTTCTTAAAAACCTCTCTTCTGAGTTTTCTTCTCAAAAGCATTTCTTGGATTTATTTTCTTCTAAAAAGAAACCTTTTTGGGTTTTGGGCTATTCTTTGGTTTTGATCCATCCTTGGTTTTGCCATGCCTCTTGTGGTAAATTTCTCCCAAAACCCCTCCTTCCACTTTGGTACAACTCAAACATTCTGTCCAAACTAGTAAAATCCATTTTTGGACTTTATTTACAAATATTTCTCTCCCAAAATAATTCTGTCTTTTCTTTTGAACTTAAGTGATTTGCAAAGCAAGTACCCTAATGCTCTTGATTTTTGACCTCAAACCAACTCCCTTGGATAGTCCTTGGTACCCACAACCCAGAACCATCTTGATCCACTCTTCTTCTTTTCAAATATTTCAAATTTCACTCAATGCAAGTTTGGACCAGATTTGCCAAATTTGGTGAAATTCATATCTACACTCCTCCAAAAATTCCACAAAAATTCAGGCAACCTCTAGTTGCAATGAGAGACCACTCCACCAAAAACCAGCTCAAGGAAAAATCCCTACATACCAGAATCATTCTGTCGAGCACCTTGCCTGCACTGTTTTTGTTCAATTTCAGTTAAGTTCAGAGTTTCAGTGTTGATCTTCGTCAGTAAATTCAGTCACATGTTCACAGTGCACTTGGCACGTTGCTCACGGCCTAGCTTGCTTGTCCGGAGCCTCACATGCGTTGCTTAGCGCGTTCTGGCGTCGGTGGCGCCTGCCCGCTCAAGGCGGCGTGTCTTGCGGTGGCGAACCACCGTAGCGGCCGACAGGGAGCGAACGGCGGCATAACGCCGTTCGGCGCCGCCAAACCTCTGGTGGCTCGCGTGGCCACTTCTCGCCAACAAGACGCATGAAGCACCGTCGCCGTGGCGCGGCACGCCTGAGCGTATTTCTCTGCCACCGACGGGCCCGCCGCCCGTCCGTCGAACTCCCCCTAAGCAACCAAATCCCGACGCAGTTAGCACCTAAACGGAACCAGGGGACTCCCACGACGACGCTCAACCTCTGAAACCTCCCCGACCAAGCTCTGCACCGCCGTAACCATCGCCGGAGAAGTCCGTTCACGGCCACCGCCTCGGATCGCCTATAAAAAGGAGCCCCGAGCTCGATCTCGTGCACACACCACCACTGAACCTCACCAACACCACGCCAAGCTTCTAGGAGGACCTCGAGGAGGTCTCCTCCCCCAACTCCGGCCGCCTCGATCCGCCTCGGCCACCAGCTTGATTCACTGCGGTGAGGCCCATCTCCGGCGCCCAAACCTCGTCCGCAGCCTTCTCTTACACCTAGTGCTCTAACCCCCACCTCAATTCGATCCTTGCAGCCCTCCTCGGCGAGATCCACCATCGCCCGAGCTGCCGTCCGCCGAAGAAAGTGTCGCCGTCGACGTGGTGCTCCCCGACGGCCAAGTCCACCACCCACCGACGCGGAAGGACACACTGATACTCTTGGTACACTCCGATCTCCCTGACTCGCCGTGGTTCGACGCCGACGACCACCGCAGCCTTCGGGCGCCGGCGAGGTCTTTTAAACCAGACATGTGGACCCCCATGTCAGCCTCTCTTTCTTTTCTCGCGAACCGTTTTTCCGTTGGCGCCTTCGGGCAGAGTATGTTTTCCCTGTGGGCTTGCGCGTTTCTATTCGAACCGTTTTCTGTTTTCTCAGTTAAACCCCTGGAACTTTTCTGTTTCATTACAGATGAGTCCCTGGACAGAAACCCTTATAACTTTTTAATAAATGGTGATTTTTGAGTGATTCTTTTTCTGACAGTCTTATAATTTTGTCTAGCTTTTTATGGGATTTATTTGGTAAATTTTTGTACCAACTATATGTACTCCACGGTATTTACGTTAGCGCGTGTATTTTTGGTTACCGTAGATACCGAAGGAGGTGACGGAACCACGAACTTCGCCGAGCTAGACCCCGACTACTCTGAACCAGGCAAGCATGTTTGAACTTTTGATATGATGAGTGTTCTGGCAGGTTTGCATTAAGTAGTTTCATGGCATGTTTGTGAGCATACCGACAAAGGTTATTTTCATGCAAAGTTGAGGCAAGTGAGTTCGATAATCCATACGTGTTGGATGTGAATGTGCATGGCCATGTGTTGGCATGAGGATGGGTAAGATGGCAGTGTTGTAGCATGCCAGTCTTATGCCATACTATTTGACTTCAGTGTCAACCCGTATCAGTTCGGTTCCCATCCATTTCCCTTCCCGTACTACCACATGTTTTCCGCAAGGGATATGGCTTAGTAAGTTGCGAACCGCTTTCCTGGTACACACCAAATGGAGAGGCCGTGATGATGGTTCCATGGCCCTGGATTAAAGCCAGTCATCCGGTCAGGGGGCATGGGTGTTTCCGGTTGGGACCGAGAGGGGGGCACCCCTTAGAGCGCGCGAATATAAATTTGATCCCATGCTATTCGAGATTGTGATCTCCCCGTCTCAAAAGTTTTTCTCGGACGATGTCTAGGGTGATTCCTGGCATTCGTGAGGTAGGATGGGTGTGTACTAGTTAGTTGTGTTTCTTCCGAAATACCATAAACGGAACTAGTCCTTCAGGACTAAGGAAATCCGTTGGCTGTGAGTAATTTTAGTACAAACTCTGCAGAGTCATAACTCCTCGAATCATCTTATCCATGTCCAAGTTCTGTATTATCTTATCCTGACAAGTGTCAGTTTTGGTGACAGATACTCTGGTGAATCACGTGAGTACTAAGTCCGGTTAAATGATTATTCCTGTGGATGGACTAACCCGTTTATATTCCTGTGTTGAATATTTATTATGAGTGCTATTTTCTTGTGATGAAAGCCCTTTCTGTGATGTCGCTCAGACGTCCGACTGCGGCATTATTGTTTTTCATTCTCATTATAAGCCCTTTCTGTGATGTCGCTCAGACGTCCGACTGCGGCATTATTGTTTTTCATTCTCATTATAAGCCCTTTCTGTGATGTCGCTCAGACGTTCGACTACGGCATTGTTGTTATTTATTTTCATTATAAGCCCTTTCTGTGATGTCGCTCAGACGTCCGACTGCGGCATTGTTATTACTTTCATTATAAGCCCTTTCTGTGATGTTGCTCAGACGTCCGACTGCGGCATTGTTGTTATTTATTTTCATTATAAGCCCTTTCTGTGATGTCGCTCAGACGTCCGACTGCGGCACGCATATATTTTTATTTCAATATAAGCCCTTTATGAGGTGTCGCTCATACGCCCGACTGTGGCAAGTTTTGCTTATTTATTCACCCTTCGAGGCGTCGCTTCAGACACCCGATCGGTTTTGAGTTTATCTTCTTTGGGTTTTTGAGCGGACTACCGCCGATTCCCTTCTTAATTATTTTTGCTATACTGTTTCAATTGAGAAATGTTAAGATTAACCATGTCGCATTCATGCATTCATTTGTTATATCTTTTGTCCGAACTGTCTTGCGAGTACTTTCATAGTACTTGAAGGAAATATGCCCTAGAGGCAATAATAAAGTTATTATTTATTTCCTTATATCATGATAAATGTTTATTATTCATGCTAGAATTGTATTAACCGGAAACATAATACATGTGTGAATACATAAAACAGAATGTCACTAGTATGCCTCTACTTGACTACCTTGTTAATCGAAGATGGTTATGTTTCCTAACCATAGACATGAGTTGTCATTTGATTAACGGGATCACATCATTAGGAGAATGATGTGATTGACTTGACCCATTCCGTTAGCTTAGCACTTGATCGTTTAGTATGTTGCTATTGCTTTCTTCATGACTTATACAAAGTTCCTGCAACTATGAGATTATGCAACTCCGTTTACGGAGGAACACTTTGTGTGCTACCAAACGTCACAAGCGTAACGGGTGATTATAAAGGTACTCTACAGGTGTCTCCAAAAGTATATGTTGAGTTGGCATAATTGAGATTAGGTTTTGTCACTCCGATTGTCGGAGAGGTATCTCTGGGCCTTCTCGGTAATACTCATCACCTAAGCCTTGCAAGCATTGTAACTAATGAGTTAGTTATGAAATGATGTATTACAGAACGAGTAAAGAGACTTGCCGGTAACGAGATTGAACAAGGTATTGGATACCGACGATCGAATCTCGGGCAAGTAACATACCGATGACAAAGGGAACAACGATGTTGTTATGCGGTTTGACCGATAAAGATCTTCAGAGAAAATGTAGGAACCAATATGAACATCCAGGTTCCACTATTGGTTATTGACCGAGAATAGTTCTAGGTCATGTCTACATAGTTCTCGAACCCGTAGGGTCCATGCACGCTTAACGTTACGATGACAATTTTATGAGTATTGATGTACCGAAGTTTGTTCGAGTCCGGATGTGATCACGGACATGACGAGGAGTCTCGAAATGGTCGAGACATAAAGATTGATATATTGAAGCCTATGTTTGGACTTCGAATAGTTCGGGTGAAATCGATTTTACGGAACACCGGGGTACGGAACCTCCCGGGGTTAATGGGCCTTAGTGGGCCATGAGGGAGAAGAGGAGGGCCGGCCAGGGCAGGCGCGCGCCCCCCTAGTCCGAATAGGACAAGGAGAGGCGGCGCCTCCCTCTTTCCCTCCCCAAGTCCTAATCCAACTAGGAAAGGGGGGAGTCCTACTCGGTGGGAGTAGGACTCCTCGCGCCTCCTCCTAGGGCCGGCCGCACCCCTTGCTCCTTTATATCTGGGCAGGGGCACCCCATGACACAAAAGTTGATCTACGGATCGTTCCTTAGCCGTGTGCGGTGCCCCCTCCACCATATTCCACTTCGGTCATATTGTCGCGGAGCTTAGGCGAAGCCCTGCGCGGTGGAGCATCATCATCGTCACCACGCCGTCATCGACGGAACTCATCCCGACACTTTGCTGGATCGGAGTCCGGGGATCGTCATCGAGCTGAACGTGTGCTGAACTCGGAGGTGCCGTGCGTTCGGTACTTGGATCGGTCGGATCGTGAAGACGTACGACTACATCAACCGTGTTGTTATAACGCTTCGCCACGGTCTCACGAGGGTACGTGGACATACACTCTCCCCTCTCGTTGCTATGCCATCACCATGATCTTGCGTGTGCGTAGGAATTTTTTGAAATTACTACGTTCCCCAACAGTGGCATCCGAGCCTGGTTTTATGCGTTGATGTCATATGCACGAGTAGAACACAAGTGAGTTGTGGGCGATATAAGTCATACTGCTTACCAGCATGTCATACTTTGGTTCAGCGGTATTGTGAGATGAAGCGGCCCGGACCGACATTACGCGTACGCTTACGCGAGACTGGTTTCACCGCTTCGAGCACTTGTTGCTTAAAGGTGACCGGCGGGTGTCTATTTCTCTCACTTTAGTTGAACCGAGTGTGGCTACGCCCGGTCCTTGCGAAGGTTAAAACAGCACCAACTTGACAAACTATCGTTGTGGTTTTGATGCGTAGGTAAGAACGGTTCTTGCTCAGCCCGTAGCAGCCACGTAAAACTTGCAACAACAAAGTAGAGGACGTCTAACTTGTTTTTGCAGGGCATGTTGTGATGTGATATGGTCAAGACGTGATGCTATATTTTATTGTATGAGATGATCATGTTTTGTAACCAAGTTATCGGCAACTGGCAGGAGCCATATGGTTGTCGCTTTATTGTATGAAATGCAAACGCCATGTAATTGCTTTACTTTATCTCTAAGCGGTAGCGATAGTCGTAGAAGCAATAGTTGGCGAGACGACAACGATGCTACGATGGAGATCAAGGTGTCGCGCCGGTGACGATGGTGATCATGACGGTGCTTCGGAGATGGAGATCACAAGCACAAGATGATGATGGCCATATCATATCACTTATATTGATTGCATGTGATGTTTATCCTTTATGCATCTTATTTTGCTTTGATTGACGGTAGCATTATAAGATGATCTCTCACTAAAAATTATCAAGAAGTGTTCTCCCTGAGTATGCACCGTTGCTAAAAGTTCGTAGTGCCCAGACACCACGTGATGATCGGGTGTGATAAGCTCTACGTCCATCTACAACGGGTGCAAGCCAGTTTTGCACACGCGGAATACTCAGGTTAAACTTGAAGAGCCTAGCATATGCAGATATGGCCTCGGAACACGGAGACCGAAAGGTCGAGCGTGAATCATATAGTAGATATGATCAACATAGTGATGTTCACCATTGAAAACTACTCCATCTCACGTGATGATCGGTTATGGTTTAGTTGATTTGGATCACGTGATCACTTGGATGACTAGAGAGATGTCTGTCTAAGTGGGAGTTCTTAAGTAATATGATTAATTGAACTTAAAATTATCATGAGCTTAGCACCTGATAGTATTTTTCTTATCTATGTTTGTTGTAGATAGATGGCTCGTGCTGTTGTTCCATTGAATTTTAATGCGTTCCTTGAGAAAGCAAAGTTGAAAGATGATGGTAGCAATTACACGGACTGGGTCCGTAACTTGAGGATTATCCTCATTGCTGCACAGAAGAATTACGTCCTGGAAGCACCGCTGGGTGCCAGGCCTGCTGCAGAGCAACGCCGAAGTTGTGAACGTCTGGCGAGCAAAGCTGATGACTACTCCATAGTTCGAGTGTGCCATGCTTTACGGCTTAGAACTGGTCTTCAACGACGTTTTGAACGTCATGGGGCATATGAGATGTTCCAGGAGTTGAAGTTAATATTTCAAGCAAATGCCCAGATTGAGAGATATGAAGTCTCCAATAAGTTCTATAGCTGCAAGATGGAGGAGAATAGTTACATCGGTGAGCACATACTCAAAATGTCCGGGTATAATAATCACTTGATTCAACTGGGAGTTAATCTTCCGGATGATAGTGTCATTGACAGAATTCTCCAATCACTGCCACCAAGCTACAAGAGCTTCGTGATGAACTATAATATGCAAGGGATGAACAAGACACTTCCCGAGCTCTTCGCAATGCTAAAAGCTGCGGAGGTAGAAATCAAGAAGGAGCATCAAGTGTTGATGGTCAACAAGACCACTAGTTTCAAGAAAAAGGGCAAAGGAAAGAAGAAGGGGAACTTTAAGAAGAACAGCAAGAAAAAGTTGCTGCTCAAGAAAAGAAACCCAAGTCTGGACCTAAGCCTGAAACTGAGTGCTTCTACTGCAAGCAAGCTGGTCACTGGAAGCGGAATTGCCCCAAGTATTTGGCGGATAAGAAGGATGGGAAGGTGAACAAAGGTATATGTGATATACATGTTATTGATGTGTACCTTACTAGAGCTCGTAGTAGCACCTGGGTATTTGATACTGGTTCTGTTTCTAATATTTGCAACTCGAAACAGGGACTACGGAATAAGCGAGCACTGGCAAAGGACGAGGTGACGATGCGCATGGGAAACGGTTCCAAAGTCAATGTGATCGCGGTCGGCACGCTACCTCTACATCTACCTTCCGGATTAGTTTTAGACCTAAATAATTGTTATTTGGTGCCAGCGTTGAGCATGAACATTATATCTGGATCTTGTTTAATGCGAGACGGTTATTCATTTAAATCATAGAATAATGGTTGTTCTATTTATATGAGTAATATCTTTTATGGTCATGCACCCTTGAAGAGTGGTCTATTCTTGTTGAATCTCGACAGTAGTGATACACATATTCATAATGTCGAAGCCAAAAGATGCAGAGTTGATAATGATAGTGCAACTTATTTGTGGCACTCGCCGTTTAGGTCATATCGGTGTAAACGCATGAAGAAACTCCATACAGATGGACTTTTGGAATCACTTGATTATGAATCACTTGGTACTTGCGAACCGTGCCTCATGGGCAAGATGACTAAAACACCGTTCTCCGGTTGTATGGAGAGAGCAACAGATTTGTTGGAAATTATACATACAGATGTATGTGGTCCGATGAATGTTGAAGCTCGTGGCGGATATCGTTATTTTCTCACCTTCACAGATGATTTAAGCAGATACGGGTATATCTACTTGATGAAGCATAAATCTGAAACATTTGAAAAGTTCAAAGAATTTCAGAGTGAAGTTGAAAATCATCGTAACAAGAAAATAAAGTTTCTACGATCTGATCGTGGAGGAGAATATTTGAGTTACGAGTTTGGTCTACATTTGAAGCAATGCGGAATAGTTTAGCAACTCACGCCACGGGAACACCACAGCGTAATGGTGTGTCCGAACGTCGAATCGTACTTTACTAGATATGGTGCGATCTATGATGTCTATTTCGATTTACCGCTATCGTTTTGGGGTTATGCTTTAGAGACGGCCGCATTCACGTTAAATAGGACACCATCAAAATCCGTTGAGATGACACCTTATGAACTATGGTTTGGCAAGAAACCAAAGTTGTCGTTTCTGAAAGTTTGGGGTTGCGATGCTTATGTGAAAAAGCTTCAACCTGATAAGCTTGAACCCAAATCGGAAAAATGTGTATTCATAGGATACCCAAAGGAGACAATTGGGTATACCTTCTATCACAGATCCGAAGGCAAAACATTCGTTGCTAAGAATGGATCCTTTCTAGAGAAGGAGTTTCTCTCGAAAGAAGTGAGTGGGAGGAAAGTAGAACTTGATGAGGTAACAGTACCAGCTCCCTTATTGAAAGTAGTTCATCACGAAATCGGTTTCGTGACACCTACACAGATTAGCGAGGAAGTTAATGATAATGATCATGAAACTTCAGATCAAGTTGTTCTTGAATCAGAGATCAACCAGAATAAAATCCGCACCGAGTGGTGCGGTAATCCTATTCGGAAGTCATGCTACTAGATCATGGTGAACCTACGAACTATGAAGAAGCGATGGTGAGCCCAGATTCGCAAAATGGCTTGAAGCCATGAAATCTGAGATGGGATCCATGTATGAGAACAAAGTATGGACTTTGGTTGACTTGCGATGATCGGCAAGCAATAGAAAATAAATGGATTTTCAAGAAGAAGACCGACGCCGACGGTAATGTTATGTTTATAAAGCTCGACTTGTTGCAAAAGGTTTTCGACAAGTTCAAGGAGTTGACTACGATGAGATCTTCTCACCAGAAGCGATGCTTAAGTCTGTCCGAATCATGTTAGCAATCGCGCATTTTATGATTATGAAATATGGCGATGGATGTCAAAACTGCATTTCTGCATGGATTTCGGAAGAAGAGTTGTATATGATGCAACCAGAAGGTTTTGTCGATCCTAAGGGAGCTAACAAAGTGTGCAAGCTCCAACGATCAATCTATGGTCTGGTGCAAGCCTCTCGGAGTTGGAATAAACGCTTTGATAGTGTGATCAAAGCATATGGTTTTATACAGACTTTTGGAGAAGCCTGTATTTACAAGAAAGTGAATGGGAGCTCAGAGCATTTCTAATATTATATGTGGACGACATATTGTTAATTGGAAATGATATAGAATTTCTGGATAGCATAAAAGGATACTTGAATAAAAGTTTTTCAATGAAGGACCTCGGTGAAGCTGCTTACATATTGGGCATCAAGATCTATAGAGATAGATCAAGACGCTTAATTGGACTTTCACAATGCACATACCTTGATAAAGTCTTGAAAAGGTTCAATATGGATCAGGCAAAGAAAGGGTTCTTGCCTGTATTACAAGGTGTAAGATTGAGTCAGAATCAATGCCCGACCACTGCAGAAGATAGAGGAAAAAATGAAAGGAGTTCCCTATGCTTCAGCCATATGCTCTATCATGTATGCAACGTTGTGTACCATACCTGATGTGTGCCTTGCTATTAGCTTAGCAGGGAGGTACCAAAGTAATCCAGAGTGGATCATCGACAGCGGTCAAGAATATCCTGAAATACCGAAAAGGACTAAGGATATGTTTTCGCTTATGGAGGTGACAAAGAGCTTGTCGTAAAGGGTTACGCCGATGCAAGCTTTGACACTGATCCGGACGATTCTAAATCGCAAACCGGATCGTATTTTTATTAAACGGTGGAGCTGTAAGT
The DNA here is from genome assembly GCA_021605205.1 of Aegilops longissima. Classification (NCBI taxonomy): domain Eukaryota; kingdom Viridiplantae; phylum Streptophyta; class Magnoliopsida; order Poales; family Poaceae; genus Aegilops; species Aegilops longissima. The sequence continues at coordinate 28,596,469 of CM038676.1, forward strand.
TGGTGCAGTTCTAAACAAAGCGCCGTGGCGGGATCTACATGTGAAGCGGAGTACATAGCTGCTTCGAAGCAGCAAATGAAGGAGTCTGGATGAAGGAGTTCATTTCCGATCTAGGTGTTATACCTAGTGCATCGGGACAAATGAAGATCTTCGTGACAATATGGTGCAATTGCCTTGGCAAAGGAATCCAGATTTCACAAGAGGACCAAGCACATCAAGAGACACTTCAATTCCATTCGGGACCAAGTCCAAGTGGGAGACATAGAGATTTGCAAGATACATACGGATCTGAATGTTGCAGACCCGTTGACTAAGCCTCTCTCACGAGCAAAACATGATCAGCACCAAGACTCCATGGGTGTGAGAATCATTCTTGTGTAATCTAGATTATTGACTCTAGTGCAAGTGGGAGATGAAGGAAATATGCCCTAGAGGCAATAATAAAGTTATTATTTATTTCCTTATATCATGATAAATGTTTATTATTCATGCTAGAATTGTATTAACGGAAACATAATACATGTGTGAATACATAAAACAGAATGTCACTAGTATGCCTCTACTTGACTAGCTTGTTAATCGAAGATGGTTATGTTTCCTAATCATAGACATGAGTTGTCATTTGATTATCGGGATCACATCATTAGGAGAATGATGTGATTGACTTGACCCATTCCGTTAGCTTAGCACTTGATCGTTTAGTATGTTGCTATTGCTTTCTTCATGACTTATACAAAGTTCCTGCAACTATGAGATTATGCAACTCCCGTTTTCGGAGGAACACTTTGTGTGTTACCAAACGTCACAACGAATCGGGTGATTATAAAGGTACTCTCAGGTGTCTCCAAAAGTATATGTTGAGTTGGCATAATTCGAGATTAGGTTTTGTCACTCCGATTGTCGGAGAGGTATCTCTGGGCCTTCTCGGTAACACTCATCACCTAAGCCTTGCAAGCATTGTAACTAATGAGTTAGTTATGAAATGATGTATTACGAACGAGTAAAGAGACTTGCCGGTAACGAGATTGAACTAGGTATTGGATACCGACGATCGAATCTCGGGCAAGTAACATACCGATGACAAAGGAACAACGATGTTGTTATGCGGTTTGACCGATAAAGATCTTCGAGAAAATGTAGGAACCAATATGAACATCCAGGTTCCACTATTGGTTATTGACCGAGAATAGTTCTAGGTCATGTCTACATAGTTCTCGAACCCGTAGGGTCCGCACGCTTAACGTTACGATGACAATTTTATGAGTATTGATGTACGAAGTTTGTTTGGAGTCCCGGATGTGATCACGGACATGACGAGGAGTCTCAAATGGTCGAGACATAAAGATTGATATATTGGAAGCCTATGTTTGACTTCGAATAGTTCCGGTGAAATCGATTTTACTGAACACCGGGTTACCGGAACCCTCCCGGGGTTAATGGGCCTTAGTGGGCCATGAGGGAGAAGAGGAGGGCGGCCAGGGCAGGCGCGTGCCCCTCCCCTAGTCCGAATAGGACAAGGAGAGGGGGGCGCCCTCCCTCTTCCCTCCCCCAAGTCCTAATCCAACTAGGAAGGGGGAGTCCTACTCCGGTGGGAGTAGGACTCCTCCGCGCCTCCTCCTAGGGCCGGCCGCACCCCTTGCTCGTTTATATATACGGGGCGGGGGCACCCCATGACAGACAAGTTGATCTACGGATCGTTCCTTAGCCGTGTGCGGTGCCCCCCTCCACCATGTTCCACTTCGGTCATATCGTCGCGAATCTTAGGCGAAGCCCTGCGCCGGTGGAGCATCATCATCATCACCACGCCGTCGTGCTGACGGAACTCATCCCCGACACTTTGCTGGATCGGAGTCCGGGGATCGTCATCGAGCTGAACGTGTGCTGAACTCGGAGGTGCCGTGCGTTCGGTACTTGGATCGGTCGGATCGTGAAGACGTATGACTACCGCTTACGATCTACGAGGGTACGTGGACATACACTCTCCCCTCTCGTTGTTATGCCATCACCATGATCTTGCGTGTGCGTAGGAATTTTTTTGAAATTACTACGTTCCCCAACAGTACTCACCTGGCTTGTTGATTTGGCCAGATGCTGACGAAGGCGATCTTATGGATGAAGAGTTCGATAGCGAGTCCGACGCCTAGAGGAATCCCAGTCTGTCTCGTGCGACCCCTGGATCAGTCATTGTGATATATCCGCTTCCGCTACCCAAATAAATTCATCGAGCCTCACCTCGACGCTCGATGAGTCGTCAATGCAGTAGACTTATTAACCACCCCGCTGTGTTATTCCACCAACCACTCATAGCTCGAGTCAGTAGTATTTCCACCCCACCCCTTTGAGTCATATCCGCCACTATGTATAATTATTGGCGTGTTGTAATATTGGTTGGGCATCTTCAGTCCGACCCCTGTAATATTGTAATGCTACTGGCTTTTTGTATCAAAGTTTTGTCAACCGGTATGAAGGATTTTCCTCATATTGGACTTCATAGGTCGGTTGTTCAATAAATATTTTTATTGAAAAACCGGTCATGACAGTTTCATTGGACCCGATCGCGGATATGAACTCCTTCATCCAGACTCCTTGATTTGCTGCTTTCGAAGCAGCTATGTACTCCGCTTCACACGTAGATCCCGCCATGACGCTCTGTTTGGAACTGCACCAACTTACATCTCCACCATTCAATATAAATATGTATCCGATTTGTGAGTTAGAGTCATCCGGATCAGTGTCAAAGCTTGCATCAATGTAACCATTTACAACGAGCTCTTTGTCACCTCCATAAACGAGAAACATATCCTTAGTCCTTTTTAGGTATTTCAGGATGTTCTTGACCGTTGTCCAATGATCCACTCCTTGATTACTTTGGTACCTCCCTACTATACTTATAGCAAGGCACACATCAGGTCTGGTACACAGCATTACATACATGATAGAACCTATGGCTAAGGCATGGAATGACTTTCATTTTCTCTCTATCTTATGCAGTGGTTGGGCATTGAGTCTCACTCAACTTCACACCTTGTAACACAGGCAAGAACCCTTTCTTTGACTGGTCCATTTTGAACTTCTTCAAAATCTTATCAAGGTATGTGCTTTGTGAAAGTCCAATTAAGCGTCTTGATCTATCTCTATAGATCTTGATGCCCAATATGTAAGCAGCTTCACGGAGGTCTTTCATAGAAAAACTCTTATTCGAGTATCCTTTTATGCTATCCAAAAATTCTATATTATTTCCAATCAACAATATGTCATCCATATATAATATTAGAAATGCTATAGAGCTCCCGCTCACTTCGTTGTAAATACAGGCTTCTCCAAAAGTCTGTATAAAACCATATGCTTTGATCACACTATCAAAACGTTTATTCCAACTACGAGAGGCTTGCACCAGTCCATAAATGGATCGCCGGAGATTGCACACTTTGTTAGCACCTTTGGATCGACAAAACCTTGTGGTTGCATCATATACAACTCTTCTTCTAGAAATCCATACAGGAATGCAGTTTTGACGTCCATTTGCCGAATTTCATAATCATAAAATGCAGCAATTGCTAACATGATTCGGACAGACTTAAGCATCGCTATGGGTGAGAAAGTCTCATCATAATCCACTCCTTGAACTTGTCGAAAACCTTTTGCAACAAGTCGAGCTTCGTAGACAGTAACATTACCGTCAGTGTCGGTCTTCTTCTCGAAGATCCATTAATTTCTATGGCTTGCTGGTCATCGGGCAAGTCAACCAAAGTCCATACTTTGTTCTCATACATGTATCCCATCTCGGATTTCATGGCCTCAAGCCATTTCGCGTAATCTGTGCTGATCATCGCTTCCTCATAGTTCATAGGTTCATCATGGTCAAGTAATATGACCTCCAGAACAGGATTACCGTACCACTCTGGTGCGGATCTTACTCTGGTTGACCTACGAGGTTCGGTAGTAACTTGATCAGAAGTTTCATGATCATTATCATTAGCTTCCTCACTAATTGGTGTAGATATCACTGGAACTGATTTGTATGCTGAACTACTTTCCAATAAGGGAGAAGGTACATTTACCTCATCAAGTTCTACTTTCCTCCCACTCACTTCTTTCGAGGGAAACTCCTTCTCTAGAAAGGATCCATTCTTAGCAACGAATATCTTGCCTTCGGATCTGTTATAGAAGGTGTACCCAACAGTCTCCTTTGGGTATCCTATGAATACACATTTCTCCGATTGGGGTTCGAGCTTATCCGATTGAAGGATTTTCACATAAGCATCGCAACCCCAAACTTTAAGAAACAACAACTTGGGTTTCTTGCCAAACCACAGTTCATATGGTGTCGTCTCAACGGATTTATATGGTGCCCTATTTAACGTGAATGCAGCCGTCTCTAAAGCATAACCCCAAAACGATAGTGGTAAATCAGTAAGAGACATCATAGATCACACCATATCTAATAAAGTGTGGTTACGAAGTTCGGACACACCATTAAGATGTGGTGTTCCGGGAGGCGTGACACTATGGGAATCAGTTAATTTGCCGTCAGGGGAGTTCTTTGCTGTCAGATTTTCGTCGGGACAGACGGCAAAGAGCACTTTTGCCATCAGTTACTGACGGCAAAGAATGGCTAACGGCAAAGACATACTTTGCCGTCTGTAAAAACACAGACGGCAAAGAAGCTTTGCCGTCTGTGTTTTTTATGTCCAGACGGCAAAGTTCTCACTTTGCCGCCTGTAAGGAAAACCGCAGACGGCAAAAATCTTTGCCATCTGTGCTTTTTTTACAGACGGCAAAGTGCTACTTTGCCATCTATGAAAAAGCCCACAGACGGCAAAGAAAAAACACAGCCCACGGATCAATCACGCGGATCAGTGACATGGCAAAATCTGGTCCACAGATCCGTACAACGCGAAACCCACTCGACCCCCACGCCCCATGCCCACGCCCCCACCACCACTCTCTCTCTCCACCTTATCTTCCTTATCCTCCTGACAGCCCACCCACCCCTAACCCCATCACGATCTCTTTCTGTGCCTCGTACCTCGGTACTCTCGATCCAGAGAACGCCGCCACCACCTCGCCTACAGGCCATGCCCTCGCCGACCACCACCTCTCCTGCCGGCTCCGGCCTCGCCGGCCAGCACCTCAACCGCCCGCCACGGCCTCGCCCGCCGTCCTCGGGCCTTCCCTCTTGGCCTCCAGATCCAGCGGCCCTATTCCCCTTCGCCCTCGCGGACCGCCGGCCTGGCGACGTCGCCCCGGTTGACCTGCACGCCCCGTCCCCCGTCGCCCCAGCCGGTCGCCGCCCCGCTCTCGTCGCCAACCCGCCACGGCCCGTCTTCACCACTGCTCCACGGGCCCGACCCGCCCCTTCGCCACCGCAGGCCATCGCCCGGCTGTCGCCTTCGCGACCGCCGCCTGGCGCCGCCGCTTCGCCCCCGCCGCCCCAGCCGGTCGCCGCCCTGCCTCCCGCCGCCCCACCTCCATGGCCCGTCTTCACCACCGGCGCCACGGGCCCGACTCGACCTCCTTCGCCACAGAGCCATCGGCCCGACCCGTCGGCCCAGCATGCCTGCGCTGGCCCCGGCCCTCGACGCCGTACCATCTCCCGGATGAGGTTGGCAAGCTCCGGGGCCGCGGCGGATGGCTTGAGCTACTCGGGCGACCAATGTTGCCTCAGTTCTCTTGTTATCTGTGTAATCCGTCTGTGTGTAGCGTGTGTAATATATTGGTTTGTAATCTGTTCATCTTGGGAAATAGAGCAGTTTTATATTGTGAAATTCATTCGGTGGTTGTTGATTCTTGGAACAACAAGTGTCGGATATATGGTGTTCATGCTCCATTTGTTTATTTTTTTTAATATATAAATTCTTTGCCGTCTATGATTTAGGACGAAGACGGCAAAGACAGATCCCGGCTGACGGCGAATTTACTTTTATTTGCTGTATGTTATATACACGGTCGACGGCAAAACTTTAGTTTAGCTGACGTCAAAATCTTTGCCGTCTGGTCGATGAAAAGCAGACGGCAAAGTACTCTTTGCCGACTAGGCTTTGCCGTCTACGTTTGCCATCTGCCAGTTGACGGCAAAATCTTTGCCGTCTGTATTACAGCCTTTGCCGTCTGTATTTGCCTGACGGCAAACTGTTTGATTCCTGTAGTGTGAGTTGCAAAACTATTCCGCATTGTTTTAAATGAAGACCAAACTCGTAACTCAAATATTCACCTCCGCGATCAGATCGTAGAAACTTTATTTTTGTTGTTACAATGATTTTCCACTTCACTCTAAAATTCTTTGAACTTTTCAAATGTTTCAGACTTATGTTTCATCAAGTAGATATACCCATATCTGCTCAAATCATCTGTGAAGGTCAGAAAATAACGATACCTGCCGCGAGTCTCAACACTCATCGAACCACATACATCAGTATGTATTATTTCCAACAAGTCTGTTGCTTGCTCCATTGTTTCGAAGAACGGAGTCTTAGTCATCTTTCCCGTGAGGCATGGTTGGCAAGCATCAAGTGATTCCAAAAGCCCATCAGCATGGAGTTTCTTGATGCGGTTTACACCAATATGACCTAAACGACAGTGCGACAAATAAGTTGCACTATCATTATTAAACTTATATCTTTTGGCTTCAATACTATGAATATGTGTATCACTACTATTGAGATTCAACAAAAATAGACCACTCATCAAGGGTGCATGACCATAAAAGATATTACTCATATAAATAGAAGAACCATTATTCTCTGATTGAAATGAATAACCGTCTCGCATCAAACAAGATCTAGATATAATGTTCATGCTTAACGCTGGCACCAAATAACAATTATTCAAGTCTAAAACTAATCCCAAAGGTAGATGTAGAGGTAGCATGCCGACGACGATCACATTGACTTAGGAACCATTTCCCACGCGCATCATCACCTCATCCTTAGTCAATCTTCGCTTAATCCGTAGCCCCTGTTTCGAGTTGCAAATATGAGCAATAGTACCAGTATCAAATATCCAGGTACTACTGTGAGTATTAGTAAGGTACACATCAATAACATGTATATCAAATATACCTTTCACTTTGCCATCCTTCTTATCCGCCAAATATTTGGGGCAGTTCTGCTTCCAGTGACCAGTCCAATTGCAGTAGAAGCACTCAGTCTCAGGCTTAGGTCCAGACTTGGGCTTCTTCACTTGAGAAGCAACTTGCTTGCCGTTCTTCTTGAAGTTCCCCTTCTTTCCTTTGCCCCTTTTCTTGAAACTAGTGGTCTTGTTAACCATCAACACTTGATGCTCCTTCTTGATTTCTACCTCTGCAGCATTTAGCATCACAAAGAGCTCGGGAGTTGTCTTATCCATCCCGTGCATATTATAGTACATCACGAAGCTTTTGTAGATTGGTGGTACTGATTGAAGAACTCTATCAATGACAATATCAACAGTAAGATTAACTCCCAGCTGAGTCAAGTGCTTGTGGTACCCAGACATTCTAAGTATGTGTTCACTGACAGAACTATTCTCCTCCATTTTGCCGCTGCAGAACTTATTGGAGACTTCATATCTCTCAATCCAGGCATTTGCATGAAATATTAACTTCAACTCCTAGAACATATCATATGCTCCATGACATTCAAAATGTTGTTGAAGTCCCGGTTCTAAGCCGTAAAGCATGGCACACTAAACTGTCGAGTAGTCATCAGCTTTGCTCTGCCAGGTGTTCACAATGTCTGGTGTTGCTCCTGCAGCGGGTCTTGCACCTAGCGGTGCTTCCAGGACGTAATTCTTCTATGCAGCAATGAGGATAATCCTCAAGTTACGAACCCAGTCCGTGTAGTTGCTATCATCATCTTTCAACTTAGTTTTCTCTAGGAACGCATTAAAATTCAATGGAAAAGTAGCACGGGCCATTTATCTACAACAACATAGACATGCAAAATACTATCAGGTACTAAGTTCATCATAAATTCAAGTTCAATTAATCATATTACTTAAGAAATCCCACTTGGATAGAAATCCCTCTAATCATCTAAGTGATCACGTGATCCATATTAACTAAACCATGTCCGATCATCACGTGAGATGGAGTAGTTTTCAATGGTGAACATCACTCTGTTGATCATATCTACTATATGATTCACGCTCGACCTTTCGGTCTCAGTCTTCCAAGGCCATATCTGCATATGCTAGGCTCATCAAGTTTAACCCGAGTATTCTGCTTGTGCAAAACTGGCTTGCACCCATTTTATGTGAACGTACAGCTTATCGCACCCGATCATCACATGGTGTCTCGGCACGACGAACTATAGCAACGATGTATACTCAGGAAGAGCACTTGTAACTTGAAATTTAGTGAGAGATCATCTTATAATGTACCTCGTATTAAGCAAAATAAGATGCATAAAAAGATAAACATCACATGCAATCAAATAAGTGATATGATATGGACATCATCTTGTGCCTTTGATCTCCATCCCCAAAGCACCATCATGATTACCATCGTCACCGGCTTGACACCTTGATCTCCATCGAAGCATCATTGTCGTCTCGCCAACTATTGCTTCTACGACTATCGCTACCGCTTAGTGATAATGTAAAGAAATTACATGACGATTGCATTTCATACAATAAAGCGACAACCATATGGATCCTGCCAGTTGCCGATAACTGTTACAAAACATGATCATCTCATACAACAATTTATATATCATCACGTCTTGACCATATCACATCACAGCAAGCCCTGCAAAAACAAGTTAGACGTCCTCTACTTTGTTGTTGCAAGTTTTACGTGGCTCCTACGAGCTTCTAGCAAGAACTGTTCTTACCTACGCATCAAAACCACAAAACATTTTTTGTCAAGTGTGATGTTTTAACATTCAACAAGGACCGGGCGTAGTCAAACTCGATTCAACACAAGTTGGAGAAATAGACACCCACTAGCCACCTGGGTGCAAAGCACGGATGTAGAACCAGTCTCATGAACGTGGCCATGTAATGTCGGTCTGGGCCGTTTCATCCAACAATACCATCGAATCAAAGTATGACATGCTGGTAAGCAGTATGACTATTATCGCCCACAACTCTTTGTGTTCTACTTGTGCATATAACATCGACGCATAGACCTGGCTCGGATGCCACTGTTGGGGAACGTAGTATTTCAAAAAAAATTCCTACGATCACGCAAGATCTACCTAGGAGAAGCATAGCAATGAGCAGGGAGAGTGTGTCTACGTGCCCTCGTAGACCGAAAGCGGAAGCGTTTAGTAACGCGGTTGATGTAGTCGAACGTCTTCGTGATCCAACCGATCCAAGTACCGAAGGTATGGCACCTCCGCAATCAGCACACGTTCAGCTCGGTGACGTCCCTCGAACTCTTGATCCAGTTGAGGCCGAGGGAGAGTTCCGTCAGCATGACTGCATGGCGACGGTGATGATGAATTTACCGGCGCAGGGCTTCGCCTAAGCAATACGACGAAATGACTGAGGTCTGTAACTGTGGAGGGGGGCACCGCACACGGCTAAAAGATCAACTTGTGTGTCTATGGGGTGCCCCCTGGCCACGTATATAAACGAGGGGAGGGAAGAGGTGGCCGGCCCTAGGGGGCACGCCAGGTGTGGGCAATCCTACTAGGACTCCCCAGTCCAAGTAGGATTCCCCTCCTCTTTCCTATTCCTAGTAGGAGAAGGAGGGAAGGAGGAGGAGGATAGAAGGAAAGGGGTGTAGGGGAACATTGCATAAAATAAAATTTTCCTACGTTCACCAAGATCCATCTATGAGTTCATCTAGCAACGAGAGAGAGAGATGCATCTACATACCCTTGTAGATCGCGTGCGGAAGCATTCAAGAGAACGGGGTTGAGGAGTCGCTCGTCGTGATCCAAATCACCGGAGATCCTAGCGCCGAACGGACGGCACCTCCGCTGCTCAACACACGTGACGGTCAGCGTGGACGTCTCCTCCATCTTGATCCAGCAAGGGGGAAGGAGAGGTTGATGAAGATCCAGCAGCACGACGGCGTGGTGGTGGATGCAGCAGGGCTCCGGCAGGGCTTCGCCAAGCAACTACGGGAGGAGGAGGAGGTGTAGCAGGGGGAGGTAGGCGCCAAGACTTAGGATGCGGCTGCCCTCCCTTCCCCTTCCTTTATATAGGCCCCTGGGGGCACCACCAGAGATGGGAATCTCCCAAGGGGTCGGCGGCAGGGCGGTGGAGTGCCCCAAGGCAGTGGGTGCGCCTGCCCACCCTAGGGTTTTCAACCCTAGGCGAGGGGCAGGGGAGGTGCACCAGCCCACTAGGGGCTGGTTCCTCCCACTTCAGCCCACGGGCCCTCCGGGATAGGTGGCTCACCCGTGGACCCTCAGACTCTTCCGTGCTCCCAGACAATACCGGTGACCCCAAACTTTCCGATGGTCAAACTGCACTTCCTATATACAATTCTTTACCTCCCGACCATTCCGAACTCCTCGTGACGTCAGGATCTCATCCGGACTCAACAACATTCGGTTTGCTGCATACTCATATTCATACAACCCTAGCGCCACCGAACCTTAAGTGTGTAGACCCTACGGGTTCGGGAGACATGTAGACATGAACGAGACGGCTCTCTGGTCAATAACCAACAGCAGGATCTGGATACCCATGTTGGCTCCCACATACTCCTTGATGATCTCATCGGATGAACCACGATGTTGAGGATTCAAGCAACCCCGTATACAATTCCCTTTGTCAATCGGTATGTTACTTGCCCGAGATTCGATCGTCGGTATCCCAATACCTCGTTCAATCTCGTTACTGAAAGTCACTTTACTCATACCGTAATGCATGATCCCATGACCAAACACTTGGTCACTCTTAGCTCATTATGATGATGCATTACCGAGTGGGCCCAGTGATACCTCTCCGTAATACGGAGGACAAATCCAGCCTCGATCCGTGTCAACCCAATGACACTTTCGGAGATACCTGTAGTGCACCTTTATAGTCACCCAGTTACGTTGCAACGTTTGGTACACCCAAAGCACTCCTACGGTATCCGGGAGTTACACGATCTCATGGTCTAAGCAAAAGATACTTGACATTGGAAAAGCTCTAGCAAAACGAACTACATGATCTTGTGATATGCTTAGGATTGGGTCTTGTCCATCACATCATTCTCCTAATGATGTGATCCCGTTATCAACGACAGCCAATGTCCATAGTCAGGAAACCATGACTATCTGTTGATCAATGAGCTAGTCAACTAGAGGCTCACTAGGGACATGTTGTGGTCTAAGTATTCACACGTGTATTACGATTTCCGGATAATACAATTATAGCATGAATAAAAGACAATTATCACGAACAAGGAAATATAATAATAATCCTTTTATTATTGCCTCTAGGCATATTTCCAACAGTCTCCCACTTGCACTAGAGTCAATAATCTAGTTACATTGTGATGAATCGAACACCCATAGAGTTCTGGTGTTGATCATGTTTTGCTCGCGGAAGAGGTTTAGTCAATGGATCTGCGACATTCAGATCCGTATGCACTTTGCAAATTTCTATGTCTCCATCTTGAACATTTTCACGAATGGAGTTGAAGCGACGCTTGATGTGCCTGGTCTTCTTGTGAGACCTAGGCTCCTTGGCGAGTGCAATAGCTCCAGTATTGTCACAGAAGAGTTTGATCGGCCCCGACGCATTGGGTATGACTCCTAGATCGGTGATGAACTCCTTCACCCAAATTGCTTCATGCGCTGCCTCCGAGGCTGCCATGTACTCCGCTTCACACGTAGATCCCGCCATGATGTTTCGCTTGCAGCTGCACCAGCTATCGCCGCACCATTCAACATATACACGATCCGGTTTGTGACTTAGAGTCATCCAGATCTGTGTCGAAGCTAGCGCCGACGTAACCTTTTACGACGAGCTCTTCGTCACCTCCATAAACGAAACATGTCCTTAGTCCTTTTCAGTACTTCAGGATATTCTTGACCGCCGTCCAAAGTGTTCCTTGCCGGGATTACTTTGGTACCTTCCTACCATACTTACGGCAAGGTTTACATCAGGTCTAGTACACAGCATGGCATACATAATAGACCCTATGGCTGATGCATAGGGGATGACACTCATCTCTTCTATATCTTCTGTCGTGGTCGGACATTGAGCCGAGCTCAATTTCACACCTTGTAATACAGGCAAGAACCCTTTCTTGGACTGATCCATTTTGAACTTCTTCAATATTTTATCAAGGTATATGCTTTGTGAAAGACCTATGAGGCGTCTCGATCTATCTCTATAGATCTTGATGCCTAATATATAAGCAGCTTCTCCAAGGTCCTTCATTGAAAAACTCTTATTCAAGTAGGCCTTAATTCTGTCCAAAAGTTCTATATCATTTCCCATCAAAAGTATGTCATCTACATATAATATGAGAAATGCTACAGAGCTCCCACTCACTTTCTTATAAACGCAGGCTTCTCCATAATTCTGCATAAACCCAAACGCTTTGATCATCTCATCAAAGTGAATGTTCCAACTCCGAGATGCTTGCACCAGCCCATAAATGGATCGCTGGAGCTTGCATACCTTGTTAGCATTCTTAGGGTCAACAAAACCTTCCGCTGCATCATATACAATTCTTCCTTAAGATAGCCGTTAAGGAATGCCGTTTTGACGCCCATTTGCCATATCTCATAATCATAGTATGCGCAATTGCTAACATGATTCGGACGGACTTCAGCTTCGCCACGGAGAGAAAGTCTCATCGTAGTCAACCCTTGAACTTGCCGATAACCTTTAGCGACAAGTCGAGCTTTATAGATGGTAACATTACCATCCACGCCCGCCTTCTTCTTAAAGATCCATTTGTTTTCTATCGCTCGCCGATCATCGGCAAGTCTGTCAAAGTCCATACTTTGTTTTCATACATGGATCCTATCTCGGATTGCATGGCTTCAAGCCATTTGTTGGAATCTGGGCCCGCCATCGCTTCTTCATAGTTCAAGGTTCACCGTTATATAACAACATGATTTCCGTGACAGGGTTGCCATACCACTGTGTGGAACGTGTCCTTGTGGACCCACGGTTCAGTAGCAACTTGATCCAAGTACCTTGATCATCATCATTAATTTCCTCTCCAATGTGTAGGCACCACAGAACATTTTCCTGAGCTGCACTACTTTCCGTTCAAGAGGTAGTACTTCATCGAAGTTCTACTTTCCTCCCACTTACTCCTTTCGAGAGAAACTCTTTTTCAAGAAAGGATCCGTTCTTGGCAACAAAGATCTTGCCTTCGGATCTAAGGTAGAAGGTATACCCAATTGTTTCCTTAGGGTATCCTATGTAGACGATTTTCCGACTTGGATTCGAGCTTTTCAGGTTGAAGTTTCTTGACATAAGCATCGATCCCCAAACTTTTAGAAACGACAGCTTAGGTTTCTTCTCAAACCATAATTCATACGGTGTCGCCTCAACGGATTTAGACGGTGCCCTATTTAAAGTGAATGTAGCTGTCTCTAGAGCGATCGCCAAAATGATAGCGTAAATCTGTAAGACCATCATAGATCGCACCATATCCAATAGAGTGCGATTACCACGCTCGAGACACACCGCTACGCTTAGGTGTTCCAGCGGCGTGAGTTGTGAAACGATTCCACATTTCCTTAAGTGTGTACCAAATTCGTGACTTAAATATTCTCCTCCACGATCTGATCGAAGAACTTTATTTTTCGGTCACGTTGATTCTCTACCTCATTCTGAAATTCCTTGAACTTTTCAAAGGTCTCAGACTTGTGTTTCATCAAGTAGACATACCCATATCTACTCAAGTCATCATGAGAGTGAGAACATAACGATATCCTCCACGAGCCTCAACGCTCATTGGACCGCACACATCGGTATGTATGATTTCCAATAAGTTGGTTGCTCGCTCTATTGTTCCGGAGAACGGAGTCATGGTCATTTTGCCCATAAGGCATGGTTCGCATGTGTCAAATGATTCGTAATCGAGAGACTCTAAAAGTCCATCAGTATGGAGCTTCTTCATGCGCTTGACACCAATGTGACCAAGGCGGCAGTGCCACAAGTATGTGGGACTATCGTTATGAACTTTACATCTTTTGGTATTCACACTCTGAATATGTGTGACATTTCGTTCGAGATTCATTAAGAATAAACCATTCACCATCGGAGCATGACCATAAAACATATCTCTCATATAAATAGAACAACCATTATTCTCGGATTTAAATGAGTAGCCATCTCGTATTAAACGAGATCCTGATACAATGTTCATGCTCAAACTTGGCACTAAATAACAATTATTGAGGTTTAAAACTAATCCCGTAGGTAAATGTAGAGGTAGTGTGCCGACGGCGATCACATCGACCTTGGAACCATTCCCGACGCGCATCGTCACCTCGTCCTTCGCCAGTCTCCGCTTATTCCGCAGCTCCTGCTATGAGTTACAAATATGAGCAACGGCACCGGTATCAAATGCCCAGGAGTTACTACGAGTACTGGTAAGGTACACATCAATCACATGTATATCAAATATACCTTTAGTGTTGCCAGCCTTCTTGTCCACTAAGTATTTGGGGCAGTTCCGCTTCCAGTGGCACTTCCCTTTGCAATAAAAGCACTCAGTCTCAGGCTTGGGTCCATTCTTTGACTTCTTCCCGGCAACTGGCTTACCGGGCGTGGCAACATCCTTGCCGTCCTTCTTGAAGTTCTTCTTACCCTTGTCCTTGAACTTAGTGGTTTTATTGACCATCAACACTTGATGTTCCTTCTTGATTTCTACCTCTGCTGACTTCAGCATTGAAAATACTTCAGGAATAGTTTTCACCATCCCCTGCATATTGTAGTTCATCACAAAGCTCTTGTAGCTCGGTGGGAGCGACTGAAGGATTCTGTCAATGACCGCCTCATCCAGGAGGTTGTGCAACCCAGACATTTTGAGTATGTGCTCACTGACAGAACTATTTTCCTCCATCTTACAACTATAGAACTTGTCGGAGACTTCATATCTCTCGACGCGGGCATGAGCTTGGAAAACCATTTTCAGCTCCTCGAACATCTCATATGCTCCATGTTGCTCAAAACGCTTTTGGAGCCCCGGTTCTAAGCTGTAAAGCATGCCGCACTGAACGAGGGAGTAATCATCAAGACGAGACTGCAAAGCGCTCATAACGCCTTGGTTCTCTCGATGGGCGCTTCACCTAGCGGTGCTTCTAGGACATATTGTTTCTTGGCTGCTATGAGGATGATCCTCGGTTCCGCACTCCAGTCCCAATAGTTGCTGCCATCGTCTTTCAGCTTGGTTTTCTAGGAACGCGTTGAAGTTCATGGTGACATGAGCATTGGCCATTTGATCTACAAGACATTTTGCAAAGATTTTAGACTAATGTTCATGATAATTAAGTTCATCTAATCAAATTATTTAATGAACTCCCACTCAGATTTGACATCCCTCTAGTCATCTACATGATCCGAGTCGACTAGGTCGTGTCCGATCACCACATGAGACGGACTAGTCATCGTCGGTGAACATCTCCATGTTGATCGTATCTTCCATACGACTCATGTTCGACCTTTCGGTCTCTTGTGTTCGAGGCCATGTCTGTACATGCTAGGCTCGTCAAGTTAACCTAAGTGTTTTGCATGTGTAAAACTGTCTTACACCCGCTGTATCTGAACGTAGGAATCTATCACACCCGATCATCACGTGGTGCTTGAACGCATTTAACTTTAGCAACGGTGCATAGTTAGGAGAACACTTTTTTGAAATTATTATAAGGGATCATCTTATTTACTACCGTCGATCTAAGTAAACAAGATGCATAAACATAATAAACATCACATGCAATTATATATAGTAGTGACATGATATGGCCAATATCATATAGCTCCTTTGATCTCCATCTTCAGGGCTCCATGATCATCTTGTCACCGGCATGACACCATGATTTCCATCATCATGATCTCCATCATCGTGTCTCCACGAAGTTGCTCGCCAACTATTACTTCTACTACTATAGCTAACGGTTTAGCAATAAAGCAAAGTAATTACATGGCGTTGAATCAATGACATGCAGGTCATACAATAATTAAGACAACTCCTATGGCTCCTGCCGGTTGTCATACTCATCGACATGGAAGTCGTGATTCTTATTACAAGAACATGATCTCATACATCATAATATATCATTCATCATACATCACAACTTTTGGCCATATCACATCACAAGGCAATTGCTGCAAAAACAAGTTAGACGTCCTCTAATTGTTGTTGCATCTTTTACGTGGCTGCAATAGGGTTCTAGCAAGAACGTTTTCTTACCTATGAAAAAACCACAACGTGATTTGTCAACTTATATTTACCCTTCATAAGGACCGTTTTCATCGAATCCGCTCGAACTAAAGTGGGAGAGACATACACCCGCTAGCCACCTTATGCAACTAGTGCATGTCAGTCGGTGGAACCTGTCTCACGTAAGCGTACGTGTAAGGTCGGTCCGGGCCGCTTCATCCCACAATACCGCTGAAGCAAAATAAGACTAGTAACGGCAAGAAAGTTGACAACATCTATGCCCACAACAGATTTGTGTTCTACTCGTGCAATAGAGAACTACGCATAGACCTAGCTCATGATGCCACTGTAGGGGAACGTTGCATAAAATAAAATTTTCCTACATTCACCAAGATCCATCTATGAGTTCATCTAGCAACGAGAGAGAGATATGCATCTACATACCCTTGTAGATCGCGTGCGGAAGCGTTCAAGTGAACGGGGTTGAGGGAGTCGTTCTCGTCGTGATCCAAATCACCAGAGATCCTAGCGCCGAACGTACGGCACCTCCGCTGTCAACACACGTACGGTCAGCGTGACGTCTTCTCTGTCTTGATCCAGCAAGGGGAAAGGAGAGGTTGATGAAGATCCAGCAGCACGACGGCGTGGTGGTCGATGCAGCAGAGCTCCGGCAGGGCTTCACCAAGCAACTACGGGAGGAGGAGGAGGTGTAGCAGGGGGAGGGAGGCGCCAAGACTTAGGGTGCGGCTGCCCTCCCTCCCCCTTCCTTTATATAGGCCCCCTGGGGGGGCCGGCCCTGGAGATGGGAATCTCCCAAGGGGGCGGCGGCCAGGGGGGGTGCAGTGCCCCCCAAGGCAAGTGGGGTGCGCCCCCACTGTCGTGGAATTGTCACGGCAGATGTCCTCATGAAAGGACTTAGTCGCAGGGCCATCGATGGGTTAACCTAGAGGGTTAATGCGACACAAGACACGGAATTATATCGTTCGCCCTTCGATGAAGGTAAAACCCACGCCCAGTTGTGGTGTGATTGATATGATTCGCCACTAGGAGCAATAGCTTTGCCTTAGCCTCAATCCTCTGTCTTTAACTCGCCGCTGGTCGCCCCTTATATACACGGGTTGACGCTCGTCAAGCTTATAGAATCCCAATCCGCTCATACAAGAGTCCGCTTGGTTTCTCCTTTCTTGTCTTACAATACAAGTTACAAAGATTAGGGCGGTTTACATGTATGGATCTTAATTCCTTTGGGCTCCAGCTTCCATATGGGCTCGATCACGACGAGGGTAAACCGAGCCCGGGCGTGTTCACACCGTAGTTGTATCCCCAACATTAGGCCCAGATTGACTTGAACCGTTCAGTTAATCTTCACGCCTTCAGCAACCCTTGATCTCCCTTGTAAACCGCCATCCGCTGAACCGCCGTGACATCATCCTTCGATCTTCGTGTCGTGGCACCCCGACGCCATTTTGAACAAAAATCCAAACAGTGAGATTCCTTCATTAAGGCTATCCTGAAATCGAGGCGGTCGCTGCACCTTCCGCCGCTTTTGACTCCTCAATTCTCGCTACCATTGATTACTCCGTCCCTTATAAATAGACCGGTCGGGTCATTCTCTTCTTCTCTTCCTCTCTTCTTCTTCCTCGCGACCACCGACCTTGAAGCTCTTGCTTGCCGCCCTCAACCTTCGACCGACGCTTCCCGCCGGGCCGCTGCATCAACCGGATCTGACCAGAGTTTCAGGCCTCCGCGTTCCCGCCGCCGTAAGGTTATCTTTAAACCCTAGATCTCATCTGAAACTCGATTCGTCAGATAGCTCGTGAGCGCTCATGCCGACTCTTCATGCCAGTTCCGCCATGGCCGACGGCTCAGCCGCATCGCCTCATATGCAAGCGGCTGCTTTCGCCGCTTACTCCGACTCTAGGCACCTTCCCTTTATTCAGATCTTTCACTTTAACATGCCCGAACCTTCCCGCACTGTAGGAGGTCTCAGATAGGTCGCAGAAATTTTCTTTATGAACCCCGTAGATCTAGATTATTTCCTTTTGCATGGGAAACCTGTTTCCGCTTACACTTAGCAACTTTTTCAGCACTACCTCCTCCGGCGGTTTAACTTCCGATATCTAATCCGACCTCCATTAGTCCTTAGTTAAACCGGATGGGAAACCGCCACCAACTACCGGTTTAACAATATTCAGAACGCCTGACCTGCTCAACAATGAACCGCTTTTCTTCCTTTCTTTCGCAGCTTTAATCTTCCGGAATGGCTCCTCAATTTTCCGCTTGCAACCGGGTCCGTCCAGAGTCATCAAACGCAGCTCAACGGCTATGTCACCACTGGCGGTTTGGCTCCAAAAGTGTCCTCCATTGGCGTGTTCCGAAGGCGAAGTTTCTCCCGAGCCGCGAGGGAGAAGTAATCGTGTTTATGCAGCACTTAGACCGGGGTTCTGTCCGCCCGTTCAAAATTTTTCCGGATGTCCTTGCCACCGCAACTTCATCCTTAGGACATCGCCCAATTTCGTGTCGAATATATGCAACTTTCAAGTCTTCTGTGAAGTCTATCTTCAAGAAGAACCATCTGTGGAGTTGTTCCGGGAATTTTTCCATTTGAACGGCCGCACAGAGTTTTCTGACGATCCTAACACGGAGCTGGGCGGCGTTTCAATCCATAAGAGGAAGGAAGTCGATTTTCCTCACGCCAAGCACCACAGCCATCCAAAGGAATGGAACCAAACCTGGTTCTACTGCCGAACACTGCGCCTCGCCAACGAAAACCCTTGCCGGGTTACCGCTTCGCCTGCTCAAGAACCAGCATCCGCTGCCTTCCCGCTTAACCGCCATGAACGGAAGAACTTCGACCGCAAATAATCAAGCTCCGGCTCTAATGGCCAATGGCTTAACCGCGTGGATCTTGTACGTTGCTGGGTCTCTTGGGTGTTTTGCCACTAAGCCGCCGCCCGGATTGATGCACGAGTACACCGCAGCCTCCAAGATCCTCAAAGGCGCCACGAGCTGCCTATAATCGAACAGGAGGTCACCGAGATCGCCAAGAAGATGCTCGATGAGCCAATCTCCGCTCGCAGCCTAACCGGATTG
Source organism: Aegilops longissima (assembly GCA_021605205.1). NCBI lineage: Eukaryota > Viridiplantae > Streptophyta > Magnoliopsida > Poales > Poaceae > Aegilops > Aegilops longissima. Next base: position 28,615,841 of record CM038676.1, read on the forward strand.
GCTCCATTTTGTGCCACCAACAAACCGCCGCGGTAAGTTCTACTCACCGCCTTTCAAGCTCTTAATACTCCGCTGATACACGTTAATCCTTATTCCTTCTCAGCCGACAGCTCCTTCGAAACGAACCAAACCGTTCGGGCGCCCGTAAAGTCCAAGGCCACTAAGAAAACGGGCAAAAGAAGACCGCCGAGTCCTCCGATCCGCCGGAGGACGAAGAATCGGTTGAGGTAAACCGCCTTCCGCTTTGTGTTTCTTCCTGCATATGCTTGGCCTTTTACAATCTTTTTATCGACAATTTTCTTCCTGTGATGATGCTGAAGCCAGCCATGCCGAATTCGTTGAGGTAATCTTACTTTCTTCCGAATCCGATCTTGCGCCGTTAATAGAATTCGTCGCTACCGTCCGAAAGTGAAAAATACCATTCCTGTGCTTACTTGAATCCAAATCTTAACTTGAAGACACAACAGGCTGAAGAGCTGCATAACCCGCACAAGGCCAACAGGTTACCTCAGCCGGTTTACCAGACACACCTATCCGGAAGCGTCGGCCAGAGGTGACTTGCTCTCCCGAAAAGCGTTATCCCTTAAAAGGTTTCTTCCGATGTCCTCTCAATCCGTCTGACCCGAATTATCAGGCCTCTTCCAACTCGTCTGGCGGTTCATCCACCACACAACTGCCTCCGCTGAACATCGCCGCAGGGTATGTAATTACTGTTTGTCAATTCGACTCACCGTCACCTTGGTCAATTTGTCTTGATCCGATTCTGAATATTGCAGCACCAAGGCTCGCTTGAGCAAGAAGGCGAAAACTCTTGATCCTACCTGGATGTTGATCCGGAGAAAACCCCAGAACAACCACACGAAAATCCTGAAGCCGCCAAGGAAAGCTCGCGAATTGTACAAAGACGACATCGCTGATCCGCCGAAGTTGAACCGAGGTCCAAATGGAAACTTCCCAGCCTGCTCCATCAAACCCGTTCACGAGCGGTCGTGGATCGTTGAACCGCCGAGCCAGAGCAAAACGACGGCAAGCCCAAACAAGACCGCTGAAAATGACGATGTTATTGTGACAGTATCGCTACACTGCTCCTAGACAACCGGTCGCTTTAGCAAAGCACAGCATCAAAGAAGGTTCCACTATTATGAGCAAGGACAAGGGAAGACTGATATGTCGGCTATTTACAATTTCTCCGCCTAAGAGCTTCATTCCGCTTCTGAACCGGCTTTACACAAGCCGCGACTTTGAAGCCGGTCTAGTAAACCGCATGAAGGACCGCTATGAGGTAATGAGCTGACCTTTCTTTATTTTAACTGCATAGTAGCCTCAAGGGTCGGTTTAACTTTGTAAAGTTAAACCGACTTAAGGTGTCTCTTCATAGTAAATTGAGATCAACTAGCCATTAGCCCCCAAGTGCCAAGTTGAATACTTGTATTAAGCTTGGGACTTGTATAATAAACCCACTAACATGCTTCCTTTGTCATCGAATGAAATACACCAAAGAAGCTGTGCAACTAAAGGACCTCAAGCAACTGAAACCCAAATAATGTAAGCCACCAAAGCCAAGGATGAGCTAAAACTGCCCCGACCACCATGGCACAGCCTGAAGGAGTGGTACAACCGAAGCGGTCAACTGGGACACCGAGAAGGCCGGTTTAGTAAAGCGGCGGAGGAAGCCGAGGCGGCCCTTAAACCGTGATCAAGAACTGACCGACTCAAACGCCAAGTGCATGCTATGACGCTCGCCATCTTTGGTAAGCAAATTTATACTGAATATGCCTGTGTTAATGCTTCCGCCGGTTTAACTTGAGCTGTCTAAACCTGGTGTAGGCAAACGATTGCTCATCCGGCTCGACGCGGAAAAGCTCAAGGCTTCAGACACACTCGATTGAGCAGCTATATACCGCGCCCAGCGGGTTATATGCGCCACTTCATATGACAACACGGCACCGCCCCTGATCGAGAGACGCTGGACCGCTGTCCATGATTCCGGGCAGCTTGAAGAGATGAAGCGATCCGCAGCCCGGCTGGCACGCCATCGCTCGACTCGTGCTAAAGCATGGATAGCGGATCTTGATCCGCCGACATAGCTAAAGGTTTTCCAGTGCTCAAGAGAATGGTGAAGCCTTTGATAACAATGCTCAAACGGATTACCAAGGAAGTGCGTCCGCTGGCGAAGTCAATCGGCGCTGAAGCCAACCTGGAGGTTCACCGATCTTTTTATGACGCCAATAACAAGCGGGTGGAGTTTGTCATCCCGGAAGTGCAGAGCCTGATTCCTCCAATCCGTAAGCACACTTACGCCCCTGACGTTGATCCGGCTGAACTGATAAGTGAAGAAGCTGTCTTTCAAGCCTTAACCCGGATTGACTGGTCTACCAATGACTTCCGGGCTTTGGGTGAGGAAGAGGAAGAAGCTGAACCGACGCCAGGCGCCGCCTTCTACACCTCGCGCCAACCCGGTGAAGCAGCGTAATCCGTCAAGCTGGGTGACATATCCAAAGCCTCAAGGCATAACTCCGCGTAAAACGCCGGGCCTCGAAAGGCTTCTGTAATAGGATAGCAAGTGTATTTTCTTGAATAATGCCGGTACAACTTTGGTCTGTAAACTTTTGCCTGGTGGTGCTAGATCCGCTGGCTTTTGTAGTGAATCCTGCCACATATTTTGCCTGCAATCACAAGTTCTTAAACCGCCATGGCGGTGTATACCTCCAACCAGGCTGATACCAATATTTATATGAGAGAAAACCGAGGTATACGATCAAAATTATGTGATACAAACATACCTGCCAGCATCAGGCACACAGTTGGCTGTAGCCAATCCCGAAGCGGAGGTCTTATAAACCATCATCGTCAAAGGAGGGCAATCCCTGTATAAGACCGATTTACCGTGTAAACCGTGCGGGGCATGATAAGCCCCCGTTACTCCACAATGGGATGTTTTAACAAAGAAATCAAACCGGAACAAAATTGCCAGCTTAAAAACGTATCGACAACGTAAATCCGGTTTACGAAGGCCGACAAAAGCCAAATGATAGGTATCAAAACCACATGAAAACAAAATCAATGAGAAAAAACCGCTTTACGAGACAAGGCTGTACTGAGCCGGATCGATGGTGTTACCATGGTCGGACAGACCAAGCCCCTATACGGCGAAGCGATGGTTCAAGTCAGCCAGTCCCCAACTGAACTCGTGGCATGATGCCGATCAAGTGGCATTGCAATGGTTCGGGTTCACCAAAGCCCCAAGTGATTCTATGGCCTTAGGCTGACCAAGAGGCGGATCTGGTTCAGACGTGACCATGTCCCCAAATGATCTGGTGGCTTTACCGTTAAGAGGCATTGCATTGGTTCGGATACTACCAAGCCCCCAAATGACAAATGTTTCGAAAACAAGGCTAAGGGTTGAACCGAGGCCGCTTCACAACAGCATCTCCATGTACCCAAACCGGTCTTTTATACGTAACAGATACCCGCTTTAGCCGAGGATCCGGTTTATTGCTTTTATTCATAATATATACAGTCATGATATGTACATAAGTGGAGCCAATGGCTCAAGTATAATAAGGTCAAGATGAGCTATGTTCCATGGCTCGTTGGTCTCCTCCTCCGACGTGCGTGAGTCTTTTTCGCCTCTAACATCAATCGATAGTAGGACCCGTTATATAGATTCTTATCGACCACAAAAGGCCCCTCCCAAGGTGGGGATAGCTTGTGCATATCTTTCGATCTTGAATGAGCCGCAGCACCAAGTCTCCTTCCGAAGGTTCTGGTTTTAACCCGCCGCTGTGATACCGACGAAGATCCTCTGGTAGACCGCCGAGCGAGCTGCTGCCATATCGCGCTCTTCGTCCAATGATCCAAATCATCTTGCCGTGCTGCCTCGCTATCTGCCTCAACATAAGCTGCTACTGGGCGTAGTCGTGACGAATATCACTGGAAGAACCGCCCCGCCCATAGATCATAAAGAACGGCGATATCCAAGTGGATCGGTTGGGGTAGTGTTTATACTCCATATCACCGATGGTAGCTCTTCCACCCAACAACCCGGCGTTCTTCTAAAGGGACCATAAGCCGGGTTTGATACCCTTCAAAATTTCCTGATTAGCTCGTTCCGCTTGACCATTGGATTGCGGTGGGCTACGAAGAAACATCGTCGGATGTGCTCTCGCTCACAAAATTCCTTCATAGCTCCTTTGGATAAATTGGTGCCATTGTCCGTGATGATTGTGTGGAAACCCAAACCGAAAATCACCCGTTTGATGAACTGAACCGCCGTGGCTGCATCACACTTGCTAACAGGCTCTGCCTCAACCCACTTGGTAAACTTATCCACCGCCACCAACAGGTGGGTTTTCTTATCCTTGGACCTTTTGAAAGGTCCAACCATATCCAGCCCCCAAGTCGCAAATGGCCAAGTAATTGAATCATCCTCAATTCTTGGCTGGCACATGAGCACGCTCGAGAACTTTTGGCAACCGTCACATCGTTCGACCAAATCCTCCGTGATCAGCATGGGCGGTCAACCAATAGAAACCATGGCGGAATGCTTTGGCCACCAGGGACTTTGAACCAGCGTGGTGACCACAATCCCCTTCATGAATCTCTCGCAATATCTCACAGCCCTCTTCAGGGGACACACAACGCTGAAACGCCCCTGACACACTGCGACGGTGCAACTCGCCATTAACAATGGTCATAGACTTAGACCGCCGAACTATCCGCCGGGCCAACGCCTCATCCTCCGTAGCTCGCCCCGGTTCATATATGCCAAATAAGGGAGCGTCCAATCCGGGATTACATGCAAGGCCGCCACCAAATGAGCTTCCGGATCAGGGATAGCCAAATCAATTTCATCAGGAAATTTAACTGACGGTTTGTGCAGCACATCAAGGAAAACGCTATGGACCGGTTTACGCTGGGAACCCAGCCGCTCAAAGCATCAGCCGCCTCGTTCTTCCGACGATCCACATGGTCCACCGATACCCTTTAAAATGTCCTGCAACAACATCCACTTCCCGACGATATGCAGCCATGAGTGGATCTTTGAGTCCTGGTACCGGATACTTGCCGGGCCACCAAGTCCGAAGTCACCAAAGCATTTAACCCGGCTGAGATTCATTTCTTGGCCATCCGGAGACCATGGAGCAAAGCTTCATACTCAGCTGCATTGTTAGTACAAGGAACATTAGACGGAGAACATAACAGAACTTGTCACCCGTGGGGAAGTTAATACGACTCCAGCCCCGAGCCCTCCAACTGCTGGACCCATCAAAATGGATGGTCCAATAGGTGTGATCCGTTTCTCCTCCGGTGCTTGCAACTCCGCCCAATCATTAATGAAATCCACAAGTGCTCGAGACTTTATGGCCGTCCTGGGCACATATTTTAAACGTATGCCCAAGCTCTATAGCCCACTTAGCAATCCGCCAGTTGCTTCCCGGTTCAAGATGATATCGCCTAAAGGAGCCGAGCTGACCACCGTGATGGGGTGCCTTGGAAATATTGCTTCAGCTTCCGCTTGCCATAAAACTCCATATACCAGCTTTCGCCAATGTGGATACCTTTGTTTAGATTCGATGAGAACTCGCTGATGTAGTAAATCGTCGCTGAACCGGATACTCCTTCCCCGCCTCCTTGCGCCCACCACAATGGCTACACTCACTGCCCCGCATTAGCAGCAACATATAACAGAGCGGCTCCTCGTCCATAGGGGCAGCAAGAACAAGCGGGTTGGCCAGCTGCCGCTTAGATCCTCCAATGCCTCATCAGCGGCTGAGCTCCAAACGAATTGATCCGTCTTCTTCAAAGATCCGTATAAAGGGATAGCCTTTCTCCTAGGCGATCGATAAACCGCTTAGCGCAGCAATCCGCCTGCCAAACGTTGAACATCATTGATGCACTTTGGCTTAGCTAAGGAGGTGATAGCTGTAATCTTCTCCGGATTAGCCTCAATCCCGGTTGGACACGAGAAAACCCAACAATTTGCTCGCTGAACACCAAAGACGACTTGGCCGGGTTGAGCATCATCTTGTACACCCGCAAGTTGTCAAAGGTTTCCTTTAAGTCCTCAATCAATGTTTCCTTCTGCCTTGATTTCACCACGATATCATCCACATAGGCGCGTACATTACGGCCGATCTGTTCATGCAAACAATTCAGACGCACGCCGATAAGTTGCTTGGGCGCTCTTGAGCCCAAAAGGCATGGACACATAGCGAAGGCTCCAAAAGGGTGATAAACGCCGCCTTCTCCTGGTCTTTAACCGCCATCTTAATCTGATGATAACCAGAATACGATCCGTAAAGCTCAAACGCCACAACCCGCCGCTGCATCAATGATCTGGTCAATGCGGGAGGGCGAAGGATCCGCCGGACAAGCTTTGTTAAGATCTGTGTAATCCACGCATACGCGCCAAGTGCCATTTTTCTTAAGGACCAACACCGGATTAGCAAGCCACTCGGGTGAAAGACTTCAACGATAAACCTGCTGCCAAAAGTCTAGCGACTTCTTCTCCGATGGCCTTGCGCTTTTCCTCGTTAAACCGCGAAGAAACTGTTTTACCGGTTTGTATTTCGGTCCACGTTAAGAGTGTGCTCAGCGAGTTCCCTCGGTACACCTGGCATGTCAGAAGGTTTCCATGCAAAAATGTCCCGATTCTCACGGATGAACTCGATGAGCGCGCTTTCCTATTTAGGATCCAGGTTGGCACTGATGGTGAACTGCTTGGATGACTCGCCGCACAAAATCAACAAGCTTCGCCTCAGCCACCGATTTGAACTTCAAGTCCGGATCATGCTCAGTAGTTGGCTTCTTCAAAGGGGTCATATCCGCCGGATCAACATTATCCTTATAATACTTTAACTCCTCCGTGGCACAAACCGACTCACAGAAGCCGCATCACCTTCCTCGCACTCCAGAGCGATCCGGCGGCTCCCATGAACCGTTATTGTTCCTTTGTGACCCGCATTTTCAGCTGTAAGTAAACATAACAGGGCGTGCCATGAACTTAGCATAAGCCGCCGCCCAAAGAGGGCGTGGTAAGGGCTTTGAATTTTCACCACCTCAAATGTCAACGCTTCGCTCGAGTCATGCTCGCTCCAAAGGTTACCTCCAGAGCTATTTTACCGACCGGTATGCCGACTTACTGTGCACCACTCCGTGAAATACTGTCTTGGATGGCCTGAGATGCCTATCTGTTAACCCCATCCGCCGGAAAGTTTCAGAGTACGTGATGTTGATGCTGCTTCCTCCATCCATAAGAACCTTGGTAAACTTGTACCCGCCTACCTGGGGCGCCACCACCAGGGCTAACTGACCCGGATTGTAAACCCGGGGAGGATGGTCCTCTCTGCTCCACACAATCGGCTGCTCGGACCAGCGCAGGTAATGCGGCGCAGCCGGTTCAACAACACTGACCGCCCGCCTCTGAAGTTTCCGGTCTCGTCGGTCCAAGCTGGTGGTAAAGATGTGGTACTGTCCGCCATTCAATTGCTTTGGATTGCTCTGATAACCCGACTGCTGCTGTTGTTGATTGTAGCCCCCTTGGTTCTGACTAGTCTGATTACCTTGATTATTCTGATTGCCTTGCCCGCCCGGATTACCACCGAATCCCGGGCCGGAATTTCCTCCGCCGTAACCCGGAGCGGACCCTGAACCACCGCCGGACCCTTGATCATACCGGAAAGAATTGGAGTTTTTAAACTCCTGCATAATATAACAATCCTTCCAAAGGTGGTTTGCCGGTACCTCCTTCGTCCCGTGCTTCGGACAAGGTTGATTTAATATGAAGTTCAAACGATCCGGTTGTGACCGCCCGGTTTGATCTGCTTACCCCGCGCCGCTGACCCTTGTCCTGCGCGCTGGTGTTGGCCACAAAGCCCATGTTGCCGTCGCTTTACGCTTGTGCCTCCATTGCTCGCCGATCGATGCTGCTGGCTCCGGAATTGCCGCTCTGTTTCCCTTCCCACTTCATCATTCTCCGATTCAGGATCCTTGGTACTATCGTAATCAGCGATTTTACCAAAACGCCCATTAGAGTGCCCATGTCATGACAAAACGCTTCATGCGACTCCAGCTTCAGCTTCAATGGCTCGAACCGCAATTGGCTTCCAAGGTCATGATCATGAACCAGGGTTGATCCGGTCTCAAGAATGTAAACTTCCGAGACACGGCGCACCCAATGGGTTGTAGACTCTCCGTCCGCCTGGACGCAAGCCGCCAGATCCACCACGCATATGGGCTGCTTACAGGTGTCTTTGAAATTTTGATGAACTGGTTCTCAATCGTGTCCACGAGTTGATAGAGTCGGGCGGCAAGTTTTTCAACCAAGTCCGGCAGTACCTTCCAAAGATCATTGTGAAATACTTTGCACATGCTGCTTCATCCACGCCCAGCATCTCCATGGCCATCTCGTAGCTTTCTATCCATGCCTCCGAGCCAAGTCGGCAAGATAATTTGGCACCTTGCGTGGCCCCTTGAAATCTTTGGGCAAGCGACGCTGCGTAAAGCGGGACGAGGCAAGGCACCCCAAAGAGCCGACGCCACCCCTGGCTCAAGATGGTCGCCGAACCGGCGCGAGCCGGATGATCTTCTACTTGTGCGGCTAACTCGCTTCCCCACGCGTTCCTGGCGCGGTCCACTACCACTTGAGCATCTTCAAAGCCGCCTGCCGGATTGTTGCCGCGAGGCGGACCACGCTGCGCATTGCTTGATACGGCCGGTTCGTCGACGCGTCGGCTATAACTCCGGCTCGGGCGGGGGGTGGAGTGGATCCGATCCCGACTGTACGAGTAAGCTTCCTGCTGAGCCAGGGCCGTCCGGAGGAGCTCCTTAACCCGGCGGGTCTCTACTGCCTGTGGTGAATCGCCTTCAATGGGAATCGCCTCCAACCGTGCCGCAGCCGCTACAAGATTATCCATCGGGTTGGAGTAGTGACCCGGAGGTGTCTGCAAGGTCTGGGGCGCACCGGTATGATGGCGAGGCAGATCCACCGGACGGGCTGAACGGGCGGCCGCCCTGTGCTTCCGCCGTTCACCAACAGCGGCGGATTACTGGTTCCTGCCTGGGGTATTGAAAAGCTCCCTACCTCAAAACTGAAGGCAAACGGACCTGTACTTCCTTTTCATGACTTCTCGTGATGCACTCGTCCAGCCGAGCCTATAAGCTGCGCGATCCAAAGCGGCTCGCTCCATCGCCATCCGCTCGTCCGCGCCGCCAGTCCGCTTTAGCTTTAGTGATCTGTTCCTCACCTTTGCGATCTCTGCGCAGTATGTCCTGATCCGCGGATTAGCTTCGCTATGAGCACCGCCAATGCGCCGAAAAGCTCGATAAAACTTGAGCCGGTGGACGACAGGCCTCCGCCCGGCTGCCATCATCGTTGCTGAACCGGCGACCAGGGCGCCGCGTCAAGAGTGAAGCGCCTCCTGCGTATCGCCATGAAGACCCTAACCGTTGGGTAGATCGAGGGGTCCGGAACACTCTCACCGCCGGAACAGCCCTCGATCCGCCAGCCCGCAGCTGGTATAAAGACTCATTTCCCGCCGACGATTCGCCGCCAGAGTAAATGGCGGTTTGCCGCGCGACACCGATCCGCTCAGAACCTCCGTGGATGACTCCCACGAAAACACGCTTGACCGCCGGTTCAGCTAGGGCAGGGCTCTTCTTCGCCCGCTGAGCCATTTCGACGAGGTCGGTGCAGACGTCCGGCCCAGGCTCTGACTCGCCAATCTTGCCAATGAACACGTATGCCGCCAAGGGGACCCGTACCCATACTCAACCGAGCCGCCTCGGGGCCCCAGTCCGCATCGTCGATGTAGAGTTTTCCGCGACGACTTTTAGTCATCCGCCCATCGATAGCCTTCGAGTCCTTCGAACTTGCCTCTAAGATCATCAAACCATCATGCGATAGCCCCACGGTGGCGCCAACCGTCGTGGAATTGTCACGGCAGATGTCCTCATGAAAGGACTTAGTCGCAGGGCCATCGTGACGGGTTAACCTAGAGGGTTAATGCGACACAAGACACGGGAATTATACTGGTTCGCCCTTCGATGAAGGTAAAACCTACGCCCAGTTGTGGTGTGATTGATATGATTCGCGACTAGGAGCAATAGCTTTGCCTTAGCCTCGAATCCTCGTCTTTAACTCGCCGCTGGTCGCCCCTTATATACACGGGTTGACGCCCGCAAGCTTACAGAATCCCAATCCGCTCATACAAGAGTCCGCTTGGTTTCTCCTTTCTTGTCTTACAATACAAGTTACTGAGACTAGGGCGGTTTACATGTATGGATCTTAATTCCCTTTTGGGCTCCAGGCTTCCATATGGGCCTGGATCACGCACGAGGGTAAACCGGCCCCTCCGGGGCGGTTCACACTCCGTAGTTGTATCCCCAACACCCACCCTAGGGTTTTCAACCCTAGGCGCAGGGGGGGCCAAGGGGGGGCGCACCAGCCCACTAGGGGCTGGTTCCGCTCCCACTTCAGCCCACGGGTCCCTCCGGGATAGGTGGCCCCACCCGGTGGACCCCCGGGACTCTTCCGGTGGTCCGGTACAATACCGGTGACCTCAAACTTTCCCGATGGTCAAACCGCACTTCCTATATACAATTCTTTACCTCCGACCATTCCGAACTCCTCGTGACATCCGGGATCTCATCCGGACTCAACAACATTTGGTTTGCTGCATACTCATATTCATACAACCCTAAGCGCCACCGAACCTTAAGTGTGTAGACCCTACGGGTTAGGGAGACATGTAGACATGACCGAGACGGCTCTCCGGTCAATAACCAACAGCGGATCTCGATACCCATGTTGGCTCTACATACTCCTCGATGATCTCATCGGATGAACCACGATGTCGAGGATTCAAGCAACCCCGATACAGTTCCCTTTGTCAATCGGTATGTTACTTGCCCGAGATTCGATCATCGGTATCCCAATACCTCGCTCAATCTCGTTACGGCAAGTCACTTTACTCGCATCAGAATGCATGATCCCGTGACCAAACACTTGGTCACTCTGAGCTCATTATGATGATGCATTACCGAGTGGGCCCAGTGATACCTCTCGTAATACGGAGTGACAAATCCAGCCTCGATCCGTGTCAACCCAATGAAACTTTCGGAGATACCTGTAGTGCACCTTTATAGTCAACCAGTTACGCTATGACGCTTGGTACACCCAAAGCACTCCCACGGTATCCGGGAGTTACACGATCTCATGGTATAAGGAAAAGATACTTGACATTGGAAAAGCTCTAGCAAAACAAACTACACGATCTTGTGCTATGCTTAGGATTGTCTTGTCCATCACATCATTCTCCTAATGATGTGATCCCGTTATCAACGACATCCAATGTCCATAGTCAGAAACCATGACTATCTGCTGATCAACGAGCTAGTCAACTAGAGGCTCACTAGGGACATGTTGTGGTCTAACTATTCACACGTATTACGATTTCCGGATAATACAATTATAGCATGAATAAAAGACAATTATCACGCATAAGGAAATATAATAATAATCCTTTTATTATTGCCTCTAGGGTATATTTCCAACAAGGGGGGCCGCCCCCCAACCCTAGTCCAATTCGGTTTAGGCTACGGGGAGCGCGCACCACCCCTGGCCGGCCTCCTCTCTTCCACCACTAGGCCCATGAGGCCCAATAACTTCCGGGGATTCGGTACTACTTAAACTCATCCGAAACGACCCAAACCATTCTAGTGTCTGAATGTAACCTTCCAATATATGAATCTTTATGTCTCGACCATTTCAAGGCTCCTCGTCACGTACGTGATCTCATCCGGGACCAAACAACCTTCGGTCATCAAATCACATAACTCATAATGTAAATCGTCATCGAACGTTAATCGTGCGGACCCTACAGGTTTGAGAACTATGTAGACATGACTGAGACACATCTCCGGTCAATAACCAATAGCGGAACCTGGATGTACATATTGGCTCCTACATATTCTACGAAGATCTATATGGTCCAAACCGCATAACAACATATGTTGTTCCCTTTGTCATCGATATGTTACTTGCCCGAGATTCGATCGTCGGTATCATCATACCTAGTTCAATATCGTTACCGGCAAGTCTCTTTACTTGTTCCGTCATGCATCATCCCGTAAATAACTCATTAGTCACATTGCTTGCAAGGCTTATGTGATGAGCATTACAGAGAGAGCCCAGAGATACCTCTCCGACACTCAGAGTGAAAAATCCTAATCTCGATCTATGCTAATGCAAAAAACACCATCGGAGACACCTGTAGAGCATCTTTATAATCACCCAGTTACGTCGTGACGTTTGATAGCACACTAAGTGTTCCTCTGGTATTCGGGAGTTGCATAATCCCATAGTCATAGGAACATGTATAAGTCATGAAGGAAGCAATATCAATAAACTTAAATGATCATAGTGATAAGCTAACGGATGGATCTTGTCCATCACATCAATCTCTAATGATGTGATCCCATTCATCAAATGACAACACGTGTCTATGGTCAGGAAACTTAACCATCTTTGATTAACGAGCTAGTCCAGTAGAGGCATACTAGGGACACTCTGTTTGTCTATGTATTCATGAATGTACTAAGTTCCCGGTTAATACAATTCTAGCATGAATAATAAACATTTATCATGATATAAGGAAATATAAATAAGAAGTTTATTATTGCCTCTAGGGCATATTTCCTTCAGTCTCCCACTTGCACTAGAGTCAATAATCTATATTACATATTAATGATTCTAACACCCATGGAGTCTTGGTGATGATCATGTTTTGCTCGTGAGAGAGGCTTAGTCAACGGGTCTGCAACATTCAGATCCGTATGTATCTTGCAAATCTCTATGTCTCCCTCCTTAACTTGATCACGGATGGAATGAAGCGTCTCTAGATGTGTTTGGTTCTCTTGTGAAATCTGGATTCCTTTGCCAAGGCAATTGCACCAGTATTGTCAATAACACGTAGATCGGATATGAATCCCTTCATCCAGACTCCTTCATTTGCTGCTTCCGAAGCAGCTATGTACTCCGCTTCACACGTAGATCCCTCCACGACGCTCTGTTTGGTAATGCACCAACTTACAGCTCCACCATTCAATATAAATATGTATCCGGTTTGTGACTTAGAGTCATCCGGATCTGTGTCAAAGCTTGCATCGATGTAACCATTTACAACGAGCTCTTTCACCTCCATAAACGAGAAACATATCCTTAGTCCTTGTCAGGTATTTCAGGATGTTCTTGACCGCTGTCCAATGATCCACTCCTGCATTCTTTTGGTACCTCCCTATTATACTTATAGCAAGGCACACATCAGGTGTGGTACACAACATTGCATACATTATAGAACCTATGGCTGAGGCATAGGGAATGACTTTTATTTTCTCTCTATCTTCTGCAGTGGTCGGGCATTGAGTCTCACTCAACTTCACACCTTGTAACACAGGCAAGAACCCTTTCTTTGACTGGTCCATTTTGAACTTGTTCGAAATCTTATCAAGGTATGTGCTTTGTGAAAGTCCAATTAAGCGTCTCGATCTATCTCTATAAATCTTGATGCCCAATATGTAAGCAGCTTCACCGAGGTGTTTTACAGAAAAGCTCTTATTCAAGTATCTTTTTATGCTATCCAGATATTCTATATATTAAGAATGATAAGGAGGTCTAATCAATGCGTATACAAGGTATATTAAAGATGGGAGTACGTACTCCCACGAGTATATTGAAGATGGGAGTATGTACATCCTACCACCCGGTGGTAGTTACCCCACATGTCTCATATACTACATTATGGTACTATATATACTACTTTATCATTCTAAATATGTTCATATACTATATATAAGATAATCCAAAGTGGGTAACATGAAAAAATTGCAAGTTGACCCATGGTTTTTATTATATTTATGAAATACGTATATATTTGTACGTAAAATAGAGCATACTGAAAATATGATGCATACTACCTTAAAAGTATTATGTATACTACCTAAACATTTTTATATACTACATATTACACGTACATATTCTCCGATTTGATAGATACTACATACAACATACAAATCTCAAGTGGTGGTAACTACCACCGGTGGTAGATTAAATTTGTCCTATATATATGTGTGCGCACGCGTGTGCCCTAAAGCTATAGTATGTGTGTTAATGGGAAATACACATGAGCTCCAGGGTGCTCTACACGCCTATATGAATATTAAATTTAAAAAATATCATTTTTAGAATATTTTGGAATTTAGGGATATCAAACTCTGGTGCCCAATCTAATCCAGTGTGAAATTCGTGGAAAAATTGGCGAAGGAAATACAGTCCAAATTAAAATCCATCCAAGCATTTTTTTTTCATACATAGGATTTTTGTCTTTTTTGTCATGGATACGTTTTATGGTATTTTTCACGATTTCACATGAAAGTAGATTGGACAACCAAGTTTGATATTGCAAGTTGACACCCATAGAACTAGGGTCGAAGGATGACGTTAGTAGTCATCGCAAGTTTCTACACCAGAGCTCATATGCACCCTCGTGAATAATAGAACCAAAAAAGATAGTAAAAAAGAATTAAAAATCTGAAATTTTTTGTAGACAAACTCTCACAAATTCTGAACATGCATACAAAATTTCGTGAAGAAACAACATTCAAAAGATGCTTTTGTAAAAAAAAATTGATGCTATGAGAAAGAGACTTTTTGGAGCGTCAATTTTTTACACAACATTTTTGGAATATTGTGTCTTCATGAAATTTTGAATGCATCTTCAGAATTCGTCAAAGTTTGTCTCCAAAAAAATGCAATGTTTTTTACTGTCTTTATCGATTTTACCGTTCACGAGGGTGCATATGAGCTCTGGTGCAGAAGGGTACTTTTGGAACAACAAGTCTTCTTACCAGGTGATGATGGAAAATGTTTGGCTTGGATTAAAGGTTTTATTCATTCTAAGCCCTATATTTGATCATGTGTAATATGTACACGTCAACAATGCAACATCGCTTCAAGCAATGTCTCCGTACATTTGTTGTTGTCTATAGCAACATATTGGTTTCTGAGTATAACTTCAATCCACTTAATCTTATGTGAACGCATAGCACGGGCATCTTACTACACCTACTTACTGACAATGAAGGAGTACATTTTACCGAGCACTTAGTCATCGAAGAACAACGACTGTGAGCGACGCTTCGCCTCTCCCTGAGATCCAATCGGCAGCTCCCCTTCTCGTAGGGACGACACTGCTCATCGGCCAGCACTCTGGTTGCATCCTTGTCCGGCAGCCCACCGCGTGGCCGCCGCCCTTGGGGGTCCCCGATGTGGCGCGCCATAGTGCTCTTGCTCGCGCGCCGACGTGGTCCCGTGCATGTCCCGCAAGCATGGCGCTTGCTGCCCGAAGGTGCCAGGCTTTCTGGCAAGCTCCGCCCAGCTCTCGCGTCAATATGGCTCGGGCCTCGCATAGCAGTATGGTGTGTCTGGTCGTGGTACTTCACGACGGGGTGCCTGGCGCAGAGCTATCCGATCTGGCATACTTGGAGTCGGATGCACCTTCGTCCTTTCCCCGCTGCTTGCGGAGTGGCAGACACGACTGCAATTAGCTCAGTGTAGGCTGTTGTTCAACAGCGTGGCAGCAGCTCGCTGCTAAGAGCTTGGTTGTGCACGGCTGGCAGGGGTGTGTGGAGGTGGTGGTTCTGGTGCTTGGTTTCTGCCGGCGCTGGATCTGGCTCTTGTTATGGCTGCTCGCACGATTCAACAGGGGCCTGACGGAGCTGGGCTACACGCGAAGGTACGATTGTTGTCCTGGCGATGGGGATCTGCATTAGCTCCAGGTGAGAACCCTGCATCGTTTTTGTCGATTCCAGTGGCAACGGTGTCTGTGGACGTCATTTTCCTCGTGGAGGTGCTGTAGCGGAGCTTGTGGCACCCTCGCCGCCTTGTTTCGTGGTATCTGGGTGAAAACCTATGATCGGCCTTGCTAGTTCCGATGATGGTGGTGTGTCCTCGATACCACATTCTCCTTGGAGGCTTTCATCATGGAGACCCAAACAACGGCTTTCGTTACTGCGTGTGGTTGAAGGAGGTGTGTTAGGTGGTGGTGGTGCTGCCAGCTTGGGGTCGACGGTGGTGGCCTCGGCTGATTAGTGTGGTGGATGCTTGTTGTGGGTGTGATGGTGATGGTGGTGGTGGTGGTGTCGCGGCCGGCTTGTGGTCGACGGTGGTCGTATGATGGTGTTCTTTGGGGATTCAGCAGCAGTGCCTTTGGCGCTACAGGCGACCACCTGTATCCCTTCTTGAAGATGTCTCGCCCTTGTTGTTGTGCATGCACCAAGACCCTTCCATGGCTACCGATGTGTTGCGGCGAGCTTTCTGCTCTTGGTGACGTCTCGGTTCATCTGTGCTCATTGATTGTACAAGATGCCTCCCCAACCTACTAGTCGTTCCAAATTTCCTTGGCGGAGCTCCCAGTCAAGGTTCGTGTTTAGTTTCACGCATTGATTGTGGATGCTCATGAGTTACGCATAAGGAGTGACTCTTGACTTTGGCCGCTTTTGAGCAATATATTCAGGTGGGAGAAATCTCCACGCGGTGATTCCACTCACTAATCTTGAGCGATGCAAGAACACTATGCACACGATTTGTCTCTCTCATTCGTGTGCATAACGTGGTGTTGGACAAGGCAGTGGAAAGAGTTGACCTACAGCCTTTCGCCGGGGGTTGACGTCATACGAACCTGCTGGGGCATAGCAGTCAGCACTTGCAGGTGACCTCGTGCAATAAATGTAGCTCGGTTTGCATGTATTTAAAAAAAAGGAAGTTGCAAAAGGATGAACATCTTTATCTGGTGTTGCAGAACCTGTAGTGGCGCTGTACTGTCACCAAAGCATACATCTCAGTTGACGAATATTGTAAAACAGCAAAGTAAACTTGAAATGGTACATGTGATTGGTTGTTCTCAAATGACAAGTTAGAGACAAAGTTATTGGGTGAAATTGCATGCTGCACTAAGATACGACGACAGATCAAAAATGCCGACAAGCTACATCCTAGTGCTGCGAACATACTGATCTCAGAGTCTTGTTCAGCTTGGACAGGTATAAGATGGACCGGTTGACATGGGCGGAGCTAGTTGAGGACTTGGGTGTACAATGTATACCCACTATTTTGGCAAAATGCTTGTATACTTAGGTATAATTCATGTATATAACACTATAGATAAATAAACTTGAGTAAAAGTATTTTACTGGTCTATGTACACCCATTGTTCAGATGTTGGCTCCACCACTGCCAGTTGATGATCATGAATGTTGCCATCAGATTAAGCATACACAGCACCAGGATGATACGAACTGGTGCCTGCAGTCCCTGAGTGCCTGTGATGAGGCATGTTCGTAGTACGTGGCTGTGGAGTTACTTGGCCCTGCACGTACCATTTAAGCTTGAGATTGCAGGCGTCCAAGGATGTTGGCATACTCTTGGTGCTACTCCCACAAACTATACTACTCCCTCCGTCCTATAATGTAAGACGTTTTTTGACTCTATTATAGTGTCAAAAAACGTCTTACATTATGGGACAGAGGGAGTACTATTTAGTTTGGGAATTGGAAAATGGACATCGATCGAGTGAAACTAAACTGAGGACAAATATATTTTTCCCATCGATCACAAGATCCCTCTAGGTTCAATAACAATGTGTACATAAGAATAAATAAAGAGATCATCCCAAGATCAGTTCAGGAAGAGGCCTGAGCCCAAAATTTTTCATCATTCTTCTCACCACCATTTTCTCATCATCTCTCCATGGATATGTTTGCTGCCCGACCATCCGCCAATCCCAGAGTCCGATGTACCGAACATGGCCATCCTTCAGCAAAACAATGCGTTGCAACGATGTGCACACCCTCACAACATACTTCAAAAGCCATATGTTACGCTGCGTGTATCCAATCACGACCAGCTCCTTGAGGTGATGGTGCCGAAGCTCATTGCGTGATTTCGACCAATTCATCCCACGCAGATAATCGGGCTCTGTTTCTGAGTGAGGCACGTGGATGTGCATGACCTCGAGAAACGTCGAGGCCATGAGGAGGCCACGTGTCCATGAGATATCCCAATTTGAAGGCATGTCGGCGACAAGGAGCCTTTTGAGGTGCGGCAACTTCTTCTCCGGACTGCTGGCTCCAATCCAAGTTCTCCGCCCAATAAATCGGATGACGAGGTTCGCCATGGTGGGGGACATACCGAGGAACGAGTCGAACTCATTTATCCACCGTGCCGCCACAATACTATCATCCTCTAGGGAGAATGAAAGGTTAGTGTCCATGAGGCTCGGAACCGAGCCAAATAGAATCTTTGAAGTGTCGGTTAGGATGCACGCTAGACGGACAAGCATTGGGAGGGCGCGCAGCTCGATCACAAAAAATGAGCACTCTTCCAGGACGAGCTCCCTGATATGTGAACACGGCGCGTCCACCACCAAAGTGGTATGTGCACAGTAGCAGGACGTGAGGTACAACACCTGCAGCCTGACGCAGTCTCTGAACACCATCTCGTACACGTTCACGGGTGTGGAAGCAGACATGTCATGCAGGACGAGCTTAGTAAGCATGCCGTAGTTATGCAGCGGTGGCAGTGCACAGTACTTGCCAAGCGTCAGGCTGCGAAGGCAAGACCGGAGGTTGAAGCAGTTGTGGGGGAAGCTGTATGTCCGCGTCTGATCATAACCAGACGATGACCTGACGACAACCTCCAGATCTTCCACCCCCCATGTACCGACTGCAACATTGATAAGGCGGTCCACACAAATGCTATTGTATGTCTGAAAAAACTCGAGACGGAGGGTCTTTACATGCCGGTCATGGCCACTGTCCGCTTCCAAAAAGCTCGTGATTCCGTTTGTGAATGACCTTATTGTGTCGATCTCACATCGCGCCTTGAGACCATCGAGTGTCCCGGCCAAAGTGGCGCACACGCGGCAAGTTGCGTTGGCGAAGGGCGACAGTCCGTTCGTACTCCGGCGGGAGTATGTCGCTCACCCTGAAGTCGAGTGCGGACAGCTTGTGCGGGATGCGAACCCAACGCCTGGCGAGGATGGCCATGGAGAGCGCTGTTCGGGTGTCCAGCCTGCTTACTATGAGGAGGATCAGATCGTCATGGAGCGCACTAAGGCGGTCCTCACCGCCAGACGTGCGAGGCCGCACTCGACGCAACATCGGCATGGCTTTCAGTGGCAATGGTATAGCAGAAAATGTTCGGAGTTCCTGTGCCATATTAAAAAATAAATATTGGCATGACATATAGTACAGTCTTACCGAAAAGAACAATATAAATAGGTTTTACAATAAATATTATAGCTCACCAAATATGTTTAAAGTTAGCAAATACAAATAGTTGGGAAGAAACGATAGTCTTACATACATATAATAGTCTCTTCATTTTTGACAATTGTACAACAAAAGTAACACCAAACTAGCATAAGAAACTACTAGTGAATTTGACACAACACAGGGATGGACTATTGCAGTAACAGAAGAGTGGACGTGATAAAACTGCTCAATGCATCGGATGGTGAGCGCACTTGTCAAAAAGAAAAAATCGCACAGAGGTAAAAAGTAGGCAACTGAAGAATATAAACAGCCAATTGATTCATAACACTGCAGTTCAGTCGTACGTTTGAAATGCGCATGATTCTACAATTACAACAAACACAAGAATTATAAAACTGAATTAAGTTGGGGATTCCGAAAATATCAGCAACACAGTTAAAACAAGTAATGTAACACTTGGATTGGGCACTGGGGATTTAGGGTTAATGGGGGCAGCAGGGCACAACAATACAGCAGGTCATCAGGCTTACCAACTCCTTGTTGTAGGCTGCTCCGGTGCTCGCGTGTCTCTGGTGGCGCGGCCGCGGGACCGAGCTGCGACGGGTAACCTGCCGGCGAGGGTAGGCAAACAGGGGGCATTGGAGGTGGAAGAGGTGAGTCCGCGAGGGGCCGGCGCGGTACCGCCGTCCGCGTGCGGGCGGCGCCGGCGACCGCTGGAGCCTGGAGGCCAAGTTCGGGATCGTGATCTGAGGCACTCGTCCCTATTGTAGGAGAAAGTATATATCAAGTTTCAAAAAAAAAAAAAAGTATATATCGACTGGCCTAGCTCTGGAAACAGAATTCTACTCTCTCATTCCCGATATCCTAGGCGTACTAGGATTAGCGCCAAAATTAGCGCATCGGTGGTTACGTGAGCCATCGTATACACGAGGGAGGCATCCACGAGTAGGAAAAAAAGAGGAGGCACGCACGATCAACTTGGACCATGTCTTGTCTTGGTTGTCCTAGTAGTATTAATTATTTTTTCGCCAAAAATTCTGGGTGGGCCACGGCCTGGGGTGATGACAAACATGAGTGAATGATACAAGTAACACACAAGACGACCCACTAGGGTTCCTAAGGTTATAATGATAAGGTGTGAATGACGATGGCAATGACAGTAGTGATGATGATGAAGATCTCTCGGAAGACATGGAAACTTTGGGAAGCCCTCCAGGATGATGCTTGGGTTTGCAAGATTAAGATCACTCCCAACTTCCCCTTCGAACATCTTCGACAATTTATTGAGCTTTGGTCCACCATCCGCGACTTCCTCTTGAGGTGCGCGCTGAAGACGACATTGTGTGAAAACACACAGAGAGCGGGATATACACTGCCAAGTCTGCTCACCCATGGAGTTTGCGGTGTGGAAGGCCTGGGCACCGCCCAAGGTCAAAAAATTTCGCGTGGTTGGCCATGCAAAATAGGGTATTGAGTGCTAACCATTTGGCCAACCAGGGGTGGCCCAATTGCGGGCTTTGTCCCCTTTTTATACCGAAAAAGGCTTTCGCCCCGCTTTTTAAATAAAGCAAACTGTCAGAGAGCACACATACAAAGACTAGTCCAAACACACACACCCAAGTCTCATAAAGAAGTACAAAAGGTTCTGCTGAGGGCACAACTCAACAAGCCCAAACAATAGGAAAGAAAAGCGTCGGAGAACAAGTCAAGCGCCTAGTCTGGCTCTGGCGGAGGCGGCGACAGTCGGACGGCCATCGAGCCAAGGTCGGGGATGAAGGCGGAGATGGTGAAGGTCGGCTAAGCGGCTGCCAAAGCTGCAAGAAACCAGACAGTTTGAAGATAGCATCAGTAGCCCATCGAAGAAGAGTGCACTGGATCACAAGCTTATTGTGGATCGTCCAGAGGGTCCAAGCGATGGTCCTAATCTCAAGCCACCTAATGTGGCGAGAAGTCAGGGGGGAGTTCTGGAGTTCGGCAAATAGGTCGGGGAAGTTGGTGTGGCACCAATTTCCACCCACCACTTCTCTAAAGCAGCTCCACACGAATTGAGCGGACACGCAGGAGAAGAAGATGTGATTCGAGTCTTCGGGGATACCGCAAAGCGGGCAAAGGCCAGTGCCCGGGCCATTGCGCTTGCGAACCTCGACCCCAGACGGGATCCGACCGTGTATCCATTGCCACATGAAGATTAGGATTTTCAGAGGCAGGAGGATGGACCACACCGCCGTAAGGGGCGGGGCGGAGGAGGGGCGTTGGCCTGGTAGAGAGACTTGGTGGAGAATTGGCCTGATGGCTCGAGGCGCCATCTCACCTGATCCGGGCCATCGTTCACTACCGGCTCATGGATAGCGACGCAATCAAGTAACTTATGCAACACGGCGGAATCCGGGGGCCCAAATGGCCTCCGAAATGCTAGGCACCCTAAGTCAATAAGGGCCCTCTCAACTGAGATCGAAGGGTCGACAGCGATGGAGAAGAGGTCAGGGGAGCGCGTACCAAAGGGGGTGTCTCCAGCCCACCAGTCAAACCAGAACAAAGTCGCAGCCCCAAACCCCACCGAGATGGAGGTCCCGATGCGGAGGACAGGGAGAAGTCGGACGACCGACTGCCAGAACTTGGAACCACCAGATCTCTGACAGAGGGCTAGGGGCTGCCCATGCAGGTACTTGTTCCGGATGTTGTCTAGCCGGAGGCCACCGTGACATTGCGAGATGCGCCAGAGCCATCGGGATAGGAGGGCAATATTCATGCGCTTAGAGCACATGATACCAAGGCCTCCTTGTTCCCAGTGCTTGCAAATGTCAGGCCAGCTGACCATATGGTATTTCTGCTTATTGTTGTCGCCTGCCCAATTGAAACGAGACTGCACTTTGGCAATCTCATGGTGCAGAGTCTCGTGAAGGCTGTAGAAGCTCATGAGGAACAAGAGGAGGCTGGTGAGGGAGGAGTTGATGAGAATCATCCGAGCCGCCTTTGACAACCACCTACCCTGCCATGGCTCTGAAGGAAATATGCCCTAGAGGCAATAATAAAGTTGTTATTTATATTTCCTTATATCATGATAAATGTTTATTATTCATGCTAGAATTGTATTAACCGGAAACTTAGTACATGTGTGAATACATAGACAAAGTAAGTGTCACTAGTATGCCTCTACTTGACTAGCTCGTTGAATCAAAGATGGTTAAGTTTCCTAGCCATAGACATGAGTTGTCATTTGATTAACGGGATCACATCATTAGAGAATGATGTGATTGACTTGACCCATTCCGTTAGCTTAGCATTTGATGGTTTAGTATATAGCTATTGCTTTCTTCATGACTTATACATGTTCCTATGACTATGAGATTATGCAACTCCCAAATACCGGAGGAACACTTTGTGTGCTACCAAACGTCACAACGTAACTGGGTGATTATAAAGGTGCTCTAGAGGTGTCTCCGAAAGTACTTGTTGAGTTGGCATAGATCAAGATTAGGATTTGTCACTCCGATTGTCGGAGAGGTATCTCTGGGCCTCTCGGTAATGCACATCACTATAAGCCTTGCAAGCAATGCAACTAATGAGTTAGTTGCGGGATGATGTATTACGAAACGAGTAAAGAGACTTGCCGGTAACGAGATTGAACTAGGCATTAAGATACCGACGATCTGGCAAGTAACATACCGATGACAAAGGGAACAACATATGCTGTTATGCGGTTTGACCGATAAAGATCTTCGTAGAATATGTGGGAGCCAATATGAGCATCTAGGTTCCGCTATTGGTTATTGACCGGAGACGTGTCTCGAGCATGTCTACATAGTTCTCGAACCCGTAGGGTCCGCACGCTTAAAGTTCTGTGACGATCGGTATTATGAGTTTATGTGATTTGATGTACCGAAGTTAGTTCGGAGTCCTGGATGAGATCAGGGACATGACGAGGAGTCTCGAAATGGTCGAGACGTAAAGATCGATATGTTGGACGACTATATTCGGACATCGGAAAGGGGTACCGGGGAGTTACGGGAATACGAGGAAGAAGTAATGGGCCTCATGGGCCAAGTGGTGGAAGAGAGGAGGCAGGGCGCACGGCTCCCCTAGCACAAACCGAATTGAACTAGGGGACCAGCCCCCCTTTTCTCCTTTTCCTCCCTCTCCTTCCTTCTCCCTCTCATCCTTCCTTTTCTCCTCCTAGTAGGAGTAGGAAAGGGGAGTCCTACTCCTACTAGGAGGAGGACTCCTCCTCCTGGCGCACTCTACAGGTGCCGGCCGGTCTCCCCCCTTTCTCCTTTATATACGGGGGCAGGGGGGCACCCTAGAACACACAAGATGACATTGTTCTTAGCCGTGTGCAGTGCCCCCCTCCACCATAATCCACCTCGGTCATATCGTAGCGGTGCTTAGGCGAAGCCCTGCGTCAGTAGCATCAGCATCACCGTCATCACGCCGTCGTGCTGACGGAACTCTCCCTCGAAGCTCTGCTGGATCGGAGTTCGTGGGACGTCACCGAGCTGAACGTGTGCTGAACTCGGAGGTGCCGTACGTTCGGTACTGGGATCGGTCGGATCGTGAAGACGTACGACTACATCAACCGCGTTCTCATAACGCTTCCGCTTACGGTCTACGAGGGTACCTGGACGACACTCTCCACTCTCGTTGCTATGCATCACCATGATCTTGCGTGTGCGTATGAATTTTTTTGAAATTAGTACGTTCCCCAACAGTGGCATCCGAGCCAGGTTTATGCGTAGATGTTATATGCACGAGTAGAACACAAGTGAGTTGTGGGCGATACAAGTCATACTGCTAAAAACATGTCATACTTTGATTCGGCGGTATTGTTGGATGAAGCGGCCCGGACCGACATTACGCGTATGCTTACGCGAGACTGGTTCTACCGACGTTCTTCGCATATAGGTGGTTGGCGGGTGTCAGTTTCTCCAACTTTACTTGAATCAAGTGTGGCTACGCCCGGTCCTTGTGAAGGTTAAAACAGCACTAACTTGATGAACTATCGTTGTGGTTTTGATGCGTAGGTAAGAACGGTTCTTGCTCAGCCTGTAGCAGCCACGTAAAACTTGCAACAACAAAGTAGAGGACGTCTAACTTGTTTTTGCAGGGCATGTTCTGATGTGATATGGTCAAGACGTGATTAGATATAAATTGTTGTATAAGATGATCATGTTTTGTTAAAGTTATCGGCAACTGGCAGGAGCCTTATGGTTGTCTCTTTATTGCATAAGATGCAAGTGCCATGTAATTGCTTTACTTTATCGCTATGCGATAGCAATAGTTGCAAAAGCAATAGCTGGTGAGACGACCATGTGAAGACACG
This sequence comes from Aegilops longissima, assembly GCA_021605205.1. Lineage (NCBI taxonomy): Eukaryota > Viridiplantae > Streptophyta > Magnoliopsida > Poales > Poaceae > Aegilops > Aegilops longissima. The sequence goes on from CM038676.1 coordinate 28,640,490, forward strand.
TTGATAAAACATCAAGATGATGGAGATCATGGTGTCATGCCGGTAACAATGGAGATCATGATAGTACTTTGGAGCTGGAGATCAAAAGCAGAAGATGATGATGGCCATATCATGTCACATATTTTGATTGCATGTGATGTTTATCTTTTATACATCTTATTTTGCTTAGTTCGGCGGTAGCTTTATAAGATGTCCCCTTACTAAAATTTCAAGGTATAAGTGTTCTCCCTGAGTATGTACCATTGCGACAGTTCTTCCTGCCGAGAAACCACGTGATGATCGGGTGTGATAAACTCTACGTTCACATACAACGTGTGCAAACCAGTTTTGCACACGCAGAATACTCGGGTTAAACTTGACGAGCCTAGCATATGCAGATATGGCCTCGGAACACTGGAGATCAAAAGGTCGAGCGTGAATCATATAGTAGATATGATCAGCATAGTGATGTTCACCATTGAAAACTACTCCATCTCACGTGATGATCGGACATGGTTTAGTTGATTTGGATCACGTGATCATTTAGATGACTAGATGGATGCTTATCTAAGTGGGAGTTCTTAAGTAATATGATTAAATTGAACTTTAATTTATCATGAACTTAGTCCTGATAGTATTTGCATAACTATGTTGTAGATCAATAGCTCGCGATGTTGCTCCCCGTTTATTTTGATATGTTCCTAGAGAAAACTTTGTTGAAAAATGTTAGTAGCAATGATGCAGATTGGATCCCTGATCTGAGGATTATCCTCATTGCTGCACAGAAGAATTATGTCCTTGATGCACCGCTAGGTGACAGACCGATTGTAGGAGCAGATGCAGACGTTATGAACGTTTTGAAGGAAATATGCCCTAGAGGCAATAATAAAGTTATTACTTATTTCCTCATATCATGATATATGTTTATTATTCATGCTAGAATTGTATTAACCGGAAACATGATACATGTGTGAATACATAGACAAACTTAAATGTCACTAGTATGCCTCTACTTGACTAGCTCATTAATCAAAGATGGTTATGTTTCCTAACCATAGACATGTGTTGTCATTTGATTAACGGGATCACATCATTAGGAGAATGATGTGATTGACTTGACCCATTCCGTTAGCTTAGCACTTGATCGTTCAGTATGGTGCTATTGCTTTCTTCATGACTTATACAAGTTCCTATAACTATGAGATTATGCAACTCCCATTTACCGGAGGAACACTTTGTGTGCTACCAAACGTCACAACGTAACTGGGTGATTATAAAGGAGCTCTACAGGTGTCTCCAAAGGTACATGTTGAGTTGGCGTATTTCGAGATTAGGTTTTTTCACTCCGATTGTCGGAGAGGTATCTCTGGGCCCTCTCGATTATGCACATCACTATGAGCCTTGCAAGCAATGTAGCTAATGAGTTAATTACGGAATGATGCATTATGTAACGAGTAAAGAGACTTGCCGGTAACGAGATTAAACTAGGTATTGAGATACCGACGATCGAATCTCGGGCAAGTAACATACCGATGACAAAGGGAACAACGTATGTTGTTATGCGGTTTGACCGATAAAGATCTTCGTAGAATATGTAGGAGCCAATATGAGCATCCAGGTTCCGCTATTGGTTATTGATCAAAAACAGTTCTAGGTCATGTCTACATAGTTCTCGAACCCGTAGGGTCCGCACGCTTAAGGTTTCGATGACAGTTATATTATGAGTTTATGAGTTTTGATGTATCGAAGTTTGTTCGGAGTCCTGGATGTGATTACGGACATGACGAGGAGTCTCGAAATGGTCGAGACATGAAGATTGATATATTGGAAGCCTATATTTTGATATCGGAAGTGTTAGGGTGAAATCGATTTTACCGAGTACCGGAGGCTACCGAACCCCCAGGGGCTTAATGGGCCTACATGGGCCCTAGTGGAGAGGAAGAGGAGGCAAGGGCTGGGCGCGCGCCTCCCCTAGTTCAAATAGGACAGGAGAGGGCGGCGCCTCCTTCCTTCCTCTCTCCTCCTCCTCCCCTTCTCCTATTCCAACTAGAAGAAGGAGTCCTACTCCCGGTGGGAGTAGGACTCCCTTGGCGCGCCCTCCTTGGCCGGCCGCCCTCCCCTTGGATCCTTTATATACGGGGCAGGGGCACCTCTAGACACAACAATTGATCCTTGAGATCTCTTAGCGTGCAGCGGTGCCCCCTCCACCATAGTCCTCGATAATATTGTAGCGGTGCTTAGGCGAAGCCCTGCGACGGTAGAACATCAAGATCGTCACCATGCCGTCGTGCTGACGGAACTCTTCCCCGACATTCTGCTGGATCGGAGTCCGGGGATCGTCATCGAGCTAAACGTGTGCTAGAACTCGGAGGTGTCGTAGTTTCGATGCTTGATCGGTCAGGCCGTGAAGACGTACGACTACATCAACCGCGTTGTTATAATTCTTCCGCTTTCGGTCTACAAGGGTACATGGACAACACTCTCCCCTCTCATTGCTATGCATCACCATGATCTTGCGTGTGCGTAGGAATTTTTTTTGAAATTACTACGTTCCCCAACAGTGGTATCAGAGCCAGGTTTTATGCGTAGATGTTATATGCACGAGTAGAACACAAGTGAGTTGTGGGCGATATAAGTCATACCGCTTACCAGATGTCATACTTTGGTTGGCGGTATTGTTGGATGAAGCGGCCGGACCGACATTACGCCAGACGCTTACGCGAGACCGTTTCCGACGTGTTTTGCACAGAGGTGGCTAGCGGTGTCGGTTTCCCAACTTTAGTTGAACTGAGTGTGGCTACGCCCGGTCCTTGCGAAGGTTAAAACAGCACTAACTTGACGAACTATCGTTGTGGTTTTGATGCGTAGGTAAGAATGGTTCTTGCTCATCCCGTAGCAGCCACGTAAAACTTGCAACAACAAAGTAGAGGACGTCTAACTTATTTTTGCAGGGCATGTTGTGATGTGATATGGTCAAGACGTGATGCTATATTTTATTGTATGAGATGATCATGTTTTGTAACCGAGTTATCGGTAACTGGCAGGAGCCATATGGTTGTCGCTTTATAGTATGCAATGCAATCGCCCTGTAATGCTTTACTTTATCTCTAAGCGGTAGCGATAGTCGTAGAAGCATAAGATTGGTGATACGACAACGATGCTACGATAAGGTGTCGCGCCGGTGACAATGGTGATCACGACGGTGCTTCGGATATGGAGATCAAGCACAAGATGATGATGGCCATATCATATCACTTATATTGATTGCATGTGATGTTTATCCTTTATGCATCTTATCTTGCTTTGTTTGACGGTAGTATTTTAAGATGATCTCTCACTAATTATCAAGAAGTGTTCTCCCTGAGTATGCACCGTTGTGAAAGTTCTTCGTGCTGAGACACCACGTGATGATCGGGTGTGATAGGCTCGATGTTCAAATACAGCGGGTGCAAAAATGTTGAACACGCGGAATACTCAGGTTAAACTTGACGAGCCTAGCATATACAGATATGGCCTCGGGACACGGAGACGGAAAGGTCGAACGTGAATCATATAGTAGATATGATCAACATAGTGATGTTCACCATTGAAACTACTCCATCTCCGTGATGATCGGACATGGTTTAGTTGATTTGGACCACATGATCACTTAGATGACTAGAGAGATGTCTGTCTAAGTGGGAGTTCTTAAGTAATATGATTAATTGAACTTAAATTTATCATGAACTTAGTACCTGATAGTATTTTGCTTGTCTATGTTTGTTGTAGAGAGATGGCTCGTGCTGTTGTTCCGTTGAATTTTAATGCGTTCCTTGAGAAAGCTAAGTTGAAAGATGATGGTAGCAATTACATGGATTGGGTCCATAACTTGAGGATTATCCTCATTGCTGCATAGAAGACTTACGTCCTGGAAGCACCACTGGGTGCCGGGCCTGCTGCAGATGCAACTGACGACGTTAAGAACGTCTGGCAGAGCAAAGCTGATGACTACTCGATAGTTCAGTGTGCCATGCTTTACGGCTTAGAACCGGGTCTTCAACGATGTTTTGAACTTCATGGAGAATATGAGATGTTCCAGGTGTTGAAGTTAATATTTCAAGAAAATGCCCGGATTGAGAGATATAAAGTCTCCAATAAGTTCTATAGCTGTAAGATGGAGGGGAATAGTTCTGTCAGTGTACATATACTCAAAATGTCTGGGTATAATAATCACTTGATTCAACTGGGAGTTAATATTCCTGATGATAGTGTCATTGACAGAATTCTTCAATCACTGCCACCCAGCTACAAGAGCTTCGTGATGAATTATAATATGCAAGGGATGGACAAGACTATTCCCGAGCTCTTCGCAATGCTAAAGGCTGCGGAGGTAGAAATCAAGAAGGAGCATCAAGTGTTGATGGTCAATAAGACCACTAGTTTCAAGAAAAAGGGTAAAGGGAAGAAGAAGGGGAACTTCAAGAAGTACAGCAAGCAAGTTGCTGCTCAAGAGAAGAAACCCAAATCTGGACCTAAGGCTGAGACTGAGTGCTTCTACTGCAAGCAGACTGGACACTGGAAGCGGAACTGCCCAAAGTATTTGGCGGATAAGAAGGATGGCAAGGTGAACAAAGGTATATGTGATATACATGTTATTGATGTGTACCTTACTAATGCTCGCAGGAGCACCTGGGTATTTGATATTGGTTCTGTTGCTAATATTTGCAACTCAAAACAGGGACTACGGATTAAGCGATGATTGGCTAAGGACGAGGCGACAATGCGCGTGGGAAATGGTTCCAAAGTCAACGTGATCGCGGTCGGCACGCTACCTCTACATCTACCATCGGGATTAGTTTTAGACCTAAATAAATGTTATTTGGTGCCAGCGTTGAGCATGAAAATTATATCTGGATCTTGTGTGATGCGAGACGGTTATTCATTTAAATCAGAGAATAATGGTTGTTCTATTTATATGAGTAATATCTTTTATGGTCATGCACCCTTGAAGAGTGGTCTATTTTTATTAAATCTCGATAGTAGTGATACACATATTCATAATGTTGAAGCCAAAAGATGCAGAGTTGATAATGATAGTGCAACTTATTTGTGACACTTGATTATGAATCACTTGGTACTTGCGAACCGTGCCTCATGGGCAAGATGACTAAAACGCCGTTCTCCGGAACTATGGAGCGAGCAACTGATTTGTTGGAAATCATACATACTGATGTATGTGGTCCAATGAATATTGAGGCTCGCGGCGGGTATCGTTATTTTCTCACCTTCACAGATGATTTGAGCAGATATGGGTATATCTACTTGATGAAACACAAGTCTGAAACATTTGAAAAGTTCAAAGAATTTCAGAGTGAAGTGGAAAATCATCGTAACAAGAAAATAAAATTTCTACGATCTGATCGTGGAGGAGAATATTTGAGTTACGAGTTTGGTTTACATTTGAAGCAATGCAGAATAGTTTCGCAACTCATGCCACCCTGAACACCAAAACGAAATGGTGTGTCCGAACGTCGTAATCGTACTTTACTAGATATGGTGCGATCTATGATGTCTCTTACTGATTTACCGCTATCGTTTTGGGGTTATGCTTTAGAGACGGCCGCATTCACGTTAAATAGGGCACCATCAAAATCCGTCGAGACGACTCCTTATGAACTGTGGTTTGGCAAGAAACCAAAGTTGTCGTTTCTTAAAGTTTCGGGCTGCGATGCTTATGTGAAGAAACTTCAACCAGATAAGCTCGAACCCAAATCGGAGAAATGTGTCTTCATAGGATACCCAAAAGAGACTATTGGGTACACCTTCTATCACAGATCTGAGGGCAAGATTTTTGTTGCTAAATTCGGGTCCTTTCTAGAGAAGGAGTTTCTCTTGAAAGAAGTGAGTGGGAGGAAAGTAGAACTTGATGAGGTAATCAGACCTGCTCCCTTATTGAAAGTAGTTCATCACAAGAACCGGTTCCTGTGACAACTACACCAATAAGTGAGGAAGCTAATGATATTGATCATGAAACTTCAGATCAAGTTACTACCAAACCTCGTAGGTCTACCAGAGTAAGATCCACACCAGAGTGTTATGGTAATCCTATTCTGGAAGTCATGTTACTTGACCATGGCGAACCTACGAACTATGAGGAAGCGATGATGAGCCCAGATTCCGCAAAATGGCTTGAGGCCATGAAATCTGAGATGGGATCCATGTATGAGAACAAAGTATGGACTTTGGGTGACTTGCCCGATGATCGGCAAGCCATCGAGAATAAATGGATCTTCAAGAAGAAGACTGACGCTGATGGTAATATAACTGTCTACAAAGCTCGACTTGTTGCGAAAGGTTTTCGACAAGTTCAAGGAGTTGACTACGATGAGACTTTCTCACCCGTAGCGATGCTTAAGTCTGTCCGAATCATGTTAGCAATTGCCGCATTTTATGATTATGAAATAGGGCAAATGGATGTCAAAACTGCATTCCTGAATGGATTTCTGGAAGAACATTTGTATATGATGCAACCGGAAGGTTTTGTCGATCCAAAAGGTGCTAACAAAGTGTGCAAGCTCCAGCGATCCATTTATGGACTAGTGCAAGCCTCTCGGAGTTGGAATAAACGCTTTGATAGTGTGGTCAAGGCATATGGTTTTATACAGACTTTTGGAGAAGCTCTGATTTACAAGAAAGTGAGTGGGAGCTCAGAGCATTTCGATATTATATGTAGATGACATATTGTTAATTTGAAATGATATAGAATTTCTGATAGCATAAAAGGATACTTGAATAAAAGTTTTTCAATGAAAGACCTCGTGAAGCTGCTTACATATTGGGCATCAAGATCTATAGAGATAGATCAAGACGCTTAATTGACTTTCACAAAGCACATACCTTGATAAAGTTTTGAAAATGTTCAAATGGATCAGGCAAAGAAAGGGTTCTTGCCTGTATTACAAGGTGTGAAGTTGAGTCGACTCAATGCCCCACCACAAGCAGAAGATAGAGAGAAAATGAAAGATGTTCCCTATGCTTCAACCATAGGCTCTATCATGTATGCAATGCTGTGTACCAGACCTGATGTATGCTTAGCAATAAGTTTAGCAGGGAGGTACCAAAGTAATCCGGGAGTGGATCACCGGGCAGCGGTCAAGAATATCCTGAAATACCTGAAAAGGACTAAGGATATGTTTCTCGTTTATGGAGGTGACAAAGAGCTAGTCGTAAATGGTTACGTCGATGCAAGCTTTGACACTGATCCGGATGATTCTAAATCGCAAACCGGATACATGTTTATATTGAATGGTGGAGCTGTCAGTTGGTGCAGTTCTAAACAAAGCGTCGTGGCGGGATCTACATGCGAAAAGGAGTACATAGCTGCTTTGGAAGCAGCAAATGAAGGAGTCTGGATGAAGGAGTTCATTTCCAATCTAGGCGTCATACCTAGTGCATCGGGGCCAATGAAGATCTTCTGTGACAATACTGGTGCAATTGCCTTGGCAAAGGAATCCAGATTTCACAAGAGGACCAAGCACATCAAGAGACGCTTCAATTTCATCCGGGACCAAGTCCAGGTGGGAGACATAGAGATTTGCAAGATACATACGGATCTGAATGTTGCAGACCCATTGACTAAGCCTCTTCCACGAGCAAAACATGATCAGCACCAAGACTCCATGGGTGTTAGAATCATTCCTGTGTAATCTAGATTATTGACTCTAGTGCAAGTGGGAGACTGAAGGAAATATGCCCTAGAGGCAATAATGAAGTTATTATTTATTTCCTCATATCCTGATAAATGTTTATTATTCATGCTAGAATTGTATTAACCGGAAACATGATACATGTGTGAATACATAGACAAACTTAAATGTCACTAGTATGCCTCTACTTGACTAGCTCATTAATCGAAGATGGTTATGTTTCCTAACCATAGACATGTGTTGTCATTTGATTAACGAGATCACATCATTAGGAGAATGATGTGATTGACTTGACCCATTCCGTTAGCTTAGCACTTGATCATTTAGTATGTTGTTATTGCTTTCTTCATGACTTATACAAGTTCCTATAACTATGAGATTATGCAACTCGCAAATATCGGAGGAACACTTTCTGTGCTACCAAACGTCACAACGTAACTGGGTGATTATAAAGGAGCTCTACAGATGTCTCCAAAGGTACATGTTGAGTTGGCGTATTTCGAGATTAGGTTTTGTCACTCCGATTGTCGGAGAGGTATCTCTGGGCCCTCTCGGTAATGCACATCACTATAAGCCTTGCAAGCAATATAGCTAATGAGTTAGTTATGGAATGATGCATTACGTAACGAGTAAAGAGACTTGCCGGTAACGAGATTGAACTAGGTATTGAGATACCGACGATCGAATCTCGGGCAAGTAACATACCGATGACAAAGGGAACAACGTATGTTGTTATGCGGTTTGACCGATAAAGATCTTCGTAGAATATGTAGGAGCCAATATGAGCATCCAAGTTCCGCTATTGGTTATTGACCGAAAACAGTTCTAGGTCATGTCTACATAGTTCTCGAACCCGTAGGGTCCGAACGCTTAAGGTTTGAATGACAGTTATATTATGAGTTTATGAGTTTTGATGTACCGAAGTTTGTTCAGAGTCCCGGATGGGATTACGGACATGACGAGGAGACTCAAAATGGTCGAGACATGAAGATTGATATATTGGAAGCCTATATTTGGATATCGTAAGTGTTCCGGGTGAAATCGGAATTTTACCGAAGTACCGGGAGGCTACCGGAACCACCCGGGGACTTAATGGGCCTACATGGGCCCTAGTGGAGAGGAAGAGAGGAGGCAAGGGCTGGGCCGCGCGCCCCTCACCCTAGTCCGAATAGGACAAGGAGAGGGGGGGTTGCGCCCCCCCCCCTTTCCTTCCTCTCTCCCTCCTCCTTCCCCCCTTCTCCTATTCCAACTAGAAGAAGGAGTCCTACTCCCTGGGAGTAGGACTCCCTTGGTGCGCCCTCTGTCGGTGTCAAACCGGCGGATCTCGGTAGGGGGTCCCGATCAAGGCCAAGGCTGATGGTAACAGGAAGCAAGGGACACAGATGTTTACCCAGGTTCGGGCCTTCTCGATGGAGGTAAAACCCTACTTCCTGCTTGACTAATATTGATGATATGGGTAGTACAAGAGTAGATCTACCACGAGATCGTAGAGGCTAAACCCTAAGAGCTAGCCTATGATGGTATGATTGTGATTGTGATCGGCCTTCTAAGGACCAACATCTCCGGTTTATATAGACACCGGATAGGGCTAGGGTTTACATGGAGTCGGTTACAAGGAAGGAAATATAGGGTGTGTTTGGTTGAGGAACCAAATGGAATGGAATGGAATGGTTCCATTCCAGGAGAACGGGTCGGTTCCATTCTTATGTTTGGTTGGAGCTAAAAAGTAGAACGGAACGGTTATGTTCCCGTATTTGGTTGGAGAAATGGAATGGGACAAAATTCCACTCATTTCTTTTATATGGATGGCAAGATTATCTCCCATATATAGATGTTGTACAATGTGAAACAAATATAGCCTTTGCAAACTGAACTACATGCGTAGTTTTTGAATTTTCAGCAACATATTTATTTTTGTTTGCAGCACAAACAGTTAACAAAGAGCATTCACAAGCATACAAACAAACATTTTGGAGCTAAGCAAACAATATACATCCAATCCAAATTTACACAAGTGTCATACTTAACCATGTATTTTTTATTCTGTAACATACGACATTGTACTTTGTTAACTAATGAATATTTGTAAAACCAGAGTTAATTCATACAGATCCATCTGTACACTGCTTGCTGCGGTGAGTTGCAGAAATCACCATCGTGGAGAGGAACCGAGGCTTCACCGCTGGCCATGGCTTGAAAGACAACAAATCAATCTGCCGCTTCCAAAGATCGACGGCCGCCGCTCCTTCCGCTGCTTGTTGTCGCCCTCACGCACTTTCCCATCTGAGGAAACAAAAGGAAGGAGAGGGTCAAGCTGCAAACGGACGAGCGGCCATCTAACTGACGAACGGACGAGCGAACCATGAGTCCACCGGAATCACACCTAGACCGCCGCCCCATTGTAAGAACGCCGCCACGCAGCTGCAGATCGAGAGAGGAGTTCTGCCCTATCCGTGACTCCCGTGTGGTGCTGCAGATCGAGAGAGAAAAGAAGAATGAGCCGGCGGCGAGGTTTGGAAGGAATCAGGGCGGCGGAGCAGATCGGGGAGGGAGAGAGGCGAGGGGAGGCGGCGGAGGTGACGGTCAACTTGGTTTGCGGCAGACAGGAGTGAGACGAGGGAGATGGTTCCATGTCATTCGCTCGATTTGGAGGTTCCACTCGGTTCCGCATTTGGGCCGAATATTCGGTATGCGGGTACGAGTTGTTTACCATTCCACCTACGAACCAAATGCGAGAACTAGGCCCAAGAACATGTCCGACCCGTGACATTCCAGTCCATTCCGGAAACCAAACACACCCATAATATCCGGATCGCCAAGCTTGCCTTCCACGCCAAGGAAAGTCCCATCCGGACACGGGCAGAAGTCTTGAGTTTTGTATCTTCACGCTTCAATAGTCCGGACGTTGTACACAGTCCGGCTATCCGGATACCCCCTGATCTAGGACTCCCTCACCCTCCTTTGTCGGCCACCCCCTCCCCCCTGGCTCCTTTATATACGGGGGCAGGGGGCCACCTCTAGACACAACAATTGATCCTTGAAATATCTTAGCTGCGTGCGGTGCCCCCCTCCACCATAGTCCCCAATAATATTGTAGCGGTGCTTAGGCGAAGCCCTGCGATGGTAGAACATCAAGATCGTCACCACGCCGTCGTGCTGACGGAACTCTTCCCCGACATTCTGCTGGATCGGAGTGTGGGGATCGTCATGTAGCTGAACGTGTGCTAGAACTCGGAGGTGCTGTAGTTTCGGTGCTTGATCGGTCGGGCCGTGAAGACGTACGACTACATCAACCGCATTGTTATAACGCTTCCGCTTTCGGTCTACGAGGGTATGTGGAAAACACTCTCCCCTCTCGTTGCTATGCATCACCATGATCTTGCGTGTGCGTAGGAATTTTTTTGAAATTACTATGTTCCCCAACACGTTTGGCTAGCTCAATATGATGACTACTTGATAGTTTAGTGCACCATGCTTTACGGCTTAGAATCGGGGATTCAAAGACGTTTTGAACGTCACGGAGCATATGAGATGTTCCAAGAGTTTAAATTAGTATTTCAGACTCATGCCCATGTCAAAAGGTATGAGACCTTTGACAAGCACTTTGCCTACAAGATGGAGGAGAATAGCTCAGCTAGTGAGCATGTGCTCGAATGTTCTGAGTACTACAATCACTTGAATCAAGTGGGAGTTAATCTTCCAGATAAGATAGTGATTGACAGAGTTCTCTAGTCACTGTCACCAAGTTACTAGAACTTCGTGATGAACTACAATATGCAAGGGATAACGGAAACGATTCCCATGCTCTTCCTGATGCTGAAATCGACGAAGGTAGAAATCAAGAAAAGCATCAAGTGTTGATGGTTGAGAAGACCACTAATTTCAAGAAAATGACAAAGGGAAGAAGGGGAACTTCAAGAAGAATGGCAAGCAAGTTGCTGCTCAAGTGAAGAAGCCCAAGTCTGGACCTAAGCCTGAGACTGAGTGCTTCTACTGCAAAGGGACTGGTCACTGGAAGCGGAACTGCCCCAAGTATTTAGCGGGTAAGAAGGATGGCAAGGTGAACAAAGGTATATTGGATATACATGTTATTGATGTGTACTTTACTAGTCTTTGTAGCAACCCCTCGGTATTTGATACTAGTTCAGTTGCTAAGAGTAGTAACTTGAAACGGGAGTTGCAGAATGAACAGAGACTAGTTAAGGGTGTGGTGATGATGTGTGTTGGAACTAGTTCCGAGAATGATGTGATCATCATCGCACACTCCCTATACTTTCGGGATTAGTGTTGAACCTAAATAAATGTTATTTGGTGTTTGCGTTGAGCAAGAATATGATTTGATCATGTTTATTGCAATACAGTTATTCATTTATGTCAGAGAGTAATTGTTATTCTGTTTACATGAATAAAAACTTCTATGGTTATACACCCAATGAAAATGGTTTGTTGGATCTCAATCGTAGTGATACACATATTCATAATATTGAAGCCAAAAGATGCAAAGTTAATAATGATAGTGCAACTTATTTGTGGAACAGCCGTTTAGGTCATATTGGTGTAAAACGCATGAAGAAAATCCATGTTGATGGGCTTTTGGAATCACTTGATTATGAATCAGTTGATGCTTGCGAACCATGCCTCATTGGCAAAGAAGACTAAGACTCCATTCTCCGGAACAAAGGAGTGAGAAACTGATTTATTGGATATAATACATACTAATGTATGAAGTCCGATGAGTGTTGAGGCTCGCGGCGGGTATCGTTATTTTCTGACCTTCACGGATGATTTGAGCAGATATGGGTATATCTACTTGAAGAAACATAAGTCTGAAACATTTGAAAAGTTCAAAGAATTTCAGAGTGAAGTGGAAAATCATCGTAACAAGAAAATAAAGTTTCTACGATCTGATTGTAGAGGAGAATATTTGAGTTACGAGTTTGGTCTTCAATGAAAACAATGTGGAATAGTTTCACAAACTCATGCCACCTGAAACACCACAGCGTAATGGTTTGTCCGAACGTCATAACCGTACTTTATTGGATATAGTGCAATCTATGATGTCTCTTACCGATTTACCACTATCATTTTGGGTTATGCATTAGAGACAGCTACATTCACGTTAAATAGGGCACAGTCTAAATCCATTGAGACGACACCATATGAACTATGGTTTGGCAGGAAACCTAAGCTGTCGTATCTTAAAGTTTGGGGTTGCGATGCTTATGTGAAAAAGTTTCATCCTGATAAGCTCAAACCCAAATCGAGAAGTGCGTCTTCATAGGATACCCAAAATTTACTGTTGGGTACACCTTCTATCACAAATCCGAAGGCAAGATATTTGTTGCTAAGAATGGATAATTTCTAGAGGAGTTTCTCTCGAAAGAAGTGCGTGGGAGGAAAGTAGAACTTGATGTGGTGACTATACCTGCTCCCTTATTGGAAAGTAGTTCATCACATAAATCTGTTAGTGAGGAAGCTAATCATGATGATCATGTAACTTTAGATCAAGTTACTACCGAACCTCGTAGGTCAACCAGAGTACGTTCCGCACCAGAGTGGTACGGTAATCCGGTTCTGGAAGTCATGTTACTAGACCATGACGAACCTACGAACTATGAGGAAGCGATGATGAGCCCAGATTCCGCAAAATGGTTTAAGGCCATGAAATCTGAAATGGGATCCATGTATGAGAACAAAGTGTGGACTTTGGTTGACTTGCCCGATGATCGGCAGACCACAGAAAATAAATGGATCTTCAAGAGGAAGACGGACGTTGATAGTAGTGTTACTATCTACAAAGCTAGACTTGTCGAAAAAGGTTTTGACAAAGTTCAAGGTGTTGACTACGATGGGATTTTCTCACTCGTAGCGTTGCTTAAGTCTGTCCGAATCATGTTAGCAAATTGCCACATTTTATGAAATCTGGCAAATGGATGTCAAAACTACATTCCCTAATGGATTTCTTAAAGAAGAGTTGTATATGATGCAACCAGAAGGTTTTGTCGATCCTAGAGGTGCTAACAAAATGTGCAAGCTCCAGCGATCCATCTATGGACTGGTGCAAGCATCTCGGAGTTGGAATATATGCTTTGATGAGTTGATCAAAGCATATAGTTTTATCTGAACTTCATGTGAAGCCTGTATTTACAAGAAAGTGAGTGGGAGCACTACATCATTTCTGATAAGTATATGTGGATGACATATTGTTGATCAAAAATAATATAGAATTTTCTGGAAAGCATGAAGGAGTATTTGAAAAGAGTTTTTCAAAAGAAAGAGCTCGGTGAAGCTGCTTACATATTAAGCATCAAGATCTATAGAGATAGATCAAGATGCTTGATAAGTTTTTTCAATGAGTACATACCTTTACAAGATTTCGAAGTAATTCAAAATGAAACAGTCAAAGAAGGAGTTCTTGCCTGTGTTGCAAGGTGTGAAGTTGAGTAAGACTCAAAGCCCGACCACGGCAGAAGATAGAGAGAGAATGAAAGTCATTCCCTATGCCTCAGCCATATATTCTATAAAGTATGCCATGCTGTGTACCAGATCTATTGTATACCGTACACTGAGTTTGGCAAGGGAGCACAATAGTGATCTAGGAGTAGATCACCGAACAACGGTCAAAATTATCCTTAGTTAAATAAGGATATGTTTCTCGATTATGGAGGTGACACAAAAGGTTCGTCGTAAAGGGTTACGTAGATGCAAGTTTGGACACTCATCCAGATGACTCTAAGTCTCAATCTGGATACATATTAAAAGTGGGAGCAATTAGCTAAAGTAGCTCCGTGTAGAGCATTGTATACATAGAAATTTGCAAAATACATACGGATCTGAATTTGGCAGACACGTTGACTAAATTTCTGTCACAAGAAAAACATGATCACTCTTTGGGTGTTAATCACATAGCAATGTGAACTAGATTATTGACTCTAGTAAACCCTTTGGGTGTTAGTCACATGGAGATGTGAACTAATCACATAAAGATGTGAACTATCAGTGTTAAATCACATGACGATGTGAACTAGATTATTGACACTAGTGCAAGTGGGAGACTAAAGCAAATATGCCATAGAGGCAATAATAAAGTTGTTATTTATATTTCCTTATATCATGATAAATGTTTATTCTTCATGCTAGAATTGTATTAACCGGAAACTTAGTACATGTGTGAATACATAGACAAAGTAAGTGTCACTAGTATGCCTCTACTTGACTAGCTCGTTGAATCAAAGATGGTTAAGTTTCCTAGCCATAGACATGAGTTGTCATTTGATTAATGGGATCACATCATTAGAGAATGATGTGATTGACTTGACCCATTCCGTTAGCTTAGCATTTGATCGTTTAGTATATTGCTATTGCTTTCTTCATGACATTGTGTGCTACCAAATACCGGAGGAACACTTTCGTCATGACTTAAGATTATGCAACTCCCGAATACCAGAGGAACATTTTGTGTGCTACCAAATGGTACAATGTAACTGGGTGATTATAAAGGTGCTCTACAGGTGTCTCCGAAAGTACTTGTTGAGTTGGCATAGATCGAGATTAGGATTTGTCACTCCGATTGTCGGAGAGGTATCTCTGGGCCCTCTCGGTAATGCACATCACTATAAGCTTTGCAAGCAATGCAACTAATGAGTACATGCGGGATGATGTATTACGAAACGAGTAAAGAGAGTTGCCGGTAACGAGCTTGAACTAGGTATTGAGATACCGACGATCGAATCTCGGGCAAGTAACATACCCGTGACAAAGGGAACAACGTATGTTGTTATGCGGTTTGACCGATAAAGATCTTTGTAGAATATGTGGGAGCCAATATATATGAGCATCCAGGTTCCGCTATTGGTTATTGACCGGAGACGTGTCTCGGTCTTGTCTACATAGTTCTCGAACCCGTAGGGTCCGCATGCTTAAAGTTCTATGACGATCGGTATTACGAGTTTATTTGATTTGATGTACCGACGGTAGTTCGGAGTCCTGGATAAAATCAGGGACATGACGAGGAGACTCGAAATGGTCGAGATGTAAAGATCGATATATTGGACGACTATATTCGGACATCGGAAAGGTTCTGAGTGATTCGGGTATTTTTCGGGGTACCGGGGAGTTACGGGAATACGAGGAAGAAGTAATGGGCCTCATGGGCCAAGTGGTGGAAGAGAGGAGGCAGGGCGTGCGCTCCCCCCCCCCCAGCCCAAACCGAATTGGACTAGGGGGTCGGCCCCCCTTTTCTCCTTTTCCTCCCGCTCCTTCCTTCTCCCTCTCCTCCTTCCTTTCCTCCTCCTAGTAGGAGTAGGAAAGGGGAGTCCTACTCCTACTTGGAGGAGGACTCCTCCTCCTGGCGCGCCCTACAGGGGCCGGCCGGCCTCCCCCTTGCTCCTTTATATACGACGGCAGGGGGCACCTAGAACACACAAGTTGACATTGTTCTTAGCCGTCTGCGGTGCCCCCTCCACCATAATCCACCTCGGTCATATCGTAGCGGTGCTTAGGCGAAGCCCTGCGTTGCTAGCATCATCATCACCGTCATCACGCCGTCGTGCTGACGGAACTCTCCCTCGAAGCTCTGCTGGATCGAAGTTCGTGGGATGCCACCGAGCTGAACGTGTGCTGAACTCGGAGGTGTCGTACATTCGGTACTTGGATCGGTCGGATCGTGAAGACGTACGACTACATCAACCACGTTCTCATAACACTTCCTCTTACGGTCTACGAGGGTATATGGACGACACTCTCCCCTCTCATTGCTATGCATCACCACGATCTTGCGTGTGCGTAGGAATTTTTTTGAAATTACTATGTTCCCCAACAGGCTCAATGCGCGTTTGTAGCTTGGCCACGGTCGGGCGCAAGTCCGCAACGGTGAGCTGGGAGTCACAGATGGGCATTCCCAAGTAGGTCATGGGGAAGGAGCCCAGGTGGCAGTTAAGCCGGTTGGCAATGGCCAGACACTCAGCCATAGAGTAGCCCATCACTATCACATCACTCTTGTCGAAGTTTATCTTAAAGCCAGACATTTGTTGGAAGCAGAGGAGAAGGAACTTAAGATTGGAGATGTCCGTCTCCGAGCCTTCGACCATGATGATGCTGTCGTTGGTGTACTGGAGAAGGGAGCTCCCGGAGCCGCTGGCAAGGTGGGGGTGATCCCACGAATATGGCCATCAGCATTAGCCATATCCAGGATGGCAACAAGAGCGTCCACCACCATATTGAACAAGAATGGGAAGAAGGGATCGACTTGTCTTACCCCACAAAGGGTGGGTGAGTAAGGGCCGATCTCGCCATTGATGTTCACGGCAGTGCGACCGCAGGAGACCATCTGCATCACTCTAGTGACCATCAGTCGTCAAAGCCCTTCCGGAGAAAAACTTCCTGAAGGAAGGGCCAACTAACAGTGTCATATGCCTAATGGAAATCGATCTTCAGGAACACCGCCTTGAGGTGTTTAGAACGAACCTCATGGAGGACTTCATGTAGAACAAGCACCCCATCCAGGATATACCGCCCTTGAATGAAGGCGGATTGGTTGGGGTGGGTAATGTGATCAGCAAGAAGGGTCACCCTATTGGCGTACCCTTTCGCCAGAATCCAGAAAATCACATTGATGACTGTGATTGGACGAATCTGGCAGATGTCGGAAGCCCCAGGCACCTTAGGGATGAGCGAGATGATCCCATAGTTGAGGCGTCCGAGGTCGATGCAACCAACGTAGAACTTGTCGAAGATGGTCATGATCTCAACATTTCTGGGCTTTCTCCTCTTTGCAAGCGCGTGCAAGAATACATCGACCACCTCCTCTTCAGATGCCAGTACACTACTAGACTTTAGGAAATGATAAAAGATTGGCTCTAGCTCGAAAGCATCAACACTTCTACTTGGCACTTGGCACGATCAACCAAAGAGTGGTGGATCGGCCTCTCCGACTATACCATACCAAATAGGAATTCCATGGCTACCCTCTCCATGCTCACCTCTTGGACAATCTGGAATGAAAGGAACGCTCGCATCTTCCAACTCAAGAGTGCACCGCCGACAGTTCTACTATCTAACATCTTCCAACTCAAGAGTTCCCTGCCGACGGTTCTACTAGCTAAGATGAAGATGGAGGCTCAAACTTGGGTCACTGCGGGTGCAATGAAATTGGGATCCATCATGCTGTGAGAGTAGGCCTTTTATAGCGGTGCTGTAACACGATGGGTGTTATAACACAAACATTAAACTCCTTTTTCCCTTTAATTAATGAATAAGGCAAGTCTTTTGCCTCCTTTCAAAAAATAAAATAAATGATGATGACGATGACAGTGGTGATGATGTTTGTAGCCGCCTTGTGCTTGGTGGTGAAGATGGAGCCCTAATGCGCTGATGCTTACGTAGGCTAGCAGGCCGCCAGCGTTATGCACTTCTGCTGAGTCCTGGGGTGCTTTGCTTTCTGATGCGTCCTGGAGCCCCATGCGTCATCACCGCCGACATCGCGGGCCAGCGTGCTCGACTTGAACCACCAGAGTTCTTCATGCCTCTGCATGCAAGTGGGACAACATGCCGGCGTCCCGCGAAATGTTGCATATAATATATGTGAAATTATACGGGTAGCTCACATAATCTTTGCGGGTGGCGACATAAATTACACAGACTAAACACATCAGAATACACAAAAACGGCCGTGAATTTTTGGTGCCATTCTTGCATAACTGATGGTGTTGGAATTAAAGCTAAAATTTGTTCCATTTTGGTTAACTCTATACAGGAAGACCATGGAACTATTGAAAGCTCAGGTCCCGCCACAACGATGAACTCCTCTCAAAAGCAGCTGACAAGTGAAGCAAGGTGGTTATCATCAGGGTAGAGCTTGTACTAGAGTAGTTTGTCAAATGATTGTGATGGTACTTATGTGATTAGAAGAGTGGGGTGCTGCAAAACTTGCTAACTCGTGTGGAAAGGAGCGGAATCAGTAAGCTGGGGCGGTGAAATGCGGATGGGGATTTACTTTGGTGCAGCAACCAAGCATGTCCAAACACTTTGGGGAAGTAACTCCCGATTTCCCCCAAAAAATCTCCCATTTAATGTCTTAGCTCACAACTGAAAGCAATGACCATTAGTTAGGTGTATATATTGTTTCCTCCCGCACCCCACAACACCCAAATAGATAGTGGTGTGCCTGCTCTCTGGTAGAATTCCATGATGGAGGGAGAGAGAGATGAGGAACCTGTAGATAAGGAAGCGAGAAATCAGGAACTAGGTTTATCACTCGATATATATAGGGAAAATCCATCCTACCACCCGGTGGTAATTACCCCACATATCTCATATACTACCATGTGGTACTATATATACTACTTTATTATTTTAATTATGTTCATATACTTTATCAAAGATATTTGAAAGCAAGTTAAATGAAAAAATTGCATATGAGTCCTAAGTTTTTGTTATATTTGTGAAATACATACATATTTGTATGTAAAAAAAGAGGATACTCAAAACATGGTACATACTACCTAAAAATTAGTATATATACTACCTAATCATTGATATATATTACATACTACACGTACATACTCTCGGATTTGACAGTTACGACATACAACATACAAAACCCAAGTGGTAGTTATGCTTGTAGGAAACATTTGTCCTACACACACACACACACACACACACACACACACACACACACACACACACACATACACACTATTCTGATCACGGGATCAGAATAATATTCTGATCACAACCTCAACTGCCTGAGTAATGCGCCTGAACTTCCCTCTGTACTAACCTGACCTTCGGGCTATCTTCGCAATTGTGGCTTCCCCTGCGAGTTTTTCTGATCATTCGTGTTGTTTGCGATGTAAGTGTAATGTGGACACATTTTTTAGAGTCTAAATGCTTGTTTTGATTCGGATTCTAGCACGTTGGTGGATTTGCTCTTGGGGTCGTGATGAACTTGTGTCTGTTACAAGTTTAATGCATGTTTGGATGTTGTCGAAGTTCTGGAACGATGGGGATTATGTTTTGGTACGAGTTTGGAGCACAAATTCTTTGTTATTTCAAACAAATTTGAAATCTCCCGTGTTCTTCATCCGCCCGAGATGCAGCCCGCGCTTCTAAGGATTTCTCATTTTTCTTTAAAGTTTGCTGCCTGATTTGCGTACTTTAGTGAAATTTGAGGCTTACTAAGCCATAAATTTTAATCTGGAGGGTCCTTAAGGTTTGATTTCTAGCGATTTGATGTTGGCACTCCCGCGGGTTTTTGCACATGTTATTTTAGCGGTTTTGAAATATGCCCTCTGGTTATTTCAGTTGTCGAAAGGTAGTTGCCAGATCATTTCCAAGGGGGTGCGGACGTGTTGCAATCTTGTGCAGATGATTTTATGCTTCGGACGAATTCGTTTGTTCATTATTTCTAGATCTTCTAATGGTCGTTGTACAAGCTGGACTTCTGTGTTTTCATACCTGAACTTCTTCTTTTCCTTCGTTGGATCCTGTCGGGGCTGGGGCGGCTCGGGATCGGGATCGGGGGAGGATCAGGTGGATCTTGTTGGGTCTGTCCTGGTTTCTGTGCTGGACTTCTGCGTTGTCATACCTGAACTTCTTCTTTTCTTTCGTTGCAAGATAATGCAACAAGTCCTTTGTATCAGAAACCCTTACTAGATTTCTTCTGCAATTTTTGTTGTAGCTAGTGTGTAAGCGTGGAGCTGGACCACAGGCACATGCATCCTCTTTTTCCCTTAGTCTATGTTTTGGTATAGTTTTTTGATCATCCACTTATCTTCGATAAGATCTGGACCTCTCTTTTTTTATTAATGGTTGAACTTCTGATTTTCCAGATTGTATTCCACATTTGCAAGGCGAAGGCGCACGCACACGCAAGATCATGGTGATGCATAGAACCGAGAGGGGAGAGTGTTGTCCACGTACCCTCGTAGACCGTAAGCGGAAGCGTTATGACAACGCGGTTGATGTAGTCGTACGTCTTCACGATCCGACCGATCCAAGTACCGAACGTACGGCACCTCCGAGTTCAGCACACGTTCAGCTCGATGACGATCCCCGGACTCCGATCCAGCAGGGTGTCGGGGATGAGTTCCGTCAGCACGACGGCATAGTGACGATGATGATGTTCTACCGACGCAGGGCTTCGTCTAAGCACCGCAACGATATGACCGAGGTGGCATATGGTGGAGGGGGGCACCGCACACGGCTAAGGAACGATCACGAAGATCAACTTGTGTGTCTATGGGGTGCCCCCTGCCCCCGTATATAAAGGAGTGGAGGAGGGGGAGGGACGGCTGAGGGAGTCCTGGACTAGGGGGTGTCCGGATAGCCGAACTATCATCTTTGGCCGGACTCCTAGACTATGAAGATACAAGATGGAAGACTTCGTCCCGTGTCCGGATGGGACTTTCCTTGGCGTGGAAGGCAAGCTTGGCGATACGGATATGTAGATCTCCTACCATTGTAACCGACTCTGTGTAACCCTAACCCTATTCGGTGTCTATATAAACCGAAGGGTTTTAGTCCGTAGGACGAACAAAAATCATACCATAGGCTAGCTTCTAGGGTTTAGCCTCCTTGATCTCGTGGTAGATCTACTCTTGTACTACCCATATCATCAATATTAATCAAGCAGGAGTAGGGTATTACCTCCATCGAGAGGGCCCGAACCTGGGTAAAAACATCGTATCCCTTGTCTCCTGTTACCATCCGCCTAGACGCACAGTTCGGGACCCCCTATCCGAGATCCGCCGGTTTTGACACCGACATTGGTGCTTTCATTGAGAGTTCCTCTCTGTCGTCACCTATAGGCCCGATGGCTCCTTCGATCATCAACAACGACGTGGTCCAGGGTGAGACTTTTCTCCCCGGACAGATCTTCGATTCGGCGATTTTTGCTGCGGGCCAATTCACTTGGCCATCCGGAGCAGATCGAAGCTACGCCCGCCATCAGGTCAGATTTGGAAGCTTGAACTATACGGCCGATGTCCGCGGAGACTTGATCTTCGACGGATTCGAGCCACAGCCAAGCGCGCCGCACTGTCTCGATGGGCACGATCTAGCTCTGCCGCCGAACAGTGCCCTGGAGGCCGCACCAGTGCCCGCTCTGACCCTTAATCCGCAGCCAATTTCGCCGATCGAGGACTGTTGGTTGGACACCGCCTCGGGGGCTACGATCTCAATGGCGATTGAGCTGAACTCCATCCCTGTCCTTTGAGAAGACCGTGACTCCAAGGTGCCGGACTCCTCTCCGAACTCCGAACCCTTCGCGCCCCTGCCAATCGAATCCGATTGGGCGCCGGTCATGGAGTTCACCGTCGCGGACATCTTTCAGCACTCGCCCTTTGGCGACATCTTGAATTCACTAAAGTCTCTCTCTTTATCAGGAGAGCCCTGGCCGGACTACGGTCGGGAAGGTTGGGATGCGGACGACGAAGAAATTCAACTCCCACCCACCACCCACTTCGTAGCCACTGTCGATGATTTAACCGACATGCTCGACTTCGACTCCGAAGACATCGACGGTATGGACGACGACGAGGTAGACAGAGAGGTAGAGGACGATAATATGCGCCCCCCTCCTAAGATGAGGCAAGCCTCGACGACGACGAATTTGTCGTGCCTGAGGACCCCGCCGAACAGGAGCGTTTCAAACGCAGGCTTGTGGCCACGGCAAGCAGCCTCAAGAAAAAGCAGCAGCAGCAGCTTAGAGCTGACCAAGATTTGCTAGCTGACAAATGGACTGAAGTCCTTGCAGCCGAAGAGTATGAACTCGAACGCCCCTCCAAGAGATACCCCAAACGTAGGTTGCTACCCCAATTAGAGGAAGCAGCACCCAAACCTACATCACCAGCGCATGATGCCGCAGACCGGCCACCCCGTGGTCGTGACAGAGAGGCCTCTAGACCCTCCATTCAAGCCGTACTCCGGCGTCGCCCGAAAATTACCAAGGCACGGGGAAACGCTCCAGACCTGCAAGACATATTGGAGGACAAGGCAAGGCATACAAGATCGATCTACGGATCGCGCGGGCGCCCCACGACACGTGACGATAACCATCACACCAAATACATCAACTCCGGCCGGGCCGAACACAGTAGACAAAGCTCATATGAGCTACGTCGTGATATAGCCCAATACAGAGGCGCCGCACACCCACTATGCTTCACAGATGAAGTAATGGATCATCAAATCCCTGAGGGCTTCAAACCCGTGAACATCGAATCATATGATGGTACCACAGATCCTGCGGTCTGGATCGAGGACTATCTCCTCCATATTCACATGGCCCGCGGTGATGATCTACATGCCATCAAATACCTCCCACTCAAGCTTAAAGGACGAGCTTGGCATTGGCTCAACAGCTTGCCAGCAGAATCAATTGGTTGTTGGGAGGACCTGGAAGCCGCATTCCTTGATAACTTCCAGGGCACATATGTGCGACCACCAGACGCGGATGACCTTAGCCACATAATTCAGCAGCCAGAAGAATCGGCCAGAAAATTCTGGTTACGGTTCCTAACCAAGAAAAATCAAATCGTTGACTGTCCGGATGCAGAGGCCCTTGCAGCCTTCAAACATAACATCTGCGACGAGTGGCTAGCCCGGCACCTAGGACAGGAAAATCCGAAATCTATGGCAGCCCTCACCACACTCATGACCCGCTTTTGCGCGGGATAAGACAACTGGCTAGCTCGTAGTAACAACTTGACCAAAAACCCTGGTAGTTCGGATACCAAGGACAGCAATGGCAGGTCGCATCGCAACAAGAACAAGCGCCGCGTAACGGCGATAATGATGAAGATACGGCAGTCAATGCGGATTCAGAGCTCTAAACCGGTCAGCGGAAGAAGCCATTCAAAAGAAATACCCGGGCCCGCCCAACTTGGACCAAATACTCGATCGCTGTGCGGATGCATGGCACCCCGAAAACCAGCCAACCACACCAACAGGGATTGTTGGGTGTTCAAACAAGCAGGCAAGTTAAGTGCCGAACTCAATGACAAGGGGCTGCATAGCGATGACGAGGAAGAGCCCCGGCCACCGAACAATAGAGGACAGAAGGGCTTTCCCCCACAAGTGCGGCCGGTGAACATGATATACGCAACCACATACCCAAAAGGGAGCGGAAGCGTGCACTAAGGGACGTATACGCGATGGAGCCAGTCGCCCCGAAGTTCAACCCATGGTCTTCCTGCCCGATCACCTTCGATCGAAGGGACCACCCCACTAGCATCCGTCACGGCGGATTCGCCGCATTGGTTCTTGACCCAATTATTGACGGATTTCACCTCACTAGAGTCCTAATGGACGGCGGTAGTAGCCTGAACCTGCTTTATCAGGATACAGTGCGCAAAAATGGGCATAGACCCCTCAAGGATTAAACCTACAAAGACGACCTTTAAAGGCGTCATACTGGGTGTAGAGGCCAATTGTACAGGCTCCATTACACTCAAAGTGGTCTTCGGATCCCTGGATAACTTCTGAAGCAAAGAGTTAATCTTCGACATAGTCCCGTCCGCAGCGGCTGTCATGCACTGCTTGGACGAACCGCATTTGCAAAGTTCAATGCGGTGCCGCACTATGCATACCTCAAGCTCAAGATGCCAGGCCCTCGAGGAGTAATCACGGTCAATGGAAACACCGAACACTCTCTCCGAACGGAGGAGCTCACGGCGGCCCTCGTGGCGGAGGTGCAAAGTAGCCTCTCACAGCAATTCTCGAGTCCGGCCACTAAACGCCCGGACACTGTCAAGCGCGCCCGGAGTAACCTACAACAAGACCGCCTGGCACGATCCAAGCATGCGTAGCAATCCGGCCCCAACCCCAGCCCTCGCGAAACCGCGAAGCCAGTACTACGCGTACATAACTACGCTCTGGAGATACCATGGGCATAAGGGAGGGCACGACCACTGCACGCCTGCATGCGGCTCAACCGCACCAGGGGCTCCCGATTGTGTCATTCTTTTTCTTTTTTCTTTTTTCTTACTTTCAGGACTCCGTTTTCCAAAAGTCCTGTCCGGCGCTAGAATTGCCGAACTCACGATGCAATAGCCAGGGAAGCAGAAAGCTACGTCGAGTGTTCAGGTGGTCTCTACTACGAGCATTATACCTGTTTTACATACCATCCCGCAGCTTACCCTCGGAGGGGACATGTTAAATAGTCCCATCCCTTGCTTATCGCACTATTTGTATCGTTCTGCTTTCATTGCAGTACCTTTTTGAATAAACAATACATAGCTTTTGCCTATTATTGCACTCCTTTATTTATCTATATATATGTTCATTTGATGACATGTTGCACCGTACACTTTGGTACGGCCAATACACCGAGGGCTTAAGTACCCCAAAATTATGGTGTGATAAGTCCGAACACTTTCACAAGTGCGGCACCCGAACTTATAGCATTATATGCATCGGCTCGAATCATGTCTTGGGTCAATATTTGGGTTTGCCCGGCTCCTATGTTTTGGTACCTTACGTTCCGTTAAATCGGCTAAGGTAGCACTGGGAGACCCACTGCGATTGTGCGCCGGTTGAGCTGGGTTGAGCACCTCGGTGAGAAAGCTAAACTGACCGTCATGATAGGCGAGAGCGATCGCTGTTCGAGAGGTTTTTGGGTCCCTAAAGACTTATGCCGCTTAGAGCGAGGAACCGGCATTGTCCGCCAAGGCGTGGATAGCGCCCGAACTCGGTCTTCGAATACTAGGGGCTTAGCGAAATTTAAAATTATAGAATTATATGGCTAAGTGAGAGTGTTCAAGCACTATAAGTCCGGTTGCCTTGTTCGTTGTGTTGAGCGCCTCCCTCGATGGACCCAAGAATGGGAACAAGAGCGCTCAAGTTTATCCCGAACACCCCAGCACTCGTGGCATGGGGGCTGAAGCCAAGGACTTGCCATCTCTCAAATTTGATAAACGGCCGCACAGAAGGTAATATTTTAAATTAACAAGCGTTGCTTAGCGCATATGAACAAGTTTTCAGCGTACAGGATAACAAATGCGAGTCTATTCAAAAATTACATCTTTGGAGCACTCATCCGCTATATGGTGGGCACCCTTCAGGACGCCCTCATAGTACATTTTGGGCTTGCGATGATCCTTGCCCTTCGGTGGCCCGTCCGTCACAAGCTTCTCCGCATCCAGCTTGCCCTAGTGCACTTTAGCACGGGCAAGGGCCCGACGGGCACCTTCAATGCAGACGGAGCGCTTGATGACTTCAATCCATGGACAGGCATCCACCAGCCGCTGCACTAACCCGAAGTAGCTCCCAGGCATGGCTTCCAATGGCCATAGCCGAACTATGAGGCCCTTCATGGCCTGTTCGGCGACCTTGTGGAGCTCGACCAGCTACTTCAGCTGGTCGCTCAGGGGCACCGGACGTTCGGCCTCAGCATACTGAGACCAGAACACCTTCTCCGTCGAGCTCCCCTCCTTGGCGCGGTAGAACACGGCAGCATCAGACACACTACGGGGCAGATCTGCGAATGCTCCTGGAGAGCTCTGAATCCGGGTAAGTAATAGGTAATTCACTTTCACATGCTTGCTTTGCATAAAGAATGCCTTACCCGCCGCTATCTTCTTTAATGATTCAACTTCTTGGAGGGCTTTTTGGGCCTCGGCCTTAGCAGCTTTGGCACTCTCAAGAGCCGAGGCAAGCTCGGACTCTCGGGTCTTCGAGTCACGCTCCAAACCCTCGTGTTTTTCCACGAGAGCCTGGAGCTCTTGCCGTACCTCCGCCAGCTGCGCCTCCCCTTTCTCTCGCTCGGTGCGCTCCACAGCCGCTTTGTTTTCGGCCGCGGACACCGCCTCCTTCAGGGTCGCCACCTCGCTCGTGGCCCCTGCAGTACCCATGTTATTCCTGTTATCTTTTGCAACCAAATCCTTTCTATAAGGTATTTCTTTAATAAGGTATTACTTACCTTCCTTGTCCTCGAGCTGCTTCTTGGCAAGGCCGAGCTCGTTCTCGGACCGCTCGAGGCTCTGCTTCAATGCATTGACCTCCATGATCGGTCTGGCAGAGGTCAAGCAGCGCAGCTGCATTCCCCATATTGACATACTTATGTTAGACTCCTGTGTATATCTTTTTAGATCCTTAGTCCGGCTTTTCTTTCCAAACACCGAACTAAGCATCAGGGGCTACTGTCTATGCGGTAATATTTTTACATATTCTAAACTTACCTCAAAGCCTGTTAGAAGGCTGGTACAGCTTGATCAGCCCCTCTTGGCGGACTAAACTTTCGGATCACCACACTCATAACAAAGGCGGTGCCCTCCTCGATGGAGGCGCTGTTAAGCGCCTCCGATGCTATCCGGTGCCTCCGGTTGGGACGGAGGACACCTCGTCTTACCCTTCCTCTGAAGGACCGCTTGCCGTGCCGGAACCGCTGAAGGTTCGGTATGGAGTCCGGACGGGGTCGGGCTTAGAGCCCCTTGGGGTCTCGCCCCCCATGTGCCTGGAGTCCGGGAGGTTGCCTTGCGGCGCCTCCTGCGCCACCTCCTCTTGACCAGGCCCCCCTTGGGGCCCCACCTCGGCGTCGTCCACAGCGTGAGGTGAGGAGGCGGCCGGAAGTGAAGTACCCTCCATTTCCGACGAACTCAGGGACCCGCTCGACGAAGCGGCGAACTCATCCTTGGGCGGGCTGCATGATTGTTCGGCATTAGAGAACACTATGCAATGGAAAAAAATCCATGGGTATTCGGACACTTACGATCTCGCTAGGGGCTTGGCCCTTGTTGGCCACTCCTCCTCGTCGTTGTTGGTGTTGGTGGAGAAGTCCGGAGGATGGGTCCTTCCCTTCTTGGACCCTCCGGCCTCCCCGATTAGGCGGCCTTCCTTTTTCTCTCTCCGGCTGGGAGAGGCTTTTTCCTCCTCCTCTTCCTCGAGGAGGATTCCCCTCGAGTTATCGGGCGGTGAGTCCGACAGCACCTGGCGCCGAGAGCTCTTTCGAGTTCCGTGGCCTCCTTTTGGCCTTCTTCTCCGGCACCACGTGAGGTACCGGAGCCAGCACTCCCTGTCAATCGGGCGTCCGTTGGGTCTTCGGCAAGGGGCGGACAGTTAATCTGTCGGGCGTCTTCAGCCGATCTGTCAAAGGTTAGGGAGTTTTAGATCCGCATAGAGTCAAACTATGAAAAAGAGTCCCATAAAGGGTAAAATAACTTACCTCGCTGGCTTGGCGCTGCGAGCTGAATCCGCGATCTTGATGGCGGATGTAGAACCTCAGCGCCCTTGAACAGCACCTTCCAGGCATCTTCGTACGTAGTGTCGAAGAGCCTTTTCAGAGTTGAGTGTTGTGCCGGATCGAACTCCCACAATATGAAGGCCCGTTGTTGGCATAGGAGAATCCGGCGGATGAGCATCACCTGGATTACGTTGACAAGCCTGAGATTCTTGTCCACCAGGTTTCGGACGCAGGTTTGGAGTCCGGATAGCTCATCCGAATTCCCCCACACCAGGCCCGTCTCTTTCCATGATGAGAGCCGTGTGGGGAAGCCAGATCGGAATTCGGGGGCCGCCGCCCATTGAGAGTCGCGTGGCTCGGTGATGTAGAACCACCCCGATTGCCACCCCTTTATGGCCTCCACAAAGGAGCCCTCGAGCCATAGGACTTTGGCCATCTTGCCAACCATGGCGCCTCCGCACTCCGCTTGGTGGCCGCCCACTACCTTCGGCTTGACATTGAAGATCTTAAGCCATAAGCCGAAGTGGGGCTGGATGGAGAGGAAGGCCTCGCACACGACGATAAACGCCGAGATGTTGAGGATGAAATTCAGGGCCAGATCGTGGAAGTCTAGGCCGTAGTAGGACATGAGCCCCCAGACAAATGGGTGAAGTGGAAAACCTAGTCCGCGGAGGAAGTGGGGGAGGAACACAACCCTCTCATGGGGCCTGGGGGTTGGAATGAGCTGCCCCTCGTCGGGTAGCCGGTGCGCGATGTTGCTGGACAAGTATCCGGTCGTCCGCAGCTTTTCGATGTGCCCCTCCGTGACGGAGGAGGCCATCCACCTGCCTCCCGCTCCGGACATAGTTGGAGAAGGTTGAGGTGGGATGTGCGGACTTGGGCGCTGGAGCTCGAGTGCGCGGAAATGGATGAGCAAAGGAGGAAGAAGGCATAGGTGAAAAGGTGGATCCTTATCCCCTTATATGGACGGACGAAGCTATGCGTCCCCCGCCAGCCTGGTAAAACTCACTTATCTCCCAAGCGCCGTAATCAATGGCGCGGATGGGTTATCCACGTCCGTATTGATGGGAATCCCGGAATAAGGGGGGCACGATCTCCTCGTTGATAAGACGTGCCAAGGAAACCGCCTCGCTAAACGCGCTAAGGTGGAACAGTAAAAAACGATTTGTATAAAAGCTTGGCCGTGGTGTGATGTCACGCTGCGGAATACGTCAGCGGATCTGTGCAAAAATTATTCTCTCTACGGTGGTATGTGGAACTTGCTTTGCAGAGCCGGACACTATCCTTGTGTTCAAAACCTTCTATGAAGTATTCAGAGGAGGAACTCGCCTTGCAATGCCGAAGACAATATGCGCGCCGGACTCGTCGTCATTGAAGCCTGGTTCAGGGGCTACTGGGGGAGTCCTGGACTAGGGGATGTCCGGATAGCCGAACTATCATCTTTGGCCGGACTCCTAGACTATGAAGATACAAGATTGAAGACTTCGTCCCGTGTCCGCATGGGACTTTCCTTGGCGTGGAAGGCAAGCTTGGCGATACGGATATGTAGATCTCCTACCATTGTAACTGACTCTGTGTAACCCTAACCCTATTCTGTGTCTATATAAACTGAAGGGTTTTAGTCCGTAGGATGAACAACAATCATACCATAGGCTAGCTTCTTGGGTTTAGCCTCCTTGATCTCGTGGTAGATCTACTCTTGTACTACCCATATCATCAATATCTTATATTTACTAATTGGAAGCACTAATCAAGCCTCCATGTTAATCCTCGCAAATCATATCTTATTGTCCGTTAGATCTGCAAATTATAAATTTACAGCCATCGGATGAAGTGCCTACAAGAGTCCTCACCATCTATCCCACGTCAAGAAAGAAATAGCTGTACCAACCTCTAAGAAGACCTCCACGTTAATCCCTGGAAAAAATGCTAACAAATTGTCCGTTAGATCTGCAAAATATAAATTTACATCCATCGGATGATGTGCCTCAAGAGTCTTCACAATTTATCCCACGTTCAAGAAAGAAATCTCTCTACCAAACTCCAAAAAAAACTGCACCCAGAAAAAAGGGTTGCACGCTGCAAAAAAGGGTCAACGATCCCCTCTTCTGTTATCCCTCACGCATAAGTCGCCTTGCTCCTATCCTCCCTACCCCGAACCCTAGCAATCTTGTGGCGGCGAGTTCGATCGGCGGCAATTTTTGCATGGGCGCTCTCTCTTATTCCTTCTAAACTCCAACGACATCATGCCCCTACATCAGCCTCATTCATCTGCAGCTGCTGGACGCCATTGCAGAAGCAATAGAGGTTATATTGAGGTTGGGAGCACGGCTACAGAATTGCCAATACTATTGACAATAGGGACAAAAATCGATCCGCCAGATCATGAGTAATACAATCCACGTCCCAAAGCACCGGAGGCCGGTCGGTTGTTTACTGGATGCTTACTGGGTTAACTACCTATCATATATCGTGGCCCTTCTCAGAGGATGCTCTGCTGGGAGTCCGCTGGAAATTGCCTGCTCCACATCCTGTTGTGGGGTGCTCCTATGGTCAGATAAGAGTACATGCCCTCCAGGATCGGCGCATAAAAGCAGCATGGTGATCAGAAGGTGCGGCAGGTACTGCTAGATGCTAGCATGCTACTTTGATCTATGATCTGATGGTGATCTATGCTAGGATGCGCTGGGACAAAGCAGCATGTAGTATTATTTATCTCTTCCTGATTAGTTTGTCTGTCACATATATTCTGTTTTCTAGCCCAACTGGTTTTCTCACAACCGCAAGTAAGAGGTAAAAACTATACCAAGTAATCTCTACTCCTTATATTTTTGTTTGATAGGAATCCCTAATTTGGTTCAATTTTCTTCTCTGCAGTTTTTCATGTGATGTGTAAACTGTTTAAAAAAATATCGACAATATTAGTCTGACTTGAAATATTGCATCCAAAGGTCTTGCAATTCGTTCCAAGATTCTTAGTTCCTTTCCTCAGTTTTTCGTAATGTCAGCTGAGTTTATACTTGCCTGTGCAGTTTGGACCGCTGCGTTGTCACATCAAAGTGATAACTGGGCATATCTTCACGAGGTTGCTTATTTCAGTGTTATGTTTGCAAGAGAGTTCTATTAGCATTTAGCAGACCTGAGTGAGTTCAGTTGAGAGTATGGGATACCATCACGTTTGAGTGGGAAGCTGCCGTCTTAAATGGAAGCATGTAAAGTCTGCATGCAACGTTGTTGTCAACATAGCATGAATTAATGCATGGTGCCATGTCCCACCAGACGTTTGTGAAACCGGTGCTGATCATGTGGCGATGATAGGATGCCACAAGTCAACCTGGGGCTGATGTTCTTCCAAACCACACGGGCTGCTTCTGTACGTCCAGTTCAATAGGCCATGCAAATGAGAATTTCTATACAAAGATGTTGAGGTATGCAATTATCTAAGATGCTTAATTATACTTAGTTGTTCACGTTCATGATGAGGCCGCTCTATGTGTAATCTTTATGTATCGATGGTTTGTTAGAGTACTAATTTCCTAAATTTAGCAGCAACATCCATCAGATGGTTTGTTTCTCCCCATGGTACTTGATGTTGTTGGTTGCTTGACAAAAAGATCAATTAAAGGCATGAACTAATTAAAAGTGAATCACATGTTGTCTGCGCTCCAACTTATAAATCGTATTTTAGATCAATATTTTGTAGCTGAGATTAATTGTTTATGTACGTGGACACTTGCTACCTCTGGTCATATATATGCTAGATAGAGTAACCTGTTGTACCTAAATGTACTCCAACCAAAGAGGTAAGAAAACATCGTAAGAATGTAAATCTGCATCCATTAAGTGACCTTTAGATATTTATTATTTGTGGTCATGCCCTATTCAACACTTCCCATGACTTGAATTTCTTTCCTTAAGACATCTCATTAATCAGTTTTTATTGTATTGCAGTCTGACCAACAAAAGGCATGCATGTTGGAAATTGAAGATGTAAGCTACGTACATGCTAGAAGAGTATGACTGCCTTTGTGGTTCTTCTACTATTTGACAACTGGGATTCAAAGGCTGTTATCAGGCCGGTCTTGATATTGTTATACATGGATCATAGCTATATCTAAAAATTGCAGGCCGATCTCCAAGTCTACCTTTTTTCTCGAGATTTTCAGTATTGGTGTACATTTATGTGGCGAAAATATATATTATACTCCCTCCGTCCCAATATAAGTGTCTATGTTTGTGTGCGTGTGTGTGTGTTATAAAAATAATGTCATATAATGTTTTCAAATTTTTGCTTTGGTTTCTTATCTATAGTAATTTGAGTGTTCCTTTCAATTCACAGTATGGTCGACTAAGGCTTATGGTGCTCCACTTTCATGTTATCAACAAACTTGCCAATTGGCGACTCATCCCATATACTCAAGAGGGAATGGAAAGTTGACAAGACAAGTTCCTCATTAGTATATTGGCGAGACGAAAATACATATTTTGTTTTCAGTTTCACTAGAGAACTCTAAATTGACGATTTACTCCACATATAAAGTTATTATATTTACAGCTCAATCACTAAAGTATATGTAACTTGGTCAAGAAATTATTAACCTATTTGCAATAGGATTGGTTCTGCATCAAAATCTCCACTATGACCATTGTGGAATGGACACAAGCAATCTATTTGTCTCGGTAATAGTGTTTAGGACAAAATTTAAATATATTTTTCTTGAGGAAATAATTTGTTTTGTTTTCATAGATGTGTTTGTTTCTTATCTTCCAGTTTCAAATCTGTAAGAAATTTAACATCACATAAATGCTATCAATACTTCTATTTTAGTGTTGTTTCATAAATAACTAGACCGTGCAGTTGCACGGGTTAATGACTAGTTAATCAAGTAGGAGTAGGGTATTACCTCCATCGAGAGGGCCCGAACCTGGGTATAAACATCGTGTCCCTTGTCTCCTGTTACCATCCGCCTAGACGCACAGTTCGGGACCCCCTACCCGAGATCTGCCGGTTCTGACACCGACACCGGCCCTCTCTATGGCGCGCCCTAGGGGAGTCCTACTCCCACCGGGAGTAGGATTCCCCTTTTCCTAGTAGAACTAGGAGCCCTTCCATGTAGTAGGAGTAGGAGAGAAGGAAAGGAAGAGAGAAGGAAGGAAGGAGGGGCAGCCCCTCCCCTAGTCCAATTCGGACTAGGCCTTGGGGCGGCCTGCCCTAGGCAGCCCTCTCTCTTTCCCGTATGGCCCAATAAGGCCCAATACTTCTCCCGGCGAATTCCCGTAACTCTCCGATACTCCGAAAAATACCCGAATCACTCGGAACCTTTCTGAAGTCCTAATATAGTCGTCCGATATATCGATCTTTACGTCTCGACCATTTCGAGACTCCTTGACATGTCCCCAATCTCATCCGGGACTCCGAACTCCTTATGTACATCAAAACTCATAAACTCATAATAAAACTGTCATCGAAACCTTAAGCGTGCGGACCCTACGGGTTCGAGAACTATGTAGACATTACCGAGACACGTTTCCGGTCAATAACCAATAGCGGAACCTGGATGCGCATATTGGCTCCCACATATTCTACGAAGATCTTTATCGGTCAAACCGCATAACAACATGCGTTGTTCCCTTTGTCATCGGTATGTTACTTGCCCGAGATTCGATCGCCGGTATCTCAATACCTAGTTCAATCTCGTTACCGACAAGTCTCTTTACTCCTTATGTAATGCATCATTCCGCAACTAACTCATTAGTCACATTGCTTGCAAGGCTTATAGTGATGTGCATTACCGAGAGGGCCCAGAGATACCTCTCCGACAATCGGAGTGACAAATCCTAATCTCGAAATATGCCAACTCAACATGTACCTTCAGAGACACCTGTAGAGCTCCTTTATAATCACCCAGTTACATTGTGACGTTTTGTAACACACAAAGTGTTCCTCCGGTAAACTGGAGTTGCATAATCTCATAGTCATAGGAACATGTATATGTCATGAAGAAAGCAATAGCAACATACTAAACGATCAAGTGCTAAGCTATCGGAATGGGTCAAGTCAATCACATCATTCTCCTAATGATGTGATCCCGTTAATCAAATGACAACTCATGTCCATGGCTAGGAAACTTAACCATCTTTGATTCACGAGCTAGTCAAGTATAGGCGTACTAGTGACACTATGTTTGTCTATGTGTTCACACAAGTATCAAGTTTCCGGTTAATACAATTCTAGCATGAATAATAAACATTTATCATGAAATAAGGAAATAAATAATAACTTTATTATTGCCTCTAGGACATATTTCCTTTAGTCTCCCACTTGCACTAGAGTCAATAATCTAGTTCACATCGTCATGTGATTTAACACCAATATTCATATCTGTATATGATTAACACCCATAGTTCACATCGTCATGTGACCAACACCCAAAGGGTTTACTAGAGTCAATAATATAGTTCACATTGCAATGTGATTAACACCCAAAGAGTACTAATGTGTGATCATGTTTTGCTCGTGAGAGAAGCTTAGTCAACGGGTCTGTCACATTCAGAGCCGAATGTATTTTGCAAATATTCTATTCTACAATGCTCTGAACGGAGCTACTCTAGCTAATTGCTCCCACTTTCAATATGTATCCAAATTGAGACTTAGAGTCATCTGGATCGGTGTAAAATCTTGCACCGATACAACTCTTTACGACGGGATCTTTTAGCACCTGCATAATCGAGAAATATTTCATTAGTCCTCACTAAGGATATTCTTGACCAATGTCCAGTGATCTACTCCTAGATCACTATTGTACTCCCTTGCCAAATTCAGAGCAAGGTATACAATAGGTCTGGTACATAGCATAGCATACTTTATAGAACCTATGACTGAGGCATAGGGAATGACTTTCATTCTCTTTTCTATTTTATGTCGTGGTCAAGATTTGAGTCTTACTCAATTTCACACCTTTGCAGCATAGGCAAGAACTTTTCCTTTGACTGTTCCATTTTGAACTACTTCAAAATCTTGACAAGGTATGTACTTAGTGAAGAAACTTATCAAGCGTCTTGATCTATCTCAATAGATCTTGATGCACAATATGTAAGTAGCTTTACTGAGGTCTTTCTTTTAAAGAACTCCTTTCAAATACTCCTTTATGCTTTCCAGAAAAATTCTACATCATTTCTGATCAACAATATGTTACTCACATATATTTATAAGAAAGGCGGTAGTGCTCCCACTCACTTTATTGTAAATACAGGCTTCACCGCAAGTCTGTATAAAACTATATGCTTTGATCAACTTATCAAAGTGTGTATTCCAACTCTGAGATGCTTGCACCAGTACATAGATGGATTGCTGGAGCTTGCACATTTTGTTAGCACCTTTAGGATTGACAAAACCTTCTGGCTGTATCATATACAACTCTTCTTTAATAAATCCATTAAGGAATGTAGTTTTGACATCCATTTGCCAAATTTCATAAAATGTGGCAATTGCTAACATGATTCGGACAGACTTTTAAGCATCGATACGAGTGAGAAAATCTCATTGTATTCAACACCTTGAACTTTGTCAAAAACCTTTTTCGACAAGTCTAGCTTTGTAGATAGTAAAACTACTATCAGCGTCCGTCTTCCTCTTGAAGATCCATTTATTTTCTATGGCTTGCCGATCATCGGGCAAGTCCACCAAAGTCCACACTTTGTTCTCATACATGGATCCCATCTCAGATTTCATGGCCTCAAACCATTTTGCGGAATCTGAGCTCATCATCGCTTCCTCATAGTTCGTAGCTTCATCATGGTTTAGTAACATGATTTCCAGAATAGGATTATCGTACCACTCTGGTGCGGATCTTAATCTGGAAGATCTACAAAGGTCGTTAGTAACTTGATCTGAAGCTTCGTGATCATTATCATTAGCTTCCTCACTAAATGGTGTAGGAATCACTAGAACTGATTTCTATGATGAACTACTTTCCAATTCGGGAGAAGGTACAAATTACCTTATCAAGCTCTACTTTCCTCCCACTCACTTCTTTCGAGAGAAACTCCTTCTCTAGAAAGGATCCATTCTTAGCAACGAATGTTTTGCCTTCGGATTTGTGATAGAAGGTGTACCCAACAGTTTCCTTTGGGTATTCTATGAAGACGCACTTCTCCGATTTGGGTTCGAGCTTATCAGGTTGAAAACCTTTTTCACATAAGCATCGCAACCCCAAACTTTAAGAAACGACAACTTTGGTTTCTTGCCAAACCATAGTTCATAAGGCGTCGTCTCAACGGATTTTGATGGTGCCCTATTTAAAGTGAATGCAGCTATCTCTAATGCATAATCCCAAAACGATAGTGGTAAATCGGTAAGATACATCATAGATCGCACCATATCCAATAAAGTGCGGTTACGACGTTCGGACACACCATTATGCTGTGGTGTTCCATGTGGCGTGAGCTGTGAAACTATTCCACATTGTTTAAAAATGAAGGCCAAACTCGTAACCCAAATAATCTTTTCTATGATCAGATTGTAGAAACTTTATTTTCTTGTTACGATGATTCTCCACTTCACTCTGAAATTCTTTGAACTTTTCAAATGTTTCAGACTTGTGCTTCATTAAGTAGATATACGCATATCTGCTCAAATCATTTGTGAAGTCCATAAAATAACGATACCCGCCACGAGCATCAACACTCATTGGACCGCATACATCGGTATGTATTATTTCCAAAAAGTTAGTAGCTCGTTCCATTGTTCCGGAGAACGGAGTTTTTGTCATCTTGCCCAAAAGGCACGGTTCGCAAGCATCAAATGATTCATAACCAAGTGATTACGAATATCCATCTTTATGGAGTTTCTTCATGCGCTTTACACCCATATGACCCAAACGACAATGCCACAAATAAATTGCACTATCATTATTAACTTTGCATCTTTTGGCATCAACATTATGAATATGTGTATCACTATGATCAAGATTCAATAAACCATCACCATTGGGTGTATGACCATAGAAGGTTTTATTCATGTAAACAGAATAACAATTTATTCTCTATCTTAGATGAATAATCGTATCGCAATAAACATGATCTTATCATATTTATGCTCAATGCAAACACCAAATAACATTTATTTAGGTTTAACACTAATCTGGAAAATATAGGGAGTGTGTGATGATGATCATATCAATCTTGGAACTACTTCCAACACTCATCGTCACTTCCCCTCAACTAGTTTCTGTTTATTCTGTAACTCCTATTTCGAGTTACTAATCTTAGCAACCGAACAAGTATCAAATACTCAGGGGCTACTATAAACACTAGTAAGGCACACATCAATAACCTGTATATCAAATATACCCTTGTTCACTTTGCCATCCTTCTTATCCACCAAATATTCAGGGTATTTCCGCTTCCAGTGACCATTTCCTTTGCAGTGTAAGCACTCAGTTTCAGGCTTTGGTCCAGCTTTGGGCTTCTTCGCGGGAGTGAAAACTTGCATGTCATTCTACTTGAAGTCCCTTTCTTTCCTTTGCCCTTTTCTTGAAACTGGTGGTCTTGTCAATCATCAACACTTGATGCTCTTTCTTGATTTCTACCTTCGTCGATTTCAACATCACGAAGAGCTCGGGAATCGTTTTCGTCATCCCTTGCATACTATAGTTCATCACGAAGTTCTAGTAACTTAGTGATGGTGATTAGAGAATTCTGTCAATCACTATCTTATCTGGAAGATTAACTCCCACTTGATTCAAGCGATTGAAGTACCCAGACAATCTGAGCACATGCTCACTGGTGGAGTGATTCTCCTCCATCTTTTAGCTATAGAACTTGTTGGAGACTTCATATCTCTCAACTCGGGTATTTGCTTGAAATATTAACTTCAATTCCTGGAACATCTCATATGGTCCATGACGTTCAAAACGTCTTTGAAGTCCCCGTTAAGCATGGTGCACTAAACTATCAAGTAGTCATCATATTGAGCTAGCCAAACGTTCATAACGTCTGCATCTACTCCTGCAATACGTCTGTCACCTAGCGGTGCATCAAGGACATAATTCTTCTGTGCAGCAATGAGGATAAACCTCAGATCACGAATCCAATCCGCATCATTGCTACTAACATCTTTCAAAGCAGCATCGCGAGCTATTGATCTACAACATAATTTGCAAAATACTACCAGGACTAAGTTCATGATAAATTTAAGTTCAATTAATCATATTACTTAAGAACTCCCACTTAGACAGACATCTCTCTAGTCATCTAAGTGATCACATGATCCAAATCAACTAAACCATGTCTGATCATCACGTGAGATGGAGTAGTTTTCAATGGTGAACATCACTATGTTGATGATATCTACTATATGGTTCACATTCGACCTTTCGGTCTCCGAGTTCCGAGGCCATATCTGTATATGCTAGGCTCGTCAAGTTTAACCTGAGTATTCCGCGTGTGCAACTGTTTTGCACCCGTTGTATTTGAACGTAGAGCCTATCACACCCGATCATCACGTGGTGTCTCAGCACGAAGAACTTTCGCAAGGGTGCATACTCAGGGAGAACACTTCTTGATAATTAGTGAGAGATCATCTTAAAATGCTACCGTCAATCAAAGCAAGGTAAGATGCATAAAAGGATAAACATCACATGCAACCAATATAAGTGATATGATATGGCCATCATCATCTTGTGCTTGTGATCTCCATCTCCGAAGCACCGTCGTGATCACCATCGTCACCGGCGCGACACCTTGATCTCCATCATAGCATCATTGTCGTTACGCCATCTATTGCTTCTACGACTATCGCTACCGCTTAGTGATAAAGTAAAGCAATTACGAGCGTTGCATTTCATACAATAAAGCGACAACCATATGGCTCCTGCCAGTTGCCGATAACTTCGGTTACAAAACATGATCATCTCATACAATAAAATATAGCATCACGTCTTGACCATATCACATCACAACATGCCCTGCAAAAACAAGTTAGACGTCCTCTACTTTGTTGTTGCAAATTTTACGTGGCTGCTACGGGCTGAGCAAGAACCGTTCTTACCTACGCATCAAAACCACAGCGATAGTTCGTCAAGTTAGTGTTGTTTTAACCTTCGCAAGGACCGGGCGTAGCCACACTCGGTTCAACTAAAGTTGGAGAAACTGACACCCGCCAGCCACCTGTGTGCAAAGCACGTCGGTAGAACCAGTCTCGCGTAAGAGTACGCGTAATGTCGGTCCGGGCAGCTTCATCCAACAATACCGCCGAACCAAAGTATGACATGCTGGTAAGCAGTATGACTTGTATCGCCCACAACTCACTTGTGTTCTACTCGTGCATATAACACCTACGCATAAAACCTAGGCTCGGATGCCACTGTTGGGGAACATAGTAATTTCAAAAAAAATCCTACGCACACGCAAGATCATGGTGATGCATAGCAACGAGAGGGGAGAGTGTTGTCCACGTACCCTCGTAGACCGTAAGCGGAAGCGTTATGACAACGCGGTTGATGTAGTCGTACGTCTTCATGATCCGACCGATCCAAGTACCGAACGTACGGCACCTCCGAGTTCAGCACACGTTCAGCTCGATGACGATCCCCGGACTCCGATCTAGCAGGGTGTCGGGGATGAGTTCCGTCAGCATGACGTCGTGGTGACGATGATGATGTTCTACCGACGCAGGGCTTCGTCTAAGCACCGCAACGATATGACCGAGGTGGAATATGGTGTAGGGGGGCACCGCACACGGCTAAGGAACGATCACGAAGATCAACTTGTGTGTCTATGGGGTACCCCCTTCCCCCGTATATAAAGGAGTGGAGGAGGGGGGGGGCGGCTCTCTCTATGGCGCGCCCTAGGGGAGTCCTACTCCCACCGGGAGTAGGATTCCCC
The DNA here is from genome assembly GCA_021605205.1 of Aegilops longissima. Classification (NCBI taxonomy): domain Eukaryota; kingdom Viridiplantae; phylum Streptophyta; class Magnoliopsida; order Poales; family Poaceae; genus Aegilops; species Aegilops longissima. The sequence continues at coordinate 28,680,219 of CM038676.1, forward strand.
TTTTCCTACTAGAACTAGGAGCCCTTCCATGTAGTAGGAGTAGGAGAGAAGGAAAGGGAAGAGAGAAGGGAAGGAAGGAGGGGCGCAGCCCCTCCCCCTAGTCCAATTCAGACTAGGCCTTGAGGGGGGCACGCGGCCTGCCCTATGCAGCCCCTCTCTCTATCCCGTATGGCCCAATAAGGCCCAATACTTCTCCCAGCGAATTCCCGTAACTCTCCGGTACTCCGAAAAATACCCGAATCACTCGGAACCTTTGCGAAGTCCGAATATAGTTGTCCAATATATCGATCTTTACGTCTCGACCATTTCGAGACTCCTCATCATGTCCCCGATCTCATCCGGGACTCCGAACTCCTTCGGTACATCAAAACTAATAAACTCATAATAAAACTGTCATCGAAACCTTAAGCGTGCGGACCCTACGGGTTCGAGAACTATGTAGACTGGATGCTCATATTGGCTCCCACATATTCTACGAAGATCTTTATCAGTCAAACCGCATAACAACATACGTTGTTCCCTTTGTCATCGGTATGTTACTTGCCCGAGATTCGATCGTCGGTATCTCAATGCCTAGTTCAATCTCGTTACCGGCAAGTCTCTTTACTTGTTATGTAATGCATCATTCCGCAACTAACTCATTAGTCACATTGCATGCAAGGCTTATAGTGATGTGCATTACCGAGAGGGCCCAGAGATACCTCTCCGACAATCGGAGTGACAAATCCTAATCTCGAAATATGCCAACTCAACATGTACCTTCGGAGACACCTGTAGAGCTCCTTTATAATCACCCAGTTACGTTGTGACGTTTGGTAGCACACAAAGTGTTCCTCCGGTAAACGGGAGTTGCATAATCTCATAGTCATAGGAACATGTATAAGTCATGAAGAAAACAATAGCAACATACTAAACGATCAAGTGCTAAGCTAACGGAATGGGTCAAGTCAATCACATCATTCTCCTAATGATGTGATCCCGGTAATCAAATGACAACTCATGTTCATGGCTAGGAAACTTAACCATCTTTGATTCATGAGCTAGTCAAGTAGAGGCATAATAGTGACACTATGTTTGTCTACGTATTCACACATGTAAGAAGTTTCCGGTTAATACAATTCTAGCATGAATAATAAACATTTATCATGAAATAAGGAAATAAATAATAACTTTATTATTGCCTCTAGGGCATATTTCCTTCACATGCATCCTCTTTTTCCCTTAGTCTATGTTTTGGTATAGTTTTTTTATCATCCACTTATCTTCGGTAAGATCTGGACCTCTCTTTTTTTATTAATGGTTGAACTTCTGGTTTTCCAGATTGCATTCCACATTTGCAAGGAGAATTCGCATGGTGCTCTATATTTTATTTGTTTGGTTTCCTTTTTGTATTTTTAATTCTTCAGATGTTCTTTTTTATACTTTTTTCTCGTGAGCAATCATGGGATTAGCCCAAGTATTCATGCACTTTTTCCAGATCATGTAAGGATCATTGTAGAAGCTGGACTTCTTTGTTTTTTATACGTGAACTTCTGCTTTTCCTTTTTTGCAAAGTAATAAAGCAAGTCCTCTGTATTTCCTTCTTTTTTATGTTACTTTTCATTCTTTGCATTGGTTTGGAGTTTTTTGACTTAGTCCCATGAACAGCCATGTAATTGGGCGACGGATATGCGAATTTTTTTATTTTTTCTAGTATGTTTTTGTACTTATAATAGTTGTTGTTCTTCACTGAATAACTATCATGATCTTTTGTGTGATAATCATTTTTAACATGTTAATTTGAGGTTGTTATTTTTTGGATTTAAATATTTTGTAGACATTGAAATCGGCATTGCGCGTATTGACAAATGCGGTAGCGCGAGGCCGAGCAGGGGAGGGGTGGGACCTCCTCCCTCCCTGAGGCCGAGACAGAACGATCAGAAGCGGCGACGACGCGGCGTGCCGCGTTGTCGCATCGGGAGGCGAGTCCATCACATCCGTGACCCCACTATCTATCTTAGGGTTTTTAGGGTTTAGGGTGCGTGCGGTGGGGGTGGAAACAGAATAACCGCATTGCATCCTGTCAAATCCTAGCGCGTAGCGATGCGGTAGCGCGAGGCCGAGCAGGGGGGAGGGGGTCGGGACCCCCCTCCCCTCCCCCTGCGAGGCCGAGACAGGAACAAGCCGGAGCAGGCGCCGCGTCGTCACATGCGGAGGCGAGTCCGTCACATCCGTGACCCCACTATCTATCTTAGGGTTTTTAGGGTTTAGGGTGCGTGCGGTGGGGGTGGAAACAGAATAACCGCATTGCGTCCTGTCAAATCCTAGCGCGCATCAATGCTGTAGCGTGAGGCCGAGCAGGGGGAGGGGGGTCGGGACCCCCCTCCCCTCCCCCTGCGAGGCCGAGACAGGAACGAGCCGGAGCTGGCGACGACGCGGCGTGCTGCGTCATCGCATGCGGAGGCGAGTCCGTCACATCCGTGACCCCACTATCTATCTTAGGGTTTTTAGGGTTTAGGGTGCGTGCGGTGGGGGTGGAAACAAAATAACCGCATTGCGTCCTATCAAATCCTAGCATGCAGCAATGCGGTAGTGCGAGGCCGAGCAGGGGAGGGGGTGGCACCTCCCTTCCCTCGCGAGGCCGAGACAGAACGAAGTTGAGAAGCGACGACGCGGCGTGCCGCGTCATCGCATGCGGAGGCGAGTCTGTCACATCCGTGACCCCACTATCTATCTTAGGGTTTTTAGGGTTTAGGGTTTAGGGTTAGATATTAACTTCATCTGTTTTTGTACTTGAACTTCTTCTTTTTGTTTCTTTGGGTTTATTTATTATTATTCCTTTACTTCTTTTATTAGAGTACTTGAACTTCTGTTCTTTATTTTCTGACCTTCTTTTCTCTTGTTTTTAGGTGCATATTTATGTATGTATGTTTCTTCCTTTGGTAGTGTATTTGCCATCTATTTTTGGTTTTGAGGATATCAACACTGCTGTTGTGTGATCTTATCTCATTATAATAGATGCATTCAAATGGTGCATTCATTTATCTATAGATGTATTTACTTTTTTAGCTGTTGAGGGAGTAAAACTGTAATTTCTCTTGCGTTGCAAGTCCCACGACAGAGAGGCATTAATTGACCATCTCCCTCACCACCACCTGTCAGTTAACCCCTCTTCCCCTGTCGCTCGCTCTCTTCCCCCTCTCCGTCGCTCAGCTGCCTTCGTCGCCTGCAACTCCTCCCGATTTCTCCGCGCCTGTCCCCTGCCCTCGTGATTGGAGTAACCGGCGCACGCCCCCGCTCCTATTTCTCCCCCATGCCCCGCTCTCCCTCACCCAGCCCGCTCTCTCCTGCTCCGAAGCGAGGGCGACAACTGCCTGCGCGGTTGCAAGGTGCGCGTGGCGTCGTGGGGAGTTGAAGAACCGCCGCGGATTCATGCGTGCGGGGGTCGTCTGGAGAGGTACAAGTGATGCCCCACCCTAATGCTTGCTTCTAGTTTCGCCAGATCTGTCGAGTCCGCTTCCTGTGTGCTCTCACGTCCGCCTCTCTACCCCCTTCTTCTGATGGTTTGGTGGTAGTTTAGGTAGGGTTTTTGTGCGTGTGGTGGGTGGATTGCATTCCCCCGTGGTCAGATTTGTCTATGTGATGCTTGTGTGTGCTTTTTTTCCCTTCAGGCTTTTGTGGATTTCATTTCCCCTTTCTTGATTTCAGCATTCAGATGCATGTAAGAGAAGGTGTGGTGTGATGCTGGATCTGATGTATCTAATTTGTTTTAGTATTTTTGATTTCGAAGTCTATATGGTGTCTCTCACATGCTAGATAGTTTATGGATTCTTTATTTTGTTTGTGCTTGCCTAGATGTGCTACTGTTCATCTTTTTATACTTTTTGGTATGTTCTGGTTGTTTCAGTCTAGGGTTTGATTCAGTTTCTTTTTGTATTTTGTTGTATGATTTTGTACTTGCTAACTATATGCAATCAATCCCCTGTTTTTAGCAGGTTGTTCTAGTGTTTGGAGTTGCATTCATCAAGGCGGTTGTGTTGTCATGGCTTCAAAACCTTCTCCAGGTATCTTAATGTAGTTGTATCTTGTATTTTAAATAGCATTATTCTTATATGTCTGCCCATATCTTCACTTAGTATTCATGTTGGACTGCCATTCTTAATAGTGTGAACTTCTAGGAATGGTTATGTGTATGCTTTTTACCATTAGTTTGAGTTAGAATAGTGTTTGCTTACTTTGTAGTTGATGATTTTGCAGGTGAAACTATGTCACCAAGTGTTGTTGGACTTCCCAGATGTTTCATATTTGTAGTGTATATCTTTGTTTTTTTGTTATCATGTTGATGGTATTGATATTTAGTTTGCCTGTGAAATACTATTTGTGGTCATGCTACATCTTTTTTATGTGCTACTTGCTTGGGTCACATAGTTGAACTTCTGGTTTTAATTATTGTTTGTTTATAATGAAATTTGGTTGAACTTCTGTTATGCACATTTTGTTTTACTGCTTTGTTATATATCGTTGAACTTCTGGACATTCATGTTATATATGGTAGCCCCTCTGGTGTAGATTGTTTTTATATTTAGTTTGTAGATTTTTAGTTTGTCTGTTGTGTTTACTGCTTTGTTAGGTATTGTTGAACTTCTTGGTATTGGACATTGTTGTCAAAGTAGAAGTCCCTTTGGTGTAGGATTGTGCATTAGAACTCAGCTGCCTTTTTACTTGCATTTTTTGTAGTTGGTGATGAGTTGAATAGTTCTGAAAAAAATGCCTGCGATCAAGATGGAGCTTCAGAGGTTAATACTGATGCTCCAATATCTGATGTGGCTAAATCACCCATTATCCCTTTGATTGTGATTGCCGAGGTTGCTTCGAGCCTTGAGAATTTTTGAAGCCTCGAGGATCTTGCTTCTGCAGTTCTTGCTTCACCTAGTATGTGAAACCCCTTTTCTTTTCATTTTAAAGTTTTGAGCCATGCTTTTTTAGCTTGTTCATGTCGTTTGTTTTTGTTTGTGTTCCTGACTTTTTTTTAATTTTTGCTTCGATTTTTTGTGTTCTTTGTAGATGTGTACGCAGAGGAGGAAGCTGTGAACAGCATCAACGATGTTTTATCTGTGTTGGGTTTATCAGAAACCCCTGCTGCTGCTGAGGAGGGGGCTCCGTCAGTCAAAGGTTGTGATTCCGTTCCGGATCCTTTGTGCTCTCTTCAGATGTCGAGACGATGCGATCATCTGTTGATGGCACTGAACCTGTCACGCAACCCGAGGATGTGCCTCTTCAGCTTCTCCTGGAGGACCAACGTAATAGGAAGAAGCAAGAAGATTTTGACAAGTAGAGGGCGGCCCGCCTTGACAAAGGTTCTGATGTTCCTGGATCTGTTCATGCGGCTGAGCTCACTGTTGAGGAAGGCGTGCCGTGTGGCAGTGATGGCACGGTTGTCCCTGTTAAGAAGAAAATCAAGAAGACTACTGCGAGGAAGCTAGTAGTTGGTGAAGTTACTCCTCGGAGGAGCCCACGTGTTTCAAGGCCTGCAGAAGTTGTTGAAGATGAAGGGATAGGCCTTGGTGGTACGCCATACCGTAGTCCTCGTGTGCTTGCCACTGCCGCGCCTACACCTTCTCCGCTTGGTGATGGTGCATCTGGTAAGGGGAAGAAATGCGGCGTGAAGCGCAAGGTTCCACCCGCAAAGGTCAACAAGGGTGTGAAGAAACGTTCTCGTGTTAATCCAAAGGACAAGGATGACGCTGATTTCAATGCTGATGATGAGGACGACGATGATGATGATGCTGCCGCTAATTAGGTATGAGTGTCTCATGTTTACTGTTTTTAGAGCATTTGTCGCTATTGTTGTAGTTTTATTGTTTTTAGCACTGCCTTGGCGTACATAGCTGACCTTATGCTCCATATAGACGAATAAATTAGCCGACGTGCTTTGCTTTTATGGTATTACTGCCTTTGTGTACATAGTTGGACTTCTGGGTATATACATGAAGAAATTAGCTTAACTTGTTGGTATACATGTTTGATTACTGCCTTAGTGTACATGGTTGAACTTCTGCTTTTTAAATTTCCAACAGTTTTGAAAGCATGTTAACTTGTGGTCATACATGGTTGTACTGCCTATGTAGACATAGTTGGACTTCTGAGATACATGTTTGATTACTGCCTTGGTATGCATGGTTGAACTTCTGCTTTGTAAATTTCCAACAATTTGAAAGCATGTTAACTTCTGGTCATACATGGTTGTACTGCCTATGTAGACATAGTTGGACTTCTCAGATGTAGTGCGTATGTAGGCATTAGTGGAATTTCGGTGAAGGTTGTGTGTCTCATTGTTCTTCCTTTTTCCTTGTCAATGTATTTGTTTTCAGTATCAGCTCGTGCAGCGGCCTGAGAGGAGGAAGAGAGGAAGCAAAGCGCCCGAAGAAGGTGGCCAAGGAGGAGGTGTGATACGTCTCCAACGTATCTATAATTTTTTATTGCTTCATGCTATATTATCTACTATTTTGGACCATATTGGGCTTTATTTTACACTTTTATATTACTTTGGGGCTAACCTATTAACCGGACGCCCAGCCCAGATTTGCTGTTTTTTGCCTATTTCAGTGTTTCGAAGAAACGGAATATCAAACGGAGTCCAAACGGAATGAAACCTTTGGGAACGTGATTTTCTCACCGAACATGATCCAGGAGACTTGGACCCTACGTCAAGCAACCAATAGGGAAGGCACGAGGTAGGGGGCGCGCCCTCCCCCCCCCCCCAGGCGTGCCCTCCACCCTCGTGGGCCCCCTGTTGCTCCACCGACGTACTTCTTCCTCCTATATATACCTACGTACCCCCGAACGATCGATCACGGAGCCAAAACCTAATTCCACCGCCGCAACTTTTCAGATCCACGAGATCCCATCTTGGGGCCCGAGTTAGGACTCATGGGAAGGAATCCACCACGGAGGGCTTCTACATCACCATAGCCTCTCCGACGAAGTGTGAGTAGTTTACCTCAGACCTTTGGGTCCATAGTTAGTAGCTAGATGGCTTCTTCTCTCTTTTTGGATCTCAATACAATGTTCTCCCCCTCTCTCGTGAAGACCTATTCGATGTAATCTTCTTTTTGCGGTGTGTTTGTTGAGACCGATGAATTGTGGGTTTATGATCAAGATTATCTATGAGCAATATTTGAATCTTCTCGGAATTATTTTATGTATGATTGGTTATCTTTGCAAGTCTCTTTGAATTATCCGTTTGGTTGGGCCTACTAGATTGGTAGTTCTTGCAATGGGAGAAGTGCTTATCTTTGGGTTCAATCTTGCGGTGTCCTTTCCCAGTGACAGAAGGGGCAGCAAAGCACGTATTGTATTGTTGCCATCGAGGATAACAAGATGGGGTTTTTATCATATTGCATGAATTTATCCCTGTACATCATATCATCTTGCTTAAGTCGTTACTCTGTTTTCATTAAATTAATACTCTAGATGCATGCTGGATAGCGGTAGATGAGTGGAGTAATAGTAGTAGGTGAAGGCAGGAGTCGGTCTACTTGTCTCGGACGTGATGCCTATATACATGATCATACCTAGATACTCTCGTAACTATGCTCAATTCTGTCAATTGCTCAACAGTAATTTGTTCACCCACCGTAAAGTACTTATGCTCTTGAGAGAAGTCACTAGTGAAATCTATGGCCCCCGGGTCTATTCTCTATCATATCAATCTTCCATCACTTTATTGTTGCTTTGCTTTTTTACTTTGCTTTTTATTTTACTTTGCATATTTATACCAAAAATACCAAAAAACATTATCTATCATCTCTATCAGATCTCACTCTCGTAAGTGACGTTGAAGGGATTGACAACCCCTAATCGCGTTGGTTGCGTTGAGCTATTTGTTTTGTGTAGGTACGAGGGACTTGCGCGTGGCCTCCTACTGGATTGATACGTTGGTTCTCAAAAACTGAGGGAAATACTTACGCTACTCTGCTGCATTATCCTCTCCTCTTCGGAGAAACCCAACGCAAGCTCAAGAGGTAGCAAGAAGGATTCCTGGCGCCTTTGCCGGGGAGTCTACGCAAAAGTAAACATACCAAGTACCCATCACAATCCCTTATCTCTCGCATTACATTATTTGCCATTTGCCTCTCGTTTTCCTCTCCCCCACTTCACCCTTGCCGTTTTATTCGCCCTCTCTTTTACGTTTAACTCTTTTCGCTCACTTTTCCCTCGCCATGTCGGAATTAAAACGATTTGGGGGTCCTCTCCCGATTTCTAGTGCTTTAGACAATCCTGCTATCTTATCTAAACTCATAAATAAAAATGCTATGGAAAAACCTGCCGGAATTATCAATGAAAACCTTAGCAATTTTGATGAAGAAGATTCTGGAATATTTCGTTATTTACTTGATGAATCTTTGAAAGATGCTTGGCATAGGCTATTAAGGATCCGTGCTAGCTTGGTACCCCAATACCAGATTGAGGTTTACTTAAAAGGCTTTTATGTTGGGTTACCCGCTTCGTTCAAACAAGTCTTGGATTCTATTTTTGAAGAGGGTTTTATTGAAAGGGACCCCATAGATACCAATGAAAAGATGAAAACTGTATTTGGATACCCCGTTAACGAGAACGTTGAAATTACATCTCTTTTGCTTTCTTGCCAAAACGAATCTATCAAAGAGATAAAAGCTAGCCTAGATGCCAACTTCCGCAGCATACTTAATCTTTCTTCTACCATTAATGGCCATGTACTTTGTCAAAATAGAAGGATTAATTCCATAGATAACAAGTTTGCTCACTTCTTCCCTAAAACCAAAGATGGCAACACCTAGATCTATCCTTGCTTTTATTCCTAGCTAGGGGCGTTAAACGATAGCGCTTGTTGGGAGGCAACCCAATTTTATTTTTAGTTTTTTGTTTTTGTTTCTTTTTAGGAATAAATAATCCATCTACCTTCTGTTTATATGTGATTTTATGTTTTAATTAGTGTTTGTTCCAAGTTAAACCTATAGGATCTTCTTGGATGATAGCTATTTGATCTTGCTGTAATTTCCAGAAACTTTCGGTTCACAAAAACAATTGTTAAAAATCACCAGAATGTGATAAAATAGTGATTCCAATTGCTGCTGATCAATAAACAAATTGCCTAGGTCTTCCTATTTTGGATGAATTTGTGGAGTTCCAGAAGTTTGTGTTAGTTACATATTACTACAGAATGTTCTGTTTTTGAGAGATTCTGTTTTTCGTGTGTTGTTTGCTTATTTTGATGAATCTATGGCTAGTAAAATAGTTTATAATCCGTATAGAAGTTGGAATACAGTAGGTTTAACACAAACATAAATAAATAATGAGTTCATTACAGTACCTTTAAGTGGTCTTTTGTTTTCTTTCACTAACAGAGCTCACAAGATTTCTGTTGAGTTTTGTGTTGTGAAGTTTTCAAGTTTTGGGTGAATTTTTTTGATGGATTATGGAACAAGGAGTGGCAAGAGCCTAAGTTGGGGATGCCCATGGCACCCCCAAGATAATCTAAGGACACCAAAAAGTTGAAGCTTGGTGATGCCCCCGGAAGGCATCCCCTCTTTCGTCCACTTCCATCGGTAACTTTACTTGGAGCTATATTTTTATTCACCATATAATATGTGTTTTGCTTGGAGCGTCTTGTATGATTTGAGTCTTTGCTTTTTAGTTTACCACAATCATCCTTGCTGTACACACCTTTTGAGAGAGCCATACATGAATTGGAATTTGATAGAATACTCTATGTGCTTCACTTATATCTTTTGAGCTATATAGTTTTGCTCTAGTGCTTCACTTATATCTTTTAGAGCACGGTGGTGGATTTGTTTTGTAGAAACTATTGATCTCTCATGCTTCACTTAGATTATTTTGAGAGTCTTAAATAGCATGGTAATTTGCTTAAATAATCCTAATAGGCTTGGTATTCAAGATTTGTAAAACTTTCTTTTGAGTGTGTTGAATACTAAGAAAAGTTTGATGCTTGATAATTGTTTTGAGATGTGGAGGTAGTAATATTAGAGTCATGCTAGTTGAGTAGTTGTGAATTTGAGAAATACTTGTGTTAAAGTTTGTGATTCCCGTAGCATGCACGTATGGTGAACCGTTATGTGATAAAGTTGGAGCATGATTTACTTATTGATTGTCTTCCTTATGAGTGGCGGTCGGGGACGAGCGATGGTCTTTTCCTACCAATCTATCCCACTAGGAGCATGCGCGTAATACTTTGCTTTGATAACTTGTAGATTTTTGCAATAAGTATATGAGTTCTTTATGACTAATGTTGAGTCCATGGATTGTACGCACTTTTCTCACCCTTCCACCATTGCTAGACTTTCTAATACCGCGCACTTTTCACCGGTATCATACGCCCACCATATACCTTCCTCAAAACAGCCACCATACATACCTATTATGGCATTTCCATAACCATTCCGAGATATATTGCCATGCAACTTTCCACCGTTCCGTTTATTATGACACGCTCCATCATTGTCATATTGCTTGGCATGATCATGTAGTTGACATCGTATTTGTGGCAAAGCGACCATTCATAATTCTTTCATACATGTCACTCATGAATCATTGCATATCCCGGTACACCGCCGGAGGCATACACATAGAGTCATATTTTGTTCTAAGTATCGAGTTGTAATTGTTGAGTTGTAAGTAAATAAAAGTGTGACGATCATCATTTTTAGAGCATTGTTCCAAGTGAGGATAGGATGATGGAGACTATGATTCCCCCACAAGTCGGGATGAGACTCCGGACGGAAAATAAATAAATGAAAAAAAGAAAAGAAAAGAGGCCATTAAAAAAGAGAGAGAAAAGGCCCAAATAAAAAAACGAGAGAGAAAAGAGAGAAGGGACAATGTTACTATCCTTTTACCACACTTGTGCTTCAAAGTAGCACCATGATCTTCATGATAGAGAGTCTCTCATTTTGTCACCCTCATATACTAGTGGGAATTTTTCATTATAGAACTTGGCTTGTATATTCCAATGATGGGCTTCCTCAAACTGCCCTAGGTCTTCGTGAGCAAGCGAGTTGGATGCACACCCACTTAGTTTCTCTTGTTGAGCTTTCATATACTTATAGCTCTAGTGCATCCGTTGCATGGCAATCCCTACTCACTCACATTGATATCTATTGATGGGCATATCCATAGCCCGTTGATACGCCTAGTTGATGTGAGACTATCTTCCCCTCTTTTGTCTTCTCCACAACCACCATCCTATTCCACATATAGTGCTATATCCATGGCTCACGCTCATGTATTGAGTGAAGATTGAAAAAGTTTTGAGAATGTCAAAAGTATGAAACAATTGCTTGGCTTGTCATCGGGGTTGTGCATGATTTAAATACTTTGTGTGGTGAAGATAGAGCATAGCCAGACTATATGATTTTGTAGGGATAACTTTCTTTGGCCATGTTATTTTGAGATGACATGATTGCTTTGTTAGTATGCTTGAGGTATTATTATTTTTATGTCAATATTAAACTTTTGTCTTGAATCTTTCAAATCTGAATATTCATACCACAATTAAGAAGAATTACACAGAAGTTATGCCAAGTAGCACTCCGCATAAAAATTATCTTTTTATCATTTACCTACTCGAGGACGAGCAGGAATTAAGCTTGGGGATGCCTGATACGTCTCCAACGTATATATAATTTTTTATTGCTCCATGCTATATTATCTACTGTTTTGGACCATATTGGGCTTTATTTTACACTTTTATATTACTTTTGCGACTAACCTATTAACCGGAGGTCCAGCACAGATTTGCTGTTTTTTGCCTATTTCAGTGTTTCCAAGAAACGGAATATCAAACGGAGTCCAAACGGAATGAAACCATTGGGAACGTGATTTTCTCACCGAACAAGATCCAGGAGACTTGGACCCTATGTCAAGCAACCAACAGGGAAGGCACGAGGTAGGGGGGGCGCCCTCCCCCCAGGCGCGCCCTCCACCCTCATGGGCCCCCTGTTGCTCCACCTACGTACCCCCGAACTATCAGATACGGAGCCAAAAACCTAATTCCACCGCCGCAACTTTCTGTATCCACGAGATCCCATCTTGGGGCCTGTTTCGGAGCTCCGCCGGAAGGGGAATCCACCATGGAGGGCTTCTACATCATCATAGCCTCTCCGATGAAGTGTGAGTAGTTTACCTCAGACCTTCGGGTCCATAGTTAGTTGCTAGATGGCTTCTTCTCTCTTTTTGGATCTCAATACAATGTTCTCCCCCTCTCTCGTGGAGATCTATTCGATGTAATCTTGTTTTTGCGGTGTGTTTGTTGAGACCGATGAATTGTGGGTTTGTGATCAAGATTATCTATGAGCAATATTTGAATCTTCTCGGAATTATTTTATGTATGATTGGTTATCTTTGCAAGTCTCTTCGAATTATCCGTTTGGTTGGGCCAACTAGATTGGTAGTCTTGCAATGGGAGAAGTGCTTAGCTTTGGGTTCAATCTTGCGGTGTCCTTTCCCAGTGACAGAAGGGGCAGCAAGGCACGTATTGTATTGTTTCCATCGAGCATAACAAGATGGGGTTTTTATCATATTGCATGAATTTATCCCTGTACATCGTGTCATCTTGCTTAAGGCGTTACTCTGTTTTCATTAACATAATACTCTTGATGCATGCTGGATAGCGGTCGAGGAGTGGAGTAATAGTAGTAGATGCAGGCAGGAGTCGGTCTACTTGTCTCGGACGTGATGCCTATATACATGATCATACCTAGATACTCTCATAACTATGCTCAATTCTGTCAATTGCTCAACAGTAATTTATTCACCCACGTAAAATACTTGTGCTCTTGAGAGAAGTCACTAGTGAAATCTATGGCCCCCGGGTCTATTCGCTATCATATCAATCTTCCATCACTTTATTGTTGCTTTGCTTTTTATTTTACTTTGCATCTTTATACCAAAAATACCAAAAAATATTATCTATCATCTCTATCAGATCTCACTCTCGTAAGTGACCGTGAAGGGATTGACAACCCCTAATCGCGTTGGTTGCGTTGAGCTATTTGTTTTGTGTAGGTACGAGGGACTTGCGTGTGGCCTCCTACTGGATTGATACCTTGGTTCTCAAAAACTGAGGGAAGTACTTACACTGCTCTGCTGCATTATCCTCTCCTCTTCGGGGAAATCCGGCAAGCTCAAGAGGTAGCAAGGTGAGGCGAAACGTTTTAACAAGATGGTTCCCTGCTCACAGGAAGAGGTCAAGACGTGTGCGCAAATGCTACAACTTAGGCACAAGACGAGGGTTATCAATGCTGGTTTTGGTTGTGTGTTTGACTTTAAGGTTGATTCCAACATTTCTCGCCCTTTGATGGGAAACATCTACACGAGGATTGATCCTTCAACCATGATTCTGGACATGGGTGAGGTGAACAAGGTTATACGTATTACAAGTGATGCTATTCACCATCTCTTTGGGTTCCCTCTAGGTAATCGTACCCCCCCTAGGCCCTCGAATGATGGTTTTGATGATGTTGTTATGAGGTTGAAGGGCAAGCTTGGGTATGCGAAGTGACGACATCAAGACAAAGGATTTGCGGAATATCCTCGCTGAACTTGTGTAGGATGAAACGAAGGATGATCTTGCTCTGCAGGTGTTTTACCTTATTGTTTTCATGAAGGTGGTTATCCCTGGAACGTCTACATGAGTGTCCAGGGTGGCAGCAATGGCCGAGAACCTTGTGTTTGAGGATATGGCAGACATGGACTACTGCCAGTTGGTTGTTGACGATATTCGGAGTGCTGTTGTTAGGTACTAGCAGAGGAAAAGCTGTCACAGGCTGTGCCATCACGCTGCTTCTTATGTATCTAGACTGCCTTATCATTGGCAAGACAGCAAATATTGACTTGAGGACCCCTCGCATCAATTTCATGGATCAGGCCAAGCTTCTTGAGCTTGCTGTGGCTGACTTGGTCATGAAGGGTGATGATTACCCAGCCAACTGGGTGTTTGGGAGACTGCCTGTGAGTGTTTCTATGCATTATTCTTTCATGTGTAGTTTAACTTGAACTTCTGGTATTGTCTTGTATATTTTTTGTTCCCATGTTCCTTCATTTGTTTTCTGACGCGTTGACTTTTGTTTTTGTATGCAGTGGAAGACACAGGCTGAGGTTGTGCTCTTTAGGGTTATTGAACGTCCTGTTCTAACTATGCCTCGTTCTGCCGGCCTAGGAAGTGGAACTTCCCCAAGATTTGAATTCTCCCGAGATGTTCTGGTGCCCCCCTGTAGATCCAGGAGGTTCTTCTGCCCGTGTGAGTGCTGTAGGTGGCGTTTCTTGCGAGAATTTGTTTGAAGCTGCCAATGTTTCTCTTGTTAGGATTGACAGTCTTCTTGAAACTATTTGTGGGGAGTTGCCTCGTGTTCCTTCAACTGCTGAGCGTCTTAGTCGCATTGATGGGATTCTTCCTCCTGGACACGGATTTGATGCTGAGTCTTCGAAGGGGGGTCTTATCTATTGAAGCTAAATTTCTTGAAGAGCTTCGTCAGAGCACTTCCCACCTCCGGACTAGCGTTGGGCTGTTCAAGGAAATGCAGGATGCTCGTTGCAAGCCTTTTGATGATGAGGCAAGTGTTGTTGTGAAACAGATTCAGAGGCAGGATTCTGTTCGTTTGGGTCATGAAGGAGGCCACGTGGAGCATACCAAAGAGGTTTGTTTATGTTGGCTTTTGATATTTCTTTGTAGTAATGTTCAATGTTAGCTTTCAGTTATTACTGTGTGTAGTCATAGGCGACCGTTATTGATTTCATGTGTCGTAAACTGTTTCTTTTTAGCACTAGTGTTCCTAGGTGACCTTCTCTGTTTATAGAACCTTAACATCAACTGCTACAGCACCTGAATTTCCATGACTGGCCCTTTTTTGTTCCCTTTTGTATCTTAGAGTAGTTTTATATTTGACCTGCTATGTTTACTGTATTTGGACTTCCATTATGTGTCAGTTGTGATAGCTGACCTTCTCTGATTATGCAATTCGAACTTCTGCTGATTAGGTATTTGTTTTCTACATGATTTTTTTGTAGGCTGTTGATGATGATGCTAGGGTTGAGGAGGATGTTTTACCTGTGCATGAAGCTGCTCCTGTGTATGAGGCTGCCATGTGCATGAACCTGCTCCTGCTAGTGGCGTAATAGTTGATGAGGTTCATGGCAGTGAAAATAAGGTACCATTTTTCTTGTCTATTTGTCTTGTTGCCCCTGAGATGGACTTGCTGCCCCTGTGCACGAGGTTCAGTCAGCCCTTTGTAATGACTTTATGTTTCTTTTTGCAGCAGCAGAATGATGATGTTAGTGTTCCTCCAGAGAAGTTTGCAGACATGTCCGTCTCAGGCACCGGCTGCTCCGACGGGGTGGTCCTGACTGAACCTCAGTCGTCCATTGGCGCTGAAGGTTACGATCTCGAAAGGTGGCAAGACAACTGGAGACATCATTTTGGAGAAAGATCCTGTTGAGTCTGCTGTTGAAACTGGTGGTAGTGCTGCTGCAAGCCCGGAGAAGTCTCCTGCAGCAAAGCCATCAGTTGATGTTGATCATGTACAGGCACAACCAAAAGTTTTTCTTGTTTCAGATTCTCAAGTTGCTCCAGCTGCTGTTGGTGTCCTTCCCGACGACGCTGCAACGTATACTAGAGACGACGATGAAGATACCGAAAGCGATAGCTATGGAGAGGAGGTTGATCATTCCAGTGTTGCCACTTGTCTAGGC
Organism: Aegilops longissima; assembly: GCA_021605205.1. Lineage (NCBI taxonomy): Eukaryota > Viridiplantae > Streptophyta > Magnoliopsida > Poales > Poaceae > Aegilops > Aegilops longissima. Next base: position 28,695,942 of record CM038676.1, read on the forward strand.
AAGGATCCATGAAGAGAGGAGCATGCTTCTCTCTTCTTTCCCCATCCCCTTCCCTCTTTGTTGTTTGATTTAGTCCATGATATCCCCTGTGAACTGCTTATGTGGTCTAAGTTGAACTTCTGGTTTTGTTGTTTGTCGTGTGGGTTGTAAAGAATGTTAAGTGAACCTGTTTTCTATGTGGGTGGAGGTTTTGTAATGCATGGGTTGTGATGTCTACGATGTTGTGGTTTTATCTTTTCTGATGTAGCAGCTGAGATGTGCTTATGTTTTGAATGTTTGTGCTTGAATGTTGGTCTTAATTGAAACTGTTGTGAATCTATGTGCTTTGAGTGTTGCTGTTAATTGCTATTTTCTTTTTGGTGAGCAGATAGCGACCTTGCTGTCGTCCGAAATAATGTTGATGACTTTTATTACAGTGTAACTAGGCTTAGGAATGATCATTCCAAGAGGTGAGTGCAGCTGCTCAATATTTACATCATCCATGTACCCCCTGTGAACTGCCTGTGGTTTCATACCTGAACTTCTCAACTCTATGTACCTGAACTTCTTATTTTTACTTCTCTGGTGCTGAACTTCTGGCCTCTTTTATACTGTACTGCCTGTTGTGATATAGCTGAACTTCTGTGCTAACATGTGTTATGAACTTCCTGAGTTCCTGCTGCTGAACTTGTTTTACTTTCTATTCGCTTGTTTTAGATCAATGATTATGTTCCAAAACAAGGAGTGTGAAGCTTCTGTCAAAGAAGTTGCAATATCTTTTGGTCGTCGTGGAGTGCTTCGATCTAATGTGGCTGAGTGTGCACTCTCATCACGCATGAAGTACCGTGGATCGGATAAACTCATCCTGCCGTATTGGGTTTGTGTAAGTCAACCATACAGTGATTTCTTTTCTGTTTTGTTCCTTACCATTATAGTTAAAACTTGTTTGTCTTGTTTTTGTATTTTTTTCCATATGTTGGTGTTGTCTGCATTATTTTAGGACAAGATTTTCAGAGGTCAATTTGATTCCCGTGTGAGGAAGTACTTCATGGCGAGTGGTCCAGATAGCATGGATGCACATGATTCGGTATGCAATATCTTGTTCTTTGCCTCTGTATTAGTTTTGCAGTGCGATCCACGTGTTAATATTTGTTTTATTTTTCTTAGTACCATTTTGATATTAATTCTCAGTTTTTAATGATTTGTGTGTTTATGATGCTTCAGGTTGTTTTCCCCACTTTTGACCCGCCTGAGATTCCTGATTCCATGGGTGGTGTTGGTCATTGGGTTTCAATATTTCTTGACCTGAAGAATTCAAGGTTCCAGCTTCTTGACTCCTATTATGGACCAGGAGATGAATGTGCGGTACGCCTGTTTCGGCGCATGACCGACAACATCAAGAGGCTTTGGAAGGATGCCAGCAACGATAGGGAGACACCCTTCAGTCCTCTTACCATCGACCATTTCCCTCTGGATTGGATTGATGTCCCCCAGCAGAAAAACAAGTATGAGTTCCACTTTTTCTCTTTATCACATCTGTTGAACTGTAGTTGTACTTACGCTGCGACGTGTTTAATTCTTTGGCTTTCTTTCACTAGTGCAGAACCGGGCAATAGCACCGGTTCGTAAGGCCCTTTAGTGCCGGTTCCACAACCGGCACTAAAGTGTGGTCACTAAAGGCCCCCCCTTTAGTACCGGTTCAGCACGAACCGGTGCTAAAGGCCAACCACGTGGCACGAGGCAGCTCCGGGGGCAGGGAGCCCTTTAGTACCGGTTGGTAACACCAACCAGTAATAATGTTTGTGGATTTTTGTTTTATTTTTTATTTTTCAATTAAATTTGTGTTATCAATTTAATTTAGGATTGTTTTACGTTATAGTGAGTTGTAGTGGTCATCATCATCATCATCATCATCATCGCATATTAATAAATAAATAAACTTTAGCTAGCTAAAAATCATCATAGTCGTCATTAGTTACCACTATTTAATCATCATAGTCATTACCGCTAGCTATCTAATCACTAACATAATCATCGAGTTCAACATAATCATCACCAACATCGAAGTTTAGGACAATATGGACATGCATGAGAGAGGACAAGTACTAATTAATTAAGAGCATGAACTAGCTACTCCTGCTGCTTCCTCTCAGGTAGAATAGCATAGAACATGTATAGCTCTCCTGATTCATCATACTGGAGCATGCATATGAATCTGTCTCCTTATCTTGGGTTGCGCTTCTCCTTGCTGCCCCCTAGTACTTCTCTGCGATCGTTTACAATTTTGCTCCAATCTTTCACTATTAAGCATTCTTCGCTTTCAGAAATCCTGAATGCACTCATGTGTAATGTAGGAAATCTTGGTCGTAAGCTAACCATTGACATGCGACCTTTTGTCTCAATCCACTGAGACACAACTGTCATCGGAAGTCCCTGTTGATGAAAGAACATCGTATAGTAATTAATATACTAAGCAATGAAAGTTTAGCTTCAAAAATAATGTATGCAAAAGATGCACTAATTAAGGACAAATAGTTAAAATCTTATCATCTTTCGATTATAGATGTGACCGTAGTTCAATACGATCACCATTGGTCGCACGTTTTGAGTACTAACATTTTTAACTTCAGGAAATTTTTTGTCTTGACAGTATTAAGATCCTCAAGCCATGAAACATAATGACTTATCTCCTCGCAGTTTAGTTGAGCCCCGGGGCCGTAGTAGGTCCTGTCTACCAAGCGCCGGACATGTTTGCTTGAACCGAAATAAGCTGACAATACAAATTAGTTGTCAACTATTTTTGAATAAATTGTATCAAAGACATAAACATATGCATGCATGGTTGAGAAAAACTCACATAATGGTAGAACTGGAGGCGTTTGCACATCGACCTAGATGTCTATATTACCTTCAATATCATCTTCCGGACGAATATCAAAGGTGATAACCATATCTGGCTCAAATGCATAATCCTTGCATAGTGCTTGCCAAGTTTTGCATTCAAAATGGGTGTATGTGTCTCCATTATATAATTTGACGTTGAAAGTATACCCATGCTCCGTCTTCAAGTAAACTCTCTTTACCTCCATATCATCTATAGCACTAAAACCTATCTTATCCAAGAATTTTTTTTTGCATGGCATGGGATGCGCTAGTAGAATAGTGAAAAATTAAAATTATAAGTTGAAGCAAATGAAGCATAAGTCATGCTTTAAAATTATAAGTTGAAGCAAATGAAGCATAAGTTTTGCATTCAAATAATAATTGCCGTTGTGACTTACTGTATCCACTTCGAATGTCTCATTCAGCTTGATGCTGAAGCGCCTACCATCAACAAGGTAATTTCTGTCACACAGGCCGCGCTGGTCTTCACAGTGTTCGCACATAATGAAATCTTTTTCGTCGTCAGATGACATTTCCTATATGTTCATATAGGTGAAACATTAAACACTTATTACTATCTAACATTAATTAATATCTAGCCAATTCAAATATATATCTAACTATATTCATCTAACATTCGACATTAATCTAACATTTATATAAACTCAAAATATATAAAAACATTAAATAAACAGAAAAACTCACTAACAAGTAATATTTTAATTAGAGATCATCAAATCTCAGATACGGCAATTTTCTTACTAAAATAAACTAGTTATATTAATTATTCAACTAGTTCAAATCTCAAATACCTAAATAAACTAGTTCGACAATTTTCTTACTAAAAATAAACTAGTTATATTAATTATTCAACTAGTTCAAATCTCAAATACCTAAATAAACTAGTTTGACAATTTTCTTACTAAAATAAACTAGTTATATTAATTATTCAAGTAGTTCAAATCTCACATACCTAGCTAATTAATATCTAATTAAATTTTCTAAAAAACAGAAAACAGAAAATAAGTAAAAAAATGTGTGTGTGTGTGTGTATGTGTGTGTGTGTATGTGTGTATGTGTGTGTGTATGTGTTTGTATGTGTGTATATATGTGTGTGTCTGTGTACGTATACATTACACTGCAGTCTGTGACCTCGTCGCCGTCGCCCATCTCTGTCTGACGAGCGGGGCGCCGGTGTCTGGAAGGGGCGGCGGCAGCGTCTGTCTGGGCAGGTGCCAGCCTGTGTGGTAGTCTGTGAGCGAGAGAATACGTCTGGGGCGGACATGGGCGCGACGATGACGGGCGGGCGACGACGGCAGCGGGCGGTGGGCAACAAGCGGCAGGCGACGGGCGGCGGGGCGCGGTGGCAGTGACGACGGGACTCGGCGGCAGCGGCGTCGCGAGAGGTTGGAGCGGGACGCGAAGAAGTAGGGAGATGTAACTGAAATTTTCGTAAGTGTTGTATATATAGAGAGGCCTTTAGTACGGTTGGAGCCACCAACCGGTACTAAAGGACAACTTTAACTAGGCCAAGAGGCGGAAGACGAGGCCTTTAGTACGGTTGGAGCCACCAACCGGTACTAAAGGTGGTCTTTAGTACCGTTGGTGGCTCCAACGGTACTAAAACCTCACTGCCACACCCAAAGTTTAGTCCCACCTCGCAGGCGAAGAGCAGCCGCACTGGTTTATAAACCCAGCCGCGGCTACCCCTTCGAACTCCTCTATATAGCAGGCTTGTGGGCCTAAACTCTGCGCCCTGCCCTGTGAGTCTGCTAGGCCTTTAAGGCCTTCAATTACACACCTGTGGCCTAGCAGGCCCACAGGGCAGCGCCCCAATTTTTTTATAGTCTTTTTCTTTTCTGCTAAATTTTCTTCTATTTATTTCTGCGTAGTTTTTTGTATAGTTTTTTCTTTTCTGTTATATTTATTTACTTCTATTTATTTGTGAGTAGTTTTTCATCTAGTTTGCCAAAATTCAACATTTTCAGAGTTCATTTTGTAGTGATTTCAATTTCACGGTCATTTTGTAAATGATTGAAAAATAGCAAATATAATTTTTTTTCTTTTCTGCTTTATTTTTTCTTCTATTTATTTCTGAGTAGTTTTTTTTCTGCTATATTTATTTTCTTCTATTTATTTCCTAGTAGTTTTTTATATAGTTTTTTTCTTTTCAGCTACAGTTTTTCTTCTTTTCTGCTATTTTTTCTTTTCTGCTATTTTTCCTTTTCTGCAAAACTTGATGGTCAAAGTCTGGAGTTATAACTTAAAAAAAAGAAATGTCGACGTGCAATTAGTTTTTGCCATAACAAAAGAAGTCCGGAGTTGTAATATCTAGCCAATTCAAATATATATCTAACTATATTCATCTAACATTCGACATTAATCTAACATTTATATAAACTCAAAATATATAAAAACATTAAATAAACAGAAAAACTCATTAACAAATAATATTTTAATTATAGATCATCAAATCTCAGATATCGACAATTTTCTTACTAAAAATAAACTAGTTATATTAATTATTCAACTAGTTCAAATCTCAAATACCTAAATAAATTAGTTCGACAATTTTCTTACTAATAATAAACTAGTTATATTAATTATTCAACTAGTTCAAATCTCAAATACCTAAATAAACTAGTTCCACAATTTTCTTACTAAAATAAACTAGTTATATTAATTATTCAAGTAGTTCAAATCTCACATACCTAGCTAATTAATATCTAATTAAATTTTCTAAAAAACAGAAAATAGAAAATAAGTAAAAAATGTGTGTGTGTGTATGTGTGTGTGTGGATGTGTGTATGTGTGTGTGTGTGTGTGTGTGTATGTGTTTGTATGTGTGTATATATGTGTGTGTCTGTGTGCATATCATTACACTGCAGTCTGTGACCTCGTCTGCCGTCGCCCGTCACGTCTGTGAGGGGCGCCGGTGTCTGGGCGGGGCGGCAGCGTCTGTCTGGGCAGTGCCTGTGGTGCTGGTAGTCTGTGAGCGAGAGAATACGTCTGGGGCGGATCATGGCGCGACGATGATGGCGGGCGACGACGGGCAGCGGCGGCGGGCGACAGGCGGCGGGCGGACGACGGCGGCGCGGCTGCCGACCACGACAGGACTCGGCGGCAGCGGCGTCGCGAGAGGTTGGAGCGAGACGCGAAGAAGTGGGGAGATGTAACTGAAATTTTCGTAAGTGTTGTATATATAGGAGAGGCCTTTAGTACCGGTTGGAGCCACCAACCGGTACTAAAGGACAACTTTGGCCAGGCCAAGAGGCGGGAAGACGAGGCCTTTAGTACCGGTTGGAGCCACCAACCGGTACTAAAGGGTGGTCTTTAGTACCGGTTGGTGGCTCCAACCGGTCCTAAAGGCCTCGCGCTGCCACCCCAAAGTTTAGTCCCACCTCGACGAGCGAAGGGCACCCGCACTGGTTTATAAACCCAGCTGCGGCTACCCCTTCGAACACCTCTATATAGCAGGCTTGTGGGCCTAAACTCTGCGCGCTGCCCTGTGAGTCTGCTGGGCCTTTAAGGCCCGTAATTACACACCTGTGGCCTAGCAGGCCCACAGGGCAGCACCCCAATTTTTTTATAGTCTTTTTCTTTTCTGCTAAATTTTCTTCTATTTATTTCTGCGTAGTATTTGTATAGTTTTTTCTTTTCTGTTATATTTATTTTCTTCTATTTATTTGTGAGTAGTTTTTCATCTATTTTGCCAAAATTCAACATTTTCAGAGTTCATTTTGTAGTGATTTTCAATTTCACGGTCATTTTGTAAATGATTGAAAAATAGCAAATATAATTTTTTCCTTTTCTGCTTTATTTTTCTTCTATTTATTTCTGAGTAGTTTTTTCTTTTTGCTATATTTATTTTCTTCTATTTATTTCTGAGTAGTTTTTTATATAGTTTTTTTCTTTTCAGCTATAGTTTTCTTCTTTTCTGCTATTTTTCTTTTCTGCTATTTTTCTTTTCGCAAAACTTGATGGTCAAAGTCTGAGTTATAACTTAAAAAAGAAATGTCGACGTGCAATTAGTTTTTGCCATAATGAAGAAGTCCGGAGTTGTAATAAGTTATTAAAATAAAAAGAGGTGCAATGCTCGTTAATTTGCTTCAAGCCTTTGAATAGTGTAAGCTGACTGCGCATAGCTCCGTGCAGTCTACCGTATTCCTGAAGGCTTGAAGCTAAGCAACGTGAGCATTGAGCCTCTTCTTCATTGTCTCTGCGCTCAGGGCTTATAAACCGCTCCTAGTCCCTCTCACTTCGCGAGGTGGGACTAAAAAACAGCTTACGTCTGGTTCATCCATGAACCGGTACTAAAGGTGCTCGTGGGGCCCTGACCTTACGACACAACCTCATTAGTACCAGTTAGTGGCACGAACCGGTGCTAAAGGTTCGCCACGAACCGGTACTAAAAACTCCTCCCGCCTAGCAGTTGGAACCGGTACTAAAGAGCTCCTCCGCCTAGCAGTTGGAACCGGTACTAAAGAGCTCCTCCGCCTAGTAGTTGGAACCGGTACTTAAGAGCCTCCCGCCTAGCAGTTGAATGGTGCATCTTGAATGCACAAAAGTCTGGACTTGTAATAAGTTAAAAAATGAAATGCCTTTGTAACAGATGAGTTTAATTTCGTCATAAACCGAATACTTGAAAGAGATTGTCCAGTTTGTAAACAAAGTGCATCAAGTTTTTGCCGTAACCCTCTCTACTTTTTTGAACATGATATGTGGGTAAAATGATGATACCATGCCAAGTTTCAACTTTTTGAGTTCATTTGTAGTGCTTTTCAATTTCCGGTCATTTAGTTCTCAAAACAAATCATTAAATGCATGAAAAATAGCAAATGAAGGCATAAGCGGTTGAAAGTTGATGGCGTCGCTTTGAATGGTGCATACTTAAGCATAAAAAATATAAGAGCATTTAGATCATGATCTTATATTTCTTTACGATCTAAATTGTCAATATGATCTTATAACATCAAAATACTTTGATCATCAATGATCTTTGTGTGTACAATCTGAATTGTCAATATGAGTCATCAACGATTTATAAACCGATGAAGACTCATATTGCGCCCTAAATTCTACACATAGAGTTCAATGAAGACCAAGTGCTTGTGATAGTTTGAGAAATAACATATTTAAGGTGGTAAAAGGCTTGTTAGGGAGCGAGGTGGGACTAAAACAGCTTGCCATAACCTCATTAGTACCGGTTCGTGGTACGAACCGCACTAAATGGTGATGGTGGGGCCATAGCGTGACCGCAGGCTGACACAGCCTCTTTAGTACCGGTCGTGGCATGAACCGGTACTAAAGGTTCGCCACGAACTGGTGCTATTGATCGCCGCCAAGAACCGACACTAGTGTACACATTAGTGCCGGCTGAAATTCAAACAGGCACTATTGTGATTCACATTTGACCCTTTTTCTACTAGTGTTTTTCTGTTCTAACACTATTCTTTTACTGCGTTTGATGGCAGTATCGACTGCGGATTCTTCATGCTTACGAATGTTAATTCGTATCATGACGAGGTTCTTGCAAATTATTCTCATGAGAATATCGCGGATATCAGGAAGACGTGGCTGTACTCAATCGCTTCTTCTAACCTGTTTGAGACAGACTTCCAAGCTCTGTTTGGCTACTACACATGTAAGTATTTGGAACTTGGACTGCATACCTGCACTGCATCTTTCATTCTACCTGAACTTCATATTTTTCTCTGAACTTGGACTTCTGCTTGAGATCTGGCTGGGCCGCTGGTTTCGGAAGGAGAGGAGTATTTTCTTTGTACATGAACTACATTTCTATCTTTTTAATTTTGCTTATGTGTTTTGTTTCAGTAATTTCTACCCTTCCATTGCTTAAATGGACATGAGCATTTTCTTTTCTAATTGAACTTCAGAGATGATGCCTTTCTATGGTTTTGTTAGCTATAGTTGAATGATTTCCAGTTCATCGGTTTATCTTGAACTGTGCCTTTGGTTGTGCTAGAACTTCATTTAGTTTTTTACTGCAACTAATTTTTTTAGGTCAGCTTGAGTAGTCACCATGTCATCTTTATTAGTTGGACTGCACATTGTGATGTTCCTGAACTTCAGTTGTATTTAATGGTGATGTTTTCTCTTCCTTTTTCCTTTGACAGTGGATCCGTTGGAGTTGACCGATTACCACTACTCATTCCTCGGGTCACAGGAATACCAGCCTAGGGAGAAACCGATGAGTACAGCTCCGATAGAAGATGATAGACCTCGGACCCTTATTCCTTCCAAGTTGGGGAAGCAGGCTGGTGGTATTCGTGGTACTCCAAAAACCCCTTGCTACAGGAAGGCTGATGCAGTAGAAGCAGCCGAAGCAGAAGTGATTTCGTCCGATGATGATTTTCAGAAGATTGCTCAGCCGAAGAATGTTAAATGTGCTCCTGGTACTATTGCTGGTAGAGGTGGGAAGAATGCTGTCATCACCAGGAGGAAACCGGCAGTTGAGTCTGGGAACATAACTTCCTCCAAGAGAGCATCAAGATTGCCTTTGAAGTGGCGTTCTCCTATCACTCCCCTAAAAAATACAGTTACCCTCATCTATCCGAGGCCCGAAAGTTGAAACAGTATGTGCTGAGTTAAGATGGTCTGGAGAAGTATTCGGAGTGAGTTTTCTTATTATTTAACTTTGTTGCTGCCAGATATGCTACTCTGTGTCTAAAAATTCTGTTGTTGTAGTATGTGGGCTTCTGTTCATTTCTCCCTTGCCTTGGAGTTATAGTGTCTTAACTTCTGTTGCTGTATTGTCTGAACTGCCATTGTTGTAGTATCTGAACTCCTGTTTATGTCTCCTCTTGCCTTTTGAGTTATAGTGTCTGAACTTCTGTTTGTTGGTGTATCTGAACTTATAATATTTTTTACCATACTTTTTTATTCTGCAGGACAAGCTATTGCATGTTTACCATCCCTGGGAATGTGATTGACCTCACATGACATGTCCTTTATACCCTTTTCGGTGAAGGGCAGCAGATGGAATGAGACATAATGGATTATCTCATAAATTTGTGGAAGGATAAGCCGGAGACGTCTGAGATATTTACTAGTGTTGACAGGGTTGTACTTAGTCCCTACTTCATACAGGTTTTAGTTCTTTGCACCCCTATCTCCTTTTTTTGCCTTAGTTTTGTTGTAGTGGCATTTGGGAGGTGTCTTAATTGTGTTTTTGTGAATGCACAGTACTGCCTGGAGTATGATTTCTACACTGCAACAGTTCCAAAGTTTGATGCAAAAAAATCTGCTGGTCTCCTCCCAATGTTTGTTCTCAAGGAAGAAGACCTTCTTAACACAAAGCTGGTTAGTTTTTCATAACTCTTGATTTTTTTTAATTTCATGTGCATCCTTTTGCTAAGTTTGTCAAGAAGTTTTTGTTCATGCCGGTTCTTCAGTACATATGCTTTTATAGTTTGTGTTCACCGGTCCTTTCGTTCTTGGCAGGTTTTCTTGATTCTATTCAAGCCAATTGGCACAATGGCGCACTAAAGTGTGTACGTGGTGAATAGATATCGTGGGAGCATTGACATCCTTGATTCACTTTCTTATGCTAATATGGAAACGTCGCGAACGAGTTTCCACAGGGACTGTCAAAATATCGTGAGTGTTTCTTAGCCTGAACCTCTTTTCACATTCTCTTGTTTGACACGAAGTTTATTATGCCTTGTGTTGACAAAATATGTTGATGTTCTGTTTTTGGTAATACTGCTTGAACTGACTATGATTTGGAAGTTGAACTTCTGCCATTTTGTTTAGCTGCATCTTATGCAAGTGTCGCTTTTTATGTACCTAAACTTAACTATTTTGGTTAAGATGTTTTTGACTTCATCTAATTTTGTTATTTCTGGCAGATCAAGAGATTTGTTGGTTTGCGCGAGGAGGTGTACGGCAAGGCTGCGTACAAGGCGAGCAAGTAGCCTAACTGGGTGACTATTGCAAAGAGGCCTACTTTCATCGATGTTCCGAAGCAGAAGAGTAATGATTTTGGTTTCTTTGGCGTGAAGTTCTGCTCTTCATATGATGGCGATGAGATTGTTGAAGATTTTGGTGATGTGGAAGTATGTTCTGTCTTTGTTCTTGTCTCATCATCCTTTAATTTTCTTGTGTGTTTTTGCTGAGACGCTCCTGCTGTGGTTTTAAATATCCGTTACTAAACCATCGTTCACCTTTTCTTTGATTGCAGGCTGTTGCAGATGACTGGAAGGCTGAGTTCATGCACACTCTGATTTTTAGCGAGAAGAATGAAGTCATGATTTCAGAGCTCCCTAAAGAGATCCAGTCCTTTGGCCCGTGAATTCAAAGCATTAGTTTCATTGTAGATTTGATTTCGTACATATTTTTAGGTTTGATAATGATTGGAACAATTCCGTAAAGATTTGGTTGTAAGAATGTTTTAATGATTTGTATATCTATAGGAGCAACACTGTTACTTATGATATTGTGGAAAAATGTATTTGGTGTGAACAATGATTTGGCTTTGTGAATTTCAATGTACTGCGTCGTTTTCAGTATCCATGTGTTGAATTTTTTTTGCCCCAACAGATGTACCTGAACTTTTCCCTCGGCTATGGTTGAACTGCTTGATTTTTTTGTGTTGTTTATTTTTGGGCCCCCAACATATGATCGTAGACTTGAATTTCTGCTTTGAGATTTGGCTGGGCTGCTGGTTTCAGATGGAGAGGATATTCTGTGTTGTGTAATGTATGCTTTTGCGTAGAATCTATATTTGTTTTTTTTTGTGTTTTTTCAAGTGCGAATGTATTTCATATGTAACTTTGTGCAGAAATATTGTTGACGTTTCTTTATCTTTTGTCGGCATTGTACATGAACTTCTGCACGTATCCAAGCAGAATTTCACATTTGAATGCGTTGTCTTAGTTTATGTGGCGAAACTTTATTTTTTAAGCATATTTTTTCCTACATTGATTTTATATACCAGAACTTCTTTTGTAAGCTGACCTGAACTTCAAAACTGTATGATTATTTGCTGGTTGCTCTTTCATGCAATACCAGAACATCACCAGCACATCACTTCCTACCATAACATACCAGAACTTCTGCAGTAATCTTACTTGATCTTCACAGTGTATGTTTTTCAATTTATTACTGCTTGCACTTTCATGCAATACATCACCAACACATCACTTCCTCTCATAACATACTAGGACTTCTGCAGTAATATTATTTGAACTTCACAGTGTATGTTTTTCAGTTTATTACACCTTGCACTTTCATGCAATACATCACCAGCACATCACTTCCTTCCATAAGATACCAGAACTTCTGCAGTAATCTTACTTGAACTTCACAGTGTATATTACCAGGGGATGACATAATGTACTGCACATTGACACAACATAAGTCTGCATTGTGTTAATTGACCTATTCTAACTGTTCATGAGCCTTGCGCTCCTCATAGGCTTTAGTGGTAGAGGTTTTTGCTTGACATGTACCTCTTCCTCTTCATCGTCCTCTTCCTCTTCATCGTCGTCGTCCTCTTCTTTGATGGTGTCTTCAGCTTCGTCTTCCTCTTCATCTTCCACCACTTTCTTGTTGATGGCTCTAGGTTTTGCTTTATGTTTCTTCTCTTTCCTTTTGCTTGTCTTTTCAACATCTGCGCGCTTCGGGCATGTTCTTGCATTATGTGGTTCATACTCCTTGCATATTAATCTTCAACATCTCTGAATCTCCCTTCATATTTCGTAAACCGCCATCTGCTTGAACCGCCGTGACGTCATCCTCCGATCGCAGCAACGGGGTGCCTTGACGTCATCCTTAATAAAGAAATCCAAGCAGTAAGATTCCTTCATTTAATACTATCCGGAAATCGAGGACATTGCGTCGTCGCCGCTTTGACTCCTCGATTCTCGCGCTCGTTAATTGCCCCGTTTCCTTATAAATAGACCGGCAAGCCCCTTTTCTCTTCTTCTTCCGCGCTTCTTCTTCCTCGCGACGCTCCAGCTCTGAAGCTCCGCCGCCGCCTCCGACCTTCAAACGTCACGTCAGTGCCAGGCCGCTGCATCAACCTGATCGTACCAGAGGCTCTCGGCGCTCCTCCGCGGTTCTGCGCATCAGGTAAGGTCCCTCTTCAAGCCCTAGATCCGCATCTGAAGGTCCTGTTCACCTCGTAGTTCATAGGTGTTCATCTTAGTTTCCTCATACCTGCCCTGCCATGGCCGTACGATTCAACCGTACCATACATCCTGTGCGGCGACTGCTCCGCTGTCAGTTTAACTCTTTATGCATCTTTCTTTTGTTCGAGACCCTCTAGTTTAGAACGCATACGAACCTTCCTGCCCTTTATGAGGCTTGCATAGGTCGCATAAATTTTCTTCTTGAATCTTGGTAGATCCAAATTTCCTCCATTCGCATGTGAAAACTGTTTACATCCACACTTAGTAGATTTTCCGATTCATTTCTTTGGGCGGTTTGACTTTTGATAGCTAATCCGTCCTCCATTAGTCCTCGTTAAACCGAATTGGAAGCGGCTGCCGAATCGCTTTGTTTAACATTGTATAATGTGTGCGAACCGTTTAACGATGAATCGTTTTCCCCTTTCCTCTTGCAGTTTAGTCTTACGGAATGGCCAAACAATTCTCGGCATGCAATTGGGTCGGTCTAAGATCACCGAGGCGCAACTCAGCGGATCGTCACCACGGCGCTTTAGCTTCTAAAACGTCCTCCTTTGGCGGGTTCCGGATGCGAATGCCCTCCCAATCCGCAAGAAGGAGAAGTAATTGTGTTTATGCAGCACTTAGACCGGGGATTCTGCCCGCCCGGATCAAAATTCTTCCGGGATGTCCTTGCAAGTTTTCAACTCCATCCACAGGATATTGGTCCAAACTCCGTGTCAAATATATGCAACTTCCAAGTTTTCTGTGAAGTCTACCTTCAAGAAGAGCCATCTGTGGAGCTGTTCCGGGATTTCTTTCACTTGAACCGCCGTACAGAATTTTCGGATGGCCCTAACACGGAGCTGGGCGGCGTTTCAATCCAGAAAAGGAAGGAAGTAGATTTTCCTCACGCCAAACACCATAGCCATCCAAAAGATTGGAACAAAACCTGGTTCTACTACCGGAATACTGCCCCTGACAACGAGAATCCTTTGCCGGGCTACCGTCCTCACCGGCTCAGCAACCATCATCCGTTGCCTTTACGCTTGACCGCCGCAGAACGGAAGAATTTTGCGCCTCAAATCATCAAACTCCGGGCTCTAAGGGCCAATGGACTAACTGGTGTGGACCTCGTGCGATGCTGGGTTTCTTGGGGCATCTTGCCATTAAGCCGCCGGCCCGGATTGATGCACGAATACACTGGCAGCCTCCAAGACCCTCAAAGACGTCACGAGCTGCCAATAACTGAGCTTGAAGTCACAGAGGCAGTAAAGAGGCTGCTTGATGAACCGATCTCTGTTTGCAGCCAAACCGGGTTGGCTCCATTCTGTGTTGCCAACAAACCGCCTGCGGTAAGGCTTTGCTCACCACTTTTTCTGACATTTAATGCTTTGTTGATATATATATTAATCCTTGTTACCTCTCAGGCTAACAGCTCCTTCTGGAAGCGGACCAAACCGGCTCGGGCTCCGCGTGTAAAGTCCAAGACTACCAAGAAGGCTGGCAAGAGGAAAACCGCCGAGTCTTCTGATCCGCCGGAAGACGAAGATTCAGAAGCTGAGGTAAAGCTTGATATCCTCACGAGGGAGGCGCCATAAACCGGCTCTCCTCTTTAAACCGGCTCTCCTCTTTGTGTTTCTTCTTGCTTGTAGCCTGTTCCTTTTTATTCTTCCTTTTACTGACAATTTTAACTCCCAGGATGATGCTGAAGCCAGTCATGCCGACCATGTTGAGGTAATCTTTCTTTCTTCCGAATCCGACCTCGTGCCGGTTAAGAGAATTCGCCGCCTGACGGAAAGTGAAAAAATCTCATTCCTATGCTCATTTGAATCCAAACCTTTCCTTGAAGACACAAGAAGTGAAGAGCGCCCGCACGACCCGGCATAGTGGTCAGCAGATTACCTCATCCGGTTTACGGATACACCAACCCGAGCGTCGTCCGTGAGGTGATTTGTTCTCTGGCGTTATCCTTTAAAGGTTTCTTCCGATGCCCTCTCAATCCGTCTGACCCGAATTATCAGGCCTCGTCCAACTCCTCTGGCGGTTCATCAACCACACAACTGCCTCCGCTTAAAGTTGCTGCAGGGTAAGCACCATACTGCTGTCCCGCCAATTCGGTTTACAATTGCGTTGGTCGGTTTACCTTACTCTAATTCTGAACATTGCAGCACCAAGGCTCGCTTGAGTAAGAAAGCGAAAACCCTTGATCCTACTGCGGATGTTGATCCGGAAAAGACCCGGAGCAGCATGGCGAAGATCTGAAGTCGTTAAAATAGCTCGCGGTTTGAACCAAAGCGACAACGCTGATCCGCTGAACTTGAACCGGACGCCCAAGTGGAAACTCACATCCTGCTCCACCGAGTCCAGCCACCGGCGGGTCGTGGCTGTTGAACCGCCGAGCCCAAAGAAGACCGCCAATCTGGCCAGCCCGACCAAAAATGATGGCGTTATAGTGGCGGGCGCGGCTACACCACTCCTAGCCAACCGGTCGCTTTAGCAAAACACAGCGCCAAGGAAGAGTCCACCTCCATGAGTAAAAGAAAGGAAAACCGATCTGTCGACATGACAACCTCTCGCCCAAGAACTTCACTCCAGCTTTCGAACCGACTCTATACAAGTCGTGACTTCGAAGCCGGTCTGGTAAATCGCATGAAGGACCGCTATGAGGTAAGGAGTTATGCCTCTTGTACTTTTGCTGTGTAGTAGCCCCCAAGGGTCGGTTCAACTTAGCATAGTTAAACCGGGACTTAACTTTGTATAGAAACCATACGCTTTCAACTTCAGTGCTGTAGCCCCCAAGGGTCGGTTCAATCTTAGCATAGTCAAACCGGGACTTGATTTCTGTATCCCCATAGCAAACTGAGATCAACTAGCCATTAGCCCCCAAGTGCCAAGTTGAATATTTGTATTGAGCTTGGGACTTCATAATGAAACAACTAACGTGCTCCCTTTGTTATCAGAATGAGATATACCAGCAAACCGTGCAGCTCAAGGACCTTCGTGCCAATCTGGAAACTCAACAGGCAGAAACCACCAAGGCCAAGGATGAATTGAAAACTGCCTTGGCCACTATGGAACAGCTGAAGGAGTGGTATAAATCCGAGCGGGCCAACTGGGACACCGAGAAGGCCGGTTTGAAAAAACGGGCGGAAGATGCTGAATCAGCGCTTAAACCGGTGACTGAAGAGCTTACCAGACTAAAACGCCAAGTTCATGCCATGACCTCTGCCATCTTTGGTAAGAAAATTTGCACTGATTACCCCTATTTTGATATTTTCGCCGGTTTAACCTGAGCTGTCTGAAACCGGTGCAGGCAAGCGGATTGCTCATGTGGGCTCTGATGTGCGGAAGAAGCTCAAGGCCGCTTATACGCTGATTGAGCAGCTGTATACCGGCGCCCAGCGAGTCATATGTGCCACATCGTACGACAACACGGCTCCGTCCTTGATCAAAGATACGCTGGACAGGCTATCCATGATTCCGGCACAGCTTGAAGAGTTGAAACGATCCGCGGCCCGGGCTGGCACTTTACTGGCTCTAACCCGCGCTAAGGCGTGGATAGCGGACCTTGATCCGGCTGACATAGCCAAGGGTTTCCCCAGCGCTCAAGAGAACGGTGAAGCCTTTGATAATGACGCATACGAAGCGGATAACAAAGGAGATCGTCCTTTGGCGAGTCAGCGGCAGCAAAGCCAACTGGCGGTTCACCGCTCTTTCTATGATCACGAACAACAAGCGGGTGGAGTTTGTCATTCGGAAGTGCGAGCCTTGTTCCCCAATCCGTAAGCACACTTATGCCCCGGCGTTGATCCGGCTGAGCTTATAAGTGAAGAGGCTGTCTTCGGGCCTTAACCGGATTGACTGGTCTACCAATGACTTCCGCCTTTGGGTGATGAAGAAGAAGAAGTTGAACCGATGCGGCGCCCCTCTTCCTCCGTCAACCCGGCGAGGAAGCTTAATCCGTCAAGCCGGGTGATGCATCAGAAGCTGCTAGACATAACGCCATGCGAAACACTAGGCCTTGGAAGGCTTTTGTAATAGAATAGCTAGCACTTTGTTTTTGAACATGCTTTTATGTCCTCAGTCTGTAACCTTTGCGCGGAGGTGCTGATACTTTGGTTTGAAGATTTGAAACCTTCAATGCGTTTTGCCTGCAATCACAAATTCTTAAACCGCCACGGCGGCTTGTGTCGCCAGCCGGCTTGTGATGCCGATATATTTATATAAGAAAATATTGATGTATATGATCAAAACTTTGTGATACAAAAATACCTGCCCGCTTCGGGCATGCAGTTGGCTTAGCCAATCTTGAGGCGGAGGTTGTATAAACCATTACCGTCAAAGGAGAAAACAACTCCTGTGTTTATAACGCCGGTTTACCGTGTAAACCGTGTCGGATCATAACAAGCCCCCTGTTACTCCATGATGGGATGTTAACAGAAAAAATCAAACCGAAACAAATAACTCCGGATTAAAAAATGGACCGAATTCCGTTAATTGACAGCTTGAACCGGTTTAAAAAGGTTACCGGTTTAAAAAGGCCAATAAAAATCAAATAACAGTTATGAAAACCATATGGAAGCAAAGGCAATGATAAAACCGTTTGCAAGAAGAGGCTTTACTAAGCCGATCAGATGGTGTTACCATGGTCGGACAGGACCAAGCTCCCCATAAGGTGTAGCTATGGTTCAAGTCAGCCAGGCCCCCAACTGAAACCGTGGCATTATGCCGGCCAAGTGGCATGGCAATGGTTGGGTTCGACCAAACCCCAAGTGACTCTATGACCTTAGGCCGACCAAGAGGCGTGAGTGGTTCAGATGTGACCATGTCCCCAAGTGATCTGGTGGCTTTCACCCATCAAAAGGTGTTGCATTGGTTCGGACACGACCAAGCCCCCAAGTGACATCTAAACTTCTGAAAAACATCCTCAAGGGGTAAACCGGAGGCGCTTTAAGACAACAACTCCATGTAACCAAACCGGATGTTTCTGAGCGGATACCCGCTTCAATGAGAGGCTCCGGTTTATTGCTTTTATTCATAATATATACATTGTCATAATATGTACATAAGGAGAGCCGATGGCTCGGGTATAATAAGGCGAAGATGAGCTATGTTCCACGGCATGTTGGTCTCCTCTTCGGCGTCGTGAGTCTTTATGCTCTCGAACATCGATCGAGATAGTATGACCCGTTATGCAGATTCTTGCTGACCACAAAGGCCCTTCCCAAAGGCGGAGATAGCTTGTGCATATCATGCGGTCTTGAATGAGCGAAGCACCAAGTCTCCTTCTGAAAGGTCCTGGTTTTAACCGCCGATTGTGATACCGAGCGAAGATCCTGTTGCTAAATCGCCGAGCGAGCAGCCGCCATATCTCGCTCTTCATCCGGTCGATCCAAATCGTCTGTCGTGCAGCCTCGCTATCCGCCTCAACATAGGCTGCCAGCGAGGTGACTCATAGCGGATATCGCTGGGAAGGACTGCCTCCGCTCCATAGACCATAAAGAAGCGGTGTGTATCCGGTGGATCTGTTAGGGGTAGTATTTATACTCCATATCACAGATGGTAGCTCTTCTACCCAACAACCCGGCGTCCTCTGTAAAGGGACCATAAGCGGGGCTTGATACTCTCAAGATCTCTGATTAGCTCGTTACGCTTGACCATTGGACTGCGGGTGGGCCCTTTGAAGAAAGCGTCAAGCGGATCGTTCACGTTCACAAAACTCCTTCATGGCTCCCTTGGACAAATTGGTGCCATTGTCCGTGATGATACTGTGTGGAAATCCAAACCGGAAGATCACCCTTTTTATGAACTGAACCGCCGTGGCTGCATCACACTTGCTAACAGGCTCTGCCTCGACCCACTTTGTAAATTTGTCAACTGCGACCAGCAAGTGCGTTTTCTTGTCCTTGGACCTTTTAAAAGGCCCCACCATGTCCAGCCCCCAAGTTGCAAACGGCCAAGTAATTGGTATCATCCTCAACTCCTGGGCCGGTATGTGAGCACGTCTAGAAAACTTCTGGCAACCATCACATCGCCGGACCAGATCCTCCGCATCAGCATGGGCAGTCAACCAATAAAAACCATGGCGGAACGCTTTGGCAACCAAGGATTTTGAACCGGCATGGTGACCACAGTCCCCTTCATGGATCTCATGCAATATCTCACAGCCTTCCTCAGGGGACACACAACGCTGAAACGCCCCTGACACACTGCAACGATGCAACTCGCCATTAACAATGGTCATAGAATTAGACTGCCGAACTATCTGTCGGGCCAACATCTCATCCTCTGGTAACTCGCCCCGGGTCATGTATGCCAAATAAGGGAGCGTCCAATCCGGAATGACATGCAAGGCTGCCACCAACTGAGCCTCCGGATCAGGAATAGCCAAATCTACTTCATCAGGAAGCTTGACTGACGGATTGTGCAGTACATCAAGGAAGACATTGGGCGGGACCAGTTTGCGTTGAGAACCCAGCCGGCTTAAGGCATCCGCTGCTTCGTTCTTCCGACGATCCACATGGTCCACCTGATATCCTTTAAAGTGACCTGCAACAAGATCCACCTCCCGACGATATGCAGCCATGAGTGGATCTTTGGAATCCCAAGTACCTGATACTTGCTGGGCCACCAAGTCCAAGTCACCAAAGCACTTAACCTGGCTTAGATTCATCTCCTTAGCCATCCGGAGACCATGGAGCAAAGCTTCATACTCAGCTGCATTGTTAGTACAGGGAACATTAAGCGAAGAGCGTAATGAGAACTTGTCACCTCGTGGGGAAGTTAATCGACTCGACCCCGAGCCCTCAATTGCTGGACCCATCAAAGTGGATGGTCCAATAGGTATGATCGGCTTTTCTTCAGCGCTTGCAACTCCGTCCAATCATTAATAAAATCCACAAGTGCAGGATTTGGCTGCCGTCCGAGGTACATACCGTAAACCGTGCGGCCCAAGTTCTATGGCCCCTTAGCAATCCGCCCGATCGCCTCTCAGTTCGTATGATATCGCCCAAGGAGCTGAGCTGACCACCGTGATGGGATGCCCTTGAAAATATTGCTTCAGCTTCCGGCTTGCCATAAAAACTCCATACACCAGTTTCTGCCAATGCGGATATCTCTGTTTCGACTCAATGAGCACCTCGCTGATGTAGTAAACCGGCCGTTGAACCGGATATTCCTTCCCTGCCTCCTTCCGCTCTACCACAATGGCCACGCTAACTGCCCTGGCATTAGCAGCAACATATAGCAGAAGCGGCTCCTTGTCAATGGGAGCGGCGAGAACAGGCGGGTTGGCCAACTGCCGCTTTAAATCCTCCAATGCTTCATCGGCGGCTGAAGTCCAGACAAACTGATCCGTCTTCTTCAACATCTGGTACAAAGGAATGGCCTTCTCTCCGAGGCGGCTGATAAACCGGCTTAGCGCGGCAATCCGACCCGTAAGCGCTGAACATCATTGATACACTTTGGCTTAGCCAGGAGGTGATAGCTGTAATCTTCTCGGATTAGCTTCAATCCCCTGTTGGACACAAGGAAACCCAATAACACTGCGGAACACCAAAAACACATTTGGCGGGTTAAGCATCATCTTGTACACCCGCAAGTTGACAAAGGTTTCTCTCAAATCCTCAATCAATGTTTCCTTCTTCCTTGACTTAACCACAATATCATCCACATAAGCATGCACATTCGACCGATCTGTTCATGCAAGCAATTCATCACATAGCGTTGATAAGTTGCTTGGCGCTCTTGAGCCCAAAGGCATAGATACATAGCGAAGGCTCCAAAAGGAGTGATAAGCGCCGTCTTCTCCTGGTCATAACCGCCATCTTAATCGATGATATCCGAATATGCATCCAAAAGCTCAAGCGCTCACAACCCGCCGTAGCATCAATAATTTGATCAATGCGGGGAGGCGAAAGGATCTCTTGGACAAGCCTTGTTAAGATCTGTGTAATCCACACACATGCGCAAAGTGCCATTCTTCTTAAGGACCAACACGGATTAGCAAGCCACTCGGATGGAAAACTTCAGCGATAAACCCTGCCGCTAAGAGCACAGCAACCTCCTCTCAATGGCCTTGCGCCTCTCCTCGTTAAACCGGCGAAGAAACGCTTTACCGGTCTGTACTTGGGATCAACATTAAGAGTGTGCTCAGCGAGTTCCCTCGGTACACCGGCATGTCGAAGGTTTCCATGCAAAATGTCGATTCTCACGGATGAACTTCGATGGCGCGCTTTCCTATTTAGGATCCAAGTTAGCAGCGATGGTGAACTTCTTGGGACGAATCGCCGGGCACAAAATCAACAAGTTTAGTCTCGATCGCGATTTAAACTTCAAATCCGGATCGTGCTCTGTAGTTGGCTTCTTCAACGGGGTCATATCCGCCGGATCAACATTGTCTTTATAATACTTTAGCTCTTCAGTGGCACAAACCGACTCTGCGTAAGCCGCATCACCTTCCTCACACTCCAAAGCGATCCGGCGGCTCCCATGAACCGTTATCGTCCCTTTGTGACCCGGCATTTTCAGCTGCAAATAAACGTAACAAGGCCGTGCCATAAACTTAGCATAAGCCGGCCGCCCAAATAGGGCGTGGTAAGGGCTT
The DNA here is from genome assembly GCA_021605205.1 of Aegilops longissima. Classification (NCBI taxonomy): domain Eukaryota; kingdom Viridiplantae; phylum Streptophyta; class Magnoliopsida; order Poales; family Poaceae; genus Aegilops; species Aegilops longissima. Next base: position 28,717,542 of record CM038676.1, read on the forward strand.
TGAATTTTCACCACCTCAAACATCAACGTTTCCGATCTGGAGTCATGTTCATCCCCAAAGGCCACCTCTAGAGCTATCTTACCGACCGGGTATGCTGACTTGCCAGGCACCACACCGTGAAACACTGTGCTGGACGGCCGAGATGCCTATCCGTTAACCCCATACGTCGGAAGGTCTCGTAGTACAGGATGTTGATGCTGCTAACTCGTCCTCCCTACGTGCCCTGGCCCGGTCCACCACAACTTGAGCATCTTCGAAGCCACCCGCCGGGTTGTTGCCACGAGGCGGACCGCGCTGCGCATTGCTTGATACGGCCGGTTCATCTGCGCGCCGTCTATAACTCCGGCTTGGGCGGGGTGTGGAGTGGATCCGATCTCGACTATATGAATATGCTTCCTACTGAGCCAGGGCCGTCCTGAGGAGCTCTTTGGCCCGGCGTGTTTCTACCGCCTGCGGTGAATCGCCTTCGATCGGAATCGCCTCCAACCGTGCCGCGGCCGCAACAAGGTTATCCATCGGGTTGGAGTAGTGACCCGGAGGTGTCTGCCGCGATGCGGGCGGCGCCGGTATGATGGCGTGGCAGATCTATCACACGGGGCTGAACCGGCGCGGCCGTCCCAGGTGCTTCCGGCCGGTTTACCACCGGCGGCGGATTACTGGTTCCTGCCCCTGGGGTATTGAAGAACTCTCTTCCCTCGAAAACTGAAGGCAAACGGGATCTGTACTTTCTTTTCATGACTTCATGTGACACGCTCTGATCCAGCATGAGCTTATAAGCCTGCGCATCCAAACCGGCCCGTTCCGCCGCCATCCTCACGTCCGCGGCTGCCAGATCCGCTTTAGCCTTAGTGATTTGTTCCTTCACCTTTGCAATCTCCACGTTGTGCAGGTCCTGATCCGCCGGATTAGCCTCGCCATGGCGCGTAATCGTCGAATAGCTCGATAAAACTGAGCGGCGGGCGCAGGCCTCCTTCGGCTGCCATCACGCTGCTGAACCGGCGACCATCGGTGGCGCAGTTGAAGAGTGAAGCGTCGCTTGTGTACCGGCCATGAAGATCCCAACCCGGTTGGGTAGATCAAAGGGTCGGAATACTCTCCCGTCGGAACAGCCCCGATCGGCCATCTTGCGGTGATACGGAGACTCGGTTTCTCCGGTTGACGACTTCGTCATCGAGTAGACAACGGTTTCGCCACCGGATGCTGATCCGCCCTCACGGTCTCCGTGGATGACTCCCAGAAGCACGCAGCGACCGGTTTAGCGAGGCAGGACTCTTCTTTGCCCGCTGAGCCGTCTCGGCGGGTCGGTGCGGATGTCCGGCCCAGGCCCTGGCTCGCCGATCTTGCCGATGAACACGTGTATGCCACCAAAGGGGACCCGGTACCCGTACTCAATCGAGCCGGCCTCGGGGCCCCAGTCTGCATCGTCGATGTAGAGCTTGCCGCGACGACTCTTAGTCATCCGGCCCACAGCATAGCCTTCGAGTCCTTCGAACTTGCCCTCTAAGATCATCAAACCATCGTGCGATATTCCCACGGTGGGCGCCAACTGTCGTGGAATTGTCACAGCAGATGTCCTCGTGAAAGGACTTAGTCGCAGGGCCATCGTACGGGTTAACCTAGAGGGGTTAATGCGGACACAAAGACACGGGAGTTATACTAGTTCGGCCCCTTCGATGAAGGTAAAAGCCTACGTCTAGTTTGTGATGGGATTGATGTGATTTGGCGACTAGGGAGCAATAAGCCGCCTAAGCCTCGAATTATGCGTCCCTAAACCGCCGCGGTCGTCCCCTTATATACGGGTTGGCCTTGCGGCGGTCTATAGAGTCGATCCGGCTCATCCAAGTGTCCGTCTCGGTCTCTTCTCTCTTATCTTACAGCACAAGTTACAAGACTAAGGTGGTTTACATAAACGGACCCTAATCCGCCTCTGGGCTCTGGGCCTCAAGCGTGCCTTCGTGGGCCCTGATTATGGACGAGGATAACCCGGCCCCTTCAGGGCGGTTTACATTCAGCAGTTATATCCTCGACACATATGCTACAAAGTCTGTTGCTTGCTTTCTTTGGGTGTGGTCCCTTCTTTTGTTCCATAACTTTGGGCTGCTGTTTTTGAGATTTGGGTTGCTTGACCTCGTCAGCATTGTTTCTTTCCAAGAGTGTTGGACAGGTCAGCTTGTTGTGTCCCGCAACCTGGTTGCACACACTGCATTTCCTGTGTCCAAGTGGCACTCCGTTATCATCGAGCACAACGACTCTTCCTGCAGGTGGTGCCTTTATTTGAGCTCTCTTGTCACTTTTCTTTGCTGCAGTAATTTTCTTCCTAACCTTTGTTTCAGAATACAGCGGCAGTTTCATCGTCTCTTGCTGTCGCTGCTCCATTGATTGGCCATCACCCTGCTTGCGTTGGTTGGCTTCAGCGGTGGCGTTGAGCATTTCAGATGCATAATAATGAAGGTCATCTTCAATTTAAGTGCCCTCTTCAGCCATCCTTTCGTCAGCATCCGCTTGATTTGTTGAATGTATTGCATCAAGCTCTTCCACGAGCCTCTTGAGAACATAGTAGGCTCTGTCATATTGCTGGTCACATCTCATCGCTTTCTTGTTAACCATCAAATTCAGCTGCAGCAAGATGTCTTGCTTTGATAGCCTTGAGCTGCCATCCGATGTGGTTGTGTTGTAGTCCCTTGTATCAAAGGTTGGTTGTGATTTTACAGTCTTTGTGTACCTTTTTAGGATATACTTGTTTGGAAATTTTTCAGGCTTGAGGTAGTCTAGTATGTTCATGATGTGAAGGAAGAACAGGCCTGCATTTTGTGATGAATGCAGAATACATAGTTTGTGAGCCAGCAATGAGTTTCATAAATTCTGATATGATACTACTAGTCTAGCTATTTAATGAGTTTGTTTTTTCGCTCACATGTGTGTGTCCAGAGCTTGCATTCACATTCGTATATTGCATTCTCTGGGTCAGCTACAACCTGGAATTCATGCTTTGACCAGGAAAATCTTTCTTCATCATCATGGCCAAGCTTGTTGTGGTAGTACACAAGGTACTTAGTGGGCTCTTCAGATGCTTTCTTGCGAAATAGCGTGGCCTTTCTCATCCTATTCCTCATCGTAGTGTACACGGCTCGTGTGTACTTGATAGACATGTCTTCCTCGTAGCGATAAGTTGTTTTGTCACAGGATTAGTGCACAAGTCAAAAAGTGAGATATTAGTGAAGCGAGTCATGGGTTTCATTTTTAAAATTCAAAGTGCACATGTTGAAGGTAAGCAGAACATGATGGGGTGTTTTGTACTTGCCATCATACCATCTTTGGTCATTGTTTGCTCGTTCTCATACGCATCCGAGTTTGTATGCCGGCATTGACCGCCTAGCAAACTTGTGTAGGTTACGGGTCCCCTTGACAAAGCGCTTTCTTTAGCACATGGTTCATGCTCTCGCTTCGTTGTGTGGAAGTCATCCTAGCACATAAAATGTTCTTGTAATATGCTGAAATTCACATCTTCCTATCACTCCAGAGCTGCGTCATCATCTGGTCGTTCTCCAGGTTGTAGTTGTGCACGAGTTTACCCCAGGCATCTTCAAACTCCGTTGGCATCAGCGGCCAGTTTAAAATAGCTGTGAACTCCTCTTTGAATGTTTTATACTTTTTGTACAGCAACGCGAGGTATTCCCTCTACTTCTTCATGATGTGCCAACGGCATAGCTTGTGGACGGTGTTTGCAAATGATTGTGGTATAGCTTTCGCCATCGATGGGCATTGCTCTACATGAATTAAAAAATGAAACTTGATTCTTTTTTGGTACAGATGGTGAACTTATGTTGTACAAGTACTTGAACAACACATCTTGGCAGTATGGTATCTAAGAATGTCACATGTATTTTTTCTTTACAGCAGTGTTGCTGAACTTCTGTGTTACCAGTGCTTGAACTTCACAGTTAGTAGTAGGACAAACTAGTAGTGTCGCACTCAAAAATTTTCTTAAAGCATTGTTGTTGAACTTCTGTGGTAGCAGTGCTTGAACTTCACATAAATAACTATATTTTTCTGATCATGCTACATATATTTATCTTACAGCTTTGTCCCTGAACTTCTATGATTCATGTATTTGAACTTCACATTCCTAACTAATTTTTTTCTAAACATGTGACAGATAATTTTGCTTTCTTGTACTGCTAGTTGGACTTCTGTGCTAATAGTGGTTGAACTGCATTCTTTACATTTTTTTAGACAAAGCCAATGTACCCAACACAGACCCTTAGACCGAAAAGATGATGAAACTTGAAGAGTTTTTTTTAACTCGCCTATTAGAATGCAAGTTGGGTGCTTGTTGTTCATGCACCGTAGAAATGTATCGAACAGCCACTTGAATGACTTTGCATCTTCGTCTCTTATCAGGGCAACAGCAAATATCATTGACTGCAAGTGATGGTTTGTTCCAACAAACACTCCCAGAGGCATGTGAAATCTGTTGGTCTTGTAAGTTGTGTCGAATGTTATAAAATCGCCAAAGTCCTGATAGGCTCCTCGGCAGCTTGCATTGGACTAGAAAATATTTTTAATTGACTTGTCCTTGTCCACCTGGATGTCAAAAAACTCATCATTTATTGCCTTCATGTCTTTGAAGAATGAAACAAGTTTCAATACATCATCCAAATCATCTTTCCTTGCATTCGTGGCTTTCCTGCAAATCACATGCAAACATGCATTTGTTTATTTTTTGCTAGCAAAGGGTTGTGAGCTAGGATGCTATTTTACATTGCAGTATGTGGGTGTTTGAATACTTACTGGTTTAGCAGGTCTCGTCCGGTCATGCTTAGGAAGTAGCTTCCATCTTCATTTTCAGACAACATGGACATGATTGTTGTGTGCTTGACATCATGGTACAGCAGGAGCTTTACGTACTCCAAAATAGTGGGGTCATAATTCTTGTGTGAGTGCAAAAATACCAGCATGTCATCAGTTTGCATGAGCTGGTGATTATGATTGTACTCAATGTCCACTGCCACGCATGTGTCATCCTCCTGCACCCTCACCCTCATTCTTGCATTGTAGCCTGTCCTCTGTGATGTTTTGTTTCGTTTCCTGTTGGCCTCTGAAACATAAGATGTGTGTATCCCTTGGAGGCGCAAACAAAATACTTGTGGTTGTCATTTTGCCCCGTCTTCCTGATTCCAAAACCAGCATGTCTGGCGTATCTGTTATAAAATTCCCTTGCTTTCTCTACATCTTTGAATCGCATCTTTAGTCTTGGTATTAGATACTCCGGTAGATCCGGCATCTGCAGAAAAAGAAAAAAAATAATCCAAACATCACGTTAAAATGCAGTTTATGAACTTGTTATCCTGGAGGGATCAGAAAATTTGCAGATAATACAATATGCGTATGTAAATATATATTTTCACTTACGTGCGTGTATGATCGCAACTCTGCCGGTGTCATTCTTTGTCCCTCAGGATGGGGCATGGCGAGTAATCATAGCAGGATCAGTGATGGATTCGAGGAGGAAGGAGGGCTGAAGATGGCCTCTCTCTTGTTTGCGTCCTTTTTGCTTGAGGTGGTTGTGGAGGTATTGCGATCCTGGTCTTGGTTTGCTCTTTTGTTTTGTGAAGCAATCCATCTACCTTATGCCCCGTACAATTCAGACTTGTAGCGGCAGCAGCAGGATCCAACGGTGGTAGTGTGCAAAGCACTCTCCTCCGTGTGTGTGTTGCTGTTGGATTTGTCCTAGGATCCGGTTTAGTTTCTTCGCTTTTGCATTGATGAGGCACACCAGGATAACCTCCAGAGTTACATGCAGGACTTGAGCTAACCCCCTCCTCCATCGGCGTGCTTGGGAGTCCGCTGGTGGATACAAAGAATCTGCGGGGGATTTCCGGCGTCACCCAATTAGGTGGAGGCGCAAACTTGTGCGGATAGGGTTGTGACCCAGCATCTTGTAAGTATCCGTGTGTTTCGGGTGTCATCCATTTTTGGTCTGGAGCAGGTTGGTAATGTTGTTGGTGCGTTTGAGGTGTGACCCATTGAGGGGGTGGTGCAACGCGTACAGGCTTTAGATTGTGTACTTGCTGCTGGGAACTTGTAAGCTTCTTCATGCGTCTCTCGTATTGCTGACATAAAAGAAAAAAAATTCTACTAGCACACAAGTTATATCTGCCTATACCTTTGTAACTGAACTTAACATTATTCACATCCTGAACTTCTCATATAAAAGTGGTGAGAGCCATCACACTATGCACTGAGCTGAGCATCTGCCAATACCTTTGTACCTGAACTGAGCACCCTTCACAGAATGAACTTCACATCCTGTTTTTTAATTCTACAATATTTGATTACTTATATGTACCTGAACTGAGCACTCTCCACAACCTGAACTTCATGTTTTGCAAAGGGGAAACACTGTCTACAGTTAAAAAACCTGAACCTTCATGAGTTCGAATGGTTGGACTGCTAGTGAATACCAACAACCTGACCTTTATGTGATATCACATGCATGTTCTATTTTCCTTTTATTTTTTTGCACAGAACCAGACACATAGCAACCTGAACTCTAGCACACTTACTAGTTGAACTTCACATGTGAATGTGAATGCAGGCAGATTTTGTAGTATTTGTAGCCTGGACTGAGGCTCACACACTACCTGAACTTCACATGCCTCCAAGCAGGCAGATTTTACAATGTTGTTTTGTAGCCTGGACTGAGGCTCACACACTACCAGAACTTCACATGGTTATAAGCAGGCAGATTTTAAAAAAGCTTTTTGTAGCCTGGACTGATGCTCACACACCACCTGAACTTCACATAGCTGTAAGCAAATAACAAACCGAAGGAAGGAAGAAGTTCAACCATACACTGGCTAGAAGTTCGGCCAACCTTTTTCCAGCAGCTGATAGGCCACCTTGAGAACAATTCGTCATGGAGGTATGAGAGGAATTCCATGGAAATCCATGTCTTGCAGAGGGCGCGAAGTTCATCTGCACGAAGCAAGAAGGTTAGAGAAGGCAAGATTGAAGAAGAAGGCAAAATTGGGAGGAAGTTCATGTACTGTTGCCGCTGAATTTGAGGGAGCAGCAGATGCCGCCTCTGTGGAGGAGTTGTTCCGTTGGTCGCGCGCTTCTTTGTAGCTTGCGTCGAGACAAATCATCTGTCTGCCAAGCCTTGGTGGTGGCGATGGGGCGAGATGCGGCTTCACGAAGTCCATGGAAGCTTGGTAGCGTCCAGCGACGCTGGCTCCTCTTGCGGCGTCCACCGTCGCTTCGCTTCGCCACGCCGGTGGCCGCCAGAGCTGGAGACGGAGGGGAGGCGGACCCGCCGCCAGAGCCGGGAAGGAGGAGGCGGCGGATCCGGCCGGCCAGAGCTGGGAAGGAGGAGGCGGCGGATTGATCGGCCAGAGTGTAGACGGGGATCTGGCGGATCCGTGAAGATTAGCGCGAGGAGGAGGAGCGGCGAGGAGGGGGGCTGGCACGGCTCGGAATCGAGGGGATCAGGTGGATCCTGTCGAGGCGTCTCGGATCGGGTGGGATCCTGTTGGGGCGACTCGGGTCGGGCCGGGCAGTTCAGGGAAGTTCGGGAGGGCCTTGTCGGTCACAACCTGAACTGCCTGAGTAACACGCCTGACCTTCTCTGTGAACTAGGTTGAACTTCCCGCAACATTGCCCAAATAGGGCTTGCTATATATCGTTGGAAAGCTATGGACACCAATATCATGACTCAACTTAAATTTTTGGCAAAATATAAGCGGTTAAAGAGCAGTTTTAAAAACCTTTTATTCTTCGCACAAAAAACGTGAATCGGATTTTCGATCGCATTTCTAATTCCCTATAATATGGCGTTGGAAAGCTGCTGCAAAACCGCTCCTTCCATATGTTGAAAGTTTTTTTTAATTCCCTATGGTTAAAGAGTAATTTGGAAAAACGTAAAATTTCGTAAACCGAACAGCTGAGTTCGTTTTTTCGATGTCATTTCTAAACGGCTAATCCAATGGAGGCATATGCTATGGCGTTGGAAAGCTTATAAAAATTTGCTACTTTTTCATCTTGATTTTTTGTTAATTTTTAACCGTTTAAGAGTAATTTAGAAAATGGTCCAAGTCTTACCGAGTTCATATTTTCGAGCTAATTTTTTAACCGTACGTCCGAATGCAGCAAATGATATGGCTTTGGAAAGCTTGAACAAATTCGAAACTTTTTGGTACGTATTGTTTCTCCCAATTTTTTATGGTTTTAAGTCAGTTTCAAAAATGGCAAAAAACATGTTTTCGCCGTAATTTCTATGAACGTTATTGGAATTGGGAAAATAATATACCGTTGAAAAGCTACGGAAAATGCGAAACTTTTTCATGTTGATGGTTTTCTCCGATTCCTAACCGTTTTCAAGTAATTCCGAAAATGGCAGGATCATTCGTTCTGCCTCTACCGCGAAACAGATTCTTCGAAAATGCACCGCGTGAAGAACCTGAACTTCTCGGTGCGTGTACCTGAACTTCACTCTGTTTTTCACGTGATTTTTTTGCTCGTAGATCTTCATCCACTGCTCGTAGCTCTCCATCCCACTCGCGGGAATTGAGCGAGTGATATACCGATGGAAAGCTGCTGTAAACACGCAACTTTCCCGTGTTGATCATGTTTTCATATTCGCGACGATTTTGAAAGTTTCTCATCTGAAATTCATTCAGCGTAGTAGTTGAACTTCATGCTATTTTCACGTTGAACTTCTGTGATGTATTTTTGTTTGTACACGCACCTGAACTTCCCTCTGTACGAACTCGACGTTTATCAGAATTTTGAAAACCGTTTTTTCTTCATACAAAAAACATGGATCGTATTTTCGATCGCATTTCTAAACCGTTTAGCAATTAAATACTCGTTTTAGATAAGAATCTCCCTCATAGGCGGATTTTGCACTCGGGTCGCGAAGAACTCGCGTTTTTTGCGATTTTACTGCCTGAGTTGTTCGACCTGAACTTCCCTCTGTGCTAGCTTGAACTTCCCGCAACATTGCCCAAATAGGGCTAGCTATATACCGTTGAAAAGCTATGGACACGAGTATCATGACCCAAGTTAAATTTTTAGCAAAATGTAAGCGGTTTAATAGCAGTTTTGAAAACCGTTTTTTCTTCACACTAAAAACGTGAATCGTAATTTCGATCGCATTTCTATACCGTTTATCGGAATGAGGCAAGTAATATGGCTTTGGAAAGCTGCTGCAAAACCGCTCCTTCCACATGTTGAAAGTTTTCCCTAATTCCCTACGGTTAAAGAGTAGTTTAGAAAATCGTAAAATTTCACAAACCGAACAGCCGAGTTCGTATTTTCGATGCCATTTCTAAACGTCTAAAGCAATTGAGGCACATGATATGGCGTTGGAAAGCTTATGAAAATGCGCTACTTTTTCATATAGAAAGTTTTTTCTAATTTTGAAAGGTTTAAAAGTGATTTAGAAAACGGTACAAATTTCACCGAGTTCGTATTTTCGATGTATTTTTTTAACCCTATGTCCGAATGCAATAAATGATATGACGTTGGAAAGCTTGAGGAAATGCGAAACTTTTTGTATATATTATTTCTCTCAATTCCTTACTGTTTTATGTCAGTTTTCAAAATGGCTAAAAACGTAGTTTCGCTGTAATTTCCACAAACTTTATCGGAATGAGGCAAATAATAAACCGTTGAAAAGCTAAGGAAAATGCGAAACTTTTTCATGTTGATGGTTTTCTGTGATTCCCTACCGTTTTCAGGTAATTTGGAAAATGGCGAGATCATTCGTTCTGTCTTTATCGCGAAACAGATTCGTGAAAAATGCATCGCGTGAAGTACCTGAACTTCTCGTTATGGAACCTTGAACTTCACTTTGTTTTCCACGTGCTTTTTTTTGCCCGTGGCTCTCCATCCACGCACCGGAACACTCACCGGAATTGAGCAAGTGATATACCGATGGAAAGCTGCTGTAGACACGCAACTTTCCCGTGTTGATCACTTTTTCATACTCGCAACGGTTTTAAAAGTTTTTCATGTGAAATTCATTCCGTGTAGTAGTTGAACTTCCAGCTGTTTTCACGTTGAACTTATGTGACGTATTTTCCTTTTGTAATTTTTCTTATTCATTTCTTTAGTGTTACACAAAAGATATTCTTTTTGTACAAACCTCTCTCACAATATTTTTTTAGCTTTCTCCGACCGAGGACTTGAACTTACACAAATGATATTCCTGTTGTTTTGAAGTAAATTAGAGAAATGAAGAGATCATGATTTCTGCCTTCATTACAAATGGAAACGCACTTCGTGAAGTAGTTGAACTTCTCGGGCATGTTTGTTTAAACCTCACTCTGTTTTTTATGTGCTATTTTTTGCACTGCGTGAAGTAGTTGAACTTCTGGGGCATGTCTGTTTGGATTTCAGTCTGTTTCACTTTATTGTTTTTTCTTATATGAAATACACTCCATGTAGTACGTGAACTTCTGGTTATTATCACTTTGAACTTCTCTCTGGTTTGAGAGAATTATTTTAAAACACAAAAAATAACATATTTTTATGTATTTTGGACATCTAAATACACGGTGAACCTCTCTCACAAGAATTTTTTGAACTTTTCCTCACCGAGCACTTGAACTTCTAGCAACCACTTTTTTCGTTTATGAGTTGTTTTTTAAAGTGCAAAAAATTGTGTTGTGCTTTTTATTTTTTGAACAGGTAAATCCTAGGTTTTAATAAACTCCAAACTTCCCTGTTATTTCAATATGAACTTCACCTTTTTATATTTCGAGTAAAGAATTGTATTCGATTTTTATACGGAAAAAATCAAACATGGAAATACAAGGTGAACCTCTACTTAAAATTTTGAACTTCTCGGACGAGCACTTGAACTTGTTTCAACAAACCTTTTAAGTTTTAATTTTTCTATACTTTTATTGTCACCTGAAATGCATTCCTTGCAGTACTCGAACTTCTCGTTGTTTTCACTATGAACTTCTGTCGCTTTTTGTGCATACGTCGAATTACACACAATTGAATGTCTGACATTATTTTTTTTCCATTTTAAAACATGTAATTGGAGGTCGGATGTCCCGCAATATAAATTCTGAACTATGCAAGGTGGTGCACGTGAACTTCTTGCAACAAATCTGAGTTTATTATATACTTCGAACTTCTCTGTTATTTTAATTTCAACTTCTTAGTGATATTCTTGAAAAGCAAATATGTTTTTAAATAAGCATCAAACTTTTTTTTTTGTAAATTGAACTTCATAGTTTTATTTTTTCTTAGAAACGGTAGTAATTTGAGTTTCCCGTATACATCGAACTACTCCTATTTTTTAATTTGAACTTCGTCATTTTTATTCTTTAGTAACAAGGAAAAATCTGAGTTTATTTTATAAATATCGAACTTCTCTATTTTTTTAATTTGGACTTCTTCGTTTATTTTCTTGTAGTAACGGAAAAATCCTAGTTTTCTAATAAATATTGAACCGACCCGTTATTTAAATATGAACTTCTAGAGTTTTTTTTGTAAGAAACGATGAAAATCCTTTTTTACGAATTTTATACTGCTCTATTTAAAAAAAATGTAAGTTCTTGTTTTTTCATTCCATAATAATGAGGAAATCTGTTTCTTTATAACTATCGAACTGCTCCGTTTTTTCGATTTTGAACTTCTAGAGTTTTTTTAACAGGTAAAATACTTTTTATATAAATTTGTGTTGAGATGCTTTGTTTTTTTGTGTTTCACCTTCTTGGGGTTTGTAATAAACATTGGACTTCTTTGTCTTAAAAATTTAGAAATCTAAGTTTTTCTAGAAGCGGAAATCCATGTTTTTGTATAGTTTTGAAATGATCAAAATTTTAAATTTGAACTTCTTGATTATTTCAGAAATGAGGAAAATCCATTTTCAAAGATGGAAATCCATGAGCTTTTGTTTTCTCATTATTGTCGAACTCTCAATTTATTAAATATGAACTTGAGAGTTTACATTATTTTAAGCGGTCCTTATTTTGTTCTTCGTATAGAAATATCGTGGTGCTTTGTTTTAAAATTTGAACTTCTTGGTTATATTTCTAGAACAAAAAATCCAATTTTTTACAATTGAACTCCTTTTTAGTTTAATTAGAACTTCTCGGTTTAACAGGAAATGGAATGCTCTGTTATTCTAATTTTATAAATTTTGAACTTCTCTGTTATTTTATTTTAACCCATTACTTATATTTTTAGAAAAAATGTTTTTACCTATACATCGAACAATTTTTTCTTGAATATTTTTCTAGAAACAAGAACAATGTGTGGTTTTTGTTATGCATAGTGCTCATCCGTTATTTTAATTTGAACTTATTGGTTTTATTCTTTTTAGTTATGAGGAAAATAAGATTTTTTTTCAAACTTCTTTGTTCTAAAATTTGAACTTCTTGGTTTTATTCTTTTAATAATGAGAGAAAATTGAATTTGTTATTAACATTGTACTACTCTAGTTTCATCCAAACTTCTTGGTTTCTTTTTAGAAAATGCGTATACTGCATCCCCTTTTTATTTAAAATTTTGTTTTTGCATTCGAGAACAAAGAGAATATCCTTTATCTTGTTGATGTTTTTGAAGTGAATTTTCAAGGCTTATTTTTTGTTTGTGCTCTTTTTAAATTTGTTTGTCACTTGAGTTTTAAAAGAAACACAAATCTCCCATGTTTTCCCTTGTGTGTTTAATTTTTTTTGAACTTGCTGAGATACACATAACACACTTGACCTTCTCGAACACAATATTTTGACCTTCACAAAAAAGTTAAAGCAAATTTTTAGCACAGTAGTACAAGCACAACAAAGCATTCATCCAATTTCTATAATTGTCATCTTTGACTTTGAAAAAATTGTAGCATAATAACATCTAGGTGCAAAACCAACAAAACTGCAGGTGCTAAAAGAGTGGGCTGCAATTGAGTCATTTTACCAACAATTTTTGTTGTGTTTAGCAACAAAGTTTGTTCCTATAACATCACACCGCCTAGTAGAGAGGAAACATCAATGTACAAAATGTTGGTACCATGATGCTACTAGAAAGAAGCAGCAACAAGTCCAAGGCTCAGACAAATTAACTCCCTCACTCATTTCCAGCCAAACCTCAGTACCACAGTACCTCATATGTAATGCCACATAAATCAAAAGAAAATACACGCTCAAGTCAGGAACACTCGACAGGCAGCAACATGTTTTTGTTCACCATGAATAGAACAGGTTTTATACATCTACAGAAATAAATTGCATCAAAGCCACCGTTAAGATTACAAAAATATTCATAGCAATCTGGAAAACTACAGATGCTGGGACGGACTTTACATTACCACAACATCTTTGTGTTCTTTGTTGTGAATACATATTTTTGTTCACATCTTCACAGTACACAGGACCATCTTTCAACAAAATGAGCAAGAACAAGATAGTGACCGAGAAAATAAAGAAGAAATTGACCCAAACACATTTCGAACGGTCCCAAAAATGAAGTCAGGACATCATCTTTATTATGTCCTGCTCGCTCCTTTTCCACAGCTCATGTCATCTCATCATGCAATTTAACAAGTGACAAATCACCAACCATATATGTGCAATGCGGACAGTAGAATAGCGCTGCCGCTCAGGATGTATCTACATCAGCTGCCTAGTTGCCCACGGCCACGGGGTCGACGACGACGGAATGCAGCGCTCGGCACATCTCTCCGCGACTGGATGCCCACATCTGCATCGTTTTCACAAGGCAAAACAAAGAGTTTGTGATGAGAGCTGCATCGACGAATATAGTTAGGCACTCGCGGCACAATTGAATTTCAGAGTTTCAGTTAGAGCATCCCTTGCTGTCCGCTAGAGGAGTGTGTAGAGTTTCAGAATGTTTTTGCTCGGTGCCTACTGATTTAGGCTAACCAACCATCTAAGAATTATGTAAAAGTAACTAACAGTAGTACCAGTTTGTAGACAAATTATTTTTACTGAGCTGAAGGTATATATGGATGGTCTAATTTCATGGCAAATTCACTAGGTATGAAATAAACAGAAGTTCAGAAGAAGCTGGGCAGAAGTGCAAAACTTGAAGAACACTCACCGCCGGGAGATTTTGGAGAAGAATTTCCATAGGAGTGGACGCTGATTTTTTGCTGCAGGGGCCTAGACTCAAAGCTCTAGACTCGGTAGGAAGTTGGAGAAGTTCAGAAGAAGTTGGGGGGCGGGCCGGTCGCCGGAAGGGAACGCGGGGGCGCGCGACTCGGGAGGCGGTCGATCTCGTCGCTGTTGAGGACGTTCGGCGCCAGGTGTTGACGGGGCCGGTGGTGAAGAGGGCACCGGTGGCGGGGGTCCCGGTCGGTGTGGGAGAGGGGGGCGGGGCACCGACAGCGGGGAGGTTCGGGCCACGGCACGACACCAGTGACGGGGAGGTTCGGGGCGGCACGGCACAGGCGATGGGGAGGTTCAGGGCGGCGCGACACCGGCGGTGGGAGGTGAGTAGGTCCAGGGCGGGGGGCATGGGCGGTTAGCGCCGCGGGCGGATCCAGGGGAGGAGGGGCCGCCGGAGGCGGATCCAGGGGGAGAAGGTGGGTCCATGGGAGGATCCGGTGGTAGAAAAGCGGCACGGTGGCCGGATCAAGGGTCGGAGATGGCGCGGCGGCCGATCAAGGGTCAAAGGTGGTGCAACGGCCGGTTTCAGGGCGGGTGCGGCGCGGCTCGGTGGTGGAAGCGGGTGGAGGAAGAAGGTGGACGCGGGTGGGGGAGAAAAGGGCTTTGTTTCTTTATTTATTAGTACGGGAACATCCCTACGGCTCCTATATAGACACGGTTGTGATCCAAATAACTATTCTAATTCCTAGTGGTAGCATCTATTTTCCCTATATAGGACAAATTTTATCTACAAGCAGTGGTAATTACCCCCTAGCTGTCTGTCCTCCACGTGTCACTTCTTATCCTAAGCCAAACGGGTTGGTGGGTGAGAAAGAATCCAATAGCCGCCAGCTAACAAACATCTAATTATAAATAATTAAATAAATGGTGAGAGTTTGTTCAACAACCTGCTATTTCCTTGGCCGGCCGAACGAAACACCATGAACAGATAAGATATTTTTATAAGTTGAACGTGCTGGCCCAAACATCTCTTGTTTTTTTTTTTTTTTTTTTTGAGGAATCACTTGTATACTTCTGGCTCGAGTAAGTAGAACTATATGGTTTGGAAAATACTAGTATATAGTATATTGTTTGGAAAAACAGCATGTAGTATATTGTTTCGAAAATAGTATATCATGGAGTTTGAAAAAAAGTATATTTGCGAGCTATGAATATATAGTTTGTAGCATCGAGTATATGTACGGTGTGAAATTAAAAGGAGTATACAGTATGGTAGTATGTAGTATGGAGTACACAGTGGAATTGAAAGGGGTATATACAGTATGGTAGTATGTAGTATGGAGTACATAGTGTGGAATTGAAAGGAGTATATTCTATGTGCGGACGGGTATATATAGTTGGAAAACGTGTATTTTGGTGTATATGCATACTTCCCGTTACAAAAAGCAGTGTCTATATATACTTACTGTGGCATATGTTCATTTAATTTGTATGCCCATATATCGTCATGTGCATATGATTTATAGGCATGTGAAATAATCTGTTTTGGAAGACCACAGAAGCATAACCATAGGGTATACTCTTATACGAGTATGTACGTATGTGTGTAATATAATTTTTACATGGTATAGGATAGACTAATTTTCCGATGGAAAAGTAGGCAGAATATACAAGGAAAACTGCAAGGAAGTATATGTTTTTTCTTGAGGGAACCTCAAGGAAGTATATACTATAACCATAGTTAATGCATTTCAGTGTTAAGTATACCAGCTTGTACATGGATGTGACATATTACATCACCCGTTGCATAAGGGGAGATACGTTTATAGGCGCATCGAAGCAAGAACAAAGTCTTTTTTCCCGCAAAAACAAAAAGATGTACATATACATTCTGAGGGACGCCTTGCTGTTGCTGGCTTGCTGCTCATCGTCAAGTTGAACGACCTGTATCATCATGGTGGAAGCCAGTGATCAATATGGTGATGATGGCTAAAGAATTGCATGGTCCGCAGCGTCAGAAGGGAGATCTATTTTGGGACGGAGGTGCGGTTGGGCGGTCGGCCGTGCCATAATGCATTCGATCTGTTTCTTAGTGAAGGCGACGTGCGCTCGGCCAGCATATGGATCTGCATACAGCATGAGGGAAAATGAAAAGCATCAAAATCTCCAAATTGATTTTACGAAGGGATTAGATAGACATACTTATACACACATGCATGCAACGGGGATATGAGACGAGGTCGATTCAATATTCCACGGTGGCGGCAGGTGCCGCAAGGTCGCGGATGTCGATGGTGGCGGCAACTTTGGTAGGCGCTGCGCGTTGGCAGACGATCACGACGAGGGCTGCAGCTGTAGGCATCGGGATGGTTACGTCGACGCAAGACATGCCATGGCCGACGACCGAAGAGCGACCTGAGCGACGTCGGAATTCAACAAGACCAACAAAAAAATCAATTAGGATGCTGCATGCAAATCGACTAGAGCATCATGCATACCTTTCTTTTCGCGTCGTTTGTTGACTCGCCGGTGCACTGATGCATCGTTCTGATCTAATCGTAATATAGAGACCACCAAAACGAATGGATGAGCCAAGAAAATCGGGAGGTCAACTAACTAACGTGGAGCAAATAAAATCCAGTTTTTCTCCATCGTGACCCGTTAAGGAACGCTCGGATCTAAAAGCAATCGGACTGCAGTAAAGATAGAGGTAACTACCACCTAGTGGTAGCACTACAGGAAAATCCTGATTTCCCGTGTGTTAGCCTATAAGCCGAGAGCTATTTTTCGGGTACTCGGCTTATCTTACTCTAAGCCGAGTCCGTATAAAAAAACACCCGGCAAATTCGAAGGGCTCGGCTTATGGCTATATATAGGCCGAGTGTTGCAAAAAGGCTCTCGGCTTATATAAAACACACGGTATCTACTGAAAAAGGCACCCGGCTTACAGCCCGCACTCGGCAAATGCAACTGCCACGTGTCTACAACGGAGCGGACCGACGGCGCCGTCACGGAGTAGCCTATAAGCCGTGTTCCCTGCGGTAGCACTCGGCGTATAGGGTATATAAGCCGTGTGCCTGCGATAATACTCGGCATATATGGTGTATAAGTCGTGTGCCGCTTTACAGCACTCGGCTTATAAGGTATATAAGCCGTGTGCCCGATGCAAAAGTGTGGCTTTTTTTTTTGCGACCCACGACAATTATGTGAAATTGATTTAAAATGATTTTCATTGCATTTATCTTTACTACATAATTTTTTCTCACTAATTTTCTTCCTACTAGTTTTATGGGTCTTATTTTGGAAACTCTCAATTTAACGCCACTTAAATATTTTGATGGCCTTGTACTTTTCCGACCCCCTAGCGTAGGCATATTATGGTCACGTGCAAAAGTCGCTACTGAATATTCAATCTACTCCGAGAGCTTGACTCTTTGTCGAGACCAAAACACGGGTACTTCAACAGCAGTATTAAGCGAGCGGCTGGACCACGGAGACGCGTGCCACCTCTTCGGACATGCCACCACACCACCCGCATGTATGAGGGCCCGGTGCGACGCTCCGGTGGCATTGCTACCCCCACAGCGCCCCCGTCCCGCCTAACCCTGTAGCGTTTGACCACCGAATCTAGCCCTTTGACTTTGCACGGACGGGATTTGACCAGTGGGCCTCTCCACCCTGTTGTGTTAGGTCAGCCCATAGGAACACTTTGGAGCAACATCCGGGCCAGACCCACGGCAAGATCCCCTCCGTGTAGACCCGACGCGTCCGTTTCCCCCCTCCAGGTGCCGGCGGCGGCGCCGTCCGTGAGGGGGGGCACACCCCGGAGACGTGTGCCGGGCATTTTCAACCGCCACAACACTTTCAGAATTGTGAGAGGCCGCCTACGCAAGATTTGACGGTATGCTAGCCCCCGGAGCCCGCCGGCCACAGTGGTAGACGCACGAAGAGCAATCCGCGTAGAGGGAAGTGTTCAGATACTTCTCCATCACGAAAAATTATGAAAAATTACCATCGGTCCTATAGCACATGTGCCCACGTCGTGTAAAAACTCATGATTTTATCACGCTCGGGTATTTAATAATATTCACGCGCGCCGTTTCCGCAGAACATTTACTACCGTGTCGCCGCGGTCCGTGAGGGGGCCACACCGGAGCGCGTGCCGCCTCTTCGGACATGCCACCACACCACCCCGCATGTATGAGGGCCGGTCGCGGCGCTCGGTGGCATTACTACCCCAGGGCCCCGTCCGCCCTAACCTGTAGCGTTTGACCACGGATCTAGCCCTTTTACTTTGCACGGACGGGATTTGACCAGTGGGCCTCTCCACCCGGTTGTGTTAGGTCAGCCCATAGGAACACTTTGGAGCAACATCCGGGCCAGACCCACGGCAAGATCCCCTCCGTGTAGACCCGACGCGTCCGTTTCCCCCCTCCAGGTGCCGGCGATGGCGCCGTCCGTGAGGGGGCCGAACCCCGGAGACGCGTGACGCCTCTTCGGACATGCCACCACACCACCCCGCATGTATGAGGGCCCGGTGCGACGCTCGGTGGCATTACTACCCCAGCGCCCCGTCCGCCTAACCTGTAGCGTTTGACCACGGATCTAGCCCTTTGACTTTGCACGGACGGGATTTGACCGGTGGGCCTCTCCACCCGGTTGTGTTAGGTCAGCCCATAGGAACACTTTGGAGCAACATCCGGGCCAGACCACGGCAAGATCCCCTCCGTGTAGACCCGGCGCGTCCGTTTCCCCCCTCCAGGTGCCGGCGGCGGCGCCGTCCGTGAGGGGGCATACCGAGGCGTGTGTCGGGCATTTTCAACCGCCAAAACACTTCGAGTGTGAGAGGCCGCCTCGCATGATTTGGCGGTATGCTGGCGCGGAGGCCGCCGCCCCACAGTGGTAGGCAGCGAAGAGCAATCGCGTAGAGGGAAGTGTTCAGATACTTCTCCATCACGAAAAATTATGAAAAATTACCATCGGTCCTATAGCACATGTGCCCCGTCGTGTAAAAACTCATGATTTTATCACGCTCGGAGTATTTAATAATATTCACGCCGCATCGTTTCCGCAAAACATTTACTACCGTGTCGCCGCAGTCCGTGAGGGCCACACCCGGAGGCGCGTGCCGCCTCTCTTCGGACATGCCACCACACCACCCCGCATGTATGAGGGCCGGTGCGGCGCTCGGTGGCATTACTACCCCGGGGCCCCGTCCGCCTAACCTGTAGCGTTTGACCACGGATCTAGCCCTTTGACTTTGCACGGACGGGATTTGACCGGTGGGCCTCTCCACCTGTTGTGTTAGGTCAGCCCGCCGGAACACTTTGGAGCAACATCCGGGCGGACCCACGGCAAGATCCCCTCCGTGTAGACCCGGCGTCCGTTTCCCCCCTCCGGTGCGGCGGCGGCGCCGTCCGTGAGGGCACACCGGAGGCGTGTGCGGGCATTTTCAACCGCCACAACACTTTCAGAATTGTGAGAGGCCGCCTCGCAAGATTTGACGGTATGCTGGCCCGGAGCCCGCCGCCCACGGTGGTAGGCGACGAAGAGCAATCCGCGTAGAGGGAAGTGTTCAGATACTTCTCCATCACGAAAATTATGAAAAATTACCATCGGTCCTATAGCACATGTGCCCGTCGTGTAAAAACTCATGATTTTATCACGCTCGGGTATTTAATAATATTCACGCCGCATCGTTTCCGCAGAACATTTACTACCGTGTCGCCGCAGTCCGTGAGGCCACACCCCGAGCGCGTGCCCCTCTTCGGACATGCCACCACACCACCCGCATGTATGAGGGCCGGTCGCGGCGCTCGGTGGCATTACTACCCCGGGGCCCCGTCCGCCTAACCCAGTAGCGTTTGACCACGGATCTAGCCCTTTGACTTTGCAGACGGGATTTGACGGTGGGCCTCTCCACCCGGTTGTGTTAGGTCAGCCCATAGGAACACTTTGGAGCAACATCCGGGCGGACCCACGGCAAGATCCCCTCCGTGTAGACCCGGCGTCCGTTTCCCCCCTCCGGTGCGGCGATGGCGCCGTCCGTGAGGGCGAACCCGAGGACGCGTGACGCCTCTTCGGACATGCCACCACACCACCCCGCATGTATGAGGGCCCGGTGCGACGCTCCGGTGGCATTGCTACCCCCCAGCGCCCCCGTCCCGCCTAACCCTGTAGCGTTTGACCACCGGATCTAGCCCTTTGACTTTGCACGGACGGGATTTGACCAGTGGGCCTCTCCACCCGGTTGTGTTAGGTCAGCCCATAGGAACACTTTGGAGCAACATCCGGGCCAGACCCACGGCAAGATCCCCTCCGTGTAGACCCGACGCGTCCGTTTCCCCCCTCCAGGTGCCGGCGGCGGCGCCGTCCGTGAGGGGGGGCACACCCCGGAGACGTGTGTCGGGCATTTTCAACCGCCACAACACTTCCAGAATTGTGAGAGGCCGCCTACGCATGATTTGACGGTATGCTGGCCCGGAGGCCGCCGCCACACGGTGGTAGGCGCGAAGAGCAATCCGCGAGAGGAAGTGTTGAGATACTTCTCCATCACGAAAAATTATGAAAAATTACCGCCGGTCCTATAGCACATGTGCCCGTCGTGTAAAAACTCATGATTTTATCACGCTCGGAGTATTTAATAATATTCACGCGCGATCGTTTCCGCAAAACATTTACTACCGTGTCGTCATCGCGGTCCGTGAGGGGGCCACACCCGAGGCGCGTGCCGCCTCTTCGGACATGCCACCACACCACCCCGCATGTATGAGGGCCGGTCGCGGCGCTCGGTGGCATTACTACCCCGGGGCCCCGCCCCGCCTAACCTGTAGCGTTTGACCACGGATCTAGCCCTTTGACTTTGCACGGACGGGATTTGACGGTGGGCCTCTCCACCTGTTGTGTTAGGTCAGCCCATGGAACACTTTGGAGCAACATCCGGGCGGACCCACGGCAAGATCCCCTCGTGTAGACCCGGCGCGTCCGTTTCCCCCTCCGGTGCGGCGGCGGCGCCGTCCGTGAGGGGGGAACACCGGAGGCGTGTGCGGGCATTTTCAACCGCCACAACACTTTCAGAATTGTGAGAGGCCGCCTCGCAAGATTTGACGGTATACTGGCCCGGAGCCCGCCGCCACGGTGGTAGGCGCCGCGAAGAGCAATCCGCAGAGGAAGTGTTGGATACTTCTCCATCACGAAAAATTATGAAAAATTACCATCGGTCCTATAGCACATGTGCCCGTCGTGTAAAAACTCATGATTTTATCACGCTCGGAGTATTTAATAATATTCACGCCGCATCGTTTCCGCGAACATTTACTACCGTGTCGCCGCGGTCCGTGAGGGGGGCCACACCCCGGAGACGCGTGCCGCCTCTTCGGACATGCCACCACACCACCCCGCATGTATGAGGGCCGGTGCGGCGCTCGGTGGCATTACTACCCCAGGGCCCCGCCCCGCCTAACCACATAGCGTTTGACCACGGATCTAGCCCTTTGACTTTGCAGACGGGATTTGACGGTGGGCCTCTCCACCCGGTTGTGTTAGGTCAGCCCATAGGAACACTTTGGAGCAACATTGGGCCACACCACGGCAAGATCCCCTCCGTGTAGACCCGGCGTCCGTTTCCCCCCTCCGTGTGCGGCGGCGGCGCCGTCCGTGAGGGGGGGCACACCCGAGGCGTGTGTCGGGCATTTTCAACCGCCACAACACTTCCAGGTGTGAGAGGCCGCCTCGCATGATTTGGCGGTATGCTGGCCCGGAGCCGCCGCCCCGCAGTGGTAGGCAGCGAAGAGCAATCCGCGTAGAGGGAAGTGTTGAGATACTTCTCCATCACGAAAATTATGAAAAATTACCATCGGTCCTATAGCACATGTGCCCACGTCGTGTAAAAACTCATGATTTTATCACGCTCGGAGTATTTAATAATATTCACGCCGCATCGTTTCCGCCAAAACATTTACTACCGTGTCGCCGCGGTCCGTGAGGGGGCCACACCCGGAGGCGCGTGCGCCTCTCTTCGGACATGCCACCACACCACCCCGCATGTATGAGGGCCGGTCGGCGCTCGGTGGCATTACTACCCCAGGGCCCCGTCCCGCCTAACCCTGTAGCGTTTGACCACGGATCTAGCCTTTGACTTTGCAGACGGGATTTGACGGTGGGCCTCTCCACCCTGTTGTGTTAGGTCAGCCCATCGGAACACTTTGGAGCAACATCGGGCGGACCCACGGCAAGATCCCTCCGTGTAAACCCGGCGCGTCGTTTCCCCCCTCCAGTGCGGCGGCGGCGCCGTCCGTGAGGGGCACACCGGAGGCGTGTGCGGGCATTTTCAACCGCCACAACACTTTCGAATTGTGAGAGGCCGCCTCGCAAGATTTGACGGTATGCTGGCCCGGAGCCCGCCCGGCCACGGTGGTAGGCGCACGAAGAGCAATCCGCGAGAGGGAAGTGTTGAGATACTTCTCCATCACGAAAAATTATGAAAAATTACCATCGGTCCTATAGCACATGTGCCCCGTCGTGTAAAA
This sequence comes from Aegilops longissima, assembly GCA_021605205.1. NCBI lineage: Eukaryota > Viridiplantae > Streptophyta > Magnoliopsida > Poales > Poaceae > Aegilops > Aegilops longissima. The sequence continues at coordinate 28,740,151 of CM038676.1, forward strand.
ACTCATGATTTTATCACGCTTGGGTATTTAATAATATTCACGCGCGCATCGTTTCGCAGAACATTTACTACCGTGTCGCCGCTGTCCGTGAGGGGGGCCACACCGGAGACGCGTGCCGCCTCTTCGGACATGCCACCACACCACCCGCATGTATGAGGGCCGGTGCGGCGCCTCGGTGGCATTACTACCCCGGGGCCCCGTCCGCCTAACCCTGTAGCGTTTGACCACGGATCTTGCCTTTGACTTTGCACGGACGGGATTTGACCAGTGTGCCTCTCCACCCGGTTGTGTTAGGTCAGCCCATAGGAACACTTTGGAGCAACATCCGGGCCACACCCACGGCAAGATCCCCTCCGTGTAGACCCGTCGCGTCGTTTCCCCCTCGGTGCGGCGATGGCGCCGTCCGTGAGGCGAACCCGGAGGCGAGCGTGCGCCTCTTCGGACATGCCACCACACCACCCGCATGTATGAGGGCCGGTGCGGCGCTCGGTGGCATTACTACCCCAGCGCCCCGTCCGCCTAACCTGTAGCGTTTGACCACGCGGTCTAGCCCTTTGACTTTGCAGACGGGCTTTGACGGTGGACCTCCCACCCGGTTGTGTTAGGTCAGCCCATAGGAACACTACGGAGCAACATCCGCGCTAGACCCACAACAAGATCCCCTCTGTGTAGATCCGACACGTCCGTTTCCCCCCTCCAGGTGCCGGGCATTTTCAACCGCCACAACACTTCGAATTGTGAGAGGCCGCCTTGTAGATCTGCAATTTCGGCATCAAAACCCTAGCGATTGCAATAAATGTCTCAAATATTCCACGCGGGTCCGAAAAATCGGGGCACGACACGTGTCATTCGATGGCCTCCTTTGATAGCACGAGAAGTTTGAGGCAAACCGAGTAACCGGGCCCGCACTTCCTTCACAAACCCGACTCGTTCCCTCTCGGTTTTCGGAGACTACATCGGAGATGTTGTAGTTTACAAGCAGCCGCATGGTAGGCCTGCTCAAACACGCCCAATCTTTTACGAGAATATTGGTAGCGATATTTTAAAGAATGAAAATAATGAAATAAGAGGAGAGGTATCATTTATAAGAACAATTAAATAAAAATACAATAAAAAGTATTATAAAAATAAAATATAATGAAAATTAAAAATACAATAAAATAAAAAATAAAAAATAATAAGTATCATAAAGATACAATAAAATGAAAACACTTAATTTATTAAAAGTAAAACTAATAAACTTTTTTATTAAAATAATTTTTTATAAACCGTGTATTTTCTTTAACACTAGGCTTATGGTGCTGCACCGGGCTTATAGTGGCTTGGGACTTGGCCAAAATAGGCCTTGCGATAGCTCATTTTGGCCCACCATCGACCCTCTCCCGCGCCTCCTGTCTCTCCCGCGCCTCCTGTCTCTCTCCCCCACCCGCGCCTCCCTGTCTCACCCACGCGCGCCGCTCACCCTCCACCCACCGTCCGCCTCATCCCCACCCCGGCGCCGCGCGCAGATCCCCACCCGCCCCTCCCCAAGCATGGGAGCCACAGTAGCCCTCCCATCGGCGCCGCAGCCGTCCCCGTTCGCCAGGTTTGAGGCTCTCGGCCATCTCCGCGCCGCCCTCCCTCCCGCCGGCTGCAGTCTCTCTCTCTCTCTCTCTCTCTCTCTCTCTCTCTCTCTCTCTCTCTCTCTCTCTCTCTCTCTCTCTCTCTCTCTCTCTCTCTCTCTCTCTCTCTCTCTCTCTCTCTCTCTCTCTCTCTCTCTCTCTCTCTCTCTCTCTCTCTCTCTCTCTCTCAGCAGGTCTTGGTTCACCGCTGCTCTGTAGGCTGCTCAGTCTCTCTGACAGTCCGGCTGCTCAGTCCGGCTGCTCCTCATCTCCTCCTCGCTTGACCCAGTGGCGCAGCGCAGCGCAGCCCGCCGCCTCCTCCCCACTCTCCCGTCGGCCACGGTCCACGGCTCCCGGATCTGAAGCAACCGCACCGTCTTGCCCTTGGTGCACATCAGCGAGTTCCCAAGACAACCCTCGCCGTCCCTCATTGTCTCTCTCTCTCTGTGTGGTGAACCCAACACAACCCTCATTTGCAGGTGACCTAACCAAGTTCTGAAACTTGATTCCATCGATGTTTGTAGTTCTCGAGCGAAGAAGTACACAAGAAAAGAGTACATGTCTATCCATTCTATTCTATTTATTTGATTACTTTGTCTCATTGCTTGATGTAGCTTTCGCTACTTAATCCACTACTCATCGGGGAAGATTTAGTCAGAATAACCCCATAACATGGTATCCATGAAATAGCCAAACAATTCGAAACATGGGCAGTCAAGAATAAATACAAACTCTTATACCTTTCACCAGCCAAACTTGAGTTTTACCTTGCCAATTCTTTGGAAGAATGCAAATGAGGGTACTTTTAAACCCATATGGGCCGACCAGCATACCAAATAGTTGTGTGCCAACAAAGTATGTTCATCACAAGTGCCAACCGTTAGCACGGCAATAGTTGCGTGAATTAGCAAGTGAACCCAACTACAAACATCAGGTCGGGATGTAAATGGACAGCTCATTTGGGCATTGTGGGACTTGCCCGCTCGACCACCACTTCTTATGTGGGATTATGTCATAGTCCAGTTAACTTTTTAAGTGGCGTATGTGGTGTCCACATAGTCCCGATTAGTAAGTTTTGCATGTGGATTATGTTTGATCCCATTTTCACTTTATTGCAGGACATGCATTAGTTTGACGTCGAGACCGTTGTCGTAGAGCTTCTTCTGGACGGACGACGGCACCGAACAACCGAGGGTAGAATCATTACGCCTCGTAGGATTTATGTATATGTAAATCATGTAGCTAGCTAGTCGCGTTACCTATCGTCTCCGTTCGAAAGAGTTACATTATTTATAAATATGCAATCTTTGTATATTTATAATAGTAACTCTTCGAATTATCAGCGTTTTCCACGGACAGCCGAGGATGTGTAGGCTGGCTTCATTTTATGCTCTCTCCGATCCAATACAGGATTTGGCAGCGTCTTCCCATTGTTCTCTGAATGCACATTCTCTCGGCTTGTTGCCGAGGCGTGTATTGGAGAACAGCGGAGGTGCTGCGAAATTCTGTGTGGATCGGAGTAGTGCATGAAAACAAGCCACCTACACATCCTCGAGTGAGATAGGACCTATCCTTACCTATTAGATAGTTTGAGTTCATGCGCAAAGCGTGAATAATTGTAATTAATTGAACTAATACTGGATGAAACTACTTGGTCAATGAAAATACATCGGATGGAGGATCGTGAGTGGATGTATAGTGGCTGGCTGAGTGGGGGAGGTGTGCTTCGAATGGATTACAAAGGCGAATCAGTTCTTGGAAGCAGCATTTGCCGAGCACCGGGATGTGGTGTAGTGTGGTGCCCTGCACTATCTGCGACAACAATAAGGAAAAAACAAAGGATGAAATGGGTGACACCTTCTCAAGAATGGGTTCATGCGGACTACCACGGTGGGTCGCACATGGTGAGCTGAGCCCCAACGTGCGAGAAAGGAGGTGGTGCGACAGCGCACAAGCTCACCGAATATGTTACTCATGTTGAATTCATGCTAGAAGACCTAGAAAATGCTGCAGCGCCTGAAAATCCAGTCGCGGTGAAGGGGACAGGGGAGGAGGATGAAGAGCAAAGGACTAAGAAGTTCTATGAAACTTTGAATGGGGCACAAAGACCACTACGGGCATCAGAGGTCACTCAACTGGATGGCATTGCACGCCTTCTTGCTGTGAAGTCCCAGTTTGGTTGGAGTAGATCATCCTTCGATACACTTGACCGTTATTCGCACTATATTGCCAAAAGACAACATTCTGCCAAAGAACATGTACGAGTCGAACAAAATCTTCCGTGAACTTAAGCTGCCATATGAGCGAATACATGTTTGTCCAAACACATGCATCTTATTTAGGAAAGAACATGTGAATGCAAATTACTGTCCAAAGTGCAAATCGTCTAGGTATATTGAGGTCGAAGGTGATGATGGTCAGAAGAGGCAGCTCACAATCCCCCAGAAGGTCCTTCGGTATCTTGATCCCATACCAAGGATCCAACGTCTCTTTATGTCCGCCGAATCTGCCCGAAACATGAGGTGGGCAGCAGAAGGGACTAGATACCGGCCTAAGATAGTGATACACCCGTCGATGCTGCAGCATGGAAGGAGTTAGTTAGCGATACCCAAACAAAGGCGGCAAAGCAGGACGGTGTAGCAATTGCGGTTACAACCGATGGGTTCAATCCATTTGGCATGACTAACGCCACATACAGCTGTTGGCCCGTGTTTGTTATTCCGATGAATCTCCCCCCCGGCTTCTGCATGAAACGACAATACATGTTCTTGTCGCTCGTAATTCCAGGTCCTGGATATCCGGGGAAGAAGATGAGTCTGTACTTGGAGCCGCTTGTGGATGACTTGATGGTTGCTTGGGATAAAGGAATACGGACGCCTAGCGCCCTAACAAAGAAGCACTTCGATATGTATGTTTGGTACTTCACATTCCTGCATGACCTACCGGCACGTGCGATTTTCTGCGGCTGGTGTGTACATGGGAAATGGCCTTGCCCGGTGTGTATGCAGAATTTGACGTTCTATTGGCTGAAGAAAGGTGGGAAGTATACCTGCTTTGACAAGCACCGTCCGTTCCTTCGTCCTGATCATCCATTCAGACAAGACAAAAAGAACTTTGAGAAAGGTAAAGTTACCAATGCTCCACCCCCAACTGTGATGACCGGTCACATGATCAAGGCTCAGTTAGATGGTCTCCAGCCCAATGCCACGGGGTCAGGTTTTGTCGGATATGGAGAGACACACAATTGGACTCACATACCAAGCTTGTGGAGGCTCCCTTACTTTAAGGATCTCCTCCTTCCACATAACATTGATGTAATGCACACTGAGAAGAATATCGCTGAGGCCCTTTTTGGCACAATCTTCGACACTGAGAAGACGAAAGACAACGTCAAGGCCAGACTTGATCAAGAGAAACTCTGTGACAGGCCACGTTTAAATATGATTGAACCTGGACCCAAAAGAAAAGGGTGGGGCAAGCCACCGGCCCCATTCTGCCCTGCAAGGAAGCATAGGAAGGTAATGATGCAGTGGGTCCTGGACAAATTGCGGTTCTCTGATGGGTACGCAGGAAATATAATGAAGGGAGTGAATATGAATACATTGCGAATAGGGGGGCTCAAGAGCCATGACTATCATGTCTGGCTTGAGCGAGTAATGCCGGTGATGATTCGAGGCTATGTCTCCGAGGAGATTTGGCGAGTCTTTGGCGGAGTTGAGCTATTTCTTCCGTCGACTTTGTGCTAAAGAGTTAGACCCACAAGTTATTGAGAAGCTGGAGAAAGCAGGCACGAGTTGGTGTGCAAGCTTGAGATGATCTTTCCACCAAGCTTCTTTAATCCGATGCAGCATATGATCTTGCATCTTCCATCTGAGGCACGATTGGGCGGGCCTGTACAGTACCGTTGGATGTATGCACCTGAGAGAGAAAATAAGAATCTTCGTGCCAAATGCAAGAATAAATGCCGTATTGAAGCATCCATAGTGAGGCCTACCTCAATGAGGAGGTGTCAAACAACACGACAAAGTACTATGATCCCAATATTCCCCTCAGCATAATCCAGTCCTTCGTTACAATGTCATCACCGGACGATCTGCCCCACTTAGCATCTTCGCAGGGGTAGGTGGCAGAGCAAGTGCTAGAAGGCCTAGGCACATCAAACATCCAGAGTGGACAATCATTATGTCGTATGTGTTGACAAACATGCCGGAAGTACAACCGTACATCGAGTAAGTGCTCCTATAGTTTTTTTGCAAATAATCACAATTAAGTTTGTGACTAACTTAGCTTCTTTCTCACTACTATAGCGAATTCACACTTGAGTGTTGGAACCTAGAAAGGCCCCCTACCAAGGAGGAGAGGGAACATATCTTTAAAAGAGGCGGTAAAGGAAATGGCGGCTTCATTCCTTGGTTCACGGCAAAAGTATGGCAATCCGTCCAACTTTCTTTTTGTGTCGACATTTCAAATTGGTCTTACTTCCAACTCACACAACAAACCTTTCTTATGAAACTTATAGGCAAAAAGGGACCCTATGAGAGCCGATTTGAAAGATTTTGCTAGAGGCTTCACATCTTCCGCTAAGAAATTAAATGCTTACGATGTGAATGGGTATCGCTTCCATACCCATTCTTATGATACAAATCGGCCCGGTCAAAAGACAATAAATAGTGGGGTCGTAACACCAGGGACAAATGGACTTCAATACTATGGAAGAATCGAGGAAATGATCGAGCTGGATTACGGTTTGGGTGACCGGGTGAACCCCGTTGTATTCAGATGCCATTGGTTTGACCCAACCAGAGTCAGGCGGTACCCAGACATTGGGTGGGTCGAAATTCAACGAGCATACAAGTATGACGGAGATGATGTCTATATTTTGGCTAACCAGGCCAAGCAGGTGTTCTATCTATCGTACGCGTGCCAAACCGCGAAGAACCTGAAGGGCTGGGATGTTGTGATCAATGTACCCACACATAGTAAACCAGCTTCTCCAACCGATGAAGATTACCAACGCATAAACCCCAACACATATGAGGGTGAGTTCTACCGGAAGATGGGCTCACGGGAGAATTTAGTATTCACTTGCCCTGATGGCGATGACATGGAGGTAGACGATGATCAAGATGAAGATGAGGGCATTGAAGCGGGGGATGAGCAGACGCTGATGAAATCATTGAAGACCGATGGACCTGAATTTACTTGAGCGAGCCCGTCTAGGTGAAGACGATGAGCCAAATGGTCCACTGCAGACTATGCTCGAGAATGGTGGGGACGACATGCGGCGACGATGATGATGAAACTCTCGGGCTAACTAATGATCCAAGCGATGAGGACTATGACTTTTGAAACTTGTAATAATTCTATGTACTATGACCTTGTACCAATGAGACGCGTGCGATAATGATGATGTACTTTTGGATGAAAACCAAGTCTATGTACTATGAACTTGTACTCCTGAATGTAAACTTTGTCGAGCTACCTACTTGATGTACTTCTAAGCGTAAGACAACTCTATGCACTATGAACTTGTGCTTCTTGCCAAGTTCTCGCCCTATGATTTTGAACTTATGCATATGATTTTTTATGATAACATATGAACTTTTAAACATGGACTTCTGAATTGCTCTACTTTTGTTTTGCATATGAAGTTTTCAACATGAACTAACTGAACTACTCTTTCTCATAGCAGGTGACCTGAAAGATGCCAGCAACAAAAGGAACAAAGGGAACAAAGTTGCAAGCATTGGCAATGTGATTGAAAGGTTAGGCAAGGTGAGGAGGGTCATAAAGAAGGGCACCAAAGGCAACTTCCATACAGGCAGGCAGGGCCAAACCTACACATGAGCCACGATGGATGGTACCGAGGTGAGCGGCGTGCTCGTACCACTTGTATCCGTGTTGCTAGCCCTATCCCCTCCGTCCATTCCGAGGAGGAATCGGAGGAGGAAGCGGAGGAGGAGAGGGAGGATGAGCTAGTTGTGGAGGAGGATGAGAGGGAGGAGTCGGAGGAGAGGGAGGAGGAGCCGGTTGTGGAGGAGTTAGAGGAGGGAGAGTATGAGGTGGAGACATCGGCAGAGGAGATGGAATGGCCGGTTCCTAAGGAGAGCAAAATCTGGTTGCGAGGGTGTCCACGCTCCCTTGAGACCATATCCACATAAGGGCCTCATTGTCAAACCAGTCGGTCTGAGGTAAGTGTTTGTGTGGACTCTTACTTGCGTCTTTACTTTTAAGATTTTGCAGATACTAACTTACTTGCCTTTTCATTGTGCAGGGCCTTGGTGGTTGATGGAGAGGACATAAAGTGCCACGCCAGCCAAGTAGCATCATTGGATGTCTTTGCAGCATTATTACCTGGCCTGGTCCCCATAGGAGACGGTGAGGAGGAGCCAGCTTGGTCTTGGGAGCATTGGAAGCGAGCTCCGGATACCAAAGACAAGTGGGGCAGGGTGTATGGTAGTGCCGCCCGGCGGGTGGTCAATGATTTTGGGTAAAATTCTTTGTCAATTTTCATAGTTATTTCTTTGCCAATCTTTAAAATCATTGCACTAATAAATGTTTTATCCTCTTATGCTCTTTGCCAGGACTTCTTTACTTGCGCCGAGGGTATGAAGGATGAAGCTAATGAGGTTGTGGAGGCGATTGCCAAGAAGATTGTCCAAGACATGCCCTATGAGGCGCGCGTTGATGCTGTGGTGAAGTATTTCGCGCACGAACGCAAAATGCTTCTCAAAAAGTCTCTAGCCCGGAGAGTCCATCTCACCCGTTCCATGTACATGAAGGTAGTTTCCTTTTACTTATGATTGCCTGGATCAAAACAACTTACCTTCATTCCTAAGTTGGATGTATTTGGCATACTTCAGGCGGTTCCCTCTTGGTGCAACAACAATGTTCCTTGCTACCAGCAAATCATATCCAAATGGATAGACCCGGAGTGGAGGGCCCAACATCGAATGGCTTCGGAGCGGCGTGCCTTGATGGGTGGTCCGGTACACCTTCAAGGCAACCTCAACCTCCACGCTTACGTGCAGAAGAAGGTAATAATATCATTCGGCTTCTCAACTTCTAAACTTGTGCTCTTATGGATATTATTGCTTCTATTGCAGAATGGGGAGAGAGGTGAGGGCCAAGAGAAGCTCAATACCTTCACGGGATTATGTCTCTCCCGCAAGTCAAAGAAACCAGAAGGGGGGTGGGTCAACCCAGGCGCTGGCTTGAGGATTGATGCATACAGTGGGAAGTTCAAGGAGCACAACGGGCCTGACTCTGATCCGGCCTCACAGGACATTGACGCTACAATTTCCCTCCATTCGGGAGATGGCAAGAAGGGTGGTCGGTTATATGTTGGTGACGGTGCCATCCGTAAGAAGGACATCCCAAAACTCTCTCACCTCCGTGCTACCACGTCGAGCTCAGGTCCTGCTATAGAGCGTCGCCCACAGCCTGGGCTGCACATGCTCCATCAACTCGAGGTATCTTTTGCTTCATCGACCTTCCTTGTGATTTCTTCTTTGTATTGCAACGATGGTGAACTTGTTGTGATGGAATATTGTAGGCCAATGCCAGGCTTCGAGAGGAGGAAGCCATGAAAATGCAGCAGGCCCTGTTTCAACAGCAAGAATTCATGATTAAACAACAGGCAATCCTGCAGGAGACATTTGCTCAACTCAGAAATAATATGCAGGGTTCCACTTTGCCCGTTCTTCCTCCTCTTCCGACTCTTCCTAATTTCAACTTTGTAAGTCTCTAAACTTTTCAATCATGCATCTTACCTTCATGCTTGAAGATCATGAATCTTACCATCTCATCCTCTCGTGCTTCAAGTTTTCTCAGTCGGGACAAGGCTCCAATAACTGTGTGGTAGGTGGATCTTCACCTGGCCAAGCAAGTCGATGACACCCACTACGGTTCATGTCGCTTCGACCTCCCCGCAACAATGATCACTTGAGGTAGTCGTCCATGTTTGTCCATTGTTGATGCTTGCGTCTTCTTGTTGCTTGTGCTTCTCAACTTAAAACTTGTGCATTGTTGATGGTAGAGTCCACAAGCGTCGATGCTTATATTGTACATATTTCCTAGCTTCTATTTGAGCCTCATATGTTGATGCTTGTTGACTCTTTTTCCTTATCCATCTTTGCAACTTATCTTTAGAAACTCATGCGTGTGATAATGGACTTATAGGTTTGCATTGCGGATGGCGTTGACGGTGGGCATATATGCTGCGGTGGAGCTCATTGGTTCATGCTTGGTGTGAACTTGGAACTCATGATCCTTTAATTTGTGAACCTCTGGTTGCATATGCATGTATGTTGTTGTGAACCTTCATTGGATATGTATGCACTGTGTGGACCTGAAACTTACGGTCCTTTCGTTTGTGATCTTTTGTTGCATACGTATGCATATGTAGACTCTGCACTCATGTATGGCTCGATATATGTTTGTTGGTCATGGTCATGTACTGCTGGATACATATATTTGTTGGATATATGTGCTGCTGGATAGATGTACTACTGTATATATGTTGTTGCTGCTCCCTGAAGTGATATATGTGCTGCTGGATAGATATACTAGTGTATATATGTTGTTGTTGCTCCTAAGCGCCTGTATAAGCGTTATATGGCCTATAAGCCGTGTAGCCCAGCACCTGGCACCCGGCTTATAGCATATAAGCCGTGTAGCCCAGCACCTGGCACCCGGCTTATAGCATATAAGCCGTGTAGCCCAGCACCTGGCACCCGGTTTATAAGCCATATGGCTGCGGACAACACATAAGCCGTGTAGCCCAGCACCTGGCACCCGGTTTATAGACCATCTGGACACATGAGCAGGCTATATAAACCGTGTACCTCAGTTAACGGGCACCGCTTATATATGTATATAAAAACCGTGTTGTTGTCGGCGGACACGGCTTATATATAAACCGTGTGTTCGCGGCCGCATACGGCTTATATAGTAACCGTGCGGTTTGCGGTTGCACCCGGCTTATATATAAACCGTGTGTTCGCGGTCGCACCCGGCTTATATATAAACCGTGCGTCCGCGGTTGCACCCGGCTTATATATAAACCGTACGTACTGAGATGCACTCGGTTTATGTTTAAACCGTGCCCTGACCACGGCACTCGACTTATATAGACGGTGACACGTGGTCGTTAACAGCAGGCTACCGTCAGGTTACTTTATAAAACCGGGAGCCCTGTGAAAATACTCGGTTTATACATAAGCCGGGCTTTTTCGGTTCGGCTCTTGGCTTAGATGATATAAGCCGGTCGACTGTAAACCATGTGCTATAAGCGGGAGTTTTACTCGCTTATATATAAACCAGTTTAAATCAATGTAAGCGAGTGTATTTGCTACACGGCTTATAAGTTTTCCCTGTAGTGTAGCATCTATTTTCCCTATACACACACACACACACACACACACACACACACACACACACACACATATATATATATATATATATATATATATATATATATATATATATATATATATATATATGACAACACTATTCTAATCCCGGGAATAGAATAGTTATTTGGACCACAACCGTGTCTATATAGGAGCCGTAGGGATGTTCCCGTACTAATAAATAAAGAAACAAAGCCCTTTTCTCCCCCACCCGCGTCCACCTTCTTCCTCCACCCGCTTCCACCACCGAGCCGCGCCGCACCCGCCCTGAAACCGGCCGTTGCACCACCTTTGACCCTTGATCGCCACACGCTATCTATATATATATATATATATATATATATATATATATATATATATATATATATATATATATATATATATATATATATATATATATATATATATAGGACAAATGTTTCCTAGAAGCAGTGCTAGTTACCACCACTTGCGTTTTGTATGTTGTATGTAGTATCTGTCGAAACCGAGAGTATGTATGTGTAGTATGTAGTATATAACAATAATTAGGTACTATATATACTAATTTTTAGGTAGTATGTACCATTTTTGAGTATGCACTTTTCTACGTACAAATATGTACGTATTTCACAAATATCACAAAAACTATGGGCTTATATGCAATTTTTTCATGTAACTTGCTTTGAAATATTTTAGATATAGTATACGAACATATTTAAAATAATAAAATAGTATATATAGTACCCTATAGTAGTATATGAAACATGTGGGGTAACTACCATCGGGTGGTAGGATGGATTTTCCCTAGGGAAAATAGATACTACCATTAGGTGGTAGTTACCCCCACCCTTGCTGCCGTCCATCTCTTCAAGATTTGTGCGTTCCTTAGTGGGTTGTACGCGTTAAAATAAACGGGCCTCTCTCTCTCTGCCCGATTAAAGTCCACCAGACTTCCGATTTTTGTGACCGATATTATACAACGACCTGATCGAATCTCGAGCGCTTGGAAAAAAGCAGTTGAGACCAATTTCATTGAGAGATTTCAGATCCAAGAAACATATGGTCTCACCGGCCTCCGCCAATGACCGCCACATACGATTCTGCGTGCATGGATTGTTGTTTCTCGTGCATGTGAGGCCTGAGGTAGTGCAGAAACTGACAGGTGACTGCACCATCGGTGTGTTGGCGGCGATGACAACGACGTATGGCCGCATGCTGCACATGGCCGATGCGTGCCTACTCAGGTGCGGCGGCGACCAATACAACATACGGCTGTATGTACGGCCGCACGATGGGTCTGCCACAGTGCGACGGCATCGGCGGCCGTGGCGGTAATGATGTACTTGAGAGAAAATGGTCACATCTCAGCATCAGTACTCCAAGACTTCCATTCTCAAAAAAAGGAAAGATGAACAACCTGTACTGTTGACTTTTCTACCCATCTATGTGATATATACTCCTTCCTATATTTACTGTAACTTCTTCATTACACTAGTGACTATTTTTGTATTCTTATTTTTTAGATGAGTATACTCTCTTGGACGGGTGACTGGCGATGCGGCGGTAGCTGCGTCACAACACTGTTTATGGCCGACATGTGACTGCTCCAGCACGGCGGCGGCGACAACCGCCGCGGCGTCGCTGTACATATACTCACAACATACTCCATGTGAGATGGCAATGTATGAGAAGGAAGAACATGCTTACATGCATTGATGAAAACAACACGTGTATATGATGTTTCAATCATACGTTCCATCGTTCAGGAGTCCATGAAGCCACGAATGTAATTGTATTATCTACCCATCAGTTTGATATATATACTCCATTTTTTGTACGATGAGATATATGGGACATACTATCCTCTCTTATGATACTCCATACTATATTTTCTTTTGAGGGTTACTCCATACTATATTCTTGGCTCTTGGGCATACTCTATACTTTTTTGCACACTCCATTTACTATGAAGTACATGCATCTCGATACTTCATACTCCATACTCCATACTCGAGCACTTCACAATACTCCATACTCAGCGCTTCATACTCCATCTAAATATTAAGTATACCCTCAGAAAAAGTTATGTACATACATTGTATACTCCATCTACGTACTTTAGAATGTTAACTAAGAGTACGTAGGTACGTTCCATACTTCAAAAACAAACTATATACTACATACAAAGTACTGATTTTTGGGGCAAAGAGTTTGTACGATACGATATTTCGTGTAAAAAAATGTTAACATTCCATGTTATAATTCGTTGTTGATACTCCATACTCCAAATTTTCCTTTTCATACTCCATACTTCAATTTTATTTAATACGTCATACTCCATACTCCATACTCCAATATACTATATATATAACACTACATACTACAAGTATACCGGAGTATACTCCATACAGTTTTAGAAATAATAATATCTTTCGTTGTGTTATGTATGATCTAATATTTTACAAAGTAAAGTTAACAGAAACGGAGGTCGTATTCTGACTGAGATTTTGCTTCCATCAAGAATAGTAGCGTGTTACACATGCTTACCCAATTTGATCCATGTACGTAGCCTAGAATTCAGGAGGTGATTGAACGACTTGCCGGATTATTTAGTAATAAAACTAGACTGGTTACTCTTGTTGGATTCCAGAACCCGTTAAGCCGATCCATCCATCGACCTGGCTTGGCGCTACGGTGGGGGCACGTGGAGTTCAGCTAGCTAGGTGGTAGTTACCACTGCTTGTAGATAAAATTTGTCCTATATATATCCTGACGATGCCGGAAGCACGATCAGCCTGACCACGAAGGTCTATTCCTGCAAGCAATCGAAGAACGAGCAAGAATATGATAAAGCAATCTGAATATTGCGAATATATATGGAGTATTGGTAATGGTGGGGATCCGTAAGCGGTCTTGGTCTGGTCGTTGGACACAAACGAAGTACACGAAGTTGCAATGGCTAACTTTTAACTAAACAAATCCCCCGGAAAAAGCTACTAGATGGATCTACTTATATAGGAGCAATGGGTGGGGGCCAAGGAGGTGGTAGGACGTCCCAAGCCAGCCTAAAACTAACCCTAGGTCGTACAAGGCCAATGGGCTCAAGCGAAGGTGACGTAACACCTTTGGACTTGTAGTTTGACTCGGATTCTGCTGCAGCATCAGATTGTTTCGTCCATAACTCAACGCTCCGGACGAATTTGAAGGTGAATCCAATTGGGTTGGAAGGTGCACGAAATCTATTTTCCAACAAAAAAAGAATCATCCAATTTGGAATCCGGATGAAAAAGTTATTGACGTTTTGAGTCAGGTATGTCTGTGCAGTCCGAATCTGAGTCCAGAACGTGAGAGACTTGGACTCTATCTTCTCTTGGGCCAAAAGTGACGTGAGAGAACTTTTTGAATAGCAAGTAAACATCTCTTTCTCCCTTATCTTCATATGTGGATTGTACAAATGTCCCATACACCTGCAACTAGACATGGCACAAAAGTTTGTGAAGTATTTTTGTCCTGGATGATATAAATAAATTATTGCATAGTTTGCATTAGAAATCACCTCACAAATATACATGTATGCAATATTTTTGGTCGTATCGAAGGTAGACATGTCCTCATCATCCTCCCCTCCTTGAAAACAAAGCCGTCCTCGGCGTTGCTTAATCTGAAATGTGGCTAACAAACGAGACAAGGTGTACATGTTGTATATGTATATGTCATCCATTTTTACTTCCCTTGATTTTTGCACATATGACACATGAATAGATGAGTAACTTGCATAGTTCATAAAATCTGAAGCCAAAACATTATCACAAGAAGTACAAGGCATGAAAATATTGCAACTCAGTTTGCACATATAAGTGAATCTCTTATTCATTTCAAAAGATTGACAATGTTCATCATTAAACCATCCCAACATTGGTGAATAAACCTTACTTGCATCAAATTTACATGCTACAATATGCTTAAATAAGCAAACATGCAATACGTCATTTGACACATAATCATCACTAAGATTAGAGGTCATATCAAAATGATTAAACATTGGTTCTTTTGCATCAATAGTTAATTCATTGGGTGCACTCAAAATTGTTGGTATTTCAGTTGTTTGATCACATGACGCATTCATGAGAGTAACATGATTCTCTAAAATAGGTGATGCGCTCAAATCAACAGGTAACTCAACACATGATGTATTCAAGTTAACTAGGCATGCATCATTCTCATGTGAAGTTATATCATCAATACCTTTACAGTTACCTTGTTGCAAAGATGTAGCTGATGTAGGTACGGATGATGGCAATGTACCATACTCTTGAGATGATGTCGTGCTCACAATCTGAGGTGTGGCTGCTCTAGTAGGTGCACCGGTGCAGGAACCAAGCGGTGGTGATGAGCATGAACTAGAATAGTAGGTGTTGTAGTCATCCAATGCATCCTCCTGTAACTGTCTCTCAAAGGTACAAGCACGAACATACATACCAGTAATGCAACGAGGAATATACTGAAATCGTGCCTGAATATCATGGTTCAAACCACCAAAAAATTTATTCATTGTATCATTCTCAGATTCTTTTATGTCACAATGATGCATATAAGATTTGAACTCTTGGTAGTAAGCATGAACAGTGTTACTGCCTTGTTTTAATTGTTCCAATTTGTGAAGCAATTCACGACGATAGTAAGGAGGAAAAAATTGTTGTCTCATTACAGCTTTCAAAACTTTCCAAGTTGTGGGTTGGTTATCAATGTTTTCTTACAATGTACACTCCACCAAACAGAAGCAAAACCAGTAAATGCTCTAGTGGTAGCTCGTACTCTCTCAAGTTCGGAAAAATCATGGTGACTAAAAACTTCTTCTAATTCAAGCTCCCAAGCTAGATAAATAGCAGGATTAAATCTACCCTCAAATGATGGTAAAGACATAACCTGACCATATGCTTGTGTGTGTTGTCCCAACTCTCGTGATGGTGAAGATGTGTCCGTCGTCCAAGAACTTCTATCTCCGGAACCTGTCATGATTAGTAGAAACAAGAAACAAAATTCGAGAATAATGTTCCTATGAACTACTAGGATGTGGTTGTAAAGTGCTCACAGTAAAGCAAATATCAATATCTTACAAGTTCTTACCATGCGGCAGGTGGTGACAGGCAACCAGCGGTGTCAAGTAACTCTAAAGATTGTGTAAAGCGATTGCCAGGGGAACGTACGTATACACGGTGTAGAAATATGTGGAGCTGGGTTGGCTATATATGGTAGCAAAAAATTAGCAATAATCAATTCAAAGATGCAATGTTGAATAAACGTTCAACGACGGTACTGTGCTGGTCCTAGGCTAGACCGGACTAGAGACGCTAGCCTAGAACACTAATGAGGTCACGGCGTAGCACAACTAGCATCAATGAAGAATAATAAGTAGCTCTGGACAGCAAGATATAAGTGAAGATCACAACGGCAGTAAAGATAATGATGAAAAATAACTGCCAAGCAGGATATACAACAACTCTCTCTCCAATTTTCCTCTTGAAAAGTTTGAGCCAATTTTCTGATAACTTTTTTCAAAGAATGCTACTAACTCAAGCTTTCCAATGCAAAAAATATCACTCAATTCTGAGTTGATATTAGGAGTCAAAAAATTGTAAAACTGGTTTGAAAAACTGGAATAAGCTGTGTTCACGAACTTCGGAGGGCAAAAAGACCTATTTAGAAACCAATTTTGAGGTGCCAAATATTGAACTAGCTTCTGCAACTATTTAGATGCGGCTCATCTCTAGCTTTAATTTGAGTACTCGCGGAGCCAAAACGGACTTCGTATGAGGAAGTTATACCTGTTTTACTGAACAGTGCACAAAACAGATTCCAATCCGAATTCAGCTACGAGATTGAGTCTAGATAGATCCGAACTTTGTTTTTTTTTATTCTCTCTTTTTTTCTCACACTTTTTTCATTTTATTTCTCTCTTTTTTTTTCTCTGACTTTTTTTTTACTTTTTTTCTCTCTCCCTCTTTCCAAACAAACTAGATAAGATGCAGATTGGATCAAGTGAAGATGTGAACGATCTCAACTATGATTATGACAACGAACGGTGGGTAGCACGTGGTGGAAATTGATGGATGGATGGTGGTCAACAGAAGGGATAACGATGCAGCGGCGGCGTGACTAATGTGAACAGACCTCGAAACTCTAAACGAACTAGACACTAAGACCAGCAACTCGACACGACGATGCAACCGATAATTCAATAATGCAAACAATGAAAAGAAAATTGCAAAGGCTCAGACTGGCTTGGACAAAGAATGAATAGATCTAACTTTTTTTTTGGCTTTTTCTTGGACAATAGGTAAGAAAATAAATCTAATCTAGGGATAATTGGAAATTCTCACCGAGCAACCTGAAAACTGATACCACTTGATATATATAGCATGATCTTCTTGGCGTACAAGCAAGACAAGCTAGAATATTTCGTAGTCTATCCTATGTTTTCAATCTAATCACGATACTCAACATTAATGACAAAGAAGGTTTATTGCTCGAGCCTCGCGGACATATATATAGTAGTAGATGATCTTTTTGGAGTACAAGACATGTTAGAATATTGCATAGTCTATCCTATGTTTCCAGTCTAATCACCATACTCAACATTAATGAAAAGAAGGAGTGCATCTTACCGAGCACTTAGTCTTGGAAAGAACAACGGTTTTGCTTCTCTAAATGTTGTACCTAGGATTAGCAACATCACATGCAGATCATAATTATGCACACAAGGCAATCACACAAAGCACTTTAGCTAGGCCAGTTCTTAGTTGTAACTGTTTCGCTCATGCAGAGTTGCAATGCAACTTCATAGATCTTGTCACTACAGTATCATTACAGGGCTATGTGATTCTTGATGTAAACTGTTGCTAAAGTTGAATGAATGGTGCATTTTCCATGCTAAAAGATATATACATTGACTCCTGGACATTCAGAGACACATGTCCAATCAAAAGAATGAGCGACACTCCTGTGCTCCCCTGCCACTGGTTCACGCCGGAAATGAATTCAAATCATGCGTACGGGGTACGATCACGGCTGCGTACAGGTCACACCCCTGAAATTCAGGTGGAGGGATGAATTAGCAGCTGCCACTTCTGTCCGTAAGAAGTTTCCATTAAGTGTTGTTGCTAATGGAAGCAATCTCCCAATGAAAGTTACTCTGGTTTGCTACATACTTCCATGGTGATTGACTTGCACCAATAACCATGTTTATGAATATCGAACATGGGGGTGTCCTACGTTTAGATAGATGAAACTTCAGTCATTCCTTTTCTTCTACGTTCATAACATAAATAACACGATAGTAAGGGCCTCTCCAACGCCATCTCTCAAATCGAACTCACTGTCATCCGCAGACCCGGATAAGGGAGCCAGCATCCAGTCCTATCCATTAAATATTTACCCTACCCGCCCCTGTTTTCTTTTTTTCTAAAGTCCGCAAAACTCCAAATAACAATAGATGAGCATAATTCTTCGAGTAGTGAAAATAGTCAAATTCAACACTGGTTCAAATTTAAATATTGAAAACCATAGATTAAGTTTCTAAATAAAATAGTCAAACTTGAATTCAACTTATGGAGATCGCTGCAACATGTTGATGTCATTGTGAGATCCGGACATTGCCAAATCCAGAGGTCATGTGATGAAACTGCTTCAAGAATAATGATGGGCTTCTTAACATGAGCTTGAAATTGGGAGAGAGGTGCAGGTGCAACGAGTCCCTCGTGCGTGATTTTTTTTTGCGTCAAATTTTCAAACTTTCATATCTTTTGAAAAAATATCCAAATTAAGTGTATTATTATTTCTCATGATGAATTCGAGAAGTTTTAAAAAACTCTGTAAAGTTTCAAACTATGAAACTTAGTACGCGCAACCGATAAAATCACTTTGTACAAAAATATCATTTAGAGTTTCAGCCATGAAAATTGATATGAGTGACCGAGAAAATCTCAAGTTTGAGACGTAAAATTGTAAGTTTCAAAGTTGGAAACATAAAACTTATTGTTCCCTCGTGCGGGATCCAACTATTTTGTGAATCGTGAGGCAATCGGGTGGCCTGGGAGGGCTTGGCAGGTGCATGCCCCTACAGATTTCCGCTCGATATTGCCGTTGTGGAGCATATAGGAAGTTCTTTCATCTACAATGCATGCAATCAAGGGATCCGACCATACGTGGCAACCCTCTTGCTTCAGAATCATGAGCATTTTGATGTCTGCGACATCCAAACACCTTGCAGATCTTCTTTCATGAATCTACGGTTGTGCCATATGCAAGTATCCTCAATGTAGCCATGTGCTTCTGGTAACCAGAGAATCCATTTTTTCCAGCGGCATCCTTCTTCAAGATGAAGTAGTCATCATAGGCCCGGACACCACCCTAGAGGCGATAAAAAATGTTTCTCTGCATCCCAAAGCGCTTGCCATAATTGTTAGGCAATAGGGCATCGGGCGCGTAGTAGTCATCCACCAATGTCAAATGCTCTTGTGCCCTCTTTTGGTTCAACACTCGATGTGTCTTGAATGATCCATTGAATTTCAGGACATGCTTCTCCACATGCTCCGCATATTCTTGGACCGCCTACATCATCGCCGTTTCACCCTCATATTCGTCCTCCTCATCTGATGTCCACGAAATTGTTGTAGAAGTACTTGTCATCCGAATCCATCATGCTTGCTTCCAAGTATGCAAAAATTGTAAACAACTTGGCTATGGAATTTGGTGAAACATTTGTCAGACCTGTTACCATCCACAGCAGACGATACTTGGGCGGAGGGCCGACAGGGGGGAACGGCGGCGATAGAAAAGCAGGCGTGGTGCTCAGGTGTACCGGCAAAGGTCTGACAAGGTCTGGCTGGGCGGGTTGGTAGAGCGCCGGCGTCGGCCTGGGAGGGAGCGAACACTGAGCTAGGGCTTGGACGGGGTACCAAATGCGCGGGATGTAGGTGACGTTTTGGGGGGACTGGGGTTATCGGAGTCCTACATGACTGGGGGTCTGGACTCCCGCAGCCCTCCCTAGCTTTGCATCCGGTTCGCGAGAATTCGAACACTCGGATGCGTCCACTGACGTCTTTGGCACCACGTTGGTTGGCAAAAAAGGTTCAGACGCGTCGGTTCGGACACGGGTGTTTCAAGGCATGGCGTTGGAGATGCCCTTACAACCATTTAGAGTGGTATTAGACTGAGTGGTAATCACACATTGAGTTGACACATGGTAAATCCCCCTTGCATGGTACACCATGGAATACAAACTAGCTCATGATATAAGAGGAGGTAGCCTAACTAGCTTTTTCCTCAGTAACTGGCACACATGGTGATGATATGAGAGGAGGTGGTCCTACTTTTCCAAGGTGACCTTACTTTTCCCCATGACACTTCTCGATACCCATCATGCTTGGAGAAGATGGTCCTCGTCAATAGGAATGAGATGAATCAGGAACAATGACTATGTTGCAAGGCTGAGCTAGACCCGGTTCTACATGGACTGTAGTACCGGTCTACCATACATAGCTTATTGGGAAGACCATCTTGGTATTCTAGCCCAGAACCATAAGTCCAGCCTGTGAGCAGCACTTGTCGGGTAGGCGTGCTCGTCATGTCTGTGCGCGATGCCAATCAACGTGTGTCCGGGCGAGTGATTCCCGTCCTCGGTCCACTCCCTGCTCGGTTCCTCCGATGTGGCTAGCGGTAGAGCCACAGATTGCTGCTCATCTCTGCCTTGCTCTGTCCCCCAAAACTATAAAACAGGCCAGAAATCTCTAGAGGTGATGGCCGGTACAGCGGTTGAACCGAACCCACGATCACTGGCCAGTAGCCATGGTCGTACATACAGCGGGTAACAGTAGCAGCAGCTCCGTCGATCACGTCGTCGCCCACATCGCCATTTCCTACATTTGCATGTTCTTACGGCAGCGAGTGCGGAGCTCAGTTTTATCCCTTCTTTCTCTCTCCTCCAACCTCACCGGTTGAGAGCTCCACAGGGCACCCATGCCTCTTCCGATGGAGCTGCCGGCTGGCGATTGGTAGGGAGACGAGCACTGGTTCCCGCAAAAAAAAAAAACTATAGCCTCCTAGTTTTATGACTTGCCTCGGTGGAGACTGACATTATGCCGAAGCTTTACTGCCGCGATCTCGCATTTTTTTTTTTGAAAAATAATGGCATTTTTGTTGAGAACCATGGCATTTTTGTAGGAAACATGGCATTTCATAGGAATCGTGTCATCTTCTAGAAATGATGGCAAATACATTGTATACACCATGGCAAATCAAACATGTTTCCAGCAATTGTAAATTGTTTATTTGTAGAGAACCATGTCATTTTGGTATAAACCATGTCACTTTGTGTAGGAAGCATGACTGTTTTGTAGGAACAATGGCGATTTTCCAATGTACTCCATCCGTTCCTAAATACAAGTCTTTAAGAGATTTCACTATGGACTACATATGAAGCAAAATAAGTGAATCTACACTCTAAAATGCATATATATACATCCATATATGGTCCATAGTGGAATCTCTACAAAGACTTATATTTTGGCCTTGTTTGCATATGGTGTTTTATCAGAGCTAGTTCCCCGTAATCTGATCTAACCATGTAATAAACTAAAACTACGTTTGGATGGCCCAACAGAAACGTGGATAAGGAGAATTCGGTTTCCACAAAGCCAGGAAAGTGCGTCTAGTGGAAAACGACTAATACTCATTTTTATAGAAACCCCGTTACATAAAACAGACTTTTCCCCCTCAACGTCTTCCTCAACAAACTTGTTGGCGCCAACTCTACCTTCGCGCGCAACTAGCACGCGCCCTTTTTTCCTAGCTTCTATATATACAAAGGATGACGGCATAACAAACATCCACAAACAAGATCTGGGATTCTGGGTACGAGCTTCTTCCATGGCTGGCCGCCAATAACAGCTGTGATCATCGATCTCCTGGCCATCAACGCTAGGCTAAGATCTCCAATCACACGACACTGATCCTGCTGGGACAACAAGAGCTGCCTTCCTCGACTTGTTTGCAGCAAGAAATCAATCTTCACGAGCCTACAGGTAAGATCCATATCAGAAACTGATGAACATACTCAAACTTATAGCAAAATTGTTCAAGTCTTGAGGAAATAAGTTCAATTATGGAACTTAAATTGCAAAGTTCTGCCAACGTGTCTTTACTTGAGTGATGAATAGATGAACCTTTTATATGCACTAGTTGTAGTCATGTAATTTCAGTACAAAATTGGCAACTCTTTTATAGATGCAATACCCTTGATACTGATTTTAGTATATCAGAATTACTTCCATCATCCCCCGCAAAAAAGAAAGAAAGAATTACTTCCATCACAATACAAGACCATTGGCAGTAAATAGTACTAGTACAGATAAGTAGGGCCAAATAGTAACAAAAATTCCATTTTTGCTTACGTGATTTCACTAGTAATAGTTTTATTGTTTTGTTTACATGTAGGAAAATATGGACGACCAAATCAAAAATATTAAGAAGGAAAAGACCGAAAAGCAGCCCATAAAGCGCCACACGTGGAAATCTTCAGAGGACAAAACATTGCTCAACATATTAGAAGATCAAACTCAAAATGGAGGTAAGGAAGGAACAGGATACACAAAGAAAGCATGGCGTGAAATCCTAGAACAGTTCAATGAGTCAAAGGTAGATAAACTTGAGTTGCAACAAATAAAAAATCGCCATAAGTACTATAGGAGTTGTTATGCTAGCATGGATAGACTTCTAAAGCACACCGGGGTTGGTTGCGATGACGATGATAAAATGATCAAAGTTTCAGAAGAAAGTTGGGAGGATCTCATATCGGTAAGTTTGAACACATTAATTTTGAAATATTCTTATATCATACAGTTGAACAATGGACTAACAATAAAATAACAAACTGCAGAAGGATAAGAAAATTCAAGAATACCGAGACAAAGTGTGGCCTAGTTGGATAGACCTTCAGGACATTTGTGCTAGCTCTACCGCATCAGGAGTTGGTGCTATATCTACTAAAGGGAAAGGTGAAACCAGCAAAGCACAAATTGAAATTGATCTGAATGAGATAGTAGAAGTTGACTCCGATGGAACAAATGGTTCCACTGTTGCTTGTCCTAAGAAGCCTCACACCACTAAGGTTGAGAAAAAGAAGAAGGGCAATGCAAGTGGGCCGCAAAACACTTCAAAAGGACAAAAGCGAACAGCTGATGATGCTATTAACGCGATTGATCGCCTGGCAGATGCATCACTCATCATTGTTGAATCAAAGAAAAATGTAGCATGGCAGACAGAAGCTTACTTAGTGAAAGCATGTATGCAGACATTAAATAGCATGCCTAGCCTTGAACCAAACAAAATATTGAAAGTTGCACAAGCATTTGAACATATTGATAAAAGGGCTATTTTCATTGAGATGGATCAAGAGACTCGGTCTCTTTGGGTTGAAAATGCGTAGTTTTTTGTTTCTTGTATATAGTTTTCTGATTAGGTTGTATTTGCAATTCCCATAAATTCCTTCTGTAAGTTTGTGTTCAAACAATCAATATGCAAGGTATATATGGTCACATATATAAATCCCTTCTTCAGAACTTGGATTTATATTTGTATGTGTGTGTGTGTTCTTCAAAGGCATAAGCTTAAGATATAAGTGAGGGAATTTGATGGCATACCTTTCCTTTTGGTTGATTGGTTTGAACAGCAACAATGCGATATTGTTCTCCATGTTTTATCATCAACCTCGTGAGTAAAATTTGTCATAGAAATCATTCAATGTTGTCCTTTCGCTCACTGAATGATTCTTGTCCTGCCATTTAAAAAAAATCAGCTCTAGAACAATAACATGAAATTTTGCAGGGCAACCATGGAAGATATGGCAGATGGAGACTATTCTGATTCTGAGCAAATGATTATTAATAACCTTTCTGCAATGTCACTTTTTCAACATGTGTTGTTCGGAAGGCTATTCAAAACACCACATAATACCTCTGAATTAACTGGTGCTCAAAAGACTCGAGAGTGGTTGGAAGGACATCCGATTAGATTTTATGAACAACTTCGTGTTGATAAGCACACCTTCTACTTATTGCGAGATGCATTGTGCGAGAGGAATTTACTTATGGATACAAAACGGATGGATGTCAATGAACAACTAGTCATTTTTCTACATACAATTGGTCACAATGTTAGGAACCGTGTTATCCAGGATAGATTTCAACATTCAGGAGAAACAGTAAGTCGGCATTTCAAGATAGTACTAAAAGCAATTAATGGCTTACGTGATGTTTGCATAACAGATCCGCCCAATGAAGTTCCCAACGAAATATTGGGCGACTCAAGGTTTTACCCATACTTCAAGGTATATACTTTATCTCAAGAACATGTTCCTCTTCGATATGACTTGCAGCAAAGTTGAAACCTCCAAATCTAATTCAGAATTTTTCTCAACAGAATTGTATGGGAGCAATTGTTGGGACACATATTAATGCAAAAATCAAGCTTGATAAACAAACTCCTTACAGAAATAGGCATGGTTACCCCTCTCAAAATGTAATGGCGGTAGTGTCATTTGACATGACATTTCTATATGTGGCAGCTGGATGGGAAGGTTCCGCATCGGATCAAGCCGTTTTAAGGTGGGTAAAAATAAAAAAGACATGAATTTACATGCATGCAATTAATGTTTATCTCATTGTATCAAACATATAATGATACAATGGGAAATTTGAGAGTGATATCAAACTTTACATGCAGGTAAGTTTTATCTTGTGGACTCGGGCTATGCAAATACTCCAAGATTTATTGCCCCCTATCGTGGAGATTGCTATCACATTGGTTCTTTTCGTGGAACTAATCGTCGATATAGTAGTGAGAAAGATTTGTTCAATCATCGTCACGCACAACTACGGAATGTTGTAGAACGTACTTTTGGCGTTCTAAAAGATCGATTTCCAGTATTAACAAGGAATGGAGGAATCCCTTATCCTTACAAAAGACAGGTCCAAATTGTTATGGCTTGTTGCATCATCCATAAATTCATAAGGAAGGTTGATAGGAATGATGAGTTGTTTGAGCTTTATGAACAAGAGGGGACACAAGGAGATGTTGACACCGGTGATCAACAAGTTAGAGGGCAAACAAACTTACAAGAAGATGATTGAGTTGCCGGTGAGCGAGTTCATGCAAGCATCGCTCGACAGTTATGGAGTAATCTCCAACAGCAAGAAGAAGAAGAAGAAGAAGAAGAACAAGAAGAAGAAGAAGAAGATTAATTAAGCACTATAATATTTGTTATCCTTTTTATTTATAGGTACATTGGATGATTATCGATAGATTTTTCATTCATTTATAGGTTCAGGAGCTTTACATTCAACGTTTCAATGCTAAAATCATTTTCCTAAACACGTTTTTATCAAAACTTGCTTTAACATTTTCTCACCCAAACGAGTTATTTCATAAACTCCGCGTAAAGAAAATTCTCCTTAAAACTGGTTTTCCTAAAAACACTTCTAAAACTCGTTTTCCTAAATCTCAGGTTTTATTATTGGTATCCAAACAACCACTTAGGAAAGGAGGGAGTATATACGATGGCTTTTTTATTTTTTATAAGAGCATGGCATTTAGTATGTTATTAAGAGCATGGCATTTTCATTTTAAGGAGCATGGTTTTTTTGTTATTAAGAGCATGTCATTGTTTTTAAAGAGCATAGCATATTCATTATTAGAGTATGCCATTTATATATACCATGTCATTTTTATTTTCAAGAGCATTGCATTTTTTTATTAAGAGCATGTCATTTCTATTTCAAGGAGCACGGAATTTTTATTTAAAGAGAGACGCAGGAACATAGGACTGGGGGCAAATCCAGGGGGTGGCAAGGCGAATGGTACTGCCGACTTGGAGCAGCACGGTACATGACGACTCCTGCCTCTGCAACTCGAGGGGATCCTGGGCAACACCGTCATCTCCACCGGCTCACACGCTGGATACAGCGTCGTCCACCTAGGGACATTCCTGGGCGCCTCCCCCGTCATTCCTGAGCTTAGGCATACCTGTGTGAATTTCCCAAAACTTACTTGGCACATTTTTAAACAATTTCAAGGCAATTTCCTGAAACTTACTTATTACTAGAATGTTATCTAGAAACATGGAAATTTTTTGTAGAGAGAGAGAGAGAGAGAGAGAGAGAGAGAGAGAGAGAGCAGTTATACACTTCATCCATGCAACCAAATATTTATACATTCATGCATATATTCAAATCAGTTATACAATTCATACATTCAACCATATATATCAGTTCTACAAGGTGACCGTCATCGTTGCTGCAGTAGCCAACTGTTGATCTCGTGGCCGCCACCGCCACCGCAACCCCGTGTAATGTCACAATCATCGCAACCTCGTGTCAAGGAAATCCTCATCACAACCCCATGTCAATGTCGTCGCCGCAGCACCAACTTACTTCCAACTTATTAGTCATTGTCGCTGCCGCAGCACCGTGTCATTATCGAACTTATTTACAAACAAAGAAATGCACATGAACAAGAAGTTGGCTCAAGGAGTACAAGAATGAAGTACTTCACAAGAAGAAAACACAAGTTGGCAGGAAAACAGCTAAAGCAGGTCAAGGGCTAGCAATTTCTTGTGCACAATTTTTGTAGGAATTAGAAAGATTGAAGGTTATTGTTCTTGTATATAATTTGTGTAGAAGCATGAAATTAACCATATGCACTCTATAATATCACTGTTTTTCTCAACTACTCAACTTTTTAAATATTGATTAGGTTTACACTATACCATGTTAAGTGAAGAAAAATGTTCTCCTGACCTCGAGATTGAAATTTCAGTATCTCACTATAGTTGTACATTACTCGTCATTATCTGTATAGAGAGCAACTACAATCATTCTCATCATTATCTGTCTACTTTCTATGTGAATGCAACTACATGAGAACATATTACTGTCTTATGTCACATTAGTTTATCAATCTCCATTTCCAACCTACCCTTAATTTTAATCCACGATTCGCATCTGAGGGCAAAACTGAGCACATGGACACCACTGAGAGCAAAAGGATAATTAGCCCATTTTAATATCTATCACATAATTGTTGCATATCTAACACGTGCTAGCATTATTTGGATGCACTCTATCATTTACTAGTATTAATCGGGCTAGTATTAGTTGTCGTTGCCACATAATTAAGGCGGCAATTTATGCAGTGGAAACGGCCACATATGCAATGGAAGCCACTGACACAATTTCATTATAAATCGCATTTGCCGATCGATGCCTAGCAAGATGCCTTGCAGCCTACGATACACACGCACACGCAAAGATTAAGTTGAGCAGAAAGGGATACAGAAAATTGGCAAAAGAAAATTTCTTGAAATCGGCAACCCATAAAGTGGCATTGATCTTTCAGCACACTTTCAGCATCGGACACTGGAGTTACAGATTCAGATTCAGCATCACATATAGAAATGCTCATCAACTTTTAGGTGTGGAATCAAATCTTGAGTAAGATACAGGGCAGACTTTCTAGACACAACGAATCGAACAACTCCTTAACACGGCCCTGCTTGGGAGGTCAGTAAAATTACTGAATACCATACGAAAACCAAACTCCCCTGTGAAATAAGTGATACTAATAACAAATTTCAAATGGCTGGAGTTAAGCTGCAAGCAATCAAAATTCTAATTCGGTGTCTTCAGAACGAGTAATTCATGCCACACTAGGCCACGTACGTCTTGCTAGATCCTCAGAACTTTGACCCTAGCAAGCGCCATCTACCAAGCTAGATATGACAAGAACTAATAGATTATGGATCAACTGCTCCACTTAATCTTTAGAAGGGACTGTGGATCTAATAGCCATCAAAGATTATCATTTGTGATTCGGATGCACTCTATCTGGTACTTTTTAAGCCTTATACAATGCAAAGTGCTTAGCGAAGGTGCTTAGAGAAATAAAACAGTGTTTCTTTAAGCATCAGTGCTTATTTGTAGAGGATAAACGCTTAATTAGGCATCTCTCCATAAACATAGGCACTGGTGCTTCAGAAAAATTTTGGTGTATTTTTTTAAGCACCTACCGTTATACAAGGCCTTAGGCTGCTACTATAGTGCAGTTACGAAACATGGGAGCTGTACTAAAACTGTAACACGCAGTAGTAGTTCTTATTCATATTGCAAGCTATGATCAGCAAAGTCTACGTGAACGTGAACACTTAATTTCTTAATAAACCAGACGTCTTTATCTATAATTCTATATACAAAAAACAAACAGAGGGCACTAGTTTTGGTAGTCTGACAAGTACGTAGACGATGAGCTTGATGAGCATACCTTGTGTGCTTTTTTTTAGAACGAAGACGCCAGATGCGTCCGACTTTAACTTAATAAAGCCCCCAAAGGCAGCATAGCATGTCACAAGTCTTAAGGATGAGATGGAAACTAAATAGGGCGAAAGTTAAGTAGGCCACTTGCATATTACAAGGCAAAAGCCCATATAGAGCACGCAGGCTCATCTAAGCCGCAAAAGGTACCACATCCTCGGTTGTGGTCGAAGGCTCCCTAGCCAGCACATACACTTGCATCAGACGGTCTTAGGAAAACTTGAGAGTCTCAGCATCCTTGCGCCTCCCCAACGGACTCAACTGCTGAAAGAAGAGGTTGCATTTGTAGATAATATTAGCCGGATGAGTTGGAAAACAACCCTCGATAGTAAGCTTGTTCCTAGTTAGCCACAAAGCCCAGAGAAGTGCCCCTACACAACTCCACAACACCCGTTTAACAGGCCCCTGAATCGTATCCAAAATCTGAATAAATTCAGCCGCCGATCTACCGTCCCATTGGACACTTGCCGCCGTTCGAACGGCGCTCCATGCGAATCTCGCCATTGGACACGTAAAGAAGACGTGGTTGGCATCCTCTGGTGCAGCACACAACACGCACGGACCGGTGGCCGGGCCATTGCATTTTGCTACATTCAGGGAGGTGGGTAGTTTATCGCAGAACATTTGCCAGAGGAAAAGTTTGTTCTTCAAAGGCAGCCGTGCTTTCCACAACCCCCTCATCACAAAATGCATCGGCCCTTGGCATATCTTGTGATACAGCGATTTGACCGTGAACTTGCCGGAACTAGTGAGTGCCCAACTCACTGTGTCCGGCTGGTCCGATAGGACTGTTGAACTAATCAACTGAACCAAGGTCGCTAGGCTAGCTTGCTCCTGCCCATTTAGTTCACATTTGTAATGAATTTCCGGTGGTGTTGCCGCGAGCACCTCCGCCACTGACTTTGCTGGGTCAACGGCAATGTCGTACAAATCCCGAAATTCATCCCATAGAGGGTGGGCGCCAATCCAGAGATCTGTCCAAAAGCGGGCGGACCGGCCATTCCCAATCGAAATTTTTGCCCCCATGGCAAATGCCGGCTTGATCACCTGCAGATCATTCCAGAAGGGGGCTCCCCTTGCCTGGCCCTCGAAAAAATTCCCGTTAGGGAAGTATTTAGTCCTCAGAAGCTCAACCCAAAGCCCCGATGCACCCTGGACAATTTTCCAAATCCATTTACACATCAACGCGATGTTTATGATCCTCGTGTTGGTAATCCCAAGACCTCCCAAGTCTTTGGGTCGACACACCCACGCCCATTTAACCATATGATATTTTCGGTTAGGGCCCGTTCCTTCACAAAAGAACTTGGCTCGGGGTGTGTCCATCTTGGCATTAACCCCTTCCGCAAGCCGAAAAAGGCCCATGGCAAACATGGGCAAGCAGGAAAGGCTCGAGTTCGTGAGGACGAGCCTTGCAGCTTTCGAAAGAAATTTACCCCTCCAAGGGCAAACCCTTCCCCTCACTTTGGCACACAGAGGTTCCCAATCCTCAAATCGTGGGCCATTTGGTGTCCACGGGCAGGCCAAGGTACGTAAACGGAAATTTACCCACTTTGCAATTGAGAAAATCAGCTATACGTCGTCCTTCCTCCGGCTCTACTCCCATGGAGAGCACCTCGCACTTGTGAAAATTAATTTTGAGGCCCGACATGAGCTCAAAAATACGGAGAATCGCCTTGACCGTAGCTATGCTATGATGGTCCGGACGAAACATTAGCAGCGTGTCATCCGCATACTTTGTATGCTTAGCTACCTTGTGTGCTTAGCGGCGGTGCCATCGGCAGGGAGTAGGCACTCGATCTTGCGGTGGCAGGGCTTGTCCTAATCTAACACGCCGCATCGGGCGACTCATACGGACTCCACGGACCAGGCGAGGTCAGTTGCGAGGTCCGGGTCTTCGTAGTCGAACAACAGTCGCCGTGAATGACCAGCCGCTCCTGGCCTTGGCAGATCGGGGAGCGCCATTAGTGTCTGCTGACCCTCTTGATCCGGGGCCTCGGGTAGGGGGAAAGGGTAGGGGACGGGGAGCGGGAGGGGGAGTGGGAGCGGGTGTCTGCGGCGATGGTGGTGGAGCGGGGGCCGGCGGCCTCGGTGATTGATAAGGTGAGAGGAGAGCCGGCGCAGGTGGGTGAGAGAGAGGTTGGAGAAGAATCGGGAGGGAGAAAGATGAGGTGTGGACCCGAAAAAATAGGACACCGATAACGCCCACACGTGTGGACGTTAAAGGGGTCTGCCCACATGTTTTGTGTAGTGAGTAAGAGAACCAGCCCACATGCCTACTTGTGGGCAAAACAAGTAATACCCACACGTCTTTTTTTCCCTCGCGGTCACTCCCACACGCGTGCGTGTGGGCAAAATAGATAACGCCCACACGCCCATACGTCAGGCCTCCTACCTCATGGTCTCGCACGCCCCGCGTGACACTCACCACGCATCCTCGCAGTTGTCCTGGTCCGGACTCTCTTCCATGTTCGTTTAATTGCAGTTGCCATGTTGCTGAACTATAGTTGCCATGTCGAACAACTACAGTTGTCATGGTTTCTCAACTGCAGTTGCCATATCAGGTCAAGTGTCAGATGCCATTTTTGGACAACTGCAGCTATTACCATGTGTGGTCAGGTCTACTACATTTGTCATGATTTGAAAACTTTAGAAGTTGCCACCTACTAACACTAGGCAGTTACCATGTAGCACTACAAAAAGACATGGCAAAATAATATGTTCGGGTAAAGAGAGAGTTGCCATCTGCTTACAAGCACACTAGGGGCAGTTGTCATGTACCCTGCAAAACACATGGCAACTGACCACTTTGGGTGTGAGAGAGGAGACGGGCGTGTGGGCGCGATGGTATCTTTAGGAGTTGCCATCTACTAAACACTAGGCAGTTGCCATGTAGCACTACAAAAAGACATGGCAAAATAAACATGTTCGGGTAAAGAGAGAGTTGCCATCTGCTTACAAGCATACTAGGGTAGTTGCCATGTACCCTGCAAAACACATGGCAACTGATAGCTTTGGGTGTGGGAGAGGAGACAGGCGTGTGGGCGAACTGATAAACGCCCGCACACTAGCCCCTCTTCGTGCATTGAAAACTGACGTGTGGGCGAACTGCTAAACGCCCACACACCAGCACCTCCGCATGTGAAAACAGACGTGTGGGCAACGGAATGAATACCCACACACCAGCCCAATCCTACGTGGCATAAAAATCTGGCTAAACATGCCAAGATTCGTGTAAAACTTAAACCAACGTTGATCCATGTGTGTGTGCGAGATGCAAACGCCCACACGTGTGGGCGTTAGTGTTTCAAAAAAATATGATAGCATGACGGTAGGCATTGGAAAAAAACAGTCACTCGACGCCATTAATAGTTGGTTAAAACAAATGGACCGGTCCAATTACTAATGACGTGCTGGTTAGCCCGCACGCCATCAACATCACTAACCTTTATCAGACCAGACTGCTGGATGCCAAATGCTGGTGGTATGGATTTTAGGCGGCACGCCACCAGTAACCTATTACTCGTGACGTATTAAATATGCCAACACCATCATGATTTGAAAATAATAATGATGGCGTGGATATAAATTGAGGCGCCACCAATTAAATTTGTGTCTACCCATTTCCCTACTAGTGACAACTACATAAGAAAACGCTCTTTTATAAGAAATAGCAGCAAAACGAGTTTCGAAAGGGATGGAACTTAGCATTGTGTCTTCATCTCACCTATGTATTGTGTGGTAAAAGTTGAGAGTGTTATAGCAAAAACTCCCCCAAGTGTCGGGGTTAGAAATGAAACCGCCGGCTGCCACTTGCAACTCTTATTTTCTAAATCTTTTGAAGTTTAAACTTTTTCTATGACTAAAATGCACCATCCAAAGACACTTGCACAAATTTGGCCACTTTCGAGTTGGTCTGTTATTTTCGAGTCATTAGTCGATTTACTAGCCACTACAAATGAAAAAAGACTCTTTCGAAAGAAATATCGTGCAAAAGGGTTCTGAAATGGATGATTGCATGGTGTCTTCATCTCAGCTATTTGGGGTCTGAGAAAAATTTGAGAGTGTTATGGCAAAAGCTTGATACACCAAGTGTACATACCAAACACTCTCCCCGAAAAGGTCAGAGTTTCAAATTGAAACCGCCGCGTGCCACACACAACTCCTTATTTAGATCTTTCTGAACTTCAAACTTTTTCTATGACTAAAACAGACCACCAAAGCCACATTCTCAAATAACGTTGAAAGGAGTTCCAGAAGGGATTTTCAGACTTAAAATATGTGTGGCGGGCAACCGAGAAGACCCGACACTGCGAAGTCTTGGAAACTTTGGAAAAATTGGTTGTAGTCGCCCAAATATAAGTGTGCAGGGAACATTTTGTCGCCTGCCACTGCTCGGCTAGGCATTAGTGGCGAGCAGTCCATCCGTGCCTGCCACGGCTGTTATTCGCTCGCGAAGAAATCTAGAAGAATTTAGGAGTTATCGCTGGTTATTTACTCGTGCCACAGTTGTGGGAACACCAATGGTGGGCTCGTAATTTTAGCTGCTACTGGAATTTTTCTAAAATAATAGTGGCGAGTCCCTGGTCGCGCTCACCACTAGTTTGAGGCCACGAGAGTTTTCCCAATAGTGATTTAGTTGTTGTTCTTATGCCTGCTATTCTTACTTGTGCTCTTCCTATGTTATGCATGTTGTGATCTGTTGCATTTGTGTGGTAAGGCCTCCACATTTGAAAGGGGTGAGAAGAACAACAATTTGCACACAGCTGAACAACTCTGCTTTGCATCTTCTCACCCCTATAGCATAAATGCAGACAACCAAACAACATGTCTAATCTGGCCACGGGTGCAATGCAGGCAACCAAACAACATGCATATGTTGTTATTTCTTTCCTGCATTTGCTCAACTAGGCCCAAATGGGACAAGTAAGCAAAGTGCGCAAAAATGATGTAAGCAACCAAACACATGACATATGACAGCCTAGTGTTAGGGAACTAGATGTCTCTCTCGATTACAAGCCCGAATTACAGTAGCTAGCCCTGGTTACAAGCACGAACTGGAATACAGGAAGAGGGAAGTGAGAGGAAGAAGAAGAGAGCCGCCGCCGCCGGGTTCGTGATCCTCCACGGATGCCTCGTCCGTCCCTTGGCCCTCGTACTTGTAGTCGTTGTTGTAACGGGCCGGCTGGGCCCAGCCCCTCACTAACAGCCCAACATAGCAAGGGGGCTGACACCCCCTCCCCCTTAACAACCGGCTTGCCCTCAAGCCGGTAGCGGGTATCTGGGGACGAGAGAGCGTGCACGATGCATGCATCGCGTGTTGCTTCTTCGTCGACTCAAGGACCCTGCATGATCCAGTTGCCGACATCCCTCCCTCCGTGAGACTCGGCGTGACCCCAAGCCGACATTGCCGAGGATCGCCTGGGTCCCATGGTGCTCGATGTTCCTGGGCTTGGTTGGAGCCGCGACGGTAGCCGAAGTCAAGGTAGACTGCAATGATGGGGAGGTAGTACTTGCGGCCGATGAAAATCCCGTTGAAGAACGTGGTGATGGCATAGTCGTGGCTAACACCGCCGCGGTCGAAGCCGAGGTAGCACTTGTGGTGGGTGGAGCTTTGCGCAAAGATGGCGGCGACAGTGATGACACTCGTCCCTTCTTGAAAATGCCTTTGAGTCGATTGGAGTCCAAGCAGTCGATACAGTGAAATGCCGCTCATGTGGATGAGGAAACGGACAACTAAGATGATGATACACATCCCTCCTGCAGAGACCTCCCGGCGAGCGAATTCCAGTGACAAACGCAATGCGAGCCCTCCAGGATCCCAAGAACTGCCCCGCTGGTGGAGCGGAGAAGCTGAATAGAGCTGAAACAGGAAGCAGATGTTGTTGTAGGCATCAAGCTGCGTGTTGAAAATGTCCAGCAGACACACCAGGAATAGCACAAGCTCATTCGACACATGCTGCACTGGAAGTTCTCTAGTTAGACTATTGCTGGAAGTAGTATGGCAGATAGCATTGCAGTCTGCTACTCCGGATCGACCATCCGGTCCATATGGAGGCACGACACCGATGACGGTTCCCCTCCTGAAACCTGCCAATGGCGACTCCATTGGCGATTCTCCTCTCTCCCATGAGAATCGCCACTGGCGGATCCTTGAAACCCGAAAACCTTCGACAACCAATCTCGAAGCCTCCTCCTGTACCCCCCTCCAACCAGTTTCCTCCCCGTTCCCTCCCCTTACCTCCCGTTTCAGAGCGACTCTGCAAACCATCCAGAAACTGAAGTTTCGGCTCTCATCCTTGAGGGCGCGTGTGGAGATCGTAAGAGCCAGATCACCACCACATCCTGATGAGGGAAACAAGGGGCCGCCTGACCCAGTTCGCTGTTCGTCTCAAGAATCCCATCCGTCCCCCGCCATTAAGAGTCTTGAAGAACAAAAGAAATCATGGGTTCCGTTTCAGTTTGAGGAAAAGTATTGGATCCTACTCAATGGGAGTTATGTAGGGATTAAAGTTGGTTTTATCATCCCTCTAGATGGCCTGCTATATAGAGGAAAGTTCCTGTTGCGGATCCCATACCCATCCTGAGAAACCTCGACTGCTCCTCTACCACGCACAGGAGGTGTTCGTCCTTTTGCCTGATGGCTGCGCCTGGCGATAGTGAGAAGAAGGCCCCCCTGGGGGCTCAGGGGACTGTGTCCTCGCCTGCTAAAGGGGTGCCTGCGACCATGCCTGCTGGAGGGAGCTCGGCTGCGCAGCCTGTCCTCGACACCATCCGGCGGCCAGGGAAGGAACCGGCCTCGGTGCTGTGGGGCCGGCAAAGAAAACTCTGGTGGTCAACATCTCTGGGGCTCGCAAAGCTGTGCAATCTCGGTTTCTGGCTGTCAGACTCTTCCTATCCGTCTCGCTAGTGAATTCCCGTCAACTGATCGACCACTTGAAGGGCGTTTGGAAGGTTTGTGGGGCGCTGGGCGATCTTCAGTTGGCTACTAAGGAAGGGCGTAAATTTGTCCTTGAATTCTCGGAAGATGGAGATCGGCAACATGTCATCAGGGGCGGCCCATGGCAGTACCATGGCGACCCGTTCTTGGTCGTTGGCCTGGAGGCCGGAGCGGACCCTGCATCGGCGGTGTTCTCTCACGTGCCGATGTGGGTTCAGTTCAGGGATATCCCTTTCTACCTCCTCACCAAGGAATTGGCCCGTAGTCTGGGTGAACAGGTTGGGAAACTGGTGATGATTGACCAGCACTCGAGGGGAAACATTTGCAAAAAAATTATTCGTGCTAGGGTGCAACTCCCCTTGTACTCTGCTCTGCTAAAGGAGATCACCCTGGAGGATGAGATCACTGGGGAAGAGGTGCCTGTCTCTCTGCGGTATGAAAGACTGCCAAATTTCTGCTTGTTCTGCGGCTTCATAGGGCATATGGAAGCGAGGTGTGACCTTCCTGATAATGAGAAGAAACTGAGATACTCCAAAGATATCAGTGTGCATGCCGTCCACTTTGATGACCCACGCGCCTGGTTCCTGCCGGACAAGATGGGTAAACCCAAGCTTGGTCAAGCAGCTAGTTCTCCTTGGCGTGCTCCCATGCCGTCCAACAATTCTGTTGCTCATTGCCCGGCCAAGTCTGTTGTGTCGAAGGCGGTTGAGCAAGTGAGTGAAGTCGTCGCCCGTCTAATGGTGGGTGACAAGATGGAAACTGATCCATCCCAGGAGGACACGAACATCATAATTGTCATGGTTGTTGCGAGCCCGGTGGTTGGTAAGGCGGATGCGTCCCACTCTGTGGAGGCTGGTGGTCTGGAAGGGGAAAACCATGGCACGCGGGCAAGAGGGAATGAGATGGTGAAGACAGCTGCAGGACAAGTGCAGGTAGCCAACAAAGTAGAAGGAATTCAGGTGGTGGACATGGGCTCAAAGCCAGGTTTTGATACAAAGAAAAAGGGGGGTAACAAAGGGAAAAAGGAGGCGTCCAAGGGCAACGGAAAAGGTTCTGCGATCGTTGGCTCGGTGCTGGGTAAAAGAGAGGCTCGTACACAGGAAGGGTCAGAGTATGCTGGTGCAGAGGAGGATGGGGCTGTTTCTGATCAGAACAAGAAGAAGAAAGAGGTCGGGCAAGCGGATGGAATGAGCAACAACGGCACGGATGGAGGTCAGGAAGCTACCGGGCCTGGGGCTCCCGGTCTACTGGTGGGTGCGATGGACAGCACCCGCCAGGAGCCATGACGATCATTAGCTGGAACTGCCGGGGCCTGGGGCAGCCCCGGACAGTTCAGGAGCTCGTGTGCCTAGTGCGCACGTACCGTCCTTCGATCGTCTTCATCTCTGAAACTAGGAAAAGCGAGGAGTATGTAAATAAACTACGTAAGAGACTAGGTCTCAAGCACTGTATTTCCCATGTTGGAAAAGGGAAGGGTGCAGGAATTGCTCTCTTCTATGATGAGCAAGTTGAAATAAAAAAGCTCGCTGTTGGCCCCCGTTACATTGATGTGTTAATTCGTCTCAATCCCCATGGCCGACAATGGCGGGGTACTTTTGTTTATGGTGAACCAAATGCCAGTGAGAGGCACCACATGTGGGATCTCTTGCATAGAATCAAACCAACATCCAGTGAACCTTGGCTTATGATAGGAGATTTTAATGAAACTACTTGGCAACATGAACACTTCTCCAAAACACAAAGGAATGAAAGAAACATGGCGAATTTCAGAGAGGTTCTAGCTGATTGTAGTTTGCTGGACCTCAGCTTCAAAGGACCTAAATGGACATACAACAACAAGCAGGATGGAGGGAACAATGTAAAGGCAAGAATAGACAGGGGTGTGGCAGACCTGAAATGGAGTTCAATATTCCCGAATGCATCGATCGAGCATATATGCTCCTCCAGACCTGATCACCTCCCTTTGTTACTTAGGTTCGGACAGAGGAATGAATGGCGGCCCCTAAACAAAGGTTTCCGCTACGAATATATGTGGGAAAGGATGGATTCGCTCACTGATGCGATTGTGAATTCGTGGAAAGAGAAGAGGACTGCTGAGAACTTATCGGAAATAACAGAGAAACAGTCAGGTTTGCAAAGCTCGCTGAATGCTTGGGCAAAAAAGAATTTCGGCTCGATCATTAAACAAACTTCAGCGCTCAGGAAACAGTTGGAAAACTTGTGGTCACAGCAAACCTCAGCTGCTAGGGATAAGGAAATTAAAACAGTGGCAAAAAAGCTCGACGAGATGCTTCATCATGAGGAAATGATGTGGAGGCAGCGGTCTAGAGCCCTCTGGTTGCGAGAGGGAGACAGAAATACGAAATATTTCCAGCGTAAGGCATCATGGAGGCGAAAGAAAAACACCATAAACAAGTTAAAGGATGAAGAAGGTAACTGGGTGGAGGACCGAACGAAGTTGCAGGATATGACCACAAACTTCTTCAAAAATCTATACTCAAAAGAAGAAGGTCTGGTCCCCAAAGTTATTGTGGACTGTCTTACTGAAAGAGTGACAAACGATATGAACTCATCGCTGCTCAAGGAGTTCTCAGAGAAGGAGGTTAGTGATGCGTTGTTTCAAATTGGACTTCTGAAAGCTCCCGGACCCGATGGCTTCCCGGCTAGGTTTTTTCAAAGGAACTGGAGCACGGTAAAGAAGGACGTGGTGAATTCGGTTCTGAAATTTTTCAGGGAGGGTATCATGCCGGAGGGAACCAATGACACGGTCATAGTGCTTATACCCAAGAAAAACAACCCAGAGCTTTTGAAAGATTATCGCCCCATAAGTCTGTGCAATGTAATCTACAAGGTAATCTCAAAATGCATGGTAAACCATCTGAGACCCATCTTGGATGAAATCATTTCTGAGACACAAAGTGCCTTCATCCCAGGGCGTTTAATTACGGACAGTGCAACGATTGCATTCGAATGCTTCCATAAGATTCAGTATAGCAAACAGGCTGCTAATACCCACTGTGCGTTCATGTTGGACTTGGCGAAAGCGTATGATAGGGTGGACTGGGGATTCATGGAAGAGGCCCTGTTGAAACTTGGTTTCGATCGCAAATGGGTGGATTGGGTTATGTGTTGTGTGAAATCTGTGAGGTATTCTGTCAAATACAATGGTGAACTGCTCGAAACCTTTTCCCCTTCTAGAGGACGTCGTCAGGGTGACCCATTGAGCCCTTACCTGTTTCTCTTCGTCGCGGAAGGACTCACCTGTCTGTTGGATAAACAGATCCGCCTGGGAAATATAACTCCTATTAAGATTGCCCGGGGATGCCCTGGAATATCAAATCTCCTGTTCACCGATGACAGCCTACTCTTTTTCAAAGCGTCAAAAGAAGAGGCCGAAAGAGTGAAACATGTCCTCATTGAATTCCAAAAGGGTTCGGGGCAGCTGCTCAGTTATAGCAAGTGTTCTATACTTTTCAGTGAGGTTTGCCCAGTGGAGGTCCAGCAAGACGTCAAAAGTGTGCTCGATGTCACAGCCTCGACCTTTGAAAGCAAGTACTTAGGACTCCCCACGCGAGAAGGGCGAATGAAAGACTCCATGTTCCAACCAATAATGGAGAGATTTATCAAGAGATGCTCGGATTGGTCAGAGAGGTTTATGTCTCATGCAGCGAAAGAGGTCCTAATTAAGTCTGTCCTCCAAGCCCTCCCCACTTACTGTATGGGGGTTTTCAAAATGACCCAGGGCTTCTGCGAAAGATACGAGAAACTGATTCGAGATTTTTGGTGGGGTGATGAAAATGGGCACAGGAAGGTGCATTGGATGACCTGGGAACGCATGATCAAGCCAAAAAGAGGTGGTGGTATTGGCTTTAAAGATATGAAGCTCTTCAACCAAGCTCTGCTCGCACGACAAGCCTGGAGATTGATTCAAAGACCGAATAGCTTGTACGCAAGAATTCTGAAATCCAAATACTACCCAAATGGCACGCTTTTGGACACGGTGTTTGCATCTAATGCTTCTCCGGCCTGGCGGGGAATCGAACACGGGCTTGAGCTTCTTAATGCGGGCCTTGTTTGGAGGATCGGTAATGGAAGAAAGGTTAACATTCAACGTGATCAATGGATCCCGCGTGAGGAAGGACTGAAACCTGCACAATTTATTCGCCGCTCTAGATTAAGATGGGTTAATCAGTTGATGAATACTGACGGCAATGGTTGGAATTTGGAGTTGATCCACCAACTGTTCTATCGTTTTGATGCTGAAGCGATTTTTAATATTAAACTTCCAATTTCGGAGGCGGAGGACACGGTGGCGTGACACTTTGAGAAATCAGGCACCTTCACGGTCCGGAGCGCGTACAGATTGGCGGTATCCCTTCAAAACCAGGAAAACCGGCCAGCATCGAGTTCCACAAATGCGGCCAATGACCGGTGCATCTGGGATATTATTTGGAAAGCAAAGGTTCCTGAAAACATTAAGATTTTTGGCCGGAGAACCGCAACAGACACCCTGCCAACCAAAATGAACAAATGGAAACGTACCCTGGAAGTTGACAGCACCTGCAATATTTGTGGCAACGGAGATGAAGATAAATATCATGCAGTGATTTCCTGTACAAAAAGCAAGGCCCTAAGGAGTGAAATGCGGAAAATCTGGGATCTTCCTAGCGAGTTGCAGTTTAGATACACTGGGGTGGACTGGCTTCAGAATCTCCTAGGAACTTGCAATATGGAAATGAGGGTCAAAACCTTACTGCTGCTGTGGAGATGTTGGTTCCTACGTGATGACTGCATCCATAGTACAGGGAAGGAGTTAATCAGCAGATCAGTACATTTTTTGGAGCAATATGAGGAGGAACTGAACATCTGCTACATGGTGCATTCGTCAGGTCCAAAGGACAAACAGGCCTTGGGGATTACTGAGGTTGCTTTGGCTGGGAAAGATCGGTCTGAAGTTGAAGTTAGTGCGGCAATGCAGCAGGAAATTGGTTCGGATCCTGCTTCAGGTGCAGCAATTCAGTGGATTCCCGCTGGCGGCGATACTGTCAAACTGAATACCGATGCTTCCTTCTTAGCTGATAGCGGAGTGTCCCATGTGGGTGCTGTTGCTCGCGATCACAGAGGACTTGTTTTCTTCTCGCTGTCCAAAGGAATCGATCGCTGCTCTTCAGTGGAGGAAGCTGAGGCTCGGGCTCTGCTCTGTTGTCTGCAGACCTTGGCGGCGCTATACAGGGGGCCTATTATTGCTGAGACTGACTGCTCTTTTCTGACGAAGGAACTACAGCCTGATTCTTGTAACCGCTCTGCCTGCTTCTCGGTGCTTCATGACATCAAAGAGGAGCTAAAGAAATTCCAAGGAGCTCAGGTGAGATACACAAATCGAAAGCAAAACAAGCTGGCGCACTGTCTCGCAGCCCGAGCTAGAAGTAAAGGGGACACGCAATGGATGGCTAACGTCCCGGATGACCTGAGAGCAGTGCTAGCTGCCGACTGTTTGGCTGGCTCAAGAGTAATGTAATTTTACTCTTTTTCCTCAAAAAAAAAACCTTGCTGTTTTTACTGCTCCCATACTTCTCTAACCATTTGCCAAATAAGTCTGAGGTAGTGCACACACACTTGCACTGAGTGTTACCAATCTGTACGCTTGCATAAGTGGGAATCACCCAGGGCTGCACTGAAGCATCTACAGATATAGCAGGAGTACCTAGACTTGCCATTTGTCCAAAATACGCACCAGGTGGTCTCTCATTGAAAGAGAGTAGCAAACCTCGGTCGTGATAAGTTCTCTGCTCACACTTGTGAACAACAACAGCATAAGTTTCATCCAATTTCCTATATGCTCGAGCATTTTGGAAAAGTGCCCATACTGATGGATTTTTGTCCTCTGACGCTCTCTTTTCTGTAGGTAGCCTGATCAATAGTATCCAATCTGGTGTACGTTTGAAGAAGCAGCACTGAAAATTGGTCAGTATGGCATGCTGAAGTTTGGTTCTTGAACCACCATCTAATTGTTCAGGTTTGCATTCTCTAGCAAAACGCCCACTCCCCTTCAATTGCTCTTGGCTAAAAAATTGCCAGTGCATTGGCACGCTCATTACACTTGGATAGAGCTGACCACACATGCAGTGCTCGAACCCCACATGTATTGCTCGGCAATTGCATGAAAAAGATGCCCATTTTGTCTTCAGCTGGGTGGTGTCTTGATTGAAGTCGAACAGTGGCCATGGTTTTGGTCGTAGCTTGGTTCCATGATAACTCTGCAGCTCAGTTGAAACAAAGAACCTACGGGTACAAGAAGTTTGTCGAGCTTGAGCATGAAACTCATAGTATGACTGCAAAGAAGATATAACCGGCACCCGTTCTACATCAGTGAATTTCACAGTGTCTTTTTGTTGCATTAGCTGCTGACTCGGAGTAGGAAGAGATCTTGGCACCAGAGGGATCCAACAAATAACCTTCTCTAAAAGAAATGTTCTCTGCTGCGCACTTTGCAGACACCACCAGGATTCTCTCATGATATGTAGATCACTAGAACCAGGAGCACTAAATTTAAATTCCCCTTTTGGTAGTTCAAACAAGACCTGTACTGCTCTGTAGTTGCCTGAACATGTATTTAAGGTTCCACTGCGAAGTATTTCCTTCACCACTGTCTTGCTTAAACTCTTCGGACTAGTTGATGGCCACATGAGCAACCTTGGATCATCAGGTATATGGTGCCAAATTTCATCAGCTTGCAAATTGAAAGTCTCTTCTATGGAAATCAGCTCACAAGAAAGTGAATATGGCTCATGCGGATAGCCCGCATCCGAATCTGACTTGAACGACGGCCACGGTCTAAGCCTGAACAGGAGTCCCATGTGTTTGACCCTCACTCGTGTAGGTGACAGCCATGGTTGCCATTGTAGTTCATCCGCTTGCAATTCTTCTATGGGCAACATATATGCGATGATGTCCTTGGTGCCATTGCCCAACATAGATGTCTGGTCGGGGAAGGTGTTGACAATGGCCGTGGGCGATGAAGGAGTAACGGCTGGGTGGAGCACTGACTTGAAATGGTTGGTGTCGCGAGGGAAGCATTTCATCGAACACCCAGTCAGCGTCGGTGCAGCAAGGTCGTTGGGGACGATGAGGGCGACGCGGTGGTCCACCTTGTTCGTCACTCGGGTGGAGGTGTTGACAGAGAGGGCATTGAGCTCCTGCAAGCCGGCCTTGGGGTCGATGTCGGTGGTGGTCTTCACGGGAGAAACGACCTCGGCACTAGAGGGAGTGTTGGTGTCGATGGAGGCCGTTGCCTGCACCGGAGCGAGCTGCTCGACTGCTTGTTGGATGGGGTCGACCGTTGGCTCGAGGTGCACGGCGGTGGCGACGCCATGGACCTCGCCGACACTTTTGGTGGTGTCGACCTGGGTCGAGCACTCCGTCGAACACGTGATGGGCACCATCGCGATGCACACCGGGGCTGCATCATGGGCGACCGGGGGGATCTCCTGGGCCTTGGTGGTGGAGCTAGGGACGTCAGGGCGGGTGCCGACGAGGCATGCGTCGTGATTGAGGCCGCCGGATCGACAAGCGGGCTGGCCATGGGAGGGTCACCCACCTGTGCAAGCCCCAACACTGAGCTCACCTCCTCCGCTTGAGCGCATAATCGCTTGAGATACCACAATAGCTACTCATTGGCAGACATTGCATCCCACTCTGGTGGTTTGACAGCCGGCATGGCGTCGTCGCCGGTGGAATTGAGAGAAAAATTGGGGGAAATTGAGTGGGAAGGGTGGTGCCTGGCTCTGTATACCAGATGTTAAGGAACTAGATGTCTCTCTCGATTACAAGCCTGAATTACAGTAGCTAGCCCTGGTTACAAGCACGAACTGGAATACAGGAAGAGGGAAGCGAGAGGAAGAAGAAGAGAGCCGCCGCCGCCGGGTTCGTGATCCTCCGCAGATGCCTCGTCCGTCCCTTGGCCCTCGTACTTGTAGTCGCTGTTGTAACGGGCCGGCTGGGCCCAGCCCCTCACTAACAGCCCAACATAGCGAGGGGGCTGACACGTAGCAAGAGGGACGCGTTGCCGCTGTTCCGCCAACACAGGATGCCGATGACTTAGGCCCCGTTCGGAAGCAGTCCAAGAGCTGGCTTCTGAAAATCCGTCCGAGAAGCGGCACCGAACGGCTCTGCTTCGAGAAGATGGCTCCGCGGATACAAGAACCGGCAGTGCAAATATGCGCGGAGACGAGAAGCTACGCTGACCCAGCTTCGCAAATAACAGAAGCGGGAGTTGCTCAAAATTACGGTGCTACTGCCACCGCGAAGTAACCAAATCGAATCGTTTCCCTGGACTCCTCTGCTCTCGCAACCTCCTCTGCTCGTACAGAAAAGAACGGGGCTGTGTTGTCGCAACCCTAGCCGCTGCCCCGTCGCCGGCCCGCCGTCGCGCCGCCGCCCCTCGGATCTACGCCTCGTCCCGCAAATCTCCGTCCATCGCCGCTCGAAGCAGCCGCCCAAAGTCCCCGAGCACGCCCTGTCTTCTCCCCATCTGCCGCCATTCCCTCCGTTGGTCGCCGCCGGCAGCCGCACGACGTAGAGCTCCTGACGGGTCTGGCCGCAAGATCCACGCCGGAGAAGCCATTCCCCCAGCTCAAGGTGAGCAGCCACCTCCCCCTCTTGTAGTACTCTGATTCAGCCTAGTTCGTGCACTGTGTGGACAGCTCCAATTTCTTGTGATATGAAACTGATGAGTGCACCTTTTCCACATATACGTGTAGTGCAGTTTGTAGTGATATGAATTGACTTCAGATCGAATCAATAATTTCCTCATGTTGGTACTACATGTTCATGCTGGTACTGTTTATTTTCCATATATTTGGGCACAAGATTGTATACTGATGGATGCTGATTGTTTGCTTCATATTCATGCTGCTACTGAATTGTTTGTGAGATGGTAGTGATTGTTTCCCATATATCTGTACAGCCAAAATCACAGAAACATACACAGAAAAAAAAAATACAAGCAGCTTTGTAATCTGGCCTGCAGTACTCTTTTCAGCCTAGCCTACCTTCCTCACAAAATCGGGCCATGAAGCAGCTCCCCCGAATGGGCTTCAGGCTCCCTTCCTGGGCTGCCAGCCCATGCAGCAGAACTGGAGCGCCCTGAGCAGCCGAACGAATCTGGATCCCGTGGGAAGCTGGCTAGCGCTGGCTCCCACGAGAAGCTGGCTTTGCGGGAGCCAGGCGACGTTCCGAACGGGCCCTTAGTGTATGAGTCCGACCAGCCCCGCGGTGGGAACAACAGGCGGTGGGTGAGCAGCCAGCGCTGTAGCGGCGGGAACTGCCCGCTGCCGTTCAACCCGCGTCGGGGTCTTC
The DNA here is from genome assembly GCA_021605205.1 of Aegilops longissima. Classification (NCBI taxonomy): domain Eukaryota; kingdom Viridiplantae; phylum Streptophyta; class Magnoliopsida; order Poales; family Poaceae; genus Aegilops; species Aegilops longissima. The sequence goes on from CM038676.1 coordinate 28,784,861, forward strand.
CGATGTCATGCACTGACTGGTGGAGTATAAGGGGCAACTCCCACGAGCCGATTCAAACAGACACAAAATTTGTCCCTTTTTAGTCCATCTGTGTGGCCAACGGATATGAGTCCGAATCAATATTCGTCCTTCCCTGGCGAGTGCAACCAATGGGAAGATCCATTTGGTCTATTATGTCTTTTTTTCTCAATAATGACGTTTTGGCTTATTTTCATCAAAATGAGACATCAAATGTTTTTAGGAAATATATCTAGCATTTTTTATAGTACCAAGAAAATATTATGCCATGCCGGCATACAACATTGCACCAAAATATCGCATGAGCCTCGCAGCCAAGGCCTCATAATTTATCCAAAACTAATATATATAAGGTGATCACACAGCAGGTATGGAGGACGATCAAAGATGAGTTGCTGGTTGGGACGCACATAAGGGGCTTGAAATCCATCGTCATGAAATGTGAGCAAGGTCATTGGCGTGCTCATCACAATTGCAAAGACACCAGGAGAGCGAACCGATGAGAGAAGCACAAACAATGTGGAAGGGCTCAAAGCTGGAATCAAGCTACATGCCATGAATCATATCTACAGTCGTATGTAGTCAAGCAGTTGTAGGTCAGGAAAAAGGAACACACCTCTATTATCAGCGCCGATGAATGTTCCCAGGAACTGACGATTGATTTTCTCCTTGAACTCCAATAAACCAGTTTCATTCTCTTCTTTACCGAACAACCGAGTGATGATTCCTCTCTGCCTGCATCAATGTACACTCCAGGAGGCTCGAACCAGATCAGTCTCCTTTGGTCCGCCCAGCGTGGACTTTGCTTAACACGAGCCGTATGATGTAGCACTGGTACAAGGAGACCTAGGCGCACATTTGTAGCGAGAGGAGAATGATCGAGGTGAGCCAGATGTGTGGATTTTAGGGGAGTGAAAAGCATAGAACAACCTCAATATTTGCATCATTACACCACTTTACGTTTTATTAGCAAATTGCACCGAACGTAATGGTAATCGGTGACAAAAAAAAAACACTACCCTTGTGTAGACCCTCGTTTTGATGTGGCGTATGGCTGACGAGGCCAAGGGATAGGAAGCGCTAAGGCCATCACCTTGGAGACGACGAATCCGAAAACAAAATCCTCATCCACAAGGCACACTTCACGAAGGACTTCACCAAGGAGGGGTACAACCGAACGTTCAGTCAGTTTGAGACCATCCTCGCCCACCTCTGGTGCACTATGATGCGCGCGCATGACCTGAGGCCCGGGAAGGCATCGTCGATTCGGATATCCGTGGACGGGCGGCACCGACGAAGGGGCAATGCGCATCGGGCGATGGTATCATGGTCAAGGGTCTTTTTTGGGCAAACAGGTTGCGGTTGGAGCCAGCCCATAATGTCCGTCATTTTCGTGCGTTACCCCTTTGCCACATCAAAGTCACGGTCAAGCTGTGTTTAGTGCTTTCTATCAAAGTTCAATTTTGCGCTCAGTGTTATCTAGCTACCTGTATTGTGGTGTATTTTTGCTAATGACGCCAGTATTGTAGTACTTTTCAGCTTTTCACTAATTTTAGGGGGACATTGACTGATCGCGTGGCCTTCTGTGGGTCAGCTAAATGTGCTAGGAAAAGAGGCCCAGCTTATTAGTGGACTTTTGACACAGGAATTAGAACATGTGGTGAAGACCGAACTAAGCTGTAGATCTGACGACCAAAAACGCACCGATCACACAAAAGGATGGCCAGAAATGATGAGGACGTTAGAAGGGTGGGAAATGGTTTAGTTTTACTGTCACGTGATAATTTAATAAAAAGACAAGCATACTAGAAAAACCATGAAAAAGTAAAAGACCTCAAAATAATACAACCCTGTGGAATAGGACAGTTTGGTGGTGCAATCAGTGAGAACTGAGCGTCGGGGAATAAAAGGGAGCAAGGGATCATGAGTGCCCCTCCCCACTCCTCCCCCGCTTCGCCGCCGCCGGAGGGGACACCGGCGAAGCCCGCGTGGTCCCCAAGGAAGGTGGCGGCGGGGCGTCCTCGTCGCTCTCGCGCAGATCTCGCAGCGGCCAGTGGCGATCTCACGGCGGCCGGTGGCGCGCGGCGGTGTTCCGCCGGTGGCTGGCGCCTGCTGCCCGTGAGGCGGGGTCCCTCACGGCGGCGGGGCTGCCCCACGGCGCTTGGTGGTGGCCACGTGGCGGCGCGCGGTTGGGCTGGATCCGGGCTTCCGGTCTGCGTCCTCATCGTGGCAGCGCTTGCCGTAGCCCTCGGCCATGAGGCGTGGTCCGGGACGGGCCGAGCGTCGGTGGTGCTGGCCAGGACGCACGCTGGCAGCGCCCTACTTCAGACTGCGTCGTCTTGCTGGCCAATGGTGGTGGTCATCTTCTTCGTTAGAGATGGTCTGCCAGAGGCTTGGTGATCGGATCTCGAGATCCATCATCTAGTCCCGGCTGTGAGTTGAGGAGACATGGTTGCCGGTGAAAACCGAGCCGCTGGAAGGCGATGGTGGCGTTCTACGCCATTACCTTGATGGAGGCATTGTCGTGTAACTACTATCGACCCACTCCTGCTGCTCTGAGGAAAACCCTAGGATCTGATGTTTCAGATTGAACGATGGCGGAACTGCGGTGTTGTTTCTCTCTTGGGAGCATCATTTGTGAAGCAGCGCTGGAAGTCAGAGGCAGGAGGTGGAGCGGCTTCGTCTTGCACGGAGCTTCGGTGGAGATGTCAAGTCATGCCTGACCGACAGGTGCTACGCTTTGTCATGCCTGGTCGGCAGGTGGTACGCACGACAGATCTTCCAAAGACTTCAAGCTGTGTCGGCTGGTGGTACTTGGCAGTATGGTGTTGAGGTGTATCAGTGGCGACCGCGACGTGCACAGCTGTTTCCGCGCGGGGAGGAGGTGCCGTTGGGCGCCGTGGTGGCGTCGACGATAGCTAGACCGAGCAAGGTTGATGCATCAGTACAGTTCTGAAGATGGAGCGGTGGCAGTTGGCGGCGGCGGCCTCTAAGAGCACGCCGGACCGGCGAGACCATGCCTGGCAGGCGTCCTGGATGGGTCCTCAGGTCTTAGATGTTAGGTTTGGCTGCGATGTCTGTTTGGTATTAGGCCCAGGCTATCTGCGCCCCTTCATCAACTGGATAGGTATAGCGACAGTTTGTTGCTTAGACGGCGGCTTTAGTCTTACTGTGGTATTACTTTGTATGGTCTTGTGAGAATAATTAATAAAGTGGACGTATGCATCGTCCAGATGCAGAGGCCAGGAGTCATCATCCTTTTCTAAAAAAAATGAGTGTCATTCGTGGTTCTCACTTTCCACATTCTTTCATAGAAATACCTCTACATAGGTCTACGATAAAGGGTGAATAGAAGTAATCTCACAAAGCATAGAACATTTACTAGTGGGAATGAGAGGAATCAGATATTAATAGAACAGAGTCACATGGCGTCCATCGGCATATGAGCGTCTGCAAGATAGTCCCATAGGGACAAGAAGAGAATGTGCGAGCTTCCAAGATGCGTGAACCCCGCCGTGGAGCGGCAAGCTTTGCATAGACGTCTTTGAGTGATGCTATCTCGAAGGCGTCTTTGAGCGGCAAGTTTTGCATATACATCTCTCCTGGAGCACGATCATGGCAGCAAGGAGAACCACTATACTACACCCATCGCCAGCGTCGGCCATCGTCACGGAGAAGACACCGAAAATAACATCGGGATCCAGAAAGCCCACTTCACCAAGGACTTCATTGCAGGGATCGTGCCAAGGCCTCGGAGGCGTGCGGCCCACCGTTAAGGTGGTTCGAGACCATCCTCGCCCACCTCTGGCGCACTATGATGAACGTGCTTGACCTAAGCACCATCGAGGCCTCGTTGATCCGGATATCCATGAAGGGCGGCACCAGCGAACGGGTTGCGCGCGTCGGGCGATGGCAGCGGGGTCAACTGGGTTGTTTTTTTAGAAGGGTCACGATTTCACTGAGCCATTACCCCTTTACCACGTCAGCCACTAGCCGTATCAAAGTCATAGTCAAGCTGTGTTTAGTGCTTTATGTCAAAGTGTAATTTTGTACTCAGTGTTTTTTGCCAGTTGCCTCTATTGTGGCGGTTTTTCTATAATGACGCCGGTATTATGGTGGTTTTATGCTTTTCACTCATTTTAAGGGTACGGTGACCAATGTTTTTTGCCAGTTCCCTCTATTGTGGCGGTTTTTCTATAATGACGCCAGTATTATGGTGGTTTTATGCTTTTCACTCATTTTAAGGGTACGGTGACCAATCGTGTGGCATTTCGTGGGCTGGCTAACTGGGTCGGGAAAAGAGGCCTAGATTATTAAAGAGCTCCGATTTTTCTTCCTGGGTAACAGCCCTTAAGACTTTTGACCCAAGAATTATAAGTCGGGGTGGAGGCCGAACTAAGGTGTAGATCTGGCAACCAAGAATATGTTAGCCCAAGTACAGACTAGAGATGAACTACTGCCGGATGTCTTGCTATACTAGCACAGGAGGACACGAACTGGGTGCTACACACACACAATCAGAGTTGGAGCGGAGCTCACGTACTAGAATACTAGTACTAGTGGATGAACAATGCTTCTACAGTGAACACACACATGGGAGAGCTCTTGAGGCTGATTGATATTGCACTGGAATGGCCCAAGTACAAGTGAAGGAGCCGGGTCCTTTTATAGGCCGGGCTGGACGTGCACACAGCACACACAAGCTGTGTACTTGCACACACACGCTTAGTCTTTTGAGCTAGGTAAAGTCTACTACTACTCTCCTCCTCATGCTTTTTACTAGAGAAAGCCAACTACTTTTTTTTCGAAAAGGGGGGTCTCCCCGGCCTTTGCATCAGAGTGATGCATACGGCCATCTTATTAATCAAATAAAAAGGTTCCAACAAGGTTCCAAAGTCTCCAACTGTAAAAACTGAAAAGAAAGCTCACACAGAGCCATAATGGGCTAGAAACACAAACTAGCCAAGAAAAGACGCCACAACCGGCTGGCTAAAGATAGATAGGTGAACTAATTGCCTATCCTATTACATGACCGCCATCCAAACCTGTTGAAGATATCCCGAGCTACCATCTCCCAGCGGATAGATCCAGTAACCAAATGCTCCCTGGCCTCCATCGGAGTGAGTAGCGACCACGAACGGATCACGGCCGTGGCTCGGAAAATAACCTGCAAGAAGTGAATACGTGATGTTCTGTTAAAAACCAAATCATTTCTGCAAGTCCAGATAGTCCACAGCAAAGCGCAAACTCCAACATGAATATGTCTTGCTAAGTCAGGCTCAATCCCATTAAGCCATGTCCCAAATAACGTGGTGACAGAATTCGGTGGAGTAATATTAAAAGCAATGTGGACCGTCCGCCAAAGGACTCGGGCCAACAGGCCATCAAGAAAGAGATGTTTGATCATCTCATCCCGATCACAGAAACTACACCTAGTAGGTCCTGTCCAATTACGCTTTATCAAGTTGTCCTTGGTTAAAATAACTTGTTTATGGACAAACCACATAAACACCTTTATTTTCAATGGAACTTTGATAGCCCAAACATGCTTGGAGGTAGGAATGGAGTTCGAATTAATAACATCAATATACATTGATTTAACTGTGAATACTCCAGACCTAGTCAGTTTCCAGCGTAATTCATCGGGTTGTTGAGAAAGTTGTACCTCCATCAGTCTCCGAACTAGACGGAGCCATTCTTCCCAACGATTGCCCGCTAGCGACCGTCTGAACTGAATATTAAGGGGGATAGATTGAAAAACCGTTGCAACGAATACCTCACGTCGTTGAACAATGTGATATAAATACGGATATTGAATGGCCAAGGGTGTCTCGCCGAGCCAAGTTTCCTCCCAGAAGCGTGTACTAGCGCCGTTGCCAATAACAAACTTTGTCCAATTAAACAAGGATTGTTTGACTTTCATCAGTCCTTTCCAGAAAGGCGAGTCAGTCGGCCTGACTGTGACCTGGGACAAGGATTTTGTCTGTAGGTACTTGCTGCGAAGGATTTGCGCCCACGTGGCATCAGTCTCAGATGAGAGCTTCGACAGCCACTTACTAAGAAGGCATATGTTCTTAACTTCAAGATTTTCAATACCAAGACCCCCGTGGTCTTTCGGTCTACAGATGATATTCCATTTAGCAAGCCGGTACTTTCTTTCTAGTTCATCACCCTGCCAAAAGAAACGCGATCGGTAAAAGTCCAGTCTTTTCCTAACACCAACTGGGACTTCAAAGAACGATAAGAGAAACATAGGCATGCTCGTGAGCATCGAATTTATCAGAATTAATCGGCCTCCGTATGACATGAGCTTACCCTTCCAGCAACCCAGTTTCTTCTCAAATCGGTCTTCGATGCACTTCCATTCTCTGTTTGTCAGCTTTCGGTGGTGGATTGGAATACCTACGTAAGAGAAAGTTAAATCCCCCAACTCGCACCCAAACAATTGCCTTTAAGCCTCCTGTTCGTCTTTGGCTCTACCAAAGCAGAACAACTCGCTCTTATGGAAGTTAATATTTAACCCGGTGAATTGTTCGAAAAGGCATAACACCAGCTTCATATTTCTCGCCTTGGCCAAGTCATGCTCCATAAAGATGATTGTATCATCAGCGTACTGAAGGATGGATACACCTCCATCAACAAGATGAGGTACCAAGCCACCTACTTGACCATTCTCCTTAGCCCTTCCTATCAAAATTGCTAACATATCAACCACAATGTTAAACAGGATAGGGGACATCGGATCTCGTTGTCTTAGGCCTTTATGTGTCTGGAAGTAATGACCAATATCGTCATTCACTTTAATTCCCACACTCCCTTTTTGCGTAAATGATTCAACCTGGCGGCGCCAGGCACTACACCACGGTACAGTATTCCCTACCGACGTGTGTTGCAAATGCCTGATTTTGATGGATTTTGTTCATGGCTTTGATTATTACAAGAGTTGATCTACCACGAGATCGTAGAGGCTAAACCCTAGAAGCTAGTCTATGGTATGATTGTTGTTGTGTCTATCGACTAACTTGGCCCTGGTTTATATAATGCACCAGAGGCCTAGGATAACAAGAGTCCTAGCCGAATACACCGGTGGGGGAGGAGTCCTTGTCTTGATCGCCAAGTCTTGTGGAATCTTCCTTGTATGCGGCAGCTGTCCGGACTGGCCCATGAGTATACGGCCATGGGGGTCCTCGGCCCAATCCAACTGATCGGGAGACGACGTGGTGAGTACCCCCTAGTCCAGGACACTGTCAGTAGCCCCCTGAACCGGTCTTCAAGTTAGGGACGCTCCTCGATTCTTCCGAACTGTTCTTCATCTTCGGTCGTCGGTCTTGAAAACTGGTTCAACAAATCTTCTCATCTTTGATCTTGAGGATCGCCGAAGTGCATCCGAAGAGTTTACACGTTGGGTATCCGAGGAGCCCCTTTAAGTTTCCGGCCTTTATCAATGCCTTGTTATTTTTATGCCACGCCTCGGGTTTGAAGTTGTTCCCGGGAGGCAGTGTCCTCTTGCGTCCGAGCTCCAACGCCGGACTGCATTCGAGGTATCTTTTGCAGCCAAGCACCAACGTCGGACTGTGTCCAAGCTCCAACACCGGACTGTATCCGCGCTCCAACGCCGAACTATATCCGAGGTATCATAGATCACCTTGGTTCAAAAAAGTTGAAGGAGTTTAGCCGTGCTTAATGCCGGAAATGCCCTCTATGGAGCTAGCCGCTAGCGCCCGAGCTTTATGCCGGACTGCTTCCAAGGTGGTGCACCACCCCAACCGCGGGCTGATTTTTTGTGAATATTTTTAACTATTGCAGTTTATTCTCTGCCGATGTATATCCAGTAGCCCTCAAGGTGTGTATCAGTCTAAAACCCGAGATGAACCTGAAGGCAAGCATAAAAACCGTTGTTCCCAGTAGCTCCTGAGACTCAGGTCGATGCGCGAAATCGGACTGAGGATCAACTCCTAGCTCGGCAGCATACATAGGAATAAAAACACACTGTAATATATTAGAGATAATAGTGATTGGCGAACGGCCCCTGAGAGAGGGTCATGAGAAGTCGCCGTGATATATAGCTTGATGCCAGATAGGTCCAGATGGTACTTATTTCTGCCCGAAGACGCGCTTCCCATAGATCGATCACGCCGAACACTGAGCCCTTTGAATTTTCTGCATTGAATAGGCAATGTAGTAGCCCCCGAGACACTGGTCGGGTGGCAACACCAGATCAGGGGATCGATGTGCCCCTTTAATATTTGTAAATAATGAGCACAAAGCCCAGTAGCCCCCGAGCCTTAGTGTGGGCACGGGTGACCGAATTAAGGATCGATATCCAGAGTAAAATCATAGATTATGTGTAATGATTCTATGTATCCAAGTACTTTACATCATTATTTTGACTCCATTGCGACCGTTTATCAGTTGAAAGTGGCCCATCTTTGGCTTCTACCCCTTGGTAGATACTACACAGGGTGTTTCCGCACTAACAAAACAACCCTTAGCCGACGTCTCGGTGCCCGGAGGCGGTTGTGTTAGCAGAAACGAAGCAATCAGATATGCGGGCTTTATAACTTTCGCTTAGTCATAGGAGCTTTAAACTGGGGAAGCTAGCTATGAGCCCCCGGTTAGTGTTCGGCGACATCCGAGGTCAAGCCGTAAACACTTCGGCCAATGTTATGAACGGCCCGTCATTTAACATAGTCATCGGGTCGCTGACCAGTTTGCGCTTACTGTGATGGTCAGTTTTCGGCTTTCTCCACTGAGGTACTTAACCATGCGAGCTGGAAGCACAATCGCAGTGGTTCTCCTTTTGCACACCTAGCCGAACAAAGCGGAATGTAGGAGGCAAGCACAGGAGCCGGGCAACCCAACTATTGACCGAAGACACAATTCGAAACCGATGCATATATAGCAATATCCGAGAATGTTTCTGCCGAATCCCTAAAGGTGTCCGGCGTTGCACTGCAAGACTAATGCTGGAAACGCACAAATAGTTTAAAAGTGACATAGGCTCGAAAAGCCAAAAAACTTATTCAAAAGTTTAATGTCCGAACTAGATCAAGTGTTCGGTGCCAAATCGAAAATTGTTCTTAGAAAAAAAAAGGTGTTTCTGTCCTGCTTTAACATGACACATCCTATCTCGAGACTTCAAGCGGGTCAGCCTATGGCTTCAACCTCCTATCCCGAAGGCGGAGTACTTCTCGTTAGGCCAGTTTAGCAAACTTTAGCGGCTTTGAGAGAGAAATTAGGCGCCCCGGCTATTGACCGCACACTCGCGTCGAAAAAAGGAGTGATAGAAAAAAGACTTTGCAACGACTAAGAATAAGAACACTTATTATAAAATAGCTCACATAAATTTAAGAGCCCCCGAGTGACTTGGGTAAAAGAATATTGTATGTACCGAAGTACTTATATCATATCTATGTTCACCCGAACTTTAAACGCGTCTTAACCGACCGTCACCTTCTCCCTCTCCGGTCAAGGACTGAAAAGTGTTATGTACTCCACCTGTCGAGAATATCGACGGTGTTTCCGATAACCAGACAATCAGGTCATAAGGCTGTAACAGACAAAGCGCGCTCAGGGAACTTATGCTATATTACTGATAAAGTGTAAGAAGCATCTTCGAAGAAAATAGTACCCCCACCGATACCTTTCTTCGGTGCTCATTGTTAATATGAGACTTGTGGAATAGATTTTTTGTACTCATGAGTTCCGTTGTGTGCCGACCATAATTGAAAACAGTAAGAGCGCTAGCTTTCGGCTTCACCCAGTCTGAGGTCCGGCTCGGGTGACCCAATCGTGATAATCGCAGAGGTGCTCCCTTTACTCCCTAGCCGAACAATCGGGAACGTAGGGGTAAACACAGGAGCAAGGCAACCCAGCTTGCAAATCACTTAGGTCAATATGGTGCATATTGTGGCGTAATACACGAACAAGGAACGAAGCCGTACAAGTATAATCATATGCAAGAGGAAAAGCTCCAGAAAGGGAGCCCCCAAGTAAACGGGGTATTTGAATTTGTGCGTCACAAACAAAGTTTGGACAAGGAAATTTTTTACAAGCAACTTTTTTCCAAAAAAAAGTATAATGCTTGGTCGAACCGAACATAAATTAAAATTTTAAAACTATGAGCATCAAGGCAACTTAGCTGGTTAATGTGTTCGGTATTGATGACGCGGTCCGAGCTTGATGCGGGACGAGGTTCCATCCCCCAAGCCGGTCCCGAGGTGGCGGAGCAAAGAGCTCGGCACTCCGAAGTGGTGACATAGCACGGTCGATGCAGGTCGGCAGAGTGATGCCGAAGTCCCCGGCATGGGGTAATGAAGTGTTGACATAGACCTGTGTAAATATGATGGACAAACCAAAGTAATAATTCCTTGGGAAGAATGAACCCAAACAAGCGAAAAATACTAGGATTAATAGCACCTGGTTTATTTGTTGTAGCAATCCGAAGGAAGGTGATTCCCAAAATTGGGACTCGATCCGCACACCCATTGCCTGATGGGCGATAAAGCGATGGCATGGCAATGCTGGCAAAGGTTGGCTTGCCGAGGCAAAGCCCTTCCAGTTAATCGTGACGAAGCTGGTCGGCTAGTGACGCCAAAGTCATCTGTCAGGACCCCGATTCCAAGTCACATCGACCTAGCCGATAACACCTCATATCACTTTGCGGCCTCACGCATGGTATTCCCACGGGTGTCGCCTTACCATGGCCCGGGACCGTTTGCGCCTTTTGGCTCACGTATATGATAGTGTCGCTAGCATCCACATGACAAAGAACCCGGGCCGACATGGCTAGTCGTGAACCCAAAGCGGCGCTAACCTATGGGGACAGGCATACATGAATCACATCGAGCATGTCGGTCATCAACGTATAAATTCGGGCTGTAGCACTGGGCTAACAGGACTCCGGTATCCCGGCTGTAGCAGGCTAAGCAGGACTCGAATAACACCGCGTGACATTTCCCGAAGGACAGACATAGGAACGAAGTGAAACACATGCCGGCCAGTCAAGTGTCCAAGCAGTAGTGCTAGGCTAGCAGGACTCCGGTGAACCGGGTTGTAGCGGACTACTATCGCTCAGAATCACGAGACTACATTTCCCCATATGAGAGGCTGCCAAGGATAAACAAGTAGTTTGTCGGATCCCACACATACCAAGCATTTCAAACATACACACAATATGCCCAATATGTGTAGATACAACATGGCATCACAACATAACTCTACGACTCAAATATTTATTCATTAGGCTCCGAGGAGCGAGATATTACAAACATGGGTCTCATGACCCAACACTCGAGCATACAAGTCAAAGCACAAGCGGAAGCTAATCATGTCTCGAGTACGCATAACTATAAATGAAAAAGGCTGAGAAGCCTGACTATCTACCAGATCCTGCCGAGGGCACAAGATCGTAGCTGAGGTAACAAGCTAAACGTCGAAGTCCACGTGGAACTACTAGCGAGACTGACGTCCCTCTGCAAAACATAAAATAAGCAAACGTGAGTACAATTGTACTCAGCAAGACTTACATCAGAACTAACTACATATACATCATTATCAAAAGGGGGTGGTGGAGTTTGACTGCAGCAAGCCAGCTTTGACTCGGTGGCTATCCTGAACTACGACTGCAAGTAACTCTTTGAGGTGGCGCACACGAGTCCACATATTCACCATATCAATACACCACTATGGACCCGCTCCCGTCTCCCTACGAGAACGCCATCCATAGCACTCACGCTTATCTTGCGCATTTTAGAGTATCCACTTTCACTTGTCTATGAACTGATATAGGCAACCCAGAAGTCCTTTTCCGTGGACACGGCTATTCGAATAGATCATATTAAACCCTGCAGGGGTGTACTTCTTCACACACGCTCTCACCACTTACCGCCGTTTACACGACATGTACTCGGCAACCTTCAAGCGGAAGCCCAACGTGGGTGTCGACCACAGCCTACCTAAACACTCAAGTCCCTAGTCCAGGTTTATTGCCTATTCGGGTTCCATCCGCAGGGAGTCCGGCCGAGGTTTCCCATACAGCCCCGAACGATGTGTGCAGGGTTCCCGAGATACCAAACGGGCATTCGGTACACCGGGCCACGGTGTATCTACCGCATCATAGCCCACCCCTAGGGTCAGCGCTACGCACGGCCTCCAACACATATCCTACAAACACCAAAAACTACTTGCAACTCCCGGACTGAGGACAAGGGTGGTTAAGAAGCCGAGAGGGTCAATTAAGGATCCCAATGCGTGGTAGTAACTGTTTCATGGATCACAAACACAGAACTCAGTTCCTGAGGACGGCTGCAATGAGACAACCCGCCATGTACTCCTACATGGCCTCTCACCGCTACCTTTACCAAATCGTGTTCACACACTTAGCTCACACACAATAGGACATGTTCATAACAATTCCAATTCATTCCCGATGAATCAGACTCGACTCAACTCTAAGCAGTAGCAGGCATGACAAACAAGCATAAATGAGTAGGCACAACATGGCTCAAACAACTCCTACTCATGCTAGTGGGTTTCATCTAATTACTGTGGAATGACAGGTCATGCAGAGGATAAAGGGGTTCAGCTACCGCAGCAAGTAACACATGAGTCGTTGTTGTCCTAATGCAGTAAAATAGAGCAGGAGCGAGAGAGTGGGATTGTTTCGGAATGAACAAGGGGGTTTTGCTTGCCTGGCACTTCTGAAGATAATATAGTTCTTCATCGGTGTCATCGAACTCATCGTCGGGATACGCCTACCGAGAGGGAACAAACACCGGCAACTGAGAAAGAACACAATCAATGCAATGCACATTCACATGAATGACATGTCATGTTAACGTACTGAATTCACCTAATGCAATATCTAGCCAAGTTACTTGAAGTGGAATTCAAACAAGGTTAAACTCCAACTCCAAATGCTAGTTCATAAGTTGCCCTAATCATGATTCATCCTATTCAGTGAGGTTAACTTGTTCAATCATGCATGAAAGTGCCATAAACAGATTCTTCATATTTTTCTGATCGTTTTTCATATATAAATTATTTGATTTGGAGTTACGGTTGATTTTCTATGAATTTTAGAAGTTTTGCTAATTTTCTGGAATTTCCTGAGTTAAAATAATTCCAGAAATCATTATTGCGTCAGATTGAGGTCAGCACTGCGTCAGCGATCAACCTGGTCAAATCGACGTGTGGGGCCACACGTCGGTGACTCGATTGGTTAAACCCGGTCAAACCCGCATGACCAGGGTTTGACTTGGCCCCGGGGCCCACGGTCGTGGCCGGGGTGGTTTAGGCTGCGGATTAGGTGCTAATGATGCCACGTCGACACTCACGGAGCATGGCGGCGGCGACCACATCTCGCGCGGAGGCTCGCGGAGTTTTTCGGGCTCGCGCTCTGAGGACCATTTCGTGCACGGTTTGTGGCTACGGAGAGCTGGCGATGGGGCGATCCGGTGGTGGTGGCAGATGGAGCTGGGCGGCCTACTGAGGCACCGGCGACGAGCTATCGGCGGCGGCGGAGCTCGGCACGCCGGACACGGCGTTTTGGGGCACGGGAGGAGGAGTGGGTAGGTGCTCTGGGTTCCCGGGAACGCGCCGAGGACGACAGCGTGCTCGGACGCGACGTGTGGGGGCTCTAGCCGCGGCGACCTCGTGGCCGGCGGCGATGAGCTCTCGGGCTCGGCGGAGCCCGCGGTTAGAGGAAGAAATCGGCATCAGGGAGAGGGAGGTTCGGTGCGGGGGCTCACAGCGATGCCGACGGGACGCTCGGCGAGGTCGGGGACGGCCCGGAGCCGACGAATCGGGCGACGGCGACCGGCGGGTCCAACGAGGGGAAAAGCGTCGGGGCGGCTGCTCGGGGCTTCTCCGGTCGCGAGTGACGGCGGGAAGGGCGAGGATGGAGTGGCGGGGCTTGTGGGCTAGTCGGGGAAGCGAGGGAGGCCCGGTGGTCGCGGCAACGACGAGCGGCGGCGACGAGCTCCGCTCGGTGGGAGAGAGAGGGAGCGAGAAGGGATGGGGCGAGAGAGTGAGCGAGGGGTTCGAGGGGTGCGTGGCGGCGCCGAGGAGAAGGCGCGAGGCGTCTCGGAGGCAAAGCGAGCAGGAGGAGGCGTGGCGAGCTCGGCGCGTGCGCCGTGTCCCTCCTCTGCCTACTGGCAGAGGTAGGCGACGACTGGCACTCGCCAGATGGGCTGGGCCGGCGGGAGGAGCTGGGCAGGTAAGTGGCGCCAGGTAAGTGGCTTCTCTCTCTCTCTTTAATTGTTTTGTTTTCTATTATTCTGAAAACTCTGCGGCTTTATTAAAAATATCCAGGCACTTTTAAAAATCACCAAACTGTGCATGCCCAATGTATAGAATATATCTAACATGGAACATTTCAGTTTAGGAGTATTTGGACATTTATTAAATATATATAAAATATATTTCCAATGCAAATAGTTATTGAATTAATTCAAAGGCCCAAAATAAAATGTTTCAGTCACTCCAAAAATATTGGTTTGAATTTTATTCTTGCCAATATTTTTTTAAAGCTGAAAAGGAACATTTCCTTAGAAACATTTGAAGCAATTTTTAATGTTGATCATTTATTTTAAATGATTCCTGAGGCTCTCCAATTCCCCAATTCAAATTTAAAGGAAATTTAGACATGATGCTGTTGGGTAACGTAGTAATTTCAAAAATTTTCCTACGATCACGCAAGACCATGGTGATGGCATAGCAACGAGAGGGGAGAGTGTCCGTCCACGTACCCTCGTAGACCGAAAGCGGAAGAGTTATATTAACGCGGTTGATGTAGTCGTACATCTTCACGATCCGACCGATCCAAGCACCGTTACTCCGGCACCTCCGAGTTCTTGGCACACGTTCAGCTCGATGACGATCCCCGGGCTCCGATCCAGCAAAGCGTCGGGGAAGGAGTTCCGTCGACGACTGACAGCGTGGTGGCGATCTTGATGTTCTACCGTCGCGAGGCTTCGCCTAAGCACCGCTACAATATGACCGAGGTGGAATATGGTGGAGGGGCACCGACACAGCTAAGGAGCGATCACGAAGATCAACTTGTGTGTCCTAGGGTGCCCCCTGCCCCGTATATAAAGGAGCAAGGGGAGGGCGGCCAGCCCTTGGGGCGCACTAAGGGGGGGGAGTCCTCCTCCTAGTAGGAGTAGGACTCCCTTTCCTAGTCCTACTAGGAAGAGGGAAGGGGAAGGAAAGAGAGGAGAGGAGAGAGGAAGGAGGGCTGCGCCCCCCTCCTAGTCCAATTCGGACTCCCCATGGAGGCGCACCACCTCTGGTGCAGCCCTCTCTCCCTCTTGGCCCAATAAGGCCCATAACTTCCCGGGGTTCGGTAACCCTCCGGCACTCCGGTTTTCTCCGAAACTTCCGGAACCTTTCGGTGTCGAATATAACCATCAATATATCAATCTTTATGTCTCGACCATTTGAGACTCCTCGTCATGTCCGTGATCACATCCGGGACTCGAACTCCTTGGTACATCAAAATACATAAACTCATAATAACCGTCATTGAAACCTTAAGCGTGCGGACCCTACGGTTCGAGAACTATGTAGACATGACCTAGAACTATTCTCGGTCAATAACCAATAGCGGAACCTGGATGCTCATATTGGTTCCTACATATTCTCGAAGATCTTTATCGGTCAAACCGCATAACAACATCGTTGTTCCCTTTGTCATCGGTATGTTACTTTCCGAGATTCGATCGTCGGTATCCAATACCTAGTTTAATCTCGTTACGGAAAGTCTCTTTACTCGTTCCATAATACATCATCTCACAACTAACTCTTTAGTTGCAATGCTTGCAAGGCTTATGTGATGTGTATTACCGAGAAGGCCTAGAGATACCTCTCCGACAATCGGAGTGACAAAACCTAATCTCGAAATCGCCAACCCAACAAGTACCTTTGGAGACACCTGTAGTACTCCTTTATAATCACCCGATTCGTTGTGACGTTTGGTAGTACCAAAGTGTTCCTCCGGTAAATGGGAGTTGCATAATCTCATAGTTACAGGAACATGTATGGGTCATGAAGAAAGCATTAACATACTAAGCGATCAAGTGTTAAGCTAACGGAATGGGTCATGTCAATCAGATCATTCAACTAATGATGTGACCTTGTTAATCAAATAACAACTCCTTGTTCATGGTTAGGAAACATAACCATCTTTGATTAACAAGCTAGTCAAATAGAGGCATACTAGTGACATCTTGTTTGTCTATATATTCACACATGTATTATGTTTCCGGTTAATACAATTCTAGCATGAATAATAAACATTTATCATGATATAAGGAAATAAATAATAACTTTATTATTGCCTCTAGGGCATATTTCCTTCATCTCCCACTTGCACTAGAGTCAATAATCTAGATCACATCACCATGTGATTAACATCGATAGTTCACATCATCATGTGATTAACACCCATAATTCACATCGCCATGTGACCAAGACCCAAAGGGTTTACTAGATTCAGTAATCTAGTTCACATCGCTATGTGATTAACACCCAAAGAGTACTAAGGTGTGATCATGTTTTGCTTATGAGATAATTTTAGTCAGCGATTACATCACATTCAGAGCCGTAAGTATTTTGCAAATTTCTATGTCTACAATGCTCTTGCGGAGCTACTCTAGCTAATTGCTCCCACTTTCAATATGTATCCAGATTGAGACTCGAGTCATCTAGATTAGTGTTAAAACTTGCATCGGCGTAACCCTTTACGCGAACCTTTTTCACTTCATAATCGAGAAACATATCCTTATTCTACTAAGGATAATTTTGACCGCTGTCCATTGATCTACTCCTAGATCACTATTGCACTCCCTTGCCAAGCTTAGTGGTAGGGTATGCAATAGATCTGGTACACAGCATGACATACTTTATAGAACCTATGGCTGATGCATAGGGAATGACTTTCATTCTTTTCTATCTTCTGCCGTGGTCGGGTTTTGAGTCTTACTCAATCTCACACCTTGTAACACAGGCAAGAACTCTTTCTTTGACTGTTCCATTTTGAACTACTTCAAAATCTTGTCAAGGTATGTATTCATTGAAAAACTTATCAAGCGTCTTGATCTATCTCTATAGATCTTGATGCTCAATATGTAAGCAGCTTCACCGAGGTCTTTCTTTGAAAAACTCCTTTGAAACACTCCTTTATGCTTTGCAGAATAATTCTACATTATTTCCGATCTACAATATGTCATTCACATATACTTATCGAAATCTGTAGTGCTCCCACTCACTTTCTTGTAAATACAGGCTTCACCGCAAGTGCATATAAAACTATATGCTTTGATCACACTATCAAAGCGTTTATTCCAACTCGAGATGCTTGCACCAGTCCATAGATGGATCATTGGAGCTTGCACATTTTGTTAGCTCCTTTAGGATTGACAAAACCTTCTGGTTGCATCATATACAACTCTTCTTTAATAAATCCATAAAGAATGTATTTTGACATCCATTTGCCAGATTTCATAAAATGTGGCGATTGCTAACATGATTCGGACAGACATAAGCATCGCTACAGTTGAGTAAATCTCATTGTAGTCAACACCTTGAACTTGTCGAAAACCTTTCTGCGACAAGTCGAGCTTTGTAGATAGTAATACTACTATCAGCATCTGTCTTCCTCTTGAAGATCCATTTATATAATATGGCTTGCCGATCATCGGGCAACTCATCAAAGTCCACACTTTGTTCTCATATATGGATCCCATCTCAGATTTCATGGTCTCAAACCATTTCGCGGAATCTGGGCTCATCATCGCTTCCTCATAGTTCGTAGGTTCATCATGGTCTAGTAACATGACTTCTAGAATAGGATTACCGTACCACTCAGTGCGGATCTTACTCTGGAAGACCTACGAGGTTTGGTAACAACTTGATCTGAAGTTTCATGATCATCATCATTAACTTCCTCACTAATTGGTGTAGGAATCACTGGAACTGATTCTGTGATGAACTACTTTCCAATAAGGAGAAGGTACAATTACCTCATCAAGTTCTACTTTCCTCCCACTCACTTCTTTCGAGAGAAACTTCTTCTCTAGAAAGGATCCATCTTAACAACAAATATCTTGCTTTCGGATCTGTGATAGAAGGTGTACCCAATAGTTACTTTTGGGTATTCTATGAAGACGCACTTCTCCGATTTGGGTTCGAGCTTATCGGTGAAAACTTTTCACATAAGCATCACAACTCAAACTTTAAGAAAGCGACAGCTTAGGTTCTTTGCTAAACCATAGTTCATACGGTGTCATCTCAGCGGATTTAGATGGTGCCCTATTAAACGTGAATGCAGCTGTCTCTAATGCATAACCCCAAAACGATAGTGGTAAATCGGTAAGATACATCATAGATCGCACCATATCCAATAAAGTGTGGTTACGACGTTCGGACACACCATAACGTTGTGGTGTTCCAGGTGGCGTGAGCTGTGAAACTATTCCACATTGTTTTCAT
The DNA here is from genome assembly GCA_021605205.1 of Aegilops longissima. Classification (NCBI taxonomy): domain Eukaryota; kingdom Viridiplantae; phylum Streptophyta; class Magnoliopsida; order Poales; family Poaceae; genus Aegilops; species Aegilops longissima. The sequence continues at coordinate 28,803,371 of CM038676.1, forward strand.
TGAAGACCAAACTCGTAACTCAAATATTCATCTCCACGATCAGATCGCAGAAACTTTATTTTCTTGTTTACGATGATTTTCCACTTCACTCTGAAATTCTTTGAACCTTTCAACTATTTCAGACTTATGTTTCATCAAGTAGATATACCCATATCTGCTCATCATCTTGTGAAGGTCAGAAAATAACGATACTTGCCACGAGCATCAACACTCATTGGATCGCATACATCGGCATGTATTATTTCCAATAAGTCAGTAGCTTGTTCCATTGTTCCGGAGAACGGAGTTTTAGTCATCTTGCCCAAAAGGCACGGTTCATAAGCATCAAATGATTCATAATCAAGTGATTCCAAAAGTCCATCAGCATGGATTTTTCTTCATCGTTTACACCAATATGACCTAAGCGGCAGTGCCACAAATAAGTTGCACTATCATTATTAACTTTGCATCTTTTGGTTTCAATATTATGAATATGTGTATCACTATGATCGAGATCCAATGAACCATTTTCATTGGGTGTGTAACCATATAAGGTTTTATTCATGTAAGCAGAACAACAATTTATTCTCTTACTTAAATGAATAACGTATTGCAATAAACATGATCAAATCATATTTATGCTCAACACCAAATAACACTTATTTAGGTTCCACACTAATCCCGAAAGTATAGGGAGTGTGCGATGATGATCATATCAATCTTGGAACTATTTCCAACACTCATCGTCACTTCCCTTCAACTAGTTTCTGTTCATTCTCGCAACTCCTGTTTGAGTAACTACTCTTAGCAACCGAACCAGTATCAAATACCGAGGGTTGCTACGAACACTAGTAAAATACACATCAATAATCTGTATATCAAATATACCTTTGTTCACTTTGCCATCCTTCTTATCCGCCAAATACTTGGGGTAGTTCCGCTTCTAGTGACCAGTTCCATTGCAGCAAAAGCACTTAGTCTTAGGCTTAGGTCCAGACTTGGGCTTCTTCACTCGAGCAGCAACTTGCTTGCCGTTCTTCTTGAAGTTCCCCTTCTTCCCTTTGCCCTTTTCCTTGAGACTAGTGGTCTTGTCAATGATCAACACTTGATGCTCTTTCTTGATTTCTACCTTCGTTGATTTCAACATCGCGAAGAGCTCGGGAATCGTTTTCGTCATCCCTTGCATACTATAGTTCATCACGAAGTTCTACTAACTTGGTGATGGTGACTAGAGAATTCTGTCAATCACTATCTTATCTGGAAGATTAACTCCCACTTGATTCAAGCAATTGAAGTACCCAGACAATCTGAGAACATGCTCACTAGTTGAGCGATTCTCCTCCATCTTTTAGCTATAGAACTTGTTGGAGACTTCATATCTCTCAACTCGGGTATTTGCTTAAAATATTAACTTCAACTCCTGGAACATCTCATATGGTCCATGACGTTCAAAACGTCTTTGAAGTCCCGATTCTAAGCCGTTTAAGCATGGTGCACTAAACTATCAAGTAGTCATCATATTGAGCTAGCCAAACGTTCATAACGTCTGCATCTGCTCCTGCAATAGGTCTGTCACTTAGCGGTGCATTAAGGACATAATTCTTCTGCGCAGCAAATGAGGATAAACCTCATATCACGAATCCAATCCGCATCATTGCTACTAACATCTTTCAATACAATTTTCTCTAGGAACACATATGAAAACATAGGGAAGCAACAACGCGAGCTATTGATCTACAACATAATTTGCAAAATACTACCAGGACTAAGTTCATGATAAATTAAAGTTCAATTAATCATATTACTTAAGAACTCCCACTTAGACAGACATCTCTCTAGTTATCTAAGTGATCACGTGATCCAAATCAACTAAACCATAACCGATCATCACGTGAAATGGAGTAGTTTTCAATGGTGAACATCTTATGTTGATCATATCTGCTATATGATTCACGTTCGACCTTTCGGTCTCCGTGTTCCGAGGCCATATCTGTATATGCTAGGCTCGTCAAGTATAACCTGAGTATTCTGCGTGTGCAAAACTGGCTTGCACCCGTTGTAGATGGACGAGAGCTTATCACACCCGATCATCACGTGGTGTCTCGGCACGACGAACTTTGGCAGCGGTGCATACTCGGGAGAACACTACTTGATAATTTTTAGTGAGAGATCATCTTATAATGCTACCGTCAATCAAAGCAAGATAAGATGCATAAAGGATAAACATCACATGCAATCAATATAAGTGATATGATATGGCCATCATCATCTTGTGCTTGTGATCTCCATCTCCAAAGCACCGTCATGATCACCATCGTCACCGGCGCGACACCTTGATCTCCATCGTAGCATCGTTGTCGTCTCGCCAACTATTGCTTCTCGACTATCGCTACCGCTTAGTGATAAAGTAAAGCAATTACATGGCGTTGCATTTCATACAATAAGCGACAACCATATGGCTCCTGCCGGTTGCCGATAACTTCGGTTACAAAACATGATCATCTCATACAATAAAATATAGCATCACGTCTTGACCATATCACATCACAACATGCCCTGCAAAAACAAGTTAGGCGTCCTCTACTTTGTTGTTGCAAGTTTTACGTGGCTGCTACGGGCTGAGCAAGAACCGTTCTTACCTCGCATCAAAACCACAGCGATACTTCGTCAAATAGACTCCGTTTTAACCTTCTCAAGGACCGGGCGTATAGCCTTTTCAGTTCAACTAAAGTGAGAGAGCAGACACCGCCGGTCACCTTTAAGCAGCGAGTGCTCATAGCGGTGAAACCAGTCTCGCGTAAGCGTCTGCGTAATGTCGGTCCGGGCCGCTTCATCTCACAATACCGCTGAACCAAAGTATGACATGCTGGTAGGCAGTATGACTTGTATCGCCCACAACTCACTTGTGTTCTACTCGTGCATATGACATCAACGCATAAAACCTGGCTCGGATGCCTTTGTTGGGTAACGTAGTAATTTCAAAAATTTCCTACGATCACGCAAGACCATGGTGATGGCATAGCAGCGAGAGGAGAGTGTCCGTCCACGCCCTCGAGACCGAAAGCGAAGCGTTATATTAACGCGGTTGTTGATGTAGTCGTGACGTCTTCACGATCCGACCGATCCAAGCACCGTTACTCCGGCACCTCCGAGTTCTTGGCACACGTTCAGCTCGATGGCGATCCCGGGCTCCGATCCAGCAAAGCGTCGGGAAGGAGTTCCGTCAAGACGACGGCGTGGTGGCGATCTTGATGTTCTACCGTCGCAGGGCTTCGCCTAAGCACCGCTACAATATGACCGAGGTGGAATATGGTGGAGGGGGCACCGCACACGGCTAAGGGCGATCACGAAGATCAACTTGTGTGTCCTAGGGTGCCCCCTGCCCCGTATATAAAGGAGCAAGGGAGGGCGGCCAGCCCTTGGGCGCACCAAGGGGGGGAGTCCTCCTCCTAGTAGGAGTAGGACTCCCTTTCCTAGTCCTACTAGGAAGAGGAAGGGGAAGGAAAGAGAGGGAGAGGGAGGGAAAGGAGGGCTGCGCCCCCTCCTAGTCCAATCGGACTCCCCATGGAGGGGGCGCACCACCTCTGGTGCAGCCTCTCTCTCCCTCTTGGCCCAATAAGGCCCATAACTTCCCGGGGTTCGGTAACCCTCCGGCACTCCGGTTTTCTCCGAAACTTCCGGAACCTTTCCGGTGTCGAATATAACCATCCAATATATCAATCTTTATGTCTCGACCATTTGAGACTCCTCGTCATGTCCGTGATCACATCCGGGACTCGAACTCCTTGGTACATCAAAATACATAAACTCATAATACCGTCATTGAAACCTTAAGCGTGCGGACCCTACGGTTCGAGAACTATGTAGACATGACCTAGAACTATTCTCGGTCAATAACCAATAGCGGAACCTGGATGCTCATATTGGTTCCTAAATATTCTCTGAAGATCTTTATCGGTCAAACCGCATAACAACATCGTTGTTCCTTTGTCATCGGTATGTTACTTTCCGAGATTCGATCTTGGTATCCAATACCTAGTTTAATCTCGTTACGGAAAGTCTCTTTACTCGTTCCGTAATACATCATCTCACAACTAACTCTTTAGTTGCAATGTTTGCAAGGCTTATGTGATGTGTATTACGAGAAGGCCTAGAATACCTCTCCGACAATCGGAGTGACAAAACCTAATCTCGAAATCGCCAACCCAACAAGTACCTTTGGAGACACCTGTAGTACTCCTTTATAATCACCCGATTCGTTGTGACGTTTGGTAGTACCAAAGTGTTCCTCCGGTAAATGGGAGTTGCATAATCTCATAGTTACAGGAACATGTATGGGTCATGAAGAAAGCATTAACATACTAAACGATCAAGTGTTAAGCTAACGGAATGGGTCATGTCAATCAGATCATTCAACTAATGATGTGACCTTGTTAATCAAATAACAACTCCTTGTTCATGGTTAGGAAACATAACCATCTTTGATTAACAAGCTAGTCAAATAGAGGCATACTAGTGACATCTTGTTTGTCTATATATTCACACATGTATTATGTTTCGGTTAATACAATTCTAGCATGAATAATAAACATTTATCATGATATAAGGAAATAAATAATAACTTTATTATTGCCTCTAGGGCATATTTCCTTCAGATGCATGGATGCAAGAAATCAAGCTAGGGCTGATCTGGGGCTGTGACATCATCGGAATAGGTTGATGAAGAGATGATGAATCCCCCGGTCCCGCCGAGATGTCAAAGCCTCGATGTCAGCCGATGAGTCGAAGTAGGTCGGCGTGATGGACACCGGCTTGAAGGAGCAACAGTGCGGCCCTGCCGATGCAGGTCGTGACGTGGTCCATGCCGGCTTGATGAAGTGACCGTGCGCCGATGCCGGTGTGCCCGCTCCGTGTAATCCGTGGGGCGGCGATGTTGCTGATGATTTTGAAGGAAATATGCCCTAGAGGCAATAATAAAGTTATTATTTATTTCCTTATTTCATGATAAATGTTTATTATTCATGCTAGAATTGTATTAACCGGAAACATAATACATGTGTGAATACATAGACAAACATATAGTCACTAGTATGCCTCTACTTGACTAGCTCATTAATCAAAGATGGTTATGTTTCCTAACCATAGACATGTGTTGTTATTTGATTAATGGGATCACATCATTAGGAGAATGATGTGATTGACATGACCCATTCCGTTAGCCTAGCACTTGATCCTTTAGTATATTGCTATTGCTTTCTTCATGACTTATACATGTTCCTGTAATTATGAGATTATGCAACTCCTGCTACTGTGAGGAACACTTTGGTGCTACCAAACGTCACAACGAATCGGGTGATTATAAAGGAGTACTACAGGTGTCTCCAAAGGTACATGTTGGGTTGGCGATTTCGAGATTAGGTTTTGTCATCCGATTGTCGGAGAGGTATCTCTCGGCCCTCTCGGTAATGCACATCACTATAAGCCTTGCAAGCAATGTAGTTAATGAGTTAGTTACGGAATGATGCATTACGAACGAGTAAAGAGACTTGCCAAGAACGAGATTGAACTAGGTATTGATACCGACGATCAAATCTCGGCAAGTAACATACCGATGACAAAGGGAACAACGATGTTGTTATGCGGTTCGACCGATAAAGATCTTCGAGAATATGTAGGAGCCAATATGGGCATCCAGGTCCCGCTTATTGGTTATTGACCGAGAATAGTTCTAGGTCATGTCTACATAGTTCTCGAACCCGTAGGGTCCGCACGCTAAGGTTTCGGCGATGCTTATATTATGAGTTTATAAGTTTTGATGTACCAAGTTTGTTCGAGTCCCTGATGTGATCACGGACATGACGAGGAGTCTCAAATGGTCGATACATAAAGATTGATATATTGAAGCCTATGTTTGACTTCGAATAGTTCCGGTGAAATCGGATTTTTCGAAAACCGGGGTTACCTGAACCTCCCGGGATGTTGGGCCTTAATGGGCCATAAGGGAGAAGAGGAGGGCCGGCCAGGGCAGGGCCGCGCTGCCCCTCCCCTAGTCCAAATAGGACAGGAGAGGGGGCGGCGCCTCTTCCTCTCTCCCTCCCCCAAGTCCTAATCCAACTAGGAAAGGGGGAGTCCTACTCCCGTGGGAGTAGGACTCCTCCCCGCGCCTCCTCCTAGGGCTGGCCGCACCCCCTTGCTCCTTTATATACGGGCAGGGGGCACCCCATGACACACAAGTTGATCTACGGATCGTTCCTTAGCTGCAGCGGTGCCCCTCCACCATATTCCACTTCGTCATATAGTCGCGAGCTTAGGCGAAGCCCCGCGCCGTAGAGTCATATCGTCATGAGCTTAGGCGGCCCCTGTGCCGGTGGAGCATCATCATCGCTACCACGCCGTCAGGTCGACGGAACTCATCCCCGACGCTTTGCTGGATCGGAGTCCGGGATCGCCATCGAGCTGAACGGTGCTGAACTCGAGGTGTCGTGCGCTCGGTACTTGGATTGGTCGGATCGTGAAGACGCACGACTACATCAACCGCGTTGTTATAACGCTCGCCACGGTCTCACGAGGGTATGTGGACATACACTCTCCCTCTCTGCTATGCCATCACCACGATCTTGCGTGTGCGAGGAAATTTTTGAAATTACTACGCTCCCCAACAAAGGGCATCGAGCCTGGTTTTATGCGCTGATGTCATATGCACGAGTAGAACACAAGTGAGTTGTGGGCGATATAAGTCATACCGCTTACCAGCATGTCATACTTTGGTTCAGCGGTATTGTGAGATGAAGCGCCCGGACCGACATTACGCCAGACGCTTACGCCGAGACTGGTTTCACCGCCGAGCACTCGCTGCTTAAAGGTGACCGGCGGGTGTCTATTTCTCTCACTTTAGTTGAACTGAGTGTGGCTACGCCCGGTCCTTGCGAAGGTTAAAACAGCACCAACTTGACAAACTATCGCTGTGGTTTTGATGCGAGGTAAGAACGGTTCTTGCTCAGCCCGTAGCAGCCACGTAAAACTTGCAACAACAAAGTAGAGGACGCCTAACTTGTTTTTGCAGGCATGTTGTGATGTGATATGGTCAAGACGCATGCGATATTTATTGTATGAGATGATCATGTTTTGTAACCGGGTTATCGGCAATCGGCAGGAGCCATATGGTTGTCACTTTATCGTATGAAATGCAAAGCTATGTAATTGCTTTACTTTATCACTAAGCGGTAGCGATAGTCGAGAAGCAATAGTTGGCTAGACGACAACGATGGTACGATGGAGATCAAGGTGTCGCTACCGGTGATGATGGTGATCACGACGGTGCTTTTGAGATGGAGATCACAAGCACAAGATGATGATGGCCATATCATATCACTTATATTGATTGCATGTGATGTTTATCCTTTATGCATCTTATCTTGCTTTGATTGACGGTAGCATTTTAAGATGATCTCTCACTAAAATTATCAAGAAGTTTTATCCCCGAGTATGCACCGCTATGAAAGTTCTTCGTGCCGAGACACCACGTGATGATCGGTGTGATAGGCTCTACGCTCAAATACAACGGTGCAAAACAGTTGCACACGCGAATACTCAGGTTAAACTTGACGAGCCTAGCATATAACAGATATGGCCTCGGAACACGGAGACCGAAAAGTCGAGCGTGAATCATATAGTAGATATGATCAACATATTGATGTTCACCGTTGAAACTACTCTATCTCACGTGACGATCGGACATAGAGTAGTTGATATGGATCACGTAATCACTTAGAAGATTAGAGGGATGTCTATCTAAGTGGGAGTTCTTAAGTAATATGATTAATTGAACTTTAATTTATCATGAACTTAGTCCTGGTAGTATTTTGCAAATTATGTTGTAGATCAATAGCTCACGTTGTTGCTTCCCTATGTTTTTGCTTCCCGATGTTTTTATATGTGTTCCTAGAGAAAATTGTATTGAAAAATGTTAGTAGCAATGATGCGGATTGGATCCGAGATCTGAGGTTTATCCTCATTGCTGCACAGAAGAATTATGTCCTTAATGCACCGCTAGGTGACAGACCTATTGCAGGAGCAGATGCATATGTTATGAACGTTTGGCTAGCTCAATATGATGACTACTTGATAGTTTAGTGCACCATGCTTAACGGCTTAGAATCGGGACTTCAAAGACGTTTTGAACATCATGGACCATATGAGATGTTCCAGGAATTGAAGTTAATATTTCAAGCAAATACCCGAGTTGAGAGATATGAAGTCTCCAACAAGTTCTATAGCTAAAAGATGGAGGAGAATCGCTCAACTAGTGAGCATGTGCTCACATTGTCTGGGTACTTTAATCGCTTGAATCAAGTGGGAGTTAATCTTCTAGATAATATAGTGATTGACAGAATTCTTTAGTCACCATCACTAAGTTACTAGAACTTCGTGATGAACTACAGTATGCAAGGGATGACGAAAATGATTCCCGAGCTCTTCGTGATGTTGAAATCGACGAAGGTAGAAATCAAGAAAGAGCATCAAGTGTTGATGATTGACAAGACCACTAGTTTCAAGAAAAGGGCAAAAGGAAGAAGGGGAACTTCAAGAAGAACGGCAAGCAAGTTGCTGCTCAAGTGAAGAAACATAAGTCTGGTCCTAAGCCTGAGACTAAGTGCTTCTACTGCAAATGGATTGGTCACTGGAAGCGGAACTACCCCAAGTATTTGGTGGATAAGAAAGGATGGCAAAGTAAACAAAGGTATATTTGATATACATGTTATTGATGTGTACTTTACTAGTGTTCATAGCAACCCCTCAGTATTTGGTACTAGTTCAGTTGCTAAGATTAGTAACTCAAACGGAGTTGCGTAATGAACAGAGACTAGTTAAGGGTGAATTGACGATGAGAGTTGGAAGTAGTTCCAAGATTGATATGATCATCATCGCACACCCCTATACTTTCAGGATTAGTGTGGAACCTAAATAAGTGTTATTTGGTGTTGAGCATGAATATGATTTGATCATGTTTATTGCAATACGCTTATTCATTTAAGTAAGAGAATAAATTGTTGTTCTGCTTACATGAATAAAACCTTATATGGTTACACACCCAATGAAAATGGTTCGTTGGATCTCGATCGTAGTGATACACATATTCATAATATTGAAACTAAAAGATGCAAAGTTAATAATGATAGTGCAACTTATTTGTGGCACTGCAGTTTAGGTCATATTGGTGTAAAGTTTATGAAGAAACTCCATGCTGATGGACTTTGGAATCACTTGATTATGAATCATTTGATGCTTATGAACCGTGCCTTTTGGGCAAGATGACTAAAACTCGTTCTCCGAACAATGGAACGAGCTATCGACTTGTTGGAAATAATACATATCGATGTATGCGATCCAATGAGTGTTGATGCTCGTGGCAAGTATCATTATTTTCTGACCTTCACAGATGATTTGAGCAGATATGCGTATATCTTCTTGATGAAACATAAATCTGAAATAGTTGAAAAGTTCAAAGAATTTCAGAGTGAAGTAGAAAATCATCGTAAACAAGAAAATAAATTTTCCGCGATCTGATCGTGGAGATGAATATTTGAGTTACGAGTTTGGTCTTCAATTAAAACAAAGTGGAATAGTTTCACAGCTCACGCCACCTGGAACACCACAACGTTATGGTGTGTCCGAGCGTCAGAACTGCATTTTATTTTGATATGGTGCGATCAATGATGTCTCTTACCGATTTACCAATATCGTTTTGGGGTTATGCATTAGAGACAGCTGCATTCACGTTTAATAGGGCACCATCTAAATCCGTTGAGACGACACCGTATGAACTATGGTTTAACAGTAAACCTAAGCCGTCGTTTCTTAAAAGCTTGGAGTTGCGATGCTTATGTGAAAAAGTTTCAACCTGATAAGCTCAAACCCAAGTCGGAGAAGTGCGTCTTCATAGGATACCCAAAAGAAAATGTTGGGTACACCTTCTATCACAGATCCGAAGGCAAGTTTTTCGTTGCTAAGATGGATCCTTTCTAGAGAAGAAGTTTCTCTCGAAAGAAGTGAGTGGGAGGAAAGTAGAACTTGATGAGGTAATTGTACCTTCTCCCTTATTGGAAAGTAGTTCATCATAGAAATCAGTTCCAGTGATTCCTACACCAATTAGCGAGGAAGTTAATGATGATGATCATGAAACTTCAGATCAAGTTGCTACCAAACCTCGTGAGGTCTTCCAGAGTAAAATCCGCACTGAGTGGTACGGTAATCGTGTTCGAAGTCATGTTACTAGACCATGATGAACCTATGGACTATGAGGAAGCGATGATGAGCCCAGATTCCGCGAAATGGCTTGAGGCCATGAAATCTGAGATAGGATCCATGTATGAGAACAAAGTATGGACTTTGATTGACTTGCTCGATGATCAGCAAGCCATATTAAATAAATGGATCTTCAAGAGGAAGACGGACACTGATAGTAGTATTACTATCTACAAAGCTCGACTTGTCACAAATAGGTTTTCGATAAGTTCAAGGTGTTGACTACAATGAGATTTTCTCAACTGTGGCGATGCTTAAGTCTGTCCGAATCATGTTAGCAATTGCCACATTTTATGAAATCTGGCAAATGGATGTCAAAACTACATTCTTTAATGGATTTATTAAAGAAGAGTTGTATATGATGCAACCAGAAGGTTTTGTCAATCCTAAAGGAGCTAACAAAATGTGCAAGCTTCAGCGGTCCATCTATGTACCTTGGTGCAAGCATCTTGAGTTGAATAAACGCTTTGATAGTGTGATCAAAGATATGGTTTTATACAGACTTTTGGAGAAGCCTGTATTTACAAGAAAGTGAGTGGGAGCACTACAGCATTTCTGATAAGTATATGTGAATGACATATTGTTGATCGGAAATAATGTAGAATTATTCTGCAAAGCATAAAGGAGAATTTGAAAGGAGTTTTTCAAAGAAAGACCTCAGTAAAACTACTTATATATTGAGCATCAAGATCTATTGAGATAGATCAAGACGCTTGATAAGTTTTTCAATAAGTACATACCTTGTCAAAGATTTTGAAGTAGTTCAAAATGGAACAGTCAAAGAAAAGTTCTTGCCTGTGTTGCAAAGGTGTGAAATTGAGTAAGACTCAAATCCCACCACGGCAGAAAATAGAAAAGAGAATGAAAGTCATTCCCTATGCCTCACCATAGGTTCTATAAAGTATGATATGCTATGTACTGCGGACCTATTGTATACCTTGCTCTGAATTTGGCAAGGGAGTACAATAGTGATCTAGGAGTAGATCACTGGACATTGGTCAAGAACATCCTTAGTGAGGACTAAGGAAATATTTCTCGATTATGGAGGTGATAAAAGAGCCCGCCGTAAAGAGTTACATCGATGCAAGCTTTTTACACTGATCCAGATGACTCTAAGTCTCAATCTGGATACATATTGAAAGTGGGAGCAATTAGCTAGAGTAGCTCCGTGCAGAGCATTGTAGACATAGAATATTTGCAAAATACATATGGCTCGAATGTGACAGACCCGCTGACTAAGCTTCTCTCACGAGCAAAACATGATCATACCTTAGTACTCTTTGGGTGTTAATCACATAGCAATGTGAACTAGATTATTGACTCTAGTAAACCCTTTGGGTGTTGGTCACATGACGATGTGAACTATGGGTGTTAATCACATACAGATGTGAATATTAGTGTTGAATCACATGATGACGTGAACTAGATTATTGACTCTAGTGCAAGTGGGAGACTGAAGGAAATATGCCCTAGAGGCAATAATAAAGTTATTATTTATTTCCTTATTTCATGATAAATGTTTATTATTCATGCTAGAATTGTATTAACCGGAAACATAATAAATGTGTGAATACATAGACAAACATATAGTCACTAGTATGCCTCTACTTGACTAGCTCATTAATCAAAGATGGTTATGTTTCCTAACCATAGACATGTGTTGTTATTTGATTAATGGGATCACATCATTAGGAGAATGATGTGATTGACATGACCCATTCTGTTAGCCTAGCACTTGATCGCTTAGTATATTGCTATTGCTTTCTTCATGACTTATACATGTTCCTCGTAACTATGAGATTATGCAACTCTGTTTACGGAGGAACACTTTGGTGCTACCAAACGCCACAACGAATCGGGTGATTATAAAGGAGTACTACAGGTGTCTCCAAAGGTACATGTTGGGTTGGCGATTTCGAGATTAGGTTTTGTCACTCCGATTGTCGGAGAGGTATCTCCGGCCCTCTCGGTAATGCACATCACTATAAGCCTTGCAAGCAATGTAGCTAATGAGTTAGTTACGGATGATGCATTACGAACGAGTAAAGAGACTTGCCAAGAACGAGATTGAACTAGGTATTGATACCGACGATCAAATCTCGGCAAGTAACATACCGATGACAAAGGGAACAACGATGTTGTTATGCGGTTTGACCGATAAAGATCTTCGTAGAATATGTAGGAGCCAATATGGGCATCCAGGTCCCGCTATTGGTTATTGACCGAGAATAGTTCTAGGTCATGTCTACATAGTTCTCGAACCCGTAGGGTCCGCACGCAGGTTTCGATGACAGTTATATTATGAGTTTATAAGTTTTGATGTACCGAAGTTTGTTCGGAGTCCCGGATGTGATCACGGACATGACGAGGAGTCTCGAAATGGTCGAGACATAAAGATTGATATATTGGAAGCCTATGTTTGACTTGAATAGTTCCGTGAAATCGGGATTTTACCGGAAAACCGGGGGGTTACCGGAACCCTCCCGGGGGATGTTGGGCCTTAATGGGCCATAAGGGAGAAGTGGAGGGCCGGCCAGGGCAGGCCGCACGCCCCCTCCCCCCCTAGTCTGAATAGGACAAGGAGAGGGGGGGCGGCGCCCCCCTTCCTCTCTCCCTCCCCCAAGTCCTAATCCAACTAGGAAGGGGGAGTCCTACTCCCGTGGGAGTAGGACTCCTCCGCGCCTCCTCCTAGGGCTGGCCGCACCCCCTTGCTCCTTTATATACGAGGCAGGGGGCACCCCATGACACACAAGTTGATCTACGGATCGTTCCTTAGCCGTGTGCGGTGCCCCTCCACCATATTCCACTTGGTCATATCGTCATGAGCTTAAGCGAAGCCCTGCGCCGTAGAGTCATATCGTCGCGAGCTTAGGCGAAGCCCCGCGCCGTGGAGCATCATCATCGCCACCACGCCGTCGTCGTCGACGGAACTCATCCCCGACGCATTGCTGGATCGGAGTCCGGGATCGCCATCGAAGTTGAACGTGTGCTGAACTCAAGGTGCCGTGCGCTCAGTACTTGGATCGGTCGGATCGTGAAGACGCACGACTACATCAACCGCGTTGTTATAACGCCTCGCCACGGTCTCACGAGGGTACGTGGACATACACTCTCCCCTCTCGTTGCTATGCCATCACCACGATCTTGCGTGTGCGTAGGAAATTTTTTGAAATTACTACGTTCCCCAACAGATTTATCCTTTGCGATGCCGAACTCTTGTTCGGCTTGCCGAGATGATGATCCGAAGAAGTTGAGCTCGGCTCAACAAAGTGACGACGTGTCTAGCGCAGGTCGGCAGCCGTGGAGCAATATTGCCGGACTGATTTGACACCAGCATGATGTTGAAGGTCATGTTCAAAGGATTTTAAAGTTAGTGGGATGTGTTCGGGAACAAAACACAATACCCCATACAAAACTTCCTTCAAAAAGGATGTCTGAAATCCCGTTCAGAAAAAAGACGAACTCGGGTCAGATTCGTTTTCGCGCAGAAAACAGATCCAAAAAGTGATGCACTAATCGGAAGGTTCCCGGAGTTTGGACGGTCGGATCGATCTGAAATTTTGAGGGGTGGTAGATATAGGAATTCTGCAGCCGATCAACGGTTGGATCTTCCAAAGGACGTCCGAGCTAGAAGCTGTACACCACGCCCTAAACTCATCCAGATTCTCGTCCAGATTTAACAGGGCTCCGGTATATCGTGGATTGCCAAAGATTCCTCCATCGGAACTCGATGAAATTTTCCAGGGTTGTTGTAGACTCAGTACCGCACAATTCCACTGAAGCAATCGTTAAAACGACACTTGAGGAGGCGGCGGCGGCGGACACAAGTTCCTGTCCAGAAAAACAGCACGGTCGCCCGAGGGCGATGTTGACGTTGAGCCCCTGGGCTCCCTGGATGATTCCTCCATGATCTTGATAGAGATCGGAGTTGATGTTGATGAAGGCCCTCATACGAACATGACGATCGGAGGTAGGGCGCAGTCCTTGGTCAAACCAAGGTGACCAGTCGAGCTGGTGACAAAGATGCCGAAGTCGCAGTTGATCTGCAGGCGAGCCATCGACCTTTTGCCGAACACACAGCAGAACTCTCAATGAAAGCACCAATGTCGGTGTCAAAACCGACGGATCTCGGGTAGGGGGTCCCGAACTGTGCGTCTAAGGATGATGGTAACAGGAGACAGGGGACACGATGTTTACCCAGGTTCGGGCCTTTTCTATGGAGGTAATACCCTACTTCCTGCTTGATTGATCTTGATGATATGAGTATTACAAGAGTTGATCTACCACGAGATCATAGAGGCTAAACCATAGAAGCTAGCCTATGGTATGATTGTTGTTGTATCTATCGACTAACTTGGCCCTGGTTTATATAATGCACCAGAGGCCTAAGATAACAAGAGTCCTAGCCGAATACGCCGGTGGGGGAGGAGTCATTGTCTTGATCGCCAAGTCTTGTGGAATCTTCCTTGTATGCGGCAGCTGTGCGGACTGGCCCATGAGTATACGGCCATGGGGGTCCTCGGCCCAATCCAACTGATCGGGAGACGACGTGGTGAGTACCCCCTAGTCCAGGACACCGTCACTCCCAACCGCTGAAGCATAAGGAACATGATGCATTTCCTTTTTCTGCTCATCAGTGGTAGGACATTTCTTTCTGCTCAACTTGAAATGGGCTGCTAGTGGAAAACTCACAACTTTAGCATTTTCCATCCTGAACTTCTGAAGTACTTTCTCAATATACTTCTCTTGAGACAAGTACAACTTGTTGCAATTTTTGTCTCGCTCAATTCTCATTCCGAGAATGTTCTTTGCTGGACCTAAGTCTTTCATGGCAAAACATTTGCTCAACTCCTTCTTCAACTTAGCAATCCTAGAGACATTCTTGCCAACAATCAGGATATCATCAACATAGAGCAATAATATGATGAAATCATCACCTGAGAACCTCTGAATAAACACAAATGGTCTGATCTACACTTCTTGTATCCTTGCTCCCCCATGACAGTTTCAAACTTCATGTAACATTGTCTTGGTGCTTGTTTCAGGCCATAGAGACTTTTCTTCAGCTTGCACACATAGTCTTCTTTGCCTTTCACAAGAAACCCCTCAGGTTGCTCCATGTATATTTCTTCCTCCAACTCACCATGAAGGAATGCAGTCTTCACATCCATTTTCTCAACCTCCAAGTTGAGACTTGCTGACATGCCAAGGATTACTCTTATGGATGTCATCTTCACAACCGGAGAAAAGATCTCATCATAGTCAATGCCTTTCCTCTGGCTGAATCCTTTTACAACTAGCCTGGCTTTTTACCTTGGATGTGATGTGTGCTCTTCTTGCTTGATTCTGTAGACCCACTTGTTCTTCAAAATTTTCTTGCCCTTGGGTAACTTCACCAACTCATAAGTATGATTCTTATGCAAGGAATCCATCTTTTCTTGCATAGCCTTTTTCCACTCCTTCTTGTGCTCATCTTCCATTGCATCTGCAAAGCATTCAGGTTCTGAACCGTCAGATAATAACACCATGTATTGATCTGAGGGATACCTGCTGGAAGGAATTCGACCCCTATTGGATCTTCTGAGTGGAGCAGCTGGTGGACTTTCTGGTGCTGGTGCTTCCTGCTGATCCAGATCATCAACTTCAGCATCATACTCTTGCTCCTGATGTTGGGGAGCTTCTTCTTCACCTGCACCACCATGTACATCACCATGTACATCGTCTGCATCTGCTTCAACTTGCACAGGAGCTGGAGCTGCAGGAACTGGGTCAGAATCAATCATATCTTGCTGCTGCTGAGGAGGAACCTGCCCCTTTGTCTTCACAATATCCTCAATTGTTTGGTCTTCAACAAACACAACATCACGGCTTCTCATAACTTACCTTGCTATAGGGTCAAACAACTTGTAGCCAAACTCATCACCACCATAACCAAGAAAGATACACTGTCGTGTCTTCGAATCAAGCTTTGACCTTTCATCTTGAGGAATATGAACAAAGGCCTTGCACCCAAAAACCTTCAGGTGGTCATATGAGACGTCCTTGTCACACCAGACCCTGTTAGGAACATCTCCCTACAAAGGATAACTTGGTGAGAGATTAATAAGATAAACTGCAGTCATCAAAGCCTCACCCCAAAAGTGTTTGCGTAGCTTTGCACTTGACAACAAGCATCTAACTCTCTCCACAATTGTCCTGATCATCCTCTCAGCAAGACCATTCAGTTGTGGTGTCTTCGAGGGAGTAAATTGATGCCTAATACCTTGCTGCTTGCAATGTGCATCAAATGGCCCAATATACTCTCCTCCATTATCAGTGCGAATGCACTTGATCTTCTTCTCAGTTTCTCTCTCAACCGAGGCTTGGAATTGCTTGAATACACCTAGTACTTGATCTGGTCCTCAAAGTGAAGGCCCAAACTTTCCTGGAAAAGTCATCAATAAAAGTCACAAAGTACTTAGCACCACCAAGAGATCTTACCTACATTTTGCAAACATCGGAATGTATCAAGTTTAGCTCGGCTTCTTGTGAGGAGGTAGAGTCTTGAAGGCAACTCTGTGTTGCTTCCCTGATAGATAATCTGAACATTTCTTGATGTGAACTCCTTTCACACCCTTCAACAATTTTTTCTTCACTAGCACTGTGAGCCCCTCCTCACTCATGTGCCCAAGTCTCTTGTGCCATAGAGCACAATGATCATCCTTCTCTAGTGCGTTGACAGAAGAACTAAAGAGCTTAGCATGAACATGATACAACACTGAGACCATTTTACCTCTTGCAACAATCATGTTTCCTTTGGTGAGCTTGTACTGCCCTTTTCCAAAACTGCTCAAGTAATCATCTCCATCAAGCAAACCAACTGAAATGATATTGAGACGAAGTGCCTCAACATGCCTCACAGATTTGAGGACTAACCTTGTACCATTTGCGGTCTCCAAATGCACATCTCCTTTTCCAATGATGGTTGCTCTATCATTGTTCCCCATCTTCACAACACCAAAATCACCTGATATATAGTTAGTGAAAAGCTCTCTGTGAGATGTAGCATGAATGGTAGCACCGCTGTCCGGTATCCAAATCATCTCGTGACCATCCACAAGGTTGACTGTTTCATCAGAAACAACAGAGATCCTCTCCTCAACAGTAAAACCAAATCTGCCCTCATTTTCTTCATTCATAACAAGCATGATGTCCTCTTCTACTGCAGTAACTCGGTTGCCCTCTGTTTCACTATCACTTTCAACTTGCTTCTGATCTTGTTCTTCTTTTTCTTTTTGTCTTTCTTCCACTTGTCACATTGCCACTTAATGTGGCCCTTCTGATGGCAGTGATGGCACTCATAATCAGCATACTAACTCTTTGATTTGCTCCTACCTCTTTCTGCCCCTTTACCCGGACCTCTGCTCTTGCTTCTCCCCCTGGACTGAGTGACTAACACCTTTGAATGTGAGGAAGAACTAGCTTCAGCCACCTTTCTGGATTCTTCATTTAGTACCCTGGTTTTCACAAGATTCCAAGTGACAACTCCATTAGGTGCTGAATTGCAAACCGTGACCTTAAAGGTCTCCCAGCTGTTCGGTAATGAGCCTAGTAGCAGCAAAGCTCTCACTTCATCTTCAAATGTTATTCACATTGAAGAAAGCTGATTTATAATGCCTTGAAATGTATTCACATGATCTGTAATTAGAGTGCCCTCTTTGTACCTCAAGCACATCAATTGTTTGATCAAGAACATCTTGTTTGTACCTTCTTTCCGGGCAAACAACTCTTCCAATTTCTGCCATAAGGTGCGTGCATGTGTCTCATCAATGATATGGTTCAAAACATTATCATCGACCCATTGCCGAATAAACCCACAAGCTTGGCGATGAAGTACCTTCCACTGTCCTTCCTCAATGCCCTCCGGCATCTCAGTGGAGAACACTGGCTACCAGTATTCTTTCACATACAACAAGTCCTCCATCTTGCCCTTCCATGCTTGATAATTTGTGCCATTCAAAGATATCATTCTGCTGGTATTCACTTCCATCTTTCACCACAAGAAACTCAGCAATTTGCACAAGCAAACCAAGGCACTGATACCACTTTGTTGGGGTTGGACAGCAAAAATGCGCTGCATAAATTCACCGCACGACAAATATGCACACTATACAGCCCCCTTCACTTGTGATGAACTTTGAGGACAGCTTCAACCAACAAGTAAGCAGCGGAATAACACAAACAACATGCACATGTGACACAGGATTTAACGTGAAAAAACCTCCTCAACTTGAGGAGTAAAAAACCAGGGCCGTGGACCGACCGGTCCACACAACTTCACTATGAGAATGATGAGTACAAAGTCTTCTCTAGAACCTCTAGAGAGATTTACAACACACTCTCCACGTTGCCAACCGGCAACAGCAACAACAACCACAAGAGACAAGATTTCAGCAAAGCAGAGTTTACACAGCTTATGTACCCTCTAGTGTTTTGCAAACTGCTCTTAAATCGCTGAACCAAACAGCACCAAATTTGGCAGACAAGTAGACACACGAGTTCCTAAGATCCCTTCCAAATTTCAGCTCAATCTGACAACGTTTGCCTACCCAAATTGTTCGTCTCTCAAAACTACTCTGTTCTGAAACTGCAGCAGTCAGAGCTGAGAAAACCGCTCTCAAATCTGATGCTCCACTGGCCCAATACTCAAACCAGCTAACCAGATCGAAGTACTCAAAGTAAGGAACGAGCTCACCAAGTTTGGGGTCGATCCAAGCACGTTTGAGCCTCCAACCACCAGCTTGAACAATGTCTAGTCAGATGTAGCAAATCTGGACAAAACCTCTGCTTCTTCTTCTTCTTCCTCCTCTCTCAGGTTGTGTTTTCTCTTATGTGCTCTCTCTTTCACTCTCACGAATGGCAGCCACCAACAGCAAGGGGTGGGGTGGCTAGGGTTTTCTCCTTGCTCCCTTCACCAGGAAACCCTCACAACCGTTGGATGCAGAACCGATCAACGGTTCATATGTGTTGGACTTGTGTGGGCTGATGTTGGGCTGCCAACACACCTCCATGTGGAGGGACTTAGCCCAACACAAACAAGCATGCCTCGCCTCCCGAATGTCACGAACCTCGCCGACTGCCGCCGATTGCCGAACCAACGCCCGGACCCGTTTCTTGTTTCTCCTGGTGACCTTCGTCCAGCACTCGGGTAGGAAGAAATCTGACAGCGTAACAACCTGCGGACTAACCTTGGGCAAAGGCCCGATCCATGGCTTGACCTTCGGCGCCTGTGAAAGCGCCCTGGGACCGAAAGTAACTGATCGCTTGCGTCCCTCGCCATGCTGGAGCGGCAAAGATTCTGGTGCCACCGAATTCAGCCGAGGAGACGGCAGAACCGATGATTCTGGCTGTTGATCTTCATCATCCTCATCTTCGTCGGCAAGAATCCAAAAACGTCCCCCAAACCGCGGCCTGGGCTTCGATCTTTCCGTCTCCGTCGTAAGATCCACGACCTCTATCTGATCTTCCTTTTCCAAAGGCTCCTGCACACACTCAAGAACACAAATCTGGTAAAAATCAATCAATAAACGCGTACCTACGGTGATCTTCTCGTCGACCTCCAGATGCCGACCGCCCAAGATTCGGCCTCCCGAACGTCTTCGAAACTAATTCGCCACTTTGATGGATTCAAAAACCCCCAATCCCGATCCGCCGCCAAGGAGGATCCTCGATGCACCGGACGAGGGGCCGGCTCCTGTGCCGCCGCAGGTGTCACCCGCGCCGCCGACCGTCGCTCTTCCAAGGAAGGAGGCGGCGAGGGCGGTGGTTTCGGAAGGGGCGGCAGAGTCGCCACCCCATCGCCCTCTTCCATGAAACACTTTGTCAGATCCATTTGGTCCGTCGAGCATTCTCTGAGTTACCAGCAGCAATCTACGACAACGTAACAGTCATTAGGAGCAGAGCAGTTGCAGCAATGTCAAGAGTACTACATTGAAACGGATCATCAGGAGAGACCTCATGGCGGTGAGCCGGCACCAGAGGCGTCAGCCTTGTAGAAGAAGTTGTATATATGCCTCGGCCACTTCCATGTACCATGTCGCTTCACGGTCCGGCTGCGCAGAGAGATCCACTATCTTGTGCACCTGCAACGATCAAGTCCAGGGATGCTCAAGTAAGAGGCCGACAACATGAACCGTGATGCAGGTTGCAGGATATTCCTATGAAATCTCACGTGTGGCAAGCATTGAGAATACATACAGTAACCACCTACTTCAGACAACAGCTTTCATTTTGATTTACATTGGTAAGCCATGGTAAAGAAACAAAAAGGAATCCAAGAAACTGCTTCCCACTTTTTTCTTGTACTGAGATGTTCCAGATGCTGGATTTAAAGAAGCATGGGAAACATTACATGTCAAGATACAAGATTACCCATCCATACATTAGATAGCTCTTGTAATAATCTGATACCATGATGGTTATAACACTACGACAGCATGTATTGACATCACTAAACTTTCTGTTACTCTCAATACGTTCAAATGATGAGTTACAAAACTGACATAATCAGATAACCAAAAACTTCAACAAATCTAGGACCATCACACTTTATCAATAAAATCTGCACTGCAGTTTGAAGGATGCCAGGCCCGAAATCATGGGTGCTATTACTCGAAGTTAAAGGATGAACCACTTCCACGAGTGAGACTACTAAATTGTACATGAATACTAACATACATTACTATTTCCCTTTTGTATAACCATTAGTCAGGCAGAC
Source organism: Aegilops longissima (assembly GCA_021605205.1). Lineage (NCBI taxonomy): Eukaryota > Viridiplantae > Streptophyta > Magnoliopsida > Poales > Poaceae > Aegilops > Aegilops longissima. Next base: position 28,824,411 of record CM038676.1, read on the forward strand.
TCTGAAACTCCAGGTGTCGGCTCAAGCAAACAAATGGTTCAAAAACTGAAGTTTGCATCAAATACTTCCTCTGTCCCGAATTACTCGTCGCAGAAATGGATGTATATGATACATCCATTTATGTGACAAGTAATTCAGGATGGAGGAAGTAATAAAGAAAGCACCAACAGATAACCTCAAATTCTTCTCAGTATGTGGACAGAAATAAGCAAGGATACATCCATTTCTGCGACGAGTAATCCGGGACAGAGGGAGTAATAAAGAAAACACCAACAGAGAACCTCAAATTCTTCTCAGTATGTGGATAGAAATAAGCAAGGTTGCATAAAGAGAGTAAAAGAGGGAGACGGAACCTTGACCATCGGCAGACTTTCTGTAGCCTGGATTGCAATATATGCCCCAATAATCATCACATGCATCCCTACAACATAAAATAGAGCCATCAATCAACTAGAGTAAAGAAACCATGAATTGGCTTGCAAAAGAAACAACTGTTGGACGTGCAATATACAAACAGAGTAAAAGCACTTTCAAAACAATAGTAACTTTTTACTAACAAATACTACTCCCTCCGATCTATAATAAGCATCGTGGTTTTAGTTCAAATTTTGAACTAGAACCACGACACTTATTATGAATCGGAGGTAATGGCACTTTTACCAGGTCTGATAATAATGAATTAGTTCACGAGGCCCATCTTGTGGTCAAGAAGCCTCTGCGATTCCTATCTTGCTGCTGGCAGTTGTGGGAAATCCCTATTCGCCGCTAGCTGCGGCAAACTGTCGGGCTACCGGGCTACCGCACATGCAGCGATGCGAGCGACAAACATGGGCTGGCCCACTTCGAGATTTACACAGGTGCAGCCAACCGGTTTTAGGAACCTTCTGGAAGGTTCCCTAAACCAGGTTTATTTTCTGTGTTCTTTTCTTTTCGGTTTTCTGGCTTCATATTGTGTTTTATTTTAAGTTTTTCCTTTTCCTTATTTTTCGTTTTTCCATTTTTCTTTTTCCTGTTTCTTATATTTTCTTTCTCTTTCCTTTCCTTTTCCTTCCTCTTTTTTTCAAGTTTATTTCCTTCACAAAACTGTACAGAAATTTCAGAAAAGATTGCATTTTTCAAAAATTTGTTCAAAGTTTCAAAAACTATGCCTGTTTTCAATTTTTGTTTGTAAATTTTAAAATATTAGAATTCAAAATTTGTTCGCATGCTTGAAAATTTGTTCAGAAACTTAACTATTGTTCTGGTTGTCAAATTTGTACACAAATTAAAAAATTGTTCAATCTTTTAAAAACCTAATTTCCAAAAAATTTCAATCTTTTCAGAAAGTTTCCCAACTTTCAATTTTTTTCAGAAATTTCATATAATTTCAAAATTGTTCGCTTAATTTTGAAAATTATTCAAAATTTAAAAAGTGTTCGACTTTTTAATTTTGTTCAAAAACTAAGAAATGTTAGGTTTCAAAAATATTTTCCCGTTTTCAAAATTGTTCAAAATATTGAAAATATTAATATTTTATAATTTGTTCACAAATTCAAAAAATGTTCGCGTTTTAAAATTTTGTTCACAAATTAGAAATTGCTCAGGAATGAAAAAATGTTGACATTTTCAATATCGTTCACAAAATTCGAAAAATGTTCCCGTTTTCATAATTTGTGAACAATTTCAGAACACTTTCATGTTTTTAAATATTCTTCACAAATTCAAATAAACAGTGAATTCTAAAAAATTGTTCCTCTTTTCTAAATATGATCACAAATTCAACAAATGTTCAGCTTTCCAAAAAAATTTACGAATTAAAATATGTTCAGGAATATCAGAAAATGTTCCCGTTTTCCAACTTTTTTCAGAAATTAAGAAAATGTTCCTTTTTTTGAAAATGTTTCAGGTTTCAAAATTTTGTGTTCAATAAACAACTCAGTTTTTTTTAGAAACAAATGCTTTCAAAATTTTAAATATATGTTGGATCTGTGCTGGATGTTGGTTCTAAAACATTTACCCTGCATATTGTTCAGTAACCTTCGGTAGCTCGAATGGTTAGGGCGCGATATCTGTTGCGTGAGATCCTGTGTTCCATGGAATTCCCTATTCGCCGCATTTTGCGGCAAAATGTCGACCTGCCGCACACCCATCGACCGTTCGTGGGCCGGCCCATGTCGAATGCATCCTACAGAGAAAATCGCTAAAAAATGAAGAGAGGGAAGACTCGAACCTCAAACCTCCCACTTCTGGAGATGCGAGTCTAGCCACTCAACCTTAACAACACTAATTTCCTATAAGTGCAAAGAGGACTACTATTATATATTCCTTTCTTTCACGTTTTTTCATTTTTCGTTTTCCTGTTTCCTTCTTTATTTTATTTTTGTTTTAGAAATATCGCTGCTTCAAAAAAGTTCAATATATTCAATACTTTATTCGGCTTTTTATGAAAAATGTTTGATTTTTTGGTTCAGGTTTCAATAACATTCCATTCTTTTCAAAAAATGTATAAGATTTGTTCGTGTTTCAAAATTGGTTCGTGATTTTCAGAAAATGTTCGCGTTTTCGAATTTGTTCACATTTTCAAAAAAAATTGGAATTTCACTTTAGTTCCTATTTTTAAAAATTTACTCGTGATTTTCAAAAAATGTTCGCATTTTCAAATTTGTTCGAATTTTCAATATAGTTTTGGAATTTCACATTTGTTCCCAATTTTCAATAATTGGTCGTGTTTTTCAAAAAATTATTCGCATTTCCAAAAAATGTTCACGTTTTCAAAATTTGGATAGACATTTTATGAATATTCAAGAATTTTAAAAACTGTTTGTGGTTGTAAACTTTTGTTCATACTTTCACGAAATTTTCCATTTTGAATTTTTTTGTTCACCAATTCCAAAAATGTTCGTTGTTTGAATTTTTGTTCGGAATATCATGAAATGTTCCATTTTTCAAATTTTTGTTCACAAATTGAAAAAAGTTCGTGGTTTCAAATTTGTTTTGAATTTCATAATTTGTTCACAAATTCAAAAAATGTTTGCGGTTAAAAATTTCTTTGGAATTTCATAATTTGTTCACCCGGTTTCAAATTTGCTCGGAATTTCATAATTTGTTCACAAACTCAAGAAATTGTTCACGTTATCACACAAACAATTTCTGACTTTTCAAATATTTTTTGTTCAGATATTCGAAAAATGTTCTTGACTCATTCAAAGAAACTATACTTTAAAACAAATCAATACAACAAGTAATTTTGGGTTCACTGCAGTAATTGGTTCCTGATCGCTACAGTGCACAAGTTAGGTTTAGTTCTTTAATACGTGCGCAGCTGTTTAAATAATTGTGCTAGTTTACTGTGTTGGCGAAGAGTGCGCGGTCGCAAGCACTTGGTCACAAGTTTGAATCCTCATTGCGCCTGACTTTTCTTTTTGCCATTTTTTCGTCTCGCGGTGAAGCTTCATGGGCCGGCCCAGTCGAGCTGCCCCTGTGCGTCTGGCCACCAATTTGACGCAAAGAGCGTCCAATAGGAGCTCTCGTGTTCCATCCCGTCCTATGCCATCTTTTGTTTTAGCTGGCCTTGTGGGCGCAAATGGTTGGAAGGGCTGGACATAATCGATGCGGGCTTTTAAGCTGGGCTTAGACGGTGAAAGTCCCCAATATTTGTGGTACGGGCTTTCATGAGCTTAAAAAAACACTTCTTCCAAAATTGTAGCACGAGTCACAATTAATATATTACCTCCATCCCAAATTACTTGTTTTAGATTTGTCTACATACGAATGTATCTAACACTAAAAAGTGTCTAGATACATCGGTATCTAAACAAATTTAAGAAAATAATTCGGGACGGAGGGAGTAACTAGTATTGCTTCCTAAAAAAAAACTACATACTATAACTTTTTTTGTGTGAAGAGATCGGATCTATTATAAAGACACACCAAAAGTAAAAAAAGCAAAGTGAACCAACCTGTGATTGGATGGTTAGAGGGACCGTGGTATTCTCAGCCCACCAGAGTTCAAAGCCGTCTGGTGCTTGCATTTATTCCTGAATTTATTTTCAGGATTTCCGGCGATGCGCATTCAGTGGGAGGAGACGTTCCCGTTGACGACAAGCCGCCTACGGTTATTTCATAAATCTCAAGATGATATGCCGGCTCAGTCTTTCGGATGTGCTCATAGGGGTTGGGTGTGCGTGCGTGCGTTCATAGGGGTGAGTGTATTTGCGTCTATATGAACGCTTGTGTCTATACTGATGTTCAAAAAAAGTAAAAAAAGCACCTTAAACATAAATTACATCGAGGTCCATGGACCACCGACCATTGCCCCAGGCACATACTGTACTCCCTCCGTTTCTTTTTACTCTGCATATAAGATTTGGTCAAAATCAAACTACATAAAGGTTGACCAAATTTATATAAAAAAATATGAACATCTACAATACTAAAACTATATAGTATGAACATACGTTTCATGGTGCATCTGATAATATTGATTTCATATTGTGAATATTCATATTTTTTTAATATAAAGTTAGTCAAACTCTACAAAGCTTGACTTTGACCAAACCTTATATGCGGACTAAAAGAAACGGAGGGAGTAACTTTTAGGAGATGAATAACTCGAAAGCTGCCACAGGAACATGATGATTTAAACTTGAAAATTAATCCCAACTCAAAAACCTAAAAGTATTCAATATCAAGATGATACTAGTTAACCTGACCGACCTAAACCTTGCTTTTTCTAAAAAAAAGAGAAAAACAGTGCTGCTTCCATAAAAAAAAAAACTTAACAGCACTGAACCTTGGGTTTCATAAAATAAAACTGAACCTTGCTGCCACTACGGGCTACAATGGAGAAAAACAAAATTCATAGTCAACTTCAGGGCGATTTTTTTTATTTGCGAGTACAAAAAGTGTGAATAGTAACTTTTTATATTATGCCGGTTTTATTTTTTATTCACCCAAAATACCAAGAAAGTCATTTCTTCGCCGAATTTTTAACACCAGTATGAAAAAAAAATTGTTCACAAAATATCTCAGGATGATAGTCGCTGCACTTGTGCCTTTACAACAGCGATGGTAGGCGATTTGATTCCAGTCAAAGAGGGTACAGTTTTTTCGCCAAAAAGTAAGAGAAAACTGTCATTCAAACGTAGCGATAAAAACCAGATCTGCATCCATGTCTCAGGTTTACATATCGATTCGGATGACAGAAATAGTTTTTACCCAGAAAACAAAAACTTTAGACCAAATTTGCGATTTATCAAACTTGGCAATCGGACATCTCCCCCCCAAAAGAACTGTATCACCACCCATGCCCAAAACTCGTATATCCCCACCCATGCCCCTAGTTAATCTCCATTCGCCGATTTTCTTTACAGGTTGCAGTAGTCTGAAAGGACAGTAGGTTATAACCGACTCCCGGTTCCAAAATCACAGCGGCCACATGCCGCATTCTCTCTCAGGTCAGCACCGTTGATTACAAACAGCAGCAAGCTTGTCAGTGGAGTGGGGTTTCCGGTTAGCAGAGCGCGTTCTGGCAGTAGCTCAGCACCTCCCGAGCATTGTTGATGGCGTCTTCGTTGCCCCGGGAGGACTTCTCCTCGATCCATCTCACCATGAAGAAGGAGATTGCCATGAGCTGTTACAGATATTTTGTAGCATAGGAAAAACAATGCGATTGCTGCTGCCGAGATGTATCCCATCATGTTAGTTTGTAAATGTAGCTTAAGATCTAGACTTCCATGAAGGACAACTTGTATATATTGTTTTAAAGGATACACATGTCGATATCCATCCCTTCAGGAGCTCTTCATCAACCACCTGACTCTCGAGGTCAGCTTTGATGAGGCCGAACTTGCCTAAAAACAGAGACGCAAACTGGTCGAGGGACGAGGAGTTCAACTCAGTTCCTTGCACTTGTGCCAGAATACACGATAAGATACTCCAAAGTGCCCATCGAGCTTGGTAATCATCAGGGATCGCTGGAAGAACTTCAAGTAGGCCCTCCAGGAACGGTAAATCTGAAACAATTGAAAGACTGGATCACTGCAATGGCACTAAATGGAAACATTGATTTCAAGTCATGCAGTGCACTGCTTAGCAAATACGATAGTTGCTTAGAAAATAAGATAAGTGCTAACAAAAAATGTGCCTACCATGGGATATCTTAGGCACCAGATGCTTTCCATCTGTCAAAATATTTGATATTACAATCACCACCGAAGCGCAATAGCTTGCAACCTGAAGAAGAGTTTGTGAATAAGAATACAATTACCATGCTTGACTTGCAAGGGTGGGGACTCACAAGAATTAATGCAAGGTGAATTTTGCCAAATGTAAAAATGGAAGAGACAAGGAATGTTTCTTCAAATTTCCGGAAAAAAAATTCATGACTTACTGACAATCAAAAAAATAGGAACAGCTTGTTGTTAAGAGTTATGAGTTGGTCAAGCTAACAATTCGGTACTAAGGAGGCAGCAGCATAATGCATTTCTTCCAAAATGTATGAACCAGAATTCGACCGGGCTGATGAACAAATATATGAAATGGTAGCGGTGGCAACATGCTCACCTCAACTTTATCAGGCGACTTGATCATGTTAACTAGCACTTTAATCAGCCGGTCATTCGATGTCATTGCCTTTGAAACACAGTGTATGGCTGATAATTCTTCCATGAAGTGAAGGATCAAATCAAGAGAACCCTTTCTGAAACGTGTTAAGAAAAAGGTAAGGTGAATCCATTACTGTCCCAGGTTGTTAATTCAAAATTCAAAAACTAAGAAGGGTTATCGCAGTGACAGAGAAATGCAGCTACAGTCCTATTAAATTAAAACTAGGAAGTGGGAATGTAAGAAATTTAAAATGCTCACCATATTATTGGAAAACAACAAATGGCCGCATCTCAGAAGACAGGTTAAGGACCAAAACTTTGCCTAGAAGGCATGAATATAAAAAATATTCTATGAAGCTTTAAGGATCTCTTTGAAACAATTACTTTAAACGGGACTTGGAGGATTCAAATCCTTGAGGGTTCCTTACACAACTGTTTTGGGAGCTTCAGCATTCAGCCCATAATCGAACTGAATGCCATAAATCTCCAGAGAAATACCACATATCCAAACAGGCCCTTAGGTGTTTTTCCTATGATTTCTTCTTAAACTACAGAAAATTTACCAAATACTCCCTCCAATCTAAAATTTAAAGTGTATTAGTTTTTCAAAAGGTCAAACGCTTTTCTATTTGACCAAACCTGGATAAGTTTGACTTTTCTCAAAATTAATACACCTTGCATTTTGGATGGAGGGAGTGCATAGGAGAAGCTTCCATGATACATTGAACAATAATAGTTCAAAATCTGTAATAGATAACTTTTATAAAATGAAAATCTTGACGAATTTCAAGTTAGTTCAACATACCTGTCTAGCTTCTCATCCGGTGGTCTTTCAATCTCATTTGTTAGTAACCCAATAACACGGTCAACTAAACCCAGTTTAAGCAAGGGCTGGATAAGTATAGCAATCACATCTCGATTATCAATGACAGTTGATAGGAAGTCAATGATCTGCAACCAGTAATTCACATAAGAAATAACCAAACAGTTGAACACATGCAAATATAAAGGATGGACATTTTTCAGCTGAACCATAGTATAATAAGATGAAAGTAGTTGTGATAGTTCTTCTGGGCAGACAATTTCAACCAAATCATACAACACATAACAATAGGCAACATTAGTTTTACAGTATAATTGTAGGAAAATAAAGGCTTTCAGTGCTATAAAAGTTATTGTAGAATGATAAGCAAATAGATGCTAGTTCAAAGACCATAAGACCTCTGCAGCTAAAAGTTTGATAAAATTGCAATTTGCAGTCACATGTTTCTCAAGAGTATCAACTGTTATCAAAATGCAGTAAAAAAATTCAGATATTCTCCTAAGAGAAGAATTTTCACAGAAGAGAACCAAGCAATTTCCATGGAAAAAAACAGGACCTCATTCTGACCAGGGATAAGTCTACATTGTTCGGATAACAAGTAGTAGCAATGAGTAAGACTGGACCATACAACTAAGAAGTGTTTGGGAAGATGAAACAGTCCATAGAAACTATTTGATGACGACCTTCTTGAAACTACCTCAGGATATGGTGAACAGATAAAAGAGTTAAGCAGGCAAACACACATGCCTAACCATCACGTATAGAAGAATGAGCTAAGATGATTCAAACGATTTATGTTACACAAGTCCTACAAAAGAAATATAATGTATCCATATATGTCAAAATTCAATTTGAAAAGAACAAAAGTCACTAAAGTTGTGTGGACCAACTCTACGGATTAGTCACAACAAGTTGCATATACAAATTCAGTACAATACGCAGTCACAACAAGTTGCATATACGAATTCAGTACAATACCTTTTCAAGTAATTTAGTACTATCTGTCTTCCCAACTATCAGTAGAATACGTGAAAGAATCTCATCAGGTAAAAGAGCTTGAGCCCAAGAAACAGATGCACTGGACTGAAGAATGGCAGCCAACAACCTGTCTAAGAAAAAATGTGTGAGGATGCACCACTGATGAAATTTAGCAGCAATACTCATTCCAACTATCTCAGGGTGTATGATTTTTTTTACAGACAGTAACACAAGTCAAAATAAGCAAAAAAGAACAGAGCATAGATGGAACTTCTCAGTTCTCATTGTCTACAACTCAGAACAATTAGAAAGCAGCTTCTCCAAGTTTTGAACATCAACAATAGAAAGTTAAATTATCAAGAAAAACAAAATCTAAATTTACTTAGCTCCTATCCCCCAAATGATTAATAACATAAGTACATAACCTACTAACACAGTTGAAAAATGATTATATTTTTGCAAAAGTGCTGTATGTTCAAGCATTTTCTTCCACAACTTCAACAACTTCTGATTGATTGGGTATGTCCAAATGTAGGTATGCATGTAACATGTGATGTAAGTATGTGTAGTTTTGCATTTGGGCATTTGCATAGTTATGTGGTAAAATTGAATGGGTATCTGGCCAATACAAAATGCACAAATTAAAGAACATAAATAATATATCAACATGGTAATCGTGTGTGTGCTGAGCTAAACTACCCAGATCTATTTCACATGATATAAGACTTAAATTTCATGGGATGAAATATCTTGCAATGCTAGAATAGTAAATAGCTTGTCAAACGGCTGATAAATAAATAAATTGGTTCTAAATAATAACTTTGAGTCCGGCAAAAAATAAAAAGAAAACATAATCCCAAAGATACCCAACCTGAATGTTTCAGAAAGGCATTTGCCATGATTTAGAAACAATTGCTCCACGACAGTTGCAATTAAACCATTTTTCAAAGAGATTGCAGCAACTAGAGATTCATGACAGACTAAGTTTCCCATGATTCCAAGACAAATTTCCTGCAGGAACAAAAGATTCAAAGAAACAAGATACTTTAATACATGCTTAGCAAAAAGAGAGGAGGTAGCAGTAGAGGAAAATTTCATTTCACCTTCACGCTAGAAGAATTTGCCGTACGAAGGTTTTCCAAAAGCACTTCAATCACAAGGTTATTAATCTACAAGGGTTAAATATAATGTGTTGTTAGCAGCAGAAGATGCACAATTACTAAGGTATAAAGGAAGGTGGGTAATTCTGTTTATTATGCCTTAATTAATTTCCTTTTGTAGTTCCTTTGAACACTTGATTTGCTCTTAGATCAATTAGGATTTAGGAGAAATACTTTTGACTTACTGCAACCTGGCCATTCTTCCATTTAAAATGTTTGTTAGAATTAGCATGTTATTATGACATAAGCATTCACACTACATGTAGCTATCACCAGCAATAATTTATATGGTTCACAAATTATAGTAAAGAATTTGCTACAATAAACTGATACAGAACAAAATTCAGGGCCAGGAAGATAAAATATAAGCACAAAGGAGCTACAAAACTAAAGGAATGAAACAATTACGGTTATCCACCTTAACTTTTTGCTTATCTACTACTAATTGATCTAACAAGCCAACCACATCGTATTAAAATCCAGGATATCCAAACAATGTCTAAAGCCAGTGCAGATAAGGCAATCAAAATCTCTCACACTTCCTGCTTGCTAGTATCTTGTTCAGTAAAAAATTGAGCAGCAATAAACAAGTTTCATATAGCAGAACAGTCCGCCTTTTCTTTATGACAAACCTATAGAAGAAATACATCCTTCTACAAGAGAATGATGCAGATAAATACCATAAGTTCTGCTTGAGGTGTACTAGCCGCAAGTTCCCACAGAATATAACCACACTCTTCCCACTTATCCTTAGGACTGACACTCCTTTGTTCTGGAAGACCCTGCTTGTCACTTTTCTCAGAAGGACCCGTGTTATCCGGTTGCGTTGAATCCCTGTCATCAGAATTGACCCTTTGCTTGTCACTTTTTGCATGAGGTAGACATTATTAGGACAACCAGGTCGTTTTAATAACAGCATTCATTGCTAAACAAACTTTATGGGGGGGAATCTGGAAGTACCACTCACCCGAACTCTTTCTCCAAACTGGATCCCTTAGGTATTAGTTGCCTTATAAGAGAGATAGTATAGCTTGGATCAACTGTAGTTGTCTCCTCAACTGACTGCAGATAATTACAACCAGAAGATTCAACATTAGGAAAACACGATATTACTATAATTCCAAGGGGGCATGTTTGGCAACTATTACAAGGCACATCTAAATGAAAATATTGATGACAAAGCAACTAAACAGGGTAATTAAGCACCAATTGCGAAAACTACGTACACTGAAGTTTCATGTTCACGATAAGCAGTTGCTTGGTAAGTAAACTCCAGTTGTAATAACTATGTAGGGAGCGCATTCGAGTGCCATATTCACAGTACTCAGCTGTAAATGCAAACTGGCATCATCTAGAAACAATTGTTCCACAAACGCTGCAATTAAACCACAGTTGTAATAACAGATTTGGGCGTGTAAACATAGTGGCAGTTCTCAGCCGTAAATGCAAATTGCATGGCCCACAAATCACAATAGCAAAGCAAATTCAAGATGGATGTTCGTGTTCCCCAGGAATTCACCCTCTGTCCCATGGATGGAGGAGGATTCAACCAGCATCGAGCACAACGTGCCGCGCGGGCTGCCCTCGCGCACCCTAAGGCGCAGAATCGCTTGGTTATTCTAACGACAGCAGAGCAGTCACCCTCGAGGCGCGCACCAACCGCTCGACGGAATGCTCGCGAGAGCGAGGGAAATGGAGACCACGCGAGCGACGCAAAAACCCTCGTCGCGCGGCCGCAGAGGGAAGGGAACGCGCGCGTCGGGGAGATGGGTGGGAGGCGAGGCGAGGCGAGGCCGCGTACCTCTTCCTCCGCGGGCGCGAACGGCAGGTCCGTCGGGGCGTCCTCCTCGTCCTCGTCCTCGTCTCCCTCCTCCTCCTCCCCGTACCCCTCCTCCTCCTCCCCGTACCCCTCCTCCTCCTCGTCCACGTCGTCCTCCGTGGTGTCGCCGCCCTCCGCCTGGTCGTCGTCCGGCTCGGGCGCGTCGTCCTGCCCCGCCTCGACTGCTCCGATGGCGCCCTCTTCCTCCTCGGAAGCGCCCGGCGACGCCGGAGAGTGGTGATCGGGGCTGGTTCGCTCGCCCGCCGCGTCGGGCTCCCGCGGCGGCTCGGGCTCGTCGTCCTTCCCCGCTCCGCCCGCCATGGGAGCTCCTTCGGCGGTGGCGGTGGCGGGCGAGAGGAGAGGAGAGGAGAGGAGAGGAGAGGAGCGGGGGTGGCGAGGCCGTTCGACTGCGAGGGCGCACGCAATGCGGAACGGGAGCGTAGGTCTGCTTTATAATTGCGCAAAAACCCCACCCACACGCACAGCGTTTGGGCTTTTCACAGGGCCGGGCTGCGGCAGGGCGTTTGGGCGGCCGGTGGGTTTCGGCCTGGCCCAGATAGTCCTTTGTTGTTTTTTTCTGAGGTGGTCCTTTTTCTTTTCTACAGTAGAAAACATGCAATCCTGTTTAAAAACATACAGCCCAGGTAAAAAAAAATTGGCCATGATAAATGCTATCAGGCTTGTTCAAGAGTTTAGTATGGGCCGAGTTATTTTCATCACGAACCGCCTCTCACTGAAGCTTGCATTGGGGTTAGTAACCTGGGACCGTGCACATCTCGGCATCCCCTTCCGAGAAGCTAAGTTCAAGCTATAAATGGACTTCGTAGATTATAAGATTGATGCTTGTTCTCGTCTTTGTAATATCCCTGCTCATCTACTAGCTAGTTATGGTTCGAGGGCTATGATCGACAGCCAACATATTTGGCTTACTGATATCTTCCCTGAGATGTAAGTGGGGTTGTGGCCGGTAGTATTGACAGACCCACTAGTTAATGGAATGCAAGGTGTTTCATGTCAAATAAAAGAATTTATAATCGGCTCGGTTAGGGCTAAATATTGGTCAAAGAGACACGCTCCTGGCGTTTTAATGTGAGTTCGGTAAAACTATTATATAGCATTGAAATGGTTTGCAAAGTATTAAGTTTGAATCGACGCACTTACCCCTTTTGTGATTATTTGGTTACACTCTTTTTTTCAGAAAAACAACTAATAAAAACAGTGTCTTCCATTTCCATGACATCACCATGAACAAAAAATGGCAACTAGATGCGAGTGAAGTGAGTGAATATAGCTATGGTCAACATTGGTTGTATTCCAAAGCTAGCGTGGTGGACGCTTAGGGGGTTCAGTGGTTCATACTACCAATTTGTTTATGGTGATTGAGTTGCTTCTTCTAAAAAAACAGTATAAATCTATGTTAATTTTTCTAAAACGGTAAAACCAAATAAATATTTTCCCTACATTTATGAATGTAGATGCAATCATATGTAACGATTTGGTTTGGACCTTGAGTATACTACCCAGTCATATATCTTTTGTTGTCACTTACTTGTCATTATATTGTATGGAATAATGTGAATGCTATATTTTGTCCTTTACCATTGCCACACCTAGATGAAAATAAGATTGTGAAAACACTCTCCCTAGTACCAAAGCTAAATGGTACCACTTCATTCCACGTATGTCGCACATGTCTTGTGCCTTCCTCTAGGATGACGTTGATCCATTCAATGGAGGAACTTGAACTTATTGCACTTCTTGTGCACCAGAAAATGACTACATGAGAGGTGGATAAGGTAAATCCATTTACAACTACTATCAAGCTTGGATATATATGAGAATTGCCTCATTTTTCTTATGAATTGACATGGAGGCTTATTATTGTGTGTGTGGGTGTGGACTGCCAATTGAAGAGGGGGTTGCGGAATCAAAAAAAGCATTAGAACCCCACATGGTTTTGGTGTTGATGACAAATGATTAGGGACTAATGCTCATTCAAATGTACAAACAAGTGTTGTTCCCAAGGTTTTGTAAGTAAGATGGTGGAGGACCCACACCCCCAAGCAAGCAAGAAAAAGAAGAGGACACATTTACATTTCCTATGATACTTTATGGTTTATCTGAGTCGTATGAAAGCAATACTATAAATAGGGGTGTCAGAGTTGAATCCGACATACCTTGGCTAGGGGGTCCCAATATGTTGATCTTGGCTAGATGGTAACATGACAAAGCTAGAGGGACACGATGTTTTACCCAAGTTTAGGACCACTCGAAGAGCTAAAACCCTACGCCATGCTTCTGTTGTATTGATTGTGGATGGGGTACAAAGTACATGATGATCTGCCTCGAGATCGTATGTGAATATCTCTAACCCTACGGACAAAACCCCTCGGCTTAATAGGCACTGATGGTACCTAGGGTTGCATGTAGGTCGGTGATACGTCTCCAACGTATCTATAATTTTTGATTGCTCCATGCTACTTTATCTACTGTTTTGGACTATATTGGGCTTTATTTTCCACTTTTATATTATTTTTGGGACTAACCTATTAACCGGAGGCCCAGCCCAGAATTGCTGTTTTTTGCCTATTTCAGTGTTTCGAAGAAACGAAATATCAAACGGAGTCCAAACGGAATGAAACCTTCGGAAACGTGATTTTCTCACTGAACGTGATCCAGGAGACTTGGACCCTACTCCAAGGAACAAAAGAGGCGGTCACGAGGGTGGGGGGCGCCCCCTGCCTTGTGGGCCCCCTGTTGCTCCACCGACGTACTCCTTCCTCCTATATATACCTACGTACCCCCAAACGATCAGAACAGGAGCCAAAAACCAAATTCCACCGCCGCAACTTCCTGTATCCACGAGATCCCATCTTGGGGCCTGTTCCGGAGCTCCGCCGGAGGGGGCATCCACCACGGAGGGCTTCTACATCATCATCAAAGCCTCTCCAATGAAGTGTGAGTAGTTTACTTCAGACCTACGGGTCCATAGCTAGTAGCTAGATGGCTTCTTCTCTCTTTTTGGATCTCAATACAATGTTCTCCCCCTCTCTCGTGGAGATCTATTCGACGTAATCTTCTTTTTGCGGTGTGTTTGTTGAGACCGATGAATTGTGGGCTTATGATCCAGCTTATCTATGAATAATATTTGAATCTTCTCTGAATTCTTTTATGTATGATTGACTTATCTTTGCAAGTCTCTTCGAATTATCCCTTTGGTTTGGCCAACTAGATTGGTAGTTCTTGCAATGGGAGAAGTGCTTAGCTTTGGGTTCAATCTTGCGGTGTCCTTTCCAAAGGATGTGAAGGGCAGCAAGGCACGTATTTTATTGTTGCCATCGAGGATAACAAGATGGGTTTTTTTATCATATTGCATGAATTTATCCCTCTACATCGTGGGGTTTTTATCATATTCTATTGTTGCCATCGTGGGTGGACCGGTGCTTGGGTACTGCCCTTACTTGGACAAGCATCCCACTTATGATTAACCCCTATTGCAAGCATCCGCAACTACAAAAGAAGTATTAAGGTAAACCTAACCACAGCATTAAACATATGGATCCAAATCAGCCCCTAACGAAGCAACGCATAAACTAGGGATTAAGCTTCTGTCACTCTAGCAACCCATCATCTACATATTACTTCCCCATGCCTTCCTCTAGGCCCAAATAATGGTGAAGTGTCATGTCGTCGACGTTCACATAAGACCACTAGAGGAAAAGACAACATACATCTCATTGAAATATCGAACGAATACCAAATTCACATGACTACTAATAGCAAGACTTCACCCATGTCCTCAAGAACAAACGTAACTACTCACAAAGCATATTCATGTTCATAATCAGAGGAGTAATAATATGCATAAAGGATCTGAACATATGATCTTCCACCAAGTAAACCAATTAGCATCAACTACAAGGAGTAATCAACACTACTAGCAACCCACATGTACCAATTTGTGGTTTTGATACAAGATTGGATACAAGATATGAACTAGGGTTTTGAGAGGAGATGGTGCTGGTGAAGATGTTGATGGAGATTGACCCCCTCCCGATGAGAGGATCGTTGGTGATGATTTCCCCCTCCCGGAGGGAAGTGTCCCCGGCAGAATAGCTCCGCCAGAGCCCTAGATTGGTTCCGCCAAGGTTCCGCCTCGTGGCGGCGGAGTTTCGTCCCGTAAGCTTGCCCACGATTTTTCCAGGGTAAAAGCTCTGATATAGCAGAAGATGGACACCGGGAGCCCACCAGTGGTCCAGGAGATAGGGGGCGTGCCCAGTAGGGGGGGGGGGGGGGGCGCCCCACTCTCCTGGATGAGGTGTGGGCCCCCTATTTTATTTCTTTCGCCCAAACATTCTTATTAATTCCAAAAAGATGTTCCGTGGAGTTTCAGGACTTTTGGAGCTGTGCAGAATAGGTTTCCAATGTTTGCTCCTTTTCCAGCCAGAATTCCAGCTGCCGGCATTCCCCCTCTTCATGATAAACCTTGTAAAATAAGAGAGAATAGCCATAAGTATTGAGATATAATGTGTAATAACAGCCCATAATGCAACAAATATTGATATAAAAGCATGATGTAAAATGGACGTATCAACTCCCCCAAGCTTAGACCTCGCTTGTCCTCAAGCGGAAGCCGAAATCGAAAAATATGTCCACATGTTTAGAGATAGAGGTGTCGATAAAAATAAAATACGAACATGAGGGCATTATGATCATTCTTATAACAGCAACATATATAGATTTTATCATATGATTTCTTCTGCCCAAGTAACAATCAATTCACAATGTCAAGTTTGGTTCAAAAACTTCATTGGGAACTAACAAACTATAATCTCAGTCATTTAAGCAATTGCAATTTACCGTAACATCAGAAAGAGTCAACAATAGAGCTTTTCAGCAAGCTCACATACTCAACTATCTTGTAGTCTTCTATAATTGCTAACACTCACGCAATACTTGTGGTTATGGAGTTTCAGCCGGACACTGAGAAAGATAGGGGCTTAATGTGTTGCCTCCCAACGTATTCACCTTTAGGTGATGTCAACAATAATAGCCCATGCTAACCAACATCCAATTGGATATATATATATCATGATCTTTCAAACACGAGGAGCTTGCCAAAGGATAAAATGAAAAAGGGAAAGGTGAGGATCACCTTGACTCAAGCATAAAGTAAAAGCATAAAGTACAAGATAGGCCCTTCGCAGAGGGAAGCAGAGGTTGTCATGTGCGTTTAGGGTTGATGCACAAAATCTTAATGCAAAAGAACGTCACTTTATATTGCCCCTTGTGTGTGGACCTTTATTATGCAGTCCGTCGCTTTTATTACTTCCAGAACAAGATCGGACAAAGCTTATTTTCTCTGCACTAATAAGTCATACATAATTAGATAGCAATTTTTATTGCTTGCAACATGAAAACTTACTTGAAGGATCTTACTCAATCCATAGGTAGGTATGGTGGACTCTCATGGCAAAACTGGGTTTAAGGGTATTTGGAAGCACAAGTAGTATCTCTACTTGGTGCAAGGAATTTGGCTACCATGAGGGGGAAAGGCAAGCTCAACATGTTTGGAAGGTCAATGACAATATACTTTAACTAAGATGCACGAAAACATAAACCATTACGTTGTCTTCCTTGTCCAACGTCAACTCTTTTAGCATGTCATACCTAATGAGTGCTCCCAATTATAAAAAGGTGTCCAAGATAATATATTTGTATGTGAACCCCTCTTTCCTTATCACTTCCTATTAATTGCAACGATGACCAAAACTACGTTCATCAACTCTCAACAATTTTTATGCCTCATACTTTCTATGTGTGAAGTTATCACTATCCATAAGATCAATATGAACTCTTTTATTCTTTCTACTTTCTCAAGATCATAGCAACATAGCAAATCCCTTGACTCAACACTAATCTTTATTATAGATAGCTCACGGACTCGATTACAAAAAGAGATCACAAAGCAAAACTCAAACTACTTGATATCAAAACTTCAATCTACTAGATCAAGATACTACTAAAGGGATCGAACTAAATAAAGCGGTAAAGATAGGAGTGTGATGGTGATACGATATAGGGGCACCTCCCCCAAGCTTGGCAGTTGCCAAGGGGAGCGCCCATACCCATGTGATTATGTCCTCGGAGGTGATGAAGCAGGATTTGTTGATGATGTAGGCTTGTTCCTCAGTTTACGCTTGAGTATAATATTTTGCTCCTTTAGGTCCTCAATCTCCTGCTCAACTCTTAATACTCTTTTGCATAATTCATGTTTATTTTCCTGCAAGAGACGAAAAGGGATAAACTCGATCTCTGGCTTCTTTGCTCTATCAGGGAGGCTTGACTTTTTAAACTCCACATGCATGTCCCCAGGCTGAAGTAATGGGGCTTCGTCTGAACTCGTCTCCTCCTTTACTTTAGGCTCATAGTCTTTCCCTTCTTCAGACGTCTAGCCATCATAGTCCAAGTCCCCGTAGACCTTAGGGTCTGCGAGGTAATCAGCCACATAACTTTCCCCTTCTGAATCTTGGGACGACATATTGCTCTAAATCTGAAACAGAAACAACTCGAAACGAAACAGAGGATATTTGTGTGATACGGTGGTCAAAACCTTCGGGAGTATATATATAATGAATTTTAACCGACCAAAATATGTAACGTGCAAGAAAACGGAGTCCGGGAGGCACACGAGGTGCCCACGAGACAGGGGGGCGCGCCCAGTAGGAGGGGGCGCACCCTCCACTCTCGTGGGGGGCTCATGTCCCTTTCGGATTACTTCTTTCTTCCTAAAGTTCTTAAATATTCCAAAACTGATAAAAAATGCCATGGGAGTTGTTTTGGAGTCAGTTTACTTACCGTACCACATACCTATTCCTTTTCGGAGTCTGGAACGTTCTGGAAAGTGTCCCTTATGTATTCCTCAGGGGTTACGATTTCAATGATATTAGTTTCAACATTGATAGGATTACCTGAAATATAATGTTTAATTCTTTGACCGTTTAGCACCCTCGGGCTCGTGCCTTCGAAGTTGTTGATTTTTATGGCACCAGAATGACAGACCTCCTCGATAATGTAAGGACCTTCCCATTTAGAGAGAAGCACTAGTGGAAAAAGGACCTAATATGAGACACATTAGTGCCGGTTTGATTTTGAGCCGGCACTAATGTGTCCAATAGTGCCGGTTCCAACGGCTAGCCGGCCGTTCTTATTAGTACCGGTTTGTGGCGAACCTTTAGTACCGGTTCGTGCCACGAACCGGTACTAAAGAGAGTGGTGGCAGGGTGTTGTCAGTCTGGGGCCCCCCCAACACCTTTAGTATCGGTTCGTGGCACGAACCGGTACTAAAGGTCGACCTACATATAAACCCTTCGTCCAGCCGAGCCACTCTGTTCTTCCCCTTTCCCCTCACATCCCCTGTTCTTCCCCTCTCTTCCTCGAGCTCCTCACAAATTTTGCCAAAAATTTGTCAAGATTTGAAGGCCCCCATCCATTCAAATGATCACAAAGGTTAGCAACTTTGTCCTTTCAACTCTCATTGCTAGATTAGCTCTTGCAATGCTTTGTATAGTGATTAATTTGGGAGGAATTATATTTGCTAGTATTTGATTTATATGCAATTTGAGGTCAAAAATAACACTTAGTTTGCATATGTAGGTGTGGTTTACTTAGTGCCTTCTAAATCTCCGTCGTAACCACCGTCGATCGCCCGCACCATCCCGTCGCCGGCACCACCTTGTGGTGAGGCTCTTGTTCATGAATGTTTTACATTACCAAATTGATGTTTGTGTGATTTGGATATGTAGTTACTCATATAATTATCTTACCCATACGTTGTTTGTTATACATAGTGCCATGGTTTTGATATCCGTCCCCGTCGGCCCTCGTCCTTGTTATGATTCGGATGTGGTATATTCTCATTTAAAACTAGTTGTTGCATTTCGTGTTTATGACAAATTGTGCCCATCAAGTTGACATAGATATTTTTATCTAGGAGGTATGTGAACCGGAAATTCCAACCGACCCTATTGTCGAGAGGTTAAATTTAGTTGAAAGAGAAAACGAGTATTTGAAAGAAAAATTGAAAAGAATTGAGGGGGAGAAGATGGAATTGGAGTTGCATGTTGCCGATGTAAATCGATGATCACAAGATCAAGATGGAGAAAATGAGGTTGAAGATTAGAACGATTAGAAAATATGCCATTGATAGTGTGGCTTGGTATCATTATGCTGTTGGATCAATTGTTACCTTAGTTGCGATCTTCATCGCATTTGTTGTTGCATTTAAATTCTTTAGCTAGAGAGTTATTTGTATGTTGCATTTAATTAAGTGTTGTATATGAACTTTATGTATGAACTTTATGTATGAACTTGTATTAATTTGGTCTATTCGGTGTTGTGTAATGAAGATGAGCCGACAATGGATGTATGATGACACATGCTCTCCCGAGTTCATTAATGGCGTGCATACTTTTCTGCTTGCCACTGAGGCAAACAAGCGGGCGGATGGTTTTATGCCTTGTCCATGTGCTGGCTGTAAGAATGGTCACAGATTACTCACGTCAAGAACCATTCCGTCCACCTATTTGAGTCCGGTTTCATGCCCCACTATAATGTTTGGACCAAGCACGGAGAAATAGGGGTTATGATGGAAGACAATGAAGAAGAAGAGGACGACGACGGCTATCCTGGCCATGGGTTCCCTGAATACGATGATACAACAATGGGGAAGAAGCTGAGCCGGCAATGCGGAAAGAAGCTGAAGAAGAGGCATCAGATGAGCCCGCTGATGATCTAGGTCGGGCCATTGCCGATGCAAAGAGAAACTGCGCAAGTGATCTAGAGAGGACGAAGTTGCAGCGCATGTTAGAGGATCACAAGAAATTGTTGTACCCGAATTGCGAAGCTGACAAAAAAAAGTTGGGCACCACACTTGAATTGCTGCAATGGAAGGCAGAGAATGGTGTATCTGACAAGGGATTTGGAAAGTAGCTGGTAATGATAAAGAATATGCTTCCAAAGGACAACGAATTGCCCGAGAGTACGTATGAAGCAAAGAAGGCTGTCTGTCCTCTAGGGTTAGAGGTGCAAAAGATACGTGCATGTCCTAATGACTGCATCCTCTACCGTGGTGAGTACGAGGATTTGAATGCTTGCCCGGTATGCGGTGCATTGCGTTATAAGATCAGTCGCGATGACCCTGGTGATGTCGAGGGTGGCGCCCAGAAGAAGATTCCTGCCAAGGTGATGTGGTATGCTCCTATAATACCACGGTTGAAACGTTGTTCCAAAACAAAGAGCATGCGAAAGCGATGCGGTGGCACGCAGAAGACCGTAAGAAAGACGGAAAGTTGAAAGTACCACGACGGTTCACAGTGGAGAAAAATCGAGAGAAATCTTGGGAGGAGTTTGCAGGTGACCCAAGGAACGTATGGTTTGGTCTAAGCGCAGATGGCATTAATCCTTTTGGGGAGCAGAGCAGCAACCATAGCACGTGGCCTGTGACTCTATGTTTGTATAACCTTCCTCCTTGGTTGTGCATGAAGCGGAAGTTCATTATGATGCCAGTGCTCATCCAAGGCCCTAAGCAACCCGGCAACGACATTGATGTGTACCTAAGGCCATTAGTTGAAGAACTCTTACAACTGTGTAATGGAACAGGTGTACGTGCGTGGGATGAGCACATGGGGGAAGAATTTGACCTAAAGGCGTTGCTGTTCGTGATCATCAATGATTGGCCTGCTCTCAGTAACCTTTCAGGACAGACAAACAAGGGATACCGTGGATGCACGCACTGGTTGGATGATACCGACAGTATATATTTGAATAGTTGTAAGAAGAATGTGTACCTGGGACATCGTCGATTTCTTCCGAGCAGGCATCCCGTAAGAAAGAAAGGCAAGCATTTCAAAGGTGAGGCGGATCACCGGACGAAGCCTCGCCACCGTACTGGTGCTGATGTACATGAAATGGTCAAGGATTTGAAGGTAATATTTGGAAAGGGTCCTGGCGGACAACCTGTTCCGAAGGACGCTGACGGACGCGCACCCATGTGGAAGAAGAAATCTATATTTTGGGACCTGCCATATTGGAAAGACCTAGAGGTCCGCTCCGCAATCGACGTGATGCACGTGACGAAGAATCTTTGCGTGACCCTGCTTGGCTTTTTGGGCGTGTATGGGAAGACAAAAGATACACCAGAGGCACGGGAGGACCAGCAACGTATGCACGGAAAAGACGGTATACATCAGGGTCAGGCAAGCTACGCTCTTACCAAAGAAGAGAAGGAAATCTTCTTCGAATGCCTGCTCAGCATGAAGGTACCGTCTGACTTCTCGTCGAATATAAAGGGAATAATAAATATGGCAGAGAAAAAGTTCCAGAACCTAAAGTCTCATGACTGCCACGTGATTATGACGCAACTCCTTCCGGTTGCATTGAGGGGGCTTCTACCGGAAAATGTTTGATTAGCCATTGTGAAGCTATGTGCATTCCTCAATGCAATCTCTCAGAAGGTAATCGATCCAGAAATCATACCAAGGTTACAGAATGATTTGGTGCAATGTCTTGTCAGTTTCGAGTTGGTGTTACCACCATCCTTCTTCAACATCATGACGCGCGTCCTAGTTCACCTTTGCGAAGAGATTAATGTTTTGGGTCCTGTATTTCTACACAATATGTTCCCCTTTGAAAGGTTCATGGGAGTCTTGAAGAAATATGTTCATAACCGTGCTAGGCCAGAAGGAAGCATCTCGAAGGGCCATGAAAATGAGGAGGTCATTGAGTTTTGTATTGACTTTATTCCTGACCTTAAGCCGATTGGTGTTCCTGAATCGCGGCATAAGGGCAGACTGGAAGGAAAAGGCACGCTAGGAGGGCATCAAATAATATGTATGGACGGGCATTCTCTCACTGAAGCACACTACACAGTTCTACAGAATTCCGCCTTGGTGGCTCCGTATATGGAGGAACACAAGAATTTTCTACAGTCCAAACACCGGAGAAGTCGTATTTGGATTACACGCGAACAAACGAGGACTTTCGCGGTTGGTTGCGAAACATGCCCTGAATGATGGCGATATTCAAAATGACCTGTACTCGCTGTCCCAGTTACCATCTTTGAATATAATGACTTTCAAAGGGTACCAGATAAATGGGAATACATTTTACACGATCGCCCAAGATAAGAAGAGCACCAACCAAAACAGTGGTGTCCGCTTTGATGCAACAACCAACACGGGAAAGGAAACATATTATGGTTACATAGAGGGCATATGGGAACTTAACTATGGATCAGGTGATTTGAAGGTCCCTTTGTTTCGGTGCAAATGGGTCAATATGACACGAGGCGGGGTAACGGAAGACCCGCAGTATGGAATGACAACAGTGGATCTCAACAATCTTGCGTATGCAGATGAACCATTCGTCCTAGCCAATGATGTGGCGCAGGTTTTTTATGTGAAAGACATGTCTACCAGGCCGAGAAAAAGAAAATATAAGGAAGCGAATGGATCATACGACGAGCCAAAGTGCCACATAGTTCTTTCAGGAAAAAGAAACATCGTGGGAGTGGATGACAAGACAGACATGTCAGAAGATTATGAAAAGTTTGATGAAATTGCTCCATTCACAGTGAATATTGACCCGAGCATCCAGTTAAATGATGAAGATTGTCCATGGCTACGGCGCAAAGGGACACACGAGAAGAAAAAGTTTCACACCCAAAGATCTGGGATGTGATCGGCTTCACTATCATCACTTTCTTCTGTGTTTCACACCCAGGAGGGAATGTCTGTTATAGTTAGGGTAGTTAATTATGTGTTTTGGCATTTGAAACGCGAAGAAATTTTATGTGCAAACAAATTCTTTTCATGCATTTACTGATTTTTTCCAGCTAAATGACCCTGAAATTGAAAAGCATTTGAAATGAACTCAGAAAAGGTTGAAAGTTGGCATGGTATCATAATTTCTTACAAATAGCATGTGCAAAAAAGTAGAGATGGTTACGGCAAAAACTGGATACACTTCGTATACAAAATGGACAATCTCTTTCGAAGTATCAGGGTTTCCGACGAAAACTGAAATTTTACAAAGGCATTTCATTTTTTAAATAACCTAAGCATTACCAAATTGAATATAATGATAAAACACACTAATATTAAACATACGAAAAAAGAATCACTGAAAAAACTTTTTTCAAAGTTAAGTTATTCACAAACTAGTGATTCACACAAATTTCAAATAATTCAAAATTTAAACTATTCAAATTTGAAAACTACCGGCACTAACAGAAAGTTTGTAATTTTTTGTACCTAAAGCAAAAATATTCACAAAGAAACTCTTAATACAGCAAAAAACAACTCAAAAATAAATAAAACAAAAATAAATAAAGCGAAAAAAATTAACAAAATAAAAAAGCTCGCCTACTGGGCCAAAGCGGCCTGCATATGACTAGGAACACAACCTTCAGTTGGGCCAGGATGCAGACCCGCAAAGGCCTAGTAGGCCCACAGGGCAGAAGAGGACAGGTAGGCCCAGTAGGCCTGCTTAGGAGAGGAGCTCGAGAGAGCTACTGCCCTGGGGCTTATAAACCAGTGTGGTAGCCCCTGGGGTAGCGAGGTGGGACTAAACTTGCGCACCGCCTGGAGCCAGCGCACCCCCTTTAGTACCGGGTCGTGGCTCCAACCGGTACTAAAGACCCCCCTTTAGTACCGGTTGGAGCCACCACCCGGTACTAAAGGGGGTGCGCTTCCCGCCGCTTGGCCTGGCCAAAACAGACCTTTAGTACCGGTTGGTGGCTCCAACCGGTACTAAAAGTCCATCCTATATATACAACACTTAAAAAAATTCAGTTTCCCTCTGTTTCCTCTCCCTCTCCGTCGCGCCGCCCTGCCCCGATCGACGCCGTCCCCGTCGACGTCGCCGCCCCGCCCCTCGTCGTCGACCCCGGCCGTCCCCTCCCCTCGTCGCCGCCCCCGTCAACGTCGCCGCTTGCCGACGTCGCCGCCCGCCGTCCCGTCCCGTCGTCCGCGTTGCGCGCCCCCCCCTTGATGTCGCCGCCCTGCCGCCCGCCCGTCGTCGTCGCCGCCCGTCCCGTCGCCCGTCCGTCGCCCGTCGTCGCCTCGCCCGGTGAGCTCGCCCCGGCCGCCATGTCCACACACACACACACACACACACTACACACACACACACTACACACACACACATTATTAGTTTGTTTGTTATAAATTTTTCTGTTTTTTATTTATAGAAATGTTAGGAAATTATTTGTTTTTTAGTTACATAAATATTAGAAATGTTAGTTATATAGAAATGTTATAAATGTTATCTGTTTTTTAGTTATAGAAATATTTATAGAAATGTTAGCAATTTTTCTGTTTTTTAGTTATATAAATATTAGAATTGTTATAGAAAAATGTTAGTTATATAATCAGGAAATTTTAGAATTAGTTTTAGTTAGATGAATTAGATTAATGTCAAATTGTTAGAATTTGCATATATATAGAATTTTAGTTATCACAATCCAATCATTTAAAAAATGTTACTTTTTGCGGGCATATAGTATTTGTTCTCGACGATATGCCCGGCCCGCATCCTCGTTGTCGACCCGTTCGCGACGACGTCCTGCTTCAGAGGACCCATGTCTGGGACTGGGCTCCGCCGGGCTGGCACTGGGAGGTGCTACTCGGAGGGCGCGCCGCAGTGAGAACCCGACCTCGGGTCCCGTCGTCGACCCCGATCTTCTTTGGTGGCGTTCGCGTGGGCCACATTCGGTGCAGAGGCAGCCGGCCCCGCTGGAGGTGGTGCGTCGCCGTGTCAGGGAGGAAGATGAGCACGTCCATCGCTACATGGCTGCTATGGACGACGTCAGGTTCTCCACTACTTGGCGGGTTCTTTGGGCAGATGACCGGAGATATGATCCTGTCATGGTTCCTTCTCTTTGGGTGTGCACCGCCCGCGCCCCAGGAACCGCGAGTGGCGCCCTAGATTCTTCTGTAGTACTCGATCTTTATTAGGTACCTAGCCAGTGATGTATTCGATATATAATATTGAGGCGATGTATTGAGATTATATATATTAAGACGATGATGTATTCGAGATTATATATTCGAGACGATGTATTCGAGATTCAGTTTTTCCTTATTGATTAATTGCATCCATGCATTGTAATTTGAATACTAAATTGTTTTATATTTCTTCTGTATTAATTAGTAAAGTAAAAGCTATGGCGGACAATACCGGCAGAGAGAGAGAGAAGAGGAATTGTTCGACATCATACGTAGCCCTCGTAGGGTAGATGATCTGAATGAACATGACGGCTCCCAATATCTGAACAATACCAGAGAGGGTGATGAAGAGATATTCGATCTCGACGACCGAGCTGATGAAGTCATGAACTATGATTATGATGACACAGACAATGTTAGTGATGACACAGACAATGTTGATCTTCAAATAACAAAGACTTCCGGCGAGGTATATATTTATATAAGCATGCATCCTGGTGATCATCACATGTTTTTTTATTGAAGATATATTAACGAATCGATCTTTCTTCTTTCAGCCCTCCGGATCGAGCAAATCTGCTTCTACAGACAGCAAGACAAAGCGAGGCCCGGGCAGATTGTTGAAGGATGGTGTAAAGTACCACATCGAATCCACCAAACTTAGTGGCGAACCCTCACGCCTAAGAACGTTGCGGACAAGTGGACTCGTCGCAGGCGGAGTTCTTGTGAAGGACAAACTCCGATCTCCATTCAAGAATGGAAAGAGCCAAAGACTAAACGTCCAGGTGTTACTTGGGTCGATGTGAGCCAATAAAGACCTGGTGAAATCTCTGATGGAACATTTCACCCTACCAGATCATTTCACTAAAGCAGATGTGGAGAAAGTCAAGGCCGCTGCTCTTAAGAAGATGGCAATTGCATTCAACACCCACAAGAAAACTGTATGGGCCAACTACCTCGCTAATGAAAGGAAGACTCCAGATTTCAAGGGAACACTGGAGAAGCAAAGAGAACACTGGGACGATTTCGTGACCTTCAAGGATTCAGAATTATCTAAGGAACGGTCGATGAAAAACAAGGCAAATGCCGCAAGAAAGACGCAGTTCCATAGGCTGGGTCCAGGTGGCTACGCGGTGGGATTGCCTAAGTGGGATAAGTCTGAGCAAGAGATGGAGGGTGCAGGGGTCACTCCGATTACTAGGAGCTGGCCCACAGGTGCAGAACTTGGTTCTATGCGCATGGGGGGGCGTTGGACCCGAAGACAGGCCTGGTTTCGAAGAAGGCAAGTCTAAAAGGAGCCGAACAAAAGTTACTTGAAGCAATAGAAGAAGCTCGAATGGGGGTGTTCACTCCCAACAGAGAGAACGACAAGCTTACGCGCGCCCTGGGAAATCCTGAACACCCGGGAAGAACACGAGGCATGGGCATTATTCCCTGGTATGAGGGCTTTTCGGACTAGAATGACGACTACAGGTCCCATGCAAGAAAGAAGATGGAGGAGGAGAAGAAGAGGAAGCTGGAGGAGGAGCAGAGGAAGCAGGACACAGAACGCCTTCAAGGCCTAGAAGCAAGGCACGCGGACCTGGCACTCAAAATCCAGGAGCAGCAGCAGTAGATCGACTCACTTAGCTAGGAAAGGGGGTCTCAGCAGCGGCAGCAGCAAGCGGATGATCATCTAGCATTGGATAGCACCGTCCCATCCATGCCGAGAAGCAGCGTTGGTTCTGCCCCGGGCGACACACTGCTGGATACATACCCTGTGGATGACATCACAGAGAACACTAACTGTGAGCTACACTCCAAAATGAAGAACATATCCATGAAGGTGGTGGAGGGCGTTGCTTTTCCAGTGACCCCCGAAGCAACCTACCATTGCATCCCGATTACAGAGGGCTATGCTCGTGTCATGGTGAAGACGAGCGCACACTGGGAGAGGCCATACATCGTATCATCCTATGGAGAAAGGATTGCATCATCTTTCGAAGTCCACCGACACCGCGTCATCTGCCGACTCCTCGAAGTCCGCCACCGAGTCAGCAGACTCCCGCTCCTCCAAGTCCACGAACGCGTGAGACTCCTCCTCCTTGAAGTCCGCCACCTCCTCCACCGATTTCAAGTCCGGCACCGTGTCAGGCCACACCTCCTGCTTCAAGTCCGGCACATTGTCAGGCCACTTCTCCTGGTCCAACTCCACGTCAGCCGTCTCCGCCGTCTCAACAATCGCAGAAGAGACATGCCGCAGCTTTGGTGCGTAGCGATATGAGTCGAGGTAGTTCAGGAAGTACAGGCGGAGACAAGCGATATAAATATGGTCCAAGCCTCGCTCCTCTTCCTCAGAGGCCTTACGACATGACCGAGGAGCAAAACGCAGCCATAGTGCAGGCCCAAGTGGACGCCCATTTTGGACCGAACCCGGCACCGCCGCCAAAGGAGAAAGTGCCTGAGAAAACGATTTACCACTTCATTCATATGGCTAGAGCACCAGCTCCCAAGCCTGTTGACTCAGACAATGAGCGTCAAATCAGGAAGCTACATCGAGCACGGCTACAGAAGGAAGCGAGCTCGAGCTCGAGCCAACAAGCAACTGGCAAAAAATGCGGGAAAACCGTTCCCCATCTGGGAAAATAGGCGGCGCAAGCGATCCCCCCGCTTGTTGTGCCAACAACACATGAGAGGAGTACGCGCGCCAAATATTATTGTGGGCAAACCGTTAGCGTTCCCCAGCAGGGCGATGTGGTAATAACGGAGGAGCATATCAAGCAGGCTGAAATGCTCAAGATCTCTGTTGGACAACTCCTCGAAATCATGCCCATGTCTCCGCTTAAAGAATCGAAAATAAAATGGAAATATGCCTGGGGCAAACCTTTGGTCCATCCAGACAAGGTCAAGGACCTCCCAACGAGAATGTATGAATTGCATCAATGGTACATGAACATGACCAAGATTTCCAATCGAGTGTCCCTCATGGTGAATGTCAAGAAGGATCATTATTACCATGAGAAAGCTCTGTCCATTGAGTATACAAAACTTTTTCAGTTATACAATCAAGACGCACTCGACAAGTCTATCGTCAGTTGCTATTGTCTGTAAGTGATTTCTTTCTGTAATTTAAGTCTCAAGCTAATTATGTAGTGTTAATTTTGATCAATCATTACATGTAATTATCCTCACTATATTCTTTTCTGTGGTATTATATGCAGGATGAAGATGTATGAAATGAAAAAATCTGGACGCTATGGCATTGGGTTCATTGACCCAAATACCGTTAATGAGGACATATGGAAGTTTCCATTTTATCAAGCAGATGTAGAGGCCAGCATGGTAGAGTTCTTGAAGCGCCTCAATAGCAATGAAGATATACTACTTCCTTACAACTTCCCGTGAGTCACACTGTCTTGTACTACAAACTCGGTTTTTGCTTACTAGTTAGCTAGATGTTAATAATTAAGTGTATACGGTTTACGGTAGTTGATTAATTTTATGCACATGCCCGCTTATTTAAGACATGCAAACGTGTGCGCATGCAGTTGGCACTGGGTCTTGATAGACATTAAAGTTGAGGAAGGAAAAGTTGAATTACTGGACTCACTAACTAAAGAAGAAAGTGACTTCACCATCGTGAAGGGGATAGTCAACAGGTAATTTCAATCATTATTAACTATATATATCTCGGCCTATTATTAGTTCGTCATTTCCTGATATGAACTATTTAATAACCCCTTTATTAATTTTCTTTGCCGGCGGGAAGGGTATGGGCAAAGTTCATCGCGGTGACTCGGTGAATGGAAACAAAAGTTGTTTTGGCATCGACCAAAGGTAAGTAATTAAGTAGTACTAGCTAGCTACCATCTCTTTAATTCTTGTTTCAATATCATTAATTAATTATCATGCTTGATTAATCATTATCTGATTCAATTCCATTCTCGTAAAGGCCCTGAAGCAGGCGTCGGGGAATAATCTGTGTGCATTCTACGTTTGCGAGAACATTCGCATGATGACGTGTGAAAGGAGCAGATCTGATAGACAGGACTGGGTACGTTTGTCAGAACACTATTCACACCATTATCGATATCTAGTCACACAACTAACACACATGCATATTGATCTCCTTCTTAACAGTTCAGAGATGTGCGGGATAAGCTCCTACCATCGGAACGCATACTAGCACTTCAAGAGGAAATAGCCGGATTTTTGCTCGACCAGGTCATAAATCCCAAAGGAGAATACTATTACCGCTACGCCCCATGAACCACTTGTCATCGTGCTCGGAGGCACCAACATATGTAGGAGAAATTGTATATGTATATACATGTGTATGTGTGAATAATGGTGTTGGTTAATTGTGAGACATTCGATGATATATATATATATATATATATATATATATATATATATATATATATATATATATATATATATATATATATATATATATATATATATATATATATATAACGTGTACAATTTGTAGTATCGTGAAATACCATCAAACAAAAAAATGTAATGGAAAATTAAAAAAAACACCCAAACATTTAGTACCGGTTGGTGTTACCAACCGGTACTAAAGCCCTATGCGCACCCGGTCCTGGCTCGTGCCACGTGTTCGCACTTTAGCGCCGGTTCGTGACGAACCGGTACTAAAGGGGGGGGGGACCTTTAGTCCCCACTCTTTAGTGCCGGTTGTGGAACCGGCACTAAAGGCCGTTACGAACCGGCACTAAAGGCCGGTTCTGCACTAGTGAAGTTTTCCTGCAAAAAATCTTAAACGAGAGTTGAATAATAACACATAGTCTCCTACGTTAAACTCACGCTTTTGTATCCTCTTATCATGCCAGCGTTTGACTTTTTCTTTGAATAGCTTGTCATTCTCATATGCTTGGGTTCTCCATTCATCAAGTGAGCTAATATCAAACAACCTCTTCTCACCAGCAAGTTTGAAGTCATAATTGAGCTCTTTAATAGCCCAATATGCCTTATGTTCAAGTTCAAGAGGTAAATGACACGCTTTTCCATAGACCATCTTATATGGAGACATACCCATAGGATTTTTGTATGCAGTTCTATATGCCCATAATGCATCATCATGTTTTTTGGACCAATTCTTTCTAGACCTATTCACAGTCTTTTGCAAAATTAATTTGAGCTCTCTATTGCTCAACTCTACTTGACCACTACACTGCGGATGATAAGGAGATGCGATTCTATTATTGACATCATACTTAGCAAGCATCTTACGGAAAGAACCATGAATAAAATGTGAACCACCATCAGTCATAAGATATCTAGGGACTCCAAACCTCGGAAAAATAACTTCCTTAAGTATTTTAATAGAAGTGTTATGATCAGCACTACTAGTTGGAATAGCTTCTACCCACTTAGTAACGTAATTAACAGCAACTAAAATATGTGTATAACCATTGGAGGCAGGAAAAGGCCCCATATAATCAAAGCCCCAAACATCAAATGGTTCAATAAAAGAGAATAATTCATAGGCATTTCTTGACGTCTACTAATGTTACCTACTCTTTGGCATTCATCACAAGATAAGACAAACTTACGAGCATCTTTGAAGAGAGTAGGCCAATAAAAACCAGATTGTAGTACCTTGTGTGCAGTTCTATCTCCAGCTTGGTGTCCTCCATAAGATTCAGAGTGACACTGATACGTCTCCAACATATCTATAATTTTTGATTGCTCCATGCTACTTTATCTACAGTTTTGGACTATATTGGGCTTTATTTTCCACTTTTATATTATTTTTGGGACTAACCTATTAATCGGAGGCCCAGCCCAGAATTGCTGTTTTTTTTGCCTATTTCAGTGTTTCAAAGAAACGGAATATCAAACGGAGTCCAAAAGGAATGAAACCTTCGGAAACGTGATTTTCTCACAAAACGTGATCCAGGAGACTTGGACGCTACTCCAAAGAACAAAAGAGGCGGTCATGAGGGTGGGGGGCGCGCCCCCCTGGGCGCCCCCTACCTCGTGGGCCCCTGTTGCTCCACCGACATACTCCTTCCTCCTATATATACCTACGTACCCCCAAACGATCAGAACAGGAGCCAAAAACGTAATTCCACCACCGCAACTTCCTGTATCCACGAGATCCCATCTTGGGGCCTGTTCCGGAGCTCCGCCGGAGTGGCCATCCACCACGGAGGGCTTCTACATCATCATCAAAGCCTCTCCGATGAAGTGTGAGTAGTTTACTACACACCTACGGGTCCATAGCTAGTAGCTAGATGGCTTCTTCTCTCTTTTTGGATCTCAATACAATGTTCTCCCCCTCTCTCGTGGACATCTATTCGATGTAATCTTCTTTTTGTGGTGTGTTTGTTGAGACCGATGAATTGTGGGTTTATGATCCAGCTTATCTATGAATAATATTTGAATTTTCTCTGAATTCTTTTATGTATGATTGAGTTATCTTTGCAAGTTTCTTTGAATTATCCGTTTGGTTTGGCCAACTAGATTGGTAGTTCTTGCAATGGGAGAAGTGCTTAGCTTTGGGTTCAATCTTGCGGTGTCCTTTCCCAGTGACAGAAGGGGCAGCAAGGCACGTATTGTATTGTTGCAATCGAGGATAACAAGTTGGGATTTTTATCATATTGCATGAATTTATCCCTCTACATCATATCATCTTGCTTAAGGCGTTACTCTGTTTTTTAACTTAATACTCTAGATGCATGCTGGATAGCGGTCGATGAGTGGAGTAATAGTAGTAGATACAGAATCGTTCCGGTCTACTTGTCATGGACGTGATGCCTATATACATGATCATACCTAGATATACTCATAACTATGCTCAATTCTTTCAATTGCTCAACAGTAATTTGTTCACCCACCGTAGAATATCTATGCTCTTGAGAGAAGCCACTAGTGAAACCTATGGCCCCCGGGTCTATTCTCATCATATCAATCTCCATCAGTTTTATACTTGCTTTGTTTTTACTTTGCCTTTTACTTTTCACTTTGAATCTCTATACCAAAAATACCAAAAATATTATTTACCTTCTCTATCAGATCTCACTCTCGTAAGTGACCCTGAAGGGATTGACAACCCCTAATCGCGTTGGTTGCGAGTAGCTATCGTTTTGTGCAGGTACGAGGGACTTGTGCGTGGTCTCCTACTGGATTGATACCTTGGTTCTCAAAAACTGAGGGAAATACTTACGCTACTTTGCTGCATCATCCTCTCCTCTTCGGGGAAATCCAACACAGTGCTCAAGAGGTAGCAAGAAGAATTTCTGGCGCCATTGCCGGGGAGGCTCACGCAAGAGCAAGTCAACCATACCAAGTACCCATCACAATCCCTATCTCTCGCATTACATTATTTTCCATTTGCCTCTCGTTTTCCTCTCCCCCACTTCACCCTTGCCGTTTTATTCGCCCTCTCTTTCCCTATCTCCTCCTATCTTTTCCGTTTGCCTTCTCGTTGCCATGGCCGAATCAAAAAGAACTAAGGGCCCTTTCTTAGGTTCTAGTACCTTGGATGACCCACTATCCTCTCTAAGCTCATGAATAATTATGCTATAGAAAGACCCACCGGGATCTCTAATGAGAGCTTGAATAATTTTGATGAGGATGACTCTGGAATTTTTCGCTATTTACTTGATGAGTCTTTAAAAGATGCTTGGGATAGGTTATTAAGGATTCAGGCTAGCTATGTGCCACAATATCAAATTGAAATTTACTTGAGAAGTTTTTATGTCGGCTTGCCCGCTTCCTTCAAACAAATTTTAGATTCTATCTTTGAAGAAGGTTTTCTTGAAGGGGATGCTATAGATACTTATGAAAAAATGAAAACCATATTTGGGCACCCTATGAATGATAAGGTTGAATCAACTGCTCTCTTGTGCTTCCATCAAAATGAAATTATTAAAGAGATGAAGTCTAGTCTTGAGGCAAACTTCCGTAATGTGCTTAATCTTACTTCTTCCATTAATGGCCATGTGCTTACCTTAAACAAAAGAATGAATGCTATAGAGAGGAAATCCTCCCCTCTTAGTGCCAAAGATGGCACTCGTTAGATCTATCCTTGCTTTTATGGCTAGCTAGGGGCGTTAAACGATAGCGCTTGTTGGGAGGCAACCCAATTTTATTTTTAGATTTTAGTTTTTGCTTCTGTTTAGGAATAAATAATCCATCTAGCCTCTGTTTAGATGTGGTTTTATATTTTAATTAGTGTTTGTGCCAAGCTAGACCTATTGGATCTTCTTGGATGATAGTTATTTGATCTTGCTGTAATTTCCAGAAACTTTGCGCTCAGTTCCCGAATTATTAAAAATCACCAGAACGTGATAAAATACTTATTCCAATTGCTGCTGATCAATACACAAATTGTCTAGGTCTTCTAATTTTGGTAGAATTTTTTGAATTCCAGAACTTTGCGTTAGTTACAGATTACTACAGACTGTTCTGTTTTTGACAGATTCTGTTTTTCGTGTGTTGTTTGCTTATTTTAATGAATCTATGGCTAGTAAAAAAGTTTATAATCCATAGAGAAGTTGGAATACAGTAGGTTTAACACCAATATAAATAAAGAATGAGTTCATGACAGTACCTTAAAGTAGTCTTTTGTTTTCTTTCTCTAACGGAGCTCACGAGATTTCTATTGAGTTTTGTGTTGTGAAGTTTTTCAAGTTTTGGGTAAATTCTTTTGATGGATTATGGAACAAGGAGTGGAAAGAGACTAAGCTTGGGGATGCCCATGGCACCCCCAAGATAATCCAAGGACACCAAAAAGTCAAAGCTTGGGGATGCCCCGGAAGGCATTCCCTCTTTCGTCTACTTCCGTCGGTAATTTACTTGGAGCTATATTTTTATTCACCACATGATAAGTGTTTTGCTTGGAGCGTCTTGTATTATTTGCGTCTTTGCTTGTTAGTTTACCACAATCATCCTTGTTGTACACACCTTTTGAGAGATCCATACATGTATTGAAATTTGATAGAATACTCTATATGCTTCACTTATATCTTTTGAGCTTGATAGTTTTGCTCATAGTACTTCACTTATATCTTTTGAGCGTAATAATTTTTGCTCTAGTGCTTCACTTAGATCTTTTAGAGCACGGTGGTGGATTTGTTTTAAAGAAACTATTGATCTCTCATGCTTCACTTAGATTACTTTGAGATTCGTTAATAGCATGGTAATTTGCTTAATGTTAATATACTTGGTATTCAAGATATGTGAAACTTTCTTTTGAGTGCGTTGAATACTAAGAAAAGTTTGATGCTTGATAATTGTTTTGCGATATGGAGGTGGTAATATTAAAGTCATGCTGGTTGGATGATTATGAATTTAAAGAATGCTTGTGTTGAAGTTTGTGATTCCCGTAGCATGCACGTATGGTGAACCGTTATGTGATGAACTCGGAGCATGATTTATTTATTGATTGTCTTCCTTATGAGTGGCGGCCGGGGACGAGCGATGATCTTTTCCTACCAATCTATCCCCCTAGGAGCATGCGCGTAATACTTTGCTTTGTTAACTTCTAGATTTTTGCAATAAGTATATGAGTTCTTTATGACTAATGTTGAGTCCATGGACTATACACACTTTTTCCCATCCTTCCACCATTGCTAGGCTCTCTTATACCGCGCACTTTTCGCCGGTATCATACACCCACCATATATCTTCCTCAAAACAGCCAGCATACCTACCTATCATGGCATTTCCATAGCCATTCCGAGATATATTGCCATGCAACTTTCCACCGTTCTGTTTATTATGACACGCTCCATCATTGTCATATTGCTAGCATGATCATGTAGTTGACATCGTATTTGTGGCAAAGCCACCATTCATAATTCTTTCATACATGTCACTCATGAGTCATTGCACATCCCGGTACACCACCAGAGGCATTCATATAGAGTCATACTTTGTTCTAAGTATCGAGTTGTAATTGTTGAGTTGTAAGTAAATAAAAGTGTGATGATCATCATTTTTAGAGCATTGTCCCAGTGAGGAAAGGATGATGGAGACTATGATTCCCCCACAAGTCGGGATGGCAAAATAATAAAAAAGAGAAAAGAAAAAAAATGAAAAAAAAGAGGCCATAAAAAAGAAGAGAAAAGGCCCAAATAAAAAAATGAGAGAAAAAGAGAGAAAGGACAATGTTACTATCCTTTTACCACACTTGTGCTTCAAAGTAGCACCAAGATCTTCATGATAGAGAGCCTCTCATTTATTCACTTTCATATACTAGTGGGAATTTTTCATTATAGAACTTGGCTTGTATATTCCAATGATGGGCTTCCTCAATATGCCCTAGGTCTTCGTGAGCTAGCGAGTTGGATGCACACCCACTTAGTTTCTTTTGTTGAGCTTTCATACACATATAGCTCTAGTGCATCCGTTGCATGGCAATCCCTACTCACTCACATTGATATCTATTGATGGGCATCTCCATAGCCCGTTGATACGCCTAGTTGATGTGAGACTATCTTCCCTCTTTTTTGTCTTCTCCACAACCACCATTCTATTCCACACATAGTGCTATATTCATGGATCACGCTCATGTATTGCGTGAAGATTGAAAAAGTTTTGAAAATGTTAAAGTATGAAACAATTGCTTGGCTTGTCATCGGGGTTGTGCATGATTTAAATATTTTGTGTGGGGAAGATGGAGCATAGCCAGACTATATGATTTTATAGGGATAACTTTCTTTGGCCATGTTATTTTGAGAAGACATAATTGCTTAGTTAGTATGCTTGAAGTATTATTATTTTTATGTCAATATGCACTTTTGTCTTGAATCTTTCGGCTCTGAATATTCATACCACAATTAAGAAGATTTACATGGAAATTATGCCAAAGTATCACCCCGCATCAAAAATTCTCTTTTTATCATTTACCTACTCGAGGACGAGCAGGAATTAAGCTTGGCGATGCCTGATACGTCTCCAACGTATCTAGAATTTTTGATTGCTCCATGCTACTTTATCTACTGTTTTGGACTATATTGGGCTTTATTTTCCACTTTTATATTATTTTGGGACTAACCTATTAACCGGAGGCCCAGCCTGTAATTGCTGTTTTTGCCTATTTCAGTGTTTCGAAGAAACGGAATATCAAACGGAGTCCAAACGGAATGAAACCTTCGGAAACGTGATTTTCTCACCGAACGTGATCCAGGACACTTGGACCCGACTCTAAGGAACAAAAGAGGCAGTCAGGAGGGTGGGGGCGCACCCCCTGGGCGCGCCCCTGCCTCGTGGGCCCCCTGTTGCTCCACTGACGTACTCCTTACTCCTATATATACCTACGTACCCCCCAAACGATCAGAACATGAGCCAAAAACGTAATTCCACCGCCGCAACTTCCTGTATCCACGAGATCCCATCTTGGGGCCTGTTCTGGAGCTCCGCCGGAGGGGGCATCCACCATGGAGGGCTTCTACATCATCATCAAAGCCTCTCCGATGAAGTGTGAGTAGTTTACTTCAGACCTACGGGTCCATAGCTAGTAGCTAGATGGCTTCTTCTCTGTTTTTGGATCTCAATACAATGTTCTCCCCCTCTCTCATGGAGATCTATTCGATGTAATCTTCTTTTTGCGGTGTGTTTGTTGAGACCGATGAATCGTGGGTTTATGATCCAACTTATCTATGAATAATATTTGAAACTTCTCTGAATTCTTTTATGTATGATTGAGTTATCTTTGCAAGTCTCTTCGAATTATCCCTTTGGTTTGGCCAACTAGATTGGTAGTTCTTGCAATGGGAGAAGTCCTTAGCTTTGGGTTCAATCTTGCGGTGTCCTTTCCAAGTGACAGAAGGGGCAGCAAGGCACGTATTTTATTGTTGCCATCGAGGATAACAAGATGGGGTTTTTTATCATATTGCATGAATTTATCTCTCTACATCATAGCATCTTGCTTAAGGCTTTACTCTGTTTTTAACTTAATACTCTAGATGCATGCTGGATAGCGGTCGATGAGTGGAGTAATAGTAGTAGATGCAGAATTGTTTCGGTCTACTTGTCATGGACGTGATGCCTATATACATGATCATACCTAGATATACTCATAACTATGCTCAATTCTGTCAATTGCTCAACAGTAATTTGTTCACCCACCGTAGAATATCTATGCTCTTGAGAGAAGCCACTAGTGAAACCTATGGCCCCCGGGTCTATTCTCATCATATCAATCTCCATCACTTTTATACTTGCTTTGTTTTTACTTTTCCTTCTACTTTTCACTTTGCATCTCTATACCAAAAATACCAAAAATATCATTTATCTTCTCTATCAGATCTCACTCTCGTAAGTGATCGTGAAGGGATTGACAACCCCTAATCTCGTTGGTTGTGAGTAGCTGTCGTTTTGTGCAGTTACGAGGGACTTGTGCGTGGTCTCCTACTGGATTGATACCTTGGTTCTCAAAAACTGAGGGAAATACTTATGCTACTTTGCTGCATCATCCTCTCCTCTTCGGGGAAATCCAACGCAGTGCTCAAGAGGTAGCAGACACTTACGTAGAATCTGTTCTGTTCATGCTCAGGCACACAACGTCTAATAACACCATCCACTCCTTCTTTATAAAGGTGTGGGTCATCCCAGAAGTAATGTCTTAAATCATAAAAGAACCTTTTCTTTTGCTGGTATGTGAAACTAGGCGGTATAAATTTAGCAACAATGTAATTTGCATAATCAGCATACCAAGGAGCAGTACAAGAAGCATTAATGACCTCTAATTGTTCATCAGGAAAACTATCATCAATAGGAAGTGGGTCATCAATAACATTCTCTAACCTAGACAAGTTATCTGCAACGAGGTTCTCAGCTCCCTTTCTATCAATAATATGTAAATCAAATTCTTGGAGCAAGAGAACCCATCTAATGAGCCTAGGCTTAGCATCTTTCTTTTCCATAAGATATTTAATAGCAGCATGATCAGTGTGAATAGTAACTTTGGAATCAACAATATGAGGTCTAAACTTATCACATGCAAACACAACTGCTAAGAACTCTTTTTTAGTAGTAGCATAATTTCTTTGGGCAGTATCAAGAGTCTTACTAGCATACTGGATAACATTCAATTTCTTATCAACTCCTTGCCCTAGAACAGCACCTACAACATAATCACTAGCATCACACATAATTTCAAAAGGTAAATTTCAATCAGGTGGTTGAACAATAGGTGCAGTGATCAAAGCTTTCTTAAGTATTTCAAATGCTTCCAGACAATCATCATCAAAGACAAAAGGAATATCTTTTTGCAATAAATTAGTCAGAGGCCTAGAGATTTTAGAAAAGTCCTTAATGAACCTCCTATAAAAACTGGCGTGATCACATTAATGGCCTGCTAGTGGCGCACCAGTTTTGCCTACTAATGGTGCACTACTGGTGCGCCACTAGCACCACGCCATTAGTATCTGGTATATTAATGGCGCACCACGCAGTGCGCCATTAGTATAGCCCAACGTGCGCCATTAGTATGCCTCCCAGGGGGCCATATTTACCCATGTGCTTTGGCATACTAATGGCGCACTTGGGGGTGATGCGCCATTAGTATCCTTTCTGCAGTGCGCCATTAGAGTGCTGAGTGGTGCGCCATTAGTATGAATATTAGGGATTTTTTTCTTTTCTGATATTTGCACAGGTTACAAAATATATTATTGGACAGAATATAGACAGCACCACACAGCAACAGCAGATTCATCGAATGCAATAGAAGATTAGTCTCCAAATACAATTCATCATATTAGTCTCCGAATTCAAAAGACCGAAGAAAGATAGAACATTACAAGTCTCGAGACCGTGAGTAGCGAGTTTGTCTTCACATTACAAGTCGATATCGATCATCTAAACTACCATCACATAGAAGAGAGCTGCGGTCATCACGATGAGCATCATCACGATGAAACTGGTCTTCATCCGGTTCCTCCAATGCTCCCTCCTCTCTCCCGCTAGATAGCGCGCGTATCTAGATTCCGCCTCTGCCCTAGTGGTGTACCCTTTGTAACTGTTACCGCTGAAATGGTGAACCTGTCTCCGACACTCGTCCCAGTCGTCGTAGACTCCGGGAACCTTACCCTTGTACACGACATACAACGGCATTTCTATGCACTAGCCAAACAAAACGTTAGTAGCAATTCACAGACAATACATAAGCAATATATAAGTATGCAACAAAAGGATCAGAAGAGAAAAGCAAGACATTAATAGCACGATTCATGGTCCTACTAATAAATAGCATCATTTACATCTAAGTTGAACGACTGTCCAAACCAAAGAGACATAAAAGTTCATTAATGTTTAATTACAACATGAGCTAATCGATGTTTCAGAACTACACATAGCATCACTACTTTCGGCTCGACTCATGGGACCGGAGCGTGGATGAAGCCACCATCTTTCGTGATGGTCATGAAGTCGCGGGCTTTATCAGCCTGCATTTGTAGTGTTGTGTCTATCTCACTGTTGGACGGTTGATATCTGAGGTAGAACTGCTCCGAGGTACGAAGGACATCTTGATGAATGATTTTTGCAAACTCCGACCGGATGTGAAAGAATTCTTGTCTGATGTCCGCGTCCTGGATTGCCGACAAGCTTGCGACCCAATCTTTGAGATTATTTGGTAGCAGAAGGTGATTATGGTCCCGTACGATCGCCCGCATGTGATGGAGGGTGTAGTAGGCATCCTTCTGACCGCCAGGCGGCTACTTGACGCAGGGGAATGTCGTATTGTGGGTGAACACGTGTTTGTCCTACCTACAAACTAGCCTCTTAAAGGTGCCTCCAGATGTGGCGTAGCTGGGGAGAGCATCATCAAGAACTTTCTTGATATTTGTGTAGTCTATCTTGGACTCACGGTCCGGGTCGAAATACGTGGCCATGGAATATTTCAGGCTTAAGAGGATGAGTGTGCAATGTGTGTCACTGCACAAAACACGGAATGTTAGAAAAAAAAAGAACGATTGAAATCTAAGAAATCATATGTTACGGGGCGGTGAGGGGATGACTTACTCGGGAAAGTAAGGCACGAGGAATTTATCCTTATGTCGGTTTGCCAGAATGACGCCTTCGAGGTGTGAACTCGCGACTTGCCGGTCCCCAGCGCTGCCCAAGATCTTGGCACGCATGTAGAAGGGGTTGACTATCCCGATGTCCGGGGTCTTGTCTCTAATGATCCGCATCTCCATACTCAGCGAAAACAGCCGAATGAAGGTGTAGTGCAGCGGATGAAGGTTAAACATAGCAAAGATGTCATCAAACCGCAGGACGATTGTACCCCCGATGGCGCTATCCACAAAGCCCTTGCCCTCTAGCACCTTGGCCACGAAAACCGGGTATGCCACATCATTCTAGGAGAGATGCCGCTTCTCCAAAGAAAGAACACTGTCATGCAGACTCCGCATAGCATCGGTTGCAGCATTGAGCATATTTGTCGGTAGCATCGCCCTACCTGCCACATGCACCCTCCTCGAGATATCCTTAGGTGAAGGTGGCCCGTCCTGAGCACGGATCATACTCGGTGCCGGCCGGCTCGCACCGGCGCCCTTGTTAGTCTTTCGTTTCCGTCCCTTCTTCTTGATCTGCTCTAATGGGATCGAGTTCTGCTCACAGACCGCCTTCTTGAGCGTGTTGGGGTTGATAATATTTCGCACATCGGCTATCTGAGGCTCGGTGAAGGCGGTAGCTGGAGGCGTTTCCTGAGAACTGAACGCCAGACGACGCCTGTTGCAATTGGGTTTCTCCATGGTACCAGCTAGATCGCGGTCGTCTTTTTCAGGGTTGG
Organism: Aegilops longissima; assembly: GCA_021605205.1. NCBI lineage: Eukaryota > Viridiplantae > Streptophyta > Magnoliopsida > Poales > Poaceae > Aegilops > Aegilops longissima. The sequence continues at coordinate 28,865,532 of CM038676.1, forward strand.
GTCCCTGAGAAGGAGGCCCGCAGAATTCGTCACCGTACCCATGTTCGGCAAAGTACTTATCAACGTTGCTAAATGTACCGTCGTCGTTGTCGTCGTTGTCCGGATCCTGTGCCATATGCATGTCCGGATCCTGTGCCATAGGGATGTCCGGCATGTCCGGTAGCGTTGCGGCGGTCTTGCCATGGCTTGGCGCCGGCACGACTGGCGGTCTTGTCTGTGGGGTGGTGTTCCCCGCCCCCAAACGAATCTGGCTCTTCGGCCAAAGCAGGAGCCAGCTTACGCAGGCGCTGAGGGTCATCACGTCATCTTCGTTGGCCCCAGCGGGTCGAATTAGAGGTAACAACTCGTCGCAGCCTGGCAGCACCCGAACCAGTTCAACCCTATACACGGTGGGTGGCATCGGATTACCGTGGAACACGGGGTTCCCAGGTAGAATGATTCTGCCCTTGGCGACATCGACCAACTCGCCGCCCACGAAGTGCAGGAGAGTGCACGGAACATCGGCGGCGCCCTGCGAAAACATGTAGGGCGTCAGGGATGCCCAGTCAAAGGCAAGGAGATGAAGTTATCGGCCGAGAGGCTTAGTTACCGTGATGCCGTCGAGCTCGGCTAATGTCGAGGCACCGCCAATGGCGGGCGTGCAACTGATGGAGGGGCCGCTTGCTGGCGAGGTGCCGGCCGACGTACACCCGGGTGCATTAAGCTCCAATGCCCGTGCCGGCACCGGAGACACGAATACCGCCTCCGCCGGAGACACCAATGGCGCCGCCTGCGCGTTGTGCAAGTTGCTGGCCGTGAAGCTGGGAACCGGGGGCGGCCCCTGTTGGCCGCCCGCAATCCACGTCGTCAGCCCGTGAATCAAGCTAGGCACCGTGGCGGTGAGCGTCGTTCCCAGTTGTTGTTGCACTTGCTCTTGGACAATCTCCAGAATCCACGCCACTTGTGCCTTGAGTTCTTGAACCTCGCGCGACTGGCTTTCCGAGCTGGTCTTTTTCTCCTTTCGCCCACCAGCGGTATAGTATGACGACCATTTTGTGGACAAGCCTTTGCCGGCCACACGACCAGCTGACGACGGCTTACTGATCTTATCCTTGTTTTTCATTACGTTCAACGCCCTATTTAAAGGGGCGTCGAAAGGGGAGCTCTAAGACGACCCCGCGCTACTGCTTTCAGTGTCCTACGGGAGGAACGTGAACCATTTAGAAATATTGGGGAATTAATTAGAATGCAACCATATGGAGCTAATTACGCGGGGGTGTATTCCTTACCAGAACAAGCTCAAGCGCCCTGGTCTTCGGATCCGTGGTAAGCTCCTTTGTTACCGGGTCCTCCTTGTACCGGGCCCTAACAAAGTTCCTGGTCTGCTTGTCACGGTATTTCTCGAAGCGGGGCGGCAGGCCTCCACCACTCTGTAACCGCCGGGACCAAGTTGGTGGACCCCTAAGTTCAACTACCACATTTCTTTTCCCCCACTGACTTGATTCGGAGGTTGCGCTGCTCTCGCACTTGATCTTGAACTCCTTGTAGTCATCTTCGCTGATCGGAGGATTTTACGCCTTGATCTTCTCATATCACCTTTTTCAATCATTGCCTTCACCGTGCTTCTCCAAGTAGACAGGGCCGTGCTCATCCTCGTGAGGGCGGCACTGTTCACTTTATTCAATGAGAGGCGTGTGTTTACAAAGTCAGCGGGGAACTTGTATCGTTCGTGCAACTTCGTGAAGAGGAGGCTGCGCAAATTCCCTCGGTCCTTATGCCTTAGGTTCTTGGTGTTGATCGAGACGGTGCTCCGGAGAATGCACCCGAGCTGAACCGAGTACCCCTTGACTAATTCTTTGGGCGCCGTTGGATGCCCGTCGGAGTTCACATCTGTAAATTCCTCCTTGACGGTGCCGAGCATGTTCGGGCGCTGGTCCTTCTGTTGCCTCTTCGGTTGGCTGCCATATGTGCGTGCGCCGCCATCATCAGTGGTGGCATCCTCGGCGGCACCATCAGTGGTGTCATCCCTGACGCCACTAGGGGTTGTGTAGTCAGGATCGGTGTCTTCCGCCGCGTCCTCATAGCGGTGAGGTTCTTCCTCCATCTCCTAGGACTGCTCCCAGAATTGCTTACCGCCCGAACCGCCGGCCTCATCATTGTGGGCCATGTTTCGCTCTAAATAGGAAAAAAGTTTGGTCAAAAAGTTGGTTATTGTCAAGGAACAAGATCATGGTCTCATCATTTAGGGTTTGTCGACACCGAGGCATCCTAAAAGCTAAGCTTTTATCATTTAGGGTTTGTCGACGCCGAGGCACCCTAAAAGCCTAAGCTCTCATCATTTAGGTTTTTATCGACACCGAGGCACCCTAAAAGCCAAGGTTTTATAATTTAGGGTTTGTCGACTCTAAGTTGGGCCTAATTACTTGGCTCTATTGCCACCTATGGTTTAATGCAGCAATAATAAAGGGGCAGTTGATCCGACTTAATTAAGTACTAAGATACCCCGGCCCATGCATTAGTAGCAAGTACCCCATATGTCCGATTTTTAGCAAAGTCATGCTAAAATTCACGGAAAATTTCAGCATGACCTTTGCTGAAAATAGGACATATGGAGTACCATTACTAGTTTAAACTAGTAATGGCGCACTGTGCCCTGGTGCGCCATTAGTAGTTTTGCAAATAAAATAAAATATAGTAGTGGCGCACTGTGTGGCTGGTGCGCCATTACTATTTAAAACTAGTAATGGCGCACTGTGACCTGGTGCGCCATTAGTATTTTTGGAAAAATAAAAAAAATTGTTACTAGTGGCGCACCATGTGTCTGGTGCGCCATTAGTGTCTTTCACACTAATGGCGCACTAGCACATGGTGCGCCACTGCTATATAGTAGTGGCGCACCAAATGTCTGGTGCACCTTTAGTGGCCATATCATCTATAGCCCTTTTCCTAGTAGTGTGACCAAGGAAACTTCTTATACCTTTTATGTCCTTGGGACATGGCATCTTTTCAATAGCATCAACTTTGGCTTTGTCAACTTCAATACCTCTCTCAGAAATCTTATGCCCCAAGACAATGCCTTCATTAACCATAAAGTGACACTTTTCCCAATTCAGGATGAGACTAGTGTCTTCGCATCTCTGCAAAACTCGATCAAGGTTGCTTAAACAATCATCAAAAGAGGATCCATAAACGGAGAAATCATCCATGAATACCTCACAAATCTTTTCACAAAAATCAGAGAATATAGCCATCATGAATCTTTGAAAGGTAGCAGGTGCATTACATAAAACAAAAGGCATACGTCTATAAGAAAAGTACCAAAAGGGCAAGTAAAAGTAGTTTTAGATTGATCCTTTGCTGACACAGGTATTTGAGAGAAGCCAGAATAACCATCTAGAAAGCAGAAATGTGTGTGTTTGGATAGTCTTTCTAACATTTGATCAATAAAAGGTAAAGGGTAATGATCTTTCTTAGTAGCTTTATTTAACTTACGGAAATCAATTACCATCCTATAACCTGTAATAATTCTTTGCGGGATCAATTCAACTTTATCATTAGGAACAACGGTAATACCTCCCTTTTTAGGAACGCAATGGACAGGGCTTACCCATTCACTATCAGCAACGCGATAAATAATACCTGCCTCAAGGAGCTTTAGTATCTCCTTTCTTACCACTTCTTTCATCTTGGGATTTAGTCGTCGTTGAGGATCTCTAACTGGTTTGGCATCGTCCTCCATATTAATTTTGTGTTGGCATAACGTGGGACTAACGCCCTTAAGATCATCCAGAGTATATCCAATAGCAGCTCGGTGCTTCTTCAGAGTTTTCAATAATCTTTCTTCTTCTTGCTCTGAAAGGTTAGCACTAATAATAACAGGATATATTTTCTTTTCATCAAGATAAGCATACTTAAGATTATCAGGTAATGGTTTGAGTTCAAACATGGGATCACCCTTGGGTGGAGGGGGAACCCCAAGAATTTCAACGGGGAGGTTATGTTTCAGCATAGGTTCCTGTTTGAGGAACACTTCATCTATTTCCCTTCTTTCCTTCATAAACATATCGTTTTCATGGTCTAGCAAGTATTGTTCTAACGGATCAGTAGGAGGAACAACAATGGAAGCAAGACCAATAATCTCATCCTTACTAGGTGGTTCCCTATCACGAGGTTGTCTATGAAACTTAGCAAAATTAAACTCATGAGACATACCATCTATGCCAACTGTGACAATATCTTTTTCACAATCAATCTTAGCACTAGCTGTATTCAAGAAGGGTCTACCAAAAATAATGGAAAAAAAATCATCTTGTGGGGAACCAAGAACAAGAAAATCAGCAGGGTATTTAACCTTACCACACAAGACTTCAACATCTCTAACAATCCCAAAGGGTTTAATGGTATCCCTATTAGAAAGCTTAATAGTAACATCAATGTCTTCTAAATTCAATGGGTGCAATGTCATGCATAATTTCTTGATATAAGGTATAAGATATTGCACTAGCACTAGCACCCATATCACATAGGCCATGATAACAATGATCTCCTATTTTAACAGAAATTACAGGCATGCCTACGACAGGTCTATGTATCTTAGTCTCTAGTCTAGCAATATTGGCAGTCTCACCACAAAAATAAATAACATGCCCATCTAAATCCTCATCCAAGAGATCTTTAACCACAACAATACTAGGTTCAACATTAATTTGCTCAGGCGGTGTATAAGTCCTAGTGTTACTCTTACGAACAACAGTCGAAGCTTTAGCGTGATCCTTTATCCTAACAGGAAAAGGAGGTTTCTCAACATAAGTAGTAGGAACAATAGGATCACTATAGGTAATAGTCTTTTCTTCGACTGTAATAGGTGCAACTACTTTCACTTCAATAGGAGGATTATATTTAAACCACTTCTCTTTAGGGAGATCAACGTGAGTAGCAAAAGATTCACAAAAATAAGCTACTATCTCAAAGTCAGGTCCATACTTAGTGCTAAATCCACGGAAAGCATCGGTATCCATAAAAGATTTAACACAATCGAACTTAGTTGTCATACCTGACTCCTTACCATCGTCGGAACCCCAATCTTCAGAATTGTGTTTAATTCTTTCCAATAAGTCCCATTTGAAATCAATAGTCTTCAGCATATAAGAGCCAGCACACGAAGTATCGAGCAGGTTGCGATTATCAAGAGAAAGCCGAGCATAAAAATTCTGAATAATCATTTCCCAGGAGAGCTCATGATTGGGGCAGGAATATAACATTGACTTAAGCCTCCCCCAAGCTTGAGCGATGCTTTCTCCTTCGCGAGGCCAAAAATTATATATGTAACTACGATCACGATGAACAAGATGCATAGGATAGAACTTCTGGTGAAATTCCAACTTCAATCGCTTATAATTCCAAGATCTTGTATCATCACATAGCCTATACCATGTCAATTCATCTCCCTTCAAAGATAAAGGGAAGACCTTCCTTTTGACAACATCATCGGGAATACCTGCAAGCTTAAATAATCGACAAACTTCATCCACAAAGATAAGGTGTAAATCGGGATGCAATGTTCCATCTCCTGCAAATGGATTAGCTAGCAGTTTCTCTATCATACCCGAAGGAATCTCAAAGTAAATATTTTCATAAAGTTCAGTAGGTTGAGGATTAACTCTTTGCTCTTCTGGTCGGGGTGAAGATACCCCGAACAAGCCCCTCAAAGGATTAGTTTCCATAGTGACAAGTAACAGAAAATTTCAGCACACTATATAAATGTTTCCTTACCAAGTTCCACTCACCAAAAGCGCCACACTCCCCGGCAACGGCACCAGAAAAGAGTCTTGATGACCCAAAAGTGTAGGGGATCAATCATAGTCCTTTCGATAAGTAAGAGTGTCCAACCCAACGAGGAGCAGAAGGAAATGATAAGCGGTTTTCAGTAAGGTTTTCTCTGCAAGCACTGAAATTGTAGGTGATAGATAGTTTTGTGATAAGATAAATGGTAACAAGTAACAAGTAAATAAAGTAAACAAAGTGCAGCAAGGTGGCCCAATCCTTTATGTAGCAAAGAATAAGCCTGGAAAATTTCTAATAATGAGAAAGGAGCTCCCGAGGACACATGGGAATTATCGTCAAGCTAGTTTTCATGACGTTCATATGATTCGCGTTCGGTACTTTGATAATTTGATACGTGGGTGGACCGGTTCTTGGGTACTGCCCTTACTTGGACAAGCATCCCACTTATGATTAACCCCTATTGCAAGCATCCGCAACTACAAAAGAAGTATTAAGGTAAACCTAACCACAACATTAAACATATGGATCCAAATCAGCCCCTAACGAAGCAACGCATAAACTAGGGTTTAAGCTTCTGTTACTCTAGCAACCCATCATCTACTTATTACTTCCCCATGCCTTCCTCTAGGCCCAAATAATGGTGAAGTGTCATGTAGTCGACGTTCACATAACACCACTAGAGGAAAAGACAGCATACATCTCATCAAAATATCGAACGAGTACCTGATACGTCCATTTTGCATCATGCTTTTATATCGATATTTATCGCATTATGGGATGTTATTTCACGTTATGTCACAATACTTACGGCTATTCTCTCTTATTTTACAAGGTTTACATGAAGAGGGAGAATGCCGACAGCTGGAATTCTGGGCTGGAAAAGGAGCAAATATTGGAGACCTATTCTGCGCAACTCCAAAAGTCCTGAAACTCCACGGAATATCTTAAAATAAATAAAGAAAAATCATCGCCAAAGATGAAGGCCAGGGGGCCCACACCCTGCTCACGAGGGTGGGGGGCGCGCCCCCCCTGTCGGTGTCAAAACCGGCGGATCTCGGGTAGGGGGTCCCGATCTGTGCGTCAAGGGTGATGGTAACAAGAAGTAAGGGACACAGATGTTTCCTAGGTTCGGGCCCTCTCGATGGAGGTAAAACCCTACTTCCTGCTTGATTAATAGTGATGATATGGGTAGTACAAGAGTAGATCGACCACGAGATCGTAGAGGCTAAACGCTAAGAGCTAGCCTATGATCGTATGATTGTAATTGTGATCGGCCTTCTAAGGACCAACCTCTCTAGTTTATATAGACACCGAAGAGGGCTAGGGTTTACATGGAGTCGGTTACAAAGAAGGAAAATATAATATCCGGATCGCCAAGCTTGCCTTCCACGCCAAGGAAAGTCCCATCCGGACACGGGCCGAAGTCTTGAGTCTTGTATCTTCACGCTTCAATAGTCCGGACGTTGTACACAATCTGGCTGTTCGGATACCCCCTAATCCAGGACTCCCTCAGTAGCCCCTGAACCAGGCTTCAATGACGATGAGTCCGGCGCGCAGTATTTTCTTCGGCATTGCAGGGCGGGTTCCTCCTCCGAATACTCCAAGGCAATTATCGAACACTTAAACCTTGTCCGGATCCACAAAATGATCTTCGCATGCCACCGTGGAGAGAATGATGTTTCACAAATGCAATCTGCTGACAACCTTTTAAGCAACGCGACGTGTCATTGATGTCGGGTCATTATTCGAACCGTTCTTTCCACAGCCAGCCACAACGCATATCGCGAGGCGGTTTCCTTGACACGTCTTGTCAAAGCAGAGATCGTGCCCCCTTATCACGGGATTCTCATCAATACGGGTATGGGTAATCCAACCGCACCGCCAATCCTGGCGAGTGGGAGGCAAACGGGTTCAACCAGGCAAGTGGGGAGGCGCAAAAAGCACTTACCGCCTCTATAAAGAGACAAAGCCTCTTTCTCTTTACCCACGCCTTTCTCCTTCCGCTCGCTCATTCCCCTCTTTTCGAGCCCTAACGCCCAAGCACCCTTCCTTTCCAGCAAAGAGAGGCTTTCCGAAGATGTCCGGATCTGGAGCAGGAGGCAGATCGATGGCCTCTACTGTCCGGGAGAAGGATATCAAGAAGCTTCGGGACGCCGGGTATTTGGCCGAAAAGATTGGCCACCGTCTCCCCCCGGCGGGGCAAGTTGTCCCCACGCCGGAACCTCACGAGAGAGTCGTGTTCCTTCCTCATTTCGTCCGCGGGCTTGGGTTTCCCCTGCACCCATTTGTTCACGGAATCATGTATTACTACGGGATTGATTTTCATGATCTTTACCCCAACTCATTCCTCAACATCTCGACGTTCATCGTCGTGTGCGAGGCTTTTCTTCGGATCTCACCCCACTTCGGCCTGTGGCTGAAGATTTTCAATGTAAAGCCCAAGGTGGTGAGTGGTGAACCCGCCGAGTGTGGCGGCGCCATGGTGAGCAAGATGCCCAAGGCCGTTTGGCCGAAGGGCGCTTTCAACGACTCCGTTAAGGAGTGGCAGCAGCAGTGGTTCTATATCACCGAACCATGCGGCAAAAAGTGGGCGGAAGCTCCAGAGTTCAGATCCGGAGCTCCTCTGTGGCTCACGTCCTGGCCCGAGAAAGGTCCGAACTGGTGTTTGTCCGATGAGCTGTTACTACTCTAGACGCGCCTTCAGGGTGTGGTAGATAGGGACGTCAAACTCGTCGACGTACTCCAGGTGATGCTAGCTCGCCTGGTCCTCCCCTGTCAGCGCCGGGCTTGCACTCTGTGGGAGTTCGATCCAGACGAGAACCAAACCCTTCGGGAGCTTTATGATTCCTCCCACGAGGATATCTGGAAGGTGCTCTTTAAGTCCGACAAATCATGGCCGGGGCCCGCCGAGGACCGTGTGGGTATCAATCATCCCATTCTCCAAGCTCGGTAAGTTACAACCACACTCTGTCTCTTCATGCTTTAGCTGGCATGTCATGAGGGAGACATTTTAATCATGTTTCGTCGTGACCTTAGGGATGCATAAAGAAGGTGGAGTGGATTCACTGTCCGGCCCCACTGCTGGAGGAACGGGTCGGACCTATTCTGACGAAGATGCTGGTCCCCGCGCCTTACAAGGCGCCAAAGAAGGAGGCCTCCAAGAAGGTCAAGAAGACCCGGAGTGTCCTCCGCCACCATGAGGCTTCGGACGCAAAATCCGAAGACTCAAGCGACGCTCCTTCTTCGGAAGACGAAGAGGAATAAGCAGAGGGGGACGAGCCTTACTCGGAAGGCGGGAAGAAGCGTGTAGCTTCCCCGTCCCGGGAGGCCGAATCGCCCAAGAGGAGAAAAGGTTCCCTCCTAGGGGCATCCACCATGGCTGCCGATAGCAGCCCGGAGTGGGATCCCAGGGCCCAGCCCCTGGAGAAGTCGTAAGTACACAAAATCCGAACACACATACGCATCCATGATTATTTTTGGGTATAGTAGTCGTAATTGTTGCTACGTCTTGCACAATCCGGCAAGATCTCGCGCCAGACAGTCCTCATCCGAGGATTCGCTGAGTTCGGAAGCCCTGGCAAGCGAGACGCCTCTAGAAGCCCCTTCTCCCAAGTCCCGGCGCGACACTGAGGTGTTGTCTCAACGGGGCTTGGACCATGGGGGCATATCGCTGGAGCCGGACACACGGGGGCGATGGCCCCGGAGTATGCCGTCAGCGGGGGCGATCTTGGGTTCGGCCCACAGCCGGACAAGGTCCGGGAGACCTCTAAGGCTCCCGGGTCAGGCGAGCAGCCACCTTCAATGGTGGGAGGCCTGCCTACTCCGCCGGCAACCTCTGTTCGGGCAGAGCTGCCAGGCGGTCTATCGACGGCGTTAAAGAACGCGTCTATCGTTGATGAGCATCGGACCCTTATGGGTGCGGTGGTTGAAAAGATTCAGTCTGCCGAGAGCGGGCTGAACGAGTCCTTCCTTGGCCTTATAAAGGCCTTTGAGGTATGTTTCCTGAGAAACCTTTGAGGAATCGTCATAATATGAGTAGTAGCCCCTGATACACTGTCCGGCGAAGGAGAGGGAGCCGGGCAGGGGATCAAATCCTCTTTTGTCATGGGAACTTACGTTAATGACGTGTACCTCTTTGTTTGAACACAGGCATCTGCAGAGAAGGCGGCCGCTCATAATGCGGAAGTGTCCGCACTGAAGCGGAGCCTGGAACGGGCCGAGGAAGAACTTGGCCGCGTGAGGAAGCGATTAGAAGATAAACAAGGTATGATAAAACATTGTCTTGCATTAGGCACAAATAAGTAATTGTGCTTATTGAAAAGTATTTGTGCCCTAGGAGCGAGTGCCGAATATGAGGCACTGAAAAAGGCTGTGAATGATGCCAACTAGAAGGCTGTCGCCGAACAGGCACTTCGTGAAAAACACGAGGCCAGGGTTGTCGTGGCTGAGCGGGAGCTCCATGAGGCTGTGAAGAAGAGCGAGGGCTTGGAGCAGAGTCTAATAGGGAAAGAATCCGAACTCGCCCAAGCGCTCCAAGCCGCGAAAGATGCTCGGGAAGAAGCCCGAGCTACTGTACAGGACATTCAGGATGCCCGGAAAGTTGCGGCTGGTAAGGCCTTCTGTATTCTTAGCCATTTATTCATGATAATGGGAAGAATTCTAAGCGGCAAGCTGAATTCTTATTCACCCAGGGGCGTTTGCGGATCTTCCTCGCAGTATATCAGATGCCGCCCAATTCTACCGAACCGAGGAAAAGAAGACTGCGGAGAGGATTTCTGGTCGCAGATTTGGCACCGAACTATCCGGTGCCCTTTATCGATCAGTGAAGCAGCTGGTCGAATCGCACCAGCGGCCGAACTAGCCATGAAGGACTTGATTGTCCGTTGTGGCTGGCGAGCTAATTCGAGCAGATTACCGGGCTCGTGAAGCGGATTGTGGGCGCTTGTCCTCGGCTTGATGCTATTAAGCGATCGATCTGCATAGAGGGTGCACATATGGCATTCTCCCATGAAAAGTGCATTGGGGGAAGCTTGACGCGGAGAAGCTGATGACTGAGGGGCCGCCAGAGGGTAAGGAGCATCGCAAGCCCGAACTGTACTATGAAGGTGTACTGAAGGGAGCCCGGCTTGCAGCGGATAAATGTACCAAAGGAATTATATTTCCCTGAGGGCATTCGTGCCACTTTTTTGTAATATGGGATTATGGCGTTTATATATTGCCTGTTTTGCTTGAACATATGTTCTTCCTGTGCGGCTATTTAATGTATGTAAATCCTGAGAGTTGGCCAGTCGTCGGCTTCTGGCCCACGTAAAAAGAATACGAGGGTGTTCGGAATATATCTGAACGCTCTTTATCCCATATTTGGGTCCTTTTGTGGAGGCGTTTCTCACCACAAACCAGGCAATCGGACTATAAGGCTTTATTACTCTCACTTAGCCATAGGAATTCGAGTATGGTCGGCGCAGCCCCTAGTGTTCGGAAGGCCGAACTAGGGGCTCTATTGGCGCCTGATCAGAAGACCGATCCTTCGCACTCTGCATTTATAATGGCGTTGTGCGGAATAAATCTTGAAGGATTTTACTACCTCTTGAACAGCTGACCAGCTCTCGCTATATCATGACAGTCGGTTTTCGGCTTTCTCTACTGAGGTGCTCGTGCGGCAGATCCGGGACACAACCGCAGTAGTTCCCCCTGCGCTACCTTAGCAGATATAGCGGAACGTAAGGTACCAAAACAAGGGAGCCGGGCAAACCCAACCAATGACCCAAGACATGATTTGGAGCTGATGCATATAGTGCTATAAGTTCGGGGTGCCGGACAACCGATAAGGTGGTCGGACTTTATTGCCGTATTATGAAGCCCCTGGCATAATCGGGCGTAACACGAGGTGTCGATGAAAAGCGACGGCCGGTAAGTGTTATTTAAGTCTACGTATTGTAGCAAAATGATATGTCTATGCATATGAGTACGATTTATGATTATGAAAAGAGGTGTTTTTTGGCGGAACCTGTGATGGCCGGACTGGAGGGAGTTGTCAGTGGATCGGGAGTGAATCCGGACTGCCTTCTTTTAGGGGGGGGGGGGTCCTTGTGTGTCCTGGCCGATTCCACGTCACCTATCCTGTTCTGCGTCAAAGTTAGTTTGTAAAGCAAATACTCGGAGGTAGCCGAGCGTCCACTTGTGGTTGGTCCGAGGGCTCCTGATCGGGCCCTGGTAAACCCAGCCATTATACCGTTGGGTAGCGCGGACTCCTCAATTGGTGTCCGGACGGTTGGCTGTCATTTCAAAATTTTGATAGGCATGCGCGGCTCGCTACCCACGCAGTTGTGTGATTTCCGCCCCGAGGGCGGGGTTCGGCCGTGCGATTGACCTCGTGGAATCTAGGCAAAGTGGTTCGTTCCGTTAGCATACGGTGAATTACCGCATGGTGGGAGGGTGCCGAAGATTTATTCTTTGGCGAAGTATTTGTTTTTTGTGGTGATCTGAAGACAACTGTTTGGAATGATGGGCCAGAAAGACTTGGCCTTTACTACTAGCATCTTTTAGGAGATGTTGTTTGTGGTTTCACACTTGCGGGGGTTTTATGTGTTATGGGGCCCCCGGTTTTCTTATGTCCGGAGGTACTGCAATTAAGTTGCTGTGGTTAATGCGGTCGGGGGCGATCGACCGTATTTTATACTATGGGGGGGGGGGGCTCTTGACCAGATGCCTCCCTTCATTGTTTCCGGCGCGTGACCAGCCGCTTTGTTTTGAGGATCCGGCATTCTCTATTGGTATGCTTTGCCGTCCTTCTAGGGGTACCATGGATTTCACATGGTTGATCAAGTGTGTGACTCGGGCCGGATAGGTCTGAGATGTTCTTTGTCCACTGACCGGACTGTGAGTTGCTGGGATTAGCACCAACCTTCCTGTTTTGACGCTTATGCCGAGGCTTGAGGATGCTTCTTCGTTTGTCCTTCGTATTGTTTTGGACCGTAGCGGCATGTTGACGTCGGGGCATGTGCCTTGAGTTCTCCTACTTAGGTTGGGGTGGCTGGTTGTGCCCTTTGTCAGGGCGGTCAGGTCCGTATCTTTCGGTGGCCAGGACCTTGGTCCATCTGTCTACCAGCGAATCTTGGTCAGCCTTAAGCTGCTGTTGCTTCCTTTGCAGGCTCTTTGCTGTGGCCATGAGCTGTCGCTCGAAGCGAGCTTGTTCCACTAGATCTTCAGGCACGCTGAATTCGTCATTGCCGAGGCTTGCCTCGTCCTCGGAGGGGGGCGTATAGTTGTCCCTCTCCAAGTATCCCACAGTTGCCAGTCCGGCCTTATGAAAGGCACGCCGACTAGGGTTATATTCATCTTCGGCGCCATCCGGATTGTTTTCGACTTCTGGGCCGGTATTCCCGTGGCGGGGCTTGGAGCGGCACCGACGACGCCCATACTTTGCTTTTCCCCCTGGGGGATTATCCTCCGCTGCCTCATCGCCATTGGTTTCCTTCGGAGTGTCCGCCATGTGTATATCATGGGGATAGGCGGCTATCCACTGCCTAGTGAGCGGTGGCTCCTGTGATTCTACTGCATCGTCGTCCATACCATCGATGTCTTCGGAGTCAAAGTCAATCACGTCGGTTAAATCATCGACCGGGGCAATGAAGTGGGTGGTGGGTGGGCAAAGAATTCCTTCATCGCCTACTTCCCACTCGAGCCGGACATAGTTCGGCCAAGAGCCTCCTGACAAAGAGAGAGACTTTAATGAGTTCAGCATGTCGCCGAAGGGCGAGTGCTGGAAGATATCCATATCGGTGAACTCCATTACCGGGGCCCAACCTGGCTCGACTGGATCGGGAGTGTGCAGACCGGAACCAACGTCCGGATACGAATCCGGGGGTCCGGATTCACAGGCCACCACAGGGGTAAGACCCGTGTTCGGCTCTACCGCCGATGAGTGCGCGACCGGCGGGGCGGGGTCCAGCCCCCATCCTTAGGCAGCGCAGCCTGCTCCGGGTCTAGGTCCGGAGATACTACGGGGGCGATACCCCGAGCTTCGTCCGACGACAGGTCTAAGCCATGCTCGTCGCGACTGTCCGGTGCTCCTGGCATGGGCCCAAATCCCTCGAAGATCAAGTCTCCGCGGACGTCCGCCATGTAGTTCAGGTTTCCGAACCTGACCTGGGGGCCAGGGACGTAGCTGTCGATCTGCTCCAGATGGCCAAGCGAGTTAGCCCGCAGTGCGAAGCCGCCGAACACAAAGATCTGTCCGGGGAAGAAAGTCTCACCCTGGATAGCGTCGTTGATGATGATTGAAGGAGCCATCAAGCCTGACGGCGACGACACAGAGGAACTCTCAATGAAAGCACCAATGTCGGTGTCAAAACCGGCGGATCTCGTGTAGGGGGTCCCGATCTGTGCGTCAAGGCTGATGGTAACAAGAAGTAAGGGACACAGATGTTTACCCAGGTTCGGGCCCTCTCGATGGAGGTGAAACCCTACTTCCTGCTTGATTAATATTGATGATATGGGTAGTACAAGAGTAGATCTACCACGAGATCGTAGAGGCTAAACCCTAAGAGATAGCCTATGATGGTATGATTGTAATTGTGATCGGCCTTCTAAGGACCAACCTCTCCGGTTTATATAGACACCAGAGAGGGCTAGGGTTTACATGGAGTCGGTTACAAAGAAGGAAATATAATATCCGGATCGCCAAGCTTGCCTTCCACGCCAAGGAAAGTCCCATCCAGACACGGGCCGAAGTCTTGAGTCTTGTATCTTCACGCTTCAATAGTCCGGACGTTGTACACAGTCCGGCTGTCCGGATACCCCCTAATCTAGGACTCCCTCACCCCCCCCTGGGGCGCGCCCCCCTACCTCATGGGCCCCCTAGTGGCTCTCCGACGCCTATCTTCTCCTATATGAAGTGTTTCGATGAGAAAAAAACATTAGGCAGCCTTTCGGGACGAGACTCCGCTGCCACGAGGCGGAACCTTGGCGGAACCAATCTAGGGCTCCGGCAGAGCTGTTCTGCCGGGGACACTTCCCTCCGGGAGGGGGAAATCATCGTCATCATCATCACCAACGCTCCTCTCATCGGGAGAGGACAATCTCCATCAACATCTTCACCAGCACCGTCTCATCTCCAAACCCTAGTTCATCTCTTGTATCAAATTCTTGTCTCCAAGTCCGGGATTGGTGCTAGTAGGTTGCTAGTAGTGTTGATTACTCCTTGTAGTTGATGCTAGTTGGTTTATTTGGTGGAAGATCATATGTTCAGATCCTTTATGCATATTATTACCCCTCTGATTATGAACATGAATATGCTTTGTGAGTAGTTACGTTTGTTCCTGAGGACAAGGGAGAAGTCTTGCTATTAGTAGTCATGTGAATTTGGTATTCGTTCGATATTTTGATGAGATGTATGTTGTCTAGACTCTAGTGGTGTTATGTGAGCGTCGACTATATAACACTTCACCATTATTTGGGCCTAGAGGAAGGCATTGGGAAGTAATAAGTAGATGATGGGTTGCTAGAGTGATGAAGCTTAAACCCTAGTTTATCGTTGCTTCGTAAGGGCTGATTTGGATCCATATGTTTCATGCTATGGTTAGGTTTACCTTAATACTTTTGTTGTAGTTGCGGATGCTTGCAATAGAGGTTAATCATAAGTGGGATGCTTGTTCAAGTAAGAACATCACCCAAGCACCGGTCCACCCACATATCAAATTATCAAAGTACCGAATATGAATGATATGAACGTGATGAAAACTAGCTTGACGATATTCCCATGTGTCCTCGGGAGCGCTTTTCCTATTATAAGAGTTTTTCCATGCTTGTCCTTTGCTACAAAAAGGATTGGGACACCTTTCTGCACTTTATTTACTTTTTTTACTTGTTGCTCATTACAAATTATCCTTTCACAAAACTATCTGTCACCACTTATTTCAGTACTTGCAGAGAATACCTTGCTGAAAACTGCTTCTCATTTCCTTCTTCTCCTCGTTGGGTTCAACACTCTTACTTATCGAAAGGACTACGATAGATCCCCTATACTTGTGGGTCATCAAGACTCTTTTCTGGCGCCGTTGCCAGGGAGTGTAGCTCTTTTGGTAGGTGGAATTTCGTAAGGAAAAAATTTATATAGTGTGCTGAAATTTTCTGTCACTTGTTACTATGGAAAGTAATTCTCGAGGGGCTTGTTAGGGTATCTTCACCCGTCCAGAGAAACAAAGAGTTGCTCCTCAACCTACTGAACCTATTGAAAATGAAACTCCTTTTGAAATTCCTTCGGGTATGATGGAGAAACTGCTAGCTAACACTTTTACAAGAGATGGAACAAAGCATCCTGATGAACATCTACTCCATGTGGATGAAGTTTGTGGACTATTAAAGCTTGCGGGTATACCCAATGATGTTGTTAAGAAGAAGGTCTTCCCTTTATCTTTGAAGGGAGACGCATTGACATGGTATAGGCTATGTGATGATACGAGATCATGGAACTATACAAGATTGAAACTGGAATTTTATCAAAAATATTACCCTATGCATCTTGTTCATCGTGATCGCAATTATATATATAATTTTTGGCCTCGCGAAGGAGAAAGCATCGCTCAAGCTTGGGGGAGGCTTAAATCAATGTTATGTTCATGCCCCAATCAAGAGCTCTCAAGAGTGACAATTCTTCAGAATTTTTATGCTCGACTTTATCATAAAAATCGCACCATGCTCGATACTTCTTGTGCTGGCTCTTTTATGATGAAGACTATTGAATTTAAATGGAATTTATTGGATATAATTAAACACAAGTCTGAAGATTGGGACCTCGACGAAGGTAAAGAGTCAGGTATGACACCTAAGTTTGATTGTGTTAAATCTTTTATGGATTCCGATATTTTTCGTAAGTTTAGCACTAAATATGGACTTGACTCTGAGATAGTAGCTTCTTTCTGTGAATCTTTTGCTACTTACATTGATCTCCCCAAGGAGAAGTGGTTTAAATATCATCCTCCCATAGAAGTAAAAGTAGCTGCACCTATTAAAGTTGAATAAAAGACTGTCACTTATAATGATCCTATTGTTCCTACCTCTTATGTTGAGAAACCACCCTTCCCTGTTAGAATAAAGGATCATGCTAAAGCTTCAACTGTTGTTCGTAAAAGCAATATTAGAACTTATACACCTCCTAAGAAAGTCAAAGTAGAACCTAATATTGCTATTGTTAAAGATCTCTTGTCTGATAATATTGATGGGCATGTTATTCAGTTCTGCGGTGAAACTGCTTGAATTATTAAACCGTGTGCTAAAGATAAACATAGACCTGTGGTAGGCGTGCCTGTTATTTCTGTTAAAATAGGAGATCATTGTTATCATGGCTTATGTGATATGGGTGCTAGTGCTAGTGTAATACCCATTGACTTATACAAAGAAATAATGCATGAAATTGCACCTGTTGAGTTAGAAGATATTGATGTTACAATTAGACTTGCCAATAGAGATACTATATCTGCAATGGGAATTGTTAGAGATGTTGAAGTATTGTGTGGGAAAACTAAATATCCTGCTGATTTTCTTGTTCTTGGTTCTCCACAAGATAGCTTTTGTCCCATTATATTTGGTAGACCCTTCTTGCATACTGTTAATGCTAGGATAGATTGCGAAAAGAATGTTTTTACTATTGGCTTGGATGATATGGTTCATGAGTTTAATTTCTCTAAATTTAGTAAACAACATCGTGAGGAAGAATTGCCTAGTAAGGATGAAATTATTGGTCTTGCTTCTATTGCCGTACCTCCTAGTGATCCTTTAGAACACTATTTGCTAGACCATGAAAATGATATGTTCATGAATGAAAGAAGGGAAATAGATGAAGTATTCTTTAAACAGGAACCTATTCTGCAACACAATTTGCCTGTTGAAATCCTAGGGGATCCTCCTCCACCCAAGGGTGATCCCGTGGTTGAGCTTAAACCGTTACCTGATAATCTTAAATATGCTTATCTTGATGAAAAGAAAATATATCCTGTTATTATTAGTGCTAACCTTTCAGAGCATGAGGAAGAAAGATTATTGAAAACTTTGAAGAAGCACCGTGCCGCTATTGGATATACTCTTGATGATCTTAAGGGCATTAGTCCCACTCTATGTCAACATAAAATAAATTTGGAAGCGGATGCCAAACCAGTTCGTGATCCTCAACGACGTTTGAATCCTAAAATGAAAGAAGTGGTAAGAAAATAAATACTCAAGCTTCTGGAGGCAGGTATAATTTATCCCGCTGCTGATAGTCAGTGGGTAAGTCATGTCCATTGTGTCCCTAAGAAGGGACGTATCACTGTTGTTCCTAATGATAAAGATGAATTGATCCCTCAAAGAATTATCACAGGTTATAGGATGGTAATTGATTTCCGCAAATTAAATAAAGCTACTAAGAAAGATCATTACCCCTTACCTTTTATTGATCAAATGCTAGAAAGATTATGCAAACATACACATTATTGCTTTCTAGATGGTTATTCTGGTTTCTCTCAAATACCTGTGTCGGCTAAAGATCAATCAAAGACTACTTTTACTTGCCCTTTTGGTACTTTTGCTTATAGACGTGTGCCTTTTGGTTTATATAATGCACCTGCTACCTTTCAAAGATGCATGATGGCTATATTTTCTGATTTTTGTGAAAAAATTTGTGAGGTTTTCATGGACGATTTTTCCGTCTATGGTTCCTCTTTTGATGATTGCTTGAGCAATCTTGATCGAGTTTTGCAGAGATGTGAAGAAACTAATCTTGTCTTGAATTGGTTAAAGTGCCACTTTATGGTTAATGAAGGTGTTGTCTTGGGGCACAAAGTTTCTGAAAGAGGTATTGAAGTTGATAAAGCCAAGGTTGATGCTATTGAAAAGATGCCACGTCCCAAGGACATCAAAGGTATAAGAAGTTTCCTTGGTCACGCCGGATTTTATAGGGGGTTCATTAAGGACTTCTCAAAAATTTCTCGGCCTCTGACTAATTTATTACAAAAAGATGTACCATTTGTCTTTGATGATGATTGTGTAGAAGCATTTGAAATACTTAAGAAAGCATTAGTCTCTGCACCTCTTGTTCAGCCACCTGATTGGAATTTACCCTTTGAAATTATGTGTGATGCTAGTGATTATGCTGTAGGTGCTGTTCTAGGGCAAAGAGTTGATAAGAAATTAAATGTTATCCATTATGCTAGTAAGACTCTAGACAATGCTCAAAGAAATTATGCTACTACCGAAAAGGAACTTTTAGCAGTTGTATTTGCTTATGATAAATTCAGACCCTATATTGTTGATTCTAAAGTAACTATTCACACTGATCATGCTGCTAGTAAATATCTTATGGAAAAGAAAGATGCAAAACCTAGACTTATTAGATGGGTTCTCTTGCTGCGAGAATTTGATTTGCATATTGTTGGTAGAAAAGGAGCTGAGAACCCCGTTGCAGATAACTTATCTAGGTTAGAGAACGTTCTTGATGACCCACTACCTATTGATGATAGCTTTCCTGATGAACAATTAAATGTCATAAGCACTTCGCGTAGCACTCCATGGTATGCTGATTATGCTAATTATATTGTTGCTAAATTTATACCACCTAGCTTCACATACCAACAAAAGAAAAAGTTTTTCTATGATTTGCGACATTACTTTTGGGATGACCCACATCTTTATAAAGAAGGAGTAGATGGTGTTATTAGACGTTGTGTACCTGAGCATGAACAGGAACAGATCCTACGCAAGTGCCACTCCGAGGCTTATGGAGGACACCACGCTGGAGATAGAACTGCACATAAGGTATTGCAATCTGGTTTTTATTGGCCTACTCTCTTCAAGGATGCCCGTAAGTTTGTTTTGTCTTGCGATGAATGTCAAAGAATTGGTAATATTAGTAGACGTCAAGAAATGCCTATGAATTATTCACTTGTTATTGAACCATTTGATGTTTGGGGCTTTGATTATATGGGACCTTTTCCTGCCTCTAATGGATATAAACATATTTTGGTTGCTGTTGATTACGTTACTAAGTGGGTAGAAGCTATTCCAACTAGTAGTGTTGATCATAACACTTCTATTAAAATGCTTAAGGAAGTTATCTTTCCGAGGTTTGGAGTCCCTAGATATTTAATGACTGATGGTGGTTCACACTTTATTCATGGTGCTTTCCGTAAAATTCTTGCTAAATATGACGTTAATCATAGAATTGCGTCTCCTTATCACCCGCAGTCTAGTGGTCAAGTAGAATTGAGCAATAGAGAGCTCAAATTAATTTTGCAAAAGACTGTTAATAGATCTAGAAAGAATTGGTCCAAGAAACTTGATGATGCATTATGGGCATATAGAACTGCATATAAGAATCCTATGGGTATGTCTCCGTATAAAATGGTTTATGGAAAAGCATGTCACTTACCTCTCGAATTAGAACATAAGGCATATTGGGCTATTAAAGAGCTCAACTATGATTTCAAACTTGCCGGTGAGAAGAGGTTATTTGATATTAGCTCACTTGATGAATGGAGAACGCAAGCTTATGAAAATGCTAAGTTGTTTAAAGAAAAAGTTAAAAGATGGCATGACAAAAGGATACAAAAGCGTGAGTTTAATGTAGGTGATTATGTATTGCTATAAAACTATCGTTTAAGATTTTTTGCAGGAGAACTTCTCTCTAAATGGGAAGGTCCCTAAGTTATCGAGGAGGTCTATCGTTCCGGTGCCATAAAAATCAACAACTTCGAAGGCACAAATCTGAAGGTGGTAAACGATCAAAGGATCAAACATTATATCTCAGGTAATCCCATACATGTTGAAACCAATAATATTGAAACCGTAATCCCGGAGGAATACATAAGGGACACTTTCCGGAACATTTCAGACTCCGAAAAGGAGTAGGTATGTGGTACGGTAAGTAAACCGACTCCAAAATAATTTTTAAGGCAATATTTCTCCGTTTTTTGGAATATTTAGAAAATTAGAAAATAAGTAGCAGTCCAGGAAGGACACGAGGGCCCCATGAGGGTGGTGGGCGCGCCCTACCCCCCTGGGCGCGCCCCCTACCTCGTGAGCACCTCGTGTGCCCTCCAGACTCCGTTTTCTTGCACGATACGTATTTTGGTCGGTAAAAATTCATTATATATCCTCCCGAAGGTTTTGACTCCCGTATCATGCAAATATTCTCTGTTTTTGTTTTGAGCTGTTGCTGCTGCAGATTAGAGCAAGATTTCTTCTCAAGAGTCAGTCGGGGAGAGCCGGGTATCTAATCCGGCACCGGAACCAGGGGCAAAGAGCGACGCTGACCACTTTGGGCCAGCAACGGAGGAAGAGATGGAGGCCGACTTGATGAGGGTAGATGCCATGGAGGATCAAGAAGTCACCTCTCGCCTCCGAGCTGGGTTTACGATGGGGGAACTACAGAGCTCAGCTATTCCAAACTCGGTTATCCCTTCCAATGTTAGATTTCTTTCTTATGAAAATATGAGGAGGAGTGTCTCTTGTTCTCCCGCAGCTATGCAACACCCTTGGGTGCAAGGAGCTTTAGCCGTTACAGGAAAGCTTCGCAAGGAAATAATGGACCTCAAGCAGCAAGTCAATAAGCTCGAGGAGGAGAACCGTATCTTGAGGGGAATCATCGCCAAGAATATTACGCCAACCCCGAAGAAGGAGACATAAACACATGGGTATGGGAACTCCCCTTGGCAACTGCCAAGCTTGGGGGAGGTGCCCCGGTATCGTATCACAATCACAACTCCTATCTTCACCGTTTTTCTTAGTTCGATCCTATTAGTAGTATCTTGATCTAGTAGAATAAAGTTTATGGCATGATCTTGTTTTGAGTTTTGCTTTATGATCCCTCTATGTAATCGAGTCCGTGAGCTATATATATATATATATATATATATATATATATATATATATATATATATATATATATATATATATATATATATATATATATATATATATATATATATATATATATATATATATAGTTTAGTGTTGAGTCAAGGGCTTGATTATTTTGCCATGATCTTGGGTGAATAAAAGAATAGAAAGAAGAAAAGAATAAAAAGAAACAAAGAGTTCATATTGATCTTATTGAGAGTAATGACTTCACATAGGAAGAGTATGATAATTAAAAGTTGTTGGGAGTTGGCAAATATAGCTTTGGTCATCGTTGCAATTAATAGGAAGTAATATGGAAAGAGAGGTCTCACATATAGATATATTATCATTGACATCTTTTATGATTGGGAGCACTCACTAAAATATGACATGCTAAAGAGTTGATGTTGGACAAGGAAGACAACGTGATGAGTTATGTTTTCTTATATCTGAGATAAAGTATGTTGTCATGGATCCTCTAACATGTTGAGCTTGCCTTTCCCCCTCATGCTAGCCAAATTCTCAGCACCAAGTACAGGTACTACTTGTGCTTCCAAGTACCCTTAAACCAGTTTAGCCAAGAGAGTCCACCATATCTACCTATGGATTGAGTAAGATCCTTCAAGTAAGTTGTCATTGTTGCAAAGCAATAAAAATTGCTCTAATTATGTATGATTGATTGGTGTGGGAGAAATAAGCTTTATACGATCTTGTGATATGGAAGAAATAAAAGCAACGGACTGCATAACAAAAGTTCATACCACAAGGGGCAATATAAAGTGACGTTCTTTCGCATTGAGATTTTGTGCATCCAACCATAAAAGCGCATGGCAACCTCTGCTTCCCTCCGCGAAGGGCCTATCCTTTATTATCCTCTACCTTATGCAAGAGTCACGGTGATCTTCACCTTTCCTTTTTCATTTTATCCTTTGGCAAGCCCAGCATGTTGGAAAGAACATGATATACATATCTAATTGGATCTAGGGGAGCATGAATTATTATTGTTGACATTACCCTTGAGGTAAAAGGTTGTGGGGCAAAACTATAAGCCCCTATCTTCCTCTGCGTCCGATTGAAACTCCGTAAACACAAGTATTGCGTGAGTGTTAGCAATTATGAAGGACTAAGTGATAGTTGAGTATGTGGACTTGCTTTTAAGCTCTGACATAGACTCTTTCCGATGTTATGATAAATTGCAATTGCTTCCATGACTGAGGTTATAATTTGTTGGTGCTCAATAAGGTTTCTGATTCATACCTTTGCATTGTGAAAAGATCATCACTTGAATATAAGTAATCATATGACAAAATCTATATATGTTGCTGTTATGAGAATAATCATGATGCCTTCATGTCCGTATTTTATTTTTATCGACGCCTCTACCTCTAAACATGAGGACATATTTATTGTTATCGGCTTTTCGCTTGAGGACAAGCGAGGTTTAAGCTTGGGGGAGTTGATACGTCCATTTTGCATCATGCTTTTATATCGATATTTATCGCATTATGGGCTGTTATTTCACGTTATGTCACAATACTTATGGCTATTCTCTCTTATTTTACAAGCTTTACATGAAGAGGGAGAATGCCGGCAGCTGGAATTCTGGGCTGGAAAAGGAGCAAATATTGGAGACCTATTCTGCGCAACTCCAAAAGTCCTGAAACTCCACGGAATATCTTAAAATAAATAAAGAAAAATCGTCGCCAAAGATGAAGGCCAGGGGGCCCACACCCTGCTCACGAGGGTGGGGGGCGCCCCCCTACCTCGTGGGACCCCTGGTGGCTCTCCGACGCCCATCTTCTCCTATATGAAGTCTTTCGATGAGAAAAAAACATTAGGCAACCTTTCGGGACGAGACTCCACAGCCACGAGGCGGAACCTTGGCGGAACCAATCTAGGGCTCCGACAGAGCTGTTCTGCCGGGGACACTTCCCTCCGGGAGGGGGAAATCATCGTCATCATCATCACCAACGCTCCTCTCATCGGGAGAGGGCAATCTCTATCAACATCTTCACCAGCACCGTCTCATCTCCAAACCCTAGTTCATCTCTTGTCAAACCCTAGTTCATCTCTTGTATCCAATTCTTGTCTCCAAGTCCGGGATTGGTGCTAGTAGGTTGCTAGTAGTGTTGATTACTCCTTGTAGTTGATGCTAGTTGGTTTATTTGGTGGAAGATCATATGTTCAGATCCTTTATGCATATTATTACCCCTCTGATTATGAACATGAATATGCTTTGTGAGTAGTTACGTTTGTTCCTGAGGACAAGGGAGAAGTCTTGCTATTAGTAGTCATGTGAATTTGGTATGCGTTCGATATTTTGATGAGATGTATGTTGTCTAGCCTCTAGTGGTGTTATGTGAATGTCGACTACATAACACTTCACCATTATGTGGGCCTAGAGGAAGGCATTGGGAAGTAATAAGTAGATGATGGGTTGCTAGAGTGAAAGAAGCTTAGACCCTAGTTTATGCGTTGCTTCGTAAGGGGCTGATTTGGATCCATATGTTTCATGCTATGGTTAGGTTTACCTTAATACTTTTGTTGTAGTTGCAGATGCTTGCAATAGAGGTTAATCATAAGTGGGATGCTTGTTCAAGTAAGAACAGCACCCAAGCACCGGTCCACCCACATATCAAATTATCAAAGTACCGAACGTGATGAAAACTAGCTTGACGATATTCCCATGTGTCCTCGGGAGCGCTTTTCCTATTATAAGAGTTTGTCCAGGCTTGTCCTTTGCTACAAAAAGGATTGGGCCACCTTGCTGCACTTTATTTACTTTTGTTACTTGTTGCTCGTTACAAATTATCCTTTCACAAAACTATCTGTCACCACTTATTTCAGTACTTGCAGAGAATACCTTGCTGAAAACCGCTTATCATTTCCTTCTGCTCCTCGTTGGGTTCGACACTCTTACTTATCGAAAGGACTACTATAGATCCCCTATACTTGTGGGTCATCAGTACCAAATTCGCATGACTACTAATAGCATGACTTCACCAATGTCCTTAGGAACAAGCGTAACTACTCACAAAGCATATTCATGTTCATAATCACAGGAGTAATAATATGCATAAAGGATCTGAACATATGATCTTCCACCAAGTAAACAAATTAGCATCAACTACAAGGAGTAATCAACACTACTAGCAACCCACAGGTACCAATTTGTGGTTTTGATACAAGATTGGATACAAGAGATGAACTAGGGTTTTGAGAGGAGATGGTGCTGGTGAAGATGTTTATGGAGATTGACCCCCTCCCGATGAGAGGATCGTTGGTGATGACGTTGGTGACGATTTCCCCCTCCCGGAGGGAAGTGTCCCCGGCAGAATTGCTCCACCATAGCCCTAGATCGGTTCCGCCAAGGTTCTGCCTCGTGGCGGCGGAGTTTCGTCCCGTAAGCTTGCCCACGATTTTTTCCAGGGTAAAAGCTCTGATATAGCAGAAGATGGACACCGGGGGCCCACCAGGGGGTCCAGGAGATAGGGGTGCCCCCCTACGCCCCCTCTCCTGGATGAGGTGTGGGCCCCCTAGTGTATTTCTTTCGCCCAAAAATTCTTATTAATTCCAAAAATATTTTTCGTGGAGTTTCAGGACTTTTGGAGCTGTGCAGAATAGGTTTCCAATGTTTGCTCCTTTTCCAGCCAGAATTCCAGCTGCCGGCATTCCCCCTCTTCAAGGTAAACCTTGTAAAATAAGAGAGAATAGCCATAAGTATTGTGATATAATGTGTAATAACAACCCATAATGCAATAAATATTGATATAAAATCATGATGCAAAATTGACGTATCATGTTTCGTGCAAAAAATGAAATAGATGAATAGGATTCCAACATTCAAAAACATGTTTAACTACACATAATTGTGCTAAATGCCCACTTGTTTGGTTTTGTGTAATTTTCTTCTGCATTCTCCAATGATCTTTTCTGACCCTTCGGCAACCTAGCATTCTTGAATGCTCTCTCCGTACCCTTCTGCACCCTACCATCTTTCAATGGTCTCTTCCTAGCCCTCCTCAGCCCACCATCTTCTGCACCTGAATCTTCCTCTTCTTCTGTATCTTAATATTCCTCTTTTTCTGGATCTGAATCGTAGTCTTCTTTTGTATGCGAGTCTGTCTCTTCTTCTGTCTCTGAGTCTTTCTCTTTTCGCTTCCTCCTCCTTGTGCCCTTTGATTTCCCCAAATTTTTCCTGCGTAAATTGAATGATAATATGTGAACACTCTCCCCGAGAACATATTAACACTGTAAGCATGTATGGAAAGGAACAATGAGATAAAGATGTGCACTAACTTCATGCTTTTTTCCCTCTCATCCGCTCGCGCCTAGATTTAATTCTCTGGTTGGATTCTTCGTTAGTTGGTCTCCCTTCTAGAACTATTTTGATAGGATAATCCACATCAGCAGTGCAGCATTCGCGACAAGTAGAGTTGTATGCCGGCAACGGAACAAATGATTTCCGGCCTTCATCCAAATCAGCTTTTTCTCCATCAACCAATATACTCCAGAGGAACTCCATCACCTATTTTGACTGTGAATCGCTAGCTGCGGATGTGAATAAAGCGTCACCAGCCATGTTGTGTAGTTGATGATACTTATTCAAGTGATCAGACCATACATGAGTATTCGCAGTCCTTGAAGAAGGGAACGCTGGCTTGGCATGCATTGTCCATCTTTTCTTTACAATATTTTTGGAAATGTGCGTACACCAAGATGATCCTGAACACAACATATATGTGCGCATGGGTAATCCTCACTTTCCAACGTTCTACATTTACAAGCTGCAACATCCATTCTTGCTCCTCTGAACAGACAAGTCACATGATATCTAACATCCATAGACTTAGCATCCAAGCCTTGTGCATCCAACTTTCTTTCATCCAAATCCTCACCATCTTTACCTTTCAAGTCATTGGGATCCTTACCATCCAGTTTTTTTTGCATCCAAGTCCACACCATCCTTACCTTCCAAGTCATTGGGATCCTTCCCATCCAAGTTTTTTGTATGCGCGCAAGTCCTCACCATCCTTACCTTCCAAGTATGTAGGAACCTTAGCATTCGAGTCCTTACCATCCTTACCTTGCAATTCTCTAGCATCCTTGGCATATGGGACTTTGTGCAAAAGTCCATACTTGACCAAACCATCACACCCCGCCCCGTATACGACCTCCCAATTTGTTCCTTCGACAATCTGACACTTTACCTTCGAAAACATCACAGGAGTATAATTATAAGAGGCAGTAATTTCCAAACGGTGTCCACTAAGCTTAGTGAAGGGTATCGTATGTGACGCTACTACATCTAATGCTGCTTCATTCTTATGCATTGTGGATACACAGTGCTCAACAAGCTGCAACAAATTAACAAGTTGCATCTTCCTGTTCAGGTGCACATGAAGCCTCAAGTTGAGAGACTCACTACTCTAATTACTAATCATGCCTAGGAAATATCTACCATTTGTGTATGCCGTAGTCCATTTGTGTCTCAGCTCGTTCATCTTTTTAACCCATGACAACCTCTTCCACGTTGGTTTTATTTTTAACCGAACCTTATAAGCCTCCTATTCTTTCTCAAACTAATCAACATCCCAATGACGGTAAATGAATTTCCTAAATTCCTTCAACTTTTTATATCGGAGGTGCATCACCATATTCTCCTCGATATGCCACGTGCACAAACGATGATCTGTTCCGATCCAAACAGTAGCTATTGCTTTAGCCATCGAACCGTCCCAATCGGTGATTGCTGAAATTGGTGGCTTCTGGGACATTGCCTCCCAAAATACATGAAGAAGTGACTGGTATGATGCAACTGTCTCGTCTGACACTAGACCGACCCCAAACAAAACTGTGCTGCGGTGATGGTCCAAACTAACAAATGGGACAAACGGAACCATGTACGTGTTAGACCGATACCTACTATCGAGCACCACGAGACCAGCAAAGGCAATATAGTCAATTTGGGATTGTGAATCAGCACAGAATATGTTCCTTAAATGGCCTTCGCTGTTTATTGTGTATTTGAAAAAGAATTCCGGGTCTGCTTTTTTTCTGTGCTATCATATAGGTCAGCAAATATCTAGAATCACTGCCTTCTATCTTGTGCCTCTTTTGGATTGAAACATGGTTATATAGGTCCCGATCTATAAATCCAAGCTTGTCGGGACCCCCGGCATTCTTCTCCATTACATTCATAATCGGATGTGTTCGAAGTCCACCGACAACATACTCGATGACATCGGCCTTTTGCGCGTCAGTCATTCTACGATGAGCCGATTAGTAGGGAGTCAGATCAACAGGGACAAATGAATGGTTATGCTTGTCGACAAAATTCTTGACAAATGAGAGGCCACTGCTATCTTGTAGCTTGACCTGAAAAAGAGCGGGACACGCACACCAGAACGACCCCTCGGTGTTCTTTTTATTTCAGCTCTGTTAAAGTGCTAACATGCCCGCCATCCTTGTTTGCAGCACTTGTTTGTCCTTCTGTATGCATTTTATTCTGAACCCCTGTACTTCAGATCATCCTTTTTAACACCAATACTTTTTTCTCGCATAGCCTACGTAGAACATGTAGGCTTCTTCCTCAGTCCTGAAAGTCTTTTTCACAATCTCAAAGTATTTCATATACTCATTCAGGTCTGTATGTATGTATGTATGTATGTATGTATGTATGTATGTATGTATGTATGTATGTACCACCCATGCCTTTATCATCCATTCCTTTCCCTTGCATGCATACATCATCCATGTCTTTACCATCCATGTCTATGCCATCCTTGCCTACATCCACATTATACTTATCATCCATGCACATACCATCCATTCCTTTGGGGTCCATGCCTACGAAATCATTGCCCTTACCATCCATGTCTTGGCCTTCCTTGCCTCTATCACCCATGTCCTTGTCATCCTTGCCTGTATCACCCAAGTTTTCATCATTTTGCCTTTATCATCCATGTCATTATGCTGTCAATGAAAACAGATAGTCAATGTTATAGATGGATAGCATACAAAATAATTATGCACTACTCTGCTTAAACAATTGATTTAATTTTTCATATCGGATTCATGTACCTAACTTAGTCCTTCAGAAGCTCTAAGTAAGTATGAAATATGTGAAGGAAATATGCTCTAGAGGCAATAATAAAGTTGTTATTTTATATTTCCTTATTTCATCATAAATGTTTATTATTCATGCTAGAATTGTATTAACCGGAAACTTGATACATGTGTGAATACATAGAAAAAATACTGTGTCCCTAGTAAGCCTCTATTAGACTAGCTCCGTTAATCAAAGATGGTTAAGTTTCCTGATGATATGTGTTTTCATTTGATGAACGGGATCACATCATTAGTAGAATTATGTGATGAACAAGGACAATTCGTTAGCTTAGCATTATGATCGTTCAGTTTTATTGCTATTGCTTTCTTCATGTCAAATACATATTCCTCTGACTATGAGATTATGCAACTCCAGATACCGAAGGAATGCATTTTGTGCTATGAAACTCCACAACGTAACTAGGTAAAGATGCTCTACAAGTATCTCCAAAGGTGTTTGTTGGGTTGGCATAGATCGAGATTAGGATTTTTCAGTCCAGTATCGGAGAGGTATCTCTGGGCCCTCTCGGTAATGCACATCATAAGAAGCCTTGCAAGCAAAGTGACTAATGAGTTAGTTGCGTGATGATGCATTACGGAACGAGTAAGACTTGCCGGTAACGAGATTGAACTAGGTATGAAGATACCGACGATCGAATCTCGGGCAAGTAACATACCGATGACAAAGGGAATAACGTATGTTGTCATAACGGTTCGACCGATAAAGATCTTCGTAGAATATGTGGGAGCCAATATGAGCATCCAGGTTCCGCTATTGGTTATTGACCGGAGAGGTGTCTCGGTCATGTCTACATAGTTCTTGAACCCGTTGAGTCCGCACGCTTAACGCTCGATGACGATTTTGTATTATAGTAGTTATGTGATTTGGTGACCGAATGTTTTTGGAGTCCTGGATGAGATCACGGACATGACGAGGAGTCTCGAAATGGTCAAGAGGGAAAGATTGATATATAGGACGATAGTATTCGGACATCGGAAGTGTTTCGGAGGGTACCGGGTACATATCGGGTCAATGGAAGGGGTTCCGGGCACCCTCCGGCAATGATATGGGCCTAATGAGCCAAGAGGGGAAACACAGCAGCCAGCAGGGGCTGCTGTGCCCCCCATGTGGGCCGAACCAGAGGAGGAAGGAAAGAGGGAAAGAGACAAGGAAGGGGAGGGATTCAACCTCCCACTTCTTTCCCTCCTCTTTCCTCCTCCCCCCCCCCCCTCCGAAAAATATGGTAAGGGGGGGCTGAACTGGACTAGGCCCCCAAGTAGGATTCCTCCTACTTGGGGCATCCCTAGGTTGTTCCCCCCCTCCCACCTATATATACGTGGGGAGGGGGCGCCTAGAACACACATCAACTATTGTCAGCCATGTGCGGCGCCCCCCTCCACAGTTTACGTCTCTGGTCATATTCTTGTAGTGCTCAGGCGAAGCCCTGCATGGATCACTTCACCATCAGCATAACCACGCCGTCGTGCTAACGGAACTCACCTACTTCCTCGACACTCTGATGGATCAAGAGTTCGAGGGACGTCATCGAGCTGAATGTGTGCAGAACTCGGAGGTGTCGTATGTTCGGTGCTTGATCGGTCAGAACGAGAAGAAGTTCGACTACATCAACCGTGTTGTCAAACGCTTCCGCTTTCGGTCTACATCTTCCCCTCTCATTGCTATGCATCTCCTAGATATATCTTGCATGAGCGTAGGAATTTTTTTTGAAATTGCATGTTACGTTTCCCAACAATATGCCCTACCAAAATCCAAAAATATTTGATTGATTATACTTGTTGTAACAGAACATTCGATTGCTTATCTCTATGATGTAATGATATCACATAATGCTTCATGTATGAAGGTTTGGCTAAATTCATTATGGTAATCGTCCACCAATCCTTCAAATGCCCTGATGAATCCACCCTCATAGATCAAGTATTTTGTAACTAAATCCAAAATAACTAATCCAAAATAACTTCAAAATCAATTCAAAAATATCTCCTAACTAAATCCAAAATAAGTTTCTTTGAATCCAAATCTGGTGAGAACTTTCTCATGCCACATAACTGTAAGTAAGTCCTTCAATATGTCCTAACTAAATCCGAATTACACTTCATTTCAATCGAAATCTAGTCACAACTTCCTCAAACCCTAAACCTAAACCTCGTATCACATATCCTAAACCCTAATCAAATCCGACCCTATTAGTACTATGCAGAATGGACCAGAAAGGATTAGAGATGGCTAGGCAGTTACATCTGAGAAGACGATGCAAAGATCCGGTGTGATAAACTTGATGCACGACGATGATGATGATCTGGCCTCGCGTCAGGGGAGTGTTGGAAATAGGCCCTAGAGGCAATAATAAAATAAGTATTATATTTCCTTGTTCATGATAATTGTCTATTGTTCATGCTATAATTGTGTTATCCGGAAATCGTAATACATGTGTGAATACATAGAACACAACATGTCCCTAGTAAGCCTCTAGTTGACTAGCTCGTTGATCAATAGATGGTTATGGTTTCCTGACCATGGACATTTGATGTCACTGATGATGGGATCACATCATTGGGAGAATGATGTGATGGACAAGACCCAATCCTAAGCATAGCACAAGATAGTGTAGTTCGTCTGCTAGAGCTTTTCTAATGTCAAGTATCATTTCCTTAGACCATGAGATCGTGCAACTCCCGAATACCGTAGGAGTGCTTTGGGTGTACCAAACGTCACAACGTAACTGGGTGGCTATAAAGGTACACTACAGGTATCTCCGAAAGTGTCTGTTGGGTTGGCACGGATCGAGACTAGGATTTGTCACTCCGTATGACGGAGAGGTATCTCTGGGCCCACTCGGTAATGCATCATCATAATGAGCTCAATGTGACCAAGTGGTTGGTCACAGGATCATGCATTATGGAACGAGTAAAGTGACTTGCCAGTAACGAGATTGAACGAGGTACTGGGATACCGACGATCGAATCTCGGGCAAGTAACGTACCGATTGACAAAGGGAATTGTATACGGGATTACTTGAATCCTCGACATCGTGGTTCATCCGATGTGATCATCGTGGAACATGTGGGAGCCAACATGGGTATCCAGATCCCGCTGTTGGTTATTGGCCGGAGAGCTGTCTCGGTCATGTCTGCGTGATTCCCGAACCCGTAGGGTCTACACACTTAAGGTTTGATGACGCTAGGGTTATAAGGAAGATATGTATGTGATTACCGAATGTTGTTCGGAGTCCTAGATGAGATCCTGGACGTCACGAGGAGTTCCGTAATGGTCCGGAGGTGAAGATTTATATATGGGAAGTTGTCATACGGTCACCGGAAAAGTTCGAGGGCATACCGGTATTGTACCGGGGCCACCGGAGGGGTTCCAGGGGTCCACCAGGAGAGGCGACCTCTCTCGGAGGGCCTCATGGGACGTGGTGGAAAGGGAACCAGCCCTTGGAGGCCTGGGCGCATCCCCCCTTGGGCCCATGCGCCTAGGGTTGGGGGAAACCCTAGAGGGGGCGCCCCCTTGCTTGGGGGGCAAGCCCCCTCCCCTTGGCCGTCGGCCCCCTCTAGATCTCATCTAGAGGGGGACGCCCCCCTTCCTCCTTCCCCTATAGATAAAGGGGCGAGGGGAGGGCTGCACACCATCTCCAAGGCGCAGCCCCTCCCCTCCCCAACATCTCTCCTCCTCCGTTAAGAGCTTGGCGAAGCCCTGCCGGAGTACCGCCACTCCATCACCACCACGCCGTCGTGCTGCTGTTGGAGCTCTCCTCCTCAACCTCTCCCTCCTCCTTGCTGGATCAAGGCGCGGGAGACATCTCCGCTCCGTACGTGTGTTGAACATGGAGGTGCCGTCCGTTCGGCGCAAGGAT
This sequence comes from Aegilops longissima, assembly GCA_021605205.1. Lineage (NCBI taxonomy): Eukaryota > Viridiplantae > Streptophyta > Magnoliopsida > Poales > Poaceae > Aegilops > Aegilops longissima. Next base: position 28,898,153 of record CM038676.1, read on the forward strand.
CATCGGTGATTTGGATCACGACGAGTACGACTCCATCAACCCCGTTCTCTTGAACGCTTCCGCTCACGATCTACAAGGGTATGTAGATGCACTCCTCTCTCTCTCTCGTTGCTAGATCACTCCATAGATTGATCTTGGTGATGCGTAGAAAATTTTAAATTTCTGCTACGATCCCCAACAGTGGCATCATGAGCTAGGTCTATGCGTAGTTTCTATGCACGAGTAGAACACAAGTTGTTGTGGACGTCGATTTTGTCAATTTACTTGCCGTTACTAGTCTTATCTTGATTCGGCGGCATCGTGGGATGAAGCGGCCCGGACCGACCTTACACATACACTTACGTGAGACAGGTTCCACCGACTGACATGCACTAGTTGCATAAGGTGGCTAGTGGGTGTCTGTCTCTCCTACTTTAGTCGGATCGGATTCGATGAAAAGAGTCCTTATGAAGGGTAAATAGAAATTGGCATATCACATTGTGGTTTTGGCGTAGGTAAGAAACGTTCTTGCTAGAAACCTATAGCAGCCACGTAAAAAATTTGCAACAACAATTAGAGGACGTCTAACTTGTTTTTGCAGCATATGCCGTGTGATGTGATATGGCCAAAAGGATGTGATGAATGATATATATGTGATGTATGAGATTGATCATGTTCTTGTAATAGGAATCACGACTTGCATGTCGATGAGTATGATAACCGGCAGGAGCCAGAGGAGTTGTCTTAATTAATTGTATGACCTTCGTGTCAATGAATAACGCCATGTAATTACTTTACTTTATTGCTAAACCGTTAGCCATAGTAGTAGAAGTAATAGTTGGCGAGACAACTTCATGAAGACACGATGATGGAGATCATGATGATGGAGATCATGGTGTCATGCCGGTGACGATGATGATCATGGCGCCCCGAAGATGGAGATCAAAAGGAGCAAAATGATATTGGCCATATCATGTCACTATTTGATTGCATGTGATGTTTATCATGTTTTTGCATCTTATTTGCTTAGAACGACGGTAGCATAAATAAGATGATCCCTCATAATAATTTCAAGAAAGTGTTCCCCCTAATTGTGCGTCGTTGCGAAATTTCGTTGTCTCGAAGCACCACGTGATGATCGGGTGTGATAGATTCTAACATTCACATACAACGGGTGTAAGCCAGATTTACACATGCAAAACACTTAGGTTGACTTGACGAGACTAGCATGTACAGACATGGCCTCGGAACACAAGAGACCGAAAGGTCGAACATGAGTCGTATAGAAGATACGATCAACATGAAGATGTTCACCGACGATGACTAGTCCGTCTCACGTGATGATCGGACACGGCCTAGTTGACTCGGATCATGTATCACATAGATGACTAGAGGGATGTCTGTCTGAGTGGGAGTTCATTAAATAATTTGATTGGATGAACTTAATTATCATGAACATAGTCTAAAACTTATGCAAATATGTCTTGTAGATCAAATGGCCAACGCTCATGTCAACCTCAACTTCAACGCGTTCCTAGAGAAAACCAAGCTGAAAGACGATGGTAGCAACTATACGGACTGGGTCCGGAACTTGAGGATCATCCTCATAGCTGCCAAGAAAGCATATGTCCTTGAAGCAACGCTAGGTGATGCACCCGCCCCAGCGAACCAAGACATTATGAACTCTTGGCAGTCGCGTGTTGATGATTACTCCCTCGTTCAGTGTGGCATGCTTTACAGCTTAGAACCGGGGCTCCAAAAACGTTTCGAGCAGCACCGAGCATATGAGATGTTCCAAGAGCTGAGAATGGTTTTCCAAGCTCATGCCCGGGTCGAGAGATATGAAGTCCCCAACAAGTTCTACAGTTGTAAGATGGAGGAAAATAGTTTCGTCAGCGAGCACATACTCAAAATGTCTGGGTTGCACAACCGCTTATCTCAGTTGGGAGTTAATCTCCCGGATGACGCGGTCGTTGACAGAATCCTTCAGTCGCTTCCACCAAGGTACAAGAGCTTTGTGATGAACTTCAATATGCAGGGGATGGAGAAAACCATTCCTGAAGTATATTCAATGCTGAAATCAGCGGAGGTGGAAATCAAAAAGGAACATCAAGTGTTGATGGTGAATAAAACCACTAAGTTCAAGAAGGGAAAGGGTAAAAAGGGTTTCAAGAAAGACGGCAAGGGAGGTGCTGCGCCCGGCAAGCAAGCTGCCGGGAAGAAACCAAAGAATGGACCCAAGCCCGAGACTGAGTGTTTTTATTGCAAGGGAAGTGGTCACTGGAAGCGGAACTACCCCAAGTACTTAGCGGACAAGAAGGCCGGCAACACCAAAGGTATATGTGATATACATGTAATTGATGTGTACCTTACCAATACTCGTAGTAGCTCCTGGGTATTTGATACCGGTGCGGTTGCTCATATTTGTAACTCAAAACAGGAGCTGCGGAATAAGCGGAGACTGGCGAAGGACGAGGTGACGATGCGCGTCGGGAATGGTTCCAAGGTCGATGTGATCGCTGTTGGCACGCTACCTCTACATTTACCTACGGGATTAGTTTTAAACCTCAATAATTGTTATTTTGTGCCAGCTTTGAGCATGAACATTGTATCTGGATCTCGTTTAATACGAGATGGCTACTCATTTAAATCCGAGAACAATGGTTGTTCTATTTATATGAGAGATATGTTTTATGGTCATGCCCCACTGGTAAATGGTTTATTCTTAATGAATCTCGAACGTGATGTTACACATATTCATAGTGTGAATACCAAAAGATGTAAGGTTGATAATGATAGTCCCACATACTTGTGGCAATGCCGCCTTGGTCACATTCGTGTCAAATGCATGAAGAAGCTCCAGGCAGATGGACTTTTGGAGTCTCTTGATTACGAATCATTTGACACGTGCGAACCATGCCTCATGGGTAAAATGACCAAGACTCCGTTCTCCGGAACAATGGAGCGAGCAACCAACTTATTGGAAATCATACATACTGATGTGTGCGGTCCAATGAGCTTTGAGGCACGCGGTGGCTATCATTATGTTCTCACCCTCACTGATGACTTGAGTAGATATGGGTATGTCTAATTAATGAAACACAAGTCTGAGACCTTTGAAAAGTTCAAGGAATTTCAGAGTGAGGTTGAAAATCAACGTGACAGAAAAATAAAGTTCTTACGATCAGATCATGGAGGGGAATATTTAAGTCACGAATTTGGCACACACTTAAGGAAATGTGGAATCATTTCACAACTCACGCCGCCTGGAACACCTCAGCGTAATGGTGTGTCCGAACATCGTAATCGCACTCTATTGGATATGGTGCGATCTATGATGTCTCTTACCGATCTACCACTCTCATTTGGGGCTATGCTTTAGAGACTGCCGCATTCAGTTTAAATAGGGCTCCGTCGAAATCTTTTGAGACGACACCGTATGAATTATGGTTTGGGAAGAAACCTAAGCTGTCGTTTCTAAAAGTTTGGGGATGCGATGCTTATGTCAAGAAACTTCAACCTGAAAAGCTCGAACCCAAGTCGGAAAAATGCGTCTTCATAGGATACCCTAAGGAAACCATTGGGTATACCTTGTACCTCAGATACGAAGGCAAGATCTTTGTTGCCAAGAATGGATCCTTTTTGGAGAAAGAGTTTCCCTCGAAAGAAGTAAGTGGGAGGAAAGTAGAACTTGATGAACTATTGCCTCTTGAAGCGGAAAGTAGCGCAGCTCAGGAAAATGTTCCTGTGGTGCCTGCACCGGCTAGAGAGGAGGTTAATGATGATGATCAAGGTACTTCGGATCAAGTTGCTACTGAACTTCGTAGGTCCACGAGGACACGTTCCACACCAGAATGGTATGGCAACCCCGTCCTGGAAATCATGTTGTTAGACAACGGTGAACCTTCGAACTATGAAGAAGCGATGGCGGGCCCAGATTCCACAAATGGCTTGAAGCCATGCAATCCGAGATAGGATCCATGTACGAAAACAAAGTATGGACTTTGACAGACTTGCCCGATGATCGGCGAGCAATAGAAAATAAATGGATCATTAAGAAGAAGACGGACGCAGATGGTAATGTTACCATCTACAAAGCTCAACTTGTCGCTAAGGGTTATCGACAAGTTCAAGGGGTTGACTACGATGAGACCTTCTCACCTGTAGCGAAGCTTAAGTCCGTCCGAATCATGTTGGCAATTGCCGCATTCTACGATTATGAGATATGGCGAATGGACGTCAAAACGGCATTCCTTAACAGCTTTCTTAAGGAAGAATTGTATATGATGCAGTCGGAAGGTTTTGTCGATCCTAAGAATGCTAACAAGGTATGCAAGCTCCAGCGCTCCATCTTTGGGTTGGTGCAAGCATCTTGGAGTTGGAACATTCGCTTTGATGATATGATCAAAGCGTTTGGGTTTATGCAGACTTATGGAGAAGCCTGCGTTTACAAGAAAGTGAGTGGGAGCTCTGTATCATTTCTCATATTATATGTGGATGACATACTGTTGATGGGAAATGATATAGAACTTTTGGAGAGCATAAAGGCCTACTTGAATAAGTGTTTTTCAATGAAGGACCATGGAGAAGCTGCTTACATATTAGGCATCAAGATCTATAGAGATAGATCAAGACACCTCATAGGTCTTTCACAAAGCACATACCTTGATAAGATATTGAAGAAATTCAATATGGATCAGTCCAAGAAGGGGTTCTTGCCTGTGTTGCAATGTGTGAAATTGAGCTCGGCTCCTTTGTCCCACCACGGCGAAAGATAGAAAAGATGAGTGTCGCCCCTATGCCTCGCCATAGGGTCCATCATGTATGCCATGTTGTGTACCAGACCTGATGTAAACCTTGCCGTAAGTTTGGTAGGAAGGTACCAAAGTAATCCCGGCATGGAACACTGGACAGCGGTCAAGAATATCCTGAAGTACCTGAAAAGGACTAAGGATATGTTTCTCGTTTATGGAGGTGACGAAGAGCTCATCGTAAAGGGTTACATCGACGCTAGCTTCGACACAGATCTGGATGACTCTAAGTCACAAACCGGATACGTGTATATTTTGAATGGTGGGGCAGTAAGCTGGTGCAGTTGCAAGCAAAGCGTCGTGGCGGGATCTACATGTGAAGCGAAATACATGGCAGCCTTAGAGGCAGCACATGAAGCAATCTGGATGAAGGAGTTCATTACCGGCCTAGGAGTTATTCCCAATGCGTCGGGGCCGATGACTCTCTTCTGTGACAACACTAGAGCCATTGCCCTTGCCAAGGAGCCCGGGTTTCACAAGAAGACCAGGCACATCAAGCGTCGCTTCAACTCCATTCGTGAAAATGTACAAGATGGAGACATAGATATTAGCAAAGTGCATACGGATCTGAATGTAGCAAACCTGTTGACTAAACCTCTTCCACGAGAAAAACATGATCAACACCAGAACTCTATGGGTGTTCGATTCATCACAATGTAACTAGATTATTGACTCTAGTGCAAGTGGGAGACTGTTGGAAATATGCCCTAGAGGCAATAATAAAATGATTATTATATTTCCTTGTTCATGATAATTGTCTATTGTTCATGCTATAATTGTGTTATCCGGAAATCGTAATACATGTGTGAATACATAGACCACAACATGTCCCTAGTAAGCCTCTAGTTGACTAGCTCGCTGATCAATAGATGGTTACAGTTTCCTGACCATGGACATTTGATGTCACTGATGACGGGATCACATCATTGGGAGAATGATGTGATGGACAAGACCCAATCCTAAGCATAGCACAAGATCGTGTAGTTAAATGCGCTAGAGCTTTTCTAATGTCAAGTATCATTTCCTTAGACCATGAGATCGTGCAACTCCGGATACCGTAGGAGTGCTTTGGGTGTACCAAGCGTCACAACGAATCGGGTGGCTATAAAGGTACACTACAGGTATCTCCGAAAGTGTCTGTTGGGTTGGCACGGATCGAGACTGGGATTTGTCACTCCGTATGACGGAAAGGTATCTCTGGGCCCACTCGGTAATGCATCATCATAATGAGCGCAATGTGACAAAGTGGTTGGTCACGGGATCATGCATTATGGAACGAGTAAAGTGACTTGCCGGTAACGAGATTGAACGTGGTATTGGGATACCGACGATCGAATCTCGGTCAAGTAACGTACCGATTAACAAAGGGAATTGTATAAGGGATTACTTGAATCCTAGACATCGGGTTCATACGATGAGATCATCGTAGAACATGTGGGAGCCAACATGGGTATCCAAATCCCGTTGTTGGTTATTGGTCGGTGATCTGTCTCGGTCAAGTCTGCGTGAATCCTGAACCCGTAGGGTCTACACACTTAAGGTTCGATGACACTAGGGTTATAAGGAAGATATGTATGTGATTACCGAATGTTGTTCGGAGTCCCGGATGAGATCCCGGACATCACGAGGAGTTCCAGAATGGTCCGGAGGTGAAGATTTATATATGGGAAGTTGTCATACGGTCACCGGAAAAGTTCGGGGGCATACCGGTATTGTACCGGGGCCACCGGAGGGGTTCCGGGGGTCCACCGGGAGGGGCCACCTTTCTCGGAGGGCCTCATGGGCCGTGGAGGAAAGGGAACCAGCCCTTGGAGGGCTGGGCCCATCCCCCCTTGGGCCCATGCGCCTAGGGTTGGGGGAACCTAGAGGCGCGCCTGCTTGGGGGCAAGCCCCTCCCTTGGCCGCCCCCCCTCTAGATCTCATCTAGAGGGGGCCGGCCCCCTTCCTCCTTCCCCTATAAATAGAGGGGCGAGGGGAGGGCTGCACACCATCTCCAAGGTGCAGCCCCTCCCCTCCTCAACACCTCTCCTCCTCCGTTAAGAGCTTGGCGAAGCCCTGCCAGAGTACTGCCAGTCCATCACCACCACGCCGTCGTGCTGCTGTTGGAGCTCTCTTTCTCAACCTCTCCCTCCTCCTTCCTGGATCAAGGCGCGGGAGACGTCTCCGCTCCGTACGTGTGTTGAACGCGGAGGTGCTGTCCGTTCGGCGCTAGGATTATCGGTGATTTGGATCACGACGAGTACGACTCCATCAACCCCGTTCTCTTGAACGCTTCCGCTCGCGATCTACAAGGGTATGTAGATGCACTCCTCTCTCTCTCTCTCGTTGCTAGATGACTCCATAGATTGATCTTGGTGATGCGTAGAAAATTTTAAATTTCTGCTACGATCCCCAACAGAGAGGGGGAGTCGGATCGGGGAAGGAGGGGATTAGGCGGCTCCTCTGAACACCTGGCGCCGCATAACCCGAGGTGGGTCACGTGCGATAGAGGAGGGAGGTAGGAGGACGAGGAGGTAGTGCCACAGCGAGTGCGCGCGGCGGCGATCGAGGGCGGCGATGTGTTCGAACCCAAATTCAAATGACCACGCACAATGACGTGGTGTTACAATTAAGTGCAATGTTAATGCAATTAAGTCAACTGAAAAAATTAGGACAGGATTACCCCTGGACTTAGTTGGGCCAACTAAAGTTAAACAATTGTTTAGGTCAAAAATACACTTGGGCTTTAAAAAAACCCTGTTAGTCTCATCCGTTAGATTGCTCACATGTGCTCTGGTGTATTATAATGCACCGTAAAATTTCCCAATATATATGCCAGTTGGTCCGTCTCAATTTTAGTAGTGTTGAATTTTCCTTTGTTCCTCGGGATTGTAATATAGTGGACCATGTGTTGGCAGCGCTGGGAACTAATGGCCCGATACCGCATCGTCTATGGTTGGAGGTTGTGCCAGATATGATGTAACCTTTGTGGTGGCCAGTGACTTAGCTGTGCGTGTTGAGTAAATGGAACCAGTGCGTTCCAATTTTAAAAAAAAACTAAAAATTGATGGATCAGGGTGTGTCCATATCCTTCACATTAAACTTTTTGAGCAACCTAACGATGGGGGACAGCACGACCGGCAAACTTAATTATATGTAGTATACTATGAAATTCGCTTCTATAGGACTCGTGTTCGCAACTAGCTACCATGGTTAGCTAAAAACATACAGTACATACAGAAATTGGTTACCATATATGCATTGGCAACATGAGGGTAGTTGAAACACAAATATAGGTTTTGTGAGTTACGGTGTCAACTGTATTAGACATAGAAGTTAGAACAGTCTAACTAATAATCAAGGGAGCTAAATTCCGAGCGTTCTACACGATCGCTAGCAACCCACGTCCGGATCAAACAATGAGCTGTGCGCTTCTCCCGCGAGGGGATCAGCAACCAACCCACGTCTCCCGCGTCATTGAAAAAATAATAATGCGCCAAGCGGGAGTCAAGCACAAGACCTCCAACTTGACTTGCGGGCTACCCACCAGCTGAGCTAGCTCTTTTGTATGTCTTGACGCAGGCCAACTACTTTTTCTACTCTAGTTTAAAAGGTCTTCTAACCAAAACACACATGCTAAAGACACTAGTATGCTTCCACTAATCATGCATGCTGGAGCACACTCACATCTCATGGGGATGACGCCTGTTTCGTCAATTTTAATCTTACTTTATTTTGTCTTCCAATTAATTCTCGTAATAAAAATTGTAAACATTAATTAAAGTCCATAGTAACTTTTGATTCGATGAAAATAAAAGTGCTGAAACATACCCTAATACCTCGTCTGTATAGAGCATGGTAATTTATACACCATATACCGGATAAATAACGTAAACATTATGATAACTTTTGATCCGAGGGAAAAAAAAGTTGTTGAAAACATAGCCGTAACTTGTGTGTAAAAAAGATGGTATTTTACTCGCGGGGGAAAAGGCTCGTAGAAACTTAACTCTATAACCTACGTGTAAATAGGATGGTACTTTATACACCACACACATAATAACTTTCATACAAACATGCATCTTTCAGCCCAGGGAAAAAGCTGTTGAAACATACTCCGGTAACTTCTATGTAAATAGCATGATAATATACTTACCACAGACCTGATAATTTACATACAAAACATCGTGGTAACTTTTGACTTAGGGAAAAAGGTTATTGAAACACACCTACGGTAAATTTTGTGTTGATAGCATGATAATATACAGTTATCAGACCTGATAGCTTAGATATAAACACTCGCCGTAATTACGATGCAGGGGAAAAGGTTGTTCAAAAGATACCCCGATAACTTCTATAAATATAATATCGTACTATACGTATCACAGATCTAATAACTTAGGTACAAACATCTTGGTAACTTTGTCCCGGTGAACAATTGATGAAAATACACCACCGATAAAGTCTGTGTAAGTAGCATGATAATTAATGCACTGCATACTTGATAACATACATACAAAAACTGCAATCACTTTTCACCCAAGAGAAAAAAGTTTTGTTGAATATGTTCACGAGTAACTTGTGTGTAAATAGGATGATAACACGTGCCACAGAGTTAATAGCTCACATACAAACACCATGGTAACTTTTCACTTGAGGAAACAATTGTTGAAAAACGTGCACCGGTAACCACGGTAAATTTTTCCACATAGGGAATTTTTTTATTAAAACACTCAAGTAACTACTCTACAAATACCTTTGTAATATACTCACAATAGAGCTGATAGCTTATTAAGACAAGGTGTGATAGCTTTTGATCTGAAAAATCATTAAAACATGCCAATATGAGACCTAGTTTTGAAGGTCTCATCGTGACAAATTTTGTTTGTGAAAACATTTTCGTAGTTGAAACGTCAAATTAAGCTACAAAATATTTTGAAGTTCAGAAGTAGGGTGAATCTATGATGACATCAGCTTTTTTTTGTCCTTTAGTGTATTTTCATGTGGGAAGAAGGTTGGATGGACATTTTATGCTCCGGTAATTTATATGTACACAGAATGGTAACTTATGTCCGGTTAGAGTGATAACTTACTTAGTCTAGACCTGGTAACTTTTGACCTAAAAATAAGTCATCGAAACATATCAACGTGGGATATTGTTTCGAAGCTCTCACCGCGATGGATTTTTATGTGAAAAATAATTTTTTGATCGGACTGACGTTTTGAACTACAAAATATTTTGGAGTTTCGATATAGGGATCATCTAGCATGACATTTCTGTCTTCTAGTTCATTTGCACATGGGAAGAACATTGGATGACCATTTTTGTGTGCCCCGGTAATTTCTATATAAACAAGAAGGTAACTTATGTATCACAGACATGATAACTTACTTAGTCTGAGCGTGCTAACTTTGACAAAAAAAGTCGTCGAAACATACCAGTGGATCTAGTTTTGAAGGTCTCATCGCGTCGAATCTTATATGTGAAAACAGTTTTTTAATCGAACCGACTGTTTGAGGTATAAAACATTTTAAATTTTATTTTTAGATAGAATCTTTGCTGACATCAAGTTTTTTTGTTTTTTCTGCATGCAGCTATTATATGAACGTGGAGGGAGTCTGTACGCATGTACAAAGAAAGTTTGCATGCACACGGTTGCGGGAGGTCGTTCTTATTTGTTCCTTAACTTTTGAACAATAGGAAGTTAGCAATGTCCATTAATAATTGCTCAGGTATTTCAGATGTAATGTTTGTAGCCTATGCTATGAAATATGTGCCTATAAATGCAGCTATGATGTGCGCATAACAACCGGCTAACTGTGCAACTTGGTGGTGCAATCAAGGAGGACCGTGTGGGAGATAAAAGGGAGCAGGTGACCGAGAGCGTGTCATTCGTAGTTGTCCCTTTCTACAGCAGCCCTTCTATAGAAGTACATCTACAAAAGAGTGAATCAGGCGGAAGTTGAGAATCTTGCTAATGGGAATGAGAGGGATCAAGGATAAATGATTGTTCGAATAAACCACGCTTGGATTTCAAGCAATCATCTACAGTATTAGTTTGTGTTTTAGGCTGGCTCTCGTTCCTTATATACTCGTGTATCTCCTTGAATGACAAGTAGCAAAACGCAAAGAAGCATCAGGTGCAAGTACGACACCAACCTGTAGCCACCAAAGAATCATCCACTCGGTTGTGTTTAAGGTTAGCTCTAGCTCTTTATTTACTTGTGTATCTCATTAAATCACAAGTTGAAAATGCAAAGAAACATCAGGAATGGATTTAGGAATGGATTTGTCCTCTTAATCTTGCGGAGCCTTTGACTGGGGAGAAACGTCCCGCCATTTCGTTCAGAGTCTAGACTCTAGCTGTTTCTTTGTCTTCCATTGCTAGCGTTGTGGACGCGTGCAAAACTGTAGGTATATTTGGAATTTTTTTTAAAGGAGGATTACCCTTGACATCTGCATGAAAATGATGGATGCAACCATCTTTATTAAGTTATTTAGCAAAGTCCGACAAATAAATACAAAGATCAACCTAAAATCACCTTAGAGACAAACAAAGTAGCTACACCTATAAATCTAAAAATATGCCCTGACCGTATCAACGGAGACCATCTAATCCGGCGGTCTCAAGAACCCACCCGCCTGGCAAGCTGAGAGCACCAACCGGTCAAGGCATCCCACAACGCCGACCGCATATGCATGCTCTAGAATCCGCCGCCGCCATCTTCCGCCATCCCATCTTCAGGAGAGATTATTGCGTAGACCTTGACAAGCCCAACTACTGTCGATGTCACCACGACCCCAGACAACGCCACCAGTTTGCGCCATCTGCCATACCACGTCCATCACAGAGACTCCACTACTCCGCACCACCGAGACCCGTTGTCTTCAATGTGGTAGATCCAGCATGGCTCCACCTATCGGCCCCTCCAGGGAACCCTTGCTCCAAAACAATGCCCTCAGGAGGGAAAACATCCCAATAGTCTCCGCAATCCTCCGATCCGGGAGACCCAGACCTAGGGTTTCCATCGGAACAGATGCCACCTGGAGGAAGAGGGGCATGCCATCTAAACCTAGCAACGAACCCAAACGGTGGCCAACGGCACAAAAGATCTCGCGGCGACGCCGTTCAGGAAGGACACGACGCCAACTGGCGGAGCTCCCCGGTGGGCAGGGTATGGCACCTGCCATACCTTGATTTTGAGCAAAAAAAATTTAATACTAGTATGCATCGATCGTGTACGTAGACGCTAGCAAAATATACGCCACTGTCGCTGTTAACGAGCCGCACAGCGAGCGACTGCGACCTGATGGGCCAACAGGCAACAGAGCCACAAAGGCCCGAGGCATCGAGCGAGCGAGCGGCGGCCACGAGCAGAACGCAATCGACCAGACCAGAGGCGACCGCTCTGTTCTATCCCCACCCTAACCCTAAGCTAGCGCGGCGGCGGCGGCGGCTGGCCAGGTCGCCAGGAGCGGGCGGGGCAGGCAACGGCGGGCAGGGAAGGCAACGGCGGCGGCTGTCTAGGGGGCTAGAGGAGGGCGGCACCGCGGCAGCAAGAGGCAGCGGCGCTCTGGGCGCAAGCGGCAGTGGCGCTCTGGGGCTCTAGGTCATTCAGGTACGAGAAAGTCAAGTGCCATTTGAAACGCTATGAATTTCTTGTCCACTGAAGCTGGATACTCCTTCTTAGTCCAGCACAGTCCCGGCCAGTTCTTACTCCAGCACAGACTGCACAGTCCCGGCCAGATTGCCCGGAGATGGAAAGGAAGAGGAAGGGAACAGGAAACCCAAATGAAAGAGGAGGAGGTGATTTTTCAAATTTCCTGAAATTTTGTAGCAAATTTTAACAGTAGCTTGACGTCTCAAATTCAAGCAGATTGTAGTGACATATTAATGTTGTGAACATTCTGGTTGTGAATTGCAGATTTGAAAAGATATTTTGAAGTGCTTGGTAGTGGCAGCAGCTCGAAATCGAACCCAAGTACCCGTGAAAAGTATCAATGTTCCGGCACATGCCACTCATCAAGATCAAGCGAGTTCGGTGGAAGTAGAGCATGAGAATTTAATGCAAACTGAACAAGTGGAAGAAACTGCAGACTCTCTTGAAGCTATAGTGGAAGAGAATGTTGAAGTTCATGGAGTTGAAGGTATATCTGTTTTTAGTGAAGATTACATAAATGGTGATCCTGGACTTCGCATTCCACTTGATAGATTTGCCCCCAACATTAGAGATGATGTTAGATTTGCTTATATACGAATGGGTGCAACTCGACCAACTAGTTGCACTTTCCCCCCAAATAAAGATGGAAGATGCTTCCGGCCACAATGGTATAAGGACTTTGATTGGTTGGAATATAGTGTAACAAAGCATAAGGCCTATTGCTTCTATTGTTATCTTTTTAAGCATGACCGAATGGATGATAAATTTGGGCATGATGTTTTCTCCAAATTGGGTTTTGATTGTTGGAAAAATGCGGTTGCAGCATTCCGTAAACATGTTGGTGGGCCATGTAGCATCCACAATATTTCAAAAACAGCATGTGATGATTTTAAAAATCAAAGGGCAAGTGTGAAAAGTAAAGTTACAACTTACAGCAAAGGTTCACTAGTCAAGTACGAAACTCGTGTGGATACATCTTTGGGCATTGTAAGTTATCTAGCATTGCAAGGTGAACCATTTCGTGGGCATGATGAATCCAATACTTCTTTGAACAAGGGGAATTTTTTAGAGTTACTTGATTGGGCGAAAGAAAGAATTCCAGAAGTGAAGGTTGCATTTGATGAGCTATGCCCTAAGAATGCCAAAATGACTTCCGGAAAAATTCAAAAAATCCTTACTTCTCATTGTGCACAAGCGGTCACCAAAGCAATCAAAGAAGAGATGGGTGATTGTCTTTTCTCCGTTCTTATTGATGAGTGCCGTGATATATCGGTGAAAGAACAAATGGCCGTGGTAATCAGGTACGTGTTTAAGTTTTTGAAATGTCTATCTGCTTTTTGATCATTTTATTTCATGTAGAGTGGTCAACTAATTATATGACTTTCTGTAGGTATTTGAGCAAACAAGGAGAGACTATTGAACGCTTTTTAGCTATTAAGCATGTTCCGGACACAACATCTGCTTCTTTAAAGAAGGCATTGTTGGAGGTTTTTGCTAAAAATGGTCTAGTTGTTGCGCGACTACGAGGGCAAGGGTATGACGGGGCATCTAATATGAGAGGAGAATTCAATGGCCTTCAGAAGTTAATTCGAGATGAGAACCCATATGCTTTCTATATCCATTGCTTTGCCCATCAACTGCAGTTGGTAGTTGTTGCTGTTTCGAGATGCTGCAAGGGTGTTGAGGATTTTTTTGAATATGTGACCATGATTGCTAATCTCAGTACTTCATCTTGCAAGAGGAAGGATAAATTGCTTGACAAGCAAAAAGAGGTTATTTTGGATAAGATTAAGAGTGGTGAGAAGAGGGAAAAATCAAGAAACATCCTTGGTCAGACCTGGAGATACAAGATGGGGCTCTCATTACACAACCTTATCTCGCATTGAATCAATGTGGGATGCAGTCATAGAGGTTTTGGGCATTGTTGAGGACGATGTGCGTGTTCCATGTAGGGCTGGAGGTTTGGTTCATCAAATGGAGACTTTTAGCTTTGTGTTCATCCTGAAGATGATGCTAAAAATCCTTCGCATGACAAATGATTTGTCTCTTCTATTGCAAAAGAAGGATCAAAATATTGTTCAGGTATGTGATGAAACATGCTATATGTATCTAGTCTGCTTGATATGTTTTGTTCATGTAAACATACATGCATCTAAAATTGTAATGGTCTCATTTCAGGCAATGTCATTGGTTACGGATGTGAGAACACGTTTGATCAACTGGAGAAATAATGGTTGGGAGCCACTCTTGGAAGATGTCAAAGCCTTTTGCGCCAAAAACGACATTCCCATACCAAATATGGATGACATCTTCACAAAGTGGGGGAAATCAAGAAAAGGTGGACGAAACAATGTCACGGCTGACCATTTTTTCCGCGTGGACACCTTCTATGCTGCCATAGACTCCATCACCACAGAGTTTGATCATCGTTTTAATGAGGTATCTTCAGAGCTGCTCCAGAACTTCTCTTGTCTTGACCCTAGAAACTCCTTTTCTAGGTTCAATGTGAATAAGCTTGCATATGAGAAGAATTGAAGACTTTAGAGCTTGTCATGATATTGCAAGTCTAGCAAAAAAGATGGTTGAACTTGAAAGGCATGTCATGTTTCCTGCTGTTTATCGCCTCATTGAGTTGGCACTGCTACTACCGGTAGCGACGGCAACAGTTGAAAGAGCCTTCTCATCAATGAAAATCATCAAGACTGAGTTGCGCAGCAAGATGTGTGATGGCTGGCTAAATGACTTGATGGTGTGTTACATTGAGCGAGAGATCTTCAAAAGTATTGATCTCAATAAAATTAAGGAAGATTTTCAGAAGGAGGGTAGGGCACTGCCATTGCCTGGGTCTTCTACACGCCACTAAATGCTTCATTATCGGTATGTTTTAGGTTGTTTTTCTATTGAAACATTCTGCAATTTCGTTGTATTTGGTTATTCGTTTGTAGTGTGCACTGTTAGTGTGTATTGACTCATTTGATTTGCATAAAGAAAAATCTTAGTGATACTTCGCCCCACCTTAATTTTTGTTTGTGGTCCGCCTCTGACGACGCCCGAGCACCATCGCCACCCACCGCAGTTAGGACTTTCACCCGAGAAGCAGTGAGGTGGGAAGAGGTAGAGTAGGCCATAACGACGTCCCCAAGAAGAATGTTGATACCCGTGGGCGTCGTCATCGTCGTGGCCGGTTGTAACTGACTAAGGAATTATCTCGATCTGAATCTCTACCTCCCGCTCCGCCCACAAAACGGTGACCGGCTAGCTATCCAGCATGACCAAGTACAGCGAGATTTAAGCTTACCTAGATGGGACAGTAGGCAGTGGACAAAACGATGTCGTCAGCCGCCGAGGCTTCGCTACCACGGTGCGAACCCGCCGGTCGTCCGCCCGCCGCATAAGTCGACCTCCGGCAGCCCGCCAGCCTCGGTGCGCCACCGAACGGGAAAGGTTTGTTGTTGCTGCAGCTCCTGCCTTACCTTACTGCACCTCTCTCTCTGATACAGAACGGTAGGAGGAAGAAGGAAAGAGGGAGCACAAAGTGGACTTGAATGTTTTTTTCTGACGCACGTATGCCGCCGCACGAACGGCACTTTACCTTGAGCACGAACTCAAATCCAGTCAATCTGTTGCAACGTACACAAGGGCTTTATACCTGAGATACTCCAGGGCACGCACCCACGATCTCCCCTACATGGAGCACCTGGTCCTGCCCGCTCTACCCGCTCATGACATGCACGAACACGCCCAGTCCGCGGTGAGCCCGCAACGAACCCCGCTCAACTCTCCCCCTCGCTCGCCAACAGACGCTACTCACACACACGCACGCACACTTGCCACGGACTCGCGTCCAGCACACTGACCGCACGCGCATGCACTCAGTACACCAGCCGGACTAAGCCTAGACTCTAGTCAGACTATGCCCAGTACATGGCCGTGGCTTATTTGCCCAACAAGGTTCACCGAAGGGACCGTCGTCCTTGATCCATGGATCGTAGCTGCCGTACCAGCGTTGAGCAGCCAGATAAGGGTGATGCTGCTGCCTTCCTTGGAGCCATCCGGACTTTGCCAAAGGGCGCCTGAGGAGGCGGCGAGGGGAGGAAGGTGCGCCTATGGGAGGAAGGGGCATCTAGGTGAGGTGGCAGCCAAGGAGGGATCTGGCGGCAGCTAGATCGCGAGTCGTGAGTCATGAGTTGCTATTCCTCTTGATCCATTTTTTACGGAGCTGCCCTATCGAGTCCTATGAGAGCTTTCAGGCTCCTCAAGTATACTAGAAGAACGCCCGTGCGTTGCAACGGGGCCACGTTAACTTAAAGAGTTCAATATTACGACATTGGCGACCTTTTTTACCATCAAATCCTCACACACACACACACTCCCTCCCTCTTCCTCACTTTCTCTCCCCCTCTCCCTCTCTCTAACACACACACATATCCATCTTATTGGATAAGGACCATAATCCATCTATTTCACACACACACGCTAGTGCATAACAATATGGATTATGTGTATTATATTTGCCACAAGAACTGAGGGAATTAATTTCATTTAAATCGGCCAGCCACAGCTCCAAGAATACGCGGAGGAGGTGGCCCGGGTCAGCGTCGGCGCCGTCCGGCGCGGGCAACGGGCCCGCTTCCAAGTGCACGTGCAATGCACGTCTTCACAAATATTACAACCAGATGTGAGAAATCACATACTAACACGATGTTGCAATCAATTTGTAATTAAAGAAGCCAAAAGTCTTTTTTCTTAAACCAGAATTCCTTATGCTGGAGTTTAAACAAACCCCACAATAGCCCTACTTATCACCTAATTAAGCAGATGCATGACTTATGAAGCGGATAAGAAATCATGTTAACTTGAAACTAAAATTCCAACAAAAGAGTGAGGAATAAACCTTTTTATCATTTCTCTGAAGTCTGAACCTCCCCTTTTTGTTAGTGAAATGTGAGTATGCTTGGAAGATAATAATTTCTTATGCAACATATGCTTTTACATCCGAAAGAGCTACAAAATATGTTGACCTACCTATGTGCACTTCCTAAATCAAGCGGATAAAATTATTTCTATCGGCAATATAAAATATTAAACATTAGAAAGAAAGGGACAATGTCCACTAACCATGCAAATATTCTGACCATGGGATATTTAGGCTGGCGTATATGGGAAATCAAAGCTAAAAATGACTCGATGAGTTAGGGATACATCAATAAATATTGTAAAAAGTGATAAAAACAAATCTGCAGCAACTCGCGACCCCACGAACTCGTATTCGCAATGAGCAAGTTAGTGAGGCCACCACGGTAGGCTAGCACCAAGGGACAAGGGCAACAACCGCCTTCCCATCCAACCTACTGATTTCAGCTGGCGCTACTTTCATCCTAAGCCCATGAGTACCGTTAGTGTGTTGCCACCTACGGAGAAACTATGAACTGAAATTTTCATCCAAATCATGAAAAATGTTAATGTTTCTCTCCTCTCCCATCCCTCGTGTGAACATACCCAATTCGTGGTTAGCTCGCTACATTCAGCGTAGCTTTGATGTGCACTGCCCTCGCTCTTGATTAGTTGCCGCAGTGCCACGCATCTACACTAACAAGCTGGGGGAAACAAATGCAAATGTTACACCGAGTCAAAATAAACCATCCCACAATCGTAACAATAGAAAAGATAATAACCAAAATTTAACAGAAGAACTACTGCTTGGCTCCCAGATCCATCTCGATAGCCCTTGATCTGGCTGCTGAGCTTCTCCTAGACGCCTCAACATCACGTCATTACCAAACATGTAGTGGATGCCTAGTGGGACAAGGATTAAGAAATAACATGAGGTGAAAAATGCGATGGCTGTCAATTCCATAAGACGATCCAAGTAATTTGACAAAACAGATCGGGAGCATCTTGTATAATCTCAAAAAAGCAACTAAAAATATGAGAAATGAAGTGATGAAAATCAGCCCCTGCTCTCATTTATGCTCGCTTTTGTAATGGGAGGCAAGGAATGGGGATACCGGGAGAAGAAAGGATCACATGGACGGCAAGCCTCCACCACCGGCAAGTGGGGTTGCTTCACATCCAATCTCCACGGCCGCCGCCTCCATGGGGACGAACTCCCATGTTCACAACCGGGCTCCCAATCGGCCGCTGCCTCGCCGACCTTGACGACGAAGTAGTCCCTCCCTTCGATCCCATTCGCAACGGAGGCAACACTCATCCCAGCGGACGGGTCCGCGGTGAGATCCCTACTGGATTGTGGTCGCGCCTCCCGAAACCTCACCGCGGGACACATGAGCCGTTGCCATGGTCAGGCTTGGATGGGGAAAGGAGGCGACATAGCAGCAACGGCGCCTTCGCCGGGATTGGTGGCGACGGCGGCGGCGAAGCGAAAGCGGGAGGACGGCGCGGAGAGAGTAGGAGGTGGTGGCGGCAGTCCATCGGCCGCCGTGACGTGAGAGGAGGATGGGGATGGGGCCGCGATCTAGACGTATGGAGCGGTCGAGAGGAGGGGAAGCAGGCGGCTGAGTTTTTCCATCATGCGGGGTTTGGGGGAGGTCAAACGAGAGGGTTTTTTTTCGTGCGGGAGGCAGAGCAACGAGGGCGGATGTAGGGAGACGGGACGCGGTCGGTTGGCAGGAAAAGGAAAGCTACGCAAAATCACATCAATATAAGAAAATATCCCATCAATACTTGATTGATTGCGATTTATTTTTTATATGGTAACTAATCTGATCATCAATACTTGATTGATTGCGATTTTTTTTATATGGTAACTAATCTGATGGGTTTATGTGGGTGGTGAAACGAAAAGGAAAGCTACGCATTTTTTAGGCAGTAGAGATGATTGATGATAAGAAAGGGAAAATCACATCAATATAAGGAAATATCCCATCAATACTTGATTGATTGCGATTTATTTTTTATACGGTAACTAATCTGATCATCAATACTTGATTGATTGTGATTTATTTTTTTATATGGTAACTAATCTGATGGGTTTATGTGGATGGTGAAGCGAAAAGGAAAGCTATGCATTTTTTAGGTAGTAGAGACGATTGATGATAAAAAAGGGAAATCACATCAATATAAGGAAATATCCCATCAATACTTGATTGATTACGATTTATTTTTTATATGGTAACTAATCTGATCATCAATACTTGATTGATTGCGATTTTTTTATGGTAACTAATCTGATAGGTTTATGTGGGTGGTGAAGCGAAAAGACAGGTGGAAGGGAGACGAAATAAAACCAACGAAAGTGGTGAGGTGCAATAAAAACCAGCGAAAAATAACCGGCGGACTATTCGTAGATTTTTTTGGTTCGTCTGTCTTGGTGCGATGGGATGTTAGGGCCTGGAGTGCGTGGGGGCGGGCAGGGGACTCGGCTTGAGGTTTTTTTTGGTTCTATGCGGCTTAGCGTGAGACGGGAGGTTGGGCGTGTGCGGGACTCGATCGCGGGGTTTTCTTTGATTTTTCGCGGCTGAGAGGGAGGTGGGAGGAAGTACCAAAGAAGTACCAAAAAAGACCGGGTGAGGTGGGACGAAAATAAAACCCGGAACGTGACCTATCAACTGAGACATTAGGAGTAGAGATATTAGGAGAGTGATGTTCTGTATTTGTCACTTGCGACTGATATTGCTCTGGTTCCCAAGCAACAAACTAGTAGTGTAAATAACTTTATGAAACTTCACTGAGGCCGATAAAACAACATCGTCATCAACAAGGCGTACTTCACCAATGACTTCATCACGAGGCTCCGGGCCAAGACCTAGGAGCGGCACGGCCGAACGTTCAACTGGTTCGAACCTATCCTCGCCCATCTCCGGCGAACTATGACGAGGGCGCATGACCTAAGGCCCCACAAGGCCTAGTCGATTCGTATATCCATGTACGGGTAGCACAGGCAAAGGGGCTATGCGCATCGAGCGATAGCACAGGGTTAACTGGGTCATTTTTTTTATACAAAAATGGTCGTGGTTTGACCGAGCCGTTAACTTTCGTTACCTCCATGCTCTTAACCCTTTGTCGTGTCAGCCATTTGCCACGTCAAAGTTTCGGTCAAGTAGAGTTTAGTGCTTTCTATCAAAATTTAATTTTGCGTTCGATGTTTTATGCTAGCTACCAGTATTGTGGTGGTATTTTGCTAATGACGCCAATATTGTGGTATTTTTATGCTTTTCACTCATTTTAGAGGGACAGTGACTCATCGTGTGGCCTTTTGTGGGCTGGCTAAACGGGTTCGGAAAAGAGGCCTAGTCTACGAGAGAGCTCTGATTTTTCGACAGGGCAGCAACCCTTAGGACTTTTCTCCCAGAAACTAGAACCCGCGGTGTAGGATGAACTAAGCTCTAGATCTTATCGCCAGTAATGCACCAATCACAAAAAATGGAAGGCCAAATTTAAAGATGATGTTCGATGGCTGGGAAATGGTTCAGTTCTACAGTCCTAAGTAAGTACAGGACATTTTAATCGGGAAAAAAATGACAGACATACTAGAAAATCCAGGTAAAAGTAAAGCATTTCACAATAATACTACCCTATGGAATAGGGCAGTTTGGTGGTGTAATCAATCAGTACTGGGCATTCGGGGAATAAAAGGGAGCAAGCCATCGTTATTGTCATTCTCAGTTCTCGCTTTCCATGCTCTTTCACAGAAATACATCTACAGATATCTGCGAGAAAGTGTGAGTAGTAAGGAAGCTCATGAAGCGTAGAACTTTAACTAATGAGAATGAGAGGAATCAGGAATTAATAGAACAGAGTCACATGCCGTCTATCGGGAGACGGGCGTCTGCAATATAGTCCAATAAGGACAGGAAGAAAGTCCGCGAGATTCGTGTATGTGCGACTTGCGGTAAACGTCTTAGCCTTTCTGGCCGACGTGTTGCATGTTAAATAGGAGGGTTGCGAGCCCATAAACGCATACAGGTTGTTGAGATAGATTACATCTTATGAAGGAAGAAAACTAGAGATAAGAGGAGATAGAGATACAAAAGATTTTAGCTAACTAACTACTCCTCCGGCTGTGTGGATTCTTCCTTCACGTACACGCCTTGTGCATGCCTGTATCAACGCAACTGAACCATCATGTTTGACACCCTCCCTTAATCACAACTTCATCAAGTTGAGATTATGTTTGAAGTCTTCAAAGTTTCTTGTGGGTAGAGCCTTGGTAAAACCATCCGCAACCTGATCTTGAGAGTGAATAAACCGAATGTCCAAGAGTCTATTCGCAACTCTTTCTCGAACAAAGTGAAAGTCTATCTCAATGTGTTTAGTTCTGGCATGAAAGACTGGATTTGCTGATAAATAGGTAGCACCTAGATTGTCACACCACAAACAAGGAGCTCTAGTGCTTTTCATACCTAGTTCCTTTAAAATTGACTGCACCCATATGATCTCTGCTGTTGCATTGGCCAACGCTTTGTATTCTGCTTCTGTACTAGACCTTGAAACTGTGGCTTGCTTCCTTGCACTCCAAGATATTAGGTTAGGTCCAAAGAATACTGCAAAGCCACCAGTTGAGCGTCTGTCATCTAGACACCCAGCCCAATCTGAGTCAGAGAAGGCACTGATAAGTGTAGATGACGACTTGCTGAAATTTAGACCAATGCTCAATGTATTTTTCACATATCTTACTATACGTTTTGCAGCAGTCATGTGAACAGTGATAGGTGCATGGAGAAATTGACATACTTTGTTAACAGCAAAAGAAATGTCTGGTCTGGTCAGTGTCAAGTACTGAAGTGCACCTACAAGACTTCTGTATTTTGTACCATTTTCTTGAGTTAGAAGCTCTCCTTCAGTAAGAGACAATTTTTCTGTACTAGATAAAGGAGTGGGTGCAGGCTTACAGCTTTGCAAACCAGCCTTTTTTACTAAGTCTGTTGCATACTTTTCTTGAGAAAGGTGAAGACCATCCTTGTGTTGCTTGACCTCAATACCAAGAAAATAATGTAGATCACCTAGATCTTTGAGGGCAAATTCTGCACTCAAGTCCTTCAACAGTGTTGTTATTGCTTCATCAGATGAACTTGTCACAATTATATCATCAACATATATGAGAACAAATATTGATATACTTGACTTGTTATAGATAAACAAAGAGGTGTCAGACTTTGAAGGAACAAAGCCAAGTGCTTGCATCTTTTTACTGAGACGAGAATACCATGCTCTTGGTGCCTGTTTCAGTCCATACAATGCCTTGTCAAGTTTGCACACATGAAGTGGTGCATGTGCATTTACAAACCCAGGTGGTTGTTACATGTAAACCTCTTCTTTCAGAACACCATGGAGGAACGCGTTCTGAACGTCTAGCTGACGTAAACTCCATCCCCTGGACACGGCAATAGACAAAACAAGTCGAATAGTAGTAGCTTTCACAACTGGACTAAACGTGTCCTCATAGTCAATACCATATTGTTGTTTAAAGCCCTTTGCAACGAGTCTGGCTTTATAACAGTCAATGGTTCCATCAGCTTTCCTTTTTATCCTAAAGACCCACTTACAGTCAATAAGTCAATAAGATTTTTACCTCGTTGTGGAGGAACCAAATGCCATGTTCTATTTTTCCTAAGTGCCATGATTTCATCATTCATTGCTTTTCTCCAACGTGCATCACCCAAAGCATCTTAAAGAGTATTGGGTTCTCCTGGTTCACCTGTTGAACATACTAATCCATATTTTATAATATGCTTATAGACAATAGGTTAAATTACCCTTTGTTGAAGTCGTGTTCGGCGCGGAGTAGCAACAGGAGCCTCTGCAGAATACTCCGGCACAGAGGATCCAGGGTCTGGATCAGGTCGATTCTGTCCCGATCCCGAGGAAGATCCGTGCAGGGCTCCAGGATCCGCGGCGTGGGCAGTCGATGCCGAGGTAGGATTTTCTGTGGCCGCGGCGATTTTGCCACAGAGGATATGGGCCGGGGCGCATCATCATGGCCCAATGATTGCCGCCTGGAACCCGCGCCACCATGGCCTGCCCCCGCATCCGTCGACAGTCGTGGCGCGCCGCTTGTAGACGCGCAGTTGGCCGTCTTGCTGGACCCGGCCCAGACCAGAGGCGGCCTGCCACCTTGCGGGCGGTGGTTCGGGCGCGCGAGAGGAGGTGGTGCGGCCCGCCGGGCTCTGCCGCATGGCTGACGCGGGCTCATCTGCACGCCTGCATGCGCCGTCTGTCGGGACTGGCGCGGTAGATTCGCTGCCAGGCGCGGATCCCAGGGAAGATCGGCTGCGCATCTGCAGCTCTTGCTCCGATCCCGAGGAGGATCTGTCCCCTGGACTAGGACACATGAAATAAGGACCTGTTGGTCCATTTTCTTCACCGTTTTCTGCAATTTTTGCATCGCTGTTTTCTGCATCATCACAAGGCTCATGGAGACTATTAGTAGGGTTAGTCATATGATCATCACAATTTGTAATACCCCCTTGATCATAGGCAGAAAGGTGAGAGGGTAGGAGCAAAATTTCTTTGCGGAGGAGTGCGCCGGCGTTAGGGTGGAGATCCGCAAAGGGAAATTTGGTCTCATCAAAAACAACATCGCGAGAGATGTAAACCCGACCAGTGGAGATGTCAAGACACTTGACACCTTTGTGTTGGGCACTATAACCAAGGAAGGCACACTGTTTTGATCTAAACATGAGCTTGCGTTTGTTGTAAGGCCGAAGATTTGGCCAACAAGCACAACCAATAACACGGAGAGAGGTGTAATCTGGTTTTGTGTGGAGGAGACGTTCCATAGGTGTTTCATTGTTGATAACACGACTAGGTAACATGTTGATAATATGAACAGCTGTCAGAAAAGCCTCATCCCAGAACTTGAGGGGCATGGATGCTCCGGCTAGGAGGGCCAAGCCAACCTCGACAATGTGCCTATGCTTGCGTTCGGCCGACCCATTTTGTTGGTGAGCATGCGGACATGATACATGGTGAGATATGCCTATGCTTTGGAAGAAGGAATTTTGTTTTTCGTATTCCCCTTCCCAATCAGACTGGACAGCAAGAATCTTACTGTCAAACTTTCTTTCAACAAGTGCTTGAAAGTTGTGAAAAACTTGGAACACATCTGATCTTCTCTTGACGAGATAGATCCATGAAAATTTGCTATAGTCATCGATGAAACTCACATAATACGTGTGTCTACCAACAGAGGAGGGGGCAGGCCCCCACACATCAGAAAAGATCAATTGCAAAGGTTTGGTGGAGACACTAGTAGATATAGGGTACGGTAATTGATGACTTTTAGCACACTGACATGAATTACAAATAGTTTCAATGTTTCGCTCACCAACAAACAGGAGCTTATTTTTCCTAAGTAATTTTTCAACCAAAGAGAAAGAGGCATGTCCTAAACGATCGTGCCATCGTGTGGACGAAAGCTTGATAGCACCACAAGCTTGTTTATTGAATCTTCTAAACTCCGGAATCAATGGGTAAAGCCCTCGAACACATCTACCTCGATAGAGAATTTTCCTCGTTGCCTGATCCTTGATCAAAAAGAAATAGGGATGAAACTCGAGAAAAACATGATTGTCAATGGCAATTCTATGAACGGAGAGAATATTTTTATGAGCACTAGGAACATGCAAGATTCTTTTGAGATGAATTTTACGACTAGGGGTATTAAAAATTGAATGGCCAATGTGACGTATGCCCATACCTTCACCACTGGCCGTGTGAATTTGATCCTTGCCACGATATTTCTCCTTCATGGTGACTTTCTCGAGCTCGTTGGTGATGTGGTTGGTGGCGCCGCTGTCAACGTACCAGTTTGTGTCAACTCCATAGGAGCCATCGGCCGCAGCGGCAACTTTCTCTTCATCTTGCAAGGAGTCACCATCATCTTCTTCGTAGCGGTACCAACAATCCTTTGCCGTATGTCCTGGCTTGCCACAAATTTGACAGCGGGGCAAGTCCGGGCGGGATCTGTTGGAACCACCACTGCCACCACCACGACGCCCTTTGAAGATTCCCGAGCGGCCGCCGCCGCGCGAGTTGTTGGAGTAGCCGCCACCACCGGAGCCGAACCTCCCCTTGCCACGGGGAGATGAGCGTGAGCGAGAGCCACCGCCGTGGCCTCTGAACGCAGAGTTGGCCGACGACTTGAAGCCACCACCGGAGCCTTGGTACTGTGCCATGCGTTGATCAAAGTTACTGAGCATTGCAAAGAGTTCATCAAGAGTTACCGGGGTGACGCGTGCATCCAGTGCAGAGACAAGAGGCTGATAGTCTTGGTCCAGCCCGTGGATGATGTAGGACATAAGCTCATCATCTTGGATGGGTTTGCCCGCTGTGGCGAGTTCATCGGCGAGACCTCTCATGGCGGCGAAGAAGGAGGCCACCGATTGATTTCCCTTCTGCGCATTGATCAGCGTTGTACGGATGTTGTTGACGCGGCTGAGTGACTGTGACGAGAACATGCTCGCCAGTGCCACCCAGAGTTCGCGCGCCGTGGTGATCGTGGTCAGCGTGACGAGCACCTCCTTGGAGAGGTTTTGGAGCAGGTAGCCGAGGACCTGCTGGTCCTCCCTCACCCAAAGTGGATGAAGGGGATTCGGCCCGGTGGTCTCCTTGCCTGCGGCATCCTTGCTGGTGAGGATCTTGACCGGCTCAGTCGCCGTGCCGTCGACGTAGTGGAAGACGCCGGCGCCCCGCAGCTGCGGTGTGATCTGGGCCCGCCACAGAATGTAGTTGGTGCGGGAGAGCTTCTCCGGGACTCCACCGCTGAGCGGCGACTGGAAGGAGGCGGAGGAGGAAGACATGGCTGCGCACTTGATGTAGAGTGATTAGCTAGGGTTTGTGGAAGAAGAAGGCTCTGTATACTATGTGCGACTTGTGGTAAACGTCTTAGCCTTCCTGGCCGACGTGTTGCATGTTAAATAGGAGGGTTGCGAGCCCATAAACGCGTACATGTTGTTGAGATAGATTACATCTTGTGAAGGAAGAAAACTAGAGATAAGAGGAGATAGAGATACAAAAGATTTTAGCTAACTAACTACTCCTCCGGCTATGTGGATTCTTCCTTCACGTACACGCCTTGTGCACGCCTGTATCAACGCAACTGAACCATCATGTTTGACAGTGTATTCTTACTCTTCAAATGATCCACGAAACAGGAGGGTGGCCTTGCTGGTGGAACAATGCAGCAGAACGATATCTGCGGATGTGACTCGTACACGATTACGATGTCTGTCATATCTGATCCGCACATATTTGTCATGCGAGAGCATAGGGTGAGTTTGGTTGCTGCCCTGGGCCATGTGCCTGGGTGAAAGTTCTGCCTGGCCTGGGCCTGAGGTTTTGATATTTCTAGCCTGGCGAGGCAGCCTCGCCCGATTGCTGTTTGGAACGTGACCTGAGCCTGGGAGGTCACTAGGGGATTAGTGACCTGCCCCAAACCTGCATGCAAACAGCCGGATTAGTACCAGGCTAGTCACGCCGTCTCATCCAGGCAACCCAAAAGGGACGCCTGGCAGGCTAATTATTTGCCTGGGCAGTCCAGGCCAGGCTTGCTCCAACTTTTTCAGGCCTTCAACCAAAGACCAGGCAGCATCCAGGGAGGCTCCAGGGCAGACATTTTCAAGCGTGGAAGCGAACCAAACTAGCCCATAGTCAATAGTCATGGATACAAGTGCACTATTGTTGATATTTCTTCAAAATGACCCGCTCATCCATACATATTTCATATACCGAATGGACGCATATCTCCCTTTTAATAGCTCTCCAGAAAAACCAGTACCATGTATAGCAGTCATGGATACAAGTATTTCTCATAACAAATCTAGTACTCCTTCCGATCCATATTAATTCACGCACACTTAGCACAGTTTTGGAGTAATATTTTTATTTAAAAATATAGTTGTTTGACACGAAAAAAATAAAAAATAGTGCGAGCGTGCCAATGTACTAAGTACACAAAGAAAAGACATAGGGAAATATGTATTTTTATTAATCTCATGTTGAGAAACAAAATTACAAAGTCCCTATTAAGAGTGCGCTCCATGGCCTGCTGGCGCGGCGAAAATGACTTTGGCGATGTGAGGTCCTGGTTCACAGGGCCTCGGAAAGCTCCCGCTTAATTACGTCCGCGAGTCAAGCTCACGAACCACCTCCGATTAAGCTGCTGCAATGGTCGTCGTCTTCTGGTCTCGTCTTCTTCGTGAGGTTGGTGTAGATGGTGATGAAGTGGAAGGGGAGAGCGATATGCCCATCGCCCCGGCTATGCTTAGCCATTCCCCTCCGCCGTGTCGATGTCCGATGATGAAGATGTGGGCGGTTTTCGCCTCGTCGGTGCCCGGCCTAGTGATGTCCGCCTTGTTGGTGTCGGACTGGATGACTTGACATTGCCTCGTCGGCATATCAAGTAGTGGTTTGCTTCATCGGATAAAGACTTGTCGGTGGAGTATAGCTTCTCCTCGCCGGCGTTAGGACAATGTTGATGATGTGCATCGGTGTGGGTGTTGGAGTAGACTTGGGCAGTATCGCCCACTCAATAAGCGTGTCGGTGTAGCCAGCAGCCTTGTCGAGCCGAGAGTCGGTGTGAACGAAGCCAAACGATGGGTCGTGTCCGCAACAATGTGGACGACGCCCGCCTTGCACGGGCTCTACGGTGGTGGCGATGTACATGGATCGTCACCCTGGCCAAGCTCCGCATCGGCGAAGGCGTGGACGACGCCCCTCTTTGAGGCGCTCGATGTCGGCGGAGGTGTAGATGGCACCCCCCGACACGTTGTCGTTAATAGTGAAGGGCGCGCCGGGGCTGCGCACGAGCGGTAGTCCAACCACGTCGTGGCCGATAGTGAGTCCGGCATGAAGGAATCGCCGGGGTCTGCGCACGAAGGGCAACCCCGACGTTGTCGTCTTCAAGGCAGGCCGACATGTGAGTGTGGCCGACGGAGAGTGCTCCCGGGTTGCGCAGCCGTGGCACGTCGTCAGTCTGCCGCAGAGGGTGCACCGGGGGAGAGTGCACCAGGGGCTGCATGGCCCCGACATGTTGTCATCGTCATCACGGGAGTCGCTGGTGGAGAGTGCACCGGGGGCTACAAGGCCCCGACGCGTCATCGTCGTCCTTGCCGGAGTCGCCGGTGGAGAGTGCATCGGTGGCGACACGGCCCTGGCCTGTCATCGCCGTCCTCGCGGGAGTCGCCGATGGAGAGTGCACCGGGTTCTAGACGGCCCCGGCGTTATCGTTGTCAGCCTCGCGGGAGTCGCCGATGGAGAATGCACCGGGGGGCTACTAGGGCCCGGAGCGTCATCATCCTCCTCACAGGAGTTGCCGGTGATGGGTCTGGCGTGAAGGGTCGACATAGGTTGCACATGAGAGGCAACCCCGGCATCGCCGTCGCCGGTGGTGAGTCCGGCATGAAGGAATCACCGGGGGTTGCACACAAGAGGCAACCCGGGCGTCGTCATCTCCAAGGCCGACGGACGCGTCGTTGCCGATGATTGTTCCGATATGTAGAGATCGCCGGGGGCTGCGCAGGAGAGGCAACCCCGATGCCGTCGTCTTCAAAGCATCAAGAGCCGACGGCGGCAACCGGCTTCATCTCCGGCCGTGCGGTCGCAGCTCTTGCCGCCATCATCGGAGAAGAGGGAAGGGAGATCAAACTTGGTTCTCACCTTGGATGGTCGGCACGACGTCAATCTCGCCGCACAGCTTCATGCGTTCCTGATGCGTTGCCTACTCGTCTTTCCTTCTCGGCCGCCTGCACGAGAAGGAAGCCAAGCCCTGGCGTTCTCCTCCGGGATGCTTGCCACCCGCGTGCATGATGGATGGATGGGTGCATGAGTTCTCATCACCCATTAGCCGATCCGCCACGCGAGCGTGATGAGGGGGTGTGTCCCTGAGCTGCGCACCAGCAGCCTGGCCGGTGGTGCATCCCGTCTCCGCTGGCAGTTTTCCGGCACATCATCGCCGGTGAAGAGTCTGGCATGAAGGAACCACCCGGGTTGCACATGAGCGGCAACCCTGGCGTCTGGCGTCTTCAAAGAAGGGCGCACCAGGGGCTGCATAAGAGCGGCAGTCCCGGCACATCGTCGTTGTCGTCGATCGAGGGTGCAGCACAGGCTTGAGAGAAGATGATCGGCATGACATCGATCTTCACCGCCGGCCTTCGATGTGTGCGCGCAGGCTGGCAGAAGAGATGGCCTCTGGTGAGCCTCGTCCGGCTGCGTACGGGAGTCTCGGCCGCCTGCGTGAGCTCTCCTGTATGGCCGTGTGCGTCGGGTCGGGAGTTCTGGCCTCGGCCTCCACATCCCGATGCCTCCGTTCTTCTGCTCGTGCGTGCGTGAGTTCTCGGCTAGGTGCAAAGGCAATGCCCACGTGCGTACGTCTCCTGGTGGTGCCCCCTGCAATTGAACAAACATATGACCATACCTTAGCTTTGCATGGCAAATTCTTCTCCACGGCGCGCGTTGTCGACGCGGGCGTGTCCTCCGAGAGAACGCCGTTGCGTTGCTCTACTTCTGGACCGTAGGATGTTGGTCCGGCGCCGAGGGTACGGCACGCGCATCGACGCCCGGCGAGAGCGTAGTGGACACAGCCTCATAGGTGTGCCGTGCTCGCCTGGGCATCGACACAAGGATGTGTTGAAGGGATCACCGGGGGCAGCACATGGACGGCAGCCCCGGCGCGTCGTCGCCGGTGGGGAGTCTGGTATGAAGGGATCACCGGAGGGCTGCACACGAAGGGCAACCCCGGTGCATCATCGCCGGTGGTGAGTCAGGCGTGAAAGGACGCCGCGGGTTCGACATGAGAGGCACGTCATCTTGAAGGCATGCCGGCGTGTGGGTGTTGCCGGCAAGGAGTGCGCCTGGAGCTACTCGCCAACGGCAGCCCGATGCGTATGTGTATGTGTATCACGGCCTGCGTACAAGAAGAGTAGATACATGTATATGTTGACCTCAAACGACTGGGCATGCTCCTTCACGCGGGCTCCGCCACGTCATAGCGGCAGCCGTCAACTCGCTGCCCTGCGCCCTCCTCGGCACGCGTGCAGCCGAGAGCGCCCGTGTGTGTTGCCCGTCGAGAGCGCCGCCGCAACGGACGCGTTCTTCCTCTCTGCGTGGGTTCCCTCCAGGTCCCCTCGACGCTGCCCTCGGCGCCTCCCCTGCAGGCCGCGTCCCTCCAGCCGGGTGAGTCCTCCTTACTGCCGAGCGCCCGGCGTGGTTGGACTGTCGAGTTTTGCCGTATCGGGTGTGTCCGTACACATGAACGACCCATGCATACGCCACCTGCAATTTAACAAACATAAGATCCTTCATACCTTGGCGTTGCATAGCCAAATCCTTCTCCTCGGTGCGCGTTGTCGCCGTCGGCGCGTCCTCAAAAGAACACCGTTTCTGGACTGTTGGACGTCGGTCCGGCGCAGGGGGTAAGGCACGCGCGCCGTTGCCTCCTGGGTGCGGGCATGCCGTGTGAGTTGCCCGGCGAGAGCGTATCTCTCCGATGTTGCCGTCGTGGGCACCTCCTCATGGGTGCCGTGCTCGCCCGGTCCTCGACGCCAACGACGTGCGCGCCGCCGCCGGCGTGTCGTTGCCTAAGCCTGGATGCGCACGCTGCCACCATGGCGCGTCGCCTCCTGGCTGGGCTCCTCGTCGACGCGGCCGCATGGGCGCGTCTCCTCCTCCTCCCCCCTCTTTGATGGATGGATGTGGTGGTATTTATAGGCAGACGGAAAGAGCTGAGGGCGCTCGCGGTGTTGGCCGTTCGACTGGCCCGATCTTCCTGTTCAAGGAAAACGTTCCTGTTATCCTATATCAGCTCCGTGGTGTTTATCTCTTCTGATCATCTTGGCGTACACGCCGGTCTACGAGCGAAACACACGTATTTGAGTACGCACCTCCTTGCCTGCCGGTATGCGGGTATTCGGGTACGTATTTGTACACCAACATACCCACCGTTACTCACCTACTATTCACAGATGATAGCATTGTTTTCCTCGAGGGCACTATGGAGAGCATGGAGGCACTGAGAGAGATCGTGACAAAGTATGAAAAGGCTTCGGGGCAGAAAGTTAACTTGCAGAAGTCCTCAGTCTTCTTCGGTAAAGGCAGCCAGGACGAGGCCAAGGAGCAAATCAAGCAAGTTATTGGAATTCGGTCTGAAGCTTTAAGTGAGCGTTATCTCGGGCTACCAACACAGGTTGGGAGATCCAAAGATGAGACGTTTAAGCATGTAACGGAGAGCTCGAAAGGAAAAGTTAGCGGATGGAAAGGGCAAGGGCTATCTATAGCAGCTAGAGAAGTTCTCATAAAATCAGGGCTCCAATCGACACCAACCCACACCATGAGTTGTTTTCGCCTCTCAAAGAAGATGTACCGGAACCTGACCTCAATTTCCTCAAAATTCTGGTGGGGCGCAATGAATGGTGAACGGAAGGTTCATTGGATTGCTTAGAAGAAAATCTGTGCTAGCAAACGAGAAGGAGGAATGGGCTTTCGCGATCCGGATGCTTTCAACCAAGCCTTGCTGGCTAAGCAGGCTTGGCGCATCTTGCAAGTCCCATCATCCCTGTGTGCAAGAGTGCTTAGGGCACGCTACTTCTCTGATAGTTCGATCATGTCGGCTACGTGCACATCATCCGGATCATATACGTTCCGAAGCATTTTACACGGAAGGGATTTGCTTAGAGAAGGACTAGTCTGGAGGATAGGAAATGGTGCAAAAATTAACATACATCATGATGCTTGGATCCCACGTACTGGAAGCATGAAGCCTTTAGGCCAAGAGTTTATTCCCGGAGTCTTGAAAGTAGCAGATTTGCTCACGACTCAAGGCACAAGCTGGGACACGGAAAAAGTGGAGGCTATGTTCTCTCCTGATGATGCAGAGGATATCAAGCAGATAGCTATGGGTGGGCGGCCACTGAAGATTTTTTGGCATGGAACTTCACCAAGAATGGTTTGTTCACTGTAAAATCTGCTTATCACCTTAGGATGTCACTAAACAGGGCAAGGACCGGACAGCGGGAGTCCTCAAGCTCGGTTAACAAGCACAAGGGATACTTAGCACTTTGGGGAACAAGTGCTCCAGCAAAGGCTAAGATACATATGTGGCGGGTGATCCGTAATGGCCTGGCAGTGGGGTCGGAGCTCTTTCGTCGTCGGATAAAACCGGGTGTTTTTTGTGTTGCGTGCGGTCGGGAGGAGACACTGTTGCATCGCTTCTGGACGTGCCAACATTCAGTTCAGTTCTGGGAGATATTGCGGTCGGAGTTGGGAATTTCGGTGGCGATCCCGCCGAGTCAGATGGATTCCCAGAGCGCACTAGCTTCCTGGTTACTTGGTTGGTTCGCCGGTGCAGCCGAAGAGGAGAGGGAGATCATGATC
Organism: Aegilops longissima; assembly: GCA_021605205.1. Lineage (NCBI taxonomy): Eukaryota > Viridiplantae > Streptophyta > Magnoliopsida > Poales > Poaceae > Aegilops > Aegilops longissima. The sequence continues at coordinate 28,930,912 of CM038676.1, forward strand.
CAGGCTACGTATGGGCTGTGGTTGGCAAGAAATGAAGCTAGGGATGGGAAGAGGATCGCCTCTCCACATGAAATATTGACTGTTGTAAGGATGCATATCACGGACTGGACGTTGGCGCATCAACGAAGGCCGGTGCAGACGGAACCCAAGATCATCCAGAAATGGGAGCCACCTGCGGAGGGATGGATTAAGGTCAACTCAGACGGCGCGACTTCCAGGCATGGTGAGAAAGGAGGAGGAGGGGCAGTTCTAAGGAATCATCATGGTACTTTTTTGGGGGGAGCTTGCTATCACTTTCCGCACATTGCCGATCCCGAAGCTGTGGAAGTATTGGCATGCAGGAGAGCTGTTCAAATGGCTGTGGACCTTCAGGTCCAGCGTGCTCACATCGAACTGGACAGCAAAGGAGTGGTGCAAATGATAAACCAGTCATCTAGGAATCTTTCTGCGTTGGGGCCTTGGATGCAAGACATCAAGGACATGCTCAACTCATTGCTGGAGTTCAACGTCTCTTGGATTCCGCGTTCTGGGAATGTTGCCGCGCATAGGTTAGCGAAGGTAGGGGTCGGTGAGGAACGATGCGAGACTTGGTTGGCTTCGCCACCAGACTTTATCTTAGATGTAATTTCTTCTGATATTCCAGACTTTGTTTAAATAAAGCGGCAAGATGTTCCCCTCAAAAAAAAAGAAAAAAGACCGGGCCGTGCGCGCACGCGTTGGCCGCAAAGTCTTGCGCCAAGCCTGTCACGTGCATATGCCATGCTAATGCACACAAGTGCTAGTACGTGGGACGCTTTGCCATTGATCTTGTACGTGCCCCAGCCATGCATAGTCCATGCAGTTCAATTGCACCCCTACATAAACATACATAGCAACTTGGGCTAGCCAGTAATATACTGCTGATTAGTCAGCCGGCTGCTAACACATTTTCAAGTAATGTATTTGTTTAATTGAGCCGGTGTGAGCATAGCACCATATATATGTGTGGGCATCTTTGGAACGCACGCACATGTCTATGGACAGTTCCTTGCTCCACACAAATTCATATAGGCTCCTCCTCAAGTTATGAGGAAAGGGAGAAAAAGATTTTGGTACAAATCATCATCAAACAACCTTTTTATTACGTACAAAATATAGTACAAAATCTCGTTGAACAATAGTTAGCTTATTATTAGTTTCTAGACAAGAGTACATAAGTTTGGCGGTTCACTACATATGCTTTGTAGGGTGCCCCGTAATTTTTACCAAAGATGTGATTTCTCGAGTTAGGAGTCAAATTACAGCCAAAGTGTCCACATATCACCGTCAAAATTGCTTTTAGAAAGTATGGACCATATACACGTCGTCTTGTGAATCTGGCCAGAATTAACCATTGACTTTTACGTTTTCAATTTTTGGAGTATCTATTTAGAATTATTAAAAGAAACAAAATGTAAACAAAACGATAAAAAGGCAAGAGGAAAAAAGGAACAAAGGAAATAACACACGAAGTTTACCAAAATACAGAAGGTGACATACCAGTAGTGGGCCGGCCTACTAATGGTTTCCCTTGAGGAGAGGTGAGCTACCGTCTCACAGTAGTTGAGAGGTAGCTGTGCCCGGGTTAGGGGGCATTATGATCAATAAAACCCCGGAAAAAAAGTGCCCGGGTTAGGCGGCATTTGGTTGGGCTAGTGTTCGGGAAACAATACATATAAAATGGGGCCTAGGGTTGGGCTGGACAAGCAAGATTCTGATTCACAACCTATGTATAAAATGACAGTAAAAAGAAACCTATATACAAAACCGAACAAAACCAAAGGGTCATATATATAGCAGTACCACACTCCAAAAGTCAAAATACAAAGATATATCGGTACCACCATGAGAAGGAATTTTTTGTCTACACTATTTTTTTTGCGCCGGATAGTTAGGGTATTCATTCCATGATTATAGAGTTACAATTGAGAGTGAAAAGTTCAGCAGCACAACTAGAAAGGTCGTTAAGCACACAGTGCCTTTCCACTACGCGAAAAGTTAACTAAGCAATGTGCAACCCTACTATATTCACGAGTAAAAACTACGTGAGTAAATACCTGATCTTCCATCAAGCGCTTGATCACAGCAACCAAATAGCCATAAGCATACCTGTCCAAGGAGCCGTCCATGATGGCCGACAGTGCAATGGACGCAATCAAAACTGGAGCTTCATCGGCAGGTTCGATCGTTTGGATAGCGAGACCGATTCCCTCCAAAATGCCATGTATTTCAGACTTAAGTTATCTCCAATGCCTCTCAAACCGTCCATAATTGTTCGGGACGCACGGTCTGAACGTGGTTTGCCGTCCAAACGCGGTCCTGCATCGGTCTGCAGGACGGTCTGGAAGCACTTTCTCTCGTAAATCGAAGACATACTAAGGGGGGTTTTACGGGCATCTGAAAAGCAGCCACACCCTATTATGACCACCCTGACACACCCAAAATTCTCCTCCCTCACCCGCGCGCTTTCCCTCTCGGCATCAGCTGTCTACATTCATGCCAGTGTAGAGCGGCTGCTCCGCACTGAAGCCGGCCTACAGTGGACGCGACCTCTCATTGGTGCTGGCCGAAAGAGCGTCGCCTGCTACACACCTGGTTGAACACGTCTCTTCGCCGCATTCAAACGGCTCCATTAAACTCGCGCCTGTGCCAAGAAACCTACTCCGGTTAACCGTCCGTTCATAAGTATGCCGTCATTAAACACAACGTCGGGCAAGGTCCTCGCGCCCGCCCATTATTTAAAGGAGACCCGACGCTAGGCATGAATCATGCCACTCCTATGTTCCCGATCTCCTCCGTCCACCATTTCCTCCACCTTTCCATGGCATCCGGCGAGCAAGAAGAACAATTCCCGGGTATAAAAACCGGCTAGGTGGCCCACCGAGCCCGCCGATACGAGCCAGGCAACACGTTCCTGCACCTCCCAGCCAAGCCCGACGGAGGAAGTGACCGCCACAAGCCGGCGCCTGGTTCAACAACTCGCTGCTCCAAACCAGCACGTGGAGGAGTGGCGAGTTGCTCCAAGCCAACACGGTGGAATGAGCATCATGGTTGCGGTGGACGAGGCCAGACGCCGAGCCATCCATCGGCAACATTCACGGAACTGCGCTCTGCCGACGGAGAAAGAAGCCGGCTTGGAGATTGACGAGGCGACGGGCGGCGGCCACCGCCAACATCAAGGAAAAGTAGATCATGGAAGACCGCTGCTGCTTGAGCCCCAGGAAGGCCACAGCCAGTGCATCGCTGACATATACACCCGGTGTCTCACCCTCTCTCGCGGAATACTGTCATCCCCCGCCCCAAAAACTAACACCGATCCATGCTTCACGAAAGCGGATGGCCCCCCTTCCCTCCGGTTGAAGCACCCCCTTTCCCACTCCAACGAGCTGCGCAACCAAACATAGGGAATTTTTTTTTTTTTGAGAAGGAAGATAACCCTGGCCTCTGCATCCGACAGATGCATACAGCCATATTATTAAAACATTTCAACGAAACACAAAGTTTGGAAATAGTTCAGCTCATAAACAGAGCAAAAAAACAAAAAGTCTGAATTAAAAAGGCCACAACCGGTATAAAAACAGGATATGATTCCTAGACACCTATCCTATTAATGGGCGCCATCCAAACCGGTTGAAGATACCCCGCACTACCATCTGTCAACGGCTGCACCTAGTAACCATAAGCTCCCATGGAGTCCGTAGGAGTGAGTAACGACCACGTACGGATCCAAGCCGTAGCTCTAAAGATGACCTGCAAGAATTTTAAAATATTTTGTCTGTTAAAGATCATATCATTCCTGCAGTTCTATATAGCCCATAATAAAGCACATATTCCTATCTGAATCTGTGCCGCAATAGCTTATTCTACTCCAGTTAACCGCTTCCCAAATAATGTTTCAATGCTGTCTGGAGGAGTAATATTGAAGGCTATATGAATGATGCGTCAAAGCAACTTGGCGAGAGGGCAATCAATGAAAAGGTGTTGTATTGTTTCATCTCGATCACTCAAACAACAACGTGCACTTCCGATGAGCGGGCAGTCGTACATGGGAAACACAAAGGATCCGCAATGGCTGGTTGTAGACTAGTGTAGGATATCCGTGTCATGACAATGGAGCTCCACGCAGCCAGACGTGCACATAGGTGTACCTTTTCTAGTTTAAATATGTCCAAAATGTGAATGTTTTTGCCGGGCTTCTATGGAATCCATTGTATTTACATGAATTTCATCCTGTTTGTTCAAAAAATGGTTGAAATATATGCGGGCAGTGATTGATGGTTGGTTCCTGCATCCATGTCCGTGGATGGATGCCAAAACAAAATTTTGAATCAGCATTGCAGATGCCCTTAATGCATCTTTGCAGTATTAAGGACGTCTGTATGCCCCAAAAATTATGGCACCCTTGTCATCCCGCAGGGTCATACTGACGAGGCCCGCCGAGCTGTCTTTGTTGAGGAATGAGTTATCATCCACAGACAAGGCAGTCCATCCACCCGGGGGCCAAGACAATCGTAGGCTCGCCGGCTTCAGAACAAGCTGTTTTAAGGGGCGTTTGATGATGATCGGCCGACGGACTTGTAGTATCAATTTGAGGTAGCTACTCAAGAAAAGACACGACCACAACGAGAAGGAATTTCTCAGCCACACTCCTGTTCATCATTCCGTGTACGTATGTACTTTTCTTTTTGCGGGGTAAAAACGAGTTTATTCTAAAATTATAGGGTTATAATCTCGAGACAACCGCTCCTCCCAACATGGAGGATTTGAGTTCAACCATAGCACAGTGGAACACTTGGTACGGCTATAATGTGCCAGAAGATGTGCTACCCTATTTTCCTCTCTACAAATTTTACGAGGAACAAACTCCCTAACAACCATGTGAGCTTTAATCTCTGCATCTAAATGACCATAGACTGATCTCGAAAGAGTGTCGCCTAAGAGTACTGCCAAGGCATTCCAAGAATCAGATTGGAGGATCACCAGCTTGTCTGAATGCTCAGTGGCCAACAAGAAATCACTAGGAGAAGATCAAACAAGTTTATAGTTGCCGCGTTGACTGCTTCTGCTTCTCTGAGTCAAATCAACATAGATGGAGTGTTGGTTGGTCAAAATACTTACCAGCTGTAGGCACACGCTAAACTTATTGTTAACTGAAATTTTGGGTTTCCGTATATTTCCTCCACCTATTATTAATGGGAGTTGGTAGGTACTAAATCAAACTATATCTTATTAAAATCTTAACTAAATCAAAACTTTCCTCGCCTCTCATATTCATACTCAAATTAAATTAAATCTTACCAAAATCTAGGGTGGGTATTTGTATATGTCGAACAAGATTGATGTTGAAGCACTAGAATATCCAAGTCTCCACTTCAACAAACGGGCAATAAGCTAGTTATTGCACGTTCTTCTCTGCATGACTGCTGGCGATCACTATTTTCCTCCATTTACATAGGGCCACAAAATTCACGAGCATCATTTGGTTCCTGATTGACTAGTTGCACTGAAGAGAGGTAGAACACATGCACATTGTAGTATGGGCAGCCCTTCTATTAGATAAAGAACTACTGCGGAGTGAATTTACTATGAAAGAGTCATTCACTGTTCTACCAACCGAATTTCTGCTCATGTCGGTGCATTAGAGAATCCACAAAAAAACATTGTATTAGTTTAAGTTGTATGACAGCAAACAAAGAAAAGTACATACTCGGAATCAGAACTTATAAAAGGATATCAACTGCCATTGCTCCGGTGCATTGGAGAAAAGCTGGCCCTTGCTTTCCCTTATCACTTCTCACAACCTTCCATAGAAACAACTCTAGCCAGGATGGAGTAGGCAAAGTGTAGAACTAGCTATTTAGAAAGAGGGGAATTGAGAAGAGATTTAACCTTTAATAGTTGGATACATACATATGGTTCTAAATAATGACTATGATAGATCAGGTTCTCTTACGAAATAGACAACACCCCACAGTGTGCTGCAAGTATCTGTCAGTAACCATCCGGACACATGCATCCATCTGTAGACGAACATCTGTTAGATTGTGATGTGGCAGCTACAGATTGGAACATAGAATTCGTGGTGCACCCAAGTTTTTGGTTACCGAATGAGGCAATTTTACCGAGGGGACTGGTAAACGTGGTTACCATGGTTACCAACAAATACTGAGAATATTTCGAACGAATTTTATAATTGAATTTTGAATTCAAATAAGTGAATGAATGAACATTCGAACCAGAGACCTCTCAAAACAGGAACTAGGTTGCTACCAACACGTCAGAACTAACTCTCTTGGCATTAATTAGATCCTACGAAGTTTATTATAAATCGAGCGTTTAAATTCAAAAAATTGGTATTTTTTGCTCTGTATGGAGATTTACCGAGGGGCACGGAAATACACGGTAACCATGGAAAATCTTGAAATTTCGACCGGTAACGAAAACCTTGGGTGTACCATAGTAGGAGGACTACGAGAAAACAGATTAAAGTGTAGGGATCTCTGGTGAAACAAGGAACTCCTTTTTTCAGATCGTGCAATAATGGAGCTACATCTAGTTTTTTTTTTCGCAGTGAGGATTCCTCTTTTTTTTTTTTGCAATGAGGGGTGCTTCTCGCGGTACGCCCCCTCCTTAGAAAATATCGAAGACGGTATTTTTCTTCCTTGTGCTAGATGATTGAGATTAATTAAAACTTAGTTGGTTAATATCATGGTTACACCACTCTAACCCAACTAAAAAATTCAATGGCTACACCAAGGATATTAGAAGAATCATCACTAAAACCGAACCCCTAGACCATAATTGTTAGAAGTGACTCTGGTAGCAGTATCGAAGTACATAAGAAAAGGAGATATAGAGATTTTTTTTTAAAAGGGACGCTTTATTACTTAAAAGATTTAAGCACTGGGAGATATAGAGATGAATGAAAGTACATGTGGCTTCTAAATGAATCTGCCTACGACACCATTGCATGGCGGCCGTCCTTCTTCTTCAATAGCATGATATTTGGTGGAATAAAAGGTGCACAATCAAATAGAATGTCTCTATAAAGGGTGGTGGATGCCGAAACGTTACAATTTTGGGAGGAGGGCAATGAGTTGGATAACGACGTGGTGAGAATAAATGTGAAGCATTCGACACGGCTAGACAAAGGCACGTCAAATATATATATAAAAAAGAGACGTCAAATGAGAGCTCTGATGGGTGCGGACACTTGAGAGGGCGCGGATATAGCCAGAGGTTTAGCTTGCCCGTGATTGCAATTAATTGCAGATATTGGAGTACGACCATTATCAGAGTGAGACACTAATCTCACGGCATTTATCTTTTTCTTTTAGTGCAAATGCAACATTTTTTTAGCGGTACGCAACATTTATCTTCGACAAGGAATCACAAGCAATGTTCCCCAATGATTGCAAGCCCGATAGCAAATTCGTTTAGTGCATTCCGGCCTGCTATGGCCCTAGAGTTGTCAGTGAGCGCAAATAACTTGATCATCGTGGGATGGGCCTGCCATAGGACGGGCCATAGTTGCCAAGTTCCCGGGACGATGGGAACGAGGGTCGAGGATCGCCAGGTGGCCAATAGTAGACAATAGAGGAAAGTATCGTTTTCCCCCTCAAATCCTTCATGATGGATCAAATCCCCCCTCAAGTCTAAAACCGGATTAATCACCCCCTCAAATCTGTAATACCGGATCAATCAGGCCCCGAGTGGTTTTGAGCAGGATTTTAGGTGGTTTTGGAGAAGAATCGCACGATTTCGAACTTGTCGGGTGGCGGCGAGCGAGCCCATCGAGGACTTTGCTATACCAGCTCATTCTCCGCGTGTCCATCATGACGTACTGCAGCAGTAGCCACGCTATGCCCATTTGTGCCGCCATCTGCAGCCTGCGTGTCTCGGCGACGCGGCCGTGGTGGCCACTGTGCCGATCGCCGTCGCATGCCTGATCCCCATGAGCCGCAGCGGCGCGAACGCCACGGATGATGTGGGTGACGCAGGTGGCGACGAGCACCGTCTCGATGGACGTCGGCGACGCTGCCCGTGATGTGGGAGTCCGTCTTCGTGCCCTGCTGCACGAACATGGTCTGCGCTTGCGTGTTGGTGAGGAAGTACACGGGCGGTGTGAGCCATATCGAGGTCAGCCGCAGCATAGTCGTCGGCCAGTGTGAGCCATATCATGCTCCTCCAACTGGATCGCCGTGCACAGCCTCCATAGCCGGTTCAGGTTGCGTCTTCCAAGTCCTCGTCCGTGACAATGGCAGCCCTGTCCAAACAACTGGTGCACGAGCATGTGTGTTAATCTGAAGAAATCACTTGTGCTGGGAATCTAGTTAAACTGATTTTTTTAATAGGACCTGAATTGGTGGGTGTGCTGCAATCGCTTGTGGATTGGACTGAAGCATGTGCACATGTTAAGACTGTCAGGTTACTTGAGAAGAATGTTGGGAATCCTATCCCGTGCTGTGCTGCCCGATGTGAGTTGCATAATCAGGAAATTAGACTGATTGATCATGTCTGCACTGCATATGTAACTGGTTCAGATTGCCTGGTCATCAAGCATGCATAAAACATGCGCCTGCAGGATCGGGCGACTCTGGCGCGAGGCAGCCGCCCTGATCAATGGCTTCGTGGAGGTCCTCTTCAACTCTGTCAGCGCGCAGGTTTTTCAGATGGCTGTCTTCCTCCTCGCGGAGCTCGCCTCCCGAACATGTGCGTCGAGCCGAAGTCCGCGTCAGCGATCCTTCTGAGCCAGATTCCCCTAGAATAGGGGGTCGGCCGGGGGAGCACGTCGCCGGTGCCGAGATCCTAGAAAATTTCCACGTCGTCGGCGACGCCCACAAGTTAGAAATCTTGCAGTTCCTATCAAAACCACCTAAAATCTTGTTCAAAACCGCTCGGGGCCTGATTGATCCGGTATTACAGATTTGAGGGGGTGATTAATCCGGTTTTAGACTTGAGGGGGGATTTGATCCATCATAAAGGATTTGAGGGGGGAAACGATACTTTCCTCTAGACAATATTAGGGAACGATGTGGGTATACGGTCGATAAGTGGAACGTGGCCCAAGTAATTTGGGAACGATGACTCGGGAACGATATAGCGGGTCGAGGAACGCAACCCTCCTTAAATTATCCATCTTTCAGAAAATATATAGAAATTACGTTTTCTTTTATTGAAGCACTTTTTTTTAGGGGAGCACATTTTCCTTTTTGGAAGGTGACGAGGAGGAAGGGAAAGTGTGAAAATATCCCGCTGAATGTTTTGACAGCAGGAAGTAATCTACTCCACAGAATTTGCCCCGTATGATTCCCAAACTCCAATCAAGAGGATGGGCAGCGGGAAGCGGGCACTGCATCCGCAGGTCCACGCCAGCCGCGGGCGCCATCCGGCCGTCGAGCACCGCTTCCGCAGTCTGCCGCCGAGCACCGCATCTGCAGTCTGCACGGCGACACCAGCCGCTGCCGCCGCCGACGGGCACCGCGTCGGCACGTCCACAGCAGCCTCCGGCACGCATCGTTTGGGGCGACGGCGGAAGGCTCATGACATGGACTGCAATTAATTTTCGATCCCATCCAGCAGGCCTTCCATTCCTTGGCAAATCGGGTTGAGATCCAGTATTCGCTGAATCGAAGCTGCAAACCTACATTTCCGAGGTCGCGTTCCCGTCACTGAATCGCGTCGTTCCCTGTGTGTCGACCCCGACCCTCGATCCGGGTCGAAGTTCCCGGTACAGGGGACGTGGCACCGTTCCCGTTCCCGGCAACTATGGGATGGGCATGTGGCCTATCACGGTTCCGGTAGACACTCATTTGAATTTGCATGGATCCTTTCTAATTTCTATCTTCTCATTTCATTGGTCAATTAATTGATGGATCAGGGTTTGTCTATAACTCTATATCCTTTGACAACCAGGTGCTCGATCACGCTTAACTTTTTGAGCAACCAGCCATGGGGGACACCCCGACCCGAAGACTTGATTATATGTAGTATGAAATTGGCTTCTTTAATTTTTTTGGAAAGGAGGATTTCCCCCGGCCTCTGCATCAAAAAGATGCATGAAGCCATAACGGTTAGCAAAACATACATACAGCCATTGGTTACCATGTATGCATCGGCAACTTGACGGTTGTTGAACCAGAAATATTTGGTTTTGTGAGTTATATGGTGTCAACTATATTAGACTAAGAACAGTCTAATTAACAATTGCTCCCGTAGTTCATACAGTGTAATCATGCAGCCTACTGCATATGCCTATAAATGCAACTATGATGTGCGCACAAAGAAACTTTGTGTTCAAGAAGGACCGCGCCGGAGATAAAAGGGAGCAGGTGGCCGAGAGCGTGTCATTCGTAGTTGTCCTACTAGTCCTGCGCAGCTTTTGACTGGAGAAAAACGTCTGGCCATTTCATCCAGTCCTAGACTGTAGCTGTTTCTTTGTCTTCCATAGCTACCGATGTGGAGGCGTGCAAAACTGTACGTATATTATTTGGAGATGGCTCTGTAATAGTATTTGTCGCTTGCCACTGACCTTGCTCTCCTTTCCTGGTATCAAACTAGTAGTAGTGTAAACACATTTATGAAACTTCACCAAGACGCATAAAACAACATCATCATCAACAAGCCGTACTTCACCAAGGACTTCATCAAGGGGCTCCGGGCCAAGGCCTCGGACAGGCGAGGCCGAAGGTTCAGCCTGTTTGAAACCATCCTCGCCCACCTCCGGCGCACTATGACGCATGAGCGTGACCTGTGGCCCCGGAAGCCCTCGTCGATCTGGATATCCATGATTGGGCGGCACAGGCGAAGGGGTTATGCACATAGGGCGATAGCAGAGGGGTAAATTGGGTCATTTTTTATACAAAAGGGTCGCAGTTTAACCGAGCCCTTCACGTCCATTACCTCAGAGTTCTTACCCCTTTACCGCTTCAGCCAATTGCCACATCAAAATCGTGGTCAAGCTGCGGTTAGTGTTTCTATCGAAGTTTAATTTTGTGTTCGGTGTTTTTTGCTAGATGTATGTAATGTGGTGTTTTTTCTGCTAAAGACGCAAGTATTCTAGTGGTTTTCTGTATTTCACTCATTTTAGATGGACAATGACCGATCGTGTGGCCAGCTTGCTAAATGGCTCCGATATTTCTTCCAGGGCATGCCCTTAGGACTTTTGGCCAAGGAATTAGAATCCGCGGCGGAGGCTAAGTTGTAGTTCTGACGGCCAAGAACACAGCAATCACAGACACGGAAGGCGAAATTTGTAGAGGATGTTTGTTATATGGCTGGGAAGTGGTTGACTTTTACTGTCCTAAGTCAGTACATGACATGTTAATCACGTAAAAAAGTCAGAGATTCAAGAAAATACAGAAAAAACTAAAGCATCACACAATAAGAACATCCTATGGAGCAGTGTAGTTTGGTGGTGCAATCAATGAGGACTGGGTATTCAGGTAATAAAAGGGAGCAAGCCATCGTGAGTTTCATTCGTAGCTCTGGCTTTCCACGTTCTCTCACAGAAACACCTCTACAGAGATCTACAAGAAAGGATGAATAGAGTGAAGCTCGTGAAGTGTAGAACCTCTACTAGTGGGAATGAGAGGAATCAGGAATTAATAGAACAGAGTGGCATGCCATCCATCAGCAGACGAGCGTCTGCAAGATAGTCTAATAAAGACAGCAAGAGAGTGCGCGAGCTTCCAAGATGCATGGAGCCTTACTCTTGCAAAGGATCCACGAAACAGGACGCATCGAACTGCGGCAAACATTGCACTGACATCTTCGCGTGACGCTACACGCCACGCCACACATTAATCTTTCGGACTCGAGGTAGATGGATGTGACTAGTACACGGCAACGATGTCTGTCCTATCTGATCTGCACATATTTGTCATGCTAGAGGCTAGACCGCAGTCATGGATACAAGTGCACGACTGCTGATGTCCTATTTGTTCGATCTCACCCGCTCATCCATATATATTTGTTATACCAAATGGATGCATCTCAGTTTTGATAGCTCTCCAAAAAAAACTAATACCACTACTAGAATCTGGCACTTTGCCATCTGCCATGCCATGGCAGATGGCAAAGGCATGGTCGGCGGATGGCAAAGACTTTGCCATCTGCCAGCAGATGGCAAACAGTTCGTCTGAAACCCTGCCGGTAAAGGCTTCTTTGCCATCTGCTGGCTTATGGCAAAGAGCCTGTGGCTTTGCCATCTGTTAGCAGATGGCAAAGCCTCTTAACGGGGTTAGCCCCGTTTGAAGGCTAACGGCAAACTTTGCCATTTGCCAGCAGATGGCAAAGAGCCCAAATAGGCCAGCCCAAAGGTTACATGTAGATGACACGTGGCCTCTTTGCCATCTGCCAGTAGATAACAAAGTGACTATATTGCCCCATTTAATTTTGTTTTTTCTTATATCAATTCATTTTCACATAAATCAAACACAAATATATTTATATGACCAATATAGCATATTCAACACATATTACCAATAGTCATGAACACATATGTATCCAACACATGTTACCAATAGTAGCAAGTTTCATCCGTACATATACATAGTTTCATCAATATTGCACAGTTTCATCCATAGGTAGCAAGTTTCACAAGGTCAAAACAAAAAAATTAAATACAAGCACTCCATCAACCCAAGCTTCCGTGATCTTAAGCAAATCTGTAAAATGGGAAAGAAGAAAGTTAGAAGAAGAAGACTAGAAGAAGAAGATTATTATGATGCAACTAAAATGTGAAGATTATTATGATACAACTTATATCTGTAAAATAGGTCATTTTAGAGCTAAGTATGGTTATTATGTCATTTTTGAGCTAGCTAAGCATACTAAGTCATTTTGTTGTAAAACATGCTAAGGTCATTCTAGAGCTAAGTAAGTTTATTATGTCATTTTGGAGCTAGCTAAGCATGTGAAGTCATTTAGGAGCTAAAATATGTCATTTCTTAAGTATATTATGTCATTTTAGAGTTAGCTAAGCATATTAAGTCATTTTGGAGGAAAAGATGCTAAGTATAGGTCATTTTAGAGCTAACCTAGGTTAAATAGGTCATTTTTAAGCTAGCTAAGCATATTAAGTCATTTTGCAGGAAATAATGCTAAGTATATGTCATTTTAGAGCTATCCTAAGTTAAATATGTCATTTTGGAGCTAATTAAGCTTATTATGTCATTTTGGAGCTAGCTAAGCATGTGAAGTTATTTAGGAGCTAAACTATGTCATTTCTTAAGCATATTATGTCATTTTAGAGCTAGTTAAACATATTAAATAATTTTGGTGGAAAAGATTCTAAGTATAGGTCATTTTGAAGCTAGCTAAGCATATTAAGTCATTTTGGAGGAAAAAATGCTAAGTATAGGTCATTTTAGAGCTATCCTAGGTTAAATAGGTCATTTTGGAGCTAATTAAGCTTATTATGTAATTTTTGAGCTAGCTAAGCATATTAAGTCATTTTGGAGGAAAAATGCTAAGTATAGGTCATTTTAGAGCTAGCCTAGGTTGAATAAGTCATTTTGAAGCTAAGTAAGGTTATTATGTCATTTTGGAGCTAGCTAAGCATATGAAGTCATTTAGGATCTAAAATATGTCATTTCTTAAGCATACTATATCATTTTAGAGCTAGCTAAGCATATTAAGTCATTTTGGAGGAAAAGATGCTAAGTATAGGTCATTTTAGAGCTATCCTAGGTTAAATAGGTCATTTTTAAGCTAGCTAAGCATATTAAGTCATTTTGGAGGAAAAATGCTAAGTATAGGTCATTTTAGAGCTATCCTAGGTTAAATATGTCATTTTGGAGCTAATTAAGCTTATTATGTCATTTTTGAGCTAGCTAAGCATGTGAAGTCATTTAGGAGCTAAACTATGTCATTTCTTAAGCATATTATGTCATTTTAGAGCTAGTTAAGCATATTAACTAATTTTGGAGGAAAAGATTCTAAGTGTAGGTCATTTTGAAGCTAGCTAAGCATATTAAGTCATTTTGGAGGAAAAAATGCTAAGTATAGGTTATTTTAGAGCTATCCTAGGTTAAATAGGTCATTTTGGAGCTAATTAAGCTTATTATGTAATTTTTGAGCTAGCTAAGCATATTAAGTCATTTTGGAGGGAAAAATGCTAAGTATAGGTCATTTTAGAGCTAGCCTAGGTTGAATAGGTCGTTTTGAAGCTAAGTAAGGTTATTATGTCATTTTGGAGCTAGCTAAGCATATGAAGTCATTTAGGACCTAAAATATGTCATCTCTTAAGCATATTATATCATTTTAGAGCTAACTAAGCATATTAAGTCATTTTGGAGGAAAAGATGCTAAGTATAGGTCATTTTAGAGCTATCCTAGTTTAAATATGACATTTTTAAGCTAGCTAAGCATATTAAGTCATTTTGGAGGAGAATGCTAAGTATAGGTCATTTTAGAGCTATCCTAGGTTAAATATGTCATTTTGGAGCTAATTAAGCTTATTATGTCATTTTTGAGCTAGCTAAGCATATTGAGTCATTTTGGAGGAAAAATGCTAAGTATATGATTATGTCGCTAGTATCCATATGGCGAGAGAACCGGGCCAACATGACTAGTCATAGAACCAAGGTGGCACAAGCGTCGAGGACAGGCATACAGGACCCAGCAATGCACGTGTCGGTCATCGCGAGTGCAACCAAGTCGTAGCAAGCTACAAGGACTTGGTGATACACGCGTGACATTTCCGTAGGGACAGACACAGGAGCAAAGAAGGACACATGCGGTCAATCCATGTGTTCCGGAGCGATGGCGAACTAACATGGCTCGATGGAAGCACTAGGAGGCATTTCCTGTATGGAAGGCTACCAAAGGCACACGACTAGGTGTCGAATCCCACACATACAATGCATTTCAAACATACACACATTATGCACGATATGTGTAGATACAACATGTCATCACAACAAAACTCTATTAAGCAAAACACTTGGGACACTTACCGTCATCACGGAGGTGTAGGTGTAGGACCGGTCACGCCAGTGGCAGACGGAGAAGGATCGGTCGATGCTTGTCGGGAGTTACGCTGCACCAAAGATTATTTCCAATGTATCGTTAGCACGATGCAACTCAAATGTGAAGACTAGTAACTAATGACCGTTCAAATGAAACTCACCGTGCCGCCGGAGCAATGGTAGCATCGGCGGAGGGTCAGCCGTTCTTCTCACACATGGACTGCACATTTGGATTTGTGAGTCAGTCATATTAGTTACTAATGAAAGGAACATTGCGTGCATGATTTAGCTAATATGCAGAAGAAACTTACCATGAAGAGCTCGTACATGGCCCGGTTAGCCGAGTCGTTTCGGTTCCTCTCCTCCTCCAACAGCCTAGCCGTCCTCTCCTCATTCTCCATGTCCCTCTCCGCCGCCTGCCGGTCCCTCTCCGCCAACTGCCGGTCCCTCTCCTCAAAAGCAGCCTGGGTCTTCACTCTCTCTGCCTCAATAGCAGCCTGCAACACCACTCGTTAGCATTGTAATCATCGACGGCCGCAAACACAATGTAATGGAGGAAAGGCTACTGAGTCCGTATAACAAACCTGGAATTCAATTTCCACCGGTCAGTACGCAGGCGGTATCTCAGGATCAGAGCTGGTCTGGCGCTTCTTGATCTGCGGGAGAGTGCTACTACAACGTATCAGTCCATTACCAATGGCTAATGAGCCATGGGACCTCCCGCCACCAGATATGATCACCAGCTCTGGATCAAGAGGTCGGCTCGGGTTAAAGTCTGGCCCTTTCCTCGCCTTCCCCTGCTTAATGTACTGCACCATCTTGTGGTGGGAGGCCTCGTTGCTGAAGTTCTTTGCATTTTCGAGGTCAGACTCAGAGAATGCCTTGGCCTTCTTGTACGGTGCAATATTGGACATGCCATAGAGGTCGAACAACTCTGGCACTGGAGCCTTGTTGTGTTTTGACTAAAAGAGAGGAACAGAGTATTAGTTAAGGACTCAAGCTAGCACAAAGAATGAATTTGCATGAATCATGACGCAAACCACACATACCCAGTTTTTCCCGTACCCATGTAGGTCGACGCTGCCTAGATGGTGTGGCACACCTTTCATTTTGAAACGCTTCTCCTTTGCTATGTTGTGGCTGCCTAGAATAGGTAATTACCTTCATGTACTTCTCCTTACTCAGATACTTGTCCCGGCACTTCTCTTTTCTCCTCCTAATACCAGTCTGTGCTAAGTAGTCTCGAACAGCCTGCATCCGAGCCTCGTGCCGAAAGTTTCCAAGTAGGCGCCTGCACTCGGCGTCGATAACCCGAGTCACGGCCTCCTCCTGTCCCTCAGCACACCTGTAGAAGGTCTACAATCAAACAAGAAAACACGGATTATAAGGTCTGCAATCAAACAAGAAAACACATGTAGAAGGTATGCAATCAAAGAAGAAAACACAACGTAAATGGCAAAGGAGAAATTACCCAAAACGTGGCGATCACAATGTCGGCCACCGTGTCGCACTCGACATCGCCGACCCTATGCTCCGGCGGGGCCGGGGCAGCCATGTAGTGCTCCCAGGTCATTCCTAGCTCTGGAACCCGGCCCTCACCGGGCAACGTGACCCACCCCGGGAAGCACTGGCGACAAATCACACCAAGGACAGTGTTGGGCCTGCGGACACCATCTTCGTGTGTCCAAGAACTGCAGTATGACATGGCCAACACATTAGATATTCGAAGAAACGTCAAGGCAAAAGGTTAAAAAAAGAGTAAATGCACTTACTTCTCCCCGTTAGGCGCAATCAACCACCTCTGGTCGGGGGTCGCCGGGGTGGGCGGGAGCTTTGAACGACCACGCTGGTAGACTTTGCGCCCCTCAACCCACTCACCCTCGCTATAGCTATCAGGACTATAGTCTCCACCCTGAACACAACCATGTGCACTCGACTCCGTTCAGTCCTCCCATGGGCTCGGCTCCGACTCAGCGTGACCCCGTCTGAGCTCCGGAGTCTCGTGGGGCAAAGACTCGGCAGCCCGAGGCTCGGCGGCCCGAGGCTCGTCGTCGGCCCGAGGCTCGTCGGCCGTAGGGGCGTCTGCCACAGTGATGAAACAACTGCACATTTAAATCCACCCGATCAACGCAAATATATATGATGTTTTTCATAACAAAATTGGAAAATATATGACCTAACTCATAATTCACAAATAAATAGGGAGTGTCTATTTAGTACTTGATTGTTTTCCAACTCGGTATCATTCACATTTCCTGACAAATAAATACAGGACACTTGTATTAAATAAATCACCTATATATATACAAGGTTCCCAATGCACGTACTAGTTACTTATGAGGATTTCATCCATGATTCTGGATCATGTGACTGCCGGCCTATACAACCCACAACTGTTTGCATCCATGAATCCTGCAACTGGCCTGTAACTTGGTGTCCTGGATTTTAGAGATGCAGGCAAATTCGCGCTAAAAAACCTGAAATCCAGGCCAAAGCCTCGCTAAATCCCCAAAAATAAACTAACCAAGTCCATCACGGAAACGTAGAACTGGTGCGGCATTCATAATCCTCGCAGCACAGCACCGACGGGAAACCGGATCCCCGTCGCACTCGAAAACAGCACAGGGCGCAGCGCGCGATGGCACTCGAAACTTGCTCACGGATTCCGAAAGAAGTACATATGACCCCCTGAGGTTTCACAAACCGGCCACTCCACCCCCTGAAGTCCAAAACCAGTTACTTAACCCCCTAACCTTTTCAATACCATTTAAACGACCCCCTAAGCATGATTAGAGTGGTTTTAGCAGGTTGTTTTGCCTGCATGCCATGGGAAGCTGTCAGGTTGGCTAGGTGGATGGCTTGAAGGGAACTGGTGCTGGAGATTTCCCCCTGTGTCGCGCAGCCGCTGCTGCCTCGTCTGTCAACCATACTCGAGTTCAGCTGGTGGTGCCCAGGACCACAACTGCCATGGCTCGCCCGAGCAGCTGAAGCTTGTTGGAATTTCAGTTCAACGCCCAGGGTCACTGCTGTCATGACACTTCGGAGAAACTCAAGATCGTTGCAAAGTTTAGACTGAATGTATTTTGTTTCCAGACTAGGCCTCCTGCTATGCATATGGAAGATTTACAGATACAAATGCAGCTTCATTTTGGTTATTTTTTTATCTGATGGTATACTCTTTTGATTCAGTCCACACCACCGGAGCACAAGGTAATCAGGCTTGGATGACAGCCGCAAGATTAAATTGCGTTGAAAAACTGATTCGTGATGCACTTTAAATCATTCTTTAATTTTATATTTCTTTGCAGAAAGTTATATTGTCATTTCTGAGTAACCGATAATCAGTGGTGTTTTTGTTCAAGTATGATTAAGTCAAAGTGTTTGTTCGGATGCAAGTATACTCGGGATCTTTCCCCATGCTATCTAGTAGAGAATCCATAGTAAAAATTTACAATCAACATTTCGGAACTAGAACGCCAGCACAAACTACAGAGCAAATCCTTATCTTTTGAAAGTAGAAGCAACTCATCCATCTCAGAAATACTCCCTGCTGATCTCCGTCTTCAGAACACCAAAACAGCCAGGCCGAAACACGCACAAATCGAGGAAACGTACCAGGGCGCCGTGGCGGGGAGGGCCGCGGGAAGGGGGCGGCGCCGCGGCCTGGCTCGGTGGAGGGAAGGGCTGCGGGAAGGGGGCAAGCCGCGGTGGCCGGGAGAGCCGCGGTGGCCGGGCGGCGCCAGCGCTGGAGCAGTGGAGGGACGGCGCAGGGCGGTCTCATGTGGCGGGAGGGGCGGGCGGGCGGCGGTACTGCACGTCGTCCGGCGGTGAAGCAGCTGCGGTGGTGGGTGTTTTTAGGCAGCGGTGGTGGGGGTGGGTGAGGTGGGGAGAGAGAGAGGGTGGGGCGGGCTGGGAGAGAGGGAGGAGAATTTTTTAGAAGAAGAGGCCTCTTTGCCATCGGCCCGGATGGCAAGGCCCATATCTTGCCATCACCCGGTGGTGGCAGATGGCAAAGAGGTGGGGCTACTGCCCGTTACAGCGCCGTTATCCATTGGGCCCCACCCACTTCTTTGCCATCTGTCAACAGACGGAAAAGATCTTTTGCCATCTGCTGGCAGATGGCAAAAAGGTGGGTTGATAGGCCGCTACAGCACTGGACCCCTACCCACCTCTTTGCCATCTGCTGGCAGATGGCAAAGGTTATTTGCCATCCACTAGCAGATGGCAAAGAATTGGCTGATGGCAACCATGTTCTTTGTCGTCTGTCAGTTCTTTGCCACCTGTTTTTTATAAGCAGATGGCAAAGACGTTCTTTGCCATCAGCTGGCAGATGGCAAAGAGCTGGCTGATGGCAAATTCCCAGTTTCCAGTAGTGTACCATGCATAGCAGTCATGGATACAAGTATTTCTCATAGCATGTAGAAATACTTTTATTTAAAAATATACTTAGCTTATTATTAATTTGCAGACAAGAATACATAAGTTTGACGGTTCACTACATAAGCTTCGTAAGGTGCCCCATATTTTTTTACCGGAGATGCGATTTTTCGAGTTAGGACTTAGGAGTCAAATTACAGGCGAAGGGTCCACATATCACCATCAAAATTGCTTTTATAAAACGAGAAAGCTATTCTCCTGCCGACTGGTAGTTAGCGTCAGTTTTTTTTCCTTCGATCTTTCTTTACTATCGCCCATGCGCCCGCTCGCTTTTTTTCCCTTCGATCTTTCTTTCTGATCCTGTCGCTCTTGCCCGCCTTTTTTTTCCTTCAGCGCTAAAAAAATGTAAGTGCTACGTGTAGGATTCAAACCTAGCACCTATTGTGTTTATACACATCATCCTTACCATTACAACAACTAGTACTGGTTGTTCTCTATCAAAAGATAACGAGGTATTTGTACCTTTTTAGTACTATATGAGAAAAGAAATGAAAAAAATTCTTGTTCTTTCTCTTTGGATTTCTCCAATAACTCACGTACAATCATCATGATATCTAGTTTCATGAGTCTCAAGTTGATAACACCCTATTAATTTTCGTGCGGGGGTGGGGGTGAGGGGGGAGTTGATGAAACATCCACTCGGTAACTTTTTGTGTGAACATTATGGTAACTCACACATCATAGATCTGATAACTCGCATATCACAGATCTGATAACTTATATAACTTAGTCCTGGTAACTTTGGCGTAGGGGTGGGTGTTGATGAAACATCCCCCGGGAACTTTTTAGTGTGAATAGCATGATAACTCATACATCGGAGACCTGATAACTTATGCAACCCGGTCTTGATAACTTTTTGGCCAATAGAGGTGATGAAATATACTCCGATAACTTTTATGTGAATATATGTATGTCATTTACAGCCCCGGCGTATTGAGGCCGCTTGAAGGCCCCGCTCACCCGAAGTGATTTATAAAAATTCTTCTTTCTATCACGATAACTCACACATCGCTGACCTGATAACTTATGTGCATAGGTCTTGGTAAATTTGGCGACCGGATGGAGGGAGGCACGTTGATGAAATACCCCTTGGTTATTTTTTGTGCGAATAGCTTGATAACTCACATATCGCAGGCCTGATAATTTTGGGAGAAAAAGATGTTGGAAACAAATCTTGATGCTAGTAGTTTCCTGTTGGGGAACGTTGCAGAAAATTAAAATTTTCTTACGGTTTCACCAAGATCTATCTATGAGTTCATCTAAGCAACGAGTCAAGAGAAAGAGTTTGCATCTACATACCACTTGTAGATCGAGTACGGAAGCGTTCGAGGGAGTGGTGATGATGAAGACGTTCCCAACGTGATTCCGATCACCGATGACCAAGTGCTGAATGGACAGCACCTCCGCGTTCAACACACATACGGGACGACGGCGTCTCCTTCGTCTTGATCCAGCAAGGAGGAAGGAGAGGTTGAGGAAGACAACTCCAATGGCAGCACGACGGTGTGGTGCAGATGGAGTGACTGTTCTCCGGCAGGGCTTCGCCAAGCTTACGCGGAGGAGGAGAGGTGTTGGGGAGGGGAGGGGCTGCGCCTTCGATGGTGTGTCCAGCCCTCCCCTTCACCCCTCTATTTATAGGGGAAGGGAGGAGGGGGGCGGGCCCCTCTAGATGCATCTAGAGGGGGCGGCGACCAAGGGAGGGGGCTTGCCCCCAAGCAAGGGGCGCCCCTTAGGGTTCCCCTCAACCCTAGGCGCATGGGCCAAGGGAGGGTGCGCCCAGCCCACTAGGGGCTGGCTGCCTCCCACGCAGCCAAGTGGACCCCGAAGGGGTGGCCCCTCCAGTGGTCCTCCGGAACCTTTCCGGTGGACCCTCCATAATATCGATATGACCCGAAACTTTTCCGGTGTCCGTTTGACGACTTCCCATATATAAATCTTTACCTCCGGACCATTCCGAAACTCCTCATGACGTCCGAGATCTCATCCGGGACTCCGAACAACATTCGGTAATCACATACAAGTCTTCCTATTAACCCTAGCGTCACCGAACTTAAGTGTGTAGACCCTACGGGTTCGGGAGACATGCAGACATGACCGGGACGTTCTCAGGTCAATAACCAACAGCGGGATTTGGATACCCATGTTGGCTCCCACATGCTCCTCGATGATGTCATCGGATGAACCACGATGTCTAGGGTTCAAGCAACCCCGTATTCTATTCCCTTTGTCAGACGGTATGTTACTTGCCCGAGACTCGATCGTCGGTATCCCAATACCTCGTTCAGTCTCGTTACCGGCAAGTCACTTTACTCGTACCGTAATGCATGATCCCGTGACCAGACACTTGATCACTTTGAGCTCAATATGATGATGCACTACCGAGTGGGCCCAGTGATACCTCTCCGTCATACGGAGTGACAAATCCCAGTCTCGATCCGTGTCAACCCAACAGACACTTTCGGAGATACCTGTAATGCACCTTTATAGTCACCCAGTTATGTTGTGACGTTTGGTACACCCAAAGCATTCCTACGGTATCCGGGAGTTACACGATCTCAAGGTCTAAGGAAGAGATACTTGACATTGAAAAAGCTTCTAGCAAAACGAACTACACGATCTTGTGCTATGCTTAGGATTGGGTCTTGTCCATCTCGTCATTCTCCTAATGGCGTGATCCCGTTATCAATGACATCGATGTCCATAGTCAGAAACCATGACTATCTGTTGACCAACGAGCTAGTCTTCTAGAGGCTTACTAGGGACGTATTGTAGTCTATGTATTCACACGTGTATCACGATTTCCGTATGATACAGTTATAGCATGAATAAAAGACAATTATCATGAACAAGGAAATATAATAATAATGCTTTTATTATTGCCTCTAGGGCATATTTCCAACAGTCTCCCACTTGCACTAGAGTCAATAATCTAGTTTACATTGTGATGAATCGAACATCCATAGAGTTCGGTGTTGATCATGTTTTGCCCATGGAAGAGGTTTAGTCAGCGGATCTGCGACATTCAGATCCGTATGTACTTTACAAATTTCTATGTCTCCATCCTGAACATTTTCATGGATGGAATTGAAGCGACGCTTGATGTGCCTGGTCTTCTTGTGAAACCTGGGCTCCTTGGCAAGGGCAATAGCTCGGTGTTGTCACGAGAAGAGTTTGATCGGCCCCGACGCATTGGGTATGACTCCTAGGTCGGTGATGAACTCCTTCACCCAAATTGCTTCATGCGCTGCCTCCGAGGCTGCCATGTACTCCGCTTCACATGTAGATCCCGCCACGACGCTCGCTTGCAGCTGCACCAGCCTTCTTGCTCCACCATTCAACATATACGTATCCGGTTTGTGACTTAGAGTCATCAGATCTGTGTCGAAGCTAAGCGTCGGCGTAACCCTTCTGACGAGCTCTTCGTCACCTCCATAAACGAGAAACATGTCCTTTGTCCTTTTCAGGTACTTCAGGATATTCTTGACCGCTGTCCAGTGTTCCTTGCCGGGATTACTTTGGTACCTTCCTACCAAACTTACGGCAAGGTTTACATCAGGTCTGGTACACAGCATGGCATACATAATAGATCCTATGGCTGAGGCATAGGGGATGACACTCATCTCTTCTTTATCTTTTGCCGTGGTCGGGCATTGAGCTGAGCTCAATCTCACACCTTGCAACACAGGCAAGAACCCCTTCTTAGACTGATCCATTTTGAACTTCTTCAAAATCTTATCAAGGTATGTGCTTTGTGAAAGACCTATGAGGCGTCTCGATCTATCTCTATAGATTTTGATGCCTAATATATAAGCAGCTTCTCCAAGGTCCTTCACTAAAAAACACTTATTCAAGTAGGCCTTAATGCTGTCCAAGAATTCTATATCATTTCCCATCAAAAGTATGTCATCTACATATAATATGAGAAATGCTACAGAGCTCCCACTCACTTTCTTGTAAACGCGGGCTTCTCCATAAGTCTGCATAAACCCAAATGCTTTGATCATCTCATCAAAGCGAACGTTCCAACTCCGAGATGCTTGCACCAGCCCATAAATGGATCGCTGGAGCTTGCATACTTTGTTAGCATTCTTAGGATCGACAAAACCCTCCGGCTGCATCATATACAGCTCTTCCTTAAGATATCCGTTAAGGAGCGCTGTTTTGACGTCCATCTGCCATATCTCATAATCATAGTATGCGGCAATTGCTAACATGATTCGGACGGACTTCAGCTTCGCTACGGGAGAGAAAGTCTCATCGTAGTCAATCCCTTGAACTTGCCGATAACCCTTAGCGACAAGTCGAGCTTTGTAGATGGTGACATTACCATCCGCGTCCGTCTTCTTCTTAAAGATCCATTTGTTTTCTATCGCTCGCCGATCATCGGGCAAGTCAGTCAAAGTCCACACTTTGTTTTCATACATGGATTCTATCTCGGATTTCATGGCTTCTAGCCATTTGTTGGAATCTGGGCCCGCCATCGCTTCTTCATAGTTCGAAGGTTCACCGTTGTCTAACAACATGATTTCCAGGACAGGGTTGCCGTACCACTCTGGTGCGGAACGTGTCCTTGTGGACCTACAGAGTTCAGTAGCAACTTGATCCGAAGTACCTTGATCATCATCATTAATTTCCTCTTCAGTTGGTGTAGGCATCACAGGAACATTTTCCTGAGCTGCACCACTATCCTGTTCAAGAGGTAGTACTTCATCGAGTTCTACTTTCCTCCCACTTACTTCTTTCGAGAGAAACTCTTTTTCCAGAAAGGATCCGTTCTTGGCAACAAAGATCTTGCCCTCGGATCTTAAGTAAAAGGTATACCCAATGGTTTATTTAGGGCATCCTATGAAGACGCATTTTTCCGACTTGGGTTCGAGCTTTTCAGGTTGAAGTTTCTTGACATAAGCATCGCATCCCCAAACTTTTAGAAACGACAGCTTAGGATTCTTCCCAAACCATAATTCATACGGTGTCGTCTCAACGGACTTAGAAGGTTCCCTATTTAATGTGAATGTAGCTGTCTCTAGAGCGTATCCCCAAAATGATAGCGGTAAATCGGTAAGAGACATCATAGACCGCACCATATCCAATAGAGTGCGATTACGACGTTCGGACACACCGTTACGCTGAGGTGTTCCAGGCGGCGTTAGTTGTGAAACAATTCCACATTTTCTTAAGTGTGTACCAAATTCATGACTTAAATATTCTCCTCCATGATCTGATCGTAAGAATTTTATCTTTCGGTCACGTTGATTCTCTACTTCATTCTGAAATTCCTTGAACTTTTCAAAGGTCTCAGACTTGTGTTTCATCAAGTAGACATAACCATATCTACTCAAGTCATCTGTGAGAGTGAGAACATAACGATATCCTCCGCGAGCCTCAACGCTCATTGGACCGCACACATCGGTATGTATGATTTCCAACAAGTTGGTTGCTCGCTCCATTGTTCCGGAGAACGGAGTCTTGGTCATCTTGCCCATGAGGCATGGTTCGCATGTGTCAAATGATTCATAATCTAAAGACTCCAAAAGTCCATCAGCATGGAGCTTCTTCATGCGCTTGACACCAATGTGCCAAGGCGGCAGTGCCACAAGTATGTGGGACTATCGTTATCAACTTTACATCTTTTGGTATTCACGCTATAAACATGTGTAATACTAAACCGAGATTCATTAAGAATAAACCATTGACCATCGGAGCATGACCATAAAACATATCTCTCATATAAATAGAACAACCATTATTCTCGGATTTAAATGAGTAGCCATCTCGCATTAAAGCGAGATCCAGATACAATATTCATGCTCAAACTTGGCACCAAATAACAATTATCAAGGTTCATAACTAATCCCGTAGGTAAATGAAGAGGTAGCGTGCCGACGGTGATCACATCGACTGGAACCATTCCCGGCCGCATCGTCACCTCGTCCTTTGCCGGTCTCCGCTTATTCCGCAGCTCCTGCTGTGAGTTACAAATATGAGCAACGGCACGGTACCAAATACCAGGAGTTACTACGAGTCTTGTTAAAGTACACATCAATTACATGTATATCAAATATACCTTTGGTGTTGCCGGCCTTCTTGTCCGCTAAGTATTTGGGGCAGTTCCGCTTCAAATGACCCTCCCTTGCAATAAAAGCACTCGGTCTCGGGCTTGGGTCCATTCTTTGACTTCTTCCGACAACTTGCTTGCCGGGCGGCAACCTCCTTGCCGTCCTTCTTGAAGTTCTTCTTGCCCTTGCCCTTCTTGAACTTAGTGGTCTTATTGACCATCAACACTTGATGTTCTTTCTTGATTTCAACCTCGGCTGACTTCAGCATAGAGAACACTTCAAGAATGGTCTTTACCATCCCCTGCATGTTGTAGTTCATCACAAAGCTCTTGTAGCTTGGTGGGAGCGACTGGAGGATTCTGTCAATGACCGCCTCATCAGGGAGGTTAATATTCAGCTGGGTCATACGGTTGTGCAACCCTGACATCTTGAGAATATGCTCCGACAGAACTGTTTTCCTCCATCTTACAACTATAGAACTTGTCGGAGATGTCATATCTCTCGACCCAGGCGTGAGCTTGGAAAACAAGTTTCAGCTCCTCGAACATCTCATATGCTCCGTGATGCTCAAAACGCTTTTGGAGCCCGGTTCTAAGCTGTAAAGCATGCCGCCTTGAACGAGGGAGTAATCATCAGACGAGACTGCCAAGCATTCATAATGTCTTGGTTCTGGGACGGGGCGTCACCTAGCGGTCCTTCTAGGACATATTATTTCTGGAAGCTATGAGGATGATCCTCAAGTTCCGGACCCAGTCGGTATAGTTGCTGCCGTCATCTTTCAGCTTGGTTTTCTCTAGGAACGCGTTGAAGTTCAAGTTGACATGAGCGTTGGCCATTTGATCTACAAGACATATCATTCAAAAGTTTTAGACTAAGTTCATGATAATTAAGTTCATCTAATCAAATTATTTAAATGAACTTCCACTCAGATTAGACATCCCTCTAGTCATATAAGTGTTACACGATCCGAGTCGACTAGGCCGTGTCCGATCATCACGTGAGACGGACTAGTCATCATCGGTGAACATTCTCATGTTGATCGTATCTTCTATCGACTCGTGTTCGACCTTCGGTCTCCGTGTTCGAGGCCATGTCTGTACATGCTAGGCTCGTCAAGTAAACCCTAAGTGTTTTCGCGTGTGTAAATCTGTCTTACACCGTTGTATGTGAGCGTAAGAATCCATCACACCGATCATCACGTGGTGCTTAGAAGCGAAGAACTTTAGCAACGGTGCGATTAGGGAAACACTTCTTGAAATTGTTGTAAGGATCATCTTATTTACTACCGTCGTTCTAAGTAAACAAGATGTATAAACATAATAAACATCGCATGCAATTATATAGTAGTGACATGATATGGCCAATATCATAAAGCTCCATTGATCTCCATCTTCGGGGCTCCATGATCATCTTGTCACCCGCATGACACCATGATCTCCATCATCATGATCTCCATCGTTGTGCCTCCATGAAGTTGTCACGCCAACGACAACTTCTACTTCTATGGCTAACGTGTTTACCAATAAAGTAAAGTAAGTTACATGGCGTTCTTCAATGACACGCATGTCATACAAAAATAAAGACAACTCCTATGGCTCCTGCCGGTTGTCATACTCATCGACATGCAAGTCGTGATTCCTATTACAAGAACATGATCTCATACATCACAATGTGTCATTCATCATTCATCACAACTTGGCCATATCACATCACTTGACAATTGCTGCAAAAACAAGTTAGACGTCCTCTAATTGTTGTTGCATCTTTTACGTGGCTGCAATTGGGTTCTAGCAAGAACGTTTTCTTACCTACGAATAACCTGGCGTGATCTTGTCAACTTCTATTTACCCTTCATAAGGACCCTTTTCATCGAATCTGCTCCAACTAAAGTAGGAGAGACAGACACCCGCCAGCCACCTTATGCAACTAGTGCATGTTAGTCGGTGGAACCTGTCTCACGTAAGCGTACGTGTAAGGTTGGTCCGGGCCGCTTCATCCCACAATACCGCGGAAGCAAGATAAAACTAGTAGCGGCAAGTAAATTGACAAGATCCACGCCCACAACTAAATTGTGTTCTACTCGTGCAATAGAGAACTACGCATAGACCTAGCTCTGATACCACTGTTGGGGAACGTTGCAGAAAATTAAAATTTTCTTACGGTTTCACCAAGATCTATCTATGAGTTCATCTAAGCAACGAGTCAAGAGAAAGAGTTTGCATCTACATACCACTTGTAGATCGAGTACGGAAGCGTTCGAGGGAGTGGTGATGATGAAGACGTTCCCAACGTGATTCCGATCACCGATGACCAAGTGCTGAATGGACAGCACCTCCGCGTTCAACACACGTACGGGACGACGGCGTCTCCTTCGTCTTGATCCAGCAAGGAGGAAGGAGAGGTTGAGGAAGACAACTCCAATGGCAGCACGACGGCGTGGTGATGGATGGAGTGTTGTTCTCGGCAGGGCTTCGCCAAGCTTACGCGGAGGAGGAGAGGTGTTGGGAGGGAGGGCTGCGCCTTCAATGGTGTGTCCAGCCCTCCCTTCACCCTCTATTTATAGGGGAAGGAGGAGGGCGGCCCCTCTAGATGCATCTAGAGGGGGCGGCCAAGGGAGGGGCTTGCCCCCAAGCAAGGCGCCCCTTAGGGTTCCCCCCTCAACCCTAGGCGCATGGGCCAAGGGGAGGGGGTGCGCCCAGCCCACTAGGGGCTGGTTGCCTCCCACGCAGCCCAAGTGGCCCCCCCCGAAAGGGGTGGCCCCTCCCGGTGGTCCTCCGGAACCTTTCCGGTGGACCCTCCATAATACCGATATGACCCGAACCTTTTCCGGTGTCCGTTTGACGACTTCCCATATATAAATCTTTACCTCCGGACCATTCCGGAACTCCTCGTGACGTCCGGGATCTCATCCGGGACTCTGAACAACATTCGGTAATCACATACAAGTCTTCCTATTACCCCTAGCGCCACCGAACCTTAAGTGTGTAGACCCTACGGGTTCGGAGACATGAACATGACCGGGACGCTCTCGGTCAATAACCAACAGCGGGATCTGGATACCCATGTTGGCTCCCACATGCTCCTCGATGATGTCATCGGATGAACCACGATGTCTAGGGTTCAAGCAACCCGTATTCTATTCCCTTTGTCGACGGTATGTTACTTGCCCGAGACTCGATCGTCGGTATCCCAATACCTCGTTCAGTCTCGTTACGGCAAGTCACTTTACTCGCATCCGTAATGCATGATCCCGTGACCAGACACTTGATCACTTTGAGCTCAATATGATGATGCACTACCGAGTGGGCCCAGTGATACCTCTCCGTCATACGGAGTGACAAATCCCTGTCTCGATCCGTGTCAACCCAACAGACACTTTCGGAGATACCTGTAATGCACCTTTATAGTCACCCAGTTACGTTGTGACGTTTGGTACACCCAAAGCATTCCTACGGTATCCGGGAGTTACACGATCTCAAGGTCTAAGGAAGAGATACTTGACATTGAAAAAGCTTCTAGCAAAACGAACTACACGATCTTGTGCTATGCTTAGGATTGGGTCTTGTCCATCTCGTCATTCTCCTAATGACGTGATCCCGTTGTCAATGACATCTGATGTCCATAGTCAGGAAACCATGACTATCTGTTGACCAACGAGCTAGTCTTCTGGAGGCTTACTAGGGACGTATTGTAGTCTATGTATTCACACGT
The DNA here is from genome assembly GCA_021605205.1 of Aegilops longissima. Lineage (NCBI taxonomy): Eukaryota > Viridiplantae > Streptophyta > Magnoliopsida > Poales > Poaceae > Aegilops > Aegilops longissima. The sequence goes on from CM038676.1 coordinate 28,960,106, forward strand.
GTATCACGATTTCCGTATGATACAGTTATAGCATGAATAAAAGACAATTATCATGAACAAGGAAATATAATAATAATGCTTTTATTATTGCCTCTAGGGCATATTTCCAACATTTCCATATTGTAGTTTCGACCTTGTAGTTTTATAGCCTAAAAAATCTTTCCCTAATAATAACACACTAGCCAACTCACCCACTACTTGGCTCCTGACAAGTTCAAATAAAATACCACTTTTTTATCATCTGAGGTGAACAAATTGTTAAAATATACCCCCCTGGTAGCTTTTTGTGTAAATAAGATGATAACTTACGTACAATTAACCTGATAACTTACCTATAAACGCATTGATAACTTTTCACCTTGGGCGAAAAGTTCTAGAAATATGCCCTGATAACCTAGTGCAAATAGCATGATAATTTACGCACCAGACAACCGGTAACTTACATACAACACATTTGATAACTCTTTACCCATGTGAAAAACGTTACTAAAACATGTCCCGGAAACTTTTGTTGTCGAAACATCCCCCAGTGTGAAGTTACCACTACCCCATGCTAAAGTTATCGTGCTTGTCATCGTATAGTCATTAACCTTCTCATATTATAGTTATCAGGCTTATCATAGTATAGTTATCATGTTGCTCAAGTCATAGTTATCACCCTGGTCATGCCAAAGTTACCAAGCAAAACAATTATTATCGCTGATATGACAGAAAAAAGAAAGGTTAAAATAACCATGTTTATATTTGATAGACAACAACTAAGGGTGGCTTAGTTGGTTATTGGGCTCAAACTCTAATGAATAGACCTGGGTTCAAGTCCCCTTTCTTGAACTTTTTTTTTTTTCATATTGTGTAGCCAAAAACCCAGAAAAACCACTAGCGATTTACCATTGGCGTATACGGTTTTCGAGAGAAGAAGAAAAATCGGTGGAATCGAGCGTGTGGGTCGCGAGAGGAAGCTGGGTTACGGTCGTGCGGATCTATCGCTAACGACCAGTCGACTGGTCGTTAGCACAGTCCTTTATAAATATTGACAATATACATGTCGTCTTGTAGCCAATCTGGCCAGCGTTAAACCGTTGGCTTTTAAGTTATCCTAGAAACCTTTCAAATACATCTTACCGGCTGTATAAGATTCCTTCTTTCTCGTGCTACTTTCTGTTGTATCATTTTTTTTAAACGAGGCAAAAGACTAGCTATTTTCATTGATTAAAAAGAAGAGAATTGCCCGGTTAATTGACGGAAAACCGGGCTAAAACCGATACAACACAACCCACATGACATAGGCACCACCGGCCAACCTGGCCACCGACATGGAACTGAAGCCACGACGACACATGCCAACGGATGGCCACACGCGCAAGCAAGCGACAGCTCCGACTTTGACGACGAGCAACACAGGGGAAATATGCAGGACTTGCGCCGACCGTGCCCAAAAGAGTACCTCGAACATGCCGGGAAGAACCGACTACCGAAGACCACGCCGCGACCCAAGCTCCTCTCCACGCAAACATCATTGCCAAACAGAAAACAACGCCCCGCCTCAGCAAACCAAGCGGCGAAGATGCCGCCATCGACGGCAAAGATGCCATCATCCTCCAGTCTCTCAGTCGTAGCCGGCTCCGAGACAATGCACCCAAGGAGGAGAAAGATGCGAAGATGCATCCATCACCCGATCCAACAGATCTGAGGTTTCCCTCCGGGCCCCAAGCCGTGGGGAGAAGGAGCAACTCCACAACGACGCTTCCAAGAAAGATCATGGCACCCGCGGGCGCCGCCGTCGCCGGCTCCGGTGAAGACCAGAGCAAGGATTTCTCCAAGAGATGTGTCGACCACCTGCCACCACCGACCGCCGCCCACTGACCACCACCCTGCCGAGGCCAACCTCACTCTGGCCACGAGATCCTACGATCTACCGCGACCAGACACGCACCACCTCCTGGCCGAAGCCGCCACCACCATATCTGGGGCCGCCGCCCCGGAGCCCAAGAGCCGCCACGTCATCGACATCACCGTCGGCAGGAGCCCGACCAGGCCCGACGGCATGGAGCCCACATCGCAAAGCTGGAGGCAAGGGAGGGCCTGACCAGACTGCGACCTCGCCCCAAGCCTTGCCTCGGTGGGGCGAAGGACAGCCAAAGCCGCCGCCGGAAGGCTACAGCCGAGCCGCACCAGATCTGAATCGCCGGAAGCCGGAGCCGCACGAGCGAGATAGAGCGGTCGCAGCCGCCTAGCCTCGACCCACCGCTAGACGTCGCGAGGCCACCGCCGTAGCCGCGCCTACTCGCCGAGTCCTCGATCCGCCAGAGCGCGGCCGCCCGTGCTGGAAGCCCCCGCCGTCCGCGCCGCATCTGGTCGCCACGAGGCCACCGCCGCGCTGCCCCTACTCCCGGACCACGGATCCGCGCCCGCTCGCCCGCCGGACCCCGCCGAGCTCGCACGCCAGATCCGCCCGTGGGCCACCCTGAGAGAAGCCCCGCCGCCACCCTCCCTGGAGCCTGACCCGGCTTTGCCGGCGGGCTCCTCAGGCGGCGGCGAGGTGCTAGGGCAGAGGGGGTGGGAAGTAGCCGGCGCCGGTGGGTTTCCCCCATGTCGCCCGAGAGAGGCGACGCGGTGGTCGCGCTTGCTATTTTCTCAGATCGTTTTCTGTTGTATCATCACCCCTTTGTTTAATCCGGAGTCTAAATATCCCAGAATGCTCGATCTTATCGTATCTTATCTTATCTTTTATATATACTAGTACAAATGCCCGTGCGTTGCACCGGGCGATAAATGTGGCAGAACTTCAACCAACTGAGACAGACAAGCTGACACTGGCCCACACACCAGTTCTCTCCACTCTCTACCACTTCAAGGGCAATTTGGAATTTATCAGCAATTTCAGAAAGCACCAAAACTACCAGAATATGAACTCTATGGTATGAGTAAAGCAGAGCTGGCGAATCATGTTTTAGCCCCTTTCTCCGAACTTCAACTCCTAACTGATAGTGACCCGATGCTTGAAATGTAGAATAACAATTTTCAGTCATTATTAGATAAGTTAAGAAGATTGGAGGGCCTCTGTATTTGAGAAATGCACAAAGCCATAGTAACCAGTACAAGATTTACAAAGTATCAATGGGAACACGTAGGTTCATAGAATTGTACGAATGTGAAGACATATCGAACTAAAAAAAATTACGAGCAACAGATTCATACTTCGAGCCAAGACAAACAGATTTTTTAAGTGATTGTTTAGTAATTTGAGAAATGACAAGCAATGAGCATGTGAATATCAAGACTACCTCCTAGATTTGATTGTCAGTGTACTCTCCTAGAGGGTCAAGGTTGTTTCTCACAGTTCAATCGAACATTGATGATGGCCAATCTAGAAATCAGATCGTACAACCCAATGGTGCCAATGTCGACGATGTCTACTATTATCTAACCGATAGTAGGACACATGATACAGAAAAGGGCATGCATGAGAGTTGATTTACCACTACATATTCTACCAAAAATACCTGTCTGCATACCTTGAGTATATCTCACGTGCATCATTATTAAAAGTTAATGGCATGAGCTACTTAGTAATATTCTGTTGTTGATCTGGCAAATCACTGAATCAAACAGTTCATTTGCCCATGAGTTTAGATTTCTGGCAATTTACTCACAAGGGGAAAAAAGGTGTAGCTTCTTTAGAATATGCCAACACAAAAATGTAAATACGTAACATAAGTGGGCAAGAGGGAAAATAGATTATGGTATTTACATGGAGGTTATGGAGCTGAATTTCTCCTCTGATGGCCAGCTATTAGATAACCAATCTTCAGACACTGAAAGAGAGGCCTCTGTTATGCTTCTTGTTGGGAAGATTTGCCCTGAAGTAAGAAGGCAGTGAGATTAAAAGTTGGGAACACAACTTGGCACAGGGCTTAATCCATGTTTTGAAATCATTCATCTATGTCTTAAAAAACATCACTTTCTCTATATACAATGTAAACTAAAACTGATGACAATTATTTTTAGCAGACCAAGAAAGAACAATGGTTTGCCAAGAAATACTAATGAAACTAACAATTACCATCGTACGTTCTAGCATATTAGGAATTTCATTTCATTTACCATGTAGTACAAAACCTAAGTATTGTCTGGAAACATATACGTCAAATAAATATAGTGGAAAGGACCACAACGACATACCTGCAGGAGAGCCATAACTTGAGCAGCAAATTGCAAAAGAACTTAGTTTGCTTGAGGAAATATCACATGTTAAAATCTCCATGGTTCCCTAGATGCATAAACATCATCACCCTGCAGGCAAACATGACTTGCCAAAGCGGATCGGTCTACAAAATCCAAACTTACCAATAAATCGAGGAAATGTGAAAACATCACCTACTGAACCTTGTGTCAGCCATTTGAATAATTACAACTAAAATGATATGTGACGAATTCTATATCTGGCTAAATTGACTACCTAATGTCCATGCTTATATAGCACAAAAAGTGAAGATAAATGTCCACGCTTATACAGCCCACCTTTCCCCATACAAGGATGTACACGATTATTTTGTTTCTGAAAATATTGTTGACAGTGTATACACACAACCTCAAATTCTCAGCTGGGAAAAAACGAACCTAATCATCACTGAACTATTGTGCTTCTTTTGCATCACATCTCCATGAAGAATCTGCCACCGTGGTGGATGGGGAACTCCCATGGGGTGCTACATCTGCATCTGCAGCAGAGGATAGGAAGAGAAGGTGAGGTGTAGAGGTGGCAGATCCCAGCCAAGAAAGAAGGAGGGACGAACCTGGGGCCGCCGGAGATGCGCCGGTGAAACCTTGGCGAAACCCTAGCCACGGGGTGGGGTTGAAGGGCGGTAGAGGCCGGAAGCGGAGAATCTGTCCGGGGGGAGGGAGGCGCGGACCGTGGGGAGCTCGGGGGCGTGCTGCTGCGTCGCGGAGCTCGCGGAAGTGGCCGGCATGGGTGGTGGCGGCGGCGAGGACTTCGTGGGCGAGAGGCAGAGGAGGCGAGCCCGTGTGTGTGGTCGTGTCTGTTTTTTTTTTTTTTGCAAATCTGATCGGACGGTGGGTTGAATCGCACAAACTACAGGGACTCTTTTGCAAGAACGAAACGTTTTCTCTGATAATCACTTAAAAACGGACTGCGGGTTGGTTTCTCAGAAACAGGGGGACTTTTTTGCAAAACGCCTAACGACGGACGACCAGAAGCGATCGCTGCTTTATTAGTAAGACTAGCAAAGAGCCCGTGCGTTGCAACGGGTGAAAACAAAAAACTACAATTCCCTAACTCAATAACCATGACTCCGGTGCGTGGAGCTCGTCGGCGGCAAGTCAGCCATCGCCGACGACAATGAATCCGACGATGGAGTCCCTAGAGCAGAGAGGCAGATGCTGTGCGGCAAGGGCATGCGACCTCGTCTTTGCAGAGGCGCGTGCAGTCCTGCCCAGGGTGGTGGGTTGTTGTGGTGGTCGAGGAGGATCCGTATAGTTGTTGGGTCAACGCCGACGGCTTGGAGGAGGAGGCAGGTAGCGGCAGGTGCGGATGGGATGCGGCCAACTTAGGCAAGAAGGTGTAGGCGGCCTCGTAGGGGACGATGGAGGGGACACGCGTGCTGCCGTAGAGCGTGGCAACCATGGCGGGTGGGCGCCATCCGTGCACACGAAGGAGAAGATGGTGCCAGGAATCAAAGAGGCTCGCGTTGGACACTGCCACCCCCACCTGGCCATGGTGTGAGTGTGCGTTCGAGACACCCGGTGAGGCATGTTGTCGTCTGCAGCAGTGCCTAGTCCTCGCGTACCTGGTTCTCGAGGTGAACCGCACATGAGGCAACTTTTCCTCGGCACGCCGTACGCGAGCCGGCAGGTAGGAGGCAACGTGTAACTGCAGGGCAGCCGGAACTGTTCGTGTGCGAACAGTAGGATGGTGGCGGTGGAGAGCTGGACGCGCGACTATGTTCAAGCCGACTAACCACGGGCCGGGCGCAGTGACGTGCGGTGGATTCGCCACTGCAGCCATGGATGGTCCTCCGCTCCTCCTCCGACTCTGATTGCAACCGAATCCTCCCCCAAACCTGAGCTCCATCTTGCCCGTCACGGCGCAATCATCCACGGCACCAACCGTGAAAGCTCCCTTTGCTGGCTTCGCCCCCGGCGCTGGGCCGCAGCGGTTCAGGGTGCCTGCCATGCAAGCCCCCTCTTCCCCAATGCCCGGTAACCCCTATCGTGCCTTCGCGTAGGTTTCTAACGTGCCGGCCGTCTAAGCTTTCCAACAAAATCAGAAGGTGCAGGCTATCGCCGGTGGCTTTTGAATCCACTTTTAAGATCTATATGGTGCTTCCAGGATCCGCTGGCCTAATACAACTTGGTGAAGAAGCCGGACACGAACAAGCTAGCAAGCCTAAAGAAGGAACGCTCCTCCGTTTTTTATCAGAAACTGACTGGATCAGAAACAAAAATCAGAAGATCGTAAGCCCGCGGACAGGATGACGACGTATGAAACTTTTTTTGGATGGGCCCAAGTGGATGCAAATGTTTTCCTTTCTCGTGTTGTACTGAAGCTTGGCCCAACGGCCCAACCAGCAGACCGACGTTAGTAGGAACGCAGCGAAAGTGATGCTTTCGAACGAAACGGTTTTAGTACCACCTCGCGTATATGTTTTAAATTCAAACTGAAAGCGTAAAATCACGGGAAGAAGCGTATTATGACGGTGAACCCACGGAGTCAATCCGTGCTTTATTATTAGGGAAAGATATATACTAATTAGAGAAACCTTTCAAGCTGTTTAATTAACCCACATCATCAATATTAATTATAGCATTGGACTGTAAAATTTACGGCCAGAATAGAAAGAAAAGGTGCGTGATAAAGATTGTGCAGTAAAAAAGATCTGCCACGTCCATGGGACTCCATGATGTCCATACGTAGTTAAAGAAAAGAAAAAGAAACTTCCACACGATAGATAAAAAAGAAAAAAATATCGGGTTGGATTAAAATATTCCACAACCATCTAGAGGGCAATTACGAATTAACTAGGAGTAGTCCTGCGCACATGCTCTACCCAAATCGTTAGAATGGCAAAGATGGGAGGCGTGTGGATTCGGATGAACGCACAAACCGACAACTTTTCTTTTGGAACGAAGACGCTAGAAACGTCTGGTTTTAAATTAATAAAGCCACTTGGTAGCATTCAAACAAAGTTTAGAGAAAAACTAAACTAAACGAAGATAAACTGGTTCGCACGAACAGCAGCGCATACACATAGTCCAGAAGCACGCAGGCTTAAACATAACTAACAAGGTACCAAACAAGCCCACTTAAGGCCTCACCAGAAGAAGGCTTTCCCAAAAGCATCTCATCCGTGTGTCAATTCTTGCCTGGCCAGTGTCTGAGTCGTCTTGATACGCACCATGGCCTCCATCATGCGCTCAGCATCACGCTCCTTCTCCAACGGTATCCACGTTTGTAAAAATAGGTGGCATTTGAAGATCACATCAGCAGGATGGTCAGGAAATTTCTTGTCAATTGTAATTTTGTTATGAGTCATCCACAAAGCCCACAATAGGGCCCCTACGCATCACCAAGCTATCCTAGCGCTAGACCCCTTTTGCGTTTTGATCAAAGTTAGCAAGTCGGCACCCAATGAGGGGTTCCAATCCGTGTGGAACGCATCCCTAACCGCACTCCACACAAACTTGGCTAGGTAGCACCTAAAAACACATGGTTTGCGTCTTCTTCAAGACCGCACACCGTTCAAGACCCATCAGCCGGACGTGGGTAGCCTATTTCTAAACATTTGCCACATGAAGATTTTTATCTTCAGTGGCTGTCCTGCCTTCCATAGGCCCCTTGCTATGTCCAGCGACTCCCCTCAGTGAGTTTGCTATATAGAGATTTAACCGAAAACTTTTTGGAGGCGGTCAGACTCCATTCCACCGAGTCAGCTCCCAAGCCAAGTCAGTAGTCACCAATTTTTGGAACCAAGTCGTCCCATGACTCTAGTTCGATATTAGTGAGGGCCCACAAGACATGAACCGCAGGTGGTGATGAAATTAGAGCCTCCTCCACCAATATATTGACATTTGTGGCAACCTGATAGAGATGGGTATGGCTCTGCCAAAGGGGGACGGGTCCCAGCCAACAGTCGAGCCAAAACCGAGTGGATTGGCTGTTGTTGATCCGTAACTTGGCCCCAACCGCAAAGGCGGGACGCACCACTTGGATCCCATTCCAAAACGTCGATCCAGACGGGGAAGCCATGAAAGGGTTCCCGTTAGGGAAATATTTCGCTTTTAGAAGCTATGCCCGGAGTCCCGACTCGTTTTAGGCCAGACGCCGCCACCATTTGGTAAGTAGTACCACGTTCATAAGTTTTGAGTTACTGATACCTAATCCACCGAATTTTTTTCGCCTACACACCGCAGCCCATTTGACAAGGTGTTATTTGCGCTTGGTGTCGGTTCCTTCCCAAAAGAACCGAGATTGAGGTGTATCAAGCCTAGCGTGAACGCCGTCTGCTAATAAGAACATCCCCATAGTAAATAGAGGGAGGGAGGAGAGGCCCGAGTTTGTAAGGATTCGTCAAGCGGCAGAGGACATAAATCTCCCACGCCACGGACAAACTCTGATTGCCACCTTCCCATATAGTGGCTCCCACTCTAGGATGGATAATTTCCGGAGCGAGATCGGATGTCCAAGATACTTAATTGGAAAGCTCCCTAGCTTACAATTAAGCATGTTGGCTACTCGCGCGTTCTCTTGGTCATCCATCCCCATGCTGATGACCTCGCTTTTCAGGAAATTAATTTTAGGTCCTGAAAGGATCTCGAAGGAAAGTAACAGAAGCTTAACAGAAGCTATGTTGTGATCGTCTGGTTCAAACAACATCAAAGTGTCGTCGGCATATTGGAGGTGGGTCACCCCTTCAGGGATGAGGTGAGGAACCAGCCCCCTGATGTGATATGCCGCCCTGGCCTTAGCTATCATAGCCAGCAAGTCATCTGCCACAAAGTTAAAAATGAGCGGGAGATGGGGTCTCCCTGTCGTAACCCTTTCTTATTGCTGAAAAATTTCCCAATTTCTCCATTAACTATAACCGCGGTGTGCCCTCCAGATATCAAGTGCATGATACGGTGCACAAATCCAGCCTCAAAACCCTTTTTGAGGAGGACCTCCCGCACAAACTCCCAGTTTACGCAGTCGTATGCTTTTTCAAAGTCTAGCTTAAGGATTACACCCTGCCTTCTAGTGAGTTTAAGCTCGTGGATAATTTCCAAGAGCGCTATTGGGCCTTCGATAATATTTCTCCCCTTGAGAAAAGCAGTTTGGCTCTTAAAGAATAACACGATGTGCTACCGGAGCCTACCTAGTGGCGTAAGCTTTTGCGCACAACTTGAAGGGCACGTTAATGAGAGTGATGGGACGGAACAGCTTAATGGCGCCCGCCCCTTTAACCATAGGGATCAGACAAATAGCATCGTAATTGAGGCGGGCTAAGTCTACCGTGCCTAGGGCGAAGCTATTCATGATCGCATGAAATAAGTCTGTAAGGACAGGCCAGAACTTCTTGAAGAACTCAACCAGCCATCCGTCCGGACCTGGGGCCGTATCGTACTTCATATCAGCAAGAGCCTTGTCAATTTCTTGTGGCAGGAAAGATAAAATGCGAGGGCATCGTTTTCTTGCTGAGATACTTTCTCCGTAGGATCCCACAAATCCTACCGGAGGCTGAGTCGTTTCTCTTCGGCCGTTCCCAACAGCCCAATGAAGAAATCGTAGATATGACTCACAATTTCACTTTGGGTCACTAAGAGCCGGTTCTCTGATGCAGTCTCAGAATAGAGCCCTTGCGCTTCCGGCCGTTGGCGTAAGCATGGAAGTAGCCGGTATTAGCATCGCCTTTCGTGACCCACTTGACACCGCTCCTACGGCGCCAATATTCCTCCTCAGCTCTCAGGATAGCCAAGACTTGATTTTTTGGAGAATATCTATGCTCCCATTTTCTCTCCGGAAAAAGGTCTGGCGTCAGCCTGCGCATCAAGTATCACGACTTCCTCAACTAGTCGTTCCCTTTCCCTTTTAGATTCCCTGCCATGGTTAGGCCCCCAACCCCGAAGGAAGGCCCGCAAGATCGCAGCTGCGGAGGACCAAAAATCTACGGGTCCTCGTTGATGCCCAAGTCGATTCCCTATCAGGGCCCAGCAGTCAGAGACCAATTGGGTGAATCTCTCGGCCTCGAACCAAGCAGTCTCGAAGAGGAATCTTCTACTGCGACGCACACTCTCCTCCCCAGATGAGAGAATTAGAGGGACCTGGTCGGAACCAATGCGCGTCTCAGCAACTAGGGTACATAAGGGAAAGAGCACCTCCCAATCGCTAGTACAGAAAACACGATCGAGGACACAACGGACAGGCGCACACTGATTGTTAGTCCACGTGAATCTCGCACCTGTCCTCGCAATTTCACGCAGCGCGGCAGCCGCGATCGCATTATTGAAAAGGGACACCCTTGCCCAGTCAATGTGGCCGTTGTTTTTGTCCGCCCCCGAGCGGATCAAATTAAAATATCCACCAACTACTAGTGGCAGATTAGCCACTCTTTCGGCCCCAACCAGGGTCGTGATCTCCCCCAAGAAAGACGCCGACCTTGCATGGTCAGCTGGCCCATAAATGCTCACAATCACCCAAGTAACACCAGAGACACGATCACGAACAGTTGCAGCGATAAAGAAAACACCAGGCTCCCACAAGATTACATCACAAATATCACGATTACAACCCATAAGGAGACCACCCGAATGGCCAGAGGAGGGGGTCCAGAACCAATTGAAACGTTGCGGGGTCGTACGCGAGGAGATCTCTATATGTGAAGTCGGCTTTGATCGTTTTCTGCAACACTACAAAATCGATATGCTCTTTGGCCATATACTCTCTAAGTTGCATCCGCCGCCCCCCAAGGCCGCATCTGCGGATATTCCAGAATATATAACGCATTATAAGATACGATTGCAAAGACGAACTCCACGGGAGCTCACTGCTTTGGCCGCTCTCTTCCGTGCCGGCACCCGGTTGGAAGAAGGGACGTCCAAGGCTACCTTTCTAGTACATGTCTTCATTTATTGCTTTGTAGACTCATTTTGTATTGGGAACCACTATATGATGATAACATATTATGTTACTCTATTTGTCTCTCTCCTCTTTAATTACATGACACGTCATCTTTTTTCTTATGTGTCATCTATGTTACTACTTATGTTACTTCCACTATAACCAGCCTAAGGTGCAGGGACTGTGCATAGTACAGATAAGGAAGGCACCGGTGTGAACGCTACGCTGCACCCAAAGGAACCCTGAGATCATGCGTCGTTAATAAATAGCAAAGATCTGATGGGGCTGCGTGCGGTTGACGCGCGTTTAAACTCAGTCGGTTGTTTTCAAACGTTTTTTAAGATTGTTTGGAAAATGAAATAGAGAGTATGCAATACGGTGCCTATGCTGCTAGAACCGGAAGAAATTTTTGGAACCCTAAATTTTATTTACACTATAATTCCGAGCCGACGGTCTCCTCTATACTTTAGGGCGTGTTTGGTTGCCCAGGTTACATTTAGCTGCATCGCATCCAGCATGCTGGTTGAGTGTGGCCTGGCTAGGCTAATGCAATGGTAAACACAGATGTGTGTTTGGTTGCTTGTGTGAGATGGGACTGGCTAAGCTGAATATGGATTTGGTAGGTCGTATGAGGTGTCACGGGTTGAGCTAGTTGTTGTTTGGTAAACCAGTCATACTGCTTGGAGCAAACTGGGAAGCATGTCTCTCTTGGATAAAATTAACAGGCAATCTTCGTTTACAAATACAACAAATACACAGGCAATCATTTAATCATGTACGTCGTCGATGACCAGGGACATCCGCCACAGTACTACTCAATGACAAACAATGTTAGATTCAGATCACAATGGATACTAGAATGTAGCTGATCAAATTGTCTGAACTTGCTACCGAAAAGAACCGAGTATTGCTGTTGCCATTCCCTGAACTTGCTACCGCCGCCGTCATGAGATTCAGATCGCGCGACGCTCGCGTCACCTCGTCTTCCCGTAACCACATCCTCCGGTGTAGGGCGCTTCTTCCCGCTGACCAGCGTCCCCCACTGTCATGGGATCCAGACGCGACGAGCCTCACTGCGGGATCCACTCGCCGACGCTCGACGTCGAGCACGCCCAGCCCGGCCTCAACAGCATATGGTCCGGCGAGGATGAGGAGGCAGCAGCGGCGGCGGCGAGAATGAAGAGGCAGCGACGGCAGCAAGGATGAGGAGGCGGCGGCGCGGCGAATCTGAGGCCGGGCGGAGGGGACGGGAGGAGGAGCAATGAGAGGACGGGGCGAGCAAATGCGGAAGTTATGGCTTGGGGGTTCGCGACCCCTCGCATGAATCAGCACGCGTTTTGCAGGGGCGGGTGCAGGCGTTGTGCCAGCTCGTGCATGCATCCGAGGAACGGCGGAATCGGGCGTAGCTCTCAGCCTGGCTGAGACGGTACTTTTTGCATCAGTTGGGCCAGGTCCCGATGGTCCTGCAGTTTACCAAACAAGCTGAAAGTTGCATCTAAGATGTCATGCAGGTGCAGCGCGGGCAACCAAACACACCCTTAGCGACCACTTTCATGCCAAGATGCAGCAGCAAGATCCCTCCTTCCGAGTTTATCACCCTTTTTTAGTTGGCGATGGCATCACACTCCACACATCACATGGACTTGTTGGTACTAAGGCCAAATCCATCGCACGACCCCAGACGGACGTCTGTTTTGCCTGGATTTGTCCGTGTGGGTAGGGCAATGGGGTCGTGTTCGTGCAGTTTCTGGGATGTGGTTCCCGTGCGCCCAACGCGCGAACGCATCTCGGCCGCATACTGTACACGTACATTTTTCTTTGCAAGCCCTTAATTTTTTTCATCATTCATTTTTTATACATGGGAATACATCACCAAATTTTGACTAGAAAAGTAAAACCAAAGAAAACAAGAACCACAAAAATACATTTTAGAAGATATCCAACTTTCATAACTGCTCCTGTAAGTTGAATTAGTGCGTTCTCGATGCATTCATTGTTGATCTGCGGAGGAGGCTCGATCTTGCGTGCTTCTTTCTTCTTCGAGTCTAAAAAAGTAGAGGTTGCTTCCTCACATCTAGTCTCATGTCTAGCCTCTATTCTAGCAACAAGTACACTAGTCTCAGCTCTAGCCTCTATACTAGCTAAAAGTGCACGAACATCTACTAAATTGCGCTCTATCAATATATTGATGTACTCTTCTTCCCAATACCAAAACTTGCATCCATGCTACACAATAAAATTTTAAGTTAGCACAACTAGTCAAATCCAAAAGCACAACCGAAGCTAAAAATAACACCTACCCCATCGTTGAAGCACTTGATAAACACCCATCCGAGATGTTCCGGCGTTGTAGACACGCGGCGCACGACCTTCTTTGGGCAGTGGTCGCACTTAATGAGTGGCAACGGTGCGCCGACGAGATTTTGGGCTAGCACCGAGCCCGGTCGACCGCCTTTCGTGTATCTGTCGGCGGCCCACCGACGGTGTAGATCCAAGCGGCTAGAGGAGGAGCCACTACATGCATGCGGCCTTACGGCATTGCCAGGGCCTTCCTGCCCGGTGCCCGGCCAGTCCATGGTGCAGCGCGGCCTCCCACAGCCGGGCGAGCTCAAGACCGACCGGATCCGCCCTAAATCAGGCCGTCGGGTGCGCAAATCAGGTGGCCCTGGTTGGGTAGCTCGAGGGTGCCGAGGGGAAGGGGTTGGGTAAGCGCGTGTCCGAGCTGCACAGCTGCAATGGCAGCGGCGGCGGCGAGGGGAAGAGTGGAGAAGAGTGGAGAAGAGTAGAGAAGAGTGGAGGGGGTGCGGCCGGAGGGAGGGAGGGGGCGGATAGAAAAAGGCATCCCTGTGCCACCGACGGGCGGTCCAAGGGAGGACACGCGCACACGGCCCGCCCGTCCGCGTGTTGTCCGTTTCACCCCAAAAGCGGCGCAAAATTGGGACGGGATGGGTCGAAAGCGGACAGAAAATAGGCAAAAGTCCATTTGCGCCCGCGCACTGGGCCATCTAGTTCGTTTGTTTTACCCCAAACGTACGCACCCGGACAGGATGGGGTCGCGCGCTGAAATTAGCCTAACGCTTCGTTTGGATGTCTCCACTGGGGAGCTCCATATTGTATTGGCCTGAATTCCAAATCAGTGAGGAAACTGAAATGGCACGAATGCGAATTCACCTGTTTGGTTGTCCAGTGAATTGGCCCTTGAAATGCCTCTGAGATTTCAATACCAAATCATGTTTAGATTACAAACTTTGGAATTGTATAGCTACATTACCTTACCAGGTTATACCTTGCCCTACATGACTCAAAAATGTAATCTGAATACAAATGAATATATAGCAATGAAAATAAATAAATATTCTAGAAATACATCAGGAAAAGCGAAATCAACAAAACTTTCCTGATCTGCACAGTAGACAAAACTGAAAAAATTAAAAATGATGCAAAGACAGAGGGATTTTCAGGATTTGGAGGGGTTTGACAAGAAGATCTAGGCCGTAGCCATGGATCCATGGTGGAGCAGTGTTGTGGCTGCACAAAAAGAGGAGCAGCTCGTACATAATGGTGGAGTGTTGTATAGAAAGAAGCTGCAGCTCATAGAGAAAGGAGGACTTGAACCCGGCAACATAGGCAAGGACGAAGGCCACACGTGGCTAGAAGGGCGGAGCTGACGACGGGGCGCGCCGGTCCTGGGCCGCCGTCGACCTCCATGGCGGGGCGCAGCACAGGGCGACGGGAGATGGCGAGGGGGCGACGGGAAATGGGATGGAGAAGAGGGGAAGGGCGGGCCTGCGCCGCCGCCGGCCGCCGTGGTGGTCGCCGCCGCCACCTGCTGCTAGGTCGCCGCCGCCACGACCTAGGTCAGCGCTCGAGTTTGCCCCTCCCGTTCCCCTTCGCTGCCTTCTATTTCTCTTTCGTGGGCTGAAGCGGTAAGTTTTGCAGGTGACACCGAAATCGGGCCAATTCGGAGCGCCACCCTTCCGAAACGTGGGAGGAAGATTTTCACGGAGCGAAAACGGGCCTGAATTGCTCTTTCATTTCCAATACAAATTCAATGTCCATCCAAACGTCCGTATTGACCCCAGATGATTACCAAATCCATTTTCCAGGCTTCAATAGAGACATCCAAACATAGTGTAAGGATAAGACATTTCATTGCCAACAGCAGGGAGAGAGAGCAGCGATAGCGCGGACGAGCTGGCGTGCTCCCGTTTCGTGGACCAATGCTATGGCTCGCAGGTGCTGTGAGCATTAATTGATCGAGGGAACACAGTTGTCGAACGAAAATGTGTGGTAGCACATTACAAATACTGGGACCGTACCGTATACCGGCGCGACGGCGTCCTGTGTTGGCGTTACCGCGGCCGGCACCCTGTTCCGTGGGAACATGACGGAGAGGCCTGCAACCTGCATGTACCGGCGACTGGGCAACAGCGTCGTGGAATGGGGCGAGGGAAAAAATGTGAAGGAAAAATTAAAACCAGATCCTGGCCGACGTGTTGGGTAGGTGCTATTCTCTACCATGCATGGACGTACCACTGTAGTTGGGCACGGTAGAGATGCAAGCAGACGGTGTTCGCGTGTCCGTGATGGTCCATGAACAGAAAATAAGGAAACTAACACTGTTATTATAATAATAAAAATTAGTGCGTTTTTTTTTCTTCGTGGGCGGTCGCTGGACGAAGGGATCTAATGGGCGATCCTCACTGATGGCCTGATGCACGCCTGGATCATTTTGTTTTGTGGTGTTGGTCAAAATTATAGTTAATTATTTACTCAGTTTCCCTAAAAAAATACTTCTTCCGTTTTGTATTACTTGTCTTAGATTCGTCAAGATCCGGACAAAGATTTCTCGCAAAAAAAAAGATCCTGACAAAGATGGGAGGGAGTAGTTTTTTTTTTAGGGCAAAAATTACTCAGTAGCTAAGAAAGTGAATGCCTAGCGGAGCATTGTGAGCTTCGGAATTATTGTTTCGACTTTCAAAACTAAACAGTTAATAATTAGGGCAAAAATAAACAGTCAAAAATAACGGCTGGGCTGGGCTGATTAGTTTTGGCTAGTTTCTGGCCCATTCTGAAGAAGGCAGGGAAGGCACGGTAGAGGATCCGGCTCCCCTCGATCAGCTTGTCGGCCGCGGATTCGGAGAAGTTTTTTTTTTTTTTTTTTTTTTTTTTTCGGATTCAGAGAAGTCAACAAGCAGGGACGACCCTCAGGCACAGCCTGGACAAAAGAGGTAATATGGTCGTGTAATTTCAAACTATTTGGATGCCGTGCTCGCAGCAATTGCAGCTTTGCCTATGAATACTACAAACTGAAATGTGTAGACGCTAACTGGAGTTGTCATCCTCGTGCTATGCGTTTGTCAGAAATAATGAACTGCATCTATTATGTGCAGGGTTCGTATTGCCCAGCACCTACAGGACGACCCCCCTGTGTTGGCACAGAAAATGACCCAAACTATCATAGTGCCTGGGTTGGGAGCAGCTTCGATTCGCTGGGGGAGGCATATGACCACTACAACATGTATTCTTGGGAAACCGAGTTTGGGATCAAGTATATATGGCAAGAGCAGGCAGAACATGGAACAGACCAAATGCATGCAACAGATTGTGTGTGGATACTCCCTGCCTATTTGAGTCGCCAATCAAAAAGATGGGAAACCTTGATGAACGTATTTGGGCCGGGGTGATTCCCTATAAATGCAGGCCATCGGAACAGAATATCTTCATGGTGATGTCGATGAAAGATTTCAACTCCACAAATAATTAAACCAACAAAAAAAGCTTGACACATAAATATAAACTCATCCAATTTCAATTCATTTTCACCGTTGGATTCCTCGTGTCAAGATCTTTGAAATTAGATCTCATGTTGATAGGTTTCGACGAAAAAGAATTCACGAAAAAAACCAGACGAAAAAACCGAACCAAGAGCATGTTTTTTTCCTTTCGGAAGTCGTTTTCGAGAGGCACGCCCGTGCCTCTCGTGGAAGCAAAACCGTGTCTCTTGCAAAAAAAAAAAAGAGAGAAAAGACGGTTCTTTTTTCGTTTTCAAGAGGCGCGGCCATGCCTCTAGCAAAAGCAAAACCGTGCCTCTCAATAAAGGAAAAATAAATAAAACACGTCTTCTTTCCGTTTCCGAGAGGCATAGTCATGCCTCTCATGAAAGCAAACCATGCCTCTTGTGGAAAAAAAATTATGCCTCTCACGAAAAAATCAGAAGAGAAAACACTTTTTTTTTCCGAGAGGCATGGCCGTGCCTCTCGCGGAAGCAAAACCATGTCTCTTAAGAAAGTAAAAAAGAAAATAAATAATTTTTTTCTCGCAAAAATAGTCAAATTTTTTTTTGTTGAAAAGCTAAAAAAGACCGTTGAAAAACAAAAAAGTTCAAAAAAACCCAGAAATCTTTACCTAATAATAATAAAGCAAAGTGTGTTTCGATCGTCCATCACGCTTTTTTTGCAAAAAAGCCCCTGCGATTTGCTGAAATCAACCCGCGGTACTACAGGAAACAAGTAAAAAAAATCTCTGCCGCCCTGCTAGAGTTCCATTGGCCCGCGCCCGCCCAGCTCCGCTCGCGCCACCGCCGGCCGCGCCGTCGCCCGCCTCCATGCCCGGTTTCTCCCGACGCGGAACTGGAGAACCTCCACTCGAGCAGGGCAGAGAGATGGCCGGCGATGGCTCCGCGGCCGAGCTGGGCCGAGGCAGCTGCGTGGCCCTCGCGGCGGACGAACGGGCGCTCCTCTCTGGCGTCCTCCTCCCGTCGGCAGGCGAGGCAGGAAGGCGGCAGATTCGAATATCGCGACCCAACCTCCCTACTACTCCAGCTTGCGCATGGCCGTGTGCGTCGTGGCCGGAGATGGAGACCCGGCTGCTGGACGGGAGGGAAGGCACAACCAGGGCCGGCTCTAGGGGTAGGCCACCTTGGCATGGGCCAAGGGCCCCGGTCTGGGGGGCCCATCATCAGATACATATAAGACTATACATCTATTTGGCTGGAAAAAAATGAATCAGTACAGGCCCAGCCCAACTACGGGAGAGGAAAAGGCACGACGCCTGGCATACTACATCGATCGATTCGATCGAGTGAATCGCATCTCGGCATCTGCGTCTGGTCCTGGTCGCCTCGGGGGCTCGTCCGCCTCCGCCTACTGCTCTCTCTGTCTCTCGAAGACTCGCACCGACTCCCAGCCGCCCGGCCGCCGGCTGCTGCAATCAGGTGGCCCTTTAATCCTTGATTCCGTGATTCCCGTCTTGATTTTCTTGGTACGGTTGAGTTTCTTGCTTTCTTGACGTAAACGTATTTATCTTTTCAGTTTCATCATCTTTCCAGTCGTATTGATCTTGATATTGTCATCAATGACTTTGCTTCTAGAAATGCCCGAAGAAGTTTTTTCGTGAAGAATTGAAGCATTATTGTCTATATGAATTAGAATTTGGATCTATTTAAGGTAATCAAACTAGCAGGGAATATTGTTTCTCATATTTAATATTTTGCTACTTTATTAGTCTTTCTTTCATGATATGAAGTCTGCGTGATTATCAATTTTTTATATGTTATACGTCTCAGAATAACAAAATATGATCGAATATGTGTACATATATATTACCTATAAGGGCCCTTTTTTCAACTTGGCCAAGGGCCCCGAAAAACATAGAGCCGGCCCTGGGCACAATAGTCGGAGAGCATGGCCGACGAGCTGCAGTCTGAGGCGCTCGGCTTGGAGGCGAGGTCGAGCTGGAGAGGGGAGAGAGCCCAACGAGCAGGGAGGCGGAGCACGCTTGCAGGTGTAGAGAGAGGGGGCGCTGGGAAGGGAGAGCTGGACGACAGGGGGCTTGCAAGCGAGAGGAGAGAGGAGAGAGGAATCGAGGAAGGCAAGCAGTGAGATCTCGGCCACATATTGGAGAGGAGCGGCCTGGGGCTTATCCCCTCGCGTGCGTGTGTCAGTGTGTGGTTGGGGTGCGTGCGTCGGTGCGTGTGTGGCTGGGTTGGCGTCGGGATGCCTGGCAGCCACCTGGGCCTTGGCGGTTTGGCCGGCTGGGCTGGATTTCTTTTTTATTTTGATCTAACTGCAGCTGAGACCAGCTGCGGCCAAAGCCAGGCGTCGATCACCCAACAGAAATTCTGACTGATCAGCCACCAGCACTACTCTACGTTTCCACCTCACATTTTTTCACTGCACCACCATGTGAAATCTCTGTGAATCTTGTCATCCGGTGTATGTGTGTGTGGATTTTTTTGGAGTGAACTAACCAGCTAACCACACTGCTTGGTAATAAAAAAAAAATTGTGCTAGCACATGCATTCACATCGTAGTTGCTCAATCCATACAAACTTAATCTGCTATCCGGTAATAAAATAAAAAAACAAACTCTAAAATAGTAGATTAAATAAAAACAAAATTCTATAAATTCTAAAAGAGTCCAAGCCCATTCCGCAGCCCATGACGACATGACGCCAACCAAATGCCACCACCGCAATGGCAAGCGCAAGTTAGCAGAAGTCGTCGTTCACGACATTCAAGCGACACACCAAAGAGCGCAATGCCGCGTTGCACGTGCCATTGCACCTATTGTAATGCAGGTTGCTCACGTGGATGATGCGCCAGTCGTCATACAAGCTATCAAGCCCGCCGACGGATGCTCAATGGGACGTACACGCCGACCGAGGAAATGCCTTCGATGGATGAGATGTTCGAGGCCATTCGATCTGCAACGTTAACATCCATGTGGTCCCTACCTTTGATGGTGAGCCATCTACATTGATTCACATACATTTATCACATGCACCATCAACTTAGGTGGGAAGAAGGGCAAGAAGCAAAGACAGTCTTGAGCAATGCTTATTGGGGCTTATGATAAATTATCTTCTTCCGTTGCAACGCACGGGCATGTTTGCTAGTAACATCTAAAAAGCAGAAAACACGTGTGAAACAATAAAAATAAAAAATAAAATTTGAAAGGAGTGCTCGGGACGCAACACGTAATGGCCATCGCAAGTGATCGTTGACAGGCTTCCGAAGATGTGCTCGTCAACTAGTTGCTCTCCGGAGTATGGGGATCCGCTCGTAGATGCTCCAAATCTCTTTCATAAACTAGGTTATGAATTGTCCGCGAATGCTGCCTCGGTGCATTTGACCTGTCACCCCATGCTTTGTGTCAGCGGTGCACCTTTGGTGCATCTCCTTCGTGTTTAGCAAGTTGGTGTGGCTCCAGGATTACCAACTTTGACTACCATTTCACGCATGAGGAGATCGAGTAGAGTGTGACGTGTTTTAACGAACAGAATGTAAATGACAGGTGATTCTGTTTTGTAATCCTCCTGCACGCGTGTCAGCATGGCCGGCAAGTGTGGACGCAAAGGAGATGAGCCCACCCGACACCGCCTCGCTCGTGAGTCTTTTTTTTTTTAGGATAAAATACAGTATCCTATAAGAGCATATAGACCCTTATTTTAGTGATCTAAACGCTCTTATTTTTGTTTACAGAGAAAGTACATAACTAGCATGGTGAATTTTTGCATTTGTTTATTAATTTTCTTTATCACATCAAATTATTTGGGCTTATCTACTATTATTATGTGTAGCTACATAACCTCTAAAGGGCTTTTAATCACTCTATCAACAGACATGTCCGTGCATCTATGTTTTTTTTTTAATAAGAGAAAAGGCGTCAGTCGGTTTAAGGGCGAGCAATACTGAGATTATAAATTTTTAAATTGGTCATTTCGGCGATCCATAGCAATAAAAATATTGCCCGACAGCATGTAGGCATCACCCACAAAATGAAAATGACTGAAATGTCACACATCACAATGTAAGGAGACTAAACCATCAAATATACATGCATACCATCGTTTTTCATGCTTACATGTATTTGTACTTATAAGTTGAACAACAATGTGCGTGTGTTCGTGTGCGTGTGTTTGTGCACGCGCGCAGAGATTGCTATTGGAAAGAACAAATTCTGTAAGTTGAACAACAAGGGAAGATGCATCATGGAAGTGCGTTCCTATGTAGAGTGCACTTACCGTTTGCCCTGGTGGAGCAAAAGAACCACACCACCCTCCAGCTTATCACCCTACTAGGTGTTGGAATTTGCTAGTGGGCTTTTGGCCCAAAGCCCAATTAAAATTCTGAAATTCTCTTGGCCCATTCATGCACACATATGAGTGGAGTGAGTGAGGCTAAAGTTTAGTCCCACCTCATAAGTTGAGAGAGAGTTGCACCTCTTTATAAGGTGAGCTCTTCTACCACATATATGAACATGAGAAGAGGAGACCTACACGCGCGCTCCTCCTCCTCGCCTCGCCTCGCCTCCTACCCGGCCCGCACTATATAGTCAGGCAGACGTCTACCCTAGCCGCCGCCGCTTCGTATGGTTTCTCACCAGCGCTCCAGATCATTGCGCCGCCAAGCAAGTCTTTTCCATCCCTCCTTTCGGCGTGCACGGGAGAAGGGACAGCAGGCCTCGGAACCCGCCTCTCGTGATCCCTGACGGGAGAGGCGATCAGGTTTTGGGGAGCGACTTTTCATGCGATCGCTGCTAACGACGACTTCTTCCCGACCTCGGCAACCTCATCCTCGACGACATGGGCGATAACGTCGACGCCGGGCGGTGCTGCTCCGCTACACCGTATGTGATTCTATCCTTCCTGTTCGAGATCGTGGTAGAATTCATGTTTCTAGTATGTGCCCTAGATGTGATCTGTTCATCTCCTATGCTAGTTCGCATGATTAGTTTAATCTCTGCTATTGCTGTCATGATCTATTTCCTATTTATTCGGATTAAATCTCGTAGTAATTTGCTCATATTTCCAACAATCCAAAAACCTGATTATAGGCAATTTACTCCGAGTGGTTTTCTCTTGATCTGAAGCCGCTTTGCCTTTAAGGGGCGCAATATAAGAGGTGGCGACGAGAGCAGTCTACTGGTTTCAGACCATGGGCTGCTATGACGCCATTAAGGGCAAGCCTGAGGGCGATCTTAATCCAGCACAGCTGGAAGCTTTTGAGAAGATCGATACTCTCTTTAAAGGCGCTCTTCTGGGTGTTCTTGATGATTCCGTTGTGGATTCGTATATGTCGTTTGACAATGGCAAGGACATGTGGGCTGTGCTCGAGGCCAAGTTTGGTGCCTCGGACGCCGTGCCTCGGACGCCGGTAGCGAGTTGTACGTCATGGAGCAATTCTATGACTACAAGATGACTGATGAGCGCTCTGTTGTACAGCAGGCTCATGAGATACAGTCGCTCGCAAAAGAACTTGAGCACTTCAAGTGTGTGTTGCGGACAAATTTGTTGCCGGAGGCATTATTGCCAAGCTTCCACCTTCGTGGAACAATTTTGCTACTTCCTGAAACACAAAAGACAGGAGTTTTCCGTTACGGATCTCATTGGTACTCTTGATGTTGAAGAGAAGGCGAGAGCAAAAGACACACGTGCTCGAGTTCTGAGGGAGCTTCTAGTGCCCACATGGTACAGAAGAAGAACTTCCAGCCCAACAAGTTCAAAAACAACAAGAACAAAACTCAGGGCAAAGGCAAGTTTGATACAAAGAACAAGCCATCATATACTACCAACTTCAAGAAGAATTCTCATAAGAAGGGGAAGGGACTTTGCCATGTCTGCGGTGATCCTAATCACTGGGCTCCGAAGTGTCCTAACCGATTTGAGGAGAGCGAACATGAGAAGAGCGGCAAGTCCGCTAATGTTGTCATCGGTGATCTTGATATGAAGGAATCAGGGTGCGGTATTTTCCTATCATCCTTTCAGTATTTCAATCCCTGATTGGTTAATTGACACCGGTGCCAATGTACATGTTTGTGCTGACGCCTCCATGTTTTCTTCTTACCAGGCCACGGGGACTTCTCCCGTGCTGATGGGGAACGGGTCACATGCCATCGTTCGAGGTGTTGGTACGGTCGATCTAAAGTTTACTTCGGGGAAGACCGTGCGTCTGAAAAACGTTCATCATGTGCCGTCCATCAATAAAAATCTCGTTAGCGGTTCTCGTTTATGTCGAGATGGTTTTAAGTTGGTTTTTGAGTCCAATAAAGTTGTAATTTCCAAGTGTGGACAATTTGTTGGAAAAGGCTATGAGTGCGGAGGCTTGTTCCGCCTATCTTTGTCAGATATTTGCACTAAAGTTATTATTAATGTTTGCCACAACAATGAGTCTGATATTTGGCATTCACGACTTTGTCACATTAACTTTGGTTGCATGACGCGGCTAGCCAATCTGAATTTAATTCGAAAATCTCTCTGTCAAAGGCTCTAAGTGCCAAGTATGTGTGCAAGCTAAGCAACCTCGCAAGTCCCATAAGACTGCAGAGGCAAGAGACTTGGCACCACTAGAGCTTATACATTCTGATCTTTGTGAGATGAATGGCGTGTTGACAAAAGGTGGAAAGAGATATTTCATGACGTTGATTGATGACTCCACTAGATATTGTTATGTGTATCTTCTGAAATCAAAAGATGAGGCTTTAACTTTCTTCAAAAACTATAAAGCTGAGGCAGAGAACCAACTTGATCGAAAAATTAAGCGGCTTAGGTCCGATCGTGGTGGAGAGTATTTTTCCAATGAATTTGATCTGTTTTGTGCGGAACATGGTATAATCCATGAGAGGACGCCTCCTACTCACCTCAGTCTAATGGGGTGGCCGAAAGAAAGAACCGAACTCTAACTGATTTGGTTAACGCCATGTTAGACACATCGGGTCTTTCCAAGGAATGGTGGGGGGAGGCGCTAATGACCGCGTGTCATGTCCTAAACCGAGTTCCCACAAAGCATAAGACCATGACTCCATTTGAGGAATGGGAAAGGAAAAGGTTGAAACTCTCTTACCTACGTTCTTGGGGTTGTTTGGCAAAAGTTAATATACCAATTCCCAAGAAGCGCAAGCTTGGACCAAAAACCGTGGATTGTGTTCTTCAGGCTATGCTTTTCATAGCATTGGCTATAGATTTTGATAATAAAATCTGAGGTATCCGACATGCATGTTGGTACGATTATGGAGTCTAATGATGCAACTTTCTTTGAGGACATATTTCCTATGAAGGATATGTCAAGTTCATCAAATCAGGAGATACCTATTCCATCTAGTGAGGAACTCACTGTAATTCCTGAACCCACCATTGCGATGGAACACGTTGAGAATCCAGTTGAGGTGACAATGAAAGAGACGAGAGGACTGCAAAGTCCTTTGGTGATGATTTCATTGTGTACCTTGTGGATGACACACCCAGGACTATTTGAAGCCTATGCATCTCCGATGTCGACTATGGAAGAAAGCTGTTAAATGGCGAGATGGATTCCATCTTAGCTAACGGAACACGGGAGATCACTGACCGTCCTTATGGGTGCAAACCTGTAGGATGTAAGTGGGTGTTCAAGAAGAAGCTTAGACCTGATGGTACGATTGAAAAGTACAAGGCACGGCTTGTGGCTAAGGGTTATACCAGAAAGAAGGTGAAGACTTCTTTGATACTTACTCACCCGTGGCTAGACTGACCACAATTCGGGTGCTACTATCACTGGCTGCCTCACATGGTCTTCTCGTTCATCAAATGGACGTTAAGACGGCTTTCCTCAATGGAGAGTTGAAGGAGGAAATTTACATGGATCAGCCAGATGGTTTTGTAGTACCTGGTCAGGAAGGAAAGGTGTGCAAGTTGTTAAAGTCTTTATATGGCCTTAAGCAAGCTCCTAAGGAGTGGCATGAGAAGTTTGAAAGAACATTAACTGCTGCTGGCTTTGTAGTAAACGATGGTGACAAGTGCGTGTACTATCGCTATGGTGGGGGCGAAGGAGTTATTCTTTGTCTGTATGTCGACGACATATTTATCTTTGGAACCAAACTTGATTTAATCAAGTAGGTTAAGGATTTCTTATCTCGCTGTTTTGAGATGAAGGATCTAGGAGTAGCTGATGTTATCTTAAACATCAAGTTGTTGAGAGATGAGAATGGTGGGATCACACTGCTTCGGTCTCACTATGTGGAAAAGGTCTTGAGTCGTTTTGGGTATAGCGACTGCACGCCTTCTCCAACTCCATATGATGCTAGTGTGTTGCTTCGAAAGAATCGACGGATTGCTAGAGATCAAGCGAGGTATTCTCAGATTATTGGCTCGCTTATGTATTTGGCGAGTGCCACGAGGGCTGACATCTCCTTTGCTGTGAGCAAGCTGAGTCGGTTTGTGTCAAAACCGGAGATGATCATTGGCGGCGCTTGAGAGAGTTATGCGCTACTTGAAGGGCATTGCGAGCTATGGGATTCACTACACGGGTATCCAAGGGTACTGGAGGGTTATAGTGACTCGAGCTGGATATCGATCTTGATGAGATTAAGGCCACAAGTGGTTATGTTTTTACACTTGGTGGTGGCGCTGTTTCTGGAAGTCTTGCAAGCAGACCATCTTAACGAGGTCAACTATGGAAGCAGAACTCACAGCATTAGACACCGCCTTTGTTGAAGCAAAGTGGCCGTGAGCTATTGATGGACTTACCTATGGTTGAAAAACCAATACCCCCTATCCTGATGAACTGTGATAATCAAACTGTGATCGTCAAGATAAACAGTTCTAAGGACAATATGAAGTCCTCAAGGCATGTGAAGAGGAGATTAAAATCTGTCAGGAAACTGAGGAACTCCGGAGTTACACTAGTAGAAAAAGGGTCAAACGTGAAGCACATTAGTGCCGGTTTGTATAAGAGCCGACACAAATGTATACATTAGTGCCGGTTCCAACGGCTAGCCTTTAGCACCGGTTCGTGGCTAACCTTTAGCACCGGTTCGTGCCACGAACCGTACGAATGAGGGTGGTGGCAGGATGTTGTCGGTCTGGGCCCCTCCGGCACCTTTAGTACCGGTTCGTGCCACGAACCGGTACTATAGGTCCTCCTGCATATAAACCCTTCGTCCAGCTCGCTCTGTTCTTCCCCCTTTCCCCTCTCCTCTCCTCTCTGTTCTTCCTCTTCTCCCCTCGAGCTCATCACACATTTTGCCCAAAATTTGTCAAGATTTGAAGGCCCCCATCCATTCAAGTGATCACAAAGGTTAGCAACTTTGTCCTTTCATCTCTCATTGCTAGATTAGCTCTTGCATTGGTTCATATAATTATTAATTTGTGAGTTTAGTAATTTGGGAGGAAATATATATATGTGCTAGTATTTGATTTATATGCAATTTGAGGTCAAAATAACACTTAGTTTGCATATGTAGGTGTGGTTTACTTAGTGCCTTCTAAATCTCTGTGGTAACCACCGTCGATCGCCCTTTTACCGTCCGTCGCCGGCACCACCTTGTGGTGAGCCTCTTGTTCATGAAATTTTATATAAAAAATTGATGTTTCTGTGATTTGGATATATAGTTACTCGTATAATAATTATCTTACTCGTACGTTGTTTGTTATGCATAGTGCCATGGTTTTGATATCCGTCCCCGTCGGCCCTCGTCCTTGTTATGATTCGGATGTGGTATATTCTCTTTTAAAACTATTTGTTGCATTTCGTGTTTATGACAAATTATGCCCATCAAGTTGACATAGATATTTTTATCTAGGAGGTATGTGAACCGGAAATTCCAACCGACCCTATTGTCGAGAGGTTAAATTTAGTTGAAAGAGAAAACAAGTACTAGAAAGAAAAATTGAAAAGAATTGAGGGGGAGAAGATGGAATTGGAGTTGCATGTTGCCGATGTCGTCGATGATCACAAGATCAAGATGGAGAAAATGCGCTTGAAGATTAGAAAGATTAGAAAATATGCCATCGATAGTGAGGCTTGGTATCATTATGTTGTTGGATCAATTGTTCCCTTAGTTACGATCTTGATCGCATTTGTTGTTGCATTTAAATGCTTTAGCTAGAGAGTTATTTGTTTGTTGCATTTAAGTGTTGTACGAACTTTATGTATGAACTTGTATTAATTTGGTCTATTCGGTGCTGTGTAATGAAGATGAGCGGCAATGGATGTCGATGACCGATGCTCTCCCAGTTCGTTGAGGCGTGCATACTTTTCTGCTTGCGGCTGAGGCAAACAAGCGGGCGGATGGTTTTATGCCTTGTCCATGTGCTGGCTGTAAGAATGGTCGCAATTACTCTCGTCAAGAACCATTCCGTCCACTGTTTGAGTCCGGTTTCATGCCCCACTATAATGTTTGGACCAAGCACGGAGAAAGAGGGGTTATGATGGAAGACAATGAAGAAGAAAAGGACGACGACAGCTATCCGGCCATGGGTTCCCTGAATACGATGATACAACAATGGGGAAGAAGCTGAGGCGGTAATGCGGGAAGAAGCTGGGCGGCAATGCGGGAAGAAGCTGAAGAAGAGGCATCGATGAGCCCGTTGATGATCTAGGTCGGGCCATTGCCGATGCAAAGAGAAACTGCGCAAGTGATTTGGAGAAGAAGAAGTTGCAGCGCATGTTAGAGGATCACAAAAATTGTTGTACCCGAATTGCGTGGGTGACAAGAAAAAGCTGGGCACCACACTGGAATTGCTGCAATGGAAGGCAGAGAATGGTGTATCGACAAGGGATTTGGAAAGTTCTGGTAATGATAAAGGATATGCTTCCAAGGACAACGAATTGCCCGAGAGTACGTCTGAAGCAAAGAAGGCTGTCTTCCCTCTAGGGTTAGAGGTGCGAAGATACATGCATGCCCTAATGATTGCATCCTCTACCGCGGTGAGTACGAGGATTTGAGCGCTTGCCGGTATGTGGTGCATTGCGCTATAAGATCAGCCGCAATGAGCATGGTGATGTCGAGGGCGAGCGCCCCAGGAAGAAGATTTCTGCCAAGGTGATGTGGTATTCTCCTATAATACCACGGTTGAACCGTTTGTTCCAAAACAAAGAGCATGCCAAGGCGATGTGATGGCACTGAGAAGACCGTAAGAAAGACGGAAAGTTGAGAGTACCGGTGACGGGTCGTGATGGAGAAAAATTGAAAGAAAGTACGGGAAGGAGTTTGCGGATGGCGCAAGGAGCGTATGGTTTGGTCTAAGCGCAGATGGCATTAATCCTTTTGGGGAGCGAGCAGCAACCATAGCACCTGGCCTGTGACTCTATGTTTGTATAACCTTCCACCTTGGTTGTGCATGAAGCGGAAGTTCATTATGATGCCGTGCTCATCCAAGGCCCTAAGCAACCCGCAACGACATTGATGTGTACCTAAGGCCATTAGTTGAAGAACTCTTACAACTGTGGAATGGAACAGGTGTGCGTCGTGGGATGAGCACATGGGGAAGAATTTGACCTAAAGGCGTTGCTGTTCGTGACCATCAATGATTGGCCTGCTCTCGGTAACCTTTCGTGACAGACAAACAAGGGATACCGCGGATGCACGCACTGTTTGGATGATACCGATAGTATATATTTGAATAGTTGTATGAAGAATGTGTACCAGGACATCGTCAATTTCTTCCGAGCAGGCATCCGTAAGAAAGAAAGGCAAGCATTTCAAAGGTGAGGCGGATCACGGACGAAGCCTCGCCACCGTCTTGGTGCTGATGTACATGATATGGTCAAGGATTTGAAGGTGATATTTGGAAAGGGTCTGGCGGACAACCTGTTCCAAAGGACGGCTGACGGACGCGCACCCATGTGGAAAAAGAAATCTATATTTTGGGACCTGCCATATTGGAAAGACCTAGAGGTCCGCTCCGCAATCGACGTGATGCACGTGACGAAGAATCTTTGCGTGACCCTGCTTGGCTTCTTGGGCGTGTATGGGAAGACAAAAGATACACCTGAGGCACGGGAGGACCAGCAACGTATGCACAGAGAAGACGCCATATATCTGGGTCATGCAAGCTACGCTCTTACCAAAGAAGAGAAGGAAATCTTCTTTGAATGCCTGCTCAGTATTAAGGTACCGTCGGCTTCGCTTCGTCGAATATAAAGGAATAATAAACATGGCAGAGAAAAAGTTCCGAACCTAAAGTCTCATGACTGCCACGTGATTATGACGCAAGCGCTTCCGGTTGCATTGAGGGGCTTCTACCGGAAAAGCGTTCGATTAGCCATTGTGAAGCTATGTGCATTTCTCAATGCAATCTCTCGAAGGTAATCGATCCAGAAATCATACCAAGGTTCTGAATGATTTGGTGCAATGTCTTGTCAGTTTCGAGTTGGTGTTCCCACCATCCTTCTTCAACATCATGGACGCACGTCCTAGTTCACCTATCGAAGAGATTAACGTTTTGGGTCCTATATTTCTACACAATATGTTCCCCTTTGAGAGGTTCATGGGAGTCTTAAAGAAATATGTTCATAACCGTGCTAGGCCAGAAGGAAGCATCTCCAAGGGCCATCAAAATGAGGAGGTCATTGAGTTTTGTATTGACTTTATTCCTGACCTTAAGCCGATTGGTGTTCCTGAATCGCGGCATAAGGGCAGACTGGATGGAAAAGGCACGCTAGGAGGGGAACAAATAATATGTATGGACGGACATTCTCTCACTGAAGCACACTACATAGTTCTATAGAATTCCGCTTTGGTGGCTTCGTATATGGATGAACACAAGAATTTGCTACGCTCCAAACACCCGGAGCGGTCTGATGACTGGATTACACGTGAACAAACCAGGAGTTTCGCCAGCTGGTTGCAGACACGTACCATGCATGACACCTCTATTGAAGATGACCTGTACTTGCTGTCCCAGTTACCATCTTCGAATATAATGACTTTCAAAGTGCGAGATAAATGGTAATACATTTTACACGATCGCCCAAGATAAGAAGAGCACCAACCAAAACAGTGGTGTCCGCTTTGATGCAGAAACCAAGGCGGAAAGGAAACATATTATGGTTATATACAGGACCTATGGGAACTTGACTATCGACGTGGTTTAAAGGTCCCTTTGTTTGGTGCAAATGGGTCAATATGACACGAGGCGGGTAACGGAAGACCCGAGTACGGAGTGACAACAGTGGATCTCAACAATCTTGCGTATGCAGACGAACCATTCGTCCTAGCCAATGATGTGGCACAGGTTTTCTATGTGAAGGACATGTCTACCAAGCCAAGAAAAAGAAAAGATAAGGAAGCGAATGCATCGTACGATGAGCCAAAGCGGCACATAGTTCTTTTTGGGAAGAGAAACATCGTGGGAGTGGATGACAAGACAGACAAGTCAGAAGATTATGAAAAGTTTGATGAAATTTCTCCATTCACAGTGAATATTGACCCGAGCATCCCGTTAAATGATGAAGATTTTCCATGGTTACGGTGCAAAGGGACACACGCGAAGAAAAAGTTTCACACCCAAAGATCTGGGATGTGATCGGCTTCACTATTATCACTTTCTTCGTGTTTCACACCCGAGGGGAATCTCTGTAATAGTTAGGGTAGTTATCTGTTTTGGCATTTGAAGCGAAGAAATTTTATGTGCAAACAAATTCTTTCATGCCTTTACTGATTTTTAAAGTTAAATTATTCACAAACTAGTGATTCACACTAATTTCAAATAATTCAAAATTTAAACTATTCAAATTTGAAAACTACGGGCACTAACAGAATGTTTGTAATTTTTTGTACGTAAAGCAAAAATATTCACAAAGAAACTCTAAATACACAAAAAAAACAACACAAAAATAAATAAAGCAAAAAAAAGCCCGCCTACTAGGCCGTAGCAGCCTGCATATGACTAGAAACCCAAACTGTGTTGGGCAGGATGCAGGCCATAAAGGCCAAGTGGGCCAACAGGCAGCAAAGAACACGAGGCCCAGAGGCCTGCTTTTGAGAGGAGCTCGAGAGAGCGACCGCACGGGTAAACCAGTGCGGTCGCCTCTCGGCTAGCGAGGTGGGACTAAACTTCAAGATCAAGACTGCGCCAGCAAGACACCCTTTAGTTCGGGTGGTGGCACAAACCGGTACTAAAGGGGGGGCCTTTAGTACCGGTTTGTGCCACCACCCGGTACTAAAGGGGGTCGCTTCCCGCTGCTTGGGCTGGCCAAAACAGACCTTTAGTACCGGTTGGTGGCTCCTATCGATATATACAACACTTCGAAAAATTTCATTCTCACTCTGTTTCTTCCTCTGTTTCCCCATTGAACCGCCCGCCCCGATCGATCGACGCCGTCACCGACCCCGTCGCCGTCGCCGCCCCCGTCCCCGTCCCCATCACCGCCCTCGTCTCCGTCGCCGCCCTCGTCGCCGTCGCCGCCCTTGTCCCCGTCGCCGCCCTCGGCTCCGTCGCCGCCGGGCCCTTCCCCATCGCGCCGTCCCTGCATCACCGCCCAAGCGTCACGCCTGCCCGTCGCTGCCCCGGCCGTCGCCTGCCGTCGCCGTCGCCCTGCTGTGAGCTCTCCCCTCTAACCCCTCTCTCGCCCAGCGGCCACCATGGGCGCCGCCCCCCGAGCCCATACACACACACACAAGCATGATGAACACACACACATACACGTATATATTTAATTAGTTTAGATTTTGTATGTTTAATTAGTTTAGATTTTTTAGATTATTGTTTTTTCACTAGTATATATGTATGAATGCATGTTAGATGGATATAATTAGTGTTTAGTTAGTATGGAATTTTTTTATATAATGTTGTTTTTCTGTTTTTTAATGGATGTATAGAAATTGTTTTTTAATTAGTTTAGATTTTGTATGTTTAATTAGTTTAGATTTTTTAGATTATTGTTTTTTATGTTTTATATAATGTTGACACAGACTATGAGCGCCACATCAGGAAGTTAAATCGAGCACGTCTACGTAGGGAGGCGAGCTCGGGATCGAGCAAACAAGAAGCAGTTGTCAAAAAATGCGGGAAAACCATTCCCCAGCTGGGAGAACAGGCGGCGCAATCGATCCCCTCGCTTGTTGTGGCAACAACACGTAACAGTACGCGCGCCCAATATTATTGTGGGCAAACAGTTTACGTTCCTGAGGTGGGAAATATGGTAATAACGGAGGACCATATAATGCAGGCTGAAGTTCTCAAAATCACTGTTGGACAACTCCTCGAGATCGAGCCCATGCCTATGCTTAGAGAGGATGAAATAAAACGGAAATATGTCCGGGGCCAACCTTTGGTCCATCCAGACAAGGTCAAGAACCTCCCAACGAGAATGTATGAATTGCATCAATGGTACATGAACATTACCAAGATTTCTGATCGAGTGTCCTTCATGGTGAATGTCAAGGAGGAGCATTACTTCCATGAGAAAGCTTTGTCCGTTGAGTATTCTGAACTGTTTCAGTTATACAATCAAGATGCACTCGACAAATCTATCGTCAGTTGCTATTGTCTGTAAGTGATTTCTTTCTGTAATTTAAGTCTCAAGCTAGCTGTACTGATCCTTTTGATCAATCATTATCTGTAATTATCCTCACTATATTCTTTTCTGTGGTATTATATGCAGGATGAAGATATATGAAATGAGAAAAGGTGGACGCTTTGGCATCGGGTTCATTGACCCAAACACCGTTAATGAGTACACATGGAATCTAAATCCACGTTATCAAAAGGACGTAGAGAACAACATGCTAAAGTTCTTGAAGCGCCTCAAATACAATGAAGATATACTACTTCCTTACAACTTCCAATGAGTCACACTGTCTTGTACTACAAATTCTCTGTTTTTGCCTACTAGCTAGCTACATGTTTTTGCTTTACATATGCCCGCTTAATTAAGACATGCAAACGTGTGTGCATGCAGATATCACTCGGTCTTGTGTATCATTAAAGTTGACGCCGGAACAGTTGAAATACTGGACTCGCTACTCACAGAAAAAACTGACTATAACATCTTGTTTGGGATAGTCAACAGGTAATTTCAATCATTATTAACTATATATCTCGGCCTATTTAGTTCGTCATTTTTCATGATATGAACTATTTAATAACCCCTTTATTCATTTTCTTTGTCGGCGGGCAGGGCTTGGGCAAGGTTCATCAGCGTCACGGAAGGCGAATGGAAACAAAAGCTTAAATGGTTTCGACCCAAGGTAAGTAATTAAGTAGTACTAGCTAGCTAGCTAGCTGCCATCTCTTTAATTATCATGCTTGATTAATTATTATCCGATCAAATTCAATTCTCATAAAGGCCCTGAAGCAGGCGCAAGGGACTGATCTGTGTGCATTCTGCGTTTGCGAGAACATTCGCATGATGGCGTCCGAAAGGAGCAGATCTCAAAGACAGGAATGGGTACGCTTGTCAAAACACTATTCACAATTTTTACACCATTATCGATATCTAGTCACACAACTAATACACATGCATATTGATCTCCTTCTTAACAGTTCACAGAGGTGCGGGAGAAGCTCCTAGAAACGGAGCGCGTAGAAGCAGTTCAAGAGAAAATAGCGGGATTTTTGCTCGACCAGGTCATAAACCAAGGAGAATACTATTACCTGCTACCGCCCCATCGTGCTCAAGGCACCAATTAGGCTAATGCCACTGGCTCAAGGCAACATGCATATGTAGGAGAAATTGTATATAGCTATACATGTGTGTATGTGTGAATTAATTAATATGATGGTTTGTGAGACATTGATGATATATATATATATATATATATATATATATATATATATATATATATATATATATATATATATATATATATATATATATATGCATGATTGGTTCTATTGAGACCAAAACCCACAAACATTTAGTACGGTTGGTGTTACCAACCGGTACTAAAGGGCTCCTGCCCCGGAGCTGGCTCGTACACGTGGTTGGCCTTTAGCACCGGTTCGTGCTGAACCGGTACTAAAGGGGGGGGGGGGTCCTTTAGTGACCACACTTTAGTGCCGGTTGTGGAACCGGCACTAAAGGGCCTTACGAACCGGTGCTATTGCCCGGTTCTGCACTAGTGTTATTACATTGGATTATATCCAAACGTCGAAAAACTTGGCAGATCCCTTCACAAAGGGTCTATCACATAATGTGATAGATAATGCATCGATGGAGATGGGTCTGAGACCCACCGCATGAGTTGTCCATAGTGGTAACCCACTCTATGTGATCGGAGATCCCGTGAAGTAGAAGTGGGAGACAAGCTGTTGGTCAGCTGGGAGGAGAGTATCCCTATATTAACTATCCAACTCCGTGAAGATGCAATACTCTCCTGATCTGCATGACAGGTTGATACTTATCTTAATGTGTTCCAAGTGGCTTATTCGGGTAAGCAGAGATGTTGTCCTGCAGAACATCTTCTGAGGAACACACCTATATGAATTTGACTGTCAACGTCGCAGTCTGTGAGAATTGGGTGTTCTTTAATAAATTCATGAAAGGTCCTGGAGTATGACGTATACGCTCCACCCGCGGGGAAGCCTTGCGGCAGCCCAGTATCGGTCAAGAGTTTGTGTGAAACTAGTCTCGCAGAAAACTTGTAGTTCAAGGCATAGTCCACTATTCAAGTTGTGATCTAGTGTAGCATAAATCTCTAAGTGGAAGTTCAACTTCACAGTCTCCACTAAGCACCGGTATATAAACAATGTTTTGGAAATAAATGGTGAAATGTGCCAATGAGACTTTGTGGGGATTGTTGAATTTGCTAGTGGGCTTTTGGCCCAAAGCCCAACTAAAATTCTGAAATTTTCTTGGCCCATTCATGCACACATATGAGTGGAGTGAGTGAGGCTAAAGTTTAGTCCCACCTCATAAGTTGAGAGAGAGTTGCACCTCTTTATAAGGTGAGCTCTTCTACCACTTGTATGAGCATGAGAAGAGGAGACCTACACGCGCGCTCCTCCTCCTCGCCTCGCCACGCCACGCCTCGTCACGACGCCGCGCGCTGGTTGCGGATTGAGCCGAGCCGAGGATGGAGCTATGCACGTTGTCTATATTTTTGCTGCTCGGGAAAAATTAATGAGTCATTAATTAATAATTAACGGACGCGTTAATTACTGAACCGTTTCCGATTCTTTTGGATCGTGACGACTCGGATGTGGGGTTTACTCCACGACCTACCCGCCCACACCATATAGTCAGCAGACGTCACCCTAGCCGCCGCCGCTTCGTATGGTTTCTCACCAGCGCTCAGATCATTGCGCCGCCAAGCAAGTCTTCTCCATCCCTCCTTTGGCGTGCACCGGAGAAGGGACAGCAGGCCTCCGAACCCGCCTCTCGATCCTCAGACGGAGAGGGGCGATCAGGTTTTGGGGCGCGACTCGCGATCTGCTGGCAGCGACGACTTCATGAACGACGACTTCTTCCCGACCTCGGCAACCTCATCCTCGACGACATGGGCGACAACGTTAACGCCCGGCGGTGCTGCTCCCGCTACACCGTATGTGATTCTATCCTTCTGTTCGAGATCGTGGTAGAATTCATGTTTCTAGTATGTGCCCTAGATGTGATCTGTTCATACGCTATGCTAGTTCGCATGATTAGTTTAATCTCTGCTATTGCTGTCATGATCTATTTCCTATTTATTCGGATTAAATCTCGTAGTAATTTGCTCATATTTCCAACACTAGACATCTTAGTATCTCCTCTGCCGCCTCCTCACCCGGATTGATCTGCTATGCAACACAACCTGTAGAGTTTGAGGCACTAAAACCCGTCGGATGGCGATGAACACGGAGATGGGTGTAGAAAGCTCTCAATGGACGAAAACCGGATCACGCTGACCAACTCATCGAGCAGCTTGCCTGTGCCAGTCTGCCCCTTGATCATCCTGATGGCGGTGGCGCTGGGACAACGCCGTGGGAGAGCCGCGGCGGGCAGGGAGTGGGGTGCGGAGACCGCAGCCGGGCAGCAGGCCGAAGCGGAACCCCAGGCTGAAGAAACTGGGACAACACCGTGGGAGAGCCGCGGCGGGCAGGGAGTGGGGTGTGGAGACCGCAGCCGGGCAGCAGGCCGAAGCGGAACCCCAGGCTGAAGAAGCTGGGACAACGCCATGGGAGAGCCGCGCCGGATAGGGAGTGGGGTACATGTGGTTGGATAGTTAGGAGGACAGCGATATCCCTAGCCTACCAGGATTCAAACCCTAAACTTGAGATTGGTGCTCGCATTATTTCTGAATTTATTTCAGGCTTCCGGGATATTCTTTTAGTAGGAGGAGATGTTTCCGTCGATTGCGAGACGCCTGTGGTGACTTAGTAAAACCTCAAGAAGTTATGTCGGCTCAGTTTCTCGAAGGTTCTCATAAAAATAGAGTATGTGTACGTGCATATAAGTGAGTATACGTGAGCGATTTTGATTGTATTGTGTTTAAAAAATTATACATAGATGGACCATTGAGGATACGGAAGCACCACACAAAACTGCTTGAAAAGGAAAAGCAAAACAGAGTTAAACCAAAGACACGTGGCATTACTGAAAACTTAGGTCAAAGCACTGGAACGCGCGAGAGCACCCATGAGCTCGAGGCATTTAAAACCATCGGACGACGACGAACATGGAGATGGGTGTCGAAGCTCTCAATGGACAGTAACCGGGTCACGCTGACTGACTCATCGAGAAGCTTGCCTGTGGCGGTATGCCCCTTGACTGTCCTCACGGCGGTGGCGCCGGGACAACGCCGCGGGAGAGTGGCGCCGGGCAGGGAGTGTGGAGCGAAGACTGCCACCCTGGATGGGGAGTGGGGTGCGGAGACTGCAGCCGCCCAATAGGCTGAGGCAGAACCCCAGGCCGCTGAGCCCGTACGGGCTGCGATGGTTTCATTCGTCGATGCCCTCGTCGAGGCCGTCGAGCAGCGGCTGAGAGGTGGAGGACCATGCGTTTTAGTTGGGGTGGAGGTGAGGAAGGCATCATGAATGGACAATCAACAACGTAGTGGAGGGCGTTGGCAGAGTTGAATGATGGAGGCGGCGGGTGCGCCCTGGGTGATATTGGTGCGAAGACGGAGATTGATTTTTATGGGTATAAAAAAATGTGTGGTGGCATGTTGGTTGATGTGGCTCGGTAGCCTCTAGATGTTTCTATCGAATTGTATATCGGTGGGAACCAATATATGGTTGGATCGTCACGAGGACAGTGGTATCTATAACCCACCAGGGTTCAAGTCCTAGACTTGACGTTGATGTTTGCATTATTCTAGGTGGAAGTTCAACTTAACAGTCTCCACTGCAGTACCGGTATATAAAATAATGTTTTGGAACCAAAGGCAAATTTCTGTGTGCCTCTGGGATCTGGTGGGGATTGCTGGAATTTAGTCTATATTGGGGCAGCCCAATAACTATTTCAGAAATTCCTAATAAATCCCAGAGGCCCACTTAGCCCATTTGTGCAAGGCAAGGGATACTACTAAAGTTTAGTCCCACATTGCTAGTTTAGTGGGTGTTGGACTTCCTTATAAGGGAGGTTCTTCCCCCACTTGTATGAGCATGAGAACAAGAGGGACATCCACGCGCGCTCCTCCTCCGCCACGCGTCGCCTCGTCACGACACGACGCGTCGCGCCGCGCCGCGGGTTGCGGGAATGAGCCGAGCCGATGTCTAATTTTTGCCACGCACTACGGGTATACGAAACGTTTTGCTGAAACGTATTGCTGTAGGGAGGTCGCTCCTCCCAGAGAGACGCACTAGAATCTCTTCCTCCTCTCGCCACAAGTTCCAGAGCACTGCGCTGCTGCTACGATCTTCCTCATCCCGGCTTGCGGCGTGCACCGCACGTCGGGACAGTAGGCCTCCGAGACCGCACCTTTTGAGTCCTGTACGGGAGAAGGGTGATAAGGTTTTTGGGGAGCGCTCAGCACGACTACTGGTTGTTTCATCACAGACGATCCGGTCGCCGACAACTTCTTCCCGACGCCCACGACCTCCTCGACGACATGGCGGCGAGGACACCGACCCCAAGTCCAGCGCTCCTGCTGCTCTTGTGCCGTACGTGTTCTTCTCCTTTCTGTTAGAAGTCCTCCTATAGTTCTTGGCTCTAGTTTCTGCCCTACGTATGTTAGGTTCTGTTTCGTATAAGCAACTTTATCTAGTGTCTGTTCTAGATGTGTTTACCTCAAGTTCATATATGCAGACGATGTTTACATTCTCTCTGTCAGATTGCATGACTTGCTTTATATTTGCTATTTTAGTCATGCTTTATCTAGCATTTTTGTTAATAAAATCATTCGGTAAATTGCTCATATTTTCAATAATATTTGCTATTTTAGTCCTGCTTTATCTAGCATTTTTGTTAATAAAATCATTCAGTAAATTGCTCATATTTCCAACAGGAGGACCATGCGTTTTAGTTGGGGTGGAGGTGAGGAAGGCATCATGAATGGACAATCAACAATGTAGTGGAGGGCGTTGGCAGAGTTGAATGATGGAGGCGGCGGGTGCGCCCTGGGTGATATTGGTGCGAAGACGGAGACTGATTATTATGGGTATAAAAAAAATGTGTGGTGGCATGTTGGTTGATGTGGCTCGGTAGCCTCTAGATGTTTCTATCGAATTGTATATCGGTGGGAACCAATATATGGTTGGATCGTTAGGAGGACAGTGGTATCTATAACCCACCAGGGTTCAAGTCCTAGACTTGACGTTGATGCTCGCATTATTTTTTGAATTTATTTCAGGCTTCTGACGATATTTATTTGGTATGCACGCATGCGTTTATATGTGTGAGTGTATGTGAGCGACTTTGATTATATTGTGTTAAAAAAATTGTACACCAATGGACCAACGGGGATAAGCACCACACAAAACTGCTTGGAAACCAAAAGCAAAACAGAGTAAAACCGAAGACACGTGGCATTATAAAGGGAAAGCACATGCCAAAGCACTTGAACGCACGAGAGCACCCATTGGTAGCCAGTTTAATTTGCTCTGGTGCCGACTGCCAGACCGGTCAAGCTTCGTCCTTATCGACGCAGTCCGGCTCCACGAGTGTCCCACCCACCTCCTGTTTGCTGACGATTTTGAAAATTTTAAGAAAAACCCGTCCCTAGCATTCAATTATTGGTGAGTGATTAGTCTATACTATACGAGCACAGGTACCAGTACCATATCCTTCTTCTTCTTCTTCCTCGTGATCCAAGGCACGAGCAGTCGATCTATGCAGCCACTACTGATGCTGATGCTCCCCCGTCCATGCTTTTGCTTCGCCGCTGGCTCATCTGTGTGAAATCGGCTCGTTTCCAAGCTAATCCGCAAGCACAAGTAAGCAGCTCCGCAAGCATTCGGCTCGGCAATAGGTCAGTTCTGTCGCCGATTTTTCTTTCTTTGTCCTCTCGCCTCCCTCTCCTCCCTTCCCCGGCGCCGCCGCCGGTCGGACCCCCTCGCGGTGGCTGGCGGCGGGGTCCCTTTCTCTTCCTCTCGGGCGCGGTTGGCGCGGGGTGACCGGACCGAGCGGAGGTGGCTGCCAGGTGGTGGTGCGGCCGGCTGGACGGTGGGGGCGGGAGGTGTCTCAGGTGGTTGGGCGCGGGAAGGCCCCCGGCCAGATCTGCGGCGGCGGGGGTGGGTGGAAGCCGGTTGGTGTCAGCTACCTGAAGATAGCTGCACTTGTTTCAGTTCGACAGCATACCAGTGCAGTTAGAAGCAGAGGAAATCCAACGGCGGACAGCTGCGTTCGAGACCAAGGGCCACGATGGACCAGTGCTCTGTTTTTACAGTGCCAGGCACTTTGCCGCTGTCCTGCTCACTGTCCTTCTCCTTTCATCACTGTATTTCTCTTTTGATCATGTGTGTGTGGAGCCATATAAGCGCCGGCCTGCGTGGTAGAGGGCATCGATCAAATTATCCGCAATATTGTAAACCCTAGTTTCTTAGCTACCGTAGAAATCCCCAATTAATAGACGAGTCTCCGCGATCAGATCAACAAATTAATCTGCTTGGATCAGATCACAAACAAGCTATATTAGATTCATGCTAAAATTGACTTCTCGTCTTAGCTTTGCATGACGTTTTAAAGATTAATGCTTGGAGTGTCAGACCATACTATGGAAGTACGAATCTTACTCTCTCTTAATGCAAAGTTGTGTGATTTGTGTCTATCAGTGTTTAACCAATTTTTTCTAAACAGTTATTGGAATTATCTCAATTTTTTGGCGACAACAGTTAGTAGGCTGCATATTTTACTCCAATTTTTTGGAGTTCTGATTTCCATTGAAAGTGAAAGTGATACATGTAGGGGTCATCAAATTTATTTGTGTTCTGTTGTGGACTACTATCTTTCTTGAGGAAGTGGTCACTGCAAGTTAAATGCGCCAGGCTTACTGAAGGCACATATGTTTGCTACTAAGTGCAGGTATTTCCGTATTTGTGTATTCAGAAATTAAAAGATGGACGCTGAGTGTAGCACGGGTGATAATCAGGAGAGCATATTAAACCATCAAACTTCAGAACCACGCTATATGACATACGAATATTTGGAGAACATCACAAATGTCTTCTCCGAGGAGCGCATAATTGGCAGTGGTTCTTATGGTGTTGTATACAAGGTAGGTCTAAAAGTTGCCTTTTCCTTCTTTTATATGTAATAACTCGGGAACTCTTGACCAAATTAACAAACGAGTGGTTTTAAACAGGGAGTAGAAGATGGGAAAACAATCGCTGTGAAGAAGTTTAAGTCCTTGTTCGACGAGAAGAAATTTATGAAAGAGGTTAATTATCTTAAAATGCTTAACCACAAGAACATAGTGCCTTATATAGGCTACTGCAATGAAAACCCCAAAATAAAACAAATGTTCAATGGGGAATTGGTTTTAGTGGAGGAGCCACATATGTTGCTTTGCATGGAGTATCTCCCTAACGGAAGCCTGAGAGATTATATTGCTGGTATGACACCTCTGTTATGTTACACTTCTTTTTTGCAGTTTGTTTCAGCCTTATTTGAGAGAGGAAACCCCTTATCTACCAAAGTTTTTTTTCTCTCTCCATTATATGGCCAGGAATCTGTTAGGCTTGGCTTTATGCCACTTCCATGAGACGGGTGACTCAAATGCTTAAGTTCGAGTATGCATGCATTTATTAGTCTTAAATAACAAGACTGACATTGCCTCTTAAGGTATTAAGTGCCATGTTCTCGGAAAAAAAAAATTAAGTCGCTTCCCCACGTCTCCGTCTTTGTGGGATTGTCCACAGCATTTTGTTGTTATTGAAACCACACTGTCCTCATTGATGAACAAGTAACAAATTCCTGGACCTACGTAGCGGAGGACAAAATATGATGATTGATAATATCACTTCGATTAGATGATCTTTATTTTTTTTTGTTTCTTCCATCTGAAATTAGTGCACCTAGATTACAGCTCAGGGAAACAACTCGTAGTTTAGCAATGTACGGTACTCACTTAGTATCACTTATTGCTTATTAGATTCAACAAGGAGTAATACAGTTGGAGAGCATGATTTTTTGACTCGTGGTCCAATGGACTTCCCCTTGGAAGCAATTGGCGTGTTCTGTGGCAACATTGGGCGACTTGCCATTGTACCAAATTCAACAATCTGTTCTCGATTTGGAGCTCTCTTGGTGGCCAGCTAACCCATTCAGGTTCAACCCCTGATGGCCACATTTAGAGTTGTTGCATACAGTTGGGTATGAGCTGCTTATTTGACTCTTAATTTAGTTCCAGGCCGGCTGAAGACTGTCTTTAAAAAAAATAGCTTAGCCTAGGGCAGCCCATTGTTGTAGGTGTTGTAGTTTTATAGATGTACTTTGGAAAGCTTGCCTTTGTCCCCCGTATATTTTGTACCTAATGCCGTTTAATATCTCATTAATATGGCTAAGAAAACCGTGTGTTCAAATAAAACTGACATACATCTTTTGGTTACAGATAAATCTTCCAGACTTGAT
This sequence comes from Aegilops longissima, assembly GCA_021605205.1. Taxonomy (NCBI): domain Eukaryota; kingdom Viridiplantae; phylum Streptophyta; class Magnoliopsida; order Poales; family Poaceae; genus Aegilops; species Aegilops longissima. Next base: position 29,001,914 of record CM038676.1, read on the forward strand.
TGGCGGAAGTGGTACACAATAATTGAGGGTATTTCCCAGGGATTAAATTACCTTCTTGGGCAAGATCCACCGGTAACTCACCTGGACCTAAAACCAGAAAACATATTGCTAGATGATAATATGGAACCAAAAGTTGCGGACTTTGGTTTGTCAAGACTGCTGTACGAAAACAATACTATCGAGACTGTGAACTTCGCTGGAACACTGTGAGTAATTGAATATAGGCCATTGTTTATTGCTGACCTGCAAGGTTGTATTAATTATAGCTCTGCCAAAAATATAAAAACATTTTGTGCGCTGCAGAGGTTACATGCCACCAGAACGCATACACGAAAACAAAATTTCAACCAGGTTTGACATATTCAGTTTTGGTGTAATAATTCTGGAGATAATAATAGGAGACAGAAATTACCCAGCTGTTAATGAGACGCCTTTTGATGAGTTCATCGAAATGGTAAGAGACCATCTTTGAGCTTTATGAAAATGCTGTTCCTCTTACACGGACCATTTACTTTTGCATACCTGTAACATTTCAACAGCAACTTCAAAAATGGGGAGAAAAAAAGATGAATAAACAGGACAATACTTCTTTCAAAATTGACTGCCAGCAGATAAGAAGATGCATTCGTATAGGTCTACTATGTGTGCAACCAGACAGGAAAAAGAGGCCTGAAATCAAGGATATTATCCAGATGCTTCGTGATTATCTTGATGAGGTAAGTTCGTGAACATTGCCTTAGTGTGCACATCTTTTTTCTGCTCGTCGGACCACACCATAAGCATTGTGTTAATAATTTCAAGGACTAGTTATTAGATGCTGAATTGCGTTAGTGAACTGTTGGGTACATAAAGATCTTACATGGATCATGCTTTTTGTTGGTATATCTACTGCTGTTCCTTGAATGTTAGATAAAAACGAGATAAACGAGACAGGAGAGCACACGGATTTTTATGTGGAAACCCTTGCGAGAGAAAACCACGGACGCACGAAGGCGGAATCACTATGATGGAGGAGTATTACAAGCACGAGACGACATGCCGTCTTTAGATGCGACTACATGGGGCATGTATGAGGGCAATATATAAGAGTCATTGGAGGACAAGTAAACTAGTTGTACTCGTACGCGTCGGTACCAACGCAAAGGCCCACGCCGTATGTACTACGACTAGTCCAATACGGTAGAATTTTGGATCACAATTTTACAATCTCCACCTTGAGCCAAATTCCGTCCAGTAGTCGAAGAAAGTGAATAACTCCATCCAAATCAGCATAAACACCTTGTGCGTCAAAGTCCATAGGACTAGTGTGAAATACCAAATAAGCCTGAGCAAAGCTCAAAATTATTTGTAGGAACTGGCTATGTTATCATGTCAGCAGGATTATCATGAGTACTTATCTTGCATACCTTTAATTTGCCTTCAGCAACAACATCTCGAATATAATGAAATCTGACATCAATGTGCTTTGTCCTCTCATGATACATTGGATTCTTTATAAGATATATGGCACTTTGACTGTCAGAAAATATGGTAGGGCAAGATGAATCTCCACAAAGCTCTGTGTACAAACCTCTCAACCAGATAGCTTCTTTGCATGCCTTAGAAATAGCCATATACTCGACAACAGTAGTGGAACATGCCACAATAGACTGCAAAGTTGCTCTCCAACTCAAAGCACAACCACCAATGGTGAAAATATAACCTGTGAGTGATCTTCTCTTATCCAAATCACCAGCAAAATCAGGATCAACAAAACCAACAAGTCCATCTCCAGTTTTTCCAAACTGTAAATAAGCAATAGAAGTACCACACAGGTATCTGAAAATCCACTAAGCTGCTTTCCAATCCTTTTTTCCAGGATTAGCCATGTATCTACTGACAACACTCAATGCATATGATAAATCAGGACGAGAACAAACCATGGCATACATAAGTGAAGCAACTGCACTCGAACAGGGAACTCTAGACATGTACTCAATATCTGCATCTGACTTAGGACATAAAGCTCATGATAATTTGAAGTGTACAGCTAACGGAGTACTTACTGGCTTGGCATTATGCATATTAAAACGACGAAGAACTTTATCAATATATCCCTTCTGACTTAGATATATTTTTCTAGATGGTCTATCTCTGGATATTTCCATGCCAAGTATTTTCTTTGCTGCACCCAAATCCTTCATCTCAAATTCATTACTTAATTGCTTCTTTAGTTCATCAATATCTGACATACTCTTTGCAGCAATTAGCATATCATCAACATAAAGAAGCAAATAAATAGTTGAACCATTGACATTTTTCAAATAAACACAACTATCATAATTAGACCTTTTGAAACCTTGAGAGAGCATAAAGGTGTCAAATCTCTTATACCACTCTCTAGGGGATTGCTTTAATCCATACAAAGATTTCTTACAGACAAGCTTTTCTTTTCCAGGATTAACAAAACCTTCAGGTTGTTCCATATAAATACTCTCTTCTAATTCTCCATGTAAGAATGCAGTTTTAACATCCAATTGCTCAAGCTCAAAATCATTCATGGCAACAATACTAAGTAAGGTGTGAATAGAGCTATGCTTCACAACAGGAGAAGACTTCGTTATAGTCAATACCTGGAATCTGGCTATAACGTTTAGCAACTAACCTTGCTTTGTATCTTGTCTTATCATTAGGAGAAACACCTTCTTTCCTCTTGAAAACCCACTTGCAACGAATAGGTTTCTTCTCTCTAGGTAATTTTACTAAATCCCAAGTGCCATTCTTTTCAAGTGATCCCATCTTATCATGCATAGCAGTCATCCACCTATTACTATCACCAGAGATAATAGCCTCGAAATATGAAGAAGGCTCAACATTACCTTCAATTTCTTCTGCAACAGATAAAGCAAAAGAAACAATATTGCACTCTTCAATTAACCTGTCAGGTTTATTAGTACCCTGCCTAACTCTGTCATGTGCAAGATTCCAGCTGGGTGGAACAATAGGATGATTTGGAGTGACATGTTCCTCATCAACGACGGGTTCATCATGTGCATCAACATTTTCATTACCAGATGTATCACCTGAATCAATAACATGCTCCATCTGAACAGTAGGCTCCTGAACAATAGGCCGCTGTTCACTCTCAACGGGAACATTAGTAGATGAAACATCATGTAACATAGCAGATTCATTAAACATAACATTTCTGCTAATAACAACCTTCTGGGTTTCATGATTCCACAATTTAAAACCTTTAACACCAGACTTATAACCAAGAATGATGCGCTTAACAGCCCTAGGCTCTAACTTCCCATTATCAACATGAGTATAAGCATTGCAACCAAAAACTTTCAACTGTGAATAATCAGCAGGTGAACCAGACCATACCTCAATTGGAGTTTTCTTATTAAGAGTAATAGATGGTGAACGGTTAATGAGATAACAAGCAGTGGAAGCGGCCTTAGCCCAAAAATGCCTATGCAAACCTGCATTGGACAACATGCAACGGGCTCTGAAAATAATGGTCCTGTTCATACGCTCAGCAACACCGTTTTGTTCAGGAGTATAAGGAACGGTGTAGTGTCTGAAATGCCTTCAGACTTGCAATAATTCTTAAATTGCTTAGAACAGAATTCCATACCATTATCAGTGCGAAGTATTTTTACCTTCCTTTCAGTTTGCCTCTCAATCATAATCTTCCACTTCTTAAATGTTGAGAATGCTTCATATTTATGCTTCAAGAAATAAGGCCAAACTTTTCTTGAATAATCATCTATAATAGTCAGCATGTAACTAGCACCACCTAGTGACTTTCTGCGAGATGGTCCCCATAAATCAGAATGAACATAATCAAGAATACCTTCAGTTGTATGAACCGAAGTATTGAACTTCACCCTTTTGTGCTTGCCGAAGATACAATGCTCACAAAATTTCAATTTACCAGGTTCATATCCATCAAGAAGACCTCTTATTTAACTCTGCTAAACCAAGTTCACTCATATGTCCAAGACGCATATGCCAAAGGTTAGCAGCATCACAATCAAAATTCTTTGAAATAGCTGGGTTAGCAGCATCACAATCAGAATTCTTTGAAATAGTTGAAGTAGCGTTACCTGAAACGGTAGAACCTCGAAGGTAATAAAGACCATTGGTCGAACTTAAGTCACCTTTCATCACAACGAGGGAGCCTTTGGTGACCTTCAGAACACTATCTTCACCTGAATACTTATAACCCTTTGCATCAGGGGCACTAACAGAGATAAGATTTCTCTTCATCTTCGGAATATACCGAACATCTGTCAAAGTTCTGATTGTGCCATTAAACATCTTGATTCGAATGTAACCTATGCGTTCAATCTTGCATGGTGAATTATCAAAACACAAAACGGAACCAGCAGCAATAGTGGAATCAAAAGTAGTAAACCAATCTCTATGTCGACACATATGAAAAATGCATGCAGTGTCAAGTACCCACTCATCATTGGTCTCAACACATCCAGCAATAACGACAAGAGCATCATTGGAACTATCATCACGAGCAACGTAAGCAGAATTTTCAACTTGTTTGTTACCTTTCCTCTTTTCTTTATTCTGCAACTTGAAACACTCTAAGATGTCATACCCGTCTCTCTTGCAATACCTGCAATACTTCTTGTATCTGGATTGCAACCGGCCCCTGTAGCCGTTTTTACTTTTGCCTCTGTTTTCATTATTGGAGTTCTTCTCCTTTGTCCTACCACGAACAGATAATCCCACGGCTTGGGATGAACTCGAACCATCATGAGGCACCATTAATTTCATCTTCTCCTTAGAGTTCAAAGCTTCATAAACTTCATTAAGTGTGAGAGTATCACGACTGTATAATATGGCGTCTCTAAAATTTGTATAAGAACTTGGCAGTGAACAAAGTAACATTAAAGCAGTATCTTCCTCTTCATACTTAACCTCCATTGCAGCTAGATCAGATATGATCTCTTTAGATTCTTTAGTCATGCAAATCCCTTCCAGCTTTAACCATAGAGCGGCGGCAGTTTTCTCGCTCAAAACTTTCTGCAAAATATTATTATGCAAATGGAGTTGAATTTGTGACAAAGCCTTACGATCTATTCTTTTCTCCGCATCAGTCCAGTCCTAAATCAGATTCTTCCCAAAACTGTCCAGTGCTTCATCATAGTCGGCCTGTGCCAACAACGCCCGCATCTTGACTTGTCATAGGGTAAACCTTGTGTCACGATCCAGTAGCGGAACATCATACTTCATGGATGCCATGAGTCGATTAAATCTGTGTACACAAGTAGTACAAGCCGGTAGAAAAATTCTTGACAGAATTTAATATGCGAAGCGAATAGAACGGAGTAAATAGCACCTGGTAGTATTAGGCAGTGGACCTAGCGGCAGAGGAACGCAGACCAAAAAACTGAACTAGCAGTACTAGCCTCACGTAGAGTAGTACTAGTAGCAGATTAGATCAAATCAAAACGTGTGCTGATTAGACCTCACGTGCCAGAAGTAGTAGTACGTATGTACTACCGACAGCGGCAGCGGCAGCTTAGCAGGTCGCTTTATGCAGCCGCCTTGGAACTTGATCCTGTACGTAGACGGAAGACGTGGCAGCGAGGAACTCTTGCCGATCTTGCGCGACGCCGGGTTGCAGTGGAAATTTCTGTCAAATCTTGTCGGTCACGGCGACTGGCGATATTGTTGAAATATAATTGCCTAGTTTCCTCCATTAGACCGCTCTTTTAATTGTATTGGCTAAACCATGCAATTCAACATAGTATTAGAGTCCGAGGTCTCGAGTTTAAATCAAATTGGATGTTGAAATATAATTGCCTAGTCTCTTCCATTATATATAGATGCCCATGCTTGAACCTCTTTTTTCGCAGGATATATCCGTACCAAAGGAGTTGATTGTGGTCGAACCACGAGAGCTCCGGTTTTTCTTGGAGCCTAACAAGCGCATTCGTTGCCTCGTGAATATAACTAACTGCACACATCAGCATGTCAGGTTTCATTGTAGGGTGAAGAAGGCGGCAAGCAACCACTACTCCTTCGAACCAGAGAAAGGCACCCTCTGTCCTTTTAGCATATTAACTGTATCATTTGTAATTGAAGAGCTCGGGGAGTTACCATTGGACTTCCAGTGCCATGATCAACTACTCGTGACGAGCACCGAGATGCCTGACGACAAGCCCTTTCCAACCAGTATGAGATACAAAGTTGACTTGACAGTTGTTTATGAGCGACCAGTTCGTCCAGTCGAACCGCCTTTGGTACCACGCGCGGGTTTTCCGGTATGTACATAAAACCCAAATTCAAATGAAAAACCCGTTAGTTAGTGGTGTTGTTTAGTTCTAAATCATCTCTAATCATGTGTTAAATCTGTGCTTTAATTAGGAAAATCAATACATGGATATATTGATTAACTGCATACGTCAGAATCTGGGATTCTTCAATGGTAGGCCTATTGCAGCTTGTGTTGTCTACAGGTGCCTATTACAATGGAAATCATTCGAAGCGGAAAGAACTGATCATTTCGATCGTATTATGACCTGTATGCATAGTGCAGTATATGTAAGTAGCACATAAATTTTGATACTGCCTTTTATACATGTTATCTAAATATTCCTTCAGAGTATTACTGTCTAAGTTCGTACCCAATCAAAAGAACTTTTGATCTTTAAGCGAGTAAAACATTGGTAGGTTTCCAGCAACACTTTCCATTATCTGCCGTAGGAGTTGGTGCCCCGGATGAGGCCGCGCCCGTCCTTCTGCCGCTGTGACTGCCCCAGTGCAGTAAGCAGCGTCGTCGGAGTATATACTATTTGCTTTTTATTTAGAGAGAAAATGGGAGTAGAAGAACGATTACGGTTTAGACAAATAGACGCGAGGGGTTTTCTGTGAAGTGTGTTTAAGATGATTGGAGTAACAATCCATCTTTCATCTGGTCTGTGCAATTTATAGTCTGTTAAGATCAAACCTACTCTTGGACAACTTTTGTGGAATGGAGGGAGTACTAGATTATAAGTTATAAATCTCAGAGGACTAGCTCATGAGTTGTAAAGTAGTATACCTGATGTATGAGAGAGAGATTTTTAACGCTTAGTTCTGCATCAGCTTTGCAGATAGGCATAGGCAAATATGTTTTTTTTGGCAACTATAGACAAATTTATGAAGGTGAGGTCGTGAGGACATCACCACTATCATAGTAAGTCCTTTGGGAATAGTGCTTATATTGCTATGGTGTTTTTTAGATTGAGTCATATGTATAGAGGCTGAAGGAATTTAAAGACAAGACGCTTATCTAGTGGATCCCATGTACTCCCTCCGTTCCTAAAAACTTGTCGCAGGTTTGAAGTTTGAACTAAGGGAGTACAACATAAGCCTACAATGCTGAATTGGCAGGTCCGCATTTCTGCGCCACATGGATAACTCATGTTTAATATGTATATTTGTTTAAACAGGACCAAGGCTATAGCGAGTTGGCATATTGGCTCTCCAATTCATGCACATTACTCGTGCTTATGCAACGAACATTCGAAACAGCACCAACAACTATATTTGGTCCTCGGAGACGTTTGAAATTTGTTGAACTAGTCAAGAGGATAATCGAGGTGAGGCCCTCGTCTTTCTGATTTTTTAATGTTCACTCTTTATTATATTTTCTGAAAAATTCTCTATTTTCCAACAACATTAGTCTGAATGTTTATTGATTGAAGGAACTGAAGGGAAATCCAGGTTTCCGTAATACCCACTTGATTGAAGAATTGAGTGGCCATAAAGCCCGACGTCCTGCTATGCTTTTCAAAGGGCACCTTACATCTTTCCTTGAGAAGGTCTATGAAATGATGATGGGCCATCTGACACAAGAGCTGCGGCAGTTGTTTTTTTGTAGCATCACGGTTTGAATAAATTTCCTTGGAATGCTTTTTTAAAATATATATTTCCATAAGATAAGAGGTAATACTCAGCCCTTTTATTTTCTGGCATTTCTATTGCAGGAACCAACAATATTTCAAACTTTGTTTGACCATTGGCAGGTCATTGAGCAAATATTAACCAAGTATTCTACCATTTTGAAATCCAATTATGTACGCAACCTAAACATATCATTTCAAGACCTGTATCTCACGAAAATATCTGTCATTATTTTTTGTCTCAAAATATATACTTCCACTACCCCCTCCCCCCAATATTTTAATAAAAGATATGCAATGACATGTCTTTTATTGGTATGTACAGGTTCCTCCATTCTTAATCAGCAAATTCTTCACGCAAGTCTTTTCACATATTAATGCCCAGCTGTTCAATATGTAAGACTGAGCTCTGTCCGTGCGTCATTATACTATTTTCAGTAAGTTTTACTATGGTATTGCTTATCTTGTAGTTTGCTTCGCCAAAAGAAATGCTATTATTCTAGCAACGCAAAATATGTGAAAGCTGGATTGGAAAGATTAAAAGTTTGGTGCAGTTCTCAGACTGAAGAGGTACTACTCACTTTTCCCGTCCTTCTGTCGTACCTTCCTTTTTTCTCACTATGAAACCTAATGATATGCGCATATGCGTTGCACACAGTATGCAGGTTCTTCGTGGGAACAATTGAGGCATATTAGGGAGGCTGTCCTATTCCTCGTTAGTGTCTGATGCTTATTGTTTGTTTCATTTGCTATGTTGTTACTTCCTTTATTCTGTGTACATTTATGTTTGTTCTAAGTTAAACTTCCGTAAGTTTGACCATATTTACAGAAATTATATAAAACCAACATCATCAAATTCCATCATAAAATTTTATTCACAATATTATTTGGTATGTAGATGTTGATATATTTTTGTATAAGCTAGTTAAATTTTAAAATGTATGATTAGCATACATCTATATGTACCACTATTATGAAGCAAAGTGAATAATATAAATTGGACACTCAACAAATTCTTTTACTAGGTTGTTGATGGAAAGTCAAAGAAAACTCTGACAGACATCAGTAATTTGTGCCCTGTAAGTGTGTATTTGAACTAAGTTCAGTCATTCTCCATATACGTCTTTTGGACATGACATGTCGATCTTTTGCAAGACAGGTGCTGAGTGAACCACATCTGTATCAGACCATCACAATGCATTGGGCTAACACAGATAGCAGAAATACTGTTTCACCGGAGGTATGCGTATTTGCCACTTCAGTTGGACTGGCAAATCCTCGATCACAAGGGTTCCATTTTTCTCGCACTTTTTGATAAAACTATCATCGTTTTCAACGGAATACTGGAAACTCTAAAGTTTTAACAAGAGATATAATCTGTTAGAAGGATGTTTGGATCATGTGTCGTGGCTCAAATTTAGGAAGAGGGTACCTTAGAGCAAGTACAATAGGATGACGTAGGCAGACTGCAAGACTTTAAATATTATATTTTTTATGAGTTGGCAGAGAGAGAAGAGGAGAGAGAAGAGAAGCAGGCTACTGATTAACAGCCGGCTGTAGCACGCGCTCCTAGGCACTTTGTAAGAGAGGGAGGGGGGCCATGTACACCAAACTAGTACATGTTTCTATACAACTATTGTATTTGCCGGCTATAAGGTTGGCTATAGATGACTTGGCAAGACCATATAGCCAGCTACTGGCTATATTATTAACCATGCTCTTAGAACTATAACTGTAAAAGCAGGATGTTAGAAAATCTTTATTTGATGAAATTTAATTGGACTTGGTTCAAAGTTCGAACAAGTTTCATCGAATTTATCTCCAGATTTACCAAAATTTCGGGTATTTTGGTGCCTACCGAAATTTCTCAAACAAAATTTTGAACCACAATTCATTATAGATCATGAATACCTCAGTTGACTGACGTAGGTGTTCTAAAAATGTGGAAGCAACCGTATTCCGTATCCTGATCATTGGCTCCCCACGGATGTCCATCTATCTACATAACTGCGTTTTTGTTTCTGATGAAAGAAAATGACAATTAATGTAGGTTTATTCGTTTGCTGCATTGTCTAAAAAACGCATGATATTTGAGCATGCATCAATGGAAGATTCTAGGGAGGCATCGATGGAGGATTATAAGAATACATCGACTGAAGATTCGAAGAATAAATTTATGGAAGATTCTAAGAATGTATCAATGGAAGCTTCAGAGAAAGAAAGGTTGAAATACGAAAAAGAATTGGATAGTTGGATCACATCCATATCTTTGTTGGAGCCACCAAGGTTATTTTACTTCTCCAAAAGTTCAATACAATCAATAATAACTAGAGTACAAGAATTCTTTGTGAGACATATCTCTAATACTGTTCATGGCACCTCAATTTACAGCATTCCATTTTCTGTGGATGATATCTCCAAGTCATTGGTTACATTTGCGGACACAAATGTTGATGTGCCAGCTCAGATCCGTAATAACCCTTGCTTCAACTTCCTACACGAAAGAACAGACTAGTAGCCCATGGTCACTGGCGACCTGGGTTGATGTTACTTCCACGACATTAGATTAATTTGATTGTGTGTTGTTCAGTAATTTGCAATATTTTTTATCAGTGTATGGGTGATGATAGATTGATCGGGGTATCCACAATAGTTTAGAATTCAAAAAGGCAGTCTTTTCTTATATTATTCACATGTGATTTATCTCTTAAACCTATCTCTTAATAATAAATAATTTGTAAGAGAAAATATATTGTATAATAGAGAAAAAATATTTTCTTAATAACAGACAATAGTTAAGAAGGCAGTCTTTTCTCATCTCTTCCATCCTATTTAGAGATGACAATAAAACAGGTTGTACAATTATTTATGTTTCCAAGTCATCTTTTAAGAGTAACTGTTTAAATAATAGAAAATATGTGCCGCACAGCTCGCGAGTGGCGAGGACCTTGGGTAGTCGCGCGGCGTGCTTTCCAAAAAACCTTATTAGCCCTCTCCCAATTTGGGAGTCCTGCTCTCCTGTTCACTGATGCGGGGGATGGAGTAAACTACAATGACGGTGCAAGGCAAAATCCTAGAACAGTTTGGTGTATCTTTGGAGGTGGCTGATAGGTCTTATTGGCAGACCATTCATGCAGGTGCTGCGCGCCTACGCTTTTCGTCCCGAGCCCGGCCAGGCCAGGCGAGGGAATGTGTGTGTGGTGTTTCTCTTCTTTCCCTACTCACAACACTTGAAAGTGGTGGAGAGCTTCTATATTTATATAGGTTCTCATCCGCTTCCATTTACAAGGTTAAATTATATAGTTACATATTTCTCTTGCACTCATACATGAGCTTTTAAAATTTATTGAAATTTCCAGAATTTAATATGGACCGAGCCCAATCTATAAATTAGAACCAATAAGTTCAATGTAAAACATTGAGACTAGTACCTAACCAGCAGAACCTACATGTATATGCTAGTTATTTTAATTGCTAGTCTCAAACAAGAAGGCAAAAAGAAATATAAGAGCCATTTGCACCTTGAGTTTAGGAATCAACGAAAATGGAATCTGGAGTTGAGTTTAGGAATCAGCGAAAATGGAATCTGGAGTGTCTGTTGGGGCCAAAGCGCCACTACCAGAATTTACGTAGTTGCCGATGGCCTCATCTATGCCGACGGCCCCCGTCGGCATAGATGGACATATCCCGACGACCTAGGGCAGGCCGTAGGCGTAGAAAAGCCGTCGGCATTTGTCGATCTATTCTGACAGGAGCCGTCGGCATAGTACGGCCGCTGGGACCGCTCTCGATACGCCTACGGGGGCCGTTGGCATAGCCCGGGCCCGCCTACCCGGTCAGCGGCGACCGTTTGACGGCGTTGGAATTACGCCGACGGGGGCTAACGGCGGCCGTCGGCATAGATTTGCTGACAACACTGATCCGCGCCGTCTCCACGTCATTGATCCGAGGGAGTATGGGTCCATGGTGTGGAAGGAACGAGCAATCACCAACCAAAAGAGATTGTAACTCAGCAATCCATACCCACCCTGCACCCTGAGCATTGCTTCAAATAATGGTTGTTTGACCTTGTGAGCACCAAAAGAATGAGCAACCAAAACTACGACAGAGTACGGGTAGTGCAGTCCCATATTATTTTGATGTTCTGTAAAAGGTCTCAACATACACTATATAAGGGCTAGATTTAGGCTGTAGGTACCGTAATTCAACAAAGATAGGGCTTTGTTCCAGCACTTGTGTGTTTATCTGAGCTATCACTTAATCATGTATCTCGTTAATAGATCAGTCAAAATGAACTAGTACATCCTTAATATCTTCCGCGTTGCTAGTTTGTAAATCTTCTGTCGCTAAGGAAAAAACTGACCCGGCAGGAGGGACATTCAAGAGAAGATAGTGATACCCATCGATCGCTGAGAGGTTCCCAGCATACCATCATCTCACTAAGTGACTGATGGAGAAATTGTTTAGGAGAGAACAAGGGACCCCTGAACGAGTATAGATCGTTGAAATATCCTACTTGTATAACATCTTTGGATAGAACCTTGTTCCGAAGGATGTTAATACACACTATTTTCAATAATGACCAAGTATGATGTTAGCATGACTTGTAGTTAGATAAAACTGTACTGTGGTTCTAAAACATTCTGCCAGCCAGTAACATGGAGGAACAGAGTCGTATCTTCAATAATACACACTATTTTCAATAATGACCAAGAACATGCCGGCTGTCTGTTGGTAGCAACCATCTGCAAGAGAGTCAAACAGTGTACAGAGAATCAGGATTGTACCATCATGTGAGGATTTTCTAGTACTCTCCCTTGAAATCAAGGAACAACATGAGTAGTAAATTTTACTTGCTATAGTACACCAAAAATTAATGGCATAGATCTTCCATTTTACATGATTCCATCTGATAATGTGATATAAATTTGTACTCGACGTGGAAATTTCTGTCCCTCGAACGAATCAAGTGCCTTGAATCCAGGGCAGGTCCTGAGAATTTGTGTGTGTGTGTGGGGACCGGGGGTGGGGTGGTGAAACTAGAATCCAGGGCCCCTGAACGTAGACCATAAAATAGCATACAAAAGACTATCTTGTATTGTTAGGTAAACTCGATACACTAATTTTTATTTTGTACAATTCTGATCTTTGGATAATCTTAATTTTTTTCAAGAACACACAAGCTTGTATTAAGAGGCCTAAGCCAAGAGGGAAGAACAGAGTTTTACAGAGATGAACAAGGACAGGGATGTGGCAACGGTGCACACATCCCTCCACCGGCTACACAAGAACTACATATCTCTCAGAACATCCACCTCCAACGAGCCACCTGGGCTCTCTCTGGCAGCCCTGCATAGATCAAATTCATCCTTAACGGACTTGGTGACTAGCGATGGCATGGCTGCAACCCTGTCGAAGAACCAGCTGTTTCACTCTAGTCAGATCATATGCATCGTGAGCCACACAAAGACCTTGAATTCTTGCGACGCCGGGAAGAACTTCCGACCAAAGAAAAGATATGACACGCCGACGATCGGGAAGAAAACCTTCCATCCGAAGACAATCTCCACCTAAACCTGTCCGGTTGCGCCCATAGCTCCAAGCCCAAATGGGAATTCCACAGGAGAAACAAATCGGCGATCGCCAGCACCGAAGGGGTCCCCTTGATATCCTGGACCCAAGCCGCCGCCGGCAACGCGTCCACCACCAAGCTGTGCATCGCAGAGGGTTTAACAAATTGCAGGTTGGTCTTGCCTGACGCCGTCCTTCCTTCTGCGTTGGTGGGTGTCTCCGACGTGCGCCTTGGCCTCCAGATCTCCCGGTTCGCAGGACTACCGCCAGGGAGAAATCCATTGCATGGATCTGCCATTGTGGACGATGTAGTGACGTCTACGGGTGCCGCTAACCTCCTTGGAGGGTATCTTCAATTCGTGGTGGGACCATCGAGTTGCAAGGGAAACCTCAGGTTGGCTTGATGGACCGGACAGTGGCGGCGTGTAGCGGCGTTTACCTCCTTGGAGGCACTTCGGCCTATGGAATCTCAGAGTCGTGGCGGTGTTGAACCATCACGTGGACTCGGCTCAAAGGATCGTTTTCTTCGGGGTAAACCCTTGATCTCGGTCTTCCGAATCTGGTGATTGCCGGCATTTGGCGCCGCTCACCCTCATGGGGGCATCGTTCTTGGACGAAGTGCTGGCTAAAGGGGTCCATAGGTGGAGCGCCATCGTTTCTACCACGTCGATCATGGTGGGTCTGAGCAGCATGGTGCAGTGAAGTCTCGGCGACGGATGCATCTTGACTGAAAATATAGCTTGACCTAATATCATTGTTTTTATTCTCCTTTGTATTTTTCTAGTGTGCTACATGGCTACTCATATATACCCAACCCCTATTTTTGTAGAAGTTTCTGCGTCCAGGTTTACCCACTTGTTTGACCGCGACTTGCGAGCAGGGGGGGGGGGGGGTAGAAATTAGGCGCCGGCGCCGCACGGGCTTTGCCCGCCGGTGGAGTTGTCGGCCGCAGCGGCTAGGGTTTCTCCCGGGCCGCCCGCGCGGGAGCAGCACGGGAGCGTTGCATCAGGATGGGTTCTGTCACAAAACCTGGACGGTTTTTTTAGCAGCCTGTAACTAGGCATGGTGGTTGGTGCCATGCACTGTCCTTGCGTGTCAGCTATGTGCTACCATTGTTCTGTGTGTGAGTTTACGTCTATGACCATCTGCATGAGTTTTCAACCTCTTTCTTCATTAATGAGAATGAGCAACTAGCTATTTTCAGTCAAAACAATACTTACATTTGGTTTGTCTATGGCTGTGCAGCTCTCCTTGCATGAATAATGTCCTGTGTAACTCGTGCTTGAGACACAGATACATATGAAGGCGATCCGAGCATGAGGAATTCAAAATAAAATCTCTGCTCATCCACCTTGTTGACGACTGGAACTAGTTCTTTAAAATTAACCTGCTTTTTCTCAAGTAAACACTACAGTTATTTATGGGCCAATAGCTCCTATGCGACGTTTTTGAGGTGAATTGGCGTGAGTGCGACGTTGTTCGAGCGAATGGCTGTGGTGCGACACATTTGAGCGTGTAAATAGCCCAGGGTCACATGAGGTGTTAAATGTGGTTAAATTGGTCGTCAACCAAGCCCGCCCGTTTATGTTAGGACATGTGGGTCCAACTTAATTGTTCCTCAAAACAGCTGACCGTGCCCTGCCACCCGACCGTGCCGGGCCCGCCACTCTGCCCCCCTTCTTCTCCGATGGCGGCGGATCTTGCGTTCTTGGTGGCGGCGGCGGAGCCCTCGTTCTCAACGGCGGCGGGGCCTTCGTCCTCAGAAAATGGTGAGTGAATTCAAACCCTAGTCGCCCTCCCATTCCTCTCTCGGCCCGTAGATCTCAGCTCGCTTCTCTGTTTTGCTATGGAATCGATAGGTTGTGAGGGAGCCCGTGGGCATACTGAGATGGAGCCGCCAGATTCAACTTCGAATAGGTAATGCGCCTCTCTCCGATCCAATTTTGCATGCAATTAGGGGGTGGCCTCGTCTGCTCTTTCTCACGGGCTCACACTGTCCGCCACTGACAGAGGGGATGCTGCCGCTCGGACCTTCGAATTGACAGTCAATTTCTTTCCATCAAAGGCAAAATTAGTTGATGGTACCATACAGAACATTGAGAGAGACACAATTGTTAAATGGAAGGTTGAGTTTATAGAGATTGATCCACAAGTTCTACAGAACATGGGAGAGACGGCAGTGAAGAAATTGGTGGAAAAAATTGGGGAGAATATTGTTTGGGGTCCAGAGCAAGAAGTATCACTGTTGCGGTTTGATGATTGGAAAGGAGAGTATGTTAGAATAGAAGATGGTGAACAGATTGTTGAAGAAATCGATCGGCAAAACGGCTGGACAAGCAAACGGGCTATTTTTTTTCTGAGCTCGTTGATCTGAACATTTTTTCGAAGGTTGGATAAGTGCCATCACAATTGGCTGCGCAGATGGTAGACGATGATTGGGCTACACAGAGGCAATTGATTCCCATGTGTACTGAACTTACAGTAATAGCCGAAGAGGGACAGGTGACTAGAACTGAAACTGAAACTGCACCAACTGTTGATTGGAATGTAGTTGAATTAGATGAGCCTACTGATTTGGTCATTGCACCAATGCCTGACATTGAGATGGCCAAACTTTTTGGCATTCCAGTCGATGACAGAGATAAGCAGGAGAGGGACGAATCTAGTTTGCCTGCTAATGCTGATGAAGAAGTAGATGGACAGTTGATGGAACAAGCTGCAGATGAAGTAGGTGATGCACATGATGATGAGCTGGTGCATGTGTATGACAAAGAAAACCCTGTCAATGAAGTAGGCAAGTTGTTCCCAAGCATGAAGGAGTTTAGGATGTGTTTCAAGACTTATGAAGTGAAACATGAGTTTGATGCCAAGACTGTTTGGACTGATAGAAAGAAGTTTTATGCGAGGTGCAGAGGATTTGATGGTAGTGTGAAGCCTTGCAAGTGATACATATCTGCTAGACTGCAACCTGATGAAAGTACTGTCAGGGTTAACCAAATCCCCAATCAACATACTTGTATTACAAGTTCACAGAGAGTATCAACCATGACATCACAACTTTGGGTTGCAGAAAAGATCACCCCAATTTTAGCCAAAACACCAAACACTACTGCCAAGAAACTCAAAGTAGACTTGGAAAAGATGTACCCCATTAAACTGAAATATACCACAATGTGGAAGGCAAAACAAAGGGCAATGAAAAATTTATATGGTGATTGGGCAAATACATTTAGGATGCTTTACAACTTCAAAGCAGAGGTGGAAAAGAGGTCACTTGGCAGTGTTGTGGAGATAGATACAGAGGTATCAGCCGAAGGTGAAGTCAAGTTCTCCAAGTTTTTTATGGCTTTGAAGCCTTGCATCGATGGGTTCAAAGCAGGGTGATGTCCATATTTGAGCGTAGACTCATCATTTTTGACAGGCAAGTGAAATGGTCAGTTGGCAGCATGCAATGCTCTACATGGACACAACTAGATGTTTCCTATTGCCGTTGGCTTGTTTCAGTCAGAAACAGAGTCTTCATGGACATGGTTCATGATCCAATTGAAAAGATGCCTAGGGCCAGTGTCACCTTTGGCTATACACACAGATGCATGTAAGGGGCTTGAAAATTCAGTGAAAAATGTTTTCCCACATGCTGAGCAGAGGGAGTGCTTCGGTCATTTGTGGATGAATTTGATCAAAAAATTTAGAGGAGAAGAATTTGGGCGCATGTGGCCAGCAGCAAGATCTTACACTAGACAGACACACAAATATCATCTTGATAAGATAATGGCAGCATGTGATGAGTTTGGTCCATGGCTGAACACCTACCATTCTTTGTTATGGTACATGTCAGCATTCAACACTGCCATCAAGTGTGACCACATCAACAACAATTTGGCAGAGAGTTTCAACAACAAGGTGAAGGAGTTAAAAGATTTGCCTGTGCATGACATGGTTGACCAAATCAGGATCATGCTCATGCGGTTGTGGGAATTGAGAAGAAAGATACGTGATTGTCTGCAAGGTGATAAGCTTCCAGCAGTGGTACAACAGGTGGTCAATAGGATCAGATGTCTTTCACATTTGTTTGTTAAAAAATCTTCACCTTGGGGTGCTGAAGTTAGAGATAACAAATCTGGAAGGAGACATGTTGTTAACACTGAATTGCATGATTGCACTTGCCTCGAGTGGCAACACACTGGTAAACCATGTGAGCATGCCATTCTCTTCTTAGTATCCCAACCGAAGATAAACATGCACCCATATTTGCATGAATATTATTCGGTAGAAAGATTCAAAGTTGCATATGCTACTCCAATTCCAGCACTTACAGATCAGTCTTAGTGGCCTGAAGTGGACATTGAATTTTCCATGTGTCCTCCCTTGACGAAAAGAAAGGCTGGCAGGCCTAAACAGAGTAGATTCAAGGCATGGTTTGAGAAAGGTGGGAGTAGTAAGAAGGGAAAGAAATATGGAAAGCCAAAAAGGGCCCAAAAAGGTAACAAAAACAGATGCAAGTTGTGCCAGGAACTTGGGCACAGAATGGGATCTGTCAAATGCCGTTACACTCCTGATAAGCCAAATTATGTTCTTATTTATTTGTCTGTGTTTTGATTTAGTGCTTTTTTCCTATTACTATATGTATAAAATTTTCCGAATGGCCAGGAGGAAGCGAGCAAGTCAACCCCTTGTTGTTGAACAGTGTTGGCCAACAAAAAAAGCAATAGTCAATGGCGGTAGAAAGAAGAGAAGTGTGCCTGAGCCTGAGCAGACTGAAGAAAATCCTGCTGCAGTCAACGTTCAGACTGAAGAAACTGCTCTCGAGGTTGAAACTGAACCTGAGCGTGTCGAGTTCAGACTGAAGAAACCCATGTTGAGGTACACACCGAAGAAACTGAAACTGCTGTCAACATTGAGACTCAAGACACTAATCACGAGGGTGTTGGCGAGGTGTTGAAAAGACCAGTGAAGAAAACCAAGATGATCAGTGAACTTGTGTGTGTAGTAGAACCAAAAACAAGAAGTGCTAAGGCGAAGAAGGGCACGCGACGTGGTAGGAAGAGGTAGAACCGAGAACAGTTTGAAAATTTGGGGCATGTAATAATATTTGTAACTTGGTGCGTACTCGTAGTCACTGTGTATCCCCGTATTTCTGTTCGAACTTGTTTGTTGGTACCTTGTCTAAACCAGCCAAATAAAATTTAAATTTAAATTCAAATTTAGGCTCAAATTTGAATTAGGGATGGAGTATTGATGTTTTAATGCTATCTAAAGTACCTCAACTGAAATTATGTTTGCTTGCTGATCATTCCGAGCCCTTTTGGTAAGTTGAACTCATAGTCATGAAAAGTGTGTCTCAAATGACCTCCAAAGGTAGGGTAAACGGCCTCCTATTTAAGAAAGTTTTTTTGGCACCTTGTCTAAACCAACCAAATAATTTTTCTACACATCTATTCTACCTATATAGTGTAAATCTAAAGTCTCACTATTTATTGAATTAATTTTCTATTATTATTTTTTTTTTGAAAAAACAAGGTTTAATAAAAATTATATATAAAACAAGTTTAAAACATGAAAATGAGAAATGTAAGTTAAGATCTTTCTTAGTCAATCCAAAATGAAGTTTTGGTGAGGTTTTCACACTTTTCATTTTGAAAACTCCACCTACTCTCGGGTGCCCACTACTCTCTCCCTTGAACGCCATACTACATTGTTTGAGGAATGACAATTTTGTGAAGGATTTTTCGTAAAAATGTATGTAAACCATATTTATATTTTTTTCTCGTTACTACACGACATAATAAGACTATGTGCGCAAGTTATATATTTTTTTGATTTTTTTGAATTAGTTATGCTCAACCCTAATCAGTCCAAACCCATCTCAAAACCCCGCACACTACCGGGTCGTCGATCGTTGTGCGTGGACGGTTGAGATCAGGCGCTAGGGTTAGCTACAGTGTGCATCGATCCGCATGAGTCGCGCTGATTGGTTGAATCTGTGTGCATCGATTGCATGAGACACGCTGATTGGTTGAATCGGTGGGGTTTGGATCAGCCTCTCTCGTTGGGGCATCAGGACCGTTCATTTGAATCCAATGACAAGAGTTGACGCGGTGCATGGATGAAGCCTACGCAATGCCCTTTCCATCGTTCCATGCGTGCCCGTGCCTACCCGCAGCATGCATGCCCACCCGCAGAATTGCGCCCGTGCGTTGCATGCATGCCCTCGACGTAGCCCTGCTCCGCCACCCCTATCGATGCAGTAAGTTGTCGCATGTCTAGCATTAGAACCAATGCATTGTCGCATCAAAGCATGCACCCGGCCACAATGCAGCAGCCCGATGAAGACAACCAAAAAGCCAACGCTGCATGGTGAGCTGTACATGGCGTGCTCCTGCTTGAGGACGCAATACTGGCATGTGGTATCGATGTGGGTATCGATGCAGTTCAAACGACGTGCTGCCCGTTACAAGATGGGAAAATGAAGGCGTCCATTATTGTCACGTCTCCCATCGACCGAACGTTGCCCTCTAGCCAGGCCCTAGCAAGATGTGCAAATTAATGGGCTACGACATGAATGCACGGGCGGCACACACAGAGAACCCGGGGCAGGCGTGTCCCCTAAACCACGACGGCACAGACGCGTGCTTGAGCCCGTCCCCCTTGACCCGCGACCGGTGGCACAGAAGGATCGCAGCCCGTTTCCCACACTCGTGTACACACTTTTATGGGGCGCCACCAAACGCCGCCCGCCCATTAATTCTACGGGGTGAAACCACGTCGCACTTGGGCTATTTAAGCCGGGCACTATCGTCTTCCTCTCCCTCCTCATCCACACCCCATCCTCTGCCTCCTCTGCCCTCTTTCTTCCTTCTTCTCCATCAAACCCGATCGAGCCCTCGAGCCACCCCGCCACCATGCAGTACAACGGCCCCACCTACCTCTTCCCCCCAACCGTGCCAGAAAGGCTCTACCCGGCCAGAGTGTATGTAGAGAGAACCCTTAGGGTTTGGGCGATCTCGAGGTGGAGGGGCGCAAGGGAGTTAACGGAGTTCTTCCTTGGGGTCGGCTTCCGCCACCTCTCCCGCGGCTCTCCTCGGATGTACAATCTTGAGGAGGTCAACCACAACGACATTGTGGTTGGGCTCCTCGCCATGTTCACTAACCCTTTCGATGCTTTCCATCTCCTCGGGCGAGCGTATTGGGTTGGTTGTGAGTTCATAGCTTTCACAACCTACAATATCTTCACCGACTTCAACGGCATCTTCCCCAATAACGGCGTTATGCACATGCTCCCGTACCGCATCAACAACGAGGAGGAGTGAAGGGTTGCGCCCAGAGGAGCGAGGTGGCCCCGGATGAGGAGGAGAAGAAGAACCCGAAGAATCCGCGTTTGGTGCCCCCCTATCTATCTAGCGAGATCTATCGTATTAGTTTTTTTAAGTTGTAATCGTTATGCTACTATTATTAAGTTCTATTAGTACTTTAAGTTGTAAGGCTATCATGGAGTTGTAAGGCTGTCGTGGAACTATGGGTTTTCGTTATGCTTCTATATAATCGTTATGCTACTATATATATTGTGTGTTTCGTGCTATTATTTGTGGATTGCTATGGGTTGTTTTTGCTCATTATTCGTGTATTGTTATGGGTTGCTACGGGCCCGGGTTTCTACACCCCAATCACCACACACACCATCTTCAAAATATTTGCCAAACCATGGACATGCAACTAGGAGCACCATGCAAACCCACTATGGACATGGGTGCAACTAGGAAATGCAAACTAATTTACTTCGGGCACTTCATGCAAGCATGCAACTCATTTAGTTCATGGAACCGTAGACATGCATTAGTTTTAGTGCATAAAAAATTGATCCACAAAATTTAGTGCAAGAAAAAGGCCAAAATAGAAACAAGTAACATTTTATTGGGCCCCATTTTATTTGCCGAAGTTAGAGGTGGGCAGGCTGGTGCCCCTACGCGGGTGGGCTGGTCACGGCCCAACATCTATTCGGCAGCCCAATTTTGTTTTTTACTAGAAACTGAATTTGGGTGTGTACTCTGTTAACTGACGAACAAAAACAGAGGAAACAGAGCATGAACACTGAATAATTTGTGTTCCAAATTGCTGCTTCAAGTCAGATACATAACTTGGCATGGCGCACACAACACATCCTCTACACTGACAGACCTAAATGCCCATTCTAATGACGGATGAACAACAAATAAAACAAAAACAAAGCAATGATACAACAATAGAACCCCCCTGCCATGATATTTGCTTGCTTCTGCAAATCGATCATCTGCCTTAGATGTTTCTTGATCTTCTTCAGTTCCTCGGTCAGTTCAGACTCCGCATGCAGTTCAGCATTGCGCGTATACATCGCCATCGGCACGACTCTGCCCGCCCCTCGCCCGAGCTCCCCGTATTCTCCACAGCAATCGGCGGCATCCCGCCCAAATTGAGCTCCCCAGGTTGCGGCCACGCTCGAATCAATGTAGCCCTCAAACTGAATCCTATCAGCATATTCATCAATCCACTGGAAATGGTAACATTTCTTCAAGATCTGAAAAGAATAACATGAACCCTAAATCCCAAATTCGAGGAGAAAAAACAAAATATGGAGAAATCAGAGCAAAAGACAGCGAAAGAACGGGCTAAGAACTGAGATCTAACCTTGCCATCCCTTCCTGCCATTGGTTTGCTCAAGCATTTCACAAATTTCCGCCCAAGATTGCCATTGTCATCCCTCTTAGTGACCAACCGTTTAAGAGGGTCTGGGCATGGGCAGTCAGGGCACCTTGTGAGCAGCACTGGTCCATACTGTCGCCATTTTGAGTGCCTGGCGGAGGAGGTAGACATTTGTGCTAGGTCGCCGGAGAAGAGAAAGATTGGGGAAAGGGGATGAATGGGCGGCGGCCGGCGGACGGGCACGGGCGCTCGTCTCTTCTAGCTGCGAGGAGGTGGGTCCCGTGAATAGACAAGTGTTGGGTCCCGCGCTTACGTGGATAAGTGGTGGGTCCAGCCCCCAACAGCTAACGAGGGCATCAGTTGAGTTTAATAGCCATGCCGTGCGTGGGCTATTTACCTGCTCAAAATTGTCGCACCACAGCCATTCGCTCGAACAACGTCGCACTCTTGCCAATTCACCTCAAATGTGTCGCACAGGAGCTATTGGCCCGTTATTTATTGTATGAGGGTAGCAACTGATAGTTGGGAGCTATTTATGTACGGGAATTTCTAATGCTGAATAGGTATTCGTAGATTTCCTGGTGATCTATACAAAAGATTTAACACCTCAGGTGCCTCTTACGTTCCATGTGTCTCCCATGCCTATGAATAGGCTTGGAATTGTTCTCACTTCAAGAGAAACAAGGAGAGAACACCATGCCACAAAATTCCCCCTATAGTTCAATAGTACATATTAATTGGAACGTTGAAAGAGGTTTGACAAAAAAGTAAAAGACGGACTGGACAAGGCAATGTCTCGATAAAGATGAGTTCCAGATATATGTAGCCCTTGAGTCCTCTGTAAATTAGCTGCAATGCATTAATACCACCAGTACTAGTAGTAGGCCGGTAGCTAGATTGGATGAATAATAAAGCTTGCTAGTTTACCACCAGACATGTTTGTGTATGGCAAATGCACATTTCGTGTTCTATTATAGTACCAACCAGTCCAAGCTCTCAGAAAGTATGTTCGCTTTTAAATCAGCATCATGCACTGTTCTACTGACAAGTCTATTCAGAGCATCTATAACCACGAATACCAAAATCCGCCACCCAAATGCCTGTGGACGCGCCTGGGATAGTGACCGAACAGTGAACAATCATAACTGGTTACCTCATTTGCAAATCATCAAATCCATATTCTTGCATGCATGTGAAAACTAATCTAAAACGGGCCCGTCTAACTCTGTCGTACCTATGTCCGGCAATTGGCTGTGCCGGGCCAAATGTTGGTCCAGGCGCCGGCGAGGTAGATTAGGACATGGGACATGAATCGGCTCACGGGAATCAAGGAGTCGCCATCTTCCATGAGCTACTCTTCCAAGTCGGAGCCCGTGCCTTGCACATCGCCCGTGGATGTGAGGTCGATGATAGATCTGTTGTGGTTGGAGCGGGCCATACCACCCCAACTCGGTTGTAGCGACAAAGGTTGCCATGCACCACACACGATGACGGTGAGTGCGACTCCGCCTCGCCAACATTAGACGTGAGGGTTGCCTTGGTCTCCCACGCCCACTGCTCGCCCGGTAGGCATGTCGCGTCATACTTGTGTTGGA
Source organism: Aegilops longissima (assembly GCA_021605205.1). Taxonomy (NCBI): domain Eukaryota; kingdom Viridiplantae; phylum Streptophyta; class Magnoliopsida; order Poales; family Poaceae; genus Aegilops; species Aegilops longissima. The sequence goes on from CM038676.1 coordinate 29,025,654, forward strand.
CGACGCCCAAGCATTGATCTCCGGCCCATCGCGTTAACGGAGCAGTTGCGCATCCGCCACGACATTCAGACGCCAGACAGACCGCACTGCCTCCAGCGAGTTAGCGACGACATGCCTCACGTCAGATCCATTTGCCATTTGTGCGAATGTAATGGATTCTTGCCGGATCGAGTCCGGCCGCTGCCGTCAGGTGGACTCCTCCCCAATACGGAGCGCAAGGCGGACGACTACCTCCTTAGGCCTGCGTGGGATGGGCTCCGTGTCAATGGATGGGGTGGTGTAGGACTTAGGTCCACTGCCCGCCATGCCGGAGAAGGGTGCAAACTGATGGATGGGAGCTTGTCAGCAATGTGGAGTGGACCGGAGGGGAGTGGTGTAGAGAGGAATGCGGTCAGGATTTCGTCCAGAGGCGGATAGCGTCCAATTAATGTGGGGTTGGGTGGGCCATAGTTGGCCGGACCCGACATGCATGCCAGGCGTGCCCGGGCATCCTATATCCACTCCACATATGCGCTGAATATGGGGAGTGCAGGTCAGTACGGGCTGCCGGCTATGGGGAGCCCCATTAGGTGGCGTATTTTTGTCTGACCACTAACCAGACATCCCATCTGGGTGCTTAGGGCGGGTATGCAGAGTTCTATTGTAGATGCCCTCATTCTACCACAACTCCTCTACAAGCAATTATTTTCCTCCACCCACTCCAAGCATTTTCTCTTTCAATACTTGTGCACAAGTTCAAACTTTTAGTTTAGTGTAGTGCAGTTGTAGACTTCAGCGTAGTAGTAGTTTTAGTTGTACATTTTAGTTTAATTTGTAGATTTTTGTGTAGTTATACAATTTTGTAGTTGTACATTGTAGATTGTATGTTTTGCAGGTACTCGTCTCGTCAATATATCCAATTTAGAGACAAGATCGGGATGACTTTTTACTAACTTATTAGGTATATATATATATGCACCATCACAGATTGCTCCGATTTTTTGTGGTGTGTGACAAAAGGGTAATAAGTATAATGCGACCATTAGGAAGGACAATGTGGCCCACGAGCTTGGCTATGAGTTTCGCCATTAGGAAGGACATTGTTTTTCTTCTTGCCACCTACACATTGATAAAAATGTACATGCTAGCACAAATAAAAGAGAATATTCAAGTGATGGCTTGCCTAAAATAGTAAGTTGTTTTGATCGACAGGATTATTCAAATGTTTGCACCTCAAAATATGAAGTGGTGTATCTAAAGAGAACATAATAGGTGAGTCATCTCATTTCCGTCCAGTTCAACACATCTTCACCTAACATAGGCACTTCTAATACCCTATATGATTCTCTGAGTGTCGACACGCTTGTACTTTCCGAGCATGATTGTTATATTCAAGGCATTGTAACATTGATTGATTCTAAGTGGAAAATGACACACAAGAAGAGCTATGTGTATTCCACAAGACATTTCTTGCTTTTATTGCCTGAGGCAAAAAAATGTGAATTAATACACTAACACATGGCAAATGGATGACACCTACACATGTTTCTGAGAATATTTTGTATTGATTTGAAGTCAGTGACCATCGGTGTGCAGATAGAAGAACTTCTTGATTTTGGAATTGAAAGGAAACCAATCAATTCTGATCTTTTCCTTTCATATGATCAACATAATTTCATACCAAACTGCATGCTCTTCTCTATGATACATTTAGTGGTCTCCGACATGTATTCCTTTGTTCACATCGGCCCGACAACATTAATGTGGAAAATGTTCCTGATTGGCTATTTACAAGAAAAAAGCAATGTGGAGCAAATTTTTGTATGACAGTCTTTCAATTTAAAAAACTATACATGCCATTTTTCTTACTGAATACATTGATATGAAAGAGTAGTTCAGTGTTTCTAATAAATGAACTCCCGCTTGATGTTGCCACGAGTACAGAACACACAGTTTTCCCACCGATTTAACATGAACAACAATACTCAAACATCACTCCCCTAGAATTGGAAAATGTAGAAGAGGATATATATCAGGTGTGCATTGCTTTCATCGAAAATGTTGTAGCTAGAATCAGAGAGAAAGAGTGACGTTACACTTGACAAGATCGTAGCTAAGCTCCAGCGGCGGACACGGAAATTCCTTAACCATGCTGGGACACTCATGCTTCTGAATTCTTTGCCCTCAGGATCATGAGGTGGTATGAAAGTTTGCTTCATAGCCAGGCTCATATCAGAAGTACATCCACCAGTCGATGTGTCAATATAGTTTTGTCAGTCTGTTACTACATAATGGTATTTAGCTAGTTATATACTACAACTGTAAAGCTTTAGATATAGAAATGTGTGTGCGGTTGCACGTATTAGCAATCGATATCAATCAAGCTTCATTCACTACTACAGGATGGTATTAACACGACACTATAATTAGTGATCCTTCGACGAAATTGTGTGCGATGTATTAATCGTGAACATTGGTATAAGAAAACCGTCAAAAATGATATGCACTATTTTCATGACGGAGACATCCAACATGATTTGGATTAGAGTTGCGTGTGCGATACATGGCATACAGTTGCCCCATACAAATTGTTTGTGATGAGCCAACAAACATAAATGGTTAGCCATATGAAGGTGTGTGCGATAGACGGCATACAGTTCAATAGAATGAACTATTTTCGATTAGGCAACATAGTATAAACGGTCAACCAGATCAACGTGTGTGCAATAGATAGGATACCCTTCACCCGGATGAACTGTTTGCTATTAGCCACAACAAACAGAAACGGCCAAGGAAATCATGGTGTGTGCGTTAGACGGGCACACATTCTAATTAAAAGAATCATGCGCGATGGTAATAACGAGTGCGCACGGTTGATGGAACAAGTCGGGTGTTGACATCGCCGATTGCAGTGCATCCTATAGTGTAAATGCTACGCACGCATCCCAGAACGTGTGCCCACGTTACGGTACCCGAAAATCGTGCCGCACTTTGAAAATAGAATCGAAATGAATTTTAAGCTTGTTTTCCCTCACATTTCAAATAATCAAGCTATATTTAATTGTAAACATGTTTCCCACTTGGGAGCATATTACTAGATTAAAAGTACTATCTACTCAAAGGTGGCTGCAAATTCCTCCTCAATTCGTAATCAACAAACAAACAAGATTTTCTTGGTCGTTCCTTGCGTTTGCCATGGCGAATAGGAGTTCTGGGTCGAGAAACTACCAGGGAGAAGCGAGCATGGAAGCGGAAGAATGAGAGATGTCCCGCCTCGCCCTAAAATCAGCCGAGATGTCCCGCACGCCACCGAAGCACCACAGAGGTCCCGCAGCATTGCCGAAGCAGCACATAGGTCCCGCCCGCCGCTGAAGCAACAGACTGGTTCGGCCACGCCACGGAAGCAGCACAGATGCCCCGCCGCGCCGCGGATGCAATAGATAAATGTTCTAGCAATTCAAACACCGTCATTTCCCCCCGTAACACAATTTTTTCTTTCAATTCAGAATGAAAAAAGTAGGTACACCAGAAATAGTTTATTAGAAAGAATCGTGTGAGATGTGATATAAAATATCCTGGCGCACTCGCATGTATGGCTTACGCCGGAAGCTTCGTCGTCTACAGTCCATCGCTCGCACTTCAATCACACTTGCACACCAGTTTCTCACGGCACCGAGCGAAAAATTCTGGCAACCGTGGAAATATCTACCACACCGCCTCCTCTGCGCGACCAAAAGCTACATGTCCACTTTTCCTCCTTCCTTTCCAACTTCACACCTTCACTGCTTACTTACAGTGCCGCCTCATCGTCGGCGAACCTTTTTAATGCTACACGGCCTCATCGATATAGTTAGGTAATCCACATCCCACCACCAGCCTATTCCTCCTTCTCCATCCCACATACCCCGACCACTGGTGCGACACCTTCCGCCCAAATCACTGCCCCATCCTTCAAATAAGCGCCGCCCAAATCACTGCGACATCTGGCGGCGGAGAAGCAAATCGCGGCCGCACGCACGGATGAGGTCGTGATGGCTGTCATGCGTATCGACCGCCAGATCTTGGAGAAGCACGTTCCTTTTGAGGGCACCGTCAGCGGCGCCAAACGGCTGGCTACTTTAAAATAGAGTTCATGGTGTTTTCTCGAGGCCACCGCCGATGCCTTCTAGTGAATTGTCCTCTGTAATGTTAATATACAATCCGATCTTCTGAAATATTATGTTCAGTAACAGTTTGGTCAAATAGTTGCTATATTTCCTAATAGTTCTCAAGTATTCTTGGTTTAGTTAACTGTCTTATCTTCTAGTACAAGTTCTATTCTTCAATATTGTGCTCAGTTAACTGTTTGGCTCATTTGTTCTGCTGTAGAGTTAAATGTTTGGGTCAATTCTGCGATCTGATGTTTATTTGTTATGGGTACAATTTTGTATTGTTATGCATGTGAGAAATAAATCTAATTTTCCGTACTAAATACATGAGAAACACATACAATTGCGATATTTCGAAGTAGCTTAGCATGCTTTGTTTGCTTAGCTAACTATTCCATGCGGCTCGAAATTGCTTAGCACACTTTATTTATTTTTCATTAACATATTGTACTTATCCCATGCCAACTCTCACTTAACCTGATCAATATCTGTCTTATATGTGTTGCAGGGAAACAATGGGAGGCACTGGTGAGGTTTACCATCGAGGTTTGCACATGCATCGTCCTATATTTAACATCATATTATTGTGCAATTGCAGGAACCATACTAATATTTAGGTTTTAACAATTTGGTCTTGCACATATAGGTCCTGATGTCAGATGTTTAGACCCACTGTTCGACCCATTTTGCATATAGGAAACGATATGTCCAAGAATATCAGTCAAGACAAGAAGCTCAGAAAAGTTGTTAGGAAAAGAAACTAGCAACAAATAACTGTAAGATCTTTGTTTGCACGATGAAGAAGACATTTGTCAACTATAGGATGGTACTAACTATTTTACCTTGTTTTTTTTCCTTTGACACCATTTCAAAATTTAAAACATATATTTATGTATATCTTCGTTTTCAGTTCTTTCCAAAGTAGTTCACCGATGCTTACCTCTCAGACCTCTTGCATGGTCAAAAAGCGAGGAAGATATTCATTGGTCAAAAAGCGAGGAAGATATTCATTCAACACCCACGGTACAATATTGAAGTCTTCCTCAAGAGGACGAAGGTTGGGCGGACAATTACCCACAGCCACTGGCCTAAAGTTGTAAGGACATTCCACATCACTGAAGGCTCAATATTCGCTTTCCGCTTCAGCAGTTTTCCAGATGGGTCATCTATCTATTTACCGTGTATGATGCTACTTTCCAAAGGTTTTAGATGTTGCGATGAAACTTGGTGCTGTTGTGTAATGACGTACCTATCTATATGCCTATATGGTATAACTGGGTGCTGAAGCTATCATATGTAATTCAATTATGAAATGATAGCTGTCGTAATATGGATATGATATATGGTATGTTTGATATGAAATGTTAATTTGATTACTAAATATGTTATCAATAATAGGCCAATTAGCCTGATTATTGGGGTTTTCTATTGCATACGGTTTCTCAGACATCACCATGAGTGATGAACTCAAACAAACCCACACGGTTTCAAGAAAATAGGCGTGTTGGATCAATAAAAAATCATGCACTATTTTCATACGACAATTGTTTGCGTTAGGCCACCTTCCACAAACGTTTACATAAAAAATCATGTGTGATATACATACGAGCGGAAACGTTTTTCTGGGATTCACTGTATGGGATGTACGTACGAACGGAAACGATTGGCCCTGATAATTATCCCCGATGGCTAGCCCGATCGCACACAAACTCCTTTTGCTCCGCATGTGTGACCGGAGTACCTATCACCGACGGTTTCTGCGTCGTGTTGGAAGGACCCTCATATCGCACACAGTCAGGCGATGGTTTAAAACTCGGTCGTGAAAAAAGGGTTAAAACCATTTGTACAGCACGTCTCTAAACATATGATTTTTCTCTCTTAGAAAGGTGACGTACTAAATGAACCAGAATTTGATTAGGTGTGTCACGATTCATAATAAATTGCTCTAGTTTGCTACATAATTCTATGGTGATTAACTTGCAGCAACAACCATGTCTATGAATATATCTTAGCCATTCCTTTTCTTCTGCTTTAAGTACATAAATAACTTCATAGTAACAACTTTTAAAGAAGGTAGTAGACAGAGTAGTAATCATGCATTGAATAAACTTCAAAGTAGAGTTTATATAAGAGGAGGTGTATACACCCAAGAGCCAAGAGGCAAACGTGTTTGCCAAGGTACCCTGGTTTTTTCCCTTGCCACTTACTCAAGACTCTCAGAAGGTTATGATATGAGAGGACGTGGCCTTACCGTTTCACGGTGACGTCACTTTTCGCCTTTGATATTGTTTTTTTAGGGAAGTAGAACACTAGCTAGTAAAAATACAAGAGAGTAAGCAAACCTGAAGGAGATTATTGTAGTTATAGTCTTGTCGTGATAGGAATGTGAGGAATCAGGACCAAAATGTGACTTTCTTACATGCGAAGCTAGAGGCTCGCCTATCTTACATGTAGCACCGCCCTATAGATTAGCATAAATAGGTAATAAAGCAGGTATCATTGACACACTAGCACAGAACAACAAGTGCAGTCCGTGAACCACTTGGCTCGATGTTGGCCAGGTCATCACGTCTGCTTACAATGCAAATCCAGTTATGGCCACGCGAGCTACTCTCCTGGTTGTGGTTAGCATGCACATGTGCCTCGCTCAGTTTCCCTTCAAACTCGTGTTCCTTGATTCCGTAAATCAAAGGTGCGGGGATGAACCAAGTGTCACACCTGACACAGATGCATCAGTGGACATGGAAGAAGCTGATGAGAGTAATGTCGGGCCGTCCCTCAGTGGGTCGCTGAGTGTGTGCGTTGTACTTAAGCTGTCAGCCAAACAGAGAAGGCAAGAAAGGAAACATCTTTGGATTCCCATCATCCCCTTCATCTAGCTCCTATCCTCACCCTGATGCTCTTGTCACCTCGATCCCCATTCTGTGTGGCGGATCTCTGAATCCTTGTGGTTTCGGTCATCACACCAAGTAGCGGCGAGAGGGTCGAAGCTGGAATATGAGCCGGAGGGGGCAATATCATATAATATGTGTAACACGAGAACGTATCTTACTAGAGGACACCCCGGGCCTTGCTGCGGAAATTGGCCGATGAAAATTAGGATGATAATATGAGAATCAAAATTAAAATACGTCTGACTTATTATACAGATTCTATATAATTGTAACAATATTTATTGAATCTAAGTAAAATACATCTAACTCATTTTTCCTTCCATGGTTGAATATTGTGGTGGGTCATTTTCCATGCATGATTGGATATTAATGTGGGACATATCTCATACATAATTATATGGTGAGATGTCATGCTTGCATGTTTAGACAAATAAATTAGTGGAGATGAGACTCTATGTTGTATATAGGATATCAAAACATGAGTATGTGTATATGGCACTTAAGTATAATGTTTTGCAATCAGAGAAATGTATTATATCTCATTAAATATATTTTAAAAAATACTACAACCAAGTTAATAATCTCAATGACAGGAAATTCCGGAGTTGATCGTCACAGTGATCATAGTCGATAGATCAGCCGCCATGCCGCTTTCGTACCAGGCAACCGACAAAGACAAAGGATCCGAGCAACGGCTTCCTGTTATGCCCGGGAGTGACAATCGAGAAAAAAACAGTTGATTGGTAGATGTATGATTATCCGTGCAACCAGAGGCACCAACGATCAAATTTCGGAAATCACGCACGGGCCATTCTACGTTGTCTTCGTTGGCTTGTCCCATTCACCTCTTGGTTATCCAAATTACATGTGCTATAAAGGCCAGCACTAACCTATCTTCAATAATCAATATCCAAATAGCTGCAAAAGCTATGACTCCCTTATTGTGAGGCATAGCGAGTGCTCACATTAATTGCAGCTCCATCCTGCCAGCTCAGTAGAGGCCCTCCGGTGGGTTTTTACCCAGCTTAGGCGGTATTTAGTTTATTTGTTTTTTGTCATTTTGAGGGATAGGTTTTGTTTTCTTTCATTTTTGCATTTGTCTGGTTTTCAGTTTCATCTGGTTTCTCTGTATTTTCTTTGTTTTTTCTAAGTTATGTTTCTTTATTTTATTTTACTATATATTGTATTTTATGCTTTTTCTTCTCCTTTTATCAGTTTTCTTCTAATTATTCTATTTTGCATCATCTTTATTCTCTTTGTGTAAAATACACGCATGTTTCCAGAGCTACATAACATGACTTTTTCAGAGAAGTAAATATTTTCCAAAACATAAACGAACATTTTTTAATACTGTGAACATATTTGGAACAACTTGGATATATTTTTATGTTTGAGAAATACAGTTAGCATTATTTTAGTTTTGTTTTACTGTTTGTCATAATGATGCTGCACATGAGCCCCCCTCCCCCTTAACCAAGGCCACACAAAAAAACCAAAGCCACGGTAGAAGAGTATCTTCAACCAGAGTTGGCAAATCTAGGCCATATATGTCCGTGGACGCGAGTGGATGTCGGAGTTATGCTCTAGAGGCAATCATGTGATGATGATATTTCCATATGTATTCATGAGTTATTTGGATTGTCCTTGAGCATCACCAATGATATGTATAAATAAGCATCTGACTTGTTTACGAAAATATATATTATATGATGATTGTTCTAATGGCCCCTAGTCGATAAGATCAAGCGGACACATACCCTTTGAGTAGTATATGATTCGGTTGATATTCATGTTTCACAAGTTCCGGGCATTGAGATGCTAAACCGATAGTATGGACTCAGGAATGGTGATCACCGAGTTGGACATACCTACTTTGGGACGTAGCGAGATATTGTTATCTGTTAGTATCGAGCACAATGTGTACGCCATGTCCAAGGGCTGAGATCCTCACATGTTCTCGGAATGAGGATCTGAGTCACCCAGGGTCTATCGAATGCTATTTCGTTACTAGGTAGCTATAATGGTAGCTTTAGGGTGAGCCGCGAGACATGTTGCGAGACATGATTGATTAAGGTGGGATTTGTCCCTTCCATATGGAAAGATGTCCTCTAGGCCCACGCACCTGATCAGATTAGGTAAGCATGGGCATGCGACTTGGGTTAAGAGTTAACCTTATTTGAGAATCTGTAACCCACTACCAGGTGGAGCGGTGCTTCGTCTTACACATCGATGGCGGCGGATATCGGCGGCGAGGCGCAGTGGAGACTCCGCGTCCGATGCGCGTAGATGGACTCACGCAGGAGGAGGATGCTGTCTGGCGTCATGGTGGCGTCGATGGCAGAGAGGCTTTGCATGGTCGGTGCGTTAGTTTCTAATCTGAAGATGGATTGGTGGAAGACGGCGACAACGACACATGCCAGTGCGTCGAACCGGTTTGTACCCCAAACCCAGTATGTGGCTCGGTTGGGGTCTCCGGCTTTAGATGTTAGGCTTTGGTGTGATGTCTGTTTGGTATTAGCCTCGAACTATCGGCACCCCTTCATCAAGTGGATATGAATAGTGATCGTTGTTGCTAAGATGGTGGCTTCAGACTACCTGATGTTCTATTTTGTAAGGTCTTTGTGAATAATTAATAAAATGGTGGTAATCCTCCTTTTAAAAGAAATACTAGTATACAAACGTCAACCCACTCCCCGCTCCCTCTGCCTCGCCGGCCAAATATTGTGGTATGACCCTTTGGCAAATGTTTCACGAGATCTGACTCGGGTTCGAGAAATTTTCGGGATCTGACCATTTTCCTACCGCCAAGGTCGATGGCGGTAGGGTATACCAGCCTACCACCAAGGTTCCTGGCGGTGAGCAACTTATCCATGTTAGCGCAGTGCTGCCCTACCGCTAGATAGGCCGGCAGTAGCCTGTGTACCCCTACCGTCGAGGTGCCCGACGACAGGTGAATAGACCCACTGTATTTGATACTTAGAAAAAATTTTGCGGTACGGAGTGCACCCCTACCGCCGAGGGCCCTGGCGGTAGGCTGTATACCAATACCGCCATCGATCTTGGTAGTAGAAAAAGGGTCAGATTTTGAAAAAAAAACAAACCAATGTCAGATCTCGCTAACTTTATATTATAGTTAGTACAAAGTTGAGTCATCTATTTTGGAACGGAGGGAGTACTTGTTTACAGTGTAATTCCACCAAATCTGGAGTTATCACATAAACATGAGAACATGCATGGACCCAATAGACTGTCAATCTAATGAGGTTTGCTAAAAAAAGATTGTGAATTTAATCGAACGAATACAGTACAAAAGCACGGTGAGGAGCACGTCTCCAAGGGCTGAAAAGTGTCTTTGCATTGGGTTTTAGCTTATGTGCTGAGCTGTAACATAAGTGGCATAAAATCAGCCAAGCATATCTGGCAAATTCTACAGGATCGGAGGACATGCTTTTTTTATTTACCTGTGAGGATTAGCAAAGGTAATACGATATTTCAGTCACGTACCAGCATTTTGTATTTTGGGTCTTGAGTCATGTTCTCTGTGCTTGGAGCCTAGTTGTTCCGTATAGAAAGCAAGAAATAAATGTACCAGCATTTTTATCTCTACTATCATCGTCTCCAACAAAAATATCATTGGTTTATATGTGTATGGTAAATTACATAAAACTAAAACTAATTATTCTCTATAATAAAAATCATAACTATATTTCTAGTTCAATATTCAACTCTATATTGGGGCAGTCTCTTACAATGAGCACAATTGTTAGATGTTCGACACTAGATCCTACTCGTCCACTAGTCAGGTTTAACGCCAGGGTGACTTGGCATGTATTCCCTTCGTTCCAAAATATTTGTGCTTTTAAAGATTTCAAATGGACTACCACATACGGATGTATATAGATATTATTTTAGAGTATAGATTCACTCATTTTGGTTCTTATGTAGTCACTTGTTGAAATATCTAGAAAGACAAATATTGAGGAACGGAGGGAGTAGGAAGCATGACGTGATCGGATGCAATTTATTTTAGGACCACCCGAGAGAAGCATGAGACGATTAATTAACTAATTAAGTCATCTCAATTAAAAAAAACTCTTATACTACATCTTCATACGAATTACAACAGATGGAATAATTCCCCAAAAAAAAAAAGAAGAAGGATGAGTAGTTGTATTTGCATGAGAAGCTCTACGGCCAATCTGGTACGTGCATGGGATCCGTCAACTATTAAGGCATGAGCTCTGCTTCTTGGTGTTCGTCAGCTAGGAAAGCATCCGTGTGTCCTTGCGCACCGCCTAGAGCAAGCATGACAGGCCCGTCAGTGTTTCATCGCAGTGCGGAATGCTGGGCTCCCAGGACCTGCCGCTTGAATCGCAGTATGTTTTGTGCTGGCCAGGGTGCTCATTCAACGCTTATAAGGCCCAGGCGAGGTCAGGCAGAGGTTGGATCCCTGGGTTGTTCAGCTGTTCGGACCACGTAACTAAAACAAGCAAACAACTTCCACACGACTCCTAGGCAGGCTGGCAACCTAGCACGATGTGTTCAGGACGTCCACAACTATAGAAGCAAAAATCCGGACACCTTTCCGATCCTAGTGTACATGTCGAACCAAACCGTGATATGTCTCATCTTAGGACTACTATTACTTTGGACTGATTTTATACTACCTGTATGCTGTTGGAAGTTTGGGAAGATGAGACTCTATATATATATATATATATATATATATATATATATATATATATATATATATATATATGCCGCTACAAAATCATTGGATCTGTTTCTTTAAATAGCTCTCGATGATGTGCAATAAATATCACATCAACTATTTTCTTTCAGAAAAATTGTGACACAACTTTATGTTTGTTTAGGATACACGGACATTTAACAGTATAATGTTTTTTAACATGACTCTGAAAATCTAACGGTACTCCCTTCTTTCTGATTTATAAGGTTTATCTGAACTTTTTTGTTATTCCAATTTAGAGGGCTCATCTCCATCTTATTTTTAGTTTTCAATGCACATTAAATCTTTCCATGCAAGAATTAAAAAGGAACACACCAATGCATGTAATGTTCCTACTCATCTAGTGGGCAAACATGCATGCACTGCAATTAATCAAAATTAATGCACGAGTTTAATTAAGGTAGTTTTGTAAAGTACGAGATACATTCCTCCACTCACAAAATGACTTGGTTGATGAGATTTGATATTCGAGCCTTATAAACCGGAAAGGAGGGAGTATTAATTAAGAATATATTTGTCTTGTTGATCACCTGAAAATCACTAAAAACACTATCCGACACTCCTAGGGCACCACTAGCACGCATGGCTACCAGCACACATTACTCAAAAGCCAGCAAGGACAAGGCCACCACTGTCTGCACACCTACTCAAGCCAACTACTCCGACTTCACTGTAAAAGACCATATCACTGCACTGCATTGCTACACAAAGCCTACGCTCCGATTTTGGCAGAAAACTACCACTGGCAAAACCCACACCTCAAAACCATTTATGTAAGTCCAATTTGAGAAAATAAACTAATGGATTCCCTAAGAAAATGTATGTGGCTTTAATAGGCAAAACTCACATGTTTGCACATAAATTCATCAAGTGGTGAATGAATCGAAAACCAAAATAGAGTAGTCATCCCCTTTCCGTTCAGTTCAGCAAATGTTCACCTAACATAGGCATTTTTAATACCTGTATGATTCTATGAGTGTATAGATGCTCGTACTCTCCAAGTATGATCGATATCTACTCCCTATGTTCCTAAATATAAAAACTTTTAGAGATTTCACTATGAACTACATATGGATGTATTTAGACATACTTTAGAGTGTATATTCACTCATTTTGCTTCGTATATAGTCTATAGTGGAATACCTAAAAGGTCTTATATTTAGGAACAGAGGGAGTAAATGAGAATGAAACATTGATTGATTAGAAGTGCAAAATGATGTACAAGAGCTATCTTTATCTCACAACACATTTCTTGTTTTAATTGCTTGAGGCACAATGGGTTAATTAATACACTGACTCATGGCAATTAGATGACACATATACATGTCGCTGAGGGTACATTAATTTGAAGTCAGTGACCATCAGTGTCCCGATATATAGAAGAACTTCTTGATTTCGGAGATGGAAGGAAATCAATCAATTTAGAACTTTCCCTTTTATACAATGAACACAATTCATTACCAAACATCATGTTCTTCTAAACAATATTGTTAGTTATCTCGATGTGCATATTCATTTTTACATAGGCCCGGCATCATTCATGTAGAAATTGTTCCTGATTGGTTGTTTGCAAGAAAAGACAACGTGGAGGAAAGATTAGCATGCGAGTCTTTCAACTAAACCAAATATAAATGCTCATTATCTTACAAAATACGTTGACATGGAAGACTACTTCATTGTTTCTACTAAACGACCTCCTGCTCGATGTACCCATGAGTAGCAGACGTGGAAATTACTTAGGCATGTCGGGAGGCTCATGCTACTGAATTATTTGCCCTTGGGTTCATGAGGGGCCCAAAAATATAGATTCACGGTCATGCTCATATCAGAAGTAGCTCCAACCTTCAATGTATCGATATTTTCTGTCAGTCTGGTACTTTGTACAAGTATAATTGTAAAGCTTTGGAGGTGCAAATAGGTTGTTCTGCAGTTACACATATTAGCGACTGATACCGATTGGGTTTTCATTTTCTCACTGAACAAGGATGAAGCATTAACTGAAGCTAAATTGGATTAGGTTGTGAGTATGAAATACTAGTAAATTACTCTGGTTCGCTACACAATTCCATGGTTATTAGCTTGTACATACAGCCATATTTATGAATATATATCCACCGTTGGGGTCTCCTGCTTTTAGATTGTTGAATCTCAGCCATTCCTTTTCTTCTGCTTTAATAACATGAATAAATTCATAGTAATAACCATTAAAAGATGGTAGTAGACGTAGTAATAATCAGGCATTGAATAAACATCGTACTAAATTTTCCTTGCGCGGTACATACTAGCTCATGATAAAAGAGGAGACAGTCTAGCCTTTTCCATTGACACTTGCTCAGAAGGTCATGATATGAGAGGACGTGGCCTGACCTTTTCGAGGTGGCGTTACGTTCTCACCTTGACACTTCACATACCCATCTATAAAATACTGTAGTTCCTTTAGGGAGGTAGAAAACTAGCTAGTAGAAATGCAAAAGAGTTTGCAAACTATACGAGGAGATAATTGAAACTATAGTGTTGTCGAGATAGGAACGAGAGGAATCAGGAACAGAAGGTGACTATGGTACTACATCTTTGACCCCCATGTTCAAGCCCGAAAACACGACCCTTCAATTCGTGGACGAGCTGATTGATCAGGCGAACTTGACATGGCGTCAAACTCTAGTACGCGAAACTTTCCTGGCACCAGATGCGGAGGCTATCCTAAATATTCCTCTTCGCAACGGTGGTGGTGAAGATTTCGAAGCTTGGGCCTTTGATTCGACGGGGAACTATTCTGTCAAAACTTCGTACCATGCTCTTGTGACTCGTAAAGAGCGTTTAGCTCGAGAGGAAGGGCCGGATACTGACACTTCACAGACCGAACGACAGCTATGGACTTCCCTCTAGAAACTCAAGGTGATTCCCAAAGTACGGGTATTTTGATGGCGAGTACTCAAGAAGATACTGCCAGTTGAAGAAACATTGAAAAGGAGACACATTAAAGAGCTTGATCGCTGCAGTGTCTGCCTAGCAACGACCGAGGACCTGATACATGCGCTGGTTCACTGTTCGCATGCAAAATCCTTTTGGCGGGAAGCTGAACAACTGTTTGATTTCCGGCTCCCACGTTTGCATCCAGAAACTTGGTCAAGAGATATCGTATGTGACAAAATGTTCTCGGATGAAGAACGTGCAAAGATTATCACGGTGATGTGGGCCATTTGGCACTCCAGAAACCGTTGGGTACATGATCAGGAGCAACTAAATCCCAGGAATGCAGTTCAAAAAATTAGGGAAGATTTGGCACTACTAGAAATCCCGAGGCAGGCCGCGTCCGTGCTGCCGGGCTACGGATGGCGTCCACCAGAAAACGAGATGGTCAAGATCAATTGTGATGGAGCGATTGATTTCTCATCTGGCAAAGGAGGTGCTGGAGGGGTCGCGCGTTCGGCCACCCGCCTGTTGGGCTCTTGGTGCAAACCGCAAGAGGGGGTGACCGATCCGCTGATCATGGAGACACTTGCTCTCAGGGAAGGTGTCATATTCGCCAAACTACGCGGCCTCACACAAGTGACTTTGGAGACAGACTGCCTTGTGTTGGTGAACCTATGGAATTCTCTGCTAACAGATCGCTCTGTTGTGGCCCCCATTCTAGATGAGATTGGAGAGCTTTCCTCAGATTTTGATTTTTTTGTACTTCAACATGTAATAAGAACAGCCAATTTGCCGGCCCATCTGTGTGCTAAGCGAGCTTGCACACTCATGGCTACCGACAGTTGCTGAACTCCACTCCTTCGTTTCTGGTGAGCAGTCTTCTAGCAGACTCTCCCAAAAGTGCCTTTGTTGAATAAAGCTCTCATGATTTCCCTCAAAAAAAAAAACTATACGAGGAGATAATTGAAACTATAGTGTTGTCGAGATAGGAACGAGAGGAATCAGGAACAGAAGGTGACTATGGTACAATACCGAGCTAAACCCTGTGGTACCTGGGCTGTAACACCGGTCTAACTACCATCAAAGCTAGGTAATAGAGCAGGTATCATTAACATACCAGCCTAGAACAACAAGTGAACCTTGTCTTCGGCCTAGGTTCAGGCGCCGGAATCATCGGCTCCTGTTGCTGATGTTCGCGTTACGGCGGTTGACAAAGTCGCTACCATCACGGGCGTTCAAACAAGGCTGTCGCTGTCTGGTGGTCCATCTCTACAAGTGAACCCTGGAAGTCCGCTGCTCCAGGCTGATCTCAACCGTAGACCCGGTGTGGTAAGATGCTGGGCACCTGCCCCCCCAACGATCAACGATTGTTTTACCATGTACGAGTAATTAGCGATAGGATTGGGTTAAGGCACGTAGTATTTGGCTCCCCCTAACGTCCTAACTCAAACAGAAAGAGTAAAAACTGTAGAAGGAAAGAGCCCATACTAAAGCCCAATCACAGTTATGGCCTCCGCTCTTCCTACTACTAGCCCATGTCATTATTACCCTGGCCGCCGCCGATGTGATTAACGCGTGATTTGAGGGGATTAGCGTTGGGCGCTGGCGGCTGCCGCTGCCTCTTGCGCTCCCTCCCCATGAGTAGAGATTTGAGTCCACGAGGAGCGACCTGCAGATTACTCGTGTCAACTCTCTAGCGTCCCAGTCAACTAGCCAAGGTTAGCATCAGTACTGTCTACTAATCTCTATCAACTTTCATTTTAGATGCATTGAAATTTCTATATCCAATTTTATTTATTTTTGGTGATTTACAATACTAATTCATTTTAAATTTCTTTTGTTGATCTGCTTAGCAGTTATAAAAGAAAAGCGTTGCCAAACATCACAAAGATTAATTCAATTTTTATGCATGTTGTTTTGAGTTCTCAACCTACTGATTATTGTTAACGGGGCTAATGCGCAAGTTATCAATGCCGGTCCAATTGAAGCCGTCTGCTGAATTGCATGATAATCTACAGTGAGAACGGAATTATCTTGCAATCAGGTCATCTTCTGATGAAATAATTAGTAATTTTGATCTTATTGGCAATTGTAGGGTAATCTTTAACTAATACAAATTGAACTATACTTTAATTACGTCCAAGTGATGCATCAATATACTATTGCAGTAAAAAATCCATTGAGTCTTTTTCTTGTATCAAGTTTACTTGGCCTCCCCTATACCCAAATCCTGGCTCCGCCACTGCTAGGCACGACTTGCAAATCCTAATCGCTCCGTCGTTTCGCATGCGTCTACCTCGCATCGTTCCTAGACACGCAGCGCATCTCTGTTGGAAGTAAACACCACAGCTTGTGCACGTGTCTGTTTGGTCCAGTACAAGTACGCATCCGTGTAGCTTTCTAAGTTGTCACCGAATAGGACTAGTACTACTAGTTGATATAGCTAGTATATAGAGTAGGAGTAAAGCGGATAAACTACTTGCTATGCCCGGTTCGTCATACCCACGAATTGATTACGAGTGTTAGACTTAGAGTCATGTACGCATGTAATCTCAACTCCGATCTACCTATATCTACTCCCTTAAACCTCTCTTATTATCTTCTGTAACCGTGATCTGGCATTGCTTGTAAGGCATGATAGGGCTTCTCTCATCGATCAATAAAACCTGATGTGGCTCCTCTATGAAGGAGTAGAAACGCTTCCACATCAATCTTACGTGGTATAAAGAGCTTGTCTCTTCCCTATCATCTAGCAAACATATAAATCCGGAAACCTTCCATCGCCATGGCTATGAGCTCAAGTGTTGTCGCCCTCAACCTCGGTACTACACCAACAAGGAAGCTCACGAGGGGGAATTGCCTCCTCTGGAAGATGCATGTGATGTCGGCACTATGTGGGCCACAAGTGACCGGTCTTCTCGACAGCAGCGATGCCGCGCCGCCGAAAATGGCGGAGGTCACAAGGGCTGACAAGACCACGGCCATGGAGCCAAATCTTCTTTACGGCCCATGGCTATCGAATGATCAGTAGGTTCTTGAGCTACCTACTGAACTCGCTCACCCAGGAGATTCTCGAGCAAGTCATCGGTAAGGAAAGTACCTTTGATCAATTGACTGCTTTTACCGTGTTGTTCGCTGCGCAGTCACAATCTCGTATCAGAAATCTGAGGATAGCCATCTCCAACAATCAAAAAGGCAACATGTCACGCAAATCCTTCATCGCCAAGATGAAGATCCTTGGAGACGAACTTGCAGTAGAGGGTCATTCTGTAACTGATGGGTAGATGGTCTACTACATCCTCGCGAGTCTCCATCGGGATTACGGTCCCATCGTTGCAGCAGTCGGCGCCATCAAGAACTCAATGACCATTGATGATCTTTCCTCGTAGATTTTAGTGTTCGATCAGAGGATGGAGATGTTAGGAGACGGGTCGTCCCATTTCTGCTCGTCTGTTAATGTCGTGTATATGGGACGCGGCCAGCCTCATGCCAGAGGAGGTCGTTGGTGACGGAACAGAGGGCGTGGTCGATCTGATCACGCCACTCCCTCTTTGCTCACGGTGGTGGAGATAATGTCTATCAACGCCAGCGACATCAACCACCACGGCAGCAGCAACAACATGAGGGAGATTATCCCGAGTGTCAGATATGTTTCAAGTACCACGCCGGCGGAGCTAGAGCCTTCTGGCATCGCTATGAGGAGGACCATGAAGAGAAGAAGAAGGCCAAACTCATCACAAACTCCTACGGGATTGACACAAATTGGTATGCAGATTCAAGTGCTACCGAACACATCACAGGGGAGCTCGACAAACTGACGATGCGAGAAAGGTACCACGGAGGTGATCAAATCCATACGGCAAGTGGAACAGGTATGGATGTTACACTTGACAAAAAATGCGATAGTAATATTCTATCCTTATTCTTTTGTGATTAATAACTGGGCAACAAGGAGAGTCATCCTTAGAGGGAAATGTGAGGGAGACCTCTACCGAAACATATCATCATCTTCATTACAGTCAAATAAAACAAGCTTGGAGTGTCACCAAACAATCTTCGGCAAAGTGGCATAGACTCTTGTGTCATCCATCTTCAGTCATTGTTCAGCATGTCCTTAGTAGAAATAAACTCCCTTATGATTCAAGTATAGAGTCAGTTTGTGATGTGTGTCAACAAGCTAATAAAAGTAATCAGTTACCATATCTCCTTTGCAACTTATCTTTTCAGAAGTTTGGGGGCTAGCCCCCACTTTACCAATGTGTTAATACTCCTTCTAGTTTTACTCTTGGTGTTATGCCTGTGCAGGTTCGTGAACAAAACGGAATTCAAAATGGTCAAGATGATCAAAATGTGGTGCAAAATGAGGCTGTGCATGCACAAGAAGCAGCAAGCGTGGAACCCGAGGAGGATTCAGCGGCGCCTGCCACACCTGTGTGCCGATTTGCCTCGAATCGCGCGTCCACCAGGGGACAGGAGGACCAAGCGGCGTCCCCGGCCCACTCAATGCCCGCCGCGTCATTATGCATGCGTGGGTCAGGAATGAACGCGGGGTCGCCTTCGCTATCGATGCGCATGGAGCCGATAAGATCACTAGGGCCATCATGATCTTCTGCGCCGGAGGACTCTGCTACTCCAGGCGCCTCCAGTCCAGGTCTAGCCACACTAGGGGCCATAGGATCTGCTGCATCCTCTCAGCCTCCAAACAAAGAAGGATCCCCTGCATTCTCTGCAACCAGCCAGGCTATGCAACCTCATGTGCAACCACGACAGCCTACTTGTAACACCCCTGTAATTATGCTACAGTGATCTGTGATTAATGATGCCACATCATCCTGTTTTGCTAAGCTTAACTGCTCCTAGATAAAAACCCAAGTCAAATTCAAATTAAAATTCAAATCGCATGTCAATTTATTGTTTCTTCAAACATAAAAACAAAAGTGTTCATAACATTGCAAATAGTCTGTAAGAAATTGTCATGCATAAAAAGACATTATTCGAATATTTCAAATGACATTAACCTATTTAAAATTGCAATAGCAACATTTAGTTGGTCCATTTCAATTTAAATCAATAATTAAACTATTCAAAATATTTTGGAACTCGGTGTGCTAACTCAATATATTCCCTATTATTTATGGGACAAGTTTCATCTGCAACAAAAGTCACTTGCTATTAAAATAAAGGCAAACCAGAAGAGAAATAAAGGAATATGAAAAGGAGAAAAGATGCTACTGTGCACTTAGGCCTGCCCAGCAAGCAGCCTCTCCATCCCACCACCTCTCCTGCAACCTCCTTCTACGTGAGGCCGACCGATCGCACGGTCCCGCGCCCGTCCCCACCGAACCACCACAGCATCGCACCGCTACACGCGATCGGGGGTGGATAAGGACTCCACCGCGGATGCCTTGGACAACGCCTAGATCTTTTCCCCCTCCCTGCGCGCAGCTGCTTCCTCCTTCGCCATGGCAGCCACAACCACAGCCGTTGCTTGCTCGCCCACGTAGCCACCGGCCGCATCTCTCCGCCCCGACGTGTCGAGGAGATCGCCCGTCGCCCGCTTCCTATTCCTCGACCATGAGCTCAAGACCGGAGCCACCACATCATCGGATCGCGCCGTCTTCCTCCCCGAAACACCGTCGGACATCTTCCTCGACTCCGACGCCATACTGCACTCCCGTCCACTTAACGAGCCACCGTGAGCTCCCTCGGTGAGCTGCGCATGTTTACCCTATCCCCCTTATCGATTGCATGGTCTGGCCATAGAATCCACTGGAGCCGAAGCCTCACTCCGCCGGCCATGTTGCCTCTCCGTCTACTGCCGTTGAAGCTCGCGCCCGAGGACGCCTTGCGCTCAGCACTTCCACTTGATCCCAACGCACATGTCCGGTCGTCTTGCCGTGCCCCCTGCACCCGTTTCCGTCGAGCTCCACCTCTGGCTGCCACTACTCGTTGTTGTCGTCGTCATTCTAGGTCGTCCCCAGCCAAGCCACCGCCACCAGTCGACGTGAGGCACTGCCCGCGTGCTCTCCTGACTAACCGCGCGTCAAATGGCCGCCCCTAGCGCATTTCCGCCCATGTCTGGCCGTCGCCGCCGCCCCTGTTGGTCACCGGCTTGTTGCGCCGGCGCGCGCAGTCGAAACCACACCCTGGACCACTGGGATGTGGGCACAGGCTGTTAGTTGGCTAATTAGCCACTAACTACCCCCAACCCCACTAACATTTGGGGCCCGCACGACTAAGTAAACTAATTATCTAAACTGGATTAACCTCAGTCAATTGACCAGTCAACTGGTCCATAGTTGACGGCTGACTAAGCAGTCAACTAGGCCCATTGTCATCCTCTTATGCACACTGCTATATACACTTTCTCTGTGCACATAGCATTTACATATAGTATAATTTTGAATTAAATTAAATCCAGTAATTTCAACAATTCATTTCATCTATGAAAAATAATAGAAAGTAAACCATAAGTAAGATGAAAATAATTTATGTATGAAGGTTGCTCAGAAAAATATAACGAATCCGATTATGCCGTCCACATACCCGCGAGACCCCTCTAACATAATGAACCTGGATATTTTGCCCCTGGATCAATATACCCAAATAATACCTGGAACTTGAAAAACATTGTCAGACTTCTATTAAATGTTTAGGGATGCATTAGAGCATATCATCACACACATTTCCATGACATGCATTGTGTTGCATTTGATTGCTCCATTATTTATTTGTTTCTCCTCTCTCCTCTATTCTTCTGGTATACCCCGAGACTGCTGCTGCTCTCGAGTACGACTACGTCGATGACGACCCTTCCTTCTTGGCAGAGCTTCCAGGCAAGTAAATGTAATGCCCTCGATGCGGCTATATCTCCCACGTGTCGAAGCACGACTTAGAGGCATAACCGCATTGAAAGCAATGTCGCAAGTGAGGTAATCTTCACACAACCCATGTAATACATAAGGGAAAGAGATACATAGTTGGCTTACAGTCGCCACTTCACACAATACATAAATAAACATCCATCATCCAAATTACACTCAAGGTCCGACTACGGAACCAAAATAAAAGAAGGCTACCCCAAATGCTACAGATCCCCGATCGTCCCAACTGGCTCCACTATCGATCATCGTGAAAAGACACATAGTAACGACCACGTTCCTCATCGAACTCCCACTTGAGCTCGGTGGCGTCACCTGCACCGCATCGTCGGCACTGCAACTGTTCGGTAGAATCTGTGAGTCACGGGACTCAGCAATCTCACACCCGCGAGATCAAGACTATTTAAGCTTATAGGAAGGACAGAGTTGTGAGGTGGAGCTGCAGCAAGCGACTTGCGTATATGGTGGCTACATTCGCAAAAGAGAGCGAGAAGAGAAGCAAGGCACGGTCGTGAAGCTAGTAGCGATCAAGAAGTGATCCTGACTACTTACGTCAAACATAACTCCAACACCGTGTTCACTTCCCGGACTCCGCCGAGAAGAGACCATCACGGTTACACACGCGGTTGATGTGTATTTTAATTAAGGTCAACTTTGGGTTTTCTACAACCGGACATTAACAAATTCCCATCTGCCTCATAACATGCACGGCTTTGAAAGATAATACCTGCAGGGTGTCCCAACTTAGCCCATTATAAGCTCTCACGGTCAACAAAGGATATTCCTTCTACCGGGAAGACCCGATCAGTCTCGGAATCCCGGACTACAAGACATTTCGATAGCAATAAAACAAGACCAGCAAAGCCGCCCGATTGTGCCGACAAATCCCGATAGGAGCTGCACATATCTCGTTCTCAGGGCACATCCGAATGAGACTAGCTACGAGTAAAACCAAGCCTCGAGTTTCCCCGTGGTGGCCCCGCAGGCAGCTTAGTTCGGGCCAGCACTCGAAGGAGCACTGGTCCGGGGGGGTTAAAATAAAGATGACCCTCGGGCTCGCGAAAACCTGAGGGAAAAAGGCTTAGGTGGCAAATGGTAAAACCAAAGTTGGGCCTTGCTGGAGGAGTCTTATTCAAAGCGAACTGTCAAGGGGGTCCCATAAATCACCCAACCGTGTAAGGAACGCGAAATCAAGGAACATAACACCGGTATGACGGAAACTAGGGCGGCAAGAGTGGAACAAAACACCAGGCATAAGGCCGAGTCTTCCACCCTTTACCAAGTATATAGATGCATTAATTAAGCAATAGATATATTGTGATATCCCCAACAAGTAAACATGTTCCAACAAGGAACAACATCTCCATGTTCCAACAAGGAACAAACTTCATCTTCACCTGCAACTAGCAACGCTATAAGAGGGTCTGAGCAAAGCGTGACATAGCCAATCAACGGTTTGCTAGGAAAGGATGGTTAGGGGCTGACATGGCAATATGGGTGGCATGATAAGCAAGTGATAGGCATCGCAGCATAGGCATAGCAAAAGAGCGAGCATCTAGCATAGCAAAGATAGAAGTGATTTCGAGGGTATGGTCATCTTGCGCAAAGTTCTCGAGTTGTCGAAAGCTTGATCCTCGTAAGCGTTCTCAACAGGTTCCTCGCTCACGCACTCGCCTCCGGCTCTACCCAAAGCAAGAACACAAACAAAGGAACCAAAATAAATCACGGTGCAATGCACAAGCAACATGATGCAATACATGGCATGATGTGCGAGATGTGATATGCAATGCGTATGCGTGCTCCGGAAGGAAAATGATGAACCAGGCATCAACTTGGCAAACCAAGTATGCCGCTGGAAAGATGAGATGATTTCGGTTGAAATCGATATAAAGATCACCGAAATTGGATGCACGGTTTGCAAATGACAAGCAAAACAAGAATGGCACAAATCTGCCATTAACAGCATGATGCCACATAGCAAGCAACAAGAAATTAAGCTACTGCACCCAAACGTACCAACAAAGCACATGGCAGTGATCTACTCAAGATGCTTGACAAAAGATGAACACTGAGCTACGGCTAATTCACACCATAACAGGTCCAAACAAGCATGGCAAAAGTGCAAAACATATCAGCTTCACAGACTTTGTGAAATTACTGAACATGGCAGAAACAGTATCAGGAAGCAATGTTCAGAGCAAGCAAACTACATGCTACAGGAACTTATAATAGCAAAACAAGGCATGGCATGAATCTACTCAAAGCATAGAACAAAAGTCCCTTACTGACCATGAGCCAAAAGGGATCAGAAAATATAGTAACACCCATGCCAATATAGCAAGTTTCGTTAACAGATTCAGCAACAGGGCATGACAAAAACAGATAACAAGTAGGCATGTTTAAGAGCTCGATGCACTCACTATAGAGCATTACATGATAAACTAAGCATACATCCATCAAGAAGACATGGCATAGAAGATATACATGGCAAGAACAACATCATAGCATGCACGGATCAACTACAACAACCTTGGCAAAATTGAATAACATGTAAACAATCTGCCAGGAAACATTTTATAGCAAAAGTAGAGCTCAATTGACTCAAGCTATGGCACTCCATAATTGCAAACAAAGGCATGGATGGATAGAGCATAGCCATATGTTCAAAACATCCTTACTGAAGTATCTCAAAATATGCATGGATCTCTCGGTAGCATCAAGTTAACATGGCATAATAATATAAGCAAAACAGGGGCTGAAATCAGCAACATCAGGAAGCCTAGTTTGCATGCTTGTGCTAGTCACCACAGGGATCAACAAAATACATGGCATACACCCCTGTAAAGATGGCATGGCATATTACAAAACACCTGTAGGACTCAAGATCATAGGGTGCACACATCAATCATGGCAAAAATGACAAAAGTGCATGTTCTGTTAAGAAACAGAAACTAACATCACATAGCCCTCTTATAACAGCATTTCGGGTATCAAGATGAGCTCAAATGTAAATGATGCAATGAGATGAAATGATCTACTCTTCGAAACGAACATTTTGACATATTACACGCACGAAATGGAGCAATATGCAGAGAGTTATGGCATGACGAAAATGCAACAAATTATGACCGGAAAAAGACTTTGGAATTCGGGGGAGAGGGAGAAGTCAACCCTTGTCGATTTGGATCTCAGATCCGATCGGCTCGAGGTCGCCGGAGACGGCTCGCCGGAACGGCGCTGGAAGGACGAGGCCGGGCGGCCGGAGGAGAATGAGGTCGGGCGGGCCAGGCGGCGCTGGCGCTGGCGACGGCGGGCGCCGGCGATCGAGAGGAGGCGGGCGGAGCGAGGCGAAGCTCCGGGCGGGCGCTGGGCGCGGCGCGGGAGCGGGCAACGGGCGCTGGGCTGGGGCGCCGACTCGGGCCGGGAGCGGGCGCGGAGGGCCAGCGGCGGGCCACGTGGCGCTGCCTGATTGGCCAAGCGGCGGCGGGAGCCATTCGGCGCGGACTGGACGTGTCCGCGCATGAGGAGGAGCGGGGCTAGGGTTTGGGGATCCGGATTTGGAGGGGAAGATGCATATTTATAGGTAGAAGGAGCTAGGAAGCTCCAAATGAGGTGCGGTTTTCGCCCACACGATCGTGATCCGACGACGGAGAGCATGAAGTGACTTAGATGGGTTATTGGGCTGTTTAGGAGGGGTGTTGGGCTGCAACTTAAAAGAGGCCTTTGCGAGAGTGCGGTTAACCGTTGTAGTACCAAACGAGCTCCAAATGACCCGAAACTTGACAGGTGGTCTACCGGTGGTGTACCAAGGCCACTTGACAAACCTCGGTCCATTCCGAGAAAGTTTAGTACCCGCTCACGGAAAAATGTAAAAGGGGACGCCGGGGGACATAGGAGTGCCGGATTGCAAAACGGACAACGGGGAAAATGCTCGGATGCATGAGACGAACACGTATGCAAAAAGAAATGCGCATGATGACATGATATGAAAATGCATGACATGGACAAAATGCAAAAACGAAAGACAAGAACCCAACCACGGAGGGAATATCATATCACAATGCCGAAAATGGTAAGAGTTGGAGTTACAAATATGGAAAGTTACATCCGGGGTGTTACAGTAAACCCCCTTGATCATTCTGACATCGCCTATTCCTTCTCTCTATTGTTTGCATTAGAGTCGTGATACTGTTACTGGTTTATCTAGAGACCTTATTTTGTTGCATAACCTGTTTTTATTAAACTTGTTTTGATACTTTACCTGTTATCCTATATGCTTAGTATATATATGCAAAAGGCTAATCAGTGGTCCTACATCCTTGTCCGTTTGACATGCTATACTCTCGGGCCGTGATCTATTCGAGCGATGATCGCGGATATACTGTACAATACTGTAATACTCATGATACTGTTTGAATATGGGGGCTAAAAGGACAGGCGGTTCCATCCAGGTAGTGGTGTGCTTTGCCCCCAACGGCCCTCGGATTGATTCTTTGTGGTGGAACCATAGAACAGGTAGAGACTACCTAGGAGAGGGGTAGTCCTTGTCTCTGGTCGGTCTCCGCAGTTATTTCATAATAACACGCCAAATCACATTGAATCTCGCTTCATCGGTTTGTTTCATAGCTTAATAGAAAGGAATCTCGACTTATATCACGTAGACTCCATACAGTTCATTGACTCAATTGACCCTGTATATTAGTTAATTATGAAATTAATCGATGTAGCAGAGTACAAAAGCATAGTTCGGAGCACGTCTCCATCGATAAAAAAACAATCTCTAGATTGTGCCTAAGTTGTAACAGATGTGGCCAAAGATCAGCCAAGCATATCTTCCAGAGTGTCTAAGTGACGCATACCTCGGAGAAAAATGACACAAAAGTTTACCGGTCCCATGAAAACAGAGGCCCTAACAGAACATCTTTTTCTTGCACCATTAGAGATTGTACGAAACTGCTCCTACATCGTCCACATCGGGTCATACCTCATCCGCGACGAACCTCAGCCCACTCCTCGTTCCCTCTCCCTCTTGCCACCATGCGCCGGAGAGAGACGGCGGGACCTTATCTGCCACAACCTCAGCCCACTGCCCGCGTCTTCCCGCGCTCTGCCACGGTTTATTTCCCAGATCTCACTTCCTTGTTGCAGTAGGTGTGCGCCACCATCGGCTATCGTCTCTTCTTCAATCTATGGTGCTTGAGAGTGGTATTCAGCAGGGCCAAGGCCGTTATGATGATGCCTACGGATCCTCTGGCAGTGGTACGTGCCACAGTGGCTCTTTGTAGGTGATGCTGGAGGCTGGCTCCTGGGAATCTAACCGCGTGCTCCTGGCGGGGGTGTGACAACTACGTACAACGGCTCTGTTTGTTTTCTGTTGTGAGTGCTGGCACTAGCGGCGGCGGATCTAGGCCTTCCTAGAACTGGCTTGCGAAGAGTAGCGTCTCCCCGGGGAGCGCCCGATAGCTAGCTCGGTTGTGTGTGGTGTTGTAACAGCAACAACTATTTACTGAAGTGATGGAATAGTAGAGTGGGCAGCCTGCCGCGTTGGCTTCTCATGTGTTGGTTTGGTCCGATTCAATAGATTTGTAGCATGTACACGCAGACGTGGACTATCCCCATTGTGCGGCAGTTTGTGTATCGCATGCCTGACATTGGTCGGGTGTTAATATGCATGACAGGGATTTGAAACATGCAGCTACTTCTCGGCATGTATGTTGTGGAACGGTCCGAATCTCAATTTCTCGTTATCATGGTGTGTGGATGTACACTTGAATACAACATCATCTTATTCGACAAGTGGTGAGAGTAGCACAAAGATCTATGGTCCCGGATGGAATGGGATGATTTAAATTTATGCTGTAAGGCCGGGTGATTTGATCCACATACATATGCCTCGCAGTGGATACACATTCTTTGTGGATATTGAAAGAGATGGTAAATTACTCTAGTTTCCAACAGAATTTGATGGTGATTAACGTGCACTTGCAACAACGTTTATGAATATATCCACCGCTGGGGTGTCCTCCGGCATTCCTTTTCTTCTGCATTAATAACAAAAGTATCTTCATAAATAGTACTCCATCCGTCGTAAATAACTGTCTCAAGCTTAGTACAACTTTGTACTAGAGGTAGTACAAAGTTGAGGCACTTATTTAGGGACGGAGGTAGTAATAATCATTCAAAAAAAAGTAGTAAACACACTAGTAATCATGCGTTGACTAAACATCATAGTTAATTTTCCTTGCGTGGTACATCATGCAACTCATACTAGCTCATGATATAAGAGGAAGTTGCCTTGCTTTTTCCCTTGTCACCTACTCAGAAGGTCATGACAGCAGAGGACGTGGACACTGTAGTTTGTTTTAGGGAAGTAGGATCCTAGCTAGTGAAAATACAAGAGTGTTAGCAACCTAGGAGGCGGTAATTGAAGTTCTAGTATTTGTCGTGATAGGGATGAGAGGAACAGGAACAGAAGGTGACTATGTTACACCAAAATACAAGAGTGCTAGCTGGACTGTAGCACCGGTCTAAAGAGTAGGTTAGATTGATAATAGAGCACGTATCATTAACATGCCAGATCAGGACAACAAGTCTAGACCGATGCTAGACGGATCCTCCACGTTGGTGATCTTGCGCTTCGAGCCATGCCTGGACACGCCTTAGAAGAGCACAACCCATTGCGCGCACAACCTATATCCAGTCCATCCATCTTGCATGCAAGTCAAATCAGCTGTCCTATATGCATGTCAAATCAACAATGCTTGTACCTCTCTCTTCTCTCTTCCAAACAAACCCATCATTTTATTACCTATTTGTAAACTGAAATCATTTATACCTTCTATACCAATATTTCATCTTTATTATTTTTTACA
Source organism: Aegilops longissima (assembly GCA_021605205.1). Taxonomy (NCBI): domain Eukaryota; kingdom Viridiplantae; phylum Streptophyta; class Magnoliopsida; order Poales; family Poaceae; genus Aegilops; species Aegilops longissima. Next base: position 29,054,091 of record CM038676.1, read on the forward strand.
TATTTGAACTTCTGATGCAAAGACCTTTAGAACAAGACCAATGTTGAATATATTTAAACTAGTTTGAAAATTTTCATCAAAGTTCGATAAACTTAGATTGTGTGGCTCAAACAAGTTCCATGTACCTCACAAAATAGTTCAGGCAAGCTGTTTATAAAGTTCTTTGGTTTCAAATACATTTTCTAGCAAAGTTCTTTAATATTTCTAACAAAGTGCAAATCCACAGTTCAAAAAGTTCTTCACCTTCTGATTCTGTTTATTTAGCACTTTACAATAAAAATGAGAAGTTCTTCACTGTTTTCAGCAAAGTTCCTCAGTAAAAACACTGATAACCTACTAAACAATCATATTTCAGTTTTAGTTAACAAAAATGTGTTTAAAAACTATCCAAGACTGATCTTATTCTAAAGATCTTGATGCCAATAGTTCAAATATATTAAAAGTTCCAGAAATAAAATTATGATTATAAAGATATGAATCATCTAAACAGTCAGAAGAAAACTAGAAGTAATAAAGTTTGAGGAAACAGGAAGGACATTGTACGCATGCATGTGTCACTGTGGTGATGAAAAGGAGAGAAAGAGGGACATGCACATGTTACATTAATCAATTATGGACTTCTTACATGTTACATCTATCATTAGTGGCCAGAAAGAATAGTAATTAATGTTTCATATTGTTGCATGAATCCAAACTCACTGGAAAATTCACTAATTGAGCCTAGCTACTTAAAGAAAGAATCTCTAGGCGGATGCTTAGTTGAGACTAGTATCCTCTAAAATGCATCTGAATGCAAGCTCAGAGATTTGAACATTTGGAAAACCCTAGCTACTTAATTCTCCAACCCCCTTTCCTTGTCCAAATTTCTCCAACCCCCAACCCTAGAACACATCAGAAGGAAATAAAGAGGGGGAAGAGGGGGAAGCGGCTCGGGTGCTCACTTGGGAGGTCGAGGGCGACTCGGGGCAGCCGGAGCTAGTCGAGGCGGCGTGAATTCGGCGTCGAGCGGTGGCGGTCCTCCTGGGCAGGCCGCGCGGTCGAGGGCGTCGAGCGGTGGCGGTCCTCCTGGGTGTCCGAGCTCGTCTGGGTCCTCGTAGTCGAAGAGGAAGACGGCGGCGGTCCTCCTGGGCAGGCCGCGTGGTGTTGGAAAGCGAGCACGTCGAGGACGCAGGCGGGGCCGCGGGGGGAGGGGGCGCTTGGGCGGGAGGACGTCGAGGGCACTCGGCTTGGGGACGGCGAGGGAGGCGGCGCTCGGCTCGGGGACGGCGAGGGAGGCGGCGAGGGAGGCGGCGCTCGGCTCGGGGAAGGCGAAGTAGGCGAGGCGGTGGCGAGGGGGACGGTGAACACGGGGGGCAGCGGGTGAGATCGATGAGGCAGGGGAGAGATTAGAGACATTGGGGATTTAGTGTGGGGGAAGCTTTCTAATGGCGCACGACCCCCTCGTGCGCCATAAGTACGACTATTCTAATGGCGCACCACCCCTCGGTGCGCCATTAATTTTTTTTAATCTAGCCCACTAGCCCTATCTACAACCTAACTCTATCTACAACAGAACCCACCCACTAGCCCGACTGGTCAGCATGCAGCACACACACCAGGAGGTCCTGGGTTCGATTCCCAGGCTCCCCAATATTTTTTTATGCATTTTAAATGCTTTTTTTATATTTATTTGTGTTTAAATATGTTCAAAATTGTTTAAATCATAACAGTAATATTTTTTTATAAAAACAGTAATAATTTTTTAAAAAATATGTTCAAATTTGTTACTTGAAAATATCATCGGCGGCGGCGGTGGAGCGGGGAGGTGCGGGGGCCGGGTGCTCGGCGGCGGTGGAGCGGGGAGGTTGCGGTGGGTCGTCGGGCAAGTGGAGCTAGCGGGGAGGTGCGGGTGGGATCGAGATGGAGGGGGATCGAGATCGAGATGGAGGGGGAATCGATATCGAGATGGAGGGGGATCGAGATCAAGTGTCCTCATGAATTCAAAAAGTGCACATGAAATTTAAAAATATTCATGATATCAAAAAGTGCCCATGAAATACAATCGAGAAATGAAGACTACGATTGAAATAGAATCGATCTTGGCTAGCTATCTGTTCACAATCTTCTTGCCCTTCTTTTTCGCAAATGGAGTTCTTCTATGGAACGGACGTCCTTTAGGTAGGGTGGTCATGCTTCTTCTTGTGGTGTGTGCTGCTACTTCATTGTCGTCGTCATGTTCGATCTTCAGGTCGCCGTACTTGTTGAAGTCTTGCTCATTGACTACTCCATTCATTTCGATGATCTTCCTTTTGCCTCTCCTCACGACAACACGACTGGGCTTTGACGGGTCTGTAATGAAGAAGCATTGGTCCACTTGGGAAGCCAGTACCCATGTCTCATTTTTCGCGGTGACGCTTTGCCCCATGGTCTTGATTTGGCTTCGGGTATAACCATGGTGGTGAAATACCGGTTCTCTTTTAGGACGCTCTTGGCCCATCTGACACGGAACATCGGGACCTTCTCTCCAGCGTAGCTCAGCTCCCAGATCTCCTCGATCCTTCTGTAGTATCTATCCTTGTCGTTGCCGGTGTAGGATTCCATCGTTACCCCAGAGTTCTGATAACCATCGCTCTTCATGTCCTTGTTCTCGGTGTAGAATGTGTAGGCGTTGATATCATACGCCTCATAGGTCATCAGGTTGTGTTCGGCGCCCTATGACAAGGCGAATATGAGTTGTTCTTCCGCGGAAGAATCCTCATGCAAAGGGTACGACAGAAGCTTCTACTTAAACCAACGCGTGAAACATGAGTTGTGCTCTTTGATTATATCTCCGTCCATCCTCTGTTGGCCTCGGTCATTGTACGTCTTCTCAATAAAGGTTTTGTGCTCTACCACCCAAGGATCGACCACGTCTATGTGTTGTAGCGCGACTAGGTTTGCTCTTTCAAAGTCGGCGAGTCGACCCTCAAGTCGACATGCATTTCGGGCGACCCTCACGGTGACCCCATCCAGCGAGCCTGCCGAGGTGCTGTTGACGGGCAGACCAACGGGGTTCTCGATGCCTCAGATAATTAAATGCATGAGGAGATGCACTCTTGGTCGAAAGCCCTCGCTATACTTCCCTCTCGACGTGACATGTTGCGAACGTATCCTTTGATGACACCATTCATCCTTTCGAACGCATCATGCTGTGCACGAACGTCGGCCCGAGTTGGATGATATCCTCCATGATATGGACCAGCAGATGCACCATAACGTCGAAGAATGCGGGCGGAAGTACATCTCAAGCTCGCATAGTATCACCACGATCTCTTCTCTGTAGCCTTCGAGTTGCCTCACGCCAATCGACTTCGAGAGATGACGTCGAAAAAGTTGCATAGGCCAAATAGTGTTTCACGGACGCGCGCCCATGATCCCAATGGATTGCAGCTGGAAGTATCTCGGTCATCAAGACGTGATAGTCGTGAGACTTCATCCCGCTGAACTTCGCTTCACTGGGTCAAGGTATCGCTTATCTTCCCAGCCAGAATCGTAAGGAAGTTTTACTCCTAGGAGGCAGGTGAAAAACTGCTCGATATCCTCGACATAGAGTGAAGCACGCGAGGGTAGTCATTTCGGTCTTCTTGGCCTTTTGCCTTTGCGACGACTTTTCGTGTCCTGCTTCGCCTCATCATCATCATCATCATCATCATCATCATTAGCGTGAAGCTCCCGCCGATGCCCATTGATTTCAAGTCTGCCCTTGCTTTCACCCATCTTTGGTCCTCTCGGCATGTTGAGCAGGGTACCAAGCAGACTCTCGCACACGTTCTTCATGATATGCATGACATCAAGGCTGTGAGGCGACGGTGGATCTTCTAGTACGGCAAGTCCCGAAAACAGACCTCGCTTTCCATACCTTCAGCAGCTGCTCTGGCGCCTTTCGCTTTTTTCCGGCTCGCGCCTTTTGCTTCTTTTTTTCGGTGGGCAGTCTTTCCAATTTTTCAATAGCTCGTCTATTTCCTCGCCGCTCCTCGTACATGGGCGTTTTCGGGGTTCGGTTTCACCATCGAACAGATCCTTGCGTTTCTTCCATGGGTCATCGTCGCGAAGCCACCTTCGATGTCCCATGAACAAGGTTTTCGAAGACCCGGATCTCTATCTAGCTGGCGATCGTTGTGTCATCCATGCACCTTACGCATCCGTAAAGTCCGTGGACTACCTGCCCATGAGATATCCGTGAATCGAGATAGTCGTGCACCGTCGTGAGCAGTGCGGCTCTCATAGGGAAATATTCTTTCTCTGCGGCCCCACGATTGGCTGGCGTTTTCCACAGCGTGTCTAGCTCCTCCTTCAGCAGCCCCAGATATAGATTGATGTCGTTCCCTGGTTGTTTCGGGCCTTCAATTAGCATACTCATGTGAATGTACTTCCTCTTCATGCACAACCAGGGGGAAGGTTGTACATCCACACAAACACAGGCCGGGTGCTATGTGTGCTTCTCTGGCTGCCAAACGGATTGACTCCATAGGTGCTCGCGCCCAGCACGATGTTCCTTGGATCCTTCCCAAATTCTGGGTATTCCAAGTTCAACGCTTGCCACTGGCTCACATCCTTAGGGTGACTCAGCATCTTGTCTTTTTTATTTATCTCCGGATCATTTCCGTCATCTTCCCGCTTCTTCTCCTCCCTATCCGCGTGCCAACGCAGGAGCTTTGCTACCTTAGGGTCCGCGAAATACCGCTGCAGACGAGGAGTGATTAGAAAATAACACAGATTTTCGAGGAGCTTTCTTCCTCTTCTTGTATCGAGTGACGCCGCACACCGGACATATGGTAGACTCCGCGTGCTCGTCCCGATAAATGATGCAATTGTTCATGCACACATGGTATTTCACGCGGCGGTAAATCCAGAGGACACACGATTTTCTTCGCCTCGAAACTGGTCGGGCACTTGTTCCCCTTGGGAAGACGTTCGTGCTGTAATGACATGTTCTCGCCGGCACGCGCCGGTCATTTTGTGTTTTACCTTCATCTCCGAGCCATGAGCGTTACTTTCGGCGGGTATCCTCGGCCTGCATCCTTCATACAATGGAGTAACCGCGTCTATCTCCGGGCTTGATCCAGCTTGGCTTTCTCTCGGCGGCAGCTCTTGCATTATCCGTCGCTTGAGAAGCAGCTCTTGAATATGAGGGTCCTGTACCCAGCCTCCATCGCCGTCTGCTCCGGCATCTTCATCTTCATGATCATGCCCTTCGTCTTGATCTTCCTCATCATCATGTACGACATCTTCTACATGATGATCGGTACAACATCACCGCCGTGATCATGTCCCGGAGATTCTTCGTCTTCTCGCCCGCCCTCGCCGCGGTGGTACTTGTGTTGTTGCCCTTCCTCATTTCTTGCCCGGCCCCCATGGACGACTTCATAGCCATCTTCATCACCTTGCCACCGATAGCCATCCATGAAACCACGCAAGAGCAGGTGGTCCCGCACCTGCCCGAACCGGGTCCGCAATAAGGCTCTTCAGCTTGCATCTTCGACACGGACATCTTATCTCCGCCTCGCTCTTTTGAAGCATCTCGCCTTTATGGAGCTCAAAAACTATTCACGAGCCTTCGGTCATCGTGCGGACCATGGTCGCCTACGGGGTAGAGCAAAACGATATTTTAGAACCAAGAAAAAATTTGGCATGACCTTCCCTAAAAATAGGACCAAAAAGAATGCATAGTGCCAAAATTCTCGCAGAAACGGAAATGAATCAACATTCCGGCAAAATATTGGCAACTATCGCATTTCAAATATTGGTACCTGCAAACACAAACATATATGCAACACCACAAACACAAGCAACACCACAAACATACATAGATCTAGCTAGGCCACAAAAAGTGCATGGGCACGTTGTTGGAGCGAGCTAGGGAGAAAAAAAGTAGATCTACATCATGAAGATAGCTTTCCCCTTACTTACCTATCAAAAAAAGGTAATTTCACCACTTAATTTTGATGAATCTATGGTGAAAATGAGGTGAGGAGGAGGAGGCAGCCAAAGCTTGGAGAAGGAGGTGGAGGAATGAAGTGAGGAAAGTGAGTGGGTAGGTGTGGGGCTGTCCAAAATATCTTGTTGGGGTCTCAGGTTACTAATGGCGCATCAGCAGCAAATGCGCCATTAGTAACCTTGAATTACTAATGGCGCACTGAGGTGGTGCGCCATTAGTAGTGTTGCAGAAAAGTAAAAATAATATATATATATATATATATATATATATATATATATATATATATATATATATATATATATATATATATATATATATATATATATATATAATGGCACTAACCTGGTCATAGTGCGTCATTACTAGTTCTAAATTAGTAATGGCGCACCTGGCCAGAGTGCGCCATTAGTAGTTTTGCAAAAAAAATACAGTAATGGCGCACTTGACTGATGCGCCATTAGTATGTATGGATACTAGTGGCGCACCATGTCTCAGTGCGCCATTAGTATATAGTGGCGCATGGTTCCTCGGTGCGCCATTAGTATCAATCCTATCTATAGCCCTTTTCCTAGTAGTGCATGTTGTCCCCTCCCCGATACTCTGAGATCACGGTGGCGATTGAAACCTCCTCGACCTGAGTACGATCTAGGTTGAGGAGCTGATCAGGCGGCTGAGGACTGCCAAGGAGCGCCGCGCCTGCACCAAGCCAAGGCGGCGGGCAACTGTACCTCACTGAGCAGCAGTGGGAGGGGTGCAAGCAGGCGCGCGAGGGCGGTCAAGGCTCGGGCGGCGGTGGAAATGGTGGCGGGCAGAACAACCGCCGCGGAAAGAACAAGAGGCGGAGGAATGACACCCATCCACCTCAGAGCGCAGGTGGGGCTGGCGCCACTGGCGCCTCCGGCGGTCGCGGCGGCAGTCGTGACATGAGCAAGGTCAAGTGCTACAACTGCAACAAGCCGGGGCACTTCTCGTGAGACTGCACTGAGCCACGGCGCGAGTGCATGGAGAAGGTAAATCTCGCCGAGGGAGGGACCGAGGAGACCACACTCCTCCTGGCTAGCCTGAGCGCGCTCACCACAACGACGAAGGCGGCCGTGGAGCACGTGATGTTGAACGAGGAGTGCTCCCAGGCACGCCCTGCCTCGGATGATGGAGGGTGCGACTCCTCCTGGTTCCTCGACTCCGGCGCCAGCAACCACATGTCTGGATGGCGGGAGATCTTCTCCGAGCTGGACACGGGCATACGCGGCTCCGTTAGGCTGGGCGACGGGTCCGTGGTGCAGATCGAGGGGAGTGGAACGATCCTGTTCCAGTGTCTGAATGGCGAGCACTTGGTACTCTCTGAGGTGTACTTCATTCCTCGTCTGTGCAGCAATATTGTGAGCTTGGCCCAGTTGGACTAGAACGCCTACGACACGCACATCGGCCAGGGCGTCCTTCAGCTGCGAGACCCGGGCGGGCGCCTGCTCGCGCACGTGCAGCGCAACCATGGGCGTCTGTACGTGCTGAGCCTGAGCGTGGCTCGCCCGGTCTGCTTCGCCGTACACGGAGGCGAGGATGCATGGTTGTGTCACGCACGGTACGGGCACATCGGCTTCCAGGCGCTCCGGTCGCTCGCACGCGAGGACATGGTCCACGGCCTGCCTCTCGTCGATCAGGTGGATCAACTCTGCGAGGCGTGTCTTGCCGGCAAGCACCGGTGAGCTCCCTTCCCTCGTCAGGCCCTGAGCCGCGTCGAGGACGTACTCAGGCTCGTGCACGCGGATCTGTGCGGGGCGATCACACCGGCCACGCCGGGAGGGAAATGTTACTTCCTCCTGCTTGTCGACGACAAAAGCTGGTTCACATGGTTGCGCCTACTCACGACCAAGGACAAGGCAGAGACGGCGCTCTGGCAGTTCCAGGCGGTGGCAGAACACGAGTCTGGTCGCCACCTGAAGACCCTGCGCACCAATCGCGGGGGTGAGTTCAATTCCTCGAGCCTCGGCGAATTCCTCGCAGAGCTGAGCGTGCACCGGCAGCTTGCCGCCTCCTACACGCCGCAACAGAACGGGGTGGTGGATCAGCGCAACCAGACCATCGTCGGCATGGCGCGTGCCTGCTCAAGGCGAGAGGCGTCCCGACATGGTTCTAGGGCGAGGCCGTGACCACGGCAGTGTACCTCCTGAACCGTGCGATAACGAAGAGCATCTGTGGCATGACGCCCTATGATGCCTGGTGTGGTCGCCGGCCCAACGTGCAGCACCTTCACACCTTCGGATGTGTGGCTCACGTGAAGGTGCCGCACCCGAACTCGAAGAAGCTCGACGACCGACGCGTGCCCATGGTGTTCCTTAGGTACGAGCCCAGATCAGCGGCCTACCGTGTCTTCCCCCCTCCGTCAGGCCGCGCCCATGTCTCCCACAACGTCGTGTTCGACGAGAACGCGTCGTGGGATTGGAGCGTTGGCACGCAGGCACTAGATGGAGGGCTTGAGTCTTTCATGGTCGAGCTGGAGCCCGTAGCCACGTCTAGCTTCCGGGTGGAGCCAGCCTCTCCGCCGATGGAGCACCACTTGGTGCCCGCGCATGACAACGAGACATCAACACCACAGAGCGCGATCGTCACGCCCTCTCCTTCCTCACCGACGTATGGAACACCAATCTCGACACCGACTGGAGTTGAGTTCGCCTCACCGCCCACCAGCGCGCCCGAGGCGCCTACCGGCGAAGAGGCGACACGACGATACCGCACACTCGAGAACCTGTGGGACACGACAGAGGAGGTGGAGGCGATCTACAGCGACAGCGACTTGTACCTGATTGTGGGTGAGGAGCCGGCCTCGTTCACCGAAGCTGAAAGAGAGCAGGGATGGCGCACCGCTATGGACGAGGAGATGGATAGCATCATGGACAATGGGACTTGGGAGCTGAGCGAGCTCCCGGCTGGCCATCGCCCAATCGGCCTCAAGTGGGTCTACAAGCTCAAGAAGGACCCTCGGGGCGTCATTGTGAAGCACAAGGCACGCCTGGTGGCAAAAGGCTACATCCAGTGGGAGGGTGTCGACTTTGAAGAGGTCTTCGCGCAAGTCGCACGCATGGACTCAGTGCGCGTGCTCGTCGCGCTCGCCGCGCACCACGGGTGGCAAGTCCATCATATGGACATCAAGTCTGCGTTTCTGAACGGTGACCTGCTCGAGGAGCTCTATGTTCAACAGCCACCAGGGTACGCCATGGCCGGCTAGGAGGGCAAGGTGCTACGTCTCCGCAAGGCGTTGTACGGGCTTCGTCAAGCGCCGAGGGCTTGGAACGTGAAGCTCGCCGAGAGTCTTTGCACACTGAACTTTGCGCGTTGCCCCTCAGATCATGCTGTATATCGGCGCGGCACGGGAAGCTCTCTTCTGATCGTTGGGGTCTATGTGGACGACCTCATCATCACCGGCGCGGCCGCGACGGAGATCAACACCTTCAAGCAGCAGATGACCAAGTTGTTCCACATGAGCGATCTGGGCAAGCTCAGCTACTACCTTGGGATTGAGGTGAGCCAGGAGCGTGCTCGGATCATGCTCGGGCAGGTGGCCTACGCCAAGCGGCTACTGGAGCGCGCGGGCATGAAGGATAGCAACCCTAGCAACACGCCGATGGAGGCCCGGCTCAAACTGAGCAAGGAAAGCACCGCCACCCCAGTGGACAAGACGATGTACCGCAACATCATCGGAGGACTGCGGTATCTGGTTCATACAAGGCCTGACATATCCTTCACAGTTGGGTACTTGAGCAGGTTCATGGAGAAGCCTGCCTCCGACCACTACGCTGCATGCAGTGAAGCACCTCCTGCGCTATGTGGCGGGGACGCTGGATGATGGCTGCGCATACGAGCGCGGCGACGGAGGACAGCAGTTGACGGCTACAGCGACTCAAAACATGGCGGGGACACGGACGACAGGAAGAGCACGACCGGTGTGATCTTCTTCCTCGGCAAGAGCCCGGTGAGCTGGCAGTCCCAGAAGAGTCCGAGTACATGGCCGCCACCACTGCTGCTTGCCAGGGCATCTGGCTGGCGCGGCTACTTGGCGAGATGCTGAACAAGGAAGCTGTGCGGCCGAAGCTCTTCGTCGACAACAAGTCGGCGATCTCCCTGGCGAAACACCCTGTCTTCCATGATCGCAGCAAACACATAGAGATTAGGTACCACTTTATTCGCGAGTGCGTGGAGCAGGGGCGGATCTACATCGACTACATCAGGACAAGTGATCAACTGGCTGATGCTCTGACAAAGGCGCTTGGACGTCTCATCTTCCAGGGGCTGAAGAAGAGGATCGGGATGGTTGAAATAATTCGCCAACGTCTAGATTAGGGAGGTGATTTGTTAGCTAATCTAGACGTTAGGTTTAGGGTTATAGGCTAGTTTGTTTTTCTATCAAATAAACAGATCGCATGAGCCGCGGTATGTGCGTGCCGTGCAAGTAGCTAGCTTGGGCAGGCTGGACGTGGTCACCACGGCCCGGTAGACTTGCAGGTAGATTAGGAGCACGGCGGGTCGTGGCGCATAGTTAGGATCTCTACCTGCTTCTCCTTCTTTGTAACGAATAAATAGCAAGAAAGAAAATGGAAAAAGTCGCAAGTTTTGCATGCGACGCAAAAACCTCGGTCTACCCTATGATCGTGAGCTGAGAGAGAGCCTAGATTTCTAACAAAAATCACTCTTGGTTTCTCCGGCAATCGATCCCAACAAAGTAAGCCCGTTTAATTATAAATTGTGCGGCCTCACGAGTCACCACCCAAACAAAGCAAAGCTCCATATCATCAGTATATATATCCTCCCAAAGCAAGCACAAAAACATCAGCGACTGGTTCAGTGGCACTCAACTGCTACACCTTGTTTGCGCTGCTCGCACTCTCGGCTCCCCTGGCCGTCGTGGCCGGCGATCAGGACATCCTGGCCGATTTCGTCGTCCCAGCGAGTGCCAACCCGATGAAACTCACAGGTGACTTCTTCACCTACACCGGCTTCCGCCCCACGAATGCACTGACGCCAAGTTTCACCTGACCAAGGCCACCAGGATGGATTTCCCAGCCTTGAACAGCCAGAGTGTATCCTACGCCAGGCTCACATTCTTCCCAGGCTCGGTCAACCCCACACACACCCACCCACGCGCCTCCGAGTTGCTGGTCATTGTCAACGGCACGCTCTCTGTTGGGTTCATCGATCGCAAAGTTCCTTCCTAGCTCGGGCTACACGGTCCCTATTATCCGTACGGTATGTTTGCTTCGAGATTTGTGCAAGAAAGCAGCATCGCAAGCACAACTGTGTGTCATTAGCAGATATTAGCAGATGTTGTCCAGTCGTCCTGTCCTGTCCGTGAGCTGAAACGTTCCTGTAGCAGCAGCCTTTCTTGCTATGAGACAAATTCATACTAGTTGACTTGCTGTCCAGCATTAAGCTCTCATAAAAGTCGCAACTATTATAATATTACACATTGGACAGAACAAAAACACATTTCTTCATCCTTTTGTACGAGAAGTTTGACTAGGTTATCATCTGAATATTTTTTAGCAAATTGCAATCATAACAAAGGTTTCATGTTGACAATCAAATTTCTACCTACGAACATCACCTCCTGTACTCAATTTTTATGCTCTAAAATTATAAATTCCCACAATTTATTGTGTCAATTTATGGTGCACTACCAACTCTCTGAGGGAGGAGACAAGGGATAAAAAAAAGCAGTAATTTTAGACTATGATTTATATTGCTCCAAAGAACCGATGTGGCTTCTGATGTGTCCCTCTCCCCAAAATTAGTAATGTTCACAGAAGATCCCGCTGAAACGTTCTTGGCTCAACCATGTGCTTTGCAGGGCGCTGCATGTGACAGTGAACAGTGTCTAGCTTTATTGATGTGACTAGAAAATAGTGTCCAGCTTTATTGACCATCAGTCTATTGTGCTGTAAACGACTACGACTGGAGTCATTCTGTCACATTTGCAGGTCTGCCGCCGGTGTATTAGGCGCTGATAGCTCTGACGCAGCTGTAGGTTTTCAAAACCGTGCTCGTATCCCTATACAGCAGAAGCCAAAATTGATGGTCTGGATAACGGGTACCGTGTAGCTCGTCCTTGAAAAAACCATGCTCTCGATACCACCAACAGGCTCTTCACCCAGGACCTGGCCGCAGGTTATATGTTTGTGTTCCCCATAGGGACGGTGCATTACCAATTCAACCAAGGGAACAACACCTCCACGGCGCTCTTCGCATTTGGGAGCGCTAGCCCTAGGCTCGTGTCTGTACCCCTCGCCATCTTTGATACCTGCAACGACAACGCCGTCCTCGCCAAGTCGTTCAAGACTGATGAGGCGACTATCCAGAAACTCAAGGCAGGCATGGCTTTCCGGTGATGTGAACCAATCGCTTGATACCTACCTACCATGCTATGTTCTGAGTTTGGGATTTATATAATTCCAGACTCTTGCAAAACTGCAACAACCAAATATAGGTAAATATAAAAGACCAAGTGGATAACCTGAACACTGAAAATAAAGTTTATCATATCACACCCCGCAAGAAAAAAGGTTTATCATATCATGCAGGCAAACCGATTTAGTTCTGTATTAGAGCATCTACGGTCGGACTTAGAAAATTTGACCCCTCAAACGCCCGCGGACGCGTCTGGGTGCGTCCGCGGATAGTGACCGGGCACGTCTAAAAAAATGCATTTCACATCCGGATAACTCAAATCCATATTATTACATGCAATGTGAAACATAATCTAAACGGAGCTTGCCCGGTGCCGCTCCCCGCTCCCCCAGCTCCGCCCTACCCATGTCCGGCAGCTGGCTGCGCTCCTCAGGATGTCGGTCCGGTCGCCGGCAAGGTAGAGTAGGGCATGAGACACGAGCAGGCTCACGTGACTCAATGCGATGTCGTCTTCCATGCCCTACTCTTCCTCGTCGGAGCTTGGATCCTGTTGGGCGCCGGTGGATGTCAGATCGATGACGGATCCGTCCGGGAACGAGCCGCCGACGTCCACCATGATGCGGCTGCGTCGCACAGACTGATGCCCAATACGGGGCGCCGGAGAATGCGACTACGTCTCGCCCACGTCCGCCGGCGCGAGGGCTGCCGCCGCCTCCCACTCCCGGTGCCTTGCATGGTGGGCACGCCCTGCCATGGCCTCGTCGGACGATGGTGCCTTTCAAATATCGGTGCGCCAACGGAGGGGTTGCGCGTCAGCAAGCACGCTTGGATGCCAAACGGACCACGTGGCCTCCAGCAAGGCAGCTATGGCTAGCCTAGCGCCGGATCCATGCGCCATTTGGGCGGACGCAATGGATTCCCGACAGATGGAGTCCGAGAGCAGCCGTGCACGGGCCTCCTCCCGGGCATGGCGGGGCGCAAGCCGGACGGCCATCTTCTAATCGGGGCCGCGTGAGATAAGCTCGGGTTCGACGGATCTGGAGGTGAAGGACTCGGATCCGCTGCCCTCCATGCCGAAGACGAGATTGGGTGACGCAGGGGAGTGGAGCGGAGGGGAGTGAAGTGGATACGGTTTGGTCCGAAGAGCGGATGGGGAGGAATTTATGCGAGGTCAGATGGGCCAGCATGGGCCGGGTCTGACGTGGCAGACGTGCCCGAGCGGCCCCATATCTGCCCCATATTTGGGCTGGATATGGGGGTGCCAGTCAGCCCTGCCGTTTGAGGGGGCCGTCCAGCAGCATGGGGCGGGGTTGAGGCGCCCGGCTGTAGATGCTCTTACACACCCTGTGTGTGTCCAGAAGTTCCAGATAAATCATGCTCCGGGCTTGGTTCATGTGAAATATGAAAATTGATTAGATACGAAACTAGACTTGAGAAATAGAATTGCACTGGCGAAAGAAAAGCAGGTCATCCTTTCTAACAAAAGAATATACCAGTTTAGTACAAGTTGATGAGGCTCAGAAAATTTAAACCATATGGTCTACTACGAGTGACGGGCACTACGATGCACCCACCACAGCTAAGTCCAGACGACGGGCACAGGAAACTACCCGCCGCAAAAAAAAATTATTTTGTATTTTTTTCTTCTCTTTTGTATAACACACACAAAAGAGAAGAAAAAACACAAAATGAAAAAACTGAAAGGAAAAAAACACAAGGAAAAGAAAAAAGAACAGAACAAAATCACTAAAAACCACAGAAAACACTAAAAACCGGAAGGGAAAATCCACAAAAGAAAAAGGAAAAAAAGCAGGGAACAACGAAGAAAGTAGCAGCGAAACGAATGAAGAGTAGGCGAATCTTGTACGTGAGCCGGCCCAAGGGGAAGTCGCCTGAGCGAAGGCCGATAATCCCTGTGTGAACCTCACCGGCGAGTTCAAGAGAGAAACAATTGCACCTTTCGAAACAACCTCCCAAGCGTGCAAGAAATCATCAGGCGTATCCGAGACAGCATCGAGCACTGGAGGATTGCAGGCGCAATGTGCATCGAGAGCCCCTTCGGGGAGCCACCTTGAGAGGAATTTTTGTTGAAATATGAGATGGGCCTAGAGCCCATATGACAATTTCAGATTTAATCTCTAAGGGCCCATGTAGGTGGCATGACAAGGTGGTGGGAAGTTTAGTCCCACCTTGGAAGTGGAAGGAGAGTTGGAGTGGTTTATAAGGGACTCTCTCCCTCATGCTATTGGAGCTTGAGAAGAGATGAGGCCCTCACGCACTCCTCCTCCTCCGCTCGCCGCGCCGCGGGTTGCGGGATTGAGCCGAGCCGAGCTCACTCCTATGCGCTTCTTTTTGCCGGTCAAGAAGGCCGCCGAGGATGCCGCGGCTGCTGTCACCGCCACCGTCACCGCATGGCCGATTGGAGGGTATACATCGCTTATCCCTCTCGTGTTTCTTTCTGTTGTAGCAGTACTAGTGATATGCGCAGATGTTTCTACTATATGCGTAGTACATGCTTTGTTAGATCGTAATCAGTATGTTATCAATGCTGTTCATGTCATGCTCATGATTTATTCATGGATTAATTTAATCAAAAAACTGCCTATTTTCTTATCAATCCAAAAACCTAATGTGTGTAGGAGTTTTTCGAATTCTGGTTTTGCTGCTGCACTTAAACCGCCACCGCTTACGGGACGCATTTTAAGCGCTGGCAGACTAAAACCACCTTATGGCTCACAGCCATCAACGTGTTCGGTCGCCGTGTGACTCCCACAGAACGATCGCTCCTGAACAGGAGAAGGCGTTTAAGGAGGCCACTGTGGTGTTCCTCGGGCAGTTCTGAGCGTGATTGGAGATAAGCTGGTCGATGCATATTTACATGTGCGGTCTGCCAAGGACTTGTGGGAGGCGCCAATCTAAGTTCGGGCTGCCGACGAGGGAGCGAGATGTATATTATAGAGCAGTTCCACGATTACAAGATGGTTGAAAACCGTCCTGTATTGGAGCAGGCTCATGAGATAATATGCATTGTTAAGGATCTTGAGCTTTAAGTGCGAAGTTACCGGGCAAGTTTGTCGCGGGCTGCATAATTGCTAAGCTTCCCAATTCCTGGAGGAACTTTGCCACCACTCTGAAACATCGAGGCGTGAATTCTCCGTGGAGGATGTCATTGGCCATCTGAGTGTTGAACAGAATTCAAGGGCAAAGGACTCAAGACGAAAAGGGGTCAAGGAACTTCGTGGCCAATATGGTGCATCGTAAGAACTCCAATTCTCACAAGCCCAAGGGAAAGAACGGTGTCCAACAGAGTGCCGACTTTAAGAAGAAGGGTAAGAAGACCTTCAAGAAGAACAAGAAGGATGAGGGCTGCTTTACTTGTGGGTCGCTGGAACATTGGGCCAACAAGTGCCCAAACAAGTATAAGAAGCAAGGGCAGGACTCCAAGTCTGTTAATATGATTGTGAGCAACAATGAGAGTGGTGCATCTGGGTACGGTAATTTATTTGCTGTATTTTCAGTTTGGCCGTCCATCGATTGGTGGGTCGACACAGGTGCAGGTGTTCATGTGTGTGCTGACATTTCATTGTTTTCTTCTTACCAGGCCACAGGTCACGGGTCCGTACTGATGGGAATGGCGTGAGTGCTTCTGTTCTTGGTGTTGGCACGGTCGATCTGAAGTTTACTTCGGGAAGGATGTTGGAAATATGCCCTAGAGGCAATAATAAATTAGTTATTATTATATTTCCTTGTTCATGATAATCGTTTATTACCCATGCTATAATTGTATTGATAGGAAACTCAGATACATGTGTGGGTACATAAACAACACCATGTCCCTAGTAAGCCTCTAGTTGACTAGCTCGTTGATCAACAAATGGTTACGGTTTCCTGACCATGGACATTGGATGTCGTTGATAACGGGATCACATCATTTGGAGAATGATGTGATGGACAAGACCCAATCCTAAGCCTAGCACAAAGATCGTAGTTCGTATGCTAAAGCTTTTCTAATGTCAAGTATCATTTCGAGACCATGAGATTGTGCAACTCCCGGATACCGAGGAATGCTTTGGTGTACCAAACGTCACAACGAATCGGGTGGCTATAAAGGTGCATTACAGGTATCTCCGAAAATGTCTGTTGGGTTGGCACGAATCGAGACTGGATTTGTCACCCGTAAACGGAGAGGTATATCTGGGCCCACTCGGTAGGACATCATCATAATGTGCACAATGTGACCAAGGGGTTGATCACGGATGATGTGTTACGAACGAGTAAAGAGACTTGCCGGTAACGAGATTGAACAAGGTATCGGGATACCGACGATCGAATCTCGGGCAAGTACAATACCGCTAGACAAAGGGAATTGAATACGGATCGATTGAGTCCTTGACATCGTGGTTCATCCGATGAGATCATCGTGGAACATGTGGGAGCCAACATGGGTATCCAGATCCCACTGTTGGTTATTGACCGAGAACGCCTCGGTCATGTCTACATGTCTCCAACCCGTAGGGTCTACACATTTAAGGTTCGATGACGCTTAGGGTTATAAAGGAAGTTTGTATGTGGTTACCGAATGTTGTTCGGAGTCCCGGATGAGATCCCGGACGTCACGAGGAGTTCCGGAATGGTCCGGAGGTAAAGATTTATATATGGAAAGTTGTTGTTCGGGTTCCGGAAAAGGTTCGGTTTTTTTTCGGTATTGTACCGGGAAGCTTCCAGAAGGTTCCGAAGGATTCCGGAGGGGTCCGGAGGTCCTGAAATTGTTCCACCACGTCCAATACAGTAGCATGGGCTGTAGGGGGGCGCCTAGCCTTAATGGGCCAGGGCACCAGTCCCCCAAGGCCCATGCGCATGGGAAGGAAAACCCTAAGGGGAGGGCCTCCACTTGACTTGGGAGGCACTCCTCCCCTGGCCGCCCCTTACATGGGATCTAGGGCTGGCCGCACCCCTGGGGTGGAAATTTAAAGGGGCGCAGCCCCTTCCCCTATATATACTTGAGGTTTTGGGGCTGCCCACACATGAGAACTTCTCCTCTCTTGGTGCAGCCCTACCTCTCTCCTTCTCCTCTCCTGGTGCTTGGCGAAGCCTGCAGGATTGCCACGCCTCCACCACCACCACGCCTGTTGTGCTGCTGCTGGACGGAGTCTTCCTCAACCTCTCCCTCTCTCCTTGCTGGATCAAGGCGTGGGAGACGCCACCGGCTGTACGTGTGTTGAACGCGGAGGTGCCGTCTGCTCGCACTAGGATCTCCGTGATTTGGATCACGACAGCACGACTCCTTCAACCCCGCTCTCATGAACGATTCCACTTAGTGATCTACAAGGGTATGTAGATGCACTCTTCTTCCTCTTGCTAGTTTCTCCATAGATAGACCATGGTGACACGAGGAAAATTTTGAATTTCTGCCACGCTCCCCAACAGTGGCATCATGAGCTAGGTCTATTGCATAGATTCTTTGCACGAGTAGAACACAAAGTAGTTGTGGGCGTTGATGATGTTCAATATGCTTACCGTTACTAGTCCAATCTTGTTTCGACGGTATTGTGGGATGAAGCGCCCGGACCGACCTTACACGTACACTTACGTGAGACAGTTCCACTGACCGACATGCACTTCGTGCATAAGGTGGCTAGCGGTGCCGCTCTCCCACTTTAGTCGGAACGGATTTGATGAAAAGGGTCCTTATGAAGGGTAAATAGCAATTGGCATATCACGCTGTGGTTTTGCGAGGTAAAAACGTTTGCTAGAAACCCATAGCAGCCACGTAAAACATGCAAACAACAATTAGAGGACGCCTAACTTGTTTTTGCAGGGTATGCTATGTGATGTGATATGGCCAAGAAGAATGTGATGAATGATATGTGATGTATGAGATTGATCATGTTCTTGTAATAGGATTCACGACTTGCATGTCGATGAGTATGACAACCGGCAGGAGCCATAGGAGTTGTCTTTATTTATTATATGATCTGCGTGTCATTGAACAACGCCATGTAATTACTTTACTTTATTGCTAACCGGTAGCCATAGTAGTAGAAGTAATATAGTTGGCGAGACAACTTCATGGAAACACGATGATGGAGATCATGATGATAGAGATCATGGTGTCATGCCGGTGACGATGATGATCATGGAGCCCCGAAGATGGAGATCAATGGAGCTATATGATATTGGCCATATCATGTCACTACTATATAATTGCATGTGATGTTTATTATGGTTATGCATCTTGTTTACTTAGAACGACGGTAGTAAATAAGATGATCCCTTACAACAATTTCAAGAAGTGTTCTCCCCTAACTGTGCACCGCTGCTAAAGTTCGTCGCTTCTAAGCACCACGTGATGATCGGGTGTGATGGATTCTTACGTTCACATACAACGGGTGTAAGACAGATTTACACACGCCAAACACTTAGGGTTAACTTGACGAGCCTAGCATGTACAGACATGGCCTCGAACACAGAGACCGAAAGGTCGAGCATGAGTCGATAGTAGATACGATCAACATGAAGATGTTCACCGATGATGACTAGTCCGTCTCACGTGATGATCGGACACGGCCAGTTAACTCGGATCATGTAATCACTTAGATGACTAGAGGGATGTCTATCGAGTGGGAGTTCATGAGATGAACTTAATTATCCTGAACATAGTCAAAAGATCTTTGCAAATTATGTCGTAAGCTCGCGCTTTAGTTCCACTGTTTAGATATGTTCCTAGAAAAATATAGTTGAAAGTTGATGAGCGATTATGCGGACAGAGAAAGCTTATGTCCTTAATGCACCGCCTCGGTGCTGAACCCCAAACGTCGCTTGTGGATGTTACGAACATCGGACATACACGCTTTTGATAACTACGTGATAGTTCAGTTAAACGGTTTAGAGTTGAGGCACCAAAGACGTTTTCAAACGTCATGAACATATGAGATGTTTCGAGGGCTGAAATTGGGATTTCAGGCTCGTGCCCACGCCAAGAGGTATAAGACCTCCGACGATTTTCTTAGCCTGCAAACTAAGGGAGAAAAGCTCAATCGTTGAGCTTGTGCTCAGATTGTCCGAGTGCAACAATCACTTGAATCGAGGGAGTTGATGTTCCGATGAGATAGTGATGTTTCTCCAAAGTCATTGCCACCAAGCTGCTAGAGCTTCGTGATGAACTATAACATGTCGGGATAGATATGATGATCCTTGAGGTATTCGTGTTGTTTGACATCGCGAAAGTAAAAATCAAGAAGGAGCATCAATTGTTGATGGTTGGTGAAACCACTAGTTTCAAGAAGGGCAAGGGCAAGAAGGACACTTCATGAAACGGCAAATCAGTTGCTGCTCAGTGAAGAAACCCAAGGTTGAACCCAAACCGAGACTAAGTGCTTCGCAATAAGGGAACAGCCATCGGAGCAGGATTACCCTAGATACTTGGTAGATAAGAAGGCTGGCAAGGTCAATAGATGTATATTGATATACATTAAGTTATTGTGTATTTTACTAGTACTCCTAGTAGCACCAGGGTATTAGATACCGTTCGGTTGCTAAGTGTTAGTAACTCAAATAAAAGGCTACGGAATAAACGGAGACTAGCTAAAGGAGAGCCGACGATATGTGTTGGAAGTGTTTCCAATTTTGATGTGATCAAACATCGCACGCTCCCTCTACCATCAAGATTAGTATTAAACCAGAGTAATTATCATTTGGTGTTTGCATTGAGCATAGACATGATTGGATTATGTCTATCGCAATACGGTTATTCATTTAAGGAGAATAATGGTTACTCTATTTATTTGAATAATACCTTCGATGGTCTTGCACCTAAATAAATGGTTTATTGAATCTCGATCGTAGTGATACACATTTACATGCCAAAAGTATAAGATAGTAATGATAGTACCACGTACTTGTGGCACTGCCAAGTAAGTCATATTGTTGTAAAACGCATGAAGAAGCTCCATGTTGATGGATCTTTGGACTCACTCGTTTTGAAAATTTGAGACATGCTGAACCATGTCTATTGGTGTGTACGCATGAAGAAACTCCATGCAGATGGATCGCTTGGACTCACTTGGTTTTGAATCACTTGAGATATGCAAAACATACCACATGGGCAAGATGACTGAAAACCTCGGTTTCAAAGAAATGGAACAAGATAGCAACTTGTTGGAAGTAACACATTTTGATATGTGCAGTCCAATGAGTCTTTGAGGCATGCAAATGAATATCGTTATGTTCTTACTTCACAGATGATTCGAGTAGATGTTTGAGTATATTTACTTGATGAAACACAAGTCTGAATTATTGAATGGTTCAAGTAATTTCAGAGTGAAGTTTAAGATCTTCGTGACAAGAGGATAGAATGTCTATGATATGATCATAGAGATGAATATCCGAGTAACGAGTTTTGGCACACAATTAAGACATTGTGCAAATTGTTTCACAATTAATACCACCGAACACCATAGTGTGATGGTGTGTCTGAACATCATAGTTGCACTCTATTGGATATGGTGCGTACCATGATATCTCTTATCGAATTACCACTATCGTTCATGGGTTAGGCATTAGAGACAACCGCACTCACTTTAATGGGGCACCACGTAATTCCGTTGAGACGACACCGTTTGGAGAAACCTAAGTTGTCGTTTCTTAAAAAGTTTGGGGCTGCGACGCTTATGTGAAAAGTTTCAGGTTGATAAGCTCGA
This sequence comes from Aegilops longissima, assembly GCA_021605205.1. Classification (NCBI taxonomy): domain Eukaryota; kingdom Viridiplantae; phylum Streptophyta; class Magnoliopsida; order Poales; family Poaceae; genus Aegilops; species Aegilops longissima. Next base: position 29,075,142 of record CM038676.1, read on the forward strand.
ACCCAAAGCGGATAGAATGCATCTTCATAGGACACCCAAAACAGTTGGGTATACCTCCTAATTCAGATCCGAAAGCAATAAGGATTGTTTCTTGAATCGGGTCGTTTCTCGAGGAAAGGTTTGTCTCGAGAATTGAGTGGGAGGATGGTGGAGACTTGATGAGGTTATTGAACCATCACTTCAACCAGTGTGTATCAGGGCACAGGAAGTTGTTCCTATGGCGCCTACACCAATTTAAGTAGAAGCTTATGATAGTGATCATGAAGTTTTGGATCAAGTCACTACCGTGCATCGTAGGGTGACAAGGATGCGTACTACTTCAGAGTGGTACAGTAATCCTGTCTTGAAGGTCATGTTGCTAGACAACAATGAACCTACGAGCTATGGAGAAGCGATGGTGGGCCCAAATTCCAACAAATGGTTAGAAGCCATGAAATCCGAGATAGGATCCATGTATCAGAACAAAGCATGGACTTTGGTGGACTTGCCCGATGATCGGCAAGCCATTGAGATAAATGGATCTTTAAGAAGAAGACGGACAAGGACGGTAATGTCACCGTCTATGAAGCTAGACTTGTGGCGAAGAGTTTTTCACAAGTTCAAGGAGTTGACTACGATGAGATATTCTCATCCGTAACGATGCTTAAAGTCCGTCGGAATCATGTTAGCACAAGCTGCATTTATGAAATCTGGCAGATGGATGTCAAAACGAGTTTCCTTACCAGTTTTCGTAAAGAAAGGTTGTATGTGATACAATCAGAAAAGTTTTGTCAATCCTAAGGATGCTAAAAGGTATGCTAGCTCCAGCAATCCTTCTAAGGACTGGAGTAAGCATCTCGGAGTTGGAATATGCACTTTGATAGGATGATCAAAGATTTTGGGTTTATACAAAGTTTATGAGAAACTTGTATTTCCAAAGAAGTGAGTGGGAGCACTATAGAATTTCTGATGAGTATATGTTGTTGACATATTGATGATCAGAAATGATGTAGAATTTCTAGAAAGCATATAGGGTTATTTGAAAGATGTTTTTCAATAGAAAACCTGGATTAAGCTACTTGAACATTGAGCATCGAGATCTATAAGGATAGATCAAAATGCTTAATAATACTTTCAAATGAGCATATACCTTGACATGATCTTGAAGGTGTTCAAGATGGATCAGTCAAAGAAGGAGTTCTTGGCTGAGTTGTAAGGTATGAAGTTAAGACTTAAAGCTCGACCACGGCAGAAAAGAGAGAAAGGACGAAGGTCGTCCCCTATGCTATAGACGTAGGCTCTAAAGTATGCTATGCTGTGTACCGCACCTGATGTGTGCCTTGCTACATATCTGGCAAGAGAGGACAAAGGTGATCAAGGAGTGGATCACCAGATAGCGGTCAAAATTATCCTTAGAGGAATAAGGACATGTTTCTCGATTATGGAGGTGATAAAGAGTTCGATGTAAAGGGTTACGCCGATGCAAGCTTTAACACCTATCCGAATGACTCTGAGTAGCAAAATGATACGTATAGTGGAGAAACCATTTGGAATAGCTTCAAGTGGAGCGTGGAAGCAGCATTTACAATATGACCTAGAGATTTGCGAAGTACATACGGATCTGAATATTGCAGACCCGTTGACTACAACCTCTCTCACAAGCATAACATGATCAAACCCAGAACTCATTGAGTGTTAATCACATAGTGATGTGAACTAGATTATTGATTCTAGTAAACTCTTTGGATGTTGGTCACATGGCGATGTGACCTGTGAGTGTTAATCACATGGCGATGTGAACTAGATTATTGACTCTAGTGCAAGTGGGAGACTGTTGGAAATATGCCCTAGAGGCAATAATAAATTAGTTATTATTATATTTCCTTGTTCATGATAATCGTTTATTACCCATGCTATAATTGTATTGATAGGAAACTCAGATACATGTGTGGGTACATAAACAACACCATGTCCCTAGTAAGCCTCTAGTTGACTAGCTCGTTGATCAACAGATGGTTACGGTTTCTGACCATGGACATTGGATGTCGTTGATAATGGGATCACATCATTTGGAGAATGATGTGATGGACAAGACCCAATCCTAAGCCTAGCACAAAGATCGTAGTTCAGATGCTAAAGCTTTTCTAATGTCAAGTATCATTTTCGAGACCATGAGATTGTGCAACTCCGGATACCGTAGGAATGCTTTGGTGTACCAAACGTCACAACGAATCGGGTGGCTATAAAGGTGCATTACAGGTATCTCCGAAAATGTCTCTGGGTTGGCACGAATCGAGATGGATTTGTCACTCCGTAAACGGAGAGGTATCTCTGGGCCCACTCGGTAGGACATCATCATAATGTGCACAATGTGACCAAGGGGTTGATCACGGATGATGTGTTACGGAACGAGTAAAGAGACTTGCCGGTAACGAGATTGAACAAGGTATCGGGATACCGACGATCGAATCTCGGGCAAGTACAATACCGCTAGACAAAGGGAATTGAATACGGATCGATTGAGTCCTTGACATCGTGGTTCATCCGATGAGATCATCGTGGAACATGTGGGAGCCAACATGGGTATCCAGATCCCGCTGTTGGTTATTGACCGGAGAACGCCTCGGTCATGTCTACATGTCTCCCGAATCCGTAGGGTCTACACTTAAGGTTCGATGACGCTAGGGTTATAAAGGAAGTTTGTATGTGGTTACCGAATGTTGTTCGAGTCCGGATGAGATCCCGGACGTCACGAGGAGTTCCGGAATGGTCCGGAGGTAAATATTTATATATGGAAAGTTGTTGTTCGGGTTAGGAAAAGGTTCGGGTTTTTCGGTATTGTACCGGAAGCTTCGGAAGGTTCCGGAGGATTCGGAGGGGTCCGGAGGTCCGGAAATTGTTCCACCACGTCCAATACAGTAGCATGGGCTGTAGGGGGCGCCTAGCCTTAATGGGCCAGGGGCACCAGCCCCCAAGGCCCATGCACATGGGAAGGGAAAACCCTAAGGGGAGGGCCTCCACTTGACTTGGGAGGCACCTCCTCCCCTTGGTCGCCCCTTAGATGGGATCTAGGGCTGGCCGCACCCCTGGGGTGGAAACCCTAAAGGGGCGCAGCCCCTTACCCCTATAAATACTTGAGGTTTTGGGGCTGCCATACACATGAGAACTTCTCTCTCTTGGTGCAGCCCTACCTCTCCCTTCTCTCTCCTCATGGTGCTTGGCGAAGCCTGCAGATTGCCACGCTCCTCCACCACCACCACGCCTGTTGTGCTGCTGCTGGACGGAGTCTTCTCAACCTCTCCTCTCTCCTTGCTGGATCAAGGCGTGGGAGACGCCACCGGCTGTACGTGTTGAACGCGGAGGTGCCATCCGCTCGGCACTAGGATCTCCGGTGATTTGGATCACGACGAGTACGACTCCTTCAACCCCGTTCTCATGAACGCTTCCGCTTAGCGATCTACAAGGGTATGTAGATGCACTCTCCTTCCCTCGTTGCTAGTTTCTCCATAGATAGATCTTGGTGACACGTAGGAAAATTTTGAATTTCTGCTACGTTCCCCAACAAAGGATCGTGCTGCTGAAGAACGTGCAGCATGTCCCCGCCATCAAGAAGAACCTAGTTAGTGGCTCCCTTCTATGTAGAGAAGGGTTTAAGTTGGTATTCGAGTCTAATAAATTAGTTGTTACGAAATATGACTATTTGTTGGAAAGGGTTATGAATGCGGAGGCATGTTTCGCCTTTCTCTTGCAGATTTATGTAATAAAGTCGTGAACAATATTCATTTGAGTGTTAATGAATCTGAAGTATGGCATTCACGTCTTTGTCACATTAGTTTCGTGTTATGACGCGGCTAGCAAAATCGAATTTAATCCCGAAGTTTCACTTTAGCCAAAGGTTCTAAGTGCCATTCGTGTGTACAATTTAAGCAACCTCGCAAGCCTCACAAGGCAGCAGAGGAGAGACACTTACGCCACCGAACTCATACATTCTGATCTTTGTGAGATGAATGGTGTGTTCACTAAAGGTGGAAAGAAATATTTCATGACTTTGATAGATGATTCCACTAGATATTGCTATGTGTATCTGTTAAATACTAAAGATGAGGCTCTACACTACTTCAAAATCTATAAGGCAGAAGTTGAGAATCAACTTGAAAAGAAAATTAAACGAGTCGGTCAGATCGTGGTGGAGAGTACTTCTAAAGAGTTTGATGCCTTCATGCGGAACACGGTATTATTCACGAGAGGACGCTCCCTACTCACCCCATTCAAACGGGGTTGCCGAGCGGAAAACCGTACTCTAACTGATTTGGTTAACGCCATGTTAGATACGCCGGGTTTATCCAAGGCATGGTGGGGAGGCTATAATGACATCATGTCATGTCCTGAATAAAGTTCCGACAAAGGATAACGAGATCACTCCTTATGGGAAGTGGACCAAGAGAAGGACAACACTCTCGTATTTACGCATTTGGGGCTGTTTGCAAAGTTAATGTGCCGACCCAAAAAGCGTAAGCTTGGACCAAAGAGGCGTGGACTGTGTTAATTTGGGCTACGCTAGAATAGTATTGGCTATAGATTTCTAGTAGTGAAATCTGAGGTACCGACATGAAGGTCGGTACAATTATGGAGTCTAAAGACGCTACATTCTTTGAGGACATTTTCCCATGAGAGATGTACAAAGCACTTCTAGACAGGAATCGAGGAGACTCTGAACCTGCCATTCGATGGAATATTATAATCAAACACATGATGAAAATCCGAGGAGGATAATGAGGAATCCCTTGGTAGGGGCAAGAGACAAAGGACTGTAAAGACCTTTGGTGATGATTTCTTCATATACCTCGTGGAGGATAATCCCACTTCTATTTTAGAAGCATATGCATCTCCGTGGTTGATTGTTGAAGGATGCGGTCCGAAGCAGATGGATTCCATCATGGCTAACGGGACTTGGGAGCTTATTGAACGTCCTTATGGTTGCAAACCATTGGGATGCAAGTGGGTGTTCAAGAAGAAGCTTAGGCCCGACGGTACAATAGAAAAGTACAAGGCTAGGCTTAGGCCAAGGGCTACGCCTGAAGGAAGAAGAAGATTTCTTGACACTTATTCACCCGTGGCCGACCGACCACCATTCGAGTATTACTCTCGTTGGCGGCCTCACATGGTCTTCTCATTCATCGATGGATGTTAAGACGGCTTTCCGAACGGAGAGCTAAAGGAGGAAATATATATGCAACACACCGATGGCTTTGTGATGGATGGTCGAAGGAAAGGTGTGTAAGTTGGTGAAATCTTTGTATGGCTCGAGACAAGCGCCTAAGCAATGGCATGACAAGTTTAATGAAACGCTGACATCTGTTGGCTTTGTTGTTAATGAGGCCGACAAATGTGTATACTATCGCTATGGTGGGGGCGAAGGAGTTATACTCGTGTTTGTATGTTGATGACATCTCGATATTTGGGACTAATCTCAAGTTGATCGAGGAGGTTAACTCTTTCTGTCTCGTAACTTTGAGATGAAGGACCTTGGAGTGGTTGATGTTATCTTGAACATCAAGCTTTTGAAAGATGATGAGGTGGGATTACACTTCGCAATCCCATTATGTTGAAAAGGTGTTGAGTCGTTTTGGATATTCGGACTGCAAACCATCTCAAACACCATATGATTCTAGTGTGCTGATTCGAAAGTCAAAAGGCACAGCTATAGATCAATTGAGATACTCTCATTGTTGGTTCACTCCAAAGATCTAGCGAGCTTAACGAGGCTCGACATCGCATTTGCTATTAGCAAACTGAGCCGATTTGTTTCGCACCGGTGATGTACATTGGCGTGCTCTTGAGAGAGTTATGCGTTATTTGAAAGGTACTATGAACTATGGACTACACTATACCGGATACCCGTCGGTACTTGAAGGGTATAGTGATGCTAATTGGATCTCGATGCTGATGAGATGAAGGCCACAACCGGGTATATGTTTACTCTTGGAGGTGGTGCTGTTTCTCGGAAGTCTTGCAAGCAAACGATCTTAACAAGATCGACAATGGAAGCAGAATTAACAACATTAGACACATCGGGTGGCGAAGCAGAATGGCCGAGATCTATTGATGGACTTGCTGCTGGTTGAAAAGCGGTTCCGCCATCCTTATGAACTGTGACAATCAAACAGTTATTGTCAAGCTGAAGAGTTCAAAGGGCAACATGAAGTCCAACAAACACATAAGAATGAAGATTAAAAGCTGTCAGAAAATTAAGAAACTCCTGAGTGATAGCGTTAGATTATCTCCAAATGGCTAAGAATCTAGTAGATCCCTTTACTAAAGAGCTATCGCATGTTGTGATAGATAGCGATCAAGGAGATGGGTATGAGACCCACATGAGTTGCCATGGTAGTAACTCAACCTATGTGATCGGAGATCCCGTGAAGTAGGACCTGGGAAAACAAGCCGGTGGTGAACCGAGGAGAGTAATTTTACTAACCCACTCCGCTGGAGATGCAATACTTTCGAAACTGTATGGAAGGATGACTCTGTCTTAATGTGTTCCAAGGCTTATATGCATAAGCAAGATGCTATCCTACAGAGCGATCTTTGGAGGAACACACCTATATGAGCCCGATCTGCTGGTCACAGCCTATGAGATTGGGGTGATCTCTAGCAAGCTCATGAACATGCCAGACTGTGACTAATATGCTCCACCGAGGGGTCGGCCTTCGCAGCCTCAGACGTGAGACTTGTGGTGAAACTTCTTGACGCCAAACCGACAATTCAAGGCATAGTCCATTGTTCAGTTGTGAAGGAGTGTAACTACTTGGTCTAGGTGGTGCTCAACCTTAATCGGTCTCCACTGAGATGCTGGTATATCAAAACAGTGTTTGGAACAAAGGACAAACTGGGCCCCTGAGATCTGGTGGGGGATTGTTGAAATATGAGATGGGCCTAGAGCCCATATGACAATTTCAGATTTAATCTCTAAGGGCCCATGTAGGTGGCATGACAAGGTGGTGGGAAGTTTAGTCCCACCTTGAAAGTGGAAGGAGAGTTGGAGTAGTTTATAAGGGACTCTCTCCCTCATGCTATTGGAGCTTGAGAAGAGATGAGGCCCTCGCGCACTCCTCCTCCTCCGCTCGCCTCGCCACGCCACGCCTCGCCTCGTCACGACGCGCCGCGGGTTGCGGGATTGAGCCGAGCCGAGCTCACTCCTATGCGCTTCTTTTTGCCGGTCAGGAACGGAGAGTCTTTGACAGGTGGGGCCACGATCTGAGACGTCGGATCATGGGCTACCGACTTGGACGTGGGTTCAGCCCACGTCTATATATATGTGGGGCGCTGCCAACCCTAGCCGCCAAGAAAACATAACGCATCTCCGCCTCCATGCCCACGTCATTCCTCTGCTGCTGCTGCCGCCGGCGACTCCGTCCCGTTCACCGCAGACACGGTTGACGGAGAGCAACCTCGAAACCACACCTCTCCGGATCCCATGACGGGAGAGGGGTGATTAGGTTTTTGGTAGCGACTACGCGATCGCCGCTTCGCTCATCTACGCCCACACCACCTTCGCTATCACCATGTCGACCGACACCGACCGTGCCGCCGCTGAGAAGGCCGAGGCCGACAAGAAGGCCGCCGAGGATGCCGCGGCTGCTGTCACCGCCACCGTCACCGCATGGCCGATTGGAGGGTATACATCGCTTATCCCTCTTGTGTTTCTTTCTGTTGTAGCAGTACTAGCGATATGCGTAGATGTTTCTACTATATGCGTAGTACATGCTTTGTTAGATCGTAATCAGTATGTTATCAATGCTGTTCATGTCATGCTCATGATTTATTCATGGATTAATTTAATCGAAAAACTGCCTATTTTCTTATCAATTTTTCCTTTTCTGTTTTAGGGTTTTCCGGCCGCTTGTGGTTGGCCCTACACACTTGATCCTCGGATCCTCACCTCCCCTTTGTTTTCCCATTGCTTCCTGCTATAATCAATGAAAAGCCAGTAATTGCTGGATCTTTCAAAAAAAAGTTCTTCACCTACATCGGCTTCTACCCCACGAACGCACTGACACCCGATTTCACCTTGACTAAGGCCACCATGATGGAGTTCCCATCCCTGAACGGCACATTCTAACCAGGCTCGGTCAACCCCACGCACACAAACCCACACGCTTCCGAGCTGCTGGTCATCGTCAACGGCACGCTCAGGACCTGGCCGCTGGTGACATGTTTGTGTTCCCCAAGGGGACGGTGCATTACCAATTCAACCAAAGGAACAGCTCCGCCACGGCGCTCTCCGCATTTGGGAGCGCTAGCCCTGGCCTCGTGTTTGTTCCCCTCGCTGTGTTTGATACCGGCATCGATAACGCCGTCCTCGCCAAGTCGTTCAAGACTGACGAGGCAACCATCCAAAAGCTCAAGGCAGGCATGGCTTTCCGGTGCTGTTAACCAATTGCTTGATACCTGCCTACCATGCTATGTTCTGAGTTTGGGATTTATATAATTCCAGACTCTTGCAAAACTGCAACAACCAGATATAGGTAAATATAAAAGACCAAGTGTATAATCTGAACAATGAAAATAAGATTTATCATATCAGGCAGGCAAATCCGACACCACAAACGCCCGCAGACGCACCCGGGCGCGTCCGCGGACAATGACCGGGCACACCTCAAAAACTGCATTCTGTTGACGTATAATGTGTTGCCTAGTATGTTCCATCAGATCGGTCTTTTGTTTGCATTGGCTAGAACAAGCACTTCTACATGTCAGGAGGTCTTGAGTTAAAGACCCGGCTGGCATAATTAAATTGCAGCCCACTTTCGGTGCACGTTTAGACCTGAGAGAGCCACACGTGAGGGGGAGTGTTGACAGTCTCTTCCATCATACCGGTCTTTTGGTTGCATTGGCTAGAGCATGCACTTCTACGTGGTATCAGAGCCAAGAGGTATTGAATTCAAGACCCGGCCGGTGCAATTAAATTGCAGCCCACTTTCGGTCAACGTTTAGGTCTGAGGGAACACACGTGAGGGGGAGTGTTGACGTATAAAGTGTTGCCTAGTCTCTACCATCAGATCGGTCTTTTGGTTGCATTGGCTAGAGCATGCAGTTCTAAACATTCCACATCCGGATACCTCAAATTAGAAACCTCAAATCCATATTATTACATGCAACATGAAACCTAATCTAAACGGAGCTCGCCCAGCTCCGCCCTGGCCATGTCCGGCGTCTGGCTGCGCTGCTCAGAATGTTGGTCCGGTCGCCGGAAAGGTAGAGTAGGGCATGGGACATTAGCCGGCTCACGAGACTCAATGTGCCGATGTCTCCCATGCCCTACTCTTCCTCGTCCGAGCCCGAAACCTGTTGGGTGCCGGAGGATGTCGGATCGATGACGGATCCATCCGGGGATGAGCCGCTGACGTCCACCATGATGCGGTTGTGTCGTCCGGACTGATGCCCCATAACGCGCGGGAGATGCGACTCCGCCTCGCCGACGTCCGTCGCCGCGAGGGCGGCCGCCGCCTCCCGTGCCCGGTGCCTTCCCCGGCGGGCACACCGTTTCGTGGCCTCACCGGATGATGGTGCACCACGAATATCGGTGCGCCAAGGGAGGGGTTGCGCGTCCGCCAACGCGTTTGGACGCCAGACGGACAGAATGGCCTCCCGCGAGGCAGCTATGGCTAGCCTAGCGCCGGATCTGTGTGCCATTTGGACGGACGCTATGGATTGCTGACGGATGGAGTCTGAGAGCAGCCGTGCATGGAATTGCTCCCTGGCACGGTGGAGCGCAAGCCGGACAACCATCTTCTCCTCGTGACCCCGTGGAATAAGCTCAAGGTTGATGAGTTTGGAGGTGAAGGACTCGGATTCGCTGTTGGCCATGCCAGAGATGAGCTTAATGGCGGAGGGGAGAGAAGGGGAGGGGACTGAAGTGGCTAGGATTTGGTCCGGCTAGCGGATGGGGAGAAATTTATGTGGGATCGGGTGGGCCAGCCTGGACCGGGTCCGACATGGCGGGCGTGCCCGGGCGCGCCCGGGTGGCCCTATATCCACCCCATATTTGGGCTGGATATGGAGGGTGCCGGTCAGCCCGTGTGTTTGAGGGCCGTTTGAGGGGGCCGTCTAGGTCAAGAATTTGTGACCGGATAGTAACCGGGCAGCCCGCCCAGACGTATGAGACGGGTTTGAGGCGCCTGGATGTAGATGCTCTTACACACCCTGTGTGTGTCCAGAACTTTCAGATACATCATCCTCTCGGCTGAGTTCATGTGAAATGAAAATTGATTAGATACGGAACTAGACTTTGAGAAATAGAATTGCACTAGCCAAAGGAAAAGATTTCATCCTTTTAAACTGAAGAATATACCAGTTCAGTACAAGTTGATAGGCTCAGATACACTAAACCATATGGTCTACGAGCAGTGACGGTTACTACAATGCACCCACCACAGCTAAGTCCAGGTGGGGGGGCATAGGAAACTACCCGCCACCAATTTTTTTTATTTTGTGTTTTTCCTTCTCTTTTTATATCTTACCTACTAATAAAGCGCCGATCGCTTCTGGTCGTACGTCGCTGCCCTTTTTGCATAAAAGTCCTATTTTTTCGAAATTAACGCGCAATCCAACCAAACCAATCCTCCGCCTCCTCCCCTGCTCTCGCCATCGCCCGCACAACCCCACCCAATCCTCGCTCGCCAACCAGATCCAAGACGGCAGCGGCGGCCGGGAGCGGACCGCTGGAGGAGGAGTTCGGCGAGCGAGCTGAAGGTGGTCGCCGCTCGCGGATCTGCCATCCATCGTGCGGGTCAAGCAGCCGCAAAGCAGCAGCCGCCAGCAGCAGCAGCAGCGTGGCCGGAGATCCTCGTGGGGCCGGCGCCGCCGCGAAGGGCCTGGCGACGCCGCCGCCGAGAAGCCCGCGCCGATGACGATAGGAGTGAGGGCGCCGCCAGCCGGACACCCCGCCGCCTTTCTCCGAGGGCGGCGACCACGACGAGGCGGCGGCGGCGGAGGACAAGGCCAAGGCCAGCGCGCAGGACAAGGTGAGCCGCCAGGCCACGAGATCAGCGCCCGCCCGCCTCCCTCCGCCAATTAGGGCCGTGGGAAGGTTGCTGCTCTCACTCCTGCCGAACGCGCGAATATGGCAAAGGCATGTTAATTCAATGAAAAATTCTACTGCACCTATGACTATGAACGTAGATGTCCACTATTGATTTTTGAGGACTACTTTAGGATGTGATCATTGGTGTTGCTTCACACCTTCTAGACAACATAACATTTGATTGTTACTAATGTGAAAATCCAACTTACTATTTTTTTATTACAGTGTGTTCAGCCACTATCAGACTTTGGTGGTATGCTCCGGCTGCCAAACTGTGCTCTGCCAACCTACCGGTGGAAAGGCGAGGCTCGCCAAGGGATGCCTTATTATGGCAAAAATGAAGCCCTTCTTAAGATTGTTTACTACTACTTATCCTCGATGTGGGGAGACCGACCAAAAGAGGCACCCATGAACACTATCTATCCTTACATTCTAATTTCAGTTGCTTTAGAGTTTTAGTTTTTTTTCTTCTAGCATCGTAATTTGCTGGGACCCATGAGTCTTGATTTTAATATTGCAGGGTAATCAGTTTTATGTCGCATTTATCTTCCAAGGAGTCAGGAGCAAGCAAATTACAGTTTGTACACAACGTTTGACATTCAGCATATATGTACTAGAGTTTCAGAAGGTCAATAATACCCAATGCATTGCCTTCCATGACCTACCTTGGTCTGTTCTCATGGATGATCTGCTAACTCATTTTAATTCGTGCCTAAGTACTATTTCCTTTGGCATTGTGTTTTATAATATTTAGTACCATTGGTGCAGCTTAATATGCAAAGCCTGAGCTTTGTTCAAGTTGCCAAGCAAATGTATGTGCTAATTCTCACAAGAAACCTATGTTTCTGTTTTCTAATCTGAGTACAAAATAAAGTTTTCACTTCGGAAGCATCAAAACCTTTTATAGCTGCATGTAAATATTTTCTTAGACATACAGTAATGCTTCATTTTTATTTTATCAGAGAAATAACTGAACATTTATCGTAACGATGTATAACTTTGTTTTACATGGAAAATACTGCTTGAATTAATCCATTGAGACCGAATGAAAATTAAGCTACAACGACCTGATGTTGAATCAGTAAACAAGATCAACTAGGTAGATTTGGGCAGCTAGGTTTCAGATATTGAATCAACCACTGTTGCGTAGTGTTCTTTTAGTACAAGGGTGCACAGTGCTCTTTTAGTAGGAAGACGATGAAATATTTTTCGCCCCGTGCAACGCACGAGCATTTGTACGGCGGCGGCAGCGGTGGAGATGACGCGCTGCCCGTGCGAGAGGATGAGAGGGAAGTGACACAGCGACGCTCGCCTGCGCCGAGGCTTTGGCCGCCGGGAGGAGATGGTGGGCGGTGGAGAAATGGGGAAAGATAAGGAAGAGCCCTCATGGTGCAGCAGTAAGAAGATTTTTTTAGAGATCGCAGCGGTACGAAGATAGTTCATGGGTCCTTGTGTGTACGTTAACTATTTTGTTTAGGCAAGCCCAAATAGTTAAAAAACACTTCCCAACCAAACAACCAACTATCTGTAAAAATTACCAAGCAAAAATGCCCAAAAATTTAACACAAAAATACTTTAAAAATATTTGAAAAAATTGTTTGTAAATTTTAAAACACTTAAAATTACCAAAAACACTTCTCACTACGAAAACCATTCCAAATATACAACAGAAATACATTCTTTAATTTATTTTTTATTTTATAGAGTATGTTCCAATTTTCATAAAAATGTTAACTATTCTTCAAAAGGTGTTACATTTTATATGAAATATTAAAGTTTTATTAGGAAAAGGAAATTTCCAGGTTCAGCATTTATTAAAATTGGATATAAAATATGGCGAAAAATGAACCATCAAGCAGGTTCTACCACTTTATCGCCCGGTGCAACGCACGGGCATTTGTACTAGTAACACAAAAAAAAGAGAAAACACAAAAGAAAAAAATTGAAAGGAGAAAACAAATGGAAAAGAAAAGAAACAGAACGGAATCGCAGAAAACACTAAAAACCCAGAAGATCCACAAATGAAAAAGAAAAAAACGCAGGGAACAGCGAAGGAAGCAGCAGCGAAACGAACTAAGAGCAAGCGAATCCTGTACATGGGCCGGCCCAAGCGGAGGTAGCCTGAGCGAAGCCGATAATTCCTGCATAAACCATAACCCTGCGTGAACCTCACCGGCGACTTCTTCACCTACACCGGCTTCCGCCACACGAACACACTGACGCCCGGTTTCACCTTGACCAAGGCCACCATGATGGAGTTCCCAGCCCTGAAAGGACAAAGCGTATCCTACGCCAGGCTCATATTCTCCCAGGCTCGCGGTCAACCCCACGCACACCCACCCACGCGCCTTCAAGCTGCTGGTCATCGTCAACAGCACGCTCTCTGTCGGGTTCATCAATACCGCCAACAGGCTCTTCACCCAGGACCTGGGCCCGGGCGACATGTTCGCGCCCGCAACACCCACCCACTCACCCACCCACGTGCCGAGTGAGTTGATTTGTTTTGAGCGTTCCTTAAATATTATCCGTGTGCGTTTTGGACTTTTTCTTTTTAAAAGAAGCGTTTTGGACTTGTTACCGAGTAGGGTTGAGATCAGTTTCGGCCAATGTCTCGTCTTGTCTTTTAACAAGGAAGAGAGAAAAGAAGCCATGGAAGCAATTTATTTCATAAGTACTACACCAGCAATGCTAGACTCACGGGCAACCTTTTTACAGATATCACGGAGTAGCAAATGTGGAGGGTTGGGATTGGATTTAGATGGTGGGAAGGGGCCCACCCCCCTGAAATTCGCTACCGGGGGAGGGGGAGGTCTCTAGTTTGATTAGTTCGATCAAGTCCGTATTAGCCCCGTAAAGGCGCGTGAGTGTAGCATTTTTGGTACTGCACATAATACGTGTGTCTTAAGTTGGTCAAAGTTGAATCGGCGAGCCGCAAAACTAGGATACTACGATGGTCGTCGAGACGAGGCTCGAGGATCTCCCCGAGGTACGTAGTGCTTTATTTAAATTAATAATTTTGCTTGCGCAATACTTCCGCCATCCCAAAATTAGTACAAAGTTTTATTAAGGTTGAGACATTTATTTTAGGACGAAGGGAGTAGTAAATAGTGTAATAATAATAATAATAACAATGAGGAAGCCAAATCTGAACGACGTACAGTACAGGAGCATGTGTGTGGGATATTCTCACGCTTGGCCATGAGAGACGCGGGTCGTGCGTGCGCGTCCTGCTCCGCCCTGCTGCGCGTTTGGAGGATGCATGCCCATCTGGTATTTGACGAGGACACGCTTGGGCTCCGACTGCTCCCAGAAGAAGAACAAGAGCTCTTAGACGATGATGATGATCTTGGCCCGCACCGGAAAGCCGTCCTTGAAATGAAAAAGGACGAGCTCGCCGGGGACTTTGTCCGCTTTGTGGGCGGGACGATGCTGCGGCACCGCAGCGACACAGCATTGGAGACGCTCAGCGTCAAGTTCGCCTATCTGCAGCAGCGACGTGATGCCGCCTTGGTGGACCGTTGGGTGCCTAGAGCTCTACTTCCTAGCTCACCTCATGGATCCATGCGGCCCAGACAGTCCGTGCTATAATTTTCCCTCCTCCCTCCTCCTTACCCCAGCCGCCATGGCCTTGGAGAAGCTGCACTTGAGATCCGGATGCTTGCGGTGGCCGTGGCCGTGCCAAGACAACAAGTACGTGGAGCTGACCAGCCTGGTTCTTGACACCGTGCGCGTCACCAGCCAAGACTTGGATCGCTTCCTCTACTCGTGCCACAAGCAGCTGCAGCGCCTGGAGGCAGCGAGGCTTTACATTTCTTGCCTTGCGCATACATGCATGCATGCACGCAGGTAGTTACTTCACCAGCAAACACCTGGAAATACCGTCATTTGAAGCGACTGGACCTTTGGATGATCTTGGATGGCAAGAGCCGCCAAAGTGACGACTTCATTTTCCTTCACAGGTTTCTCGACGCAGTGCCTGCGTTGGAATCGCTCTCGTTGCATGTACATTTTTTATTTGACTTGAGTTGAGATCCAGCAATCATTTTTTTTTAGAAAATTATTAACATGGTTGG
Organism: Aegilops longissima; assembly: GCA_021605205.1. NCBI lineage: Eukaryota > Viridiplantae > Streptophyta > Magnoliopsida > Poales > Poaceae > Aegilops > Aegilops longissima. Next base: position 29,090,280 of record CM038676.1, read on the forward strand.
ATGCATCATGCAGCTCATGAGCTCCAGCCCAGCTTTCGATGCATCCCGGATGCGGCCCCAGGCGTTGATCAGAAGCGCCCACACCTGAGCCTCAAGACCGTCACCATCACTATGGGTTCGATGCTCACCTCGCTTCCCTAGAGCTCCTGCTCTACATCCTGGAAAACGCGCGCCCTCTTCAGCGCCTGTCACTTGATCCCGCATGGTACGACGTTGACAGCCAGATGCCTCAAATGTTGCCCCCGGACGTTACAAGGCAGCTTGCCCGGAAGGCCATTACAAGGCATATTACCCCCCTGGATATCCCGAGATGTAGCGCTAGAGGTCTTATAATCACACACACACACACTAGATGGTCGCGTTGCTGTGCCTGTCGAATTTACAATGGAGCAATCAGATTTCGTGTAAATATATGTTAGAATTAATGGGCCTGGCCCATTAACAAAATCTCAAATCTCAAATGAGCACATGTGTAAAATGGCAAGTGGTGGTACTAAAGTCTAGTCCCACTCCGGAAGTTGAGGAAGAGTTGGACCTCTTTATTTAGTGGGTTTTCTCCACCACTCTTAGGGGTTGTTTGGATAGCGAGTTTATAGAGAACCGATTTTGTTTAAACGCAATTTCTGTTATAACAACCTAAAAATTTGTTTGGATTATCCAACTAAAACGGGGATAAGTCAAACTGAGTTTTCTAAAAACCCAAAAAGTGAGTTTTTAGAAAAACGACTAATAGTGGTTTTTCTATATACCCGTTTCGTACGTACAAGTAGATGGCAATGGACTGGGCGTCCTCGTTGTGGTGATCGACTAAGTTCCACCGGCGGTACCTGACGGCAAGCCCCGCCGGCACCGTGTTGGTCCCGGCGCCCATGGCTACAGCTGCGAACTATTGCTGACGACGTGTTGTTCCAGTGCGAGCAGCACGACCTGCTTAGCGGCCACGACGACGGCTATGACACCATTGGTGGCGACGTGTTCTCGGCGCGAGCAGCACAACCTCCTCAGCAGCCATGGCGACAACTGCTACACCATCGACCGTGGTGTGTTGTGCTTGATGGGAGCAGCGCGACCTCCTCAGCGCGTCCATGGCGACGGCTGCGACACCACTGACGGTGGTGTGTTGTTTTCGACAGGAGCACCGCGGCCTCCTTATCGCCCATGGCGACAGCTATGACACCATCGACGGCAGCAATGTTGCTCCCGAGTCCCGATGCGAGAAGCGGAACCTCGTGAGCGTCCATGGCCACTGCTGTGACACCACGTGCTGGAGAGCCATTTTACTCTCCTCTTCTGTTCATGCTGGTTCTCCTGGTCGAGAACATTAGCACGGCGCTTGGATAGCTGAAACCATCGGCGCAGCGCTTGCGCGGCACCACGTCGGTGCTTGTCATTGGCACGGTGAATACATCACATGCAGCAGGACGAATACATACGTAGACTAGTACTTCCTGCCTTCCGGGTAACCAACAAGAGCACGTTGGGAAGCTCAAATATGATGCTCAACGAAATCTGTAAATAATACAACTCGTTGCTTCCCGAACGAAGAACTACATAACCACGTTATAATTTTTCTTGATCCAAACAAGGAACTATATATACTTATCTTAACAGAAAAACTAACTAAAACTGGTTTTCCTAAAAATCCTTCTAAAACTCGTTTCCCAAAATCTGGCATCTAATTCTTAGTATCCAAACAACCACTTAAGTGGTGTGTTATGAGTGTTCTTGTTGTGCGTATGTACGTGACTCCAATGGAAAGTAGTCGTGCGACGTACACCGGGCCTGAACTTAACACTAGATGTTGGGATCCGGCGGTCCGCGAGGTATAACTGCCTACTTTCACGGTCCTTGGCGGTAGAAATTTACTGTATCAGCATGCTTATTTAACGTGAAAAATAGCTTACCGCCAGGGCCTTTGGCTGTGGGCAGCGCAAGCATGATAGCATGCGCGGACTCTGTGCCATTTGATTTTTGTAGTTGATGATTAGCGGTAGTACAACATGCAGTAGCTCTGTCCCAGTGCTCTCTCCTACCTGTATGCATATGCATGACCAATCACGTCACGTGAGGAGTGAGAGATTGAGAGCACGTCGCCTACCACCTACTACTACTGTTGGCCCGCAACATGCATCCATGCATCCATTAATCCATCAAACCATCCGCTGGCCTAACACCTACTATTGCTGCATGTAACACATGCACATACAACTGCCTAGCACCTACTACTGCTGAATGCAACACATGCACATACTATCAACGATAGAGGAGGGCTACCGCCAGACTCTAGTGGTAGGATATAATTGCGTACCGCCAAGGGCTATGGACGGTAGGATCTTTTTCACATCAAACGAATGTGACGATCTCGGTAAGTTGTGCTACCCTACCGCCGAGGCCAATGATGATAGAAAAAGAGTCAGATCCCGAAATACTTTTAAACCGGGGACATATCCAGCTAAACTTTTTGAAAAGGGTCGAAACACCAAAATCGGCCTTGGCGAGATGCTGGCGAGACAATATCGCTGCTCCTTCGAGTTGGTAACTAGCGCAGCTCGGGAGGGAGGGACCTTGGCTTTCCAGTTTCAACCCGATTTCGAAGTGGCCAATAGGCGGGACAGAGGACGGTACTGGGAGGCTAGCTCACGATGGGAAGATGAAACGGGGGTTGATGGCCCCGAGTCAAGGTTAGTGCAAAGGAATGTGTCAGGGGAGGCAGGCTCACAGCCTTGGGCGCGTGCGGGCGCAGGGAAGAACTCCTTCTAAGCTGACCCAGATGTCACCATCTTTGCTAGCAGCATGGGCAAAAAGCTGTCAGATTGGGGATTGGTGAAGAACATGCCCACCCCACACACTTCCGCCGGCTATTTTCTTTCTGTGAGTACTCAACCGAGGCACCAAATGCTCTTCTCGGGTCTCAAAAGAAAGACAAACTCAGCCAACAGCTAGCGGCAATGCCAATAGCCGATTTGTTCTAATAGAGAAAGAGAAATATCCAGAATCACCCTGCCTCTTCAGTGATCCAGCCGTGGCGTTTTCAAATCTGGCGGGAATATAATCTGGCCTCTCAAGCTACCTTGGGTTGACCAGCACTAAATGATAACAAGGCGAAAACCTCAATTTGCTCAAGCGCCCGGCAAGTTTGCAAAAGCCAACAACTTTCGCGAGACACCTATACAGAGATCCGATAGAGTTTGTCATGTCTCACTACAAAAAAAGACACATCCGTGATATTTTGGGCCGAACGAAATTTTTTTCTATCATACTTACGACACTTCTATGACGATAATTGTGACAAAACCCGGTATCATCTTAGATGTGGTGGGCTCCTACTTCTATGACAAAAAATCATGACAGAAAATGGGCTTTTCGTACTGGGCGGGCCGGAGACGCAGCTGCATGACATTCTTTGGGTCGTCCATGACGGGAAAAACCGTGGTAGAAGCGAGGGCGAGGAAAATTTCGGCGAGTTCCCGGTTACGGTGGGAGATCCGGGGCCGAGCGATGCATGTTTCTCTCGTACACGTACGTGTGTGTGTGCGAGGCGTTGGCTCTAACTGAACCCGAGCGAGGCGTTGCGCTCTAACTGAATGAACAGTAGACGGTGGAGGGGAGGATGAACAGTAGCCCGTGGAGGGGTGGTTGAACAGGAGCCCGTGGACAGGGGTTGTTGAACAGTAGCCGGTGGAGTAGCGCGCGGTGGAGGCTAGATGAACACGGGATCGTGGATGAACAGTCGCAGGTGGAGGCTAGAGGAGGTCGATGGTGGATGAACAGTAGCCCGTGGAGGCTGGAGGAGGTCAATGGTGGAGATGAACAGTATCCCGTGGAGTCCCGTTTTGCGGTACGCCGCACCCCTCCCGATGAACAGGACCCCCGTTTCGACCGTAGCGCTCCAACACAAGTTCGTTTCGTCCGTTTTGCGGTACACCACACCCCTCCCGATCAACAGGACCCCGTTTCGACCGTAGGAGGTCCAACACAAGTCCGTTTCCTTCGTTTTGCGGTACGCCAGACCCCTCCCGATGAAAAGGATCTCGTTTCGAGCATGGCCGGTCGAACACAAGGTCGTTTCCTCCGTTCTGTGGTACGCCAGGCCTCGTTACTATCGTCTTTTCTGTCCAAGCCCTCCCGATGAACATGACGACGCATTCCGTTCTGACTCAGCCGGTTGGCTTCCCATGAACACGACGACAACGTTGTTTCTCCGTTCCGACCCAGCCATGTACACGAGCCCTGGCCGTACGTATGCACGAGTAGGCGTTCGAGACCCCGCCCGTATGTACACGTTCGTGGCCGTATTTTCTTTCTTGCACACTAGCCGATGTACGTACGTGTACATGCTACTTGCGCGCCTCTACTACGACACGTGCGTGCCTCTACATCCACCAGTATGAACGTACACGTTCGTGACCAGAATGACAACACTACGTACGCTTCGACCAGGTGGGTCCCGACTGTCAGGCACTTCCTTGCGTGCGAAGATGTAGCTGGTGAATCCCAGCAGTCAGGGGGCGAATCGTTATTTTTTTGCCCGGACGCACTTCCTTGCATGCGAAGATGTAGCTGGTGGATCCCAGCAGTCAGGGGGGAAACATTTTTTTCACGAAATACGATGGACTGTCCGGTGGGTCCCTGCTATCAGCTGGAATAATAATTATTTTGCGCGTAATAAGGAGGCACTTTCTTGCGGCCGCCGTGGACCCAGCTGACAGCCTATCCACGTACAGTACTCGAATGGAAGTCGTTCCTTGACCACGTTGACCACGCCGCACGGAGAGCACCAGGGCGGTGGACGACAGCGAGGCCTAGGAAGGGGACGACGCGGAGCCGGCGAAGACGCGGCAGTGGAAGCCCACGCGAAGAGGAGTACGAGGGTTCACTGGTTCGGCTGCGGTGTGAGGCTGCCGTCGCCATAGAATAACAGGGGGTGTGGGTGAGTAGAGGGATGGTCTGGACAGCGGTGGGAGTAGTAAGGGGCGGTGAGGCCTCCGCGGCATCACAGTCGGGCACGAGAGGCAGGAGCACGCGGCACGACCGGCGCTGGTTTGGGTAATTTGGAGCAAGAAGACCAGAGGTTGAAGAAGCACTATGGCCGTTGGATGAACATCGTATGGTAACAGGAGTTAGAATCGTTCATATTGACTAAGTTGACAAAGCCCTCCGTCCCCGTCAACTTGGTAAGTCCACAAGTCAGCCTCCCACTATGCTGGGTTCCAGCTGGTAGGGGGAGTATTCATTTTTTTGTGCATAATAAGGAGGCACTTCCTTGCGTGCGAAAATAGCTGGTTGGTCCGACCTGTTAGCGGGGTGCACGTATTTTTCGCGAAATACAGAGGACTTTCCAGTGGGTCCCAGATGTCAGGTGGAGGAATCATTATTTTGCGCGTAATAAGGAGGCATTTCCTTGTGTGCAGCCTCGACCCAGCTGTCAGCCTCTCCACGCACAGTCTACTTCCGATGGTGTCATTCGTTGACCACGTTGACCACGCCGCGCCGAGCGCATCCAAGGTGGTGGACGACGGCAAGGCCCCGGACAGCAACGAGCCGGAGATGGGAAGACGCGGGAGTAGACTCGCAGACGGAGAGGTGTACGAGGGTTAACTGGTTCTAGTGCGCTGTGGTTCGACAGTCGGTGGAGAAGAACAGAAGGTGTGGAGGGGTGGAGGGATGGCCTGGCCAACGGTGGAGTAGCGCTTCATAGGAAGCGTGCTAAGTAGAGCCGCTAGCAGCAGGAGGCGGGAGGTGGTCCCGGCGGCGCTGGAGGAAGAAGACGAGAGATTAAAGATGGATGCCGGTCGTTGGGTTTATGCAGACTTATGGAGAAGCCTGCGTTTACAAGAAAGTGAATGGGAGCTCTGTAGCATTTCTCATATTATATGTAGATGACATACTTTTGATGGGAAATGATATAGAATTCTTGGACAGCATTAAGTCCTACTTGAATAAGTGTTTTTCAATGAAGGACCTTGGAGAAGCTGCTTATATATTAGGCATCAAGATCTATAGAGATAGATCGAGACGCCTCGTAGGTCTTTCACAAAGCACATACCTTGATAAGATTTTGAAGAAGTTCAAAATGGACCAGTCCAAGAAAGGGTTCTTGCTCAGATTGCAAGGTGTGAGATTGAGCTCAGCTCAATGCCCACCACGGCAAAAGATAAAGAAGAGATGAGTGTCATCCCCTATGCCTCAGCCATAGGATCTATTATGTATGCCATGCTGTGTACCGGACCTGATGTAAACCTTGCCGTAAGTTTGGTAGGAAGGTACCAAAGTAATCCCGCAAGGAACACCGACAGCGGTCAAGAATATCCTGAAGTACCGAAAAGGACAAAGGACATGTTTTCGTTTATGGAGGTGACGAAGAGCTCGTCAGAACAGGTTACGCCGACGCTTAGCTTCGACACAGATCTGGATGACTCTAAGTCACAAACCGGATCGTGTATATGTTGAATGGTGGAACAGAAGCTGGTGCAGCTGCAAGCAGAGCGTAGTGGCGGGATCTACATGTGAAGCGGAGTACATGGCAGCCTCGGAGGCAGCGCATGAAGCAATTTGGGTGAAGGAGTTCATCACCGACCTAGGAGTCATACCCAATGCGTCGGGGCAGATCAAACTCTTCTCGTGACAACCTTTGGAGCTATTGCCCTTGCCAAGGAGCCCAGGTTTCATAAGAAGACCAGGCACATCAAGTTGCCGCTTCAACTCCATCCGTGAAAATGTTCAGAATGGAGACATAGAAATTTGTAAAGTGCATACGGATCTGAATGTCGCAGATCCGTTGACTAAACCTCTTCCGCGGGCAAAACATGATCAGCACCAGAACTCTATGGGTGTTCGATTCATCACAATGTAAACTAGATTATTGACTCTAGTGCAAGTGGGAGACTGTTGGAAATATGCCCTAGAGGCAATAATAAAAGCATTATTATTATATTTCCTTGTTCATGATAATTGTCTTTTATTCATGCTATAACTGTATTATCCGGAAATCGTAATACACGTGTGAATACATAGACTACAATACGTCCCTAGTAAGCCTCTAGTTGACTAGCTCGTTGGTCAACAGATAGTCATGGTTTCGACTATGGACATCGGATGTCATTGATAACGGATCACGCCATTAGGAGAATGACGTGATGGACAAGACCCAATCCTAAGCATAGCACAAAGATCGTAGTTCGTTTTGCTAGAGCTTTTCCAATGTCAAGTATCTCTTCCTTAAGACCATGAGATCGCAATTCCCGGATACCGTAGGAGTGCTTTGGTGTATCAAACGTCACAACGAATCGGGTGACTATAAAGGTGCACTACAGGTATCTCGAAAGTGACCATTGGGTTGACACGGATCGAGATCGGGATTTGTCACTCCGTATTACGGAGAGGTATCACTAGGGCCCACTCGGTAATGCATCATCATAATGAGCTCAAAGTGATCAAGTGTCCGGTCACGGGATCATGCATTGCAGACGAGTAAAGTGACTTGCCGTAACGAGACTAACGAGGTATTGGGATACCGACGATCGAGTCTCGGGCAAGTAACATACCGTCGACAAAGGGAATAGAATACGGGTTACTTGAACCCTTGACATCGTGGTTCATCCGATGACAACATCGAGGAGCATGTGGGAGCCAACATGGGTATCCAGATCCCGCTGTTGGTTATTGACTTGAGGTAGTCTCGGTCATGTTCTGCATGTCTCCCGAACCCGTAGGGTCTACACTTAAGGTTCGGTGACGCTAGGGTTAATAGGAAGACAAGTATGTGATTACCGAATGTTGTTCGAGTCCGGATGAGATCCCGGACGTCACGAGGAGTTCGGAATGGTCCGGAGGTAAAGATTTATATATGGAAAGTGGTTAAACGGACTCAGGGAAGTTTGGTAGTATACCTGGTAAAGTACCGGGCCACTCGGGAGGGTTCCGGAGGTCCACGGGAGGGGCCACCTCTCACGGGGGCCACATGGGCTAAGTGGGAGAGGGAGCCAGCCCTGGTGGCTGGGCGCACCTCCCACCTAGGCCCATGCGGCTAGGGTTTGGGAGGGTAAACCCTAAAGGGGCGCCTCAGCTTGGGGGCAAGCCACCCTCCCTCCTCCCTTGGGCCGCCCCCATCTAGGGTTTACCCTAGATGGCCGGCCCCCTGACCCTCTCCTCCTATAAATAGAGGGGTGGGGGAGGCTGCCAACACAGTTGTAGGCGCAGCCCTCCCTCCCAACACCTCTCTTTCTCCACGCAAGCTTGGCGAAGCCTGGGAGAACTATCAGACCAGCTGCACCACGCCGTCGTGCTGCCATTGGGATTGTCTTCTTCAACCTCTCCTTCACTCTTGCTGGATCAAGACGGAGGAGACGCCATCGTCTCCGCACGTGTGTTGAACACGGAGGTGCTGTCCTTTCAAGACTTTGGTCATCGGTGATCGGAATCACGTTGGGAACGTCTTCATCATCACCACTCTCAAGAACGCTTCTGCACTCGATCTACAAGTGGTATGTAGATGCAAACTCTCTCGTTACTCGTTGCTTAGTAGAACTCATAGATGGATCTTGGTGAAACCGTAGAAAAATTTTAATTTTCTGCAACGCTCCCCAACAAAGTGGCATCATGAGCTAGGTCTATGCGTAGTTCTCTTTGCACGAGTAGAACACAATTTTGTTGTGGGCGTGGATCTTGTCAACTTACTTGCCGTTACTAGTTGTTTCTTGCTTCCGCGGTATTGTGGGATGAAGCGGCCCGGACCAACCTTACACGCATTTCACGTGAGACCGGTTCCACCGACTAACATGCACTAGTTGCATAAGGTGGCTGGTGGGTGTCTGTCTCTCCTACTTTAGTGGGAGCGGATTCGATGAACAGGGTCCTTATGAAGGGTAAATAGAAGTTGACAAGATCACGTTGTGGTTATTCGAGGTAAGAAAACGTTCTTGCTAGAACCCAATTGCAGCCACGTAAAAGATGCAACAACAATTAGAGGACGCCTAACTTGTTTTTGCAGCAATTGTCATGTGACGGATATGGCCAAGTTGTGATGAATGATGATATATTGTGATGTATGAGATCATGTTCTTGTAATAGGAATCACGACTTGCATGTCGATGAGTATGACAACGGCAGGAGCCATAGGAGTTGTCTTTATTTTTGTATGACCTGCGTGTCATTGAAGAACGCCATGTAATTTACTTTACTTTGTTGCTAAACGCGTTAGCCATAGAAGTAGAAGTAGTCGCTGGCGTGACAACTTCATGGAGGCACGATGATGGAGATCATGATGATGGAGATCATGGTGTCATGCCGGTGACAGGATGATCATGGAGCCCTCAAGATGAAGATCAAAGGAGCTATATGATATTGGCCATATCATGTCACTACTTTATAATTGCATGTGATGTTTATTATGATTATGCATCTTGTTTACTTAGAACGACGGTAGTAAATAAGATGATCCCTTAGAACAATTTCAAGAAGTGTTCTCCCTAATCGTGCACCGTTGCTACAGTTCGTCGCTTCTAAGCACCACGTGTTAATCGGTGTGATGGATTCTTACGTTCACATACAACGGGTGTAAGCAAGATTTACACACGCAGAAACACTTAGGGTTAACTTGACGAGCCTAAGCATGTGAATACATGGCCTCGAACACGGAGACCGAAAGGTCGAACACGAGTCGTATGGAAGATACGATCAACATGAGAATGTTCACCGACGCAGACTAGTCCGTCTCACGTGTTGATCAGACACGGCCTAGTCGACTCGGATCGTGTAACACTTAGATGACTAGAGGGATGTCTAATCTAAGTGGGAGTTCATTAATAATTTGATTAGATGAACTTAATTATCATAAAATTAGTCTAAAACTTTTGAATTATATGTCTTGTAGATCAAATGGCCAACGCTCATGTCAACTTGAACTTCAACGCGTTCCTAGAGAAAACCAAGCTGAAAGATGACGGCAGCAACTATAAGGACTGGGTCCGGAACCTGAGGATCATCCTCATAGCTGCCAGGAAACAATACGCCCTAGAAGGACCGCTAGGTGAAGCTCCGTCCTAGAGAACCAAGACATTATGAATGCTTGGCAGTCTCGTCTCGATGATTACTCCCTCGCTCAAGTGCGGCATGCTTTACAGACTTAGAACCGGGCTCCAAAAGCGTTTTGAGCATCACGGAGCATATGAGATGTTCAAGAGCTGAAACTTGTTTTCCAAGCTCACGCCCGGTCGAGAGATATGACATCTCCGACAAGTTCTATAGTTGTAAGATGGAGGAAAACAGTTCTGTCGGTGAGCACATTCTCAAGATGTCAGGTTGCACAACCGTATGACCCAGCTGAATATTAACCTCCCCGATGAGGCGATCATTGACAGAATCCTCCATCGCTCCCACCAAGCTACAAGAGCTTTGTGATGAACTACAACATGCAGGGGATGGTAAAGACCATTCCTGAAGTGTTCTCTATCTGAAGTCACCGAGGTTGAAATCAAGAAAGAACATCAAGTGTTGATGGTCAATAAGACCACCAAGTTCAAGAAGGGCAAGGGTAAGAAGAACTTCAAGAAGGACGGCAAGGAGATTGCGCGCCTGCAAGCAAGTTGCCGGAAGAAGTCAAAGAATGGACCCAAGCACGAGACCGAGTGCTTTTATTGCAAGGGAAGGGTCACCGAAGCGGAACTGCCCCAAATACTTAGCGGATAAGAAGGCCGCAACACCAAAGGTATATTTGATATACATGTAATTGATGTGTACCTTACCAGAATCGTAGTAACTCCTGGGTATTTGATACCGTGCCGCTGCTCATATTTGTAACTCACAGCAGGAGCTGCGGAATAAGCGGAGACTGGCGAAGGACGAGGTGACGCGCGCCGGGAATGGTTCCAGAGTCGATGTGATCGCCGTGGGCACACTACCTCTTCATTTACCCACGGATTAGTTATGAACCTTAATAATTGTTATTTGGTGCCAAGTTTGAGCATGAATATTGTATCTGGATCTCGTTTAATGCGAGATGGCTACTCATTTAAATCCGAGAATAATGGTTGTTCTATTTATATGAGAGATATGTTTTATGGTCATGCTCCGATGGTCAATGGTTTATTCTTAATGAATCTCGGCGTAGTATTACACATGTTCATAGCGTGAATACCAAAAGATGTAAAGTTGATAACGATAGTCCCACATACTTGTGGCACTCGCCGCCTTTGGTCACATTGGTGTCAAGCGCATGAAGAAGCTCCATGCTGATGGACTTTTGGAGTCTCTTGATTAAGAATCATTAGACACATGCGAACCATGCCTCAAGGGCAAGATGACCAAGACTCCATTCTCTTGAACAATGGAGCGAGCAACCAACTTGTTGGAAATCATACATACCGATGTGTGCGGTCCAATGAGCGTTGAGGCTCATGGAGGATATCGTTATGTTCTCACTCTCACAAATGACTTGAGTAGATATGGGTATGTCTACTTGATGAAACACAAGTCTGAGACCTTTGAAAAGTTCAAGGAATTTCAGAATGAAGTAGAGAATCAACGTGACCGAAAGATAAAATTCTTACGATCGGATCGTGGAGGAGAATATTTAAGTCACGATTTTGGTACACACTTAAGAAAATGTGGAATCGTTTCACAACTAACGCCGCCTGGAACACCTCAGCGTAACGGTGTGTCCGAACGTCGTAATCGCACTCTATTGGATATGGTGCGATCTATGATGTCTCTTACCGATTTGCCGCTATCATTTTGGGGATACGCTCTAGAGACAGCTACATTCACTTTAAATAGGGCACCGTCTAAATCCGTTGAGACGACACCGTATGAATTATGGTTTGGGAAGAAACCTAAGCTGTCGTTTCTAAAAGTTTGGGGATGCGATGCTTATGTCAAGAAACTTCAACCTGAAAAGCTCGAACCCAAGTCGGAAAAATGCGTCTTCATAGGATACCCTAAGGAAACCTTTGGGTATACCTTCTACCTTAGATCCGAAGGCAAGATCTTTGTTGCGTAAACGGAATCTTTCTTGAAAAGAGTTTCTCTCGAAAGAAGTAAGTGGGAGGAAAGTAGAACTCGATGAAGTACTACCTCTTGAACAGGAAAGTAGTGCAGCTCAGAAAATGTTCTGTGGTGCCTACACCAACCGAAGAGGAAATTCATGATGATGATCAAGGTACTTCGGATCAAGTTGCTACCGAACTTCGAGGTCCACTAGGACACGTTCCGCACTGCAGTGGTACGGCAACCCTGTCCGGAAATCATGTTGTTAGACAACGGTGAACCTTGAACTATGAAGAAGCAATGGCGGCCCAGATTCCAACAAATGGCTAGAAGCCATGAAATCCGAGATAGAATCCATGTATGAAAACAAAGTGTGGACTTTGACTGACTTGCCCGATGATCGGCGAGCGATAGAAAACAAATGGATCTTTAAGAAGAAGACGAACGCGGATGGTAATGTCACCATCTATAAAGCTCGACTTGTCGCTAAGGGTTATCGGCAAGTTCAAGGGATTGACTACGATGAGACTTTCTCTCCCGTAGCGAAGCTTAAGTCCGTCCGAATCATGTTAGCAATTGCCGCATGCTATGATTATGAGATATGGCAGATGGACGTCAAAACAGCGTTCCTTAACGGTTATCTTAAGGAAGAGCTGTATATGATACAGCCGGAAGGTTTTGTCGATCCTAAGAATGTCGACAAAGTATGCAAGCTCCAGCGATCCATTTATGGGCTGGTGCAAGCATCTCGAGTTGGAACATTCGCTTTGATGAGATGATCAAAGCGTTTAGTTTATGCGACTTATGGAGAAGCCTGCGTTTACAAGAAAGTGAGTGGGAGCTCAGTAGCATTTCTCATATTATATGTAGATGACATACTTTTGATGGGAAATGATATAGAATTCTTGGACAGCATTAAGTCCTACTTGAATAAGTGTTTTCAATGAAGGACCTTGGAGAAGCTGCTTATATATTAGGCATCAAGATCTATAGAGATAGATCGAGACGCCTCATAGGTCTTTCACAAAGCACATACCTTGATAAGATTTTGAAGAAGTTCAAAATGGACCAGTCCAAGAAAGGGTTCTTGCCTGTATTGCAAGGTGTGAGATTGAGCTCAGCTCAATGCCCCACCACGGCAAAAGATAAAGAAGAGATGAGTGTCATCCCTATGCCTCAGCCATAGGATCTATTATGTATGCCATGCTGTGTACTGCACCTGATGTAAACCTTGCCGTAAGTTTGGTAGGAAGGTACCAAAGTAATCCCGCAAGGAACACGGACAGCGGTCAAGAATATCCTGAAGTACCGAAAAGGACAAAGGACATGTTTCGTTTATGGAGGTGACGAAGAGCTCGTCAGAACAGGTTACGCCGACGCTTAGCTTCGACACAGATCTGGATGACTCTAAGTCACAAACCGGATCGTGTATATGTTGAATGGTGGAGCGAGAAGCTGGTGCAGCTGCAAGCAGAGCGCCGTGGCGGGATCTACATGTGAAGCGGAGTACATGGCAGCCTCGGAGGCAGCGCATGAAGCAATTTGGGTGAAGGAGTTCATCACCGACCTAGGAGTCATACCCAATGCGTCGGGCAGATCAAACTCTTCCGTGACAACACTGGAGCTATTGCCCTTGCCAAGGAGCCCAGGTTTCACAAGAAGACCAGGCACATCAAGTTGCCGCTCAACTCCATCCGTGAAAATGTTCAGAATGGAGACATAGAAATTTGTAAAGTGCATACGGATCTGAATGTCGCAGATCCGCTGACTAAACCTCTTCATGGGCAAAACATGATCAACACCAGAACTCTATGGGTGTTCGATTCATCACAATGTAAACTAGATTATTGACTCTAGTGCAAGTGGGAGACTGTTGGAAATATGCCCTAGAGGCAATAATAAAAGCATTATTATTATATTTCCTTGTTCATGATAATTGTCTTTTATTCATGCTATAACTGTATTATCCGGAAATCGTAATACACATGTGAATACATAGACTACAATACGTCCCTAGTAAGCCTCTAGTTGACTAGCTCGTTGGTCAACAGATAGTCATGGTTTTCGACTATGGACATCGGATGTCATTGATAACGGATCACGCCATTAGAGAATGACGTGATGGACAAGACCCAATCCTAAGCATAGCACAAAGATCGTAGTTCGTTTTGCTAGAGCTTTTCCAATGTCAAGTATCTCTTCCTTAGACCATGAGATCGTGCAATTCCGGATACCGTAGGAGTGCTTTGGGTGTATCAAACGTCACAACGAATCGGGTGACTATAAAGGTGCACTACAGGTATCTCGAAAGTGACCATTGGGTTGACACGGATCGAGACTGGATTTGTCACTCCGTACACGGAGAGGTATCACTAGGGCCCACTCGGTAATGCATCATCATAATGAGCTCAAAGTGATCAAGTGTCGGTCACGGGTCATGCATTGCAATCTGAGTAAAGTGACTTGCCGTAACGAGACTAACGAGGTATTGGGATACCGACGATCGAGTCTCGCAAGTAACATACCGTCGACAAAGGGAATAGAATACGGGTTACTTGAACCCTTGACATCGTGGTTCATCCGATGACAACATCGAGGAGCATGTGGGAGCCAACATGGGTATCCAGATCCCGCTGTTGGTTATTGACTTGAGGTAGTCTCGGTCATGTCTCATGTCTCCGAACCCGTAGGGTCTACACACTTAAGGTTCGGTGACGCTAGGGTTAATAGGAAGACAAGTATGTGATTACCGAATGTTGTTCGAGTCCGGATGAGATCCCGGACGTCACGAGGAGTTCCGGAATGGTCCGGAGGTAAAGATTTATATATGGAAAGTGGTTAAACGGACTCGGGAAGTTTGGTAGTATACCGGTAAAGTACAGGGGCACTGGGAGGTTCCGGAGGTCCACCGGGAGGGGCCACCTCTCACGGGGGCCACATGGGCTAAGTGGGAGAGGGAGCCAGCCCTGGTGGCTGGGCGCACCTCCCACCTAGGCCCATGCGGCTAGGGTTTGGGAGGGTAAACCCTAAGGGGCGCCCCTAGCTTGGGGGCAAGCCACCTCCCTCTCCCTTTGGCGCCGCCCCATCTAGGGTTTACCCTAGATGGCCGGCCCCCTGACCCTCTCCTCCTATAAATAGAGGGGTGGGGAGGCTGCCAACACAGTTGTAGGCGCAGCCCTCCCTCCCAACACCTCTCTTTCTCCACGCAAGCTTGGCGAAGCCTCGCCGGAGAACTATCAGACCAGCTGCACCACGCCGTCGTGCTGCCATTGGGATTGTCTTCTTCAACCTCTCCTTCACTCTTGCTGGATCAAGACGGAGGAGACGCCATCGTCCCGCACGTGTGTTGAACACGGAGGTGCTGTCCTTTCAAGACTTTGGTCATCGGTGATCGGAATCACGCTGGGAACGTCTTCATCATCACCACTCTCAAGAACGCTCCGCACTCGATCTACAAGTGGTATGTAGATGCAAACTCTCTCGTTACTCGTTGCTTAGTAGAACTCATAGATGGATCTTGGTGAAACCGTAGAAAAAATTTTAATTTTCTGCAACGTTCCCCAACAATTTGTACTTTCTCGAAATACACAATTTTGCTGGGCTGACTCTAAATATAATGTTGGGTTGGGCCAGCAATGTTATCAAAAAATAAAAAGGGACTGAGCATTTTGTTATAAATGTATTTAAATAACAAGTGATATTATTACATTCGTCCCTAAATCTTACCAAGCTTTCGTACACCATCACTAGAATTTTTATCCCAAAACAATCCAGGATTTTATTGTTAAAAAATTATTTTATAAGTTAATAAGATGTGGAATATTGTTTTCTTACATATGTAAGTATCTTTTAAATATATGATGACAATAAAATAATATATAATAACATATAAAATAATTTAAATATATATAATATAGTTACAAGGGAAACATAAGTTGGACCTGGCGTTCCTATTCTTATATAGAAAAATAGAACAGACCTCTGCGTTTTATTCAAAAAATAACATAAATTGGGCTGCCGATATTTTAGGAAAAATAAATCCTCAGATGAGAGGTCCATAGGCCGGTCGATACATGACGGCCCTCAAGAAATACAAACAGGCCTATGGACTTCCCATCTGAGGTCGTGGGCTGCGCATGTTAAAAATGAAAGCCTAGACGGGGCAGCCCAAAACCCAGCTGATACTTGCTGCCCTAGAGATAATAAATGTCACCTGCCAGCTCCCTGGTTTCGTTGTGAATTTATCTCTTATAGTAACTACGTTGAAGCACCTAAAAAAATTTAACTACGTTGACAAACCCGTGTGCCCCAATGTCAGTATACCATTAGGAGGAAGTATTTTTTTCAATGAGGCACTTGCTTGCGTACGGTCATAGACCTGGTGAGTCCCGATTGTCCGCCTCTCCACGTACAGTCCTCTCCAGATTCCTCTCGTTTGTTCAGCATGTTCACAACGGCAGACAGCAACGTCGCGGCGAGCGCACAAAGGCACAGGAGGGGATCCGACCACCTGAGGAAGTGTGTTATTATTAACGAAACTACTGAACTAGCCTAGTGGCCAAGTGACACTACCCGGCAGCTGTTCCGCACGGGTTCGTTTCCACATGTGCAGGGAAAATATGTACAAACTTTTTGCCTCTGCCTTTATTGACACGTGTTCCGCACACCACGTCCAACACTTGCCAAAACTTCGTCCCTCGTTTTCTCTGTGTTTCGCACACTCGGCATTGTGTGGGCATTTTGACTGTGCATCATATGAAGATGTGCTATGTATGAATGTCGATCAGCATGATGTTAACTAGCTGGTAGTTCCATTTTCGACCATGAATAAAACTTCCAACATTATGTTAACCATGTTTGAAAAGGTCGTGTTAATATAAATGCTCTACCTCTGAAAGTTGCAGTTTCTTATCTGAAACTGAACTTGCAGTTTCTTATATAAAATAGAAACTTGCAGTTTCTTCTTCGAGAATCACATTGTCTGGACTTTTATACTCCTATGAAACTACATTTTTTAAGTGCTAAAAATAGATCTCTAGAATTCATAAAATACTTCATATGCTCAATACTGCAAATCTAAAATTCAAAAGACATTCATATCTGAAAGTACTCTCAAAATACACAACACAAAACACAATTCACAACCTGCAAATACTGACAACCCTAAGCTCCTCCTGACAATTCACAACCTACCCGACTATTGGGCTGGGGGCAGTCCCCTCCTATTCCTCGGTGGCAGACAGCCGCCCCGTGAGACGATGTGAATGGAAAGGGAGAGGATGGCGGGGAAGCGTCGTCGGGCCAACTGCTTTTCTCCTCTCGCAGTTGGGTTCGGTCGACGAAGACTCCACCGGCTCGCTCTGGCAGGACACCCTCACGAACGGCACCCTGTAGATGCTCGATCCTTCAATCTCTGGTGGATGCTCCATTTGGGATCGATACTCCCACCACCGCTCCGTCACGATCGGATTAGATGAATCTTTTTGCTCCATGGCCCAGAGGAGCAGCTCTATATACTCCCACGCGACTCCCTCTGGGAGTATCGCCGCCTTTTCACTCTGCTGCAGATATTTAGCCATGGATGTCATTGCCGCTAGTTGGTCCTTGTTGTCAAACCAAGACTGTATCTCTAACATCCTAGCTAGCTTCACAGGTCGCCGTCTGTGATCCTGACATATTGGTTGTACTCCTCCATCGATCTACTTCTCCACAGCACCTTCAGTCGCCGGCGGTGGTGTTTGAATGGAAGAGGAGAGGAGCAGCTCTGGTTTTGGATTAGAACGGAGAGGAGCGGCGCTGGTTTTGGACTGGAACAGGAGAGGGGAGCGGTGGTTTTGAAATGAAAGAGGAGAGGAGTGGCACTGGATTTAGATTGGAACACGAGAGGAGCGACGGTGGTTTAAGAGGAGAAGAGCGGAAGAGCGGCGCTGGTCTTGGAAGTATTTTTTGTTGTTTTGCGTATTTTGGGTCAAAGTTTGACCACGTACTGTATTTGACAAGCAAAATGTGAATGCATGTCACCAAAAATTGTATCATTTGGTTCGTATCTGAATGTACTTTCAAATTATATTATTTTTGCAACGTATAACATATATTTTATGTGTGAAAATCACTGTCAATTATGACCCAGAATAAAAGGGAGACTAGTTAATGTGGGGTCGCTTTCTTAATTGAAGGGTAAATTGATATTTATTTTGATCCAGTCATAGCGCGCCGGCCCTCTCGTCCAATCCTAAACCGCTGCCGCATTCTCCTCTCCCTCTTCTCCAATGCAAAATCACCTCATCTCCTCTCCATCATCTCCATTCCAAAACCATCATCTTGCCTCTCCCTTTTCTGATCTACTCCATTGCAAAACCATCTCCTCTCCTCTGCATCATCTCCATTCCGAAACCACCGTCTCGCCTCTCCCTCTTCTCTATTGCAAGACCACCGTCTCTCCTCCCATCTTCCAAAGCTAGCACTGGACCACTTAGAAGGACATCTATGGAGAGGATGCAGCAGCGAATCAGGAAGATCGCCGGCGGCGACCAGGCTAAGTTAGCCAGGTTGAAGGAGATCCTTACTTGGTTTGACAATGAGTGGGAGATTTTGGGGACGGTGCGGGCCATGTGGCAATGTATGCGAAAGAGCAAGACGGCGGCGATAAGGGCGGCGATGTACATGTACTCCTCGGCGGCAGTCACGCCGCAGTCCTCCGGGTTCATCGAGTATCTCCTCTGGGCGATGGAGCAGACAGATTCGCCCGAGGCAACAGACAGGCAGAGGTGGTGGGCGTACAGGTCGAAGGTCGAGCACCCAGAGGATAACGAATCGATCGAGTATGGTGTGCCGTTCGTGAGGGTGCAGAGCCAGCCAGAGCCACAGGAGTATTCGTTCCCCCACCGCAAGAGAAGGTCGGATGGCGCGACGTTGCTTCCCCGCCGTATTCCACGGTTCCCTCGACGCTCGCCTCGTTTCAGCGGCGGCGGTAGGATTTAAGGTAAGCTTCGCACTAACCTAATCTTGCACCTACTCATGCTTACAATCAGTGTGACAACTAATGAAAATCATGCTTACAATCAGTCTCCGAGTACTACGCCAATCACCCTAAAATAGTCCGGACCTTTGGGTCATATTTGTGACACAATGTACAAATAAAGAAAAATAGATTGGTCCTTCTTTCAGAAAAGAGTACTCCCTAGAAAACTGCCAATATAAGCTACTAGTATTTGGTTAGAGGATTTGCTGCCGAGAAAGATCCGTCCACAGAGAGTGCCACACATCCCACTGGTGGTGGTGGATGCCAATGCGTGCATGCAGCATGGTTGGTGTCGGTAATTTTTACATGGCACACCTCGCACTATGCATATATGCCGGTTCCATACGTACATTTGTGCAGTTCCACCAAAATGCAGCTGAATAACCCTGCTTGCACAGATAATGAAAAAGTGTGATTACATTATAGTGGCACTAGTTGATGAAACACAAAAAATAAATAGAAGAAAATATTGCGATAGTATCATAGTATGCCATGCTGCGAGGGCGAGATGGGCCCTGCGACGCCTCATACGGTACGCCACATACTGGAAATCGTCCCAAGTCTCCAAGATACACCTTCTTCCAGTGATGAACATCAGTGTACAGCGGTAGTGCAAGGAGGCGCCTTGAGACATTCAAATCTCTATTTTTGTACAGATCAACTAAAATTAAGCACCCCAGTTTGCAAAAACGCTTAAACATTAACAATGGGACTAATTGATGAAACATACATTAACAAAGAGAAGCACTTTCTTTATATACATTGGAAATGAAATGATAGAGAGGACACTCGCTCTATTTTAACTGTATTATAACTTCACTTTATCAGTGACACTAGGGTCGAGCAGGTGGCAAACGAGGTGTACCGTGCGTCGCAAGGATGGAGGCCGGGGGTGCTTAGACTGGGATGCTGAAGTTGGCTCTTTCAGTCACCAACATGGATGATTCAATTCATGGGACCTTTTGGTGCAGTTCACCTAAAATGAAGCAATGTCCCGTGAGCTAGCAGCTTCTTCAATTTTTTTAAGAAAAGGGCTCCAGCCCCGGTTCCATTTCCATCAGAAAACGAAACCCACAGAGCTTCTTCTTCATTAGTTGTAATAAAATTGAGCAACATTAAGGTTGGTTGTGAAGCTCCTGGAATGTTCAACTATAATTTGGATATCATTTGTGCAGTTCAACTAAGATCGAGCGTGAAATGTATATCTCTATTTGCACAAAAAAAGGTGGAAAGGAGGGTGACTAATAAGTGATGAAACATGCATCAAATGAAAAAAAGCATGTTCCTTACCTGAATGGCAATCCTACAAGGACAGTAGCAATTTCTAAAGAAGTGGCATTACTAGATATTAGTGTGGGCATTAGGATTAACTGTGACAATCGTTAAATACGACATTACTTTGGGCACGGGAGAGTAGGCGGAACAGGACAGTTGCATTTCTAACGAAAAGAACCAACTTATCTTAATGGGAAATTTAGCAAGACATGTAAAAAAGTGCCATTGATTCATATTAGGCATTACATACATTGGTTTAACATGTCCTTACTTTTAACAGTGCGACTGCTACATTTTACCAGTGGCATTACATAAGAATGGCTCGGGGAAACAAACATCAGCACAGGATATCTGGGTTGGTCCCATTTTTGTTCGTTATAGCCACCTTACTGTGTGAGGCTAGCAAATCTAGTGCTGGACTTACTCTGTTGACTTGTCCCCCAGTCCCCACTTTCTTTCCTTTTTCAACCAATAGATCGGGTTTATATTGAGTTTGTACTGCGTCTCCCTTTATTTCCCTATTAGACCTAGAGACCAGTTGGATAGCCAGTCTCTGCTACTTTTCGCCCCCATTATTTCCTCTTTCGACCAACTCCTAGATTCAGGTAACAAATCCTCCCCCACCCCCACCCCCTTTCTTCCTTGTTTGAACCAAGTAGTACTAGATTTGAGTGCATGAACTAGTTTTACCTCTTAAATGTAAAAAATTACATGGTTTTCGAATAGCCGATCTATCCTATCTACGAGGGGGCCTGAGAAATAGTAAAAGATACAAATGCAGCAACGTCAGTAGCTCGGGAAGTAGAGCAAGGCCGGTTTCAAAGGAAGTTATACCTGATGGTCGCCGGGATGTCGCTAGGTGGGCGGCGGGAGGCCGGATCTGCCCACACTATGGCAGCGAGGAAGAAGGGGTCAGAGGCCCTCCCTCACCAGTGGTGCTTGGGAGAGAACGGCAAGGCAGACTGATTGCGACGTGCCAGGAGTGGGTAAGAGCCATCGCCGAGGACGACCGCGTGAACGTTGCACCTTCTCATCTTCCCCGGTGGAGAGGATCCGGCTGGATCTGTGACGAGCGGTGAGCAGAGGGAGAGAGTGTGGCCACCGCTGTCGTGTTTAGATCTGGAGAGGACGAGAGAGTGTGAAGAGAGCAACACAAGCAAGCAAGCGTGGAGGCTCCTGCCTATATAGTGGAGTACTAGTTTTCTTTTGTCTACCGCGGCCGACTTGACATCGTCGATGAGTGTCGAGAAGTCTTCATGCACGTGGCCCGGAGGTGTAGTTGTCGTCATTTTGATCTGAAGTGTCGGATTATAACATATAACACGAAAAAATGCCACACGACAAG
Organism: Aegilops longissima; assembly: GCA_021605205.1. Taxonomy (NCBI): domain Eukaryota; kingdom Viridiplantae; phylum Streptophyta; class Magnoliopsida; order Poales; family Poaceae; genus Aegilops; species Aegilops longissima. Next base: position 29,111,903 of record CM038676.1, read on the forward strand.
AAATCATAACCTCACTGCCCAAACGAGACAACATGAATCCCGACGGACAAACTAGACGAGGAACAAAGCTCAAATTAAATATAAACTCGTGGAAAAGGGGTTCATCAATAAATGTCCTAATTAACATAGCCAGCTTGACCTAGATGGCAGCCGAGTAGTCTTCGTGCATGTGCCCCCAATGACTAGCCCAACTCAGTTGTCGTTGTTTAACCCTCGCAGTGATCCGAAGCACATGACACATAATTTTGCGAGATGACAAGAAACATTTTTTTAGATTTCTCACCACAACTACAGGCATGTACAACACAGCCTGCATGATATGTAGACGATAACCAATCCAGCCGTGTCTGCTGGAGTCTGGTCACATGCATGGACGAACTGATCTTCCGTATCTTGCAGGGATCGTCCAGGCACCAACGTAGTACAACACTTCTCTAGTACTATCGCTCGTCTCCCTCTTCTATTAGGTCACCCGACTTCCGGGGCCGGGGAGTGTGCCTATGGTCGGTTCTCAATTGTGGTCCCATATGTGTGTGCAAATGCAATATGACGCGCGTTCCATTCGGAGAGCAGCGTGCCAGACCGACCGACCGTCTGGGGTGTGACGCGAATGCGACGGGCGTGCTGTATACTCTGTACATGTGTACCGCCGTTTTCTAGAGGCTTTGCTCCATGGCGCAATCCGTGGATGCAAAATTACTAGTATGTTGTACTATTCAAAAGTCGATGGCGGGGCTTTTCCTGTGCGGTTGGCGGGGCAATTCCGCCTAGTCAGTTCGACAGAGACACGAGAAGATGAGGGAGTAGGCTGCTACAAACGTAGGGCTGTGTGATTTGATAGTGAGTTACTGCTGGACAGGTGGGGCCACGTGATTTGACTTGCCATTATCATTTTAACTTCGGTGCTACGACCGGCATGAGTCTCCCGATTCCTGACCACGTCCATACAGGTGCCTCTCCCGATGCTCCACCATGTAGTTGAGGCTGGCTCTTGCATGAGAGCCCACTTCTCCACTTTTTCCTTGCCTCTTTCCTCTACATATGCAAAAATGACATGTAAAGCGGGCATATAGCCCACTATTGTAGTACTTACTTGCTCCTACAGGTGCTAAGCTTGTCACACAGGCATAAAGTCTGATGTGGCAAGTTTGGTGACCCATGGAGGAAACGGTGCTAAGCGCGTGTACCTAGGTGAAAAGACAATTTTGAGTCTATAGCTAATTAAATGAAGCAAACTTAGCAACAAAAAACTAAGCATAATGATCGTTCAGTTTTATTGCTACTGCTTTCTTCATATCAGATACATATTCCTCCGACTATGAGATTATGCAACTCCCGGACACCAGAGGAATGCCTTATGTGCTATCAAACATCACAACATAACTGGGTGATTATAAAGATGCTCTACAGGTATCTCCGAAGGTGTTTGTTGGGTTGGCATATATCAAGATTAGGATTTGTCACTCCGAGCATCGGAGAGGTGTCCCTTGGCCTTCTCAGTAAGGCACATCATATGAAGCTTTGCAAGCGATGTGATTAATGAGTCGGTTGTGGGATGATGCATCACGGAACGAGTAAAGAGACTTGCCGGTAACGAGATTGAACTAGGTATGAAGATACCGACGATCGAACCTCGGGCATGTGACATACCGATGACAAAGGAAATAACGTATGTTGACATTGCGGTTCAACCGATAAATATCTTCGTAGAATATGTGGGAACCAATATGAGCATCTAGGTTTCGCTATTGGTTATTGACCGGAGAGATGTCTCGGTCATATCCAGTGGCGATTCTACCGTCCGGGCACCCTGGGCACGTGCCCGGGCTCGAGCGCTGCAAATTTTACGAGCAGCCGGATCACAACGTACGATGTACGATCCAAAATACACCAACTTCTGGCTAGTCTCGGCATCGTTTTTGCCTTTTGGGCTTAGCCACGTCAAACCAGTACGCCAAGGCAGGCCCATCCCTTAATTTCCTTATATGGGCCACAATAGGTAGTCAGCTCGTGGTCTCCTGCAAAGGAAAATAACGATTGTATTCCTATGAACTTTGATTAAATAAAGCAAGCGTGTTTAGATTCAAAAAAAAATGCAAAGGAAAATAACGTGGATCAATCAGGAGGTTGCATCGCTAGCCTCGCCGGTTCGTTTGTGCGGCACGATGTGCCCTAGCAACTCCAGGGTTGGAGGCGGCGGTTGGTCAGGTGGACTGGCGGAGGCACGGTGACCGGCAACACCGCAAGAGATGGTGCATGAACGGGCCTCTGGCTATGACCCCAGCGAGCGATGATCGGGATCAAAATCGAAAGCTCGGGGTCAAAGCTGCAGCCCCTGCGGGGGGAATTCCACTCTGGCAGCGGCGAATGGTGGCTCGTCCTAATCACCGTCTGCACTTCCGCGAGCCCTAGCCACACATGCAGCACCGGTGAGTGCCCCTATGATATATCGACAAATTGTTCGATTTACCTATAATTTATTCTCAATTAGCAATTTAACTGGTATTGTATCTAGCGTTTTTATTTATTTCTATGATCTATGAAATATTGGTGTGTATATTGCACATGGAGTTTACCCGAATATATGATACTTGTGGTATTTGATACACCAAAATAGAATTTAGCTTGTGGTGTCCCCAGGCTTTAGCAATTCGCTAGCTCCGCCCCTGGTCATGTCTACATAGCTCTCGAACCCGTAGGGTCCGCACGCTTAACGTTCAATGACGATATGTATTATATGAGTTATGTGTTTTGGTGACCGAAGGTTGTGGGGAGTCCCGGATGAGATCACGGACATGACGAGGAGTCTCTAAATGGCCGAGGGGTAAAGATTGATATATTAGAAGGTGGTATTCGGACACCGGAATGGTTCCGAAGTGTTACGGATAATTACCGGAGTACGAGGGGTTACCGGACCCCCCCCCCTCCCCCCGGGGGGGGGGGGAGGGGGAAGAAATGGGCCTTATGGGCCATAGGGGAGAGGCAAGGTAGGCCACGAGGAGATGGCGCCCCAAGGGAGTCCGAATTGGACAAGCGGAGGGGGCGCGGTAGGAGTCCTAGTAAGACTCCCCCCACTTTGGCGCGCCTTAGGCCGGCCCTCCTCCCCTCTCCTCCTTTATGTAAGGGGGAGGGGGGCACCTCAAGGCACATCAATTGATTCTTAGACGTGTGTGGTGCCCCCTCCACCGTTTACTCCTCCGGTCATATTATCGTAGTGCTTAGGCGAAGCCCTGCGCGGATCACATCACCATCACCGTCACCACGCCTCGTGCTGACAGAACTCATCTACTCCTTCGGCCCTCTACTGGATCAAGAGTTCGAATGACGTCATCGAGCTCAACATGTGCAGAACTCGGAGGTGCCGTACGTTTGGTACTTGATCGGTTGAATCGACAAGACGTCCGACTAAATCAACCGCGTTAAGCTAACGCTTCCGCTTTCGGTCTATGAGGATACGTGGACACACTCTCCCCCTCTCGTTGCTATGCATCTCCTAGATAGATCTTGCGTGAGTGTAGGAATTTTTTTGAAATTGCGTGCTACGTTTTTCAACATTCGGCTCATACTTTCTGCACCCCTTCATCAATGGATAGGAGTAGCGACTGATGTTGCCGAGATGGTTGCTTCAGCATATTGATGTATTACTTTGTAAGGTCTTTGTGAATAATTAATAAAGTGGCTCCATGAGATGTAGAGGCCGGGGGTCATCCTCTTTTTTCAAAAAAAATGTGATACTTAGATGTACATGTGCATTTCTGACGTAGTCGAAAATGGTTTTTCTACCGATTTACAAATAAAACAACAACCAACATACAACACCCACATACAACTTGCCATCACAAATAGGCGCGCGCACACCCAAAGCAAGATATAAGGGAGCCGACGAACAACAACACCACTCAATACAACCCAAAGCAAATGACGGATGGGAATTCAGTTTTGCTAGGAGTCAATGGGGCTCTTAACCGTGAGCGAGCAATCGTGAAGAGACGAAGCCGAACCACTACAGACTATGGACTCCAATGTGAAGCCTTCACGAAGGACACGACACCGGAGCGCTACCACCGCTTGATCCAAAGGATTAGTGTTTTCATCTGAAGCATCACGAAGGACAAAGGGCCACCACGATTGTGCCTTCAAGAAAGAGATAACGGCCACTGATGTCGTCACTGTCAGCATGGCCAAATCAGACAAGGTTTCACACCCTGCAAAGCCCTCCGCCTCCGAACCATGGTACAGACCTGCCACAATGAAATTTTCCACACCACCACAATAGACGGTTGCACACCAGCTACTACTTCGCCCACATTGCCATGCCAGCCACCCTGCACCCGAGCCGCGAGCTCCGGAGCACCGCAACTCCCACTGCCAGGGCCACCGCCATGCATCCAGACACCCTAGAGACTGTCGAAAGTACGAGAATTGCACAGACCAACAAGTACTTGCCACCGATGGAGCCGTCAGGGGCCGGCCTGCCTAACCATCGCTCAACCTGGAACGAAGAAGCACCAACGACGGACGGACCACCCATCCCTTCTACAACCTTCACACACCAACGACGGACGGACCACCCATCCCTTCTACAACCTTCACACAGGCCATCCCTAGTGCCCGATATTCCAGTGAGTAGTTAGTGCATGGGTTAGTGGCCTAATGTGGTGGCTGTTAGGCTAGTGCGTGCGTGACTTGCGGTGTGGCCGAGTGCATGCAGCGGCAAGCCAAGTCAGTGCGTGCGTGCGTGGTAGCTAGCCTGGTGTGTGTGCACGGGTATAAATACCCCTCCCATGTACTGATCGAAGTGCGCCGGTATGAGCCAAGCCTAGGAGCCAGAGATGAGGTAGTCTCCGCCGGGACCGTGGTATGTGCCGGGTCGGTTGTGAGAGAGCTCCTCTGGATAGGCTGCGGTGTGTTGCCACGCCTGGGTATGTGCCCAGTAAAGTGTGGCCGTTCGTGCGGCGGAGGTGTTTGTGCGCCGGAAAATATTGTGTGCTCCATCTTTCATCTTCGTTTGTGCGAGTGAGAGAAAAAGAGCGGCAACAACAAGAACATCCCACTGAAGAAGACCTCCAAAGGGGGCAACCAGTAGGATCCCACCACCGCCACGGCAAGTTGCCCCGTCGCCAGGTGTCATCTCCCTCACCGCATATCAACCGCCAGGACCCTCCTCGGAAAAACTCGTTGTAGCTCGTGCTTCCCACGGACAGAGCACGCTGCCTCCCAGCTACGCAAGACCACCATCCCACACCGCCCACCGCGTCCCCATCATGAAGGCTTGTCGTCACTGCTGCACCTGACGCATGGGCAACACCCCATCCAGGCAACACTAGCCCGCGCCAGCATGCACCTAGCGAAGGAGCGAGAGAAGCGAGAGCTCCCCTGTCAGGACCCCGATTCCAAGTCACATCGATCTAGCCGGTAACACCTCATATCACTTTGCGGCCTCACGCACGGTATTCCCACGAGTGTCGCCTTACAATGGCCCGGGATCGTTTGCGCCTTTTGGCTCACGTATATGATAGTGTCGCTAGCATCCATATGACAGAGAACCCGGGCCGACATGGCTAGTCGTGAACCCAAAGCGGCACTAACCCATGGGGACAGGCATACATAAATCACATCGAGCATGTCGGTCATCAACGTATGAATCCGGGCTGTAGCACTGGGCTAACAGGACTCCGGTAACCCGGGCTGTAGCAGGCTAGGCAGGACTCCGGATGTCACCGTGTGACATTTCCCCGAAGGGACAGACACAGGAACGAAGTGAAACACATGCCGGCCAGTCAAGTGTCCAGAGCAGTAGTGCTGGGCTAGCAGGACTCCGGTGAACCGGGCTGTAGCGGACTACTATTGCTCAGGAAGCACTAGACTACATTTCCCCATATGAGAGGCTGCCAAGGATAAACAACTAGATTGTCGGATCCCACACATACCAAGCATTTCAAACATACACACAATATGCTCAATATGTGTAAATACAACCTGGCATCACAACATAACTCTACGACTCAAATATTTATTCATTAGGCTCCGAGGAGCGAGATAATACAAACAGGGGTCTCCCAACATTCAAAGCATACAAGTCAAAGCACATGCGGAAGCTAAACATGTCTGAGTACAGACAACTATAAATGAAAAAGGCTGAGAAGCCTGACTATGTACCACATCCTGCCGATGGCACAAGATTGTAGCTGAGGTAACAAGCTAAACGTCGAAGTCCAAGCGGAACTACTAGCGAGACTGACGTCTCTCTGCAAAACATAAAATAAGCAAACGTGAGTACAAACGTACTCAGCAAGACTTACATCAGAACTATCAACATATGCATCATTATCAACAAAGGGGGTGGTGGAGTTTGACTGCAGCAAGCCAGCTTTGACTCGGTGGCTATCCTGAACTACGACTGCAAGTAACTCTTTTGAGGTGGCGCACACGAGTCCACATATTCACCATATCAATACACCACTATGGACCCGCTCCCGTCTCCCTATGAGAACGCCATCCATAGCACTCACGCTTATCTTGCGCATTTTAGAGTATCCACTTTCACTTGTCTATGAACTGTTATAGGCAATCCAGAAGTCCTTTACCGCGGACACGGCTATTCGAATAGATCATATTAACCCTGCAGGGGTGTACTTCTTCACACACGCTCTCACCACTTACGGCCGTTTACACGACATGTACTCGGCAACCTTCAAGCGGAAGCCCAACGTGGGTGTCGGCCACGGCCTACCAAAACACTCAAGTCCCTAGTCCAGGTTTATCGCCTATTCGGGTTCCATCCGCAGGGAGTCCGGCCGAGGTTTCCACTAACGGCCCCGAACGATGTGTGCAGGGTTCCCGAGATACCAAACGGGCATTCGGTACACCTACATGGCCTCTCACCGCTACCTTTACCAAATCGTATTCACACACTTAGCTCACACACAGTAGGACATGTTCACACACCATTCCAATTCATTCCCGATGAATTAGACCTGACTCAACTCTAAGCAGTAGCAGGCATGACAAACAAGCATGAATGAGTAGGCACAACAGGGCTCAAACAACTCCTACTCATGCTAGTGGGTTTCATCTATTTACTGTGGAATGATAGGTCATGCAGAGGAAAGGGGTTCAGCTACCGCAACAAGTAACATATGAATCGTTGTTGTCCTAATGCAGTAAAAGAGAGCAGGAGCGAGAGAGTGGGATTATATCGGAATGAACAAGGGGGTTTTGCTTGCCTGGCACTTCTGAAGATAATATAGTTCTTCATCGGTGTCATCGAACTCATCGTCGGTACGTCGTCTACTGAGAGGGGACAGTCACCGGCAAGAGAGGAAGAACACAATCAATGCAATGCGACAATATGATGCATGATCATGACATGGCAATATGAATGTGTTTTGGGCTAATGTAAGCTAGAACATGTTAAATGGAGTTGGGTCGAATCCAAGATTCAAATTCAAACTCCATATATGACATTTCAAATGCCATTAATTCAAATTGTCTTATACAGCAACTTAAGTTGTTCAAACATGCATGAAAATGGTACAGATGGATAGATTGGATTTTTCTGATCATTTTTCATATATAATTTATCTTATTTGGAGTTACGGTTGAATTTCTATGAATTTTTGAAGTTTAGGCACATTTCTGGATTTTCTAATTATCTAGAATTAAACTAATTCCAGAAAATGAATAATTGCGTCAGCACTGCATCAGCATGACATAAGCGAGTCAACGGGGCGGCCCAGGTCAAACTGACCAGTGGGGCCCGCGTGTCAGTGTCTAACTAAACTAACCTAGTTTAATTAGCACTAACCTAGGTCAAACTAATTAAGTATACACCTAAACTAGATTGATTAGCCGGGCAGGGCCCACATGTCATAGACCCAGGGGAGGTCAAATCCCTAGGTCAACCGGGGCTAATCCACCGGTGGTCAAGGCGGTCAACCCGCCCGCGTTTAGCCGCCGGCGAGGTCAGATAGGGCGGCGCGACTCGGAAACGCCGCATAGGGCACGGCTCGACGAACGGTTTGCATCTACGGCTTGCTGGCGCTCGCGCGCATCCAGCGGTGGCGGCGGCTGGAGCTGGGGTGGCCGGAGCTCACCGGAACCTTGCTCGCGGCGGCTGCCGGAGCTCGGGCTCAGCGGGCGCGATCTTTGCGGTCTTGCCGGGAGATAGCTGAAGGTGGCGTTGGTTTCTGCGAGCTGCTTGAGCATGGTGACACGCGCGGGTGCGAGCTGCGGTGGCTCAGACCACGGCGGTGAGGAACCACGGCGGCGTCGAGTTTCGGTCTTCTTCGAGTCAGCGTCTACGGTGAGGAATAGGCCACGGGGTGAGGGGGAAGGTGACCGGGAGCTCACAGCGCGTCTGATGGAGTGCTCGACGACTCGGGGAAGGCGTCGGGGTCGATGGAGCGACGGTGGCGATGTCAAGTGACCGTCGGTGATGATGACGACGATGGCGACGCGTTGGGACTCTTCCGGTCATGTGAGACGACGGGGAGGACGAGGGCGGCACGGCGGAGCTCGGGGACGCGTTGGAGAGGCGAGGTGGTGGCTGGTGGCTGCGGTGTTTGCGGCGGCGCGCTCCGGCTCGTTCGGGCGGCCGTGGAAGAAAGGCAGAGGAGGGAAGAGCGCTCGAGGGAGAGGGAGGAGAGGTGCAGGGGGTCCAGGGGGAGTGCGTGGCGTCGCGGGAGGCGTCCAGCGCAAGCAGGCGGGCTGGAGGTGGCCTCGCGCGTGCGTGCGCGCGTCGGACACACGCCCTCCTGCCTACTGGCAGGAGGTTGAATACGGTGCGTGGCTGGCTGGGCCTAGCACAGTAGTGGGCTGCCAGGTGGGTTGGCCGGGTAAGTGGCCCAGGTAGGCGTTCTCTCTCTCTCTTTCTAAATTGTTTTCTGTTTTCTATTTTTCTGTAACTTCTGGGCTTTATTTAAAATACCGAAACGTTTTCAAAAATCCTGAAAATAATTATGGGCTCTTTTTGGAATATTCCCAACAGCCCTCACTTAAGTTCAGAATTAATTGAGCATTTAAAATATTATATAGCATTTAAATGCCCAATTGCAAATAGCATATGATTTAATCCAGAGCCCAAATATGACACGGAAAAAGGTGCAACACCTCTGGTTAATGTTTCCAGCATTTTCCAGAAATGATGAACATTTTTGAAAGCCATTTGGATTCACTGAGAATATTTTAGTTGAACCTAGTGGATTCCTTTGATGCTAGGGTTTAGGCAATCCCCATTTCTGGTTTAACTGAAATTTTAAACATGATGCAACACCAGATGCTAGCACTAGGTATTAATAGAACTAGGGTTGTGACAACTCACCCCCTCTAAACAAGAATCTCGTCCCGAGATTCAAGACGTGAGGTAGGAAGACAGAGGGGGCACAAGTTAACACGATCTTCACGATCCAACTGTCCTTCTCAAGATGTTGATTCATTGCTTCATATTGATCTTGACGTCTTTGCTTTCAAGAACTTCATCCAACACGACAACGACAGAGAGGAACTCTGCAGGAATCGATCTTCTTAAAGATCGAGCAACTCACGATCAACTCACGGAATGAGATGTTGAAACATCTCGAGTTGAGACACAAAACACATCGAGAGGGATGGAAGAACAAACGACGGGGTTTGATTTGGTGGGCATCAATTCCACGCTTAGAGAGATGGTGGATGGTGTCAAGGTGGCGAGGAAATAATTGTCAGGATTCCGTAACGGGGCACCTTGGGAAAAGTGACTCGTTCAGCTGTTCCCTTAAGTGGAAAAAAGAATTACTTTTGATCCATAGATCATTGGAACTCTTTATACTAGCCTAAGGCAATCACAATCAATCATTTGAAAGAGTTCGAAAGAATGACATACTCAGACTAGAATGGATGATGTGGACTACCTTGTTGAAGACAACGCAATGGATGATTTGCTTATCATCGGAAATGGATGGGACCCATGGTAAGTCCACTTTTGAGGATGATCCTAGACATCAATTACTGAGAGGGCCAGCCCATGGAAATTGGCACAATGGGGTGCAAGCTGGGAACAAAATGCAACTGTTAGGAATGTTCCAACCATCATATCTGCCTGAGATTCAGATCCGATTGGTAATAGGATACTCCGGACTCAGCATATGTACGAAAAGGAAGGTGCAACACAAATCGGCGAGATGATGTTGCGAGATTCTCGGGAGATGGACTATGGTAGTGAGCTCCAAAACATGAGCGGGTTCTGCTACAAATATGTGAACATGTTGTTCGAGACAAGCATGACCACATAGTAGTCTTATAATAAAACACTACCGAGTTCAGGTGGGGAACCATCAACGAGGATATCGAAGTCCCTACATAAGTCCGGATTAGCTCTTATGAAGGAACTCCTTCTCCTTGAACAAATCAATCAGTGGCTTGGTGTGCTAGGAACACATGTAGAGCGAAGGTTGCAAGTCTCCGAACCACAGAATACTTCGCACGTATGCATGACCGATTAGGGATGATTCCAAAGAAGCAACATTGACTTTCTCGAATCCACGGCGGCAACTTGCATCAGATGCACATGAATTAGAGGAAGTCACTACTTTCATCCAAACATATGCTTCATGAACGAAACACGAAGAAATGCTTACACAAGTTTCTAACACTAGGTTGACGTTCAACATGACTCATGGGGGAGACAAAATGCTGCTGATGGGCTCAACAACAACTCATCGGAATTTCCATATCACTGGACTTCCACCATCATGTGAACACGGTGATAGCATTGGTCAGACCAAAAGATGTAATGGTATATGCTCGAGGGATCAACCACGAGTAAGACAACATTACGAACATCGTTGGTACTGATTTGATTTGATGATAGCCCACACCCAAATCAAAGGATTGATAAGACAATAGGTCCAACAACTGATCACAGGGACCAATCGATGAAGATATCATCTTTCTTCAACACACACTACACAAGAATATCCCTTTGGAACGAACTAAGTTAGGCAAGCTTTTATCTTCCAGCTCTCCAAGTTGTTGTCTAGCTTAACCAACTAGCTCAGGGATATCCAACACAGATTCTTGGAGAAAGGGTGGTTCACAAGAAACCAACTTGATCACTAGCTCAACATAACAGTCAGGAAAAAACCCGGCAACACTTCCAAGAAGATATTTGGAGAGTCACGAACCACCGGTATGTTACTAAGCTCAAGAACAATCTTTCTTTTGAGGGCAAGACGATATGATCAAATGAGTGAGGACTTGAAAAGATCCTAACTCATCAATCAAAGTGTGCACCAGAAATAAGGACTATGTAGCACGATCAATCTTAGGATGATGATTTAATAACCAACACGCTAAGAATGAGGATATTGTCCATTAGCTACCAAGCAACGAGTTGCTCGGAGTATTGATTTCACACATCACAATTCACTTGTCGGCATTCCGGTTACAACAACACGAGGACCGAGGAATGAATGATGATGGTGAGAAGTATCACTACGTCAAGAATTCATGAGAGTTGGTGCAGTTCTCATGACAATTCTGACATAAAGAGGGTAATACTGCAAGGTAGAACAGAACAAAGCTGAATTGGCATTTTGATCTGCGGGATACAACTACTTTGACCCAATCCTAGAAATGGATGAGGTACTGGAGTTTGTTTCTCCTAGTCATTCCGGATAGAATGGCTTGACGGACCACAAGAGTAAAAGGGCATCGATGAACACAAATGCACACATACTCTTGGTTATCAACTGATAGAGGAGGGTCGGAATACAACTAAAGAGAACAACCCAAAGGAACATATAATTTTCTGAGTTGTGGATGCACAGATTAGTATGTCGAGCAAAGCTCAACATTTCTTCCGGATAATCCATGCAGAGAAGGTAGAACTGGCAGAGTCACAATATAGAATGGATTACCCCTCAAGAGCACCCTGGTTGTGATCTTTTAATTCAAAGACTTCTGCCTTATTGGTTCATGGTATTCGAAAGAAAGAAATACCATGGACCTCGAGGACTAATGCAAAGGTTACTAATAACCTAAGGGAGCTAGCAATCACTATCAACATGAAGTAAGTAGGGTGAATCTCGGGTTCAGAAACCCAGGAGTAGAATGCCTACTACTAAATGGCATCATGGGATGCTTTCGAGAATGGTGGCCAGAGTTATCACACCGGGACACAAAACATGGCTAGATTACTAGGTGGTGTTCTAAGACACCTATGGTCATAATAATAGTTCCAATATATATGTCGAGGCAACAGAGTACCTCAACTCAGCAATTAGTGTGATTAACTTTGGCCCAAAGAGACATCGGAAGCGGAAGAAGGAATTTGCAAATGCATCAGATTGTTTGGAAACCTGGGATAACTCGGACAGCATAACGGCTGTAAATGCTCAAAAAGATTTGAGACATTATGCAAAATGGTGGCATAACCACTCAACATCACAATAACAAAATTCTGAGACCAGCTATGAACATACGGAAGTAGCAAAAACTGAACTGAGACTTAAAACCAACAATCTTAAAAGTCTATGGATTAGTAACACGTCATCCTGATAGATAGATGGGAAGCCTAGTTCTTAAACCCCGTAGAAGAGAAGAGGTTGACTCAGATCAGAAGGCCATGAGGTATAAGGAGTAAAAAGAGCCTTACGTTCCCTTCCACAATCAATTCCCTTACATAACTAAAGCATTTCTAGACACAACTTCGACCAGTTTGGCTTGGTAGACCTACAGGCAGTCAGGCTCTGATACCAACGCTGTCAGGACACCGATTCCAAGTCACATCGATCTAGCCGGTAACACCTCATATCACTTTGCGGCCTCACGCACGGTATTCCCACGGGTGTCGCCTTACCATGGCCCGGGACCGTTTGCGCCTTTTGGCTCACATATATGATAGTGTCGCTAGCATCCATATGACAGAGAACCCGGGCCGACATGGCTAGTCGTGAACCCAAAGCGGCACTAACCCATGGGGACAGGCATACATGAATCACATCGAGCATGTCGGTCATCAACGTATGAATCCGGGCTGTAGCACTGGGCTAACAGGACTCCGGTAACCCGGGTTGTAGCAGGCTAGGCAGGACTCCGGATGTCACCGTGTGACATTTCCCCGAAGGGACAGACACAGGAACGAAGTGAAACACATGTCGGCCAGTCAAGTGTCCAGAGCAGTAGTGTTGGGCTAGCAGGACTCCGATGAACCGGGCTATAGCGGACTACTATCACTCAGGAAGCACTAGACTACATTTCCCCATATGAGAGGCTGCCAAGGATAAACAACTAGATTGTCGGATCCCACACATACCAAGCATTTCAAACATACACACAATATTCTCAATATGTGTAAATACAACCTAGCATCACAACATAACTTTACGACTCAAATATTTATTCATTAGGCTCCGAGGAGCGAGATAATACAAACAGGGGTCTCATGACCCAACATTCAGAGCATACAAGTCAAAGCACATGCGGAAGCTAAACATGTCTGAGTACAGACAACTATAAATGAAAAAGGCTGAGAAGCCTGACTATCTACCACATCCTGCCGAGGGCACAAGATCGTACCTGAGGTAAAAAACTAAACATCGAAGTCCAAGCGGAACTACTAGCGAGACTGACGTCTCTCTGCAAAACATAAAATAAGCAAACGTGAGTACAAACGTACTCAGCAAGACTTACATCAGAACTATCTACATATGCATCATTATCAACAAAGGGGGTGGTGGAGTTTGACTGCAGCAAGCCAGCTTTGACTCGGTGGCTATCCTGAACTACGACTGCAAGTAACTCTTTTGAGGTGGCGCACACGAGTCCACATATTCACCATATCAATACACCACTATGGACCCGCTCCCGTCTCCCTACGAGAACGCCATCCATAGCACTCACGCTTATCTTGCGCATTTTAGATTATCCACTTTCACTTGTCTATGAACTGTTATAGGCAACCCAGAAGTCCTTTACCGCGGACACGGCTATTCGAATAGATCATATTAACCCTGCAGGGGTGTACTTCTTCACACACGCTCTCACCACTTACCGCCGTTTACACGACATGTACTCGGCAACCTTCAAGCGGAAGCCCAACGTGGGTGTCGGCCACGGCCTACCTAAACACTCAAGTCCCTAGTCCAGGTTTATCGCCTATTCGGGTTCCATCCGCAGGGAGTCCGGCCGAGGTTTCCACTAACGGCCCCGAACGATGTGTGCAGGGTTCCCGAGATACCAAACGGGCATTCGGTACACCGGGCCATGGTGTATCTACCGCATCATAGCCCACCCCTAGGTTCAGCGCTACGCACGGCCTCCAACACATATCCTACAAACACCAGAAACTAGTTGCAACTCCTGGACAGAGAACAAGGGTGGTTAAGAAGCCGAGAGAGTCAATTAAGGATCCCAATGTGTGGTAGTAACTGTTTCATGGATCACAAACACGAACTCAGTTCTGAGGAAGGCTGCAATGAGACAACCCACCATGTACTCCTACATGGCCTCTCACCGCTACCTTTACCAAATCGTGTTCACACACTTAGCTCGCATACACGTGAGGACATGTTCACACACCATTCCAATTCATTCCCGATGAATTAGACCTGACTCAACTCTAAGCAGTAGCAGGCATGACAAACAAGCATGAATGAGTAGGCACAACAGGGCTCAAACAACTCCTACTCATGCTAGTGGGTTTCATCTATTTACTGCGGAATGACAGGTCATGCAGAGGAAAGGGGTTCAGCTACCGCAGCAAGTAACATATGAATCATTGTTGTCCTAATGCAGTAAAAGAGAGCAGGAGCGAGAGAGTGGGATTATATCGGAATGAACAAGGGGGTTTTGCTTGCCTGGCACTTCTGAAGATAATATAGTTCTTCATCGGTGTCATCGAACTCATCGCCGGTACGTCGTCTACTGAGAGGGGACAATCACCGGCAAGAGAGGAAGAACACAATCAATGCAATGCGACAATATGATGCATGATCATGACATGGCAATATGAATGTGTTTTGGGCTAATGCAAGCTAGAACATGTTAAATGGAGTTGGGTTGAATCCAAGATTCAAATTCAAACTCCATATATGACATTTCAAATGCCGTTAATTCAAATTGTCTTATACAGCAACTTAAGTTGTTCAAACATGCATGAAAATGGTACAGATGGATAGATTGGATTTTTCTGATCATTTTTCATATATAATTTATCTTATTTGGAGTTACGGTTGAATTTCTATGAATTTTTGAAGTTTAGGCACATTTCGGGATTTTCTAATTATCTAGAATTAAACTAATTCCAGAAAATGAATAATTGCGTCAGCACTGCATCAGCATGACATAAGCAAGTCAACGGGGCGGCCCAGGTCAAACTGACCAGTGGGGCCCGCGTGTCAGTGTCTAACTAAACTAACCTTGTTTAATTAGCACTAACCTAGGTCAAACTAATTAAGTATACACCTAAACTAGATTGATTAGCCGGGCAGGGCCCACATGTCATAGACCCAGGGGAGGTCAAATCCCCAGGTCAACCGGGGCTAATCCACCGGCGGTCAAGGCGGTCAACCCACCGGCGTTTAGCTGCCGGCGAGGTCAGATAGGGCGGCGCGACTCGGAAACGCCGCACAGGGCACGGCTCGACGAACGGTTTGCATCTACGGCTTGCTGGCGCTCGCGCGCATCCAGCGGTGGCGGCGGCTGGAGCTGGGGTGGCCGGAGCTCACCGGAACCTTGCTCGCAGCGGCTGCCGGAGCTCGGGTTCGAGCGGGCGCGATCTTTGCGGTCGCCGGGAGATAGCTGAAGGTGGCGTTGGTTTCCTGCGGAGCTGCTAAGCATGGTGACACGCGCGGGTGCAAGCTGCGGTGGCTCAGACCACGGCGGTGAGGAACCACGACGGCGTCGAGTTTCGGTCTTCTTCGAGTCAGCGTCTACGGTGAGGAATAGGCCACGGGGTGAGGGGGAAGGTGACCGGGAGCTCACAGCGCGTCTGATGGAGTGCTCGACAGCTCGGGGAAAGCGTCGGGGTCGATGGAGCGACGGTGGCGATCTCCGGTGACCGTCGGTGATGATGACGATGATGGCGACGCGTTGGGACTCTTTCGGTCGCGTGAGACGACGGGGAGGACGAGGGCGGCACGGCGGAGCTCGGGGACGCGTTGGAGAGGCGAGGTGGTGGCTGGTGGCTGCGGTGTTTGCGGCGGCGCGCTCCGGCTCGTTCGGGCGGCCGTGGAAGAAAGGCAGAGGAGGGAAGAGCGCTCGAGGGAGAGGGAGGAGAGGTGCAGGGGGTCCAGGGGGAGTGAGTGGCGTCGCGGGAGGCGTCCAGCGCAAGCAGGCAGGCTGGAGGTGGCCTCGCGCGTGCGTGCGCGCGTCGGACACACGCCCTCCTGCCTACTGGCAGGAGGTTGAAGACGGTGCGGTGGTTGGCTGGGCGTAGCACAGTAGTGGGCTGCCAGGTGGGCTGGCCAGGTAAGTGGCCCAGGTAGGCGTTCTCTCTCTCTCTTTCTAAATTGTTTTCTGTTTTCTATTTTTCTGTAACTTTTGGGCTTTATTTAAAATACCGAAACGTTTTCAAAAATCCTGAAAATAATTATGGGCTCTTTTTGGAATATTCCCAACAGCCCTCACTTAAGTTCAGAATTAATTGAGCATTTATAATATTATATAGCATTTAAATGCCCAATTGCAAATAGCATATGATTTAATCCAGAGCCCAAATATGACATGGAAAAAGGTGCAACACCTTTGGTTAATGTTTCCAACATTTTGCAGAAATGATGAACATTTTTTAAAGCCATTTGGATTCACTGAGAATATTTTAGTTGAACCTAGTGGATTCCTTTGATGCTAGGGTTTAGGCAATCCCCATTTCAGGTTTAACTGAAATTTTAAACATGATGCAACACCAGATGCTAGCACTAGGTATTAATAGAACTAGGGTTGTGACATCCCCGCCGCCGGCCAGACCAGGATTTTCCCATCCTTGCCCCTAGCGACGGTGAGGGAGGAGGTCTGATGGCGGCTAGGGTTACCTCCACATCACTCACAGGAGAGAGTGAGAGACACAGAGGGGAGGGGAGGGAAAAGTCAAAATTCTCGTCTTTCTGTTCTACATGAAAGAAGTGTGGTAACTTTGGACATTTTATCTAATTATAATAACAAAGGGTACGACACCAAGCAAAATCATGCATCCCAAATCTCAAAAAAAAATATATGCATCCCACTTGGAAGAAATTGATGCATTGTTTATCAAAAGTTCATTGGCTTAGAAGTGGTTTTAGATAGCGTTGGTTTAGAAGTGATAAATATTGAATAGTTGAGCAATCTCCTACATGGGGCATTCCTGGGCTAGTCCTATGTCTTGTTTGAGCTGAGTTTTATTTATTTATTTGTTGAAAAAATTATAAAAATCTAGATAATCATTTTTAACATTGCAAATATTGAGAAACAATAACAAAACGTACATATTTGTATGTATAGTATTCACAACATATTAAAAAGGTACTTATCACATATATGAGAAATTTGCATCGTGTATCCAAAATTATTCACATAGAAATTAGGAAAATGTTCATGTATACAAAATATATTTATGTATTAAAATTTTGCATTTTATGTACAATCATAATCGTGTAGTGTGTCAGAAAAAACTCAAAGTATACAAACAGAAAATCAAGAAGAAAGTGAAATTGAAACAAAAAATGTAGCAACAAAAAGAAAAAACAGTAAATAGGAAAAGGAAAAATAAATAAACGAAAAGCAACAGGAAAAATATGTAAAAGGAAAATGAAACAAAAGCCCGATAACCAAACATTGGCCTGGCACAGTTATGCATTCCTCATACCATGCATCGGGAACATGTCCATGAAGGTAGCCATCGGCAGTGCTTTACCATGTTTACCTGGAGCACTCCACCACAACAACCCCATTCAAGATGGCTATGCTCGTGTCACGGTGGAGGACATAGTCCAAGGGTTTGAGGACCTGGAGATTGACATTGCTACACCTGAAGGGGAGAAAAGACTTGGAGATGTCAAGCGCCATTTCATTCTATGGCAAAAGAAGTTTATCAAGTTTCAGCGAGGCGCCAAGGACAACAAGTCCACCCCCACGGTGGTGGTGGTGGCGGTGGCGGTGGTGGTGGTGGTGGTGGTGGTGGCGGTTCACCTACACCTCCGTCACGTAGCCGACGCCGCCCCGATCCACAACGTCCGGCGGGTGATCATCCGCCGCCCCAGTCCTCGTCGGCGGGTGATCGACGCCGCCCCAATCCACCCACGGCAAAGAGGCAGAAGCAGTCCTGGATTATTAACCCGGACCCTTATGTACCTAAGACCACAAAGGTACCGGAGCCATCACTGAAGCCTCTCCCCACAAGGCCTTGGGAACGTAGTGCCGAGGAAGTCGGCGACGCGGCTGCTGATTTGGAGAAATGGAAGGCGGACTGCAAGAAGAAAAGAGAGCCCGAGCCCAAGCCAGTATTTTCGATAAGCAAAAGAAGTGGGCTAAGTCATTTTTGAGCACACCGTCCCAAGCGCCAAGAATCTGCCTAACGACTATGAACGTGAACTTGCAGGCAGGCACTCATGTTCAAGGAGAACAAAGAGCGGAGAAGGCCGAAAGTAAAAAAGCGGAAACAAGTTGCCCAGCTCGGGAACAAAGTAAACAATCGATTGCCCGCTTATAGTGGAAGCCTTCTGTCCGGATGACCCGAGATCATACAAGCTGCGGCAACACATGGATTGACTGTAACGAAGTGCCGAGAACAAGCGGCCAACTTAGGTATTACTCTTCGTGAACTGTTAGGCCTTGATGAGGCGCCAGTGAAGGAGGTAGTAATTACATATGTCAAGAATGGGCCTCTCGTCGAGCCTGCGAGGAAAAGGATCTACCTGACCAAATGAAAGGTCTGCTGAATTGGTACAAGGGTTACATAAAAATAAAACGCCAAAGAATATATTTATGCGGAAGTTAGACATGAGCATCACTTCAAACATTACTATGTACAAATTGCACTGAGTGAATTGTTCCAGCTTTTCAATCTCGCGAGCTCGACAAATCTATCATCAGTTGCTACGTTCTGTAAGTGATTTATTAATTTCTACCCCATCTCGTTCATATTGCCTGCACTATATATATGTCCTAACTATATTGTTGTGTCCGCTATTATATATGCAGAATGAAGATTAAGGAATGCAGAGTAAGGAACATCCATGATGTTGGGTTCATTGACCCACACATCGTTAATGGACATGTGTTGGAGCGTCACCCGCCGACGTGGAGGCAGACCTGTGGCAGTTTCTTACAAAGCAGGATCTCAAAAGTGATATTCTATTTCCTTACCATTTTGGGTGAGAGTTTCTGTCTTGAGCACATTCTCTTTGTTTACTCCATGCATGGTATGTGGCGGCTAATCGATGAGTTATGCATGACGACTGTGCATGTATCGTGTCCGCAGGTTCCACTGGATTCTGCTAGTAATTAAAGTTAACACCTCGAATGTCTCGTCCACGACTCTCTGAATATGGATCCAAAGATTTGGGCCGACATGAGAAGAATGCTGCAGAAGTAATTATTTTCATTCATTTGCGCTCTATATCGATCGGCCTATTTCGTTCATTTCCTAATATCAAGTAACTAATAACTCTCTTGTTCATTTAATTTTCTTTGCCTCGTAGGGTTTGGAGACGGTTCGTAGATACAAAGGTCGGTGAATTCAAAAAAGAGCTAGAATTCAAAATGGTAAAGCCTAAGAATGCTGGGGATATTCAGCCACCGTTGACCAATCTATGTGGATACTATGTCTGTGAGAGGATCCGGAGATACACCTCTGAGCGGGTTCCGAGTGATACCAATGCTCAGAGGAATAACCTCCGGATGATGCTTAGTCTAGAAGCTCGCTTCCGACCACTTCAAGAGGAACTAGCTGGATGGTTCAGCAGGGAAGTCCTCCATCCTAAAGGAGAACACTATTACGAGGACGTAGAACTTTATATGGATTAAATCATGTATGGAAACTTGTTCAAAATTGTATATGGTCATCCGTTGATATTTAATATATATTGTATATTCCTCTTGAATTCTTTTTGTTCTAATTTCAAATTTATTTGAAATTGTACATTCATATGCATGTATGTAGTACCGTAGAATATATGAAACTCCTTCAAAATTAAAATAAAGCACAAAAGAAATAAAACAATACAAATTAAACAGAAAACAGGTTTAGGGGGGCTAAAACCCTAAACCCTTTAGTCGCGGTTGGCCAGAAGAACCGCGACTAAAGGTACTCCGCCCCGACGGCCGCCTGGCGCCCACGTGGACGGGCCGTTAGTCGCGGTTCTTAAGCAGCCGCGACTAAAGGTGGGGGGCTTTAGTCGCGCTTATTTGGTCGCGGTTGCGCAATCGCGACTAATGGCAGTTGCGAACCGCGACCAAAGGCCTTTTTTCCACCAGTGTCCGCAAGTGGCTCCTTCTCTTCTAAATTTGCATACAAGGCTTGTTTTCTAGTCTCTCGGGTAAGCAGCATCTCAAAATTGATTTGAGAACCCTGTGCGCATCTCAGATGCAAACTCTTTCTATGGCTCATCATCCACCGTGGAATCTGGACACCTGACAGCCTCACTAAACAAAGCCCGCCGCAAAATGAAAGCTGTGTGTTTTCATCTTCGTCTCACGATGATATTCAAGGATGAAAATTTGCGGCACATGTGCGGGATTCAACTACTTCACGAATCGCAAGGCAAATCAAGCGGGCAGCAGCACTTGGCAGGTGCGTGCCCCCGCACTTGCCTGCCCCTGTGAATTTTCGGGATATTTGGCACTTATTAACGGGATGAACGGTTGTCAAAAACATATTGTGCTCTGACCTTTTTTGCGCCAAGATTCAGCTGGTAATTAACTCTAAAGACAAGTTCAATCTTGCAATAATGGTGACATTGATGCAAGGACTAGGATTCCGCGACGAGCAAGCTTTGAAGATGACTGTGAATTTCGTGGTAAGTCCATCTGGTGGTAAAGGAAAAAAGAAGGATGTTTGACAAGATTTTCGTACCCATCCACAAGGTCATCGAGCAGATCAAGGTAGTTTGAAGGCAATGAGACCCTTTAGAGCATCGGTTGATGTTTCGGTTCAATTTATAGACACTTTAGCTATTAGTCCTAGCTAATGGTCATCCTTGTCTTATATGGAATTTAGGATGCTTTTAAGTGGTGGTCATCCTTGTCTTGGGATTCGGCTTGCCTGCTCTCTTTTCATGCTCCTATCCGTGCTCCCACTTCATCCTACGGCTATTTTTTTTTTCTAATCTAATCATTTTCCAATCAAGCCACGTATGCGGAAGCACGGATGGGCGCACGCGGAGGAAGCAGGCAAGTCTTGTCCCTTGTCTTGCCTGGTTGTACATGAACTTTCTTTCCTTGTCTTAATTTATAGGATGCAATTCTGACAACAAATTAATACGCGCATGTTACCATTTAACCACAGAAGCCCATTATATAAGAGGCGGAGGCATTTCTTTCCCCTGTCACTTTCATAATCATCGATGGATGAGAGAGGGAGGGGGGGTAATAACTGAAGTTCAGTATTTTCCATGCTCCATCCTCCATAGGAGTAAGAGTTATCGGAATAATAGATATCAGTTACACATGTTGATACTGACACAGGACGTCTTCCTTGGGACATCTTCCTTTGAGGCATGATTGTAACATGATTTGAGCATAGGACCCCAGAGTTTTGTAGCCGAGCACCTGTTGGAGAGAGTGAGGGGCTTGCCTTGTCTCCATGTCGGGGCAATCTTTCAGGATGGTAACCAAGAAACAAAAATAGGGCTTTGTTCTGACACTTGTGTGTTGGTCTATGCAATCTTCTTAATCATGTATTACCTCCGTCCGGAAATATTTGTCAAAGAAATAGATGTATCTAGACATAGAACTACATTCATTTTTATTCATTTCGGCGACAAGTATTTCCGGACGGGGGGTATCTTGTTAATAGATTAGTCATAATGAAATACATCCTCACTACTAGGGAAAACCCTAGCAGTAGCGCCGGTTTTGTGCTGACTAGTAGCGCGGGTAGGTGCGCTACTAATAAGGCGCTACAGCTATTGCTTAGCAGTAATGTGTGCCCGCACGCGCTACTGCTAGGACAAATAGCTGCAGCGTTTGTTCACCCCCACGCTACTACTAATGTAACTACTGACAGCGTGTTTTTTCTCCATCGCTACTATTATTCTTTTTTTATTTTTTTATTTTTAATGTATTTATGTGTCATCGAAATATTGGTACAATACCAGTTATGAGGTTTACATCATTATGTCCATAACAGTGTGTCAAATGAAGGTGGATTAGGTTCAAGTGGAGGCAATACGTGGTGCATGTCAAAAGTATACTACTAATCCAAACTTGATCTAGCTTGGACTCGTAGTACTTTCGATGTGCACCACATATTGCATCCACTTGAATCTAATCCGCCAGCACAAGCTATTTAATCATCATCATAGTCATTACCACCAACAGTATTTATTTAATCACCACTAACACTAGCTAATAATAATCATCATAGTCATTACCACCAGCACTAGCTATTTTATCATCATAGTAATAGTGTAGCACATCATCATCCTCAAACTCATTTCTAGCTAGCTAATTACTCCTGCTGCTCTCTCTTAGGTAAAATAACATAAAACGTGTATACCTCTCCTCCTTGATGAAGTTGGAGCATGCAGATGAACCTGTCTCCTAATCGTTGGTAGCGCATCTGTTTGCTGCTCCTAGTACTTCTCTGCGCTCCCCCATCACATTTTTGGTCCAGTCTTGCACTATTAAGCATCCGTCGCTAATCTTGAATGCACTGAAGTAATCTGTAGGATATCTTGGCCGTAAGCTAATAATACTCATGGTACCATTAGTCTCGATCTCATAAGGCACAACATTCATCCAGAGTCCCTGTTGAAGAACATCATATGGTAACATACTTAGCAATGAAGTTTAGCTTAAAAAATAATGTATGGAAAAGATGCACTGGGACAAATAGTAAAAATCTTACCATCCTTCCTAAATAGATGTGACCGTAGTTAATTACGAACACTATTGGTCGCACGTTTTCAATACTAACATTTCTAAATGCAGGAAGAAAATTTGTCTTGACAGTATTAAGATCCGCAAGCCATGAAACATAATGGCTGAGCTCCTCGCAATTGAGTTCAGTCCTGGCACAGTATACGGTCCTGTCTACCAAGTGCTGGACATGTTTGCTTGCACCGAAATAAGCTGACAATACAAATTAGTTGTCAACTATTTTTGAATAAACAATATCAAAAACATAGATATGGTTGAGAAACTTACATAATGGTATAACTGGAGGCGTCTGCACATCGACCCAGATGTCGGTATTACCTTCAATATCATCTTCCGGACGAATATCAAAGGTGATAACCATATCAGTCTCAAATGCATAATTCTTGCATAGTGCTCGCCATGTTTTGCATCCAAAATAGGTGTAGTCGTCTGAATTGTATAATTTTACGTTGAAAATATAACCATGCTCGGTCTTCATGTAAAATTTCTTTTTCTCCATAGTACGACTAATACCTATCTTATCCAATACAAAAACTCTTGCATGGCAGGGGATACGCTAGTAGAATATAAAAAAAAAGACTTGTCATGCTTAAATTATAAGTTGAAGCAAATGAAGCAAATGTCATGCTTAATTACGAAAAAAGACTTGTCGTTGTGACTTACTGTATCCACTTCAAAGTTCTCGTCCAGCTTGATATTGAAGGGCCTATCATCATCTAGGAAGATTTCGTTGCACAGGCCGCGCTCGTCTTTGCAGTATTTGCAAATACCGAAATCCTTTTCGTCGTCAGACATTTCCTATGTTCATAGTTAAAACATTAATTGAAAATCGATCAAAGACAACTACCAGGATACTCAACACACAAATCCGGGGCACTCGATATTTCCTACATATTCTGGCACAAGTCATGCCAAAATTCACAGAAAAATCCGGCATGACCTTTGCTAAAATAAGACATATATATCGATCGCCTGAAATTTGCCGGAACGGAAATGGATCAACACTCCGGCAAAACATAGGCCACTCGGAGATGTAACCTGCAAACATGACTGGCCACTTGGGCAAGCACATATCCTATTTGAGCAACACAATATATACATTTCAAAATATCTTATAGGACTCAAATTAGCATGCATTCAATAAGCAAAAGTAAATCATCTCATGCGTCCGTACATCGTCGAATATTATCACTAATACATCCCGAATAGTGTCATACATATAACATCACTAATACACCTAAAACCCTAGCACACGACGGGTATCGGCGCGGGCGGTGGACACCCACAGAGAAGGAACCCATCACGGGACCATAGCTCCAGTGAGATCCCTGGAGAACCTGCCAAGTATTGGAGAACCTGTGCTCCAACGCAAACAAGTAGCGACGGACATGCGCGTCCTCTTCACTGACACGGTGACGCACCACCTCCGTGGGGTCCTCGAGCCTCTGGACCGTCACTGGCCCATGCGACCGCCACCAAAGAAGGTTCGGGTCAACGACAAGCTGGCTCCTGACCAACCTGCGCCCCCCGGTAGGTAGCGCCTCCCAGTACCACCCCGGCGGAGCCCGGTCCCAGACATGGCCCGTCTGGTCAAGCAGGTGTCGTCCTCCGCCGACTCGACGACGAGGATGCGGGATAGGCATCGTCGACGTCGATGCGGGAAAAATTGCTTTAACTAAAAAAATAGCAACAAGTTCTTACTAACGAGTTCTATTAATTCAATTAGTTCCTACTAAAAATAAACTTACCATAAATAAAAATAAACTAATACCTAATTAGTACCTAGTTCTTACTAACTAATGAGTACCTAGGAACTACTGCCCTAATTACCATACAAGTAATTAACTAACTAGCACTAAAAATAGCCTAGGGTTCATACTAACTAGCACTAAATTGCTAGGGTTCATACAAAGCAGAGAAGAGGGACCGGAAGGGGAGAGTGCTTACAGAGGGCGGGGAGAGAGATGGGGTCGGGGGAGACGGCGGCACCGAGGCGCGGCGAGGCGGGGTCGGAGGAGACGGCGGCGAGGCGAAGGCGACGAGGAATAGTAGAGGAGAATTGGGGGAGGAAGCAGAGGAGAGGGAATCAGGCCGCGCGGGGGGTTAGGTGAAAATAGCTTTAACAGTAGCGTGGTGAGGCAAAACGCGCTGCTGCTAAAATCCGTAGTAGTAGCGTTGTTCATAGAAGGGCGCTACTACTATATCTAGCACGTCGGGAACGGTGTGGCAATTATAGTAGTAGCGCGTTCTGTTCCTACCGCGCTACTGCTAAGCGGGTAACAATAGCGCCGTTCTAGCAGACGTGCTACTGATAAGTAGCAGTAGCGCCTCATTTTAACAAGCGCTACTGGTAACATTCTGTGTATAAGGTTTTCCCTAGTAGTAGTGCCTCGATATATTCCGTGCTGCAACTTTGTGAGTCTTCTGTCGCTAGGGGAGGGATATTCCAAAGAGGATGGTGATACCCATCGATCGCTCAGAGGTTCTCACCAGGCCATCATCTCATTAAGGACTGATGGAGCTAAATTTTAAGAGTGGAACGAGTATAGATCATCGAATGATCCTACCTACACCCTTCGTCCGGAAATACATGTCATCAAAATGAATAAAATGGATATATCTAGATGTATATTAATTCTAAATACATATTTTTTTTATTGATGACAAGTATTTTCGGACGGGGGAGTACATATCATCTTTGGATCTATGCAGATCAATTGGTATGCCCAACATGGATTTTTTTTTTTGAGAATGTATACCCAACATGGATGATGTAATGTTTTTCAGCATAGGGACCCAATTATGAATTACCAGGTTCTGGTCTTATGAATTGAGTCAACAGGAATAAAATAAACATATCTTTCAGTTAAGCCACTTTATAATAATTGCCTTCCTTTGTACTGGCGGAGCTGTTTTCAATGGGTGTGAACCGTAGTTGAACTTTCCTTCCCTGAAAGTAGAGGTAGCTGAGCATAATCCGATACTTTACAAGTAGCTCCAAGGCAAAAAAAATTATAAAGGGTGAATTTCATTGGCTTAAAATGGATTATCAAGATGTTACAAACACAAAGAGTACACACCCAGTCTTTGTATAGTTACATGCTCATAACCAACACCAACACACCTACACACAAAAAACGCCGGCAAAGAGCAAAATCATATAAGACAAAAACTATGTGTAGGTGAGGACAAAAATTCAAAGAGATTAGATCGGAAAACTACAAAAATGACAATATCCGCATCAACATCTCATGACACCACGCAGGCGACGATGTTCTTCAACAACAATGCATTCGGGAAGGATCGACGCTCGAGCGCCACCATCACCGGATCCAACAATTCAGGGTCAGAATTTAGGTTTTCGCACTGAAGAATCGGTCGAACTATATCCGAGCAATGCCTTCAACAAGGTAAGAACACAAAAGTATTGCCATTGCCATGTATAACCAACATGAGTTATACCTAAGCTTTCACCCTGGTACCCGAGACCGACCCTAATGTTCAGCTCATTAGTCCCGATTTGTAAATGAACCGGCACTAATGTGACCATTGGTCCTGGTTCGAACGGCTATGCATTAGTCCCAGTTCATTTGTGACCTATAGTCTCGGTTTGTGTCACAAACCGGGACTAAAGGGGTGGTGGCAGGCTGGCGTCAGGCCGGGGCCCCACAAGCCCCTTTAGTCCCGGTTTGTGACAAAAACTTGGACTAAAGGGCCAACCTATAGTCCCGATTTGTATCACAAACCGGGACTAAAGGTTCCTTTTTAGTCCCGGTTGGAGAAACAAACCGGGACTAAAGGGCAATTTTCAAACTCTACCCCCCCCCCTCACCTTTTCAGTTTTGAAAAAAAACCCAAAAGAAAATGATAAAAACTTTAAAAATTAAAATCCTTCGAGATGTACTTATGTTACTACATCTAATAGTTAGGGAAATTTATAAACATAAATTTCGACATGTTTTGCAAAAAAATGTTATGAAAAAGTAAAACGACCATATCTTTTGCATACAATGTTGAAAAAAGAACACATAATATATCAAAATGTTCAGCACGAAAATCCGCATCCGAATTCGACAGCCATAGGCCATTTTGCAATTTTTTAGAATCCTCAAATTGTTAAAGGAAAAAAAGTTATGCTTAAATTTCAGTTTTTTTTGAATTTTGGTTAAATCAGGTAAAACTATGGTCAAATTACTTATTCAAGAAACATTAGTGTTACTAAATAATTATTTTATTTTTTTTGAATTTTGGTCAAACTGTGGTCGAACTATGGTCAAACTATGGTCAAACTACTTATTCAAGAAATATTAGTGTTACTAAATAATAATTGTTTTTTAGAATAATAGTTTCAAACTCAAACGGTGAAACATGGGACTTCATGCTCAAGCTAAACTCCTGGGTTAATACGATTGACAGCTTACCACTGTTAGGTAAACAACAAGTGCAGACTTGAAAACTAGGGGGAATAGAACTCGAAAGTTAGCGTGCTCAGGCTGGAGTAGTGAGAGGATGGGCGACTGGCCGGGAAGTTAGACAATTTGAAATAAGTGGTTCACACTTGAGCAATGATGAGGGATGATTAGAGATTAAATCGTCAAATAATTCAGAAATTTGAATATAAAAAAAATCAACTTTTTGTCCAAAAAAATAAAAAAAAATCGAAAAAAAAACCTTTAGTCCCGACTGGTGTAAAGGTCCCCAAGCCCCCGGCGCGGGCTCGTACCACGTGGTGGGCCTTTGGTCCAGGGTCATGCTGAACCGGGACTAAAGGGAGGTTTTTAGTCCACACCCTTTAATGCCGGTTACAGAACCGAAACTAAAGGCCCTTTACGAACCGGGACTAAAGGTCGTCTTTCTGATCAACGTATTAAAGAGGACATAACACAATAGAGCTTTAAATTGAATTAACATGTACAATGACATACAACACCTACTAGAATCAGAAGAATTAATAAGATATCAAAGTGCTCTTGCTCTTTGTATTAAAAAAAGATGATCATTGCTCCTTGAGAAAGAGAGGACGAAGTTGGCAAAGTTTAGAATCTTGCTGATTTGAATGAGATGATTCAGACTGGATAGAACCTTGTTCCGAAGGATGTGCATACACATGATTCTCAATAATCAGCAAGTATGATGTTAGCACGATTTACAGTCAGATCAAACTGTACTGTGTTTGTGAAAAATTCTCCCAGCCAATAACGATAGAAGAACAAACATTCCGACTGTCTGTTGGTAGCCGAGCATCTGCGAGAGAGTCAAGCAATGTAGAGAGAATCAGGATTGTACCATTAGGATTTTCTAGAGCTCTCCCTTACAAGATGACCATTGTGTGATACTATAGAGTGGTAGCACCCTGTCACAGTGAAACTTTTTGAGGGGCTACAGAAGTCCTTAATTCTTCTGACAAATAAACTTCTGGTTACGTACAATCGGAGCAATAGAAATTATAGCTTTCAATTAATATCGTAGTTGTTTTTTCCTTTGCGTGTTCTAGCGCGCTACACGCCTACTCATATATAAGAGGAGGTTGTGTTGCTAGCTCTCCCCTGTCACCTCTCATACATACCCATCCATACAAGAGGCCGCAGCTAGCGGCAATAAGAGAGAAAGTTTGAAGTCATGTTGATAGGATTGAGAGATGTCAGAAACAGAGGCGCTCTGTCTAGCATGTGTAGGCATAGTCAGACAAGAGTTAATTGCACCAAGCTCATCAGTCCTCTTGCTTCCACTGACAGAAAGCCCCAAAGTTCCGCAGACTCTCTCACCCACTGTAGTTCATTTTCTTTGCCCCCGCAGCCTTCCATTTTTTCTTTTTGCAAAAGCACATGCTGTCCAATATTCATTTCTCTCCTCACGCAACAATAGGGCCAGAGACACACAAGCTCCGCCTCCCAACTCCCAAGATAAAAGCCCCTCCCAGTTGCTTGTTCTGGGCGAGAACGTATTGAGTGCACCAGCTCAACTCATGCACCGGATGCACCCATGCTATATGAGCCATTGGAACGAAAACTGAGAGGCATGATCAGGCCCCATAGAAGAATTGTTGGAACATTGCACAGTGGTGTTATTATTTTAGCAAAATCAACCCTCACGTCACATCTCCCTCTCCCTCTCGTACAAATAAATCTATGTGTTTAATTTTTTGGTTCAAACAAAGCAGGGGTCATATATTTTCAATGAAATATCTGATTTAGCAAATGTGTTGACTGTCTTCTATGTTTTAACAAGATAGTTGAATCAGGATCAATGCTAAATATATTTTTTGAAAATTAATATTTTTTGCTTTTTGACACTTGAATCGAGACTTGAATGCAACATTTACATGCTTTGTAATTTCTGGTCGAAAAATATCTGCCTATCTCTCACACGTGGGTCCCATATGCACATACTTCCACTACATCAAGTTCTGGGGTAATTTTGAGAAGCAAAAAATAATGTCTTTTGGACCTATATCCAACATTAATCTTGTTTCGAAGACCTCGTGTAGATAAAAATGGCAGTCCAAACGGACATGAAATCGAATATTTGGTTCAAAAATATATGAACCTGTTTGTGTTCTGCCGAAAATAAACATACAGAATTTTGTTGGGAGCGTATGATGTGGAGTGTGGTTAATTTGTACAAGGTGCAAAGGATCCTCGACAAAAAAGGTATAGTCCATCTTTTGACCAAATTCAAGCCCATAGTTTTTTCATCTAAGGGTTGAGAACCAATTGTTGCATTGGATCTACGTACTATCCTAGCTACTCTTCATCGTCGGAGATGTCCATGACGACAATGCCGGGCGCCGGCTGGACGGGCGGGTAGGAGGGCTCCTGCTCATCCTCCTCCCGCTCGACCTCATCCATGTAGGCTAACATCTCCGCCTCGTCTGCGGCCTTTTGCGCCTCCATCTCCTGCCAGCGACGGCGTCTTGCCTCCACAGCCGACTCCGACCGGAGGGAATCGTGGATGGCCTGTTGCTCCACCTGCAGATCCCCGTCGCCAGCGGCCCCCACATTCTCCTCCTCCGGCTCCTCCTCCTCCTCCTCCTCCTCCTCCACCACCACCACCTCCTCCAACTCCTCCTCCGGATCCACTGCATCCGGAGGTAGCCCCACGGCGATCCAGGCTTCGCGCCTAGCCTGGATCTGCTCAAGGAGCTCGAGCCGGCGCTCCGGCGTCAGAAAGGGCTCGCTCCTCATCCGGCAACGTGGGGGCATGGCTACTAGGCGGACGGGTGGAGTGGAATGTGACGGCAGCGGTGGACAGGAGGAGGAAAATGTCGATGGATGGTAGGGTTTTGGTGCCGCTGGTCGACTTAAATAGCCGGGCCATGCACTACGCGGCCCGCCGAAGCTGCGTCACGCGGGGCCACCGGTCCGACGGAGGAGACGAGCTTCAGACCGCCGGGTTTGAGGGCATTTTTGGCTGGGACGCCTTTTTCAGTCCGACGTGGCGGGCGTGCCCGGGCGCGCCCGGGCGCCACATATCCGCCTCATATTCGGGCTGAATATGGGCGGTGCCGGTCAGGCCGGGCGTTTGAGGGCCGTTTGAGAGGTCCGTCTGGGTCAAAACATGGTGACCGGGCAGCGACAGGGCGGCCTGCCCAGGCGTTTGAGACAGGTTTGAGGGTTCCAGTTGTAGGCGCTCTTATATCGTCTATCTCTGGCATGTTCAGATTCTATTGTGTCGCTAAGAGAAATTTTAGATTAAGATAGTTGATTCATAGTAATGATTAGAAAGGGCAAATAATGGTGGGCTCCACCCATGTGGTGAATGAAAGGGACCATCTTTTTACTTGGAGCGTATAGTTTGGCTTATCCGTTGTGGTTTCCCGCCATACGAGAGTTGCAATCCTAACAAGAGTGTTTCCCTCCATAATTTCTAGACGTTCAACGTGGGTTAATCGAACAGTGGTTCAGTATTGATAAGCCACGCACGGGATCATCCGTTTGACGCTAGGATAACCCTATGGGTATTGGTAGGAGTAACACCTGCTCCCATGTATTTTATTTTATCTTAGGCCTATGGCCTACTACTACCTCAGTTCGGGTTTATTAGTACACATTGTTTTTGATCAAAGTTTGCCCATATATTTGACTAGCAAGATGTTAATACATGTCATCAAAACTTATATTGTTGGATCGTATTAATGATATTATATCTGCTACCTGTCACTTATATTTTATTAGTTATTGGCATGGTCAACATATGACCCATAATATGAGGGGACTAGTAAACCCGAATGAAGTAGCACCAGTTTCTACAAAAAGTCAAAAATAAAGGATGCCTAACGTCATCTCTTTTATAAAATAGAGGAGCGCCGAGTTATCTAGAACGTTGCAAGCATTCCCCTTAGGCGGTCAGGTTCGGAGTGTGAGTGCAAGATGTTTCCTCCAGCGTCCTAGATTAAGTACATTTATCATACCCGCAGAAAAATAGTAAATTTATCATAATAATTATTATTATATTGTGAATTTATAACTTATGTTTAAAAAAATTGATATGCATCAAACCACTCTTTAAATTCTACAGGAGGGAACGTAATTGGTGTCATCTACTGTGTACGCGTTGATCTTTTGCGACTTTGGGCTTTGCTGCTGTTATCGCATTATTGTTATTTGGGCGCATTTTAGTCATGTGGATGTCGGGTTTGTATTCATGGTCTTTGTACCCGTTTGATGTGATATTATCACTTAATTAGTAAAAGGTGCCATTTATCCAAGAGATAGAAATAAAAATGACTTATTTCCAACAATTTGGAACATCTACTAGTATTATTTTCACATGGACAATGTAACTAAATCTTGTGTGTACATTAGTGATGAACGTTTTAGAACACTGGCTATATCAATCTTTAAATGACAGATATCTATCGACATACAAGGAGTGTAAATTTCAAAGAAACGACAGAATTAATAATAGTACCTTGGCTACGAAGAACAGCAGCATGCAGTGCATTTTGTCCATCTGGTCCAGAATACGAAAGATTACCATGACTATTGTCATATAGTGACGGCACAATGTGGACCTGCTCAAGCAGGATGGCTAGATACAACGGGGAAGTGCCGTCCGTTGGATAGCTGGCCAATTCTGAATCCGCCAGGATTAGCAGATCCACCATATCCTTATTTCCAATGCGGACAGCCTCATGCAAGGCCGTCTCCTTGCAACCATTTTCCTTTCTCAGGAGCACCTTCAACCTCTCTCCGCCATCGCCGTCCTCGCCTCTAGCGAGATCAATGAAACGAGAGACCATCTGGGAACTCCCGGTCCTGGCAGCGACATGCAGGGGCGTGTCACCCCTCTGGTTTTGTGTAACCAGGAGGTGCTGCGCCTTGTGGTAGATAGCACCGGCACTCCTCATAAAGTTGTCGCCGTCACCGTATTTGGCCACCGCGTGTAGTGCGGTGTGTTAAATGATATAGTTGTAGTTGTGTAGCGTGACATATGTCACGATGGTGTAAGCGTGCGTGCGTGAGTTGTAATCTAGGCAGGTTGTTGTAGTTGGAGATCCTTATCTTGTATAGACTTGGATGAGGGGTCAAGCCACACAACAACCCGCGCCATTGTACTTTGTTCTCTCTATATAACACGCACGCGTCCCTGCATGATTGCATACGCTTCCAATCTTCTTTTCTTTCATGGTAATCAGAGCCTACCTCGAACTCATCCATGGCAAGCTCCTCCATGAACTCCTTCCCCTCGTCGCCGTTTGCACACATCGCAACAGAGAAGCTCACGAGAGGGAACGAGCCGCTGTGGCGCGCCACCGTGCTCTCGGCCATCCGGGGAGCGCGGATGGCGTCGTTCCTCGACGTCGAGCAGGAGGTGCCGCCCATGACCATTGAGGTCACCGGCGCCGATGGGA
Organism: Aegilops longissima; assembly: GCA_021605205.1. Taxonomy (NCBI): domain Eukaryota; kingdom Viridiplantae; phylum Streptophyta; class Magnoliopsida; order Poales; family Poaceae; genus Aegilops; species Aegilops longissima. The sequence continues at coordinate 29,144,814 of CM038676.1, forward strand.
TGACCAAGTCCCAGGGCCCCAACCCGGAGTTCGGCGTGCGGTATGCACGCGATCAGCACGTGTTCTCGTACCTGCTGACCACGCTACCGCGCGAGATGGCCGTCCAAGTGGCGACTTCCACACCGCAACGGAGTTGTGGAATACCGTGCAGGGGATGCTGACATCGCAAACCCGAGCACAAACCATCAACGTCAGGATCGCCCTCGCCAATCTTCAGAAGGGAAACTCCACGATCACTGAGTACGTTGGTAAGGTTAGAACTCTCTGTGATGAACTCGTTGCTTCAGGAAAGAAGGTGGATGAAGAGGACGTGGTGTCCCACATCCTAGCTGGAATATATGAGGAGTTCGACCCCGTGGTGTCAGCCATGTGCTCTCGGGTCGAGCCAGTCAAGGTCCCGGAGTTGTACTCGCAGCTCCTGAGCTTCGAAACCCGGATGAATCTTCGTGGCGGGTCCTCCCAGTCCTCTGCAAACGCAGCCGGACGTGGGCGCTCCAACAACAGAAACGGCGGCGGCGGCAGTGGTGACCGCGGCCACGACAGGCAAGGCGGCGGCGGTGATCACGGTCGTGGCAACTCCTCCAGGCCGCCCAACCGTGGCGGCGGCAGCGGTGGGGGTGGGAACTACAACAACAATCCCACCACCAAGCTGACATGCCAGATCTGCGGCAAGGTGGGTCATCCAGCGGGGAAGTGTTGGAAGCACTATGACTCCGCCTACCAAGGAGGAGAAGAGCGCTCGGCGAATATGACTGCACCGCAGTATGGGTTGGACACCAACTGGTACATGGACAGTGGTGCCACCGACGTCCGGGAGAGGTACACCGGCAACGACCAAATTCATGCAGCCAATGGGTCAGGTATGGCTATTGATCACATTGGTCACACAACTATTTCAACCCCAGATCGTAATCTATATCTCAACAATGTTCTTCATGTTCCGGAGGCCACAAAAAGTCTAATCTCAGCAAGCAAACTTGCCCTTGATAATGACACCATTGTTGAAATTCATCCTCATTTATTTCTTGTCATGGATCTGGAAACGAGGAGGGTTCTACTTCGAGGCAGGGGTAGGAGAGGTCTCTATCCTGTCAAGCACGTCGGGACAAACGTCAAGAAGCAAGTGCTAAGTGTCACCAAACCATCTTTGGATTGGTGGCACCGACGTTTTGGTCATCCATCTTCCATCCTTGTTAGGAAGATCATTAGTGAAAATAAACTCCTGTGTGCTAGTAGTACTGAAAATAAACTTGTATGTGACGCCTGCCAAAAGGGCAAAAGTCACCAGCTGCCTTATCCTCAATCTATGAGTGAATCAAAATTTCCTTTGGAACTTATTTTCTCTGATGTTTGGGGTCCTGCCATTGAAACCGTAGGAAGAAAAAAAATACTACGTTAGTTTCATTGATGATTTCAGTAAGTTCACATGGATCTATCTTATAAAACATAAGTCTGAAGTCTTTCAAAAGTTTCATGACTTTCAAAAACTTGTTGAAAGACAGTTTGATCGAAAGATCCTTGCCCTTCAAACCGACTGGGGAGGGGAGTATGTCAAGTTGAACTCCTTCTTCACAAAAATTGGTATTTCTCACCACGTTTCTTGTCCGCATGCCCATCAACAAAATGGCTCGGCCGAACGGAAACACCGTCATATAGTTGAAGTTGGTTTGTCTTTACTTGCTCAAGCTTCCATGCCCTTAAAATTTTGGGATGAAGCCTTCATTACAGCTACCTATCTCATCAATAGGATGCCGAGAAAAGTCATGAACTTTGAGACACCTCTCACCAAACTATTTGGTGAAACCCCAAACTACTCATCTCTCCGTATTTTCGGATGTACTTGCTGGCCTAATCTTCGGCCGTATAACACACATAAGCTCCAATTCCATTCCAAACAATGCGCTTTCCTTGGGTATAGTAACCTTCATAAAGGCTACAAATGTCTGGATATTTCTACTGGACGAGTTTACATATCTCGTGATGTAGTTTTTGATGAAATATGTTTTCCCTTTTCTGACTTGCATCCTAATGCGGGTGCTCGTCTTCGCGATGAAATTCTCTTGCTTCCACCGGAGCTCTTAAATCCTACTGATCACGGGGGCGAATGTGTTGGTGATCATGAGATTAATAGTGCTACTGACCCTGACCGTCCTTGTGCAGAAACAGGCAGCAAAAATGATGCAGAAAATGTTGTTACACAGCATGACTTTATGCTCCATATCACGCCAAAGGGAACCGCGCGAGACACGAGATGGATTCACCTGCCGCTGCCGATTCCAAGAGATCCAGTGGCGCAGGATCCGGCGCCCCAATCATGAGCGCAGACTCCCAGGAGGATCTGCCTCCTCCGCGCACGGGCAGCCCCTCTGCGTACGACACGCGGCCCGCGTCTGCCGGGCGGTCGGGCGCACCGAACTGTGGCGTGGCCCCCAGCGCCAGTTGTCGTCCCTCGGCTGGATCGCCCACGCCTGGCCTACTGCACATTGATGGCGCTGGCCCGCGGTCGCCAGGGCGTGTGTCGCCCACACGACAGCATGATCCGGTGCGCGATCCCATGCCCGGTCACGCGGCAGCCGAGGGGGGTCCTCTGACGGATCTGCCGGTACGAGGAGCAGGATCCTCTGCAGCACCAGGATCGTCTGCGGCCAATATTCATGCACGTCCAAGTACGCGGTCACAAAGAGGTGTTTTTAAACCATTGGTTCCAAAGGATGGCACGGCCAGGTATGACAAGAATTTCAGATTTGTGAACTTTGCTGCTACTGCTACGTAACCACGAGATCTAGCAGAAGCTCTTGGCAATAAAAATTGGAAACATGCTATGGAAGTTGAGTATGATGCACTTATGAAAAATCAAACCTGGCATTTAGTTCCATCTAGACAAGGAAGAAATATAATAGACTGCAAGTGGGTGTACAAAATTAAAAGAAACTCAGATGGCACTATAGATAGATACAAGGCTAGATTAGTTGCTAAAGGTTTTAAACAACGCTATGGTATTGATTATGAGGACACGTTTAGTCCTGTTGTTAAAGCAGCTACTATCAGACTTGTGTTGTTTATTGCTGTCTCTAGAGGTTGGAGCCTTCGCCAATTGGATGTACAGAATGCGTTTCTACATGGCGTTCTCGAGGAAGAGGTCTATATGAAGCAGCCACCTGGTTTTGTGAATGCCACCAAGCCACAGCATGTGTGCAGATTAGACAAAGCATTGTATGGTCTGAAATAGGCACCTAGAGCTTGGTACTCAAGACTAAGCACAAAACTGCAACAGCTTGGGTTCAGACCTTCGAAGGGAGATACTTCTTTGTTCTTCTTCAAGAAAGGAAAGGTGTCCATCTATATGCTTGTTTATGTAGATGATATAATTGTTGCTAGTTCCTCTCAAGAAGTTACCTCGGCCTTGCTTAAAAATTTGAAAAATGACTTTGCTCTCAAAGACTTGGGAGAATTGCACTATTTCCTTGGCATTGAAGTATACAAGATACAAGATGGTATACTGTTGACTCAAGAAAAATATGTCAAGGATATACTCCAGCGAGTAGGTATGAAAGACTGTAAACCATCCAGTACACCTTTATCCACAACAGAAAAACTGTCGTTGCATGAAGGAGAACTATTGAGTGCAGAGGAAGGAACTAAATATAGGAGTGTTGTTGGTGTACTCCAGTACTTAACCTTGACACGGCCAGATATTTCTTTCTCAGTTAACAAGGTCTGTCAATTTTTGCGCTCACCCACTTCTCTACATTGGACAACTGTAAAAAGGATATTGAGATATGTCCAAGGAACTGCTAGTACAGGACTCAAAATATGTAAGTCACCCTCAACTACTGTAAGTGCCTTCTCTGATGAGATTGGGCAGGATGTCCTGATGACAGAAGGTCTACTGGTGGTTTTGCTGTTTTCTTTGGGTCCAATCTTATATCATGGAATGCAAAGAAACAAGCAACAGTCTCTCGTTCTAGCACTGAAGCTGAGTATAAGTCTCTAGCTAATGCAACAGCTGAGGTAATGTGGATGGAAACTTTACTGGATGAACTAGAAGTAAAGAGGTCACACACCTCTTACTTATGGTGTGATAATCTTGGAGCAACGTATCTCTCTGTCAATCCAGTGTCTCATGCAAGGATGAAACACATAGAAATTGATTTTCACTTTGTCAGAGAAAAAGTTGCTAGGAAATTGTTGGAGGTCAGATTAGATGGATTTACAAAACCATTGCAGGTTCGACACCTACAAGCTTTCAAGAACAATCTCAACCATGATACGTTTAGATTGGGGGGGGGGGGGGGGTGTTAAATGATATAGTTGTAGTTGTGTAGCGTGACATATGTCACGATGGTGTAACCGTGCGTGCGTGAGTTGTAATCTGGGCAGGTTGTTGTAGTTGGAGATCCTTATCTTGTATAGACTTGGATGAGGGGTCAAGCCACACAACAACCTGCGCCATTGTACTTTGTTCTCTCTATATAACACGCACGCGTCCCTGCATGATTGCATACGCTTCCAATCTTCTTTTCTTTCACGGTGTCCCCGCCTATGATGACGACCCCCACCGGCGGTCCTGCGGGGATTGAATGCTGATCAGAGCCAGCTTCTTCTACTCCATGGACAGAGGCTTGCTGCTGCGTCGCCAAGCCTGCGGCGGTGCCTGTGCCCTCAAGCAACTCAAGAAATGATTGAATTGGCACAGCATCTGACCGCCCGGGTGCATCTTCCCTGTCGAGGAGGAAATTCAGTGCTTGCCAGGAGCCACAGCATGATGACGCTAGCAGCAGGGGGTTCATTGTCGTTGCCGGGGTAGCCGGGTTGCTTCTGGAAGCCGTAAGCACCACCATCGATGCCATCAGCCCCGCCTGCTGCTGAGCCTCCGTTGCAGCCAACAGGCTTCCTCTGTAGTATGTGGATCCTCAATGTATAGTTGTAGTTAATTAGCTTGATGTAGTAGTATGCTCAGCTTGTAGGCACATTCTATATATATATATATATATATATATATATATATATATATATATATATATATATATATATATATATGTACGGGCTTGTCAGTTGGATGTAGCCTTCCTCAGTGTCACATGTAGCTTCCCCATCTTAGTAAATAAATATGACAATCTGTATTCTTGTGAGGATAATTTAAATACTTATTAAATCAAAATGAAGAAAGTTGATTGCCGAGCTCTAAGATAACAATCTGATCTTCGATAACAAATATCTTATGAAAATCAGTAAACTTTGAAAACCCGTTCATAACGTACGGTGGCAGCGGACATGACTTCAAGGGTAAACTAGATTGAATTTTATTTCCAGTATCCATGTCTTATATAGATATTCCAAATGTGATTGAGCTAAATCTTTGCTGGTAGACTGCCCCGCAAAACTTTTGATCTTCTGCAATAACTGATGAAAAAAGTGAACCCGGATAATCAAATGTTGTGATGCTGTATAAAATGATATCCGTACATCTATTACAATGCTTTGTAAATAAATATTGTTGTTTGCACTATTACAATACAGATCTAAGATCGGGATGTGCATGCTTTATTTTCGAGGACCAGTCAATTTTGCAAACCATCGCTTTCCTTAATCTTCTTCTTTGTTACCACATGGCGTGTATGGTTCCTCTCGGCTAATCATTATTGTGCTGAAAAAAAAAAGGGCAGCCCGATGCACATAGCTCCCGCTTGCGCAGGGTCCGGGGAAGGGTCCGACCATTATTGTGCTGACAGTTTAATCAAAAGTGTTTTCCTTGTAGTCTTTCAAGGACAAGTTTAATTTTCCGAAAAAAGTTTTCTCTGGATCTGTTATTGAGTGGAGAATTTCATCATCATACTTGAAGCAAAAGAATCAGGGAAAATCCGGAAAGGGAAAGCCGGACTCAGAAGTACTGCCATTGCAATAAAAAAATCAAAGTACAGAGGGTTAGGGCGGGTGATACAAGATAATTAAGCATGGCCCTCAGGGAAAATCACTCACGCAACCATAAAAAAAAAGGGCAACAACGCATTTGAGCTGTGTGAAAGAGCACTGCAAAGCTGCCTCTATCAGTTTTTTCAGACACACACGTACGACCTCTACATACCATTACTCATGTCACCACGAGCACATACATATGCTTTGAATAGCCCGATGTCCTTTAGTGTCCTGGTTAGCAGCATCGTCCACACAACACGAAGTCATTTATCGCTTTCTGTCGGAATCGGCTTTAGAAGATTTACCACCATCGCCTACTTGAGCATGCGAATCCTCTCTTCCATTGGCTCGATATAAAGATATGTAGGCCGAGAGTTCTAAATGAATTTCATCAAAGAGCAAAGCAAAATATTCCCCTGATCCTTAGTACACATGATGTAGTATTGTTTTTAGAGCAAGTACTTATGATATGAGTGTGACGATGCACTTTGTTATCATTTCTTGTTGTTCCACCACTGCCATACACACCAAACAACCAAAGTGAGTTCGACGGGTCAGACCAGCTGCTCAACGTTTGTATTGTATTGTTGAAAGATTCAAATGCATTGCTCAAGTAGTAGTACCATAGAAAATGGTATAGCTAATCAATCATCACTGATGGGCCGACTGAGGATCATCAGTGGTCGGACTTAGCACTGACGGTCAAGAGATCGGTTGTCAGCAATAACTGGCGTACGACCAATAGTAGACTAGGAAACTTAGACTAGACAGTCAGTTCTGTCCCGAGCCAAGTCTCACTACAAAAGATGTTAAACTGCAAGTCGAGCATAATTTATTGGGTACTCGGTTTACCCATAACGTAAGTCGATCACCCGTTTCGGCATAGTGAAACTCACGACAACGTGGCTTTTTCTATAGTGTCTATTTAGTGACAGCAAATTCCCACTAATCGGTTCAACATAGCACACGTTTCAGCAGTGTGTGGAGATGCGACATTTTGTTGGCACACTGTTGACACATGGTCTCCTCTGATAAGCAGGATTATCTGACCCATCAGTGTTCCCCTCGTATCACGGATGAGCTATTCATCCTGCCCATCAGTGGTAGCTCCTGGTCAGCTGAGGCACAGAGGACGCTCAGCATCACGTTATTATTCCATGTGACTACAAGATATCTCCATATCCTACTTTTATTTTAGCTTGCAAATTGGCCCGCTCATATGCGTGGGCAACATTGTAATCATCATTTTCTTTCATTTTTGAATTTATTTGAACGAAGAGCACAACCATTGTAAAAGCCGTTGAGGTTTCTCTCCTTTGTTAATTATAATTATATATTTTGTGTATTACTATGAATAGTGTTTCTACCCTCCATAGATAAATAATCAATCATAAATAATCCAATTAATTTTGGACATATACGGCCAACTATTGTGGGGGCGTCCCTATATCTCGCCTCCAACGAGAGGAGACAAACCTCGCCCAAGGGGACACCTACCTGGGCCGGCCCAGGAACGTGGGAGGCCACAGCCTCCTTTTTCTGTTTTGTTTGTACGTTTTTTGCTTAATTTTTTTACTTTTGTTGATACTTTTAAATATTCCATGTATATATTAGTACTATATAATATAACAAAATACTCTATATTATAAAAAACACTCCACAAAAAACATTTGAAAAATGTTGAATCATTATTTTAAAATATTGGTCAAGCATTCAGAAAAATGTTAAACGCGTATAGAAAAAGTGTTGATGATGAACTAAAATGATTAATATTTTTTATCATGTACATAAAAATGTTAATCAAGCATTTGATTATAAAATGTTGAACAAGTATAATAAAAATGTTAATCAAACATTTAGGAAATGTTAAATATGTATAGAAAAATATTGACCATGTATTAAAAATGTTAATATTGCATTTGAAAAATCATAATCAAGCATTTATAAAAATGTTACATGTGCATAAAAAATGTTGACCATGTGTTAAAAAAGTGTTAATCTTGTATTTCAAAATTTCACAAAATGTGTATACAAATAATGTTGACCATGTACTAAAAAATGCTAATCTTGTATATATAAAATGTTAAACAAGCATTTGAAACAATTTAATAAAGCATTTGGAAAATGTTGAAAAATTTTATACAAAAATGTTGACCCTGTATACAAAAAAAGTTAAAGTTGTCTTTGAAAAAGTTAAATGTGTATAGACATAATGTTGACCATATATTCAAAAACTGTTATACTTGTATCTAAAAATGTTAAATGTGTATAGAAAAATGTTGACCATGTATTAAAACAATTATAGACTTGTCTTTAAAAATGTTAAATGTCTATGAAAAATGTTGACCATTTACATTAACTTGTACCTAAAAATGTTAATCAATCATTTGAAACAAATGTTAAAATGTGTATAGAAAAATGTTGACCATGTATTCAAAAAATATTAATCAAGTATTTGAAAGAACTGTATAAATCTGTAAAAGAGTGTTAACGGTATTCAATAAATGTTTATCTTGTATTAGGAAAATGTTAAATGTGTATTACATATATCAAAAATGTGTTTAGAATAACAATGAAACCTAGAGACAAAAGAAAAGAAAACACATAAAAAGCGGGAAAAAGAGCAAACATAACTGAAATAGCGAAAACTGAGAAATAAATAAAGAAACCGAATATAAATAAAAAATGACAATAAAAACAGAGAAAGAAACATAGAAAAACAAAGGAAAAAATATAAAAAGAAAGAAAGAAACGAAGAAAAACTAGTAGTGAAAAAAGGAAAATGTACAAAATGAAAAACAACAATAGAAAACCCGCCTTATTTCCTTTAAGTAGTATGTGTTCGGGCTAGTGAGGCACTGGCTCTTGTAATGTGGGAACCAGTAGGTCCTGGGATCTATCCTTGGTTGTGCCCTTTATTCTTCTTTTCACTATGCTATATAGTGGACCGGCCCAATTACTGTTCATGCTTCAGCGAATGTCGCATGATGCGAGATATAGCACCCGCGCTATTTTGGGCCCATGATAAAAAGTGTCAAGGCTTTAGTTCAACTTTAGTTTAAATCTTACATTCTTAAGAAGTTGATCTCAATTCCCTTAATATAACCTTGAGTAAGCGAAACCGAATATGCACAAGACAGTCACACTTACTTGAAGTTGTAAGGAAAGAGTATTTTCCCTTTGTTTGGATGTCGAAGGAATGATTGTCGCAAGTTTTCCTCAGTATCTTTGACTATTTTGAACCGACCATTCATTCACTGTATTTGGGCTAATGAACCCAATGTCATAGATTTGTCTTTTTTTGCATCCGACGAGCTTCAATCTGCATAATATAGTGAGAATAATATTATATACATGAAATATGAACGAGCTGAGCTATAGAGACTTAATTACAGAAGTAATACTTACAAACAGTAGCAAGTCTTGAGTTGTTTGTCGAGGGCATCTTGATTGATAACTAAAATAACTCCACAAATTCAACAGGCGTCCCCTCAACTCCAATGAGGTCGTGCTCATTTTTAATTCTCAGCAATATACTGTCGATCCCAGACTTCCTGTACGTATCCATGCATGTACCATTCATGCAATCTTCGCATCATCGTTGTTAGAGGAGGATGATCAGGTTTGACGAGAGGCTTCACGTGCTCATATCTGAAGATCTCTACTACCTCTAACGTTTCATAATGTACATCATCGTCCAGGTGATCACCAAGATTGGTACCGGGCACTAGCCCCGGATGATTAGCGACGACATCGCTAGACACCTTGAGCGGGGGGCACGATTGCTTCGCCTGTTCGCCGAGCTGGGGAATTGTTTTCCTACTTCTCCGTTTTGCTAATCTTGCATAACTGGAAGTACTTCCCGGCCGCCACGCTTCCTCATATGTCTTTGCAATACAACGGTCATAGTTGGATTGCGGCGGAGGCGGTGGTGGTCGCTTAAGGGCATCTTGAGTGCGCTTCACTCTCTCCGGATTTGTTGTTTCCTTCCGAGGTGGAGGTTTCTGCGCAAAATGGGTCTGCACTTCGTCTTACACGATTTCATCGGTTTCCTCGTCAGCCGTCTCATATGGTAACTTTCGAAGAGGCTTCAGTCCTGGACCAAATATGTATTCCTTCCCGCCTCTTGTACTGCTTGCCACCGGAGCGGTGGCGTCTCTCTTCCGCTGTTGCTGACGCGGTGGAGCCCGCTGACACGCCGGAGGAGGCAGAGGAGGAGGTGGAGTACTGCCCTGACGCGCCGGAGAAAGCGGAGGAGGAGGCGGAGTGCCCTGACGCGGCGGAGGAGGAGGCGGAGTGCCCTGACGCGAAGGAGGAGGAGGAGGTGGAGTGCCCTGACTCGTCGTCGTCGGAGGAGGAGGAGGAGGAGGTGTCGAGTTTGGAAGCTTGATGTAATCCTTTCTCCATAGACAGGTACTCCTTAAAGCATTTTCCAGATGAATCTCCCATTCACCTGTAGGGTAGTCAAACTCCAGCTCCTCAAACCCCTCCATTATTTCATACACCGTCACAATAGTATAGCCATATGGAATCAGACGGCAATGAAAATTTCCCTCAGCTTGACAAGGTACAACAGAGCCGACCGCCGCCTTCAAGGTCAGGTTTTGGCATTTCATCATTATCTCGAAATGTTCAGCCTCTGTGATACTATCCACGGGGTAGCGAAGATCCGTGAAATCAGGCTGAACAAGCTTCGTGGAAGCCATGCCGCTTCTCCACTAAGCTGGTGGGGTAGCTTCTGGGCAGCGTCGAAGCAAGGATCTTCGGGCCGCTGAGATGGTTGGCCGGTAGCTCGCTGGCTCTCAAGTTCCTCTAGTTTTGCTAATATTGCACTGAGCCTCTGCATTTTAGTTGCTTCTTCTTTCCTCTTTCTCTCTCGGCTTCTATAACCATCGCTGTCGGGAAACCCATGCACCCACGGAACAGAGCCTGGTGTGCCTCGTATTCGTTCAGGGTGCTCAGAATTCCCGAGGGCACCTGTCAGCTCATTCTTCTCTCAACCAAAAATAAACGTCCTTTCCTGCGCTGCCTTGATTACTTTCTGAAGCTTCCGGATGGGTATTGAAAGTTGCTCGTCTGTCAAAAAAACTCCCCTGTTTCTGGGTCCAAAATTTCCCCAACCCCGAAGAACCAAGTCCTGGAACGATATGGCTAGTGCAATGTCGCTGGTTGGACCCCTTTAGCAAGCAGGTCTTGCTCAGCTTTGTCCCACAACGGTCGGGCTTTGTAGTAGCCACCTGACCCCGTGTGATGGTGATACAACTTCTTTGCGACATTTTGCTTGTTTGTCAGTGACCTTTTCTTACCCTTCTCTGATTTCTTGTAGGCCACAAATGCAGGACAGTGATCTCTTATCTTCTCATATTGACTGATGAATTCTGGAGTCTTCTCTTTGTCGACAAACTTTTTGTTTAACTCTTTCTTCCAGTTCCTGAATAGTTTTGCCATCTTATTAAGAGCAAACGCCTTGACCTTTCGCTCTTAACTGGGTTATTCGGCTCCTCCTCTGGCGGTAGGCTGAAATTTGTCATCAGCGAGGTCCAAAGATCATCATTCTGTCTACCCTGGACATAAGAAACTTCAGGGTCATCCTTATTCTTATTCCATTGCTGGATGCTGATTGGGACGCTGTCCCTAACAACAACTCCGCACTGATGTACAAATGCGTCCTTGGTTTGCTTGGGAGCAATCGGTTGGCCATTTTTCACGACTTCTATGATCGTGAACCTTTCGTCCTGGCGCAACCTTTTCTTCGGGCCTCGTCTCCTTACGGAAGTTTGGCTCGATCCGAATGGCTAAAAGAAGAAGAAGCGTTAATATATGCATACCAAAACAATTAGTGCATCAAGTCAGCACAGGTTTAATTTATATATATATATATATATATATATATATATATATATATATATATATATATATATATATATATATATATATATATATATATATATATATATATATATATATATATATATATATATATATATATATATCTCGGACTTTGCAACAGTTAAGGCTCCCTCCTCTCATGGGTCACCGGGGCTGTCATCGTCATCTCCTTCCTCTGCCATTTGGTCACCGATGCCGTCATGACCTCCTTCCTCCTCCATTGTTGGATCACCGGAGCCGTCATCCTCTCCTTCCTGACCATCGGTGTCGTTGAGAAACGACAAGGGATCACCTCTGTCGTGAATTATATCCCCCCAACAACTCTTCTTGTTCTAAGTCTCTGTCCATGGTTCTGCAAATATTACAACATGGCAATATACAAACATCAGAGATGGATTAGTGGCAAACATGGACTTAATATCACAAGAAGGAATCATATGCATATGAGCAATGGATTAGTGGCAAACATCATCAAGGACTCCACCCCCTCATGTCTGATGAGTCGTCCTATATATCTTTCGAGAGAGGATACTTTGCGGACCGCCTCTCTCATGCATGTCTGACGTCCCCCCTCATGTCGAAGTTATCGGGGTTATACTTTCAGAAGAGGACACTTTGCAAAAAATAATCGCTATGCAGGAGATCGATCAAACTATCCATTCTACCCCATTGACCTATGACGGCCGCCTACCAAATAAATATAGTCCCTTCGGTTCACTGAGGTAAGACCGGTGAATTAGAAGCCAATATATAGTAGGGTTAATTATCCTTTTGCCCTCAGTGGTGTCCATGTGCTCAGTTTTGCCCTCAGACGCGAATTGTCCTCAGTTTTGCCCCTAGTCCGTGCGCACCGACTCGTTCCGTGAACTCTGCCGTCTCCGTCAGGTCAACCTTTGACTCGGCCCTTACAGGTGGGACCAGGCGAAACGGCCAATTTTATTCAGACCACAGACGCGTGGCTTGTGGGACCCAGCAAAGAGCCGTTGAGCGAGAGCCGTTGGCGGGTGTGCTATATAAGCGGGCGGCAGCGGCGGTGACCACGGCGACGAGAGCACGGCGGTGACCACGGCGAGAGAGAGAGAGCACGGCGGCGGGAAGCTAGCTGTGGAGGGCGCGGTGGGAAGCTAACGAGTGGAGGCGCGGCGGCGTTGAGATCCCCTTCGCCCGAGCTCCATGTCTTCCTCAAGCTCCGCGCCACCTCGCGGATGCAGAGCCGGCGCGTGTGGACATGCTGTCTTCGTCGTCCGCGGTGCCGGGTGGGCGTTGATCGAAGGGTTTCTCGGACATCGAGGAACCAGAATCGTCCGTTCTCGTGTGCAGCGAGAATGGGGTAAGAATCGGGCAATTGCACCATTTTCGTCGTCGGGATGTTTGAGCAATGGGTTTGATCTGTTTGGTGTTCATGCAGGTGACATGCTTCTTTCTTTGGGTCGATGCTCGCCAAGACTCGATGAATGAACTGCAAGAAGAGCATGAAGAATGGTTGCGCATGCTGCCACGAACGGCAGTGGCCACACCACGAGCTCCGGAAGAAGAGATGGATGGCGAAACGACCGATGACAGAGAGCTAGCTATTGAGCTTAGGATGTTGAAGAAGAAGGTTAGGAAGCTTGAAGATCAAGCACTACCAATACCCATTTGCAAATACTTTTGGGCATTTGTAGGTATGGTAATCGCACTGGTTTTAATGTTGAAAATGTATGGAAAGGCATGAATTATGAAGGAATTTGTAATCTTGAAATTGTTTCAGAAATTCACCTAGTTTAAATGTTGGTTAAAGTTGTTTAAATGTTGAAACAAAAAGAGAAGAAGTGACCAACATTTAAATATGTTGGAAAAAAAGAGAAGAAATTAGGAATTCAGAAACTTTTGATCAATGAAATGCAGCTCTGCTCTGCCTTTCTGTCCAAAAAAAGGTTGCTCTTGGGCCAAATTCAGAGTGTAGAGCCAAGTGTAGGCTAGACTAATGGGCCAACTGCATCCAATTAGGCCCATTCAGGGGTTTTCTTGCGTATTTTCTGTTTTCCATTCTGGTTTAATTTAGGCAGTAAATCTAATGCTGAAACTTTTTGTGGAAGCTAATTGAATTATTCCGGAGCCAAACAATTAAGGTTAGAATTTTTTTGGAGCTGTTAATTAATCCAATTCAAATACACCGTGATTTAAATCAAAGACCAAAATGTCATGGAAAATGTGCCTCAGCTCTGGTAGAGGTTTATGCCAGGTGCCAAAATAAATGAACATTTTTTAAGGGCATTACATTGAGAAAAACATAATATGTCTAAAAAATGAAGGGTGGAAAATGCACAAAAATTAGTGCGGCTGGGGACTCGAACCCAAGACCGCGTGGGTTTGTGGTGTTTAGGGCTGCGCTGATAACCGCTAGGACAGATGGCAAGACTTTGACATGGGTAGGGAAGGAAGGTATACATAGTGAGACTGTGAATTTTTTTTTAAAAAAAATAGTGAGACCGTGAATGTTTGCACACGCGTGGGAGCGGTTTTCCTTTGTTTTGCACTTAAATTTTGGAGGGTTGGAAGGTTGAAAATGTATGTTGCACTACCACATGATTTTGGTCGAGTGGCACTTGGTTTAGGGATAGAGTGGCACTTGGTTTAGGATTTAAAGGAATAAATTTGCATGTTAGTTCATGACTTTTTGTTTGAATGAAACAAAGGGCTTCTCACCCCTCCAAAACCACAAGTTCTCGAACTTCATGACTTGTTTAGGGAAGAAATGATAAGTTTGGGCACGGACATTTTTAACACACATAATAAGATGGAACACACCGTACCATTAATACCATTAACCCTTACAATAACTTAGAGGATAACTTCACGGACAGTTCACGACCACGACCACGACACGACATAGAAAAGCAACAAAATAAAAACCAAACATGACGAGCTCGACTCGGGCTTGACCTCCTTCTTCCACCTTGGCGCGCGCTCCTTCAACACCGTCTTCATCTTCACACCTCCTCCTCGTCAGTAAATGCGGAAGGGAGTGCATCTGGCCTGGAGCGGGAAGATGCGCTCGTAGTTGGTGTAGATGTTGTAGATGGTGAAGAAGATGGCCTCGCAGCCGCACCAAAAGACTTGGCGAGGAGCTCAGCGTCAAATGGGTTGGTGAAGGTGACCGTGAGCAGTAGGAGGATGCCGCCGCGGTCACGAACCTCGTTGAGGGTGAACATCCTCGGCGAGCCCCGTGGGAGGTGGGCATAGCCGGCTCTGAGGAAGGCGCGGGTGAGTTCGACGGAACCCCTCCACCTTGAAATAGCCCACACACGGAGCTCCCTCTCCACGAGCACGCCCGGTGGGTAGCGCAGCTCCGGCACCACAAAGCGGACGGTGAAGGTCGGCCCGTTGAACTGCATCTTCTTCACTTGGTCTTGCTTGGGAGGGCTCGGTCGCTTGGGTGTTTGAAGTTGGAGAGGATCGGATCTGGCTTGTGGGTGGGAGAGGAAGAGGCACCCCATTTATAGGCCTGTGGGTGGGAGAGAAGAGAGAAGGGTAGAAAGGATGATAGCAGTGCGTGTGTGAAGCGTGTGTGAATCCGGATGCGTGTGTGAATCCGGACGCGTGTGTGTATCCGTTACGTTTTGCACACTTAAATTTTTGCACGAAAACGATGCATCTTTGACCGGGCAAGTGCATGTGAATCGCTGCCTGAACCACCTAGCTCGCCTCGCTAGCCTAGCTCGCTTAGCGTGCCTCGCTTCGCCTCACTCGCATGCATGCATCGCCGCCGCCTCCCGCGCATGCGCAAACCCACGTAGCAGCGCCCATGCATGCAAGGCCCGGAAAGGCTGAGGCGGGCTATTTACTGCGGTCTCAGGCCCGGACAACGAGACGGCCCAACGGTCCATCCAATACCGATATTTGTTAAAAACAATCTCCCACCAATCAGATTGCATCTCGCGGATCGCCCCCCTCCTCCTCGCAGATTCCTTCTAGAAGGGTTAGATCGACGGCCCTTGATCGCCGCTAGGGTTAGATGAACGGTCCTTATTCAGCGCTAGGGTAGCGGGGTTTGGGAGGGGTTTGGAGCAGTCAAAGCTATGTTTGACCATATTTCAAATGAGCATAATAAATTAAATAAAAATCAGAAAAATGAAAACCTCGCACATAGTCTTCTTATGTCATATACTGACGATTTAAGTTGATAAACAAGCTTTACATACATTTAAATGATAAGTTCATGTGTAATGTATGATATCTCGAGTATCTCAAACTCTCTTGTATGAAGTGAAGAGAAGTGTTTTGGGGAAATGAACATGAAAATTTCAAAAAACTCACCACAACTTCATTTTGGAGTGACTAAGAAGGATCCAGGCTTAGTTTTTCATTTTTGATGTTTTACACTTGTTTAAATCTTGGTCAAAGTTAAGTTTGACCAGAATTCAAATGAGCAAAACAAATTTAAAAAAAAATCATAAAATGGAAAAACCAGCGCACATAGTCTTCTTATGTCATATACTAACGATTTAAGTTGATAAACAAGCTTTACATACATTTAAATGATAAGTTCATGTGTATTGTATGATATCTCGAGTATCTCAAACTCTCTTGTATGAAGTGAAGAGAAGTGTTTTGGGAAATGAACATGAAAATTTCAAAAACTCACCACAACTTCATTTTGGAGTGACTAAGAAGGATCCAGGCTTAGTTTTTCATTTTGATGTTTTACACTTGTTTAAATCTTGGTCAAAGTTAAGTTTGACCAGAATTCAAATGAGCAAAACAAATTTAAAAAAATCAAAAATGGAAAAACCAGCGCACATAGTCTTCTTATGTCATATACTAACGATTTAAGTTGATAAACAAGCTTTACATACATTTAAATGATAAGTTCATGTGTATTGTATGATATCTCGAGTATCTCAAACTCTCTTGTATGAAGTGAAGAGAAGTGTTTTGGGGAAATGAACATGAAAATTTCAAAAAACTCACCACAACTTCATTTTGGAGTGACTAAGAAGGATCCAGGCTTAGTTTTTCATTTTGATGTTTTACACTTGTTTAAATCTTGGTCAAAGTTAAGTTTGACCAGAATTCAAATGAGCAAAACAAATTTAAAAAAAAATCAAAAAATGGAAAAACCAGCGCACATAGTCTGTACATATAGAATATATGTGTAGGAAAGTTATTTGGCTGATTTAGATAAGGTCGAAAAAACCTTGCTTAGAAATGAGGCCGTTTACCCTACCTTTGGACCCTCTTTTTAGCACATTTTCATGAAAATTTCAAAACCTCACCACAACTTCATTTTGGATTGACTAAGAAGTATCCAGGCATAGTTTTTCATTTTGATGTTTTAGACTTGTTTAAATCTTGGTCAAAGTTAGGTTTGACCAGAATTTAAATGAGCAAAACAAAATTCAAAAAATCAAAAAAGGAAAAACCATGTGCTCATTCAAACATCATCCAACAGATATTTAAACATCATGTCAAACATACTTCTAACATAGGTCCAACATCATCCAACAGAAATACAACATGTCAAGTGATAAATGTTTGGGTCATAATACAACATCATTCCTTATTCATAATGTTTCATAGTTGTTCATAGATAGCGTTGGGGCTTCGTCTGTTCCTTGAGCTTCTTGCCATCACTTTGCTCCTCGTGCACCTTGTGCTCATTGTTTCTTCTCTTCTTCTCTTGGTTGTCGGTACCTTGCGTCTTCTTCAAACCTACCATAGAGCTGTGCAAAACATAAAGGGTCCAAACATAAGCGGTAATGAGATCGTGTCAAGTGATAGATGTACTGATAGTATTTGACCCTTGCAAGATTTACATACCTAGCATACCTCACAACAACAGAAGGTTGGTCACCAGTTGGAGCCTCACTTGGATCATTTGGAGCCTCACTTGGATCATCATTTGGAGCCTCACTTGGATCACCATGATCACCATTTAGAGCCTCACTTGGATCACCATTTGGAGCCTCACGTGAATCAGTATTTGGAGGATATTTTGGATCATCGTCAAAATCATCGTCAAAATCATGCGGCTGTTGACCATCATCATTTGGAACCTCGTCAAAATCCTCATCTGATGCAACCGGCTGTTGACCATCATTTTCATCATCTGTTGAGGCAACCGCTCTTGACCAACATTTTCATGAAGCCTTCATCGAAACTCTCTCCGAGCGCTGGATCTCTGTGTTATCACAATACTTACCAAAATGACCAGACCCACCACACCTTGTGCACCTACGCTTCCTCGCTCCAAGTCCAGCTCCTTCGCTGCGAGGTCTGATTCGACTCTTCCTTGGTCTACCTGCTGCTCTCTTCAGAACTGGAGCGCAAAGCTTGAATCCAGGGTCCACCATGTCCCATTGTTGTTTTCCCTCCATAGCAGGCAAGGCATAAGCATATGTGGCTTTGAACCTTGCAGAGTAGTAATCATGCACATCTGTTGTATGTTCCTGCTGGACACGGGAGAGAAGTGATGAAAAACAAGGCATGAATGCATGGCAACCCAGTTATCTGCCATTGCCTACAACTGCAAGTTCTAGCTTCTAAATCCAATTGGATATCTCCATTCCCTCTTCTCTTTATCCAAATATGATATCTCTGCTGTGGTACCCGAGCAAAGCGTCATGTTCATTTCAAGCCTGTTGTCTTCGCTTGGTTCATTCATCACGGCAGGGATGATAATGTGGCCCATGAATTTTGCCTCGGCTATTCCTGCACGATAATGAAATTTCTGCATGTATTCTATCCTTATCCTGTCAAGCAAATCCACCACATAATGACCCTTTAGTTTCCGAATCGTTGAGTTGAAAGACTCTGCTAGATTATTGTGCACATAGTCAACTTTGCTCACTTCACTGAATTGGCTTCTGGCCCATAATTTGGAGTGGTGTGTTTCCAAGTATTCTTTCACTTTGGGATTCATGTATAACTGCCTCAAGTGGTAGTTGTGCTTCTTCACACTGCATGTCAAAGATGCTGGCCATAAATTGTCGGTATACACCTTTCCTTTGAATTTCTTCATGAAATTTGCAGCAAGGTGACGCATGCATTCCCTATGCTCTACTCCAGGGAACACATTGTCCACGGCCACTTCTAAACCTTTGCAGGCATCTGTATGAATGACCAACCCATTGGGATGTGCAATAGCCCGGCGGAGATTATGCAAAAACCAAGTCCAGCTCTCCTCAGACTCTGTCTCCAGCACACCATAGGCAACTGGAAATACAAAACTATGTGCATCAACTGCACAAGCTGCTACTAACTGTCCTTTAAACCTCCCTGTGAGAAAAGTGGCATCAATAGCCAAATAAGGCCTGCAGCCTGCCAAAAAACCCCGGCGACAAGCCTCAAAGCAGACAAAAACCCTTCTAAAGCATTCCTTGGTCTTTGTCACTCCCACGAATATGTACTCCACGGTGTGGTGATCAATATCTACAATACTACAGGCTTGTCCTCTCCACTTCACCTTTGAATGAATACAACAATTGAAAACTTTCCTGCCAGTTACCATAAATAGAATCCATAGCATGTTGTTTACCATTGAACAACCTCATGTATGGTAAATCTATCTTGAACTTATCTTTGATGTTCTTCTGCAATTCCTTTGGACCCACTTGCTGGTTTTCTTTCACCCACTTTTTACTTCTTCGCCACCCATCTTGACTTGGCTCTACTGATTGTATCCTTCCTAAGGGTTGATTCCTGGCATGTGTGCTTAAAAGGGTTCACTTTGACCTGAACATTAGTGCTATTCCGCATTTTAGATGCAAGCAGCCTCCATGGACAACCCTCGGTCGGACGATGCACTCAGTAGCGTGCTTGATCGCTCTTGTCAACTTTGAAAGTCGTTCTACCTTGATGCAGTATGTCACAAGTGCATTTCTACACTCATTCATGGATGCAAAAACTGTACCTTCTTCCATTTGAGGGTTCAAAGGGTCCCATTCAACAGCTGCAAGGTCTTCGTCCTCACCCATCGCGTCATCATCCACACGGACTGCATTGTGAGCCTCATCTTGGTTTTCAGTCCGAGGTGCCCGTCGTAAATTCCTAATAACATCAGAATATAACTTCTCTTCATCAACCCCAGAATTGTAGCCATCGGGCTCCACTTCAAGGGGACCCTACTGCTGTTGCCCACACTTGTCGAGCCACCACGTCGCCGTGCACCAACTGAACTGTTACGGCTAGAGATGCCATTCTGACGACTTGATTCTCCCGAGATGTTGCACCCGCCATCCTAGGTCCAATTGCCTCAAGCACATCAACTTGCAGCCTCACATGAAAATTATCTTTCTCTTTATGCCTAACAAACATGGTAGATAGCTCTTCATCATTACTAACTGTCACCCAATTCTTTTCCCCATCATAGTATTTGTATACCACTTCATCAAGCAAACCCCAAGGATATTGGCTACAAATTACCTCCCCAAATTGTCCGAAACTCCAATTACTAGCCATTGGCAACCGATAATCAAAACCTCCTTGGTATTTCTTCTTATCCTTTGCATCGAACATGTACGGTCCCTTCTAATGTGCACCATGAAAGCAAACCGCAACTCCATCCTAACGGCGAAAAACAAAGGCGCAATCAGCACACTAATTGGGCAAACCTACCGAATCAGTGTTCAAATGCACAACTAAGCTCAATCTAAACAAGAGGCGAGACTTACCCCTCGGGAACCCAGTCGTGGATGCGGCGGATCTCCGCCCAATGCCTGCCTCGCCAAATACTCGAGTCGCCGCTGCTCACCATTTCGCCTAGGGTTCTTCCTCCTAGTTCAAATAGCTCCAGCAGCCCCCACCTTTGGCGCTCGGCGGGCGACGGAAGGAGGCAGCGTCGCGAATCGAGCAGGTGGCGGGCGCCCACCCGTGGCGTCGCAGGAAGGTGGTGGGCGTCACAGTAGCCGTGGAGCGAGGCGCGAGGAGGTAGCGGCGAGCAGGCCGTGCAGCTGGTGGCGGGCAGTGCTGCGCATGGCGCAGTGGCGGCGGCGGCGGCGCAGGACAACCGGCAGGCGGATGGGTGTGAGCTAGAATGATTTGGGGATTTAGTTGCACGGGCCTACATGTCAGCTCCGGACCCACGTCCACGCGGTCCCACGTGTAAGCTCCGGACCCACAACTACTAACGCCGGCGGACGGAATGGACTCAAATATGGCCGTTTGGCCTCGTCGTAGTTGTTGTGCTCGGACTAGGGGCAAAACTGATGACAATTCGCATCTGAGGGCAAAACTGAGCACATGGACACCACTGAGGGCAAAAGGATAATTAACCCTATATAGTATTATACATAACAATTATGTGTAGGGGCGGGAGGGGGTAGATCGACAACGCTCTTTATTTTAGGGTTTGGGTGGACTCGAGAGTTGGTCCGACGAGAGGGGGTAGATCGATGTCCCCCCTCATGTTGAAGTTACCAATGACCAACGAGGCCCGCCCGGTGCCGTGGCCTCACGAACCGGGACTGGTGCACCCTTTGGTCCCGGTTCGTAAGTGAACCGGGATTAATGCCCTTATCCTAGCCTCAACCAAAGCCTTGTTTTCTACTAGTGAAACTGAGGAAATATCATTTGTATGTCTATAATAACATGCAATGGAGTATGTGGTTTGTGCAGTATGCATGCACATTCGTTCTATATTACTAGCCTTGTTTGGATGCGGTGTTTTGGCAGAACTGGTTTTCCGTCGACTCACATAACCGTGTAACAAACTTAAAGCTTGTTTGGATTCCGCGAGTAAAACATGGATAAGTAGGATTCAGTTTCCACAAAACCAGTAATATGCGCTTATGTGAAAAACGACTAATAGTTATTTAGAAATTCATGGCAACTGATTTCTCTTTCCGCATCAAATTCATCAATGCAGTTTTTGCCATACCGCACCTGAAATTCATTCAAAGCCGCCAGTCGGCATGCACGCCGATTGACTTTGAGCACAAGCGCTCTACCATGGGCCTGGTCGGAAGCGGACGCCGCCGTTCGTGCGCCAAATCTCCCGAAGGTGAAAGAAAGAGTACACTGGTTTTTCCGGCGACAAACGTCATGCCGCATGAACGGCAATTTCTTTATAATTTATAGTATGCTGGAGTTTCCTTGTATCGGATTTTTAGTAATAAGGACCTCGACGGAGCAAAGGGGGGAGAGCAATGATATGCTCTCAAGTGACCCGTTTCCTTACATCTGTCCATTAAATCTCAGGTAAAATATTTCTACCACGCAAAACTAGAGTGTTTATCTCTGTTCTTTGTTTTTAGTTAGAGGCTTGGAGCTACCAAGTCATTGGTTTGTATTATGAATGCAACGTAGTAGCACTCTTAGAACTATAATTGATGACACTATAGGGTTCTGTCCGTATCCAAATGTATATATGCTGGGACTAGAGATGATAGAGGACGAAGTGATCTTTACTTGTAGTGAACACACTCTATTAGAAATAATATCTACAATTTACAAAATTTAACCCACTAGACCCTTGCACTTGATAAAAATGACTTAGAATATTGTCTTTTTTCTGATTTCTAATGTTACCAATTTTTAACCAACCATGTTCGACTTTTTATTGCCAAACTCAACATTGCTGTTCTAATTAGTGTGGACAACGGGGGAGTTAATCTTTCGAGCGGACACCGAGACCATCGCAGAAACTGTGCAAGGATTGGCCAAGTTTGTCCGGTAAAATTTCTGCAGTTTGAGTAAAAAAGGATTGTAGAATGTCATGTTGTGAAGAAATCAAGGTGAGGACAAATTACAATATCCGTCCTAAAAGATAATCATTTTTTTAGAAAAGGAGGATGTACCCCCGGCCTCTGCATTTGAGTGATGCATGCAGCCATACTATAAATTATTCACAAAAACCATATAAGGTGATACATCAATAAGCCTGAAGCCACCATCTTGGCAACACCGTTGCTACTCCTATCCCCTTGATGAAGGCGTGCCGAATGTACGGGCCTAATATCAAACGGACATTGCACCAAATCTTAACACCTAAAGCCGGGTGTCCCATCCAAGCCACTACCTAGATTGGATCCCACACCGGTCTGGCACACTCCCAGTGAGCACCGCATGCTGCAAGGGCCGTCGTCACCTCCATCTTCCCTCGGTCCATCCTCAGAGCAGAACTGATGCACCGACCTTGCCAGGCCTCTCTGCCATCAACGCCACCATGACACCAGACAACTTCCTCCTCTTGCGCGAGTCCATCTCCAACGCGCCCATCATCGAGCCTCCGCAGTGCAATGCCCTTGCGGTAGATGTAACACCGCTCCTCCTCTTGTTCCCTCCAGACAACATGTGCTCGAAAACGATGCCCCCAGGAGGAACAACGACATCAAAGGTGCCATCATCGTCCGATCCATTAGACCCAGATCTAGGGTTTCCTCCGGAGCATCACGAGTAGGGCGCCATGACCTACAACAATGATGCTTCAAGAAGGGAAAGATGTCATAGACGCCGCCATCGTTCGCCATGACCATAGTCGGGCGCGATTTTCACCGAAATCACGCCCCCGATCTCGCAGCTGACTGAAACCGAATGGAGCTTCGCCATGAAGACCAAAGCTTAAGCCGTCGTCGGCACGCTGGCAGGGAGCCTCCATCCGCCCCTCACTTGTCCTCCACGTGCCACCGGTTGCCATGCCAGGGCGGATCTGGACGGGACGCCAGATCCGCAACTTCCGATGCCCATCTCTAGACATAGACTCCACCGAGGGGAAGAACACCATGCCGGCCATGGATCTAGCCGCC
This sequence comes from Aegilops longissima, assembly GCA_021605205.1. Taxonomy (NCBI): domain Eukaryota; kingdom Viridiplantae; phylum Streptophyta; class Magnoliopsida; order Poales; family Poaceae; genus Aegilops; species Aegilops longissima. The sequence continues at coordinate 29,168,345 of CM038676.1, forward strand.
GCCGCACAGGCAAGGGACGCCGCCCTACCTGCTGCTCGCGGATCCAACATTGGAGTCACCCCTGTCGCCTCCGGGTGATCCTGCAGCCCCTGTCGTGTCCGGCCCTCCATGCGCAGGACGAGGCACCGCAACACTACCGCCGGTCCTGCCCGCGCTCCTCCGCGCCGCGGATGAACGCGACGCCACCGCCCGAGGACGCTCGCCCGCGCAGAGCCCTCGCGCGAGGAGGGGATGGGCCTCAACGTTTAGGTCCATTATTCCATCGATGTTTTCTGGCTCACCATAAAATATAGCGAGATGTCATAGTTCTATTTGCTGAACTACCCAATTTTATGAACCTTGATGACCTCTTTAATAATTGATTGTGCAGAGGTCCAAGCATAAAGTTTTCTCCTAAATCAACAAGAAATGTCTAACCCGGTATGCCACATCTAGATATTTATAGAGATGCTAAAGCTAGACCATTTGATTGTTACAACAACTATTTAGTCATGAGATTACATAATGGTTTAATCCGCACCCTACGACACTTTATATTCTCTTCTCACTGGTACCTATAACGTCTCTTTCTTTATATATTTTATTTGTACTGTATTTAATTAAATAGACAAATGATGTTTAAAGTAGGAGGAAATATATTAAATATTTGTATGACATAAAAATTCGTTTCATAATAAATAGTAGAAAATTAATGATGATGCCTGTGCCAATCATGTCGACCTTGAAGGCCAGCCCATGGTCGTACAGCCGACCAGTGATGCGGAGTGCATGCAAATCAATGCCACCAAGAAGGAAACTCAGGGGACCTTCGGGTTTTCGATCCATGGTGGATCAACTACTTCCCTCATTCCCTGGCTTGGAGCTACTAACACAAGAAGACTCCCGAAAGTGGAAATTAAAGTATCAGCCTGGCGGGACCCATGAAACTACTACCATTCTATACATATTTAGTACCGTGGACAATGGTGTTTTGAGTACTGTGGGAATGTTTTTTTTTTTTCTAAAAACAGTGTGGACAATGTTGTAGCACACATTGGTACAGCTTAGTGCACATGTCTTAACTATTTTAAAGGATATATATGGTACATAAATGCAATCTAAATCATATACAAAACAAAAACAAACCTTATTGTAAAAAATCACTAAGATGAAATAATAATATGTCAATCTTTAGTAGCATTAGTAAATTTATTTTTGCCTACGAAAACAATGAGAACCATTAAATCTGTGTTTAAATAAAAATATAAAACTGTGCAACATGATACATAATTCAGGAAACTGATAAAAATATAAAACTGTGCAACATGATATATAATACTTGGCAGAACGTAACTCTCATAAAAATACGGTTAGCATTACATGCATAATTAGCAGGAAACTGATATCATTTATATAAAAATAAAAATACCTAAGAAAAAACTATTTATAAAATTCTTATATTTATAAATGTCCTTATTTGGATCCAATTTTTTTTTCTGAAAATCAAACAATATGTTCTCATTAATACATTTTATAAAATTCTAGCGCGCGCATCTAGTGGGCAACTTTGCTAGTTCAACAAAATGTAGATAAAACCAATTTTCCTAGAAATCAGCTTAAAACGCATTTTCGATAATCCCAAGTACAATGCCGTTCTCTAGTCTGTGTACTTGTTGTAGCGCGTGAGCCCAGCTTCCAATTTTTGTTGCGTTCACAGTATTTGAGCATGCGGCATTCCGCATAGTCCCACATATTTTATGTGGACAGTCCACATAGTCCCACATAATTATGTTGGTAGATGCAGCATGCTACGTAGGTCGTCCCACTTGCAGGCTCCTAGCTAGCAGAAACAGATATATACTGCTTTGTGTTCCCCCAGAGCACTCAAATTGCTAGCACTAACTCGTAGAGCACATGAGAAAGAGAGACACGACTAAGTGTAGATCCTCTGATGCATGGGAATGAGAGGGGTCGGGAACTAGACTGGCTCTTCGCGTGCATAAGCGTGATGCACGTTTGGTACACGTCGTGTGTTTTTACAAAGAACTTCACACCAAGTAGAAGACCGTAGTGGAGGAGATGCGCCGGTGGTGGAGGAGTGGGGGCATGGGTGGCGCCTCCGGATTGGGTGGCCGAGAATCATCGTCGGCGGCGGTGGCTACCCAGCTCCTGCTCGGAAGATAATTGCAAAATGAGAGGTGGGGGTTGTTGGGACAAACGCGAGGCTACACACGCGAACACGGTGGAGACGAACGAGGGAGAGAGATGAACATGAACACAGAAGCACCAGTGTTTTCGCGAGGTGCAACTGCTTGCCTCTTTTCTTGCTTTCTTCTTGTTTCGCAACTCCTGCCGGCGAGTCCGGTCCAAGGTTGCGGAGCGGGAGCGAGCGTCGTAGACGAAGTAGTCGAAGTAGTCGTACACGCGAAAGTAAATGACACAGAGAGATATGAGGAGACCAGCTTTATTAATCAATGATCAAGTGTTACAATGATGTCTCCTCGTTGCTTTATATAGGGACTAGGTGGTCTAGGGATAAGTACCACTTAACGTAAAGTGGGGAAGCGGGAGGGCTACCCGTGCGATCACATACGAGGCGCGCCGCCACCATCGTGGTGGCCCCGGTTTCCCAACACTCCCCCCTGGGTAATTATCCGTATATCCATGCCTCAAAACTCCGAAAAACTCAGTGGGAAAAATATGGAGAAAGAGCACATAGTATACGTTGTTGTATTGCACGAATTGCCTCGTCAAAAACCTCGTGTGAGAAACATCAGGAAAACTCACTCAAGGGAAAAAGAGTACAATCCACTCAACCATCAAGTTGAGTACTCGATCATCGGGATTGAGATTTTAGCGACGAGTTTGTGAAGTTTCTCCCCCTGAACCTTGCATCTCTCTAAGTCTCATCATACCGATTCCACGCACACACCTCTCTAAGGTTGATGCCGGTAATGATTTAGTGAACATATCAGCAAGATTGTCACAAGACTTAGTATGCAAAACTTTCACCTCATTCAACTGCTGCAGCTCATGTGCATAGAAGAACTTGGGACTAATATGCTTAGTGAGGTTACTCTTCACATAACCCATCTGGACTTGTGCAACACAAGCAGCATTATCTTCATAGATAATGGTAGGGGTTTGTACGGTGTTCAGTCCACATGTACGCTGAATGTGGCCGATCATCCATGACGATACACACTCTTTTGGCGCTTGAATAGTGCCATGATTTCCGAGTGGTTCGTGGAAGTCGACACAAGTGTTTGCTTGGACGATTTTCAGGAAAACGCAGTTCCACCACAAAGGAAAACATATCCAGTCTACGATTTGCAATCATGCGGGTCCGATAGGTACACAGCATCGTCATAGCCTACAATAGATAGGTCTTGGTTCCTTTTATAAAACAGGCCAAGATCTTTGGTCCCTTGCAGGTAACGGAAGACGTCCTTGACACCTTTCCAATGTCTTTTGGTAGGTTCAGAACTGTACCTCATAAGCAAACTGGCGAACGCAATGTCTGGCCGTGTACAGTTTGCGAGATACATGAGTGCTCCAACTGCACTCAGGTAAGGAACCTCTGGTCCCAGAGTTTCCTCCCCCTCTTCCTTTGGCCTGAACGGGTCCTGGTCTGGCTGTAAAGACCTCCCGACCATCGGGGTCTTAGAAGGATATGCCTTATCAAATCCAAACCTTTCCAACACCTTCTGGGTGTAGGCCGACTGGTGCACTAGAATCCCATCAGGGGAATGTTCAAGTTGCAGACCTAGACAGAACTTGGTTTTACCCAAATCCTTCATCTCGAATTCCGACATCAGGTAGGAACTCGCTTCCTCAATATCCTCAGGTGTACCGATTATGTTTAAATCGTCCACGTACACCGAGATTATACAGAATCCATCTTGGGATCGCCGTATGAAAACACATGGGCAATCTTTATTGCTCGTGTAGCCCTTCTCATGAAGGAAATCGCTTAAGCGATTGTACCACATTCTACCAGACTGTCTGAGTCCGTACAGTGCCTTTTGAAGTTGAACACTGTATAGACCCCTGTTTGCTCTATCATGGTTCGAACAGGGATACCTTCGGAACCTTCATGTATATGTTCGAATCCAAGTTACCATACAGGTAAGCAGTGACAACATCCATTAGTTTCATTTTCAAGCCCATGTTTACTGCCATCGAGATCAAGTATCTAAAGGTAACTCCATCCATGACCGGGGAATAAGTCTCCTCAAAATCGACACCTGGTCGTTGAGTGAACCCTTGAGCGACGAGCCTTGCTTTGTACCATACTACCTTATTATTTTCATCTCTCTTTCGAACAAAAACCCACCTATGGCCAACAGGGCGAATGTGGGGAGGAGTTCGACAAACTGGTCCGAACACCTTCCTTTTGTTGAGAGATAATAATTCGGCAGTAATTGCCTGCTGCGAATCTTTCCAATCCGACCTTTTCTTGCAATCAGCGATCGTGTTAGGCTCAGGGTCAAGATCTATGATTGAGGCAATTTTCGTAGCAAAGTTGATGTCGACAATCACCGTTGCTCGGTTCAGGGACTCCCCTGTATAAATATAATTTATGGCCATTTCGTCATGGAGCGCATCCGGCGCAAACACTTGCTCTACCAAATTTCCCATTATGGGAGCAAGGTCCTTTAGATTTCCCGCGCCGATGTGTGCGCTCACATCTCCGTTGGGTGTTTCCCCTATGGGAAAGTTTAAGTCCGAATTTCGTGCACTGAATTTTCCATACTTGTGCAGTCTCGTGGCTCCCGCTTCAATTTGGGGTACTTTGGCGACAGGCTGCGATAAATCTCTCTTATCCTTTTTCGTCAGGCGCCCCGAGTACTTGGGATTTGAGAAGCGGTTCTCGTCCTTTTAGGCCTTTGGGCGGGGCGGGTATACCATCATTTTTCTTGGTATTTCAACCCTTTCCGGTGCATTGCATTGCGCGTGCACATGCGATTTTGTCACATCTTTAAGTCTTTGAAGTGGTCAGGCAGTTGATTTGCTAATGACTGCAAATCTATTATCTTTGGAGTTCTCTCTCGTCTCAGCGGTCGTGGGTCATGGCGTGGATCCCGTGGCTTGCCACGTGATTTCTCGACTTTTAGCATCAAGGGTTGATTCTCTCCCCTAAAGTCGGGAAAAGATCCTCGTCAAAAATGCAATCAGCAAACGAGCCGTGTGACAGTCACCTGTCATGGGGTCCAGATACCTGATTATGGACACAGTCTCATAACCAACGTATATCCCCGACTTACGGAGCGGGCCCATCGCCGATCGCTGAGGGGGTGGTATTGGTACATATACCTGGCAACCGAACCTACGAAGGTGGGAAATTTTTGGTGCCGACCCTTGCGCAAGTTGAACAGGAGAATGGATGTTGTAGGCCGACGGTCGAAAGTTGATGAGATTAGCCGCGTGTAACACCGCATGGCCCCAACATGTAGTTGGTAAATTACAACCCTGAAGGAGCGGTCGGGCAATGAATTTAATTATTTTAATCAATGCCTCGGCAAGTCCATTTTGTGTATGAACATGTGGTACCGAGTGCTCAACTTTGATTCCCATTGCCATGCAATAATCATCGAACGCCTTTGAAGTAAATTCTCCGGCGTTGTCCATTCGAATAGACTTTATACGATAATCCGGGAAATTATTCCTCGTTTGTATGATCTGTGAGATCAATTTTGCAAAGGCATGGTTCCGTGTTGACAGCAGGCAAAGATTGGACCATTTAGAGGAAGCATCAATGAGCACCATGAAGTACCGAAACGGCCCCGTGAGGGGCTGAATGGGACCGCATATGTCCCCTTGGATACGTTCCAAGAACGCGGGGATTTCATCCCTCACCTTGAGGGGCGATGGCCTAATGACTAACTTCCCCTTAGCGCATGCGGAGCACACGAAATCATCGGGATTCGGGAAGTTCTTCACGTTAACATTATGGCCATGCGAGTTGTTAATTATATTTCTCATCATCCTAAGTCCGGGGTGGCCTAACCTATCGTGCTGGAGGCGAAGAGTTCAGAGCTTCTAAAGGCGGTCTTGAGGGTAGTGTACACGGCGGTGCTACTATCTTAGTGTAGTATAGCCCTGTGTCAAACGAAGGAAGCCTTCGATAACATGTTTACCACGGCATCTCGCTTTGTGATGAGTAGGCACTCCTTGCCGTGTTCATCATCGGTCTCAGCATGGAAACCATTAGCGCGGATGTCTCTAAAGCTCAAAAGAGTACGAGTCGACTCCGGATACAACAACGCATCATTAATGATCAAAGTTGTTCCCATGGGGAGTATAATAGTGGCTCGTCCGGAGCCAACTATGTGAGAACCGCAGCCGGCGATTGTCATAATACTTCCCGGAGATTTTTTAATGGACTCAAAGTACTTAGTTTCTCGTAAAATGGTATGAGTGGTGGCGCTATCGGCAAGGCACGTTTCCTCCATTCGGGTGCCACACGCGTTCTAAAATATGACATCTAATTAATGTAATGAGGAAGAAAATACATTAAAAATAAATGCACACATCTCAGAACATAACATGCTATCATGTATAAATAATGGAATAAATGAATAAATGTCATCCAATCGCCAAAGTAAAGAATAAGTTTATGCTCTCATAGAGCTTACAACCAAATCGAATTTATTCAATTTTATTGTATCAAATCAGGGAATCATGACAACCAAAGAGGTAGGCTAAGTGGACTCGGTGAAGAAGCCATTCACTTCAGCCGCAATCTCCATACTAGTGAGCTGATCCTCCTTAGAAATCATCTTGGAGGCAGCATCAATGTCTAGTGGCGGCGCCGCCACCGAGGCGACCATGTGGTCAACCTCCATGGCGACGTGGGCGTCGGTAGAGACCGCCAAGGCTGCCGTGATGGGCACCACGGGGGTCGCCTCTATGGGCGCAACAGGGGGAGTAGCGATCATCACGGGTGCCGCCTTGGGCGTCGGTGGTGCTCCCTCCTGAACCAAGGCGAGGTGCGTCTCACGCGCCTTCCGAGCCTTGTATGCTTCAACGACCTCCGGTGGTGCGCGACACTGGTGGGAGAAATGCTCCACCGAGCCACAACGGAAGCAGTCTTGAGGCCGCTGTCCTCCCTTGCCCGGCTTGTTCTGCTTGGCGGGCGGGGAGGGTGAGGCCCTTCTTCTTGCCCTTGCGGCCCCTCTTCTTCTGTTGAGGCTTGCGGACTTTGAGGCGTTCACCTCTGGCGAGAACTCCCCCAAGTGGTTGCGCGACAAAGTTCTTTTTGAGAACCTCATCCTGCGCCTCCGCCACCTGGAGGACGTCAATCAACTCTGAATACCTCGTGTAGTTCCCCTGGCGGTAGTTCCGTGAGGACTGGACCGCGTCCGGGTGGAAAGTGGATAGGGTTTTCTCAATCTTCCGGGAGTCGGTAATCTCGGTACCACACAATCAAGAGTCGTACAAATCCGTGCAGAGCAATTGTACTCCCCAACCGTCTTGAAGTCCGCAAACCTCGAGACGGATCCACTCTGCTTACGCGACGTGGCTTTACAGTGTACTTCAGCCGCTCAAACCGCTGCTTAAGAGCGGTCCAAAGGCCAGAAGCACTGCGCTCAGCCATATACTCATCTTTCAGAGTAGGTGACAGGTGATGACGAGAAAGTGCAGAGCCTGCGCATTCTCAGTTTCGAACTTGGGATCAGTGGCGGCCAGCTGGGCCCCTACCGATCACCCTCGGGAGGTTTTGCCTCGAGAAAATCTCGCAGATCCGAGGACCATGACAGTAGTTCAGCCTGTGCAGGCCAACTCAACAAACTCCTTGTGGACAATTCCGGCCATCTGCGATTTATGCAAAAATCATGAGATTACAGCAGGTAATCTTTTGCACAAAGCGATGTTGATAAACTTATTCAATAAAAGACATTCCAATATTTAAAACATGCTATTATATGACTTACTAAATGATTAAGAGTGCTAAACAATTAATCTACAGCAGTAAAATCATACAATAAAACATGTTTACATAATATAGCATGTTAAGCGCATTTAAAGACGTGAAAAATAGCCCAAAAAGTGAATTCCCGAGGCATTTTTAAGCCCAAATACGTGTTTTCAGCGAAAACAGACAGTTCCAGGGGCTTCTACGCGAAATATTACAGCAGGAATAAAGATTCGCGTAAAATATGGAAACTACGGGGGCTAAAATGCAAAGAATCGCGCGTGTGTGTGCTCTCTGGCCTGGTCCAATACGCTCGCAGGCCGAAAATGGGCCGTCGGCCCGAATGGCCAGCCCCACCTCCCTCCCCCCAGTTGTTTTTTTTAGAGAGAAAGGAAAAAGGGGCCCGGTCCACATCAGCCCGCTGGGCCAGCCTGCTCGCCAGCTCAGGGTCGCTAGGGTTTCCTAGCGCCCGAGCGCCCGAGCGGCGGCGGCCTCGACAGGCCCGTGCGCACGCACGGTGCGGCACTGCGCTGCCAGCGGCGGGGCGGCGTGGGCGCTGCCACGACATCGGCCACGGCTGCGCGGCCGGCGGGCGGCAACCATGGCTGCAACCATGGCGCTGCCAGCGGGCAGCGCCACGCCACGCCACGACGCAGTTCAGCTGGGGCGCGCAAAGGCACGCCATGGCGCGCTGCTCGCGGCGCTGCACGCACGCAACGCGCACAGCGCGGCGCGTCCAGCGGCACGGCGCGGCCAGCGGGGCCTGCGGCCCGCAGCGGCGGCGGCGGCGGCGACAAGTGCCAAGCCAGCCAGCCTGCCGGGCGCGGCTACCTCACGCGCACGCGGAGGCGGCCAGAAGCCGGGACCAGCAGGGCCCGCGGCGGCACGAACGTGCATCGGGCACGGGTATGGCCATGCTACTTGGGACGGCGACGCCGGCGTCGGGATCTCAAAAACATCGTCGTGTTCATCGGGAACATTGGCGGCGCGTGGCACAGCGGGTGCGTTGCGGCGGTACCGTGATCATCTGGATCACGATCTGTACCGACTCCCGTATAGTGTAGTCAACAAGTCTCTCGTGATCCAAAAACATCGACATTGGTCGGCGACGTATTCGTCCGCTCAGTTTTTGGGAGTGAAATCCACACCATAGGTAAATTTATCCGAAAAATAATCTAATCGCAAAAACGGAATCGTAGTAACGAGAGGAATCCATTTTTGCAAAGAGTGGGAATCGGATCTTATACCTCCGCGGGATCGACGAAAGCCTGCGTGATGCAGGCTTGACGGAGAGTTGATGGAGCGAAGCGTGCTGATAACGTGTTTCGCAACTCCTGCCGGCGAGTCCGGTCCAAGGTTGCGGAGCGGGAGCGAGCGTCGTAGACGAAGTAGTCGTACACGCGAAAGTAAATGACACAGAGAGATATGAGGAGACCAGCTTTATTAATCAATGATCAAGTGTTACAATGATGTCTCCTCGTTGTTTTATATAGGGACTAAGTGGTCTAGGGATAAGTACCCACTTAACATAAAGTGGAGGAAACGGGAGGGGCTACCCCGTGCGATACGCACGAGGCGCGCCGCCACCATCGTGGTGGCCTCGGTTTCCCAACACTTCTCTTCTTATTTTCTCTCCCGTAACAAACTGGCAGATTACAAAGCTAACGGCCGGACGTCTCGGCCAACTACAGCTCCACGATCCATCAATATCGTGCCATCCCACGACGTGCTGGTCATGGCCTGACAACCCACGCGATGACTGCCGCAACGTGAACAAGCACGTCTCTGGCTACTACTTCTACGTACATGCAATGACTCAAATCACGTGCACACACCTACGCCACACGTACATGCAGCGACTCAGCCAGATTACTAACACACTACTAATTAAACATGCATGCATGACACTAGTACTAATGACCTGTAACAAGATTAGAACTAACAGGGGTCACCTGGATCACAGAGGCATTCTTGACGCGCGTGGGGGAGCATTCGCCTGGGAGTGGTCGCAGAAAGAACACAAGGGCAACATCAACGGGTTATTCTCGTACAGGTGACCAATGGACCAGATAGTTGATTCATGACCAAAGGTTACCATTTGTGTCAGCCATTGGATGACAATTAGGAAAATAGTTTAACAAATTCCGGATGGCTCAAATCAATAGTACTATCCCGCTGGAGTGGTGCTTTTTATATGGTTATTTAGAGATATTAGTGGTGATGGCCATTACAGCCGGGTATAACAAAGTGTCGAACCAAAATAGGGAGGACACCGAGCATAGATGGAAGAGGCCAGACACAAAGTTTATTAAAGTAAATGTTGACGCTGCTTTTCATCAAGATGCAGGTGCAGAAGCAACAGCCGCCATAATCAGAGACGAGAAGGGGCAATTTCTAGCTGCTCAATATAGATACCCTGATTGCGCTTCAGATGCTACGCTTATGGCGGCTAGAGCCATGCTAGATGGTCTTCAATTTGCAAACTCACTAGGCTTTAATCGGGTTGAGGCTGAATGAGACTTCCCTTGAAGTCATCCAATTCTGCACAGGACAAACACAGTGGTGGGATGCATCGGTGGGTAATTAACCTTTAAGCATTGTTTTCGTGCAGCGAATACCACACGTTATGTGCTAGCTAAGTTTAGTTTTTTTTTAATAAAGTGTCAGATAGTTGGACAGACGAACCACATGCATGTGTTGTCAATAGCCTTGTGAACTTCGAGATATGATAGAGAAAGGAAAACGTTCTCGATCGGCGTGCCTGCCGAACGCTCGGCCGGTCGCGTGCGACTCGCACGACTCCACTTGAACAAAAACGGTGCCCACAACCCACGTGACCACGATAGCCCATCCCACATGGCCCACAACCACTCGTTCCTCTCGTCCTTATCCAGCACAGACACTTCTCGTCCACTCATTCACCCCGTTTCTCATCCCCTACCTCCAGCGAGTGGCCAAATCAAGCCACTGGAGAAATCACCTCCGCTCCCATGCCCCATGCGCTGCTCCTCATTCTTGAATCGAGCCTCTCGATTTCTCATCTCGCCCTGTCTCCTAACTCTATTCACCAGCCGCGCCGACCGGAATCCCCTACATGCACCGATGGGCCGGCGCCGCCGCACCCAAAACTCCCTGCCACGCTGCAAACTGAGTCGGCGGAAGTTGGAACCTCCATCTCGTCGAGCTGCAACCGGGGCAACGAAAGAGTTGCAACGGGGCGAGCGGTTTGCGAGTCGCGTCGAGGATGCTGGAACCGGCGACGCGAGGTGCTACCACAGGCGTTTGGTTTTGCTGGAGCCAATATTCTTTTTTGCTACCACAGGTGTTTGGTTTTGCTGGAACCACCGCCAAATTTGCAAGTTTGCTACCACTGGCTTCTTGGTTTGCTGGAACGAGTTTGATTTTTTGCTACATCGGTGTTTTTCTACTTTTGCTGGGGCACAGTTTCCAGTTTTTATTTCACAAGTTTTGCTACCACCGTCTTCTTATTTTGCTGGATCCAATGCATTTTTTTGCTACAATCGGGTGGATGGGAGCTGCATCGTCAACTCGTGGCTGGAACCGGCAACGTGAATAGCTGCTACCGGCGATTTTTGCTTCAAAGGCGATGGGACCTAGAGATGCTGGAACCAAATTTCTTCATGAGGTGCAGCGGCGAGGCACTTTTTTTGATCTTTTGCTGCCATTGTGTTTTTTGCTGGAACCATCGGTTGATTTTGCTACAATGAGCATTTGATTTTGCTGGAACCGCCTAAAGCAGAGCTGATTTTTGTTGCAACCATCCAGTCCGCAGCGGGCCTGGCAAGCGGCGACTGCTAGCCGGTAAACGGTCCCAGCGAGCCGGCGAGCGGTGGCCACAGAGCTACAACCATCGCCATGGGGAGCTGCAACCGTCACCACGGGAGCTGCAACCGCGTGCTCACGTTGCTGGCGAGAAACGCAGGCAGCGACGGCGGTGACCGGTGACGACGACGACGACCGGCGGCGAGGGCAGCGACAGGGGAGAGGCACGGGGATGTGCTCCGAGGCTGATGCGTCGTCATCCATGGAGCCTCGTTGAGAACTTTTTCTAAATTAAGAAGACGTCAGAGGGAAGGAAAAAGGGAATCGTACGGCTCTTGTTATTTTATCATAGGATGCTGGTACGACCGGCCCAAATTTGAGCCGGTGCGCCGGCGCCTAGCACTCGCCAGAGAGAAAGCATGGGCATCAACGCATACTAGTGGCAACCTCGCGTCAGTTACGGCTGGTCTGAATGTGGTAATTAATAATCTGCAGGGATGGAGCCGGCGGAGGTTTGGTTATGTAATGCGTGAGCTTGAAAGTACAGCTAAGTTATGCAATCACACACCCTGCTTTATTCATGACTCGAGTGTACATTTATATACAGATACAGCGAGGGGGAGCAGGGAGATCGTGTGAGAGTACAACGGCGTAGCCGCTAATCCTCCTGGCATGCAGGGATAAGCACGCACGTAGAGCACGCCCGTTGGGGCTCCTGGTGACGCGGTCGTGAGGTTAGCCAGTTGGGGAGCGTGGTGTAGTGGTCTTCCAACAGGGTCGGGCTGTCCTGCTGTGTTCCCAGCACGCACTATTGTGCAGGGACAACGGGTGGCCGACACCTGTCCTGGTAGGACCCCATCACTTAATAAAACGTTTTCCTTTTCTTAATTTACAGAAAATGATTTTTCTTTGCCTTATCCCAGCGTACCGCTGCTGCCATTCCCTCTTCCACAGCCACTCATTTCATTGGGAGGGACGATTCCGACCAGGTGAAGTCTGAAATCCACCGTTCAGGTCTTGTTGGGGCTGAATCTCTCAACCCCTCTTCTTCCTCTCGGTGTTGCTTCTCACAACACACACACAAATGGAGACACAAGTATTTGGTGCCGCTATATCACACAGCCGGCATTTTCTTCTCTCTATTCCTCTTAATGAAAACAACTAGTTACAATGTCTTAAGTAAAGCTAACACCCACACACAGCCAAGGCAACAACCTGCCCGGCTCTTGTGCCACACACGACTCTCCACTAACCAACTAACTCCACGACTTATTATTCTGCCACTAACACACACGGACATGCATACTATCTTGACTAGATAACTTGTGCATCCCGTGGGCTTCATCACTTGCATGCACCACCGTGTCACATGGGAGTGCCAGCTTCACGCGGCACATCGGCTTCTCACCGTGCATGATCTACCTTGACTGAAACCACCTGCTCATATGCATCACATATATGTCTGCACACTCTATACTGACATGCTACTACATGCAGAACTGAAAGTAAACTTAAATGCAGATACAATCAAGACTAAACCTAACAGGTCCGTCGCCGGCGGCAAGACCGGAGCTGTATAGGCCTATAGGGCCGTCCGTCTCCGACTCGCTTCGCCGCCCGGAGCTGTCACAGCTAGCGCCACCCGTCTCCGGCGCGCTTCGCCGCGAGACGCAGGGTTGGAAGGCGGTAAGGCAGGAATCGCCGCCGCTCGCCTCTGGCACGCTGCCCTGCCTGGGGCCGTTGTCTTGGCTGGAGGCAAGGTGGGATCCGTCACGGCTAGCTCCGCTCGCCTAAGGCGCGCTGCGCCACGCTCGCCCTTGGACTTGGCCGGCGTCAAGACGGGGCCGTCGCGGCTGTTGTCGTCCGGCTCCGGCACACCCAAGGCCAGCCCAAGGTTGTGGCTGACCCGCTCCCTGTGAGATGGTGGCATGGTGGACCTGCAGCGCGTGCAGCCGGTGGCCGAGATTCTGTGGGAGGTTGGACGATCACAGTGGAAGATGCGAACTCGATGCAAGCTCAACAGGCAAAGGTGAGAGATGATTCACTGCTTCATCTACCTCTGTGCTAGTACCTAATTAGCTCTCAGCTATATACGTATGCGACCTCTTTAATAGTAGCAATGTACTAGCTCTGTACTACTAGTAGCTATGTACTGAACTCTGAAGTAAGCAAGCTATCTACTCTCCTCTGCTCTTCAGTCATACAGTACATGGGAAATCACAAATTGGTGAAAGCACCTTTTAATGAATTTAGTGCCTGTAAGACCACATTTAACTAGAAAACTAAACCTTAGTTACACACCTAACATATCAAAAGGAATAACCAGCAACTAATCCATATTCATGTATATATTTTTATTTGAGCATAAAACCATTGTGCATCTAACATCAAAAGGAACGGTAAGATAAATTATTACATCTCAAGGGAACTGTCTTGTAGAGCAATGTGACGCCCCCGATTTAATCGTACACTAATCATGCACGCAAACGTGTACGATCAAGATCAGGGACTCACGGGAAGATATCACAACACAACTCTAAAACATAAATAAGTCATACAAGCATCATAATACAAGCCAGGGGCCTCGAGGGCTCGAATACAAGTGCTCGATCATAGACGAGTCAGCGGAAGCAACAATATCTGAGTACAGACATTAGTTAAACAAGGTTGCCTTAAGAAGGCTAGCACAAACTGGATACAGATCGAAAGAGGCGCAGGCCTCCTGCCTGGGATCCTCCTAAGTACTACACGTAGTAGTAGGCGCCCAGTGTAGTAGTCGCCATAGTAGCTATAAGAGGGGATAGCTAGTCTTATCGAAGACTACGCCACGGTCTGAACGTATCTGTATCCGGTTCTAAGTACAAGCACGGCTATTCAATAGCTACGTTTGATCCCATTTCTACTTTCTGGGTCATGCCCGCCGCGGAAGATCAACACGCCGCAGCCCCACCTAGGCACAACAGAGAGGCCAAGACGCCGGTCTAAACCTGCTCTAGCCTAGTGGCGTCAGTCGATACAGTACATGAGGAAGGCCCACCTCTCTCCTAGGCGGTCTCAACCTGCCCTGTCGCTCCGCCTCAAAGATCCAATGTATCATGGTGAAAGATCACGAGTGATCACGGCCCGATTTAATGAATTTAGTAGCTATACTGCATAAGGATTGTAAAGGTAACTGTGATAGTAACAAGGACAAAGGCTATGCACATTTAACTAGAAAATCCGTGATAAACCTTAGTCGAACAGGCAGCAGCAGCGTCGGTCTCGTAGTCTACCGGAGAAGAGGGGGAAGAAACAATGAATAACATGTAAACAGATGCATATCAATGCATGACATGCCAAGTAACGATGCTAGGCGTGCCCTAACGTGGTATGAGGTGGTACCGGTTAAGGGGAAACATCCGGAAAGTATTCCGGTGTTTCGTGTTTCGAGCGAGAGGAGGAGGAGGGAAAGTTGCGGGTTCGATAGGTTAGGGGGTGTGGCGGACGAGCGGATTGTGTATCCGGATTCGTCTCGCCGCTTGAGTAACTTTCATGTTGAAAATAACACACCTAACATATTTTCTAAAGATTTTATTAATTTCTGGAATTTTAATTAATTATTTAATTAAAATGATGAAACAGGGTTGACTTTATAGTGCCATTAATTAGGTTAATTAAAGATGATTAATTAAGTTAATTAACTTAGTTAGTTAATTAATTAATTAGCCGGGTGGGACCCCATTCTCTTGTTTTTCTGTTTTCGCGGGTTTTACTTATGTAATATTTTATAGTTTACAAAAGTGAAACCCACACCTAAAATAGAGTTACAATTATAACTACTACCACAAAAGGTCTTAACCCTGAAAAAAATAGTATAGTATTTTATAAAATCCAAAATGCATTTATTTAATTGTTTTACCCACTACTTTAATTACTTAAGTGCATTTAAACCTTTTATAAAAATGTGGTCTCTCCACCATAATTACCTATGCAATATTTGACAACACCCAAACAATTTAGTTTTAATATTTCAAAACTTTTGTCGTTTGCCTTTATTTTAAATTTTAATTTGACGTTGTTTGAACTAACGGACGTTAGCATCGGTAATCAGGATGACGTGGCTTGATTAGCGTGGGATTATTTTAGCAAGATTATCCGGGCGTCACAATTCTCCTCCACTACAAGAAATCTCGTCCCGAGATTTAAGAGGGGTGAAAGGGGGAAAGTTCTGGTTACGAAACCCTAACGAATCTTCTCGTCTTTGGTTGCTCTTCTCGAAGAGGTCGATCCATTACATTGATGTCTTCAGTTCTCGGCTTTGGGTCATCATGATGAAGTTGCCGTCCTTTCTTCGGGATCTCCATCGTACTTACGATAGAATAAGGCAGGGTTATCCCGAGAGAACGGACGTCGGCAAGGTTGACTATCGGGTCGAAAACATCGAGGAAGGTGGCGGAAAGTAACTCTCGAATCGAATCTTAAGAAATTATCGAGAGCAAAGTAAGGAGGTACCATGAGAAGTTTCAAACGGATAGGCAAGCGTTTGATGCCTAATCAGAAGGTGAAAGGGGTTCAGAGCAACGAGAATAAGTATTGCGTCTGATACCAGAATTGAGGATCTCATCGGTAGGTGGCTCATGAATTTCTTACGAGTCCACGCGCGAGGAACAACTTTGGGAAACATGAGGGTGTACAGGAGAGTCAGGTTTCGATCCTATGGATCTGTGGTTTATGGGCCCACCATGTGGGTGAAATGTGGCAAGGGTGCTGACATCTTGCACGGTCACGATAGCAAGGTATGTCAGAGGGTAGCCTACCATTTATGTTGGCAACAATGTCGGTACCAAGGGCGAGGGATAAAAAGAACCATTTTCCGCTCGTTGAACGAGGCGGACCAATAGGCAAAGTTCTCGTTCATCGGTGGTTACCGGGATGTCATCAACAATTTCAACGGGGTCTTACTGACAGGGTTGTACATGGAGGTGTTTACATAAGCAGTGAATTATTACTGCTTAGATTATATAGATCACAAGAAAGGTCAAACAGACCAATGGAAAGGAAAATGTGATCATTAGGTTAAACAGAACAATGGAAAGGAAAAATGTGTTTAAACACATATTTCAGGGTATATCCTTCCCAAGGACAAGCGAGCATGATATCCACGATAGTATAAAACGAGAAAATCCTCTAGGTGAGGGAGAGAATTTCATGACGTTACCCATACAACGGTGTTTGGATAATTGAGCAAGAAACATTTAGCATTGGGCTTGGATGTTCTTGTTGAAAATCGAGTATCACAGACATGCTTCGAGATAGCATTGACATGGTCTTGGTGAAGATCAGACTTTGAATCACGAAGGATCCATCAGAATAACTTGTAGAACCAGTATTACAATTCCCTCATGGATGAATGGATAACCCTGCTGAAAAGGAATCTATAATGATAGGTCCTCCAGCCGAAGTGCTAGGCATGACATCATGCTACCGGGTCATCAAAGGATCAACATCATAACTCTTGAAAGTTGTCCCAACCATCATATCTCGACCGAGATTCAGATCCGATTGGTGTCGGGATACCTCGACTTAGGATACCGAGAAGAAAAGGTGCAACGCAAATTGACGAGATGACATTGTAAGATTCTCGGGAAATGAACTATGAAGTGATTTCCGTTAACAAGAGTCCATCATTAACCCAAGGAGAGGACAAGGAGGTGTCCGTGAACTCAACGACAATTCACCGAGATTCCCAAAAGATGGACTTCCACAATTAAGTGAACAAGGAGATAACATTTGTCAGATCAAATGATATAAGGAAGTATGCTCGAGGAAAACATACACAAGTAAACATTGGTTGAAAGGTGCGCCCGATGGGTTGGGTTGCACGACCAATGTCAGAATGGTGATTCAATAATCGATAGCCTAAGAATGAACCTTCGACCATTAACTTCAAAAAATAGGGTTGCTAGAAGGAAAGAATCCAAACAACACCGTCCACTTGTTGGAATTAACACGGGGACCAAGAAAGAATGGTGATGGTGAGAAGTATTTCTATGTCAAGAATTCTCAAGAGGTGGAACAAATCTCAGAACATTCTTGACATAAAGGATGGTAATACTCCAAGGTAAAGAAGAACAATTGCTGGGTAGCTAGGAACTCAAGGTATAACACCAAACATGAACAAGCTTGTGTTGGTGGGAAGGCAATAAAGTGGTCGATGATAATACAATTCATCGAGGGCAAGGATGGTATTTCTCATCATGAATTCAATTGATATCCTAGATGAGCTCAGAATGCTGACGATCACGACACCTTTGTCGCGAGAGTTCATGAAGATGTAATCGATCGGCAACGACATCAAGTCAAAGTAATGATGAAGTGAAAGGTTATTGGAACCAAGGGTACGACACAAACTCGAAACCAAGCTTGTTGTTCAAGGAGAAATGATATGAAGATGAGGATCGACGTAAGGTTAGTTCATCGTCGAAAATTGTGCTCCGAGAAGAAGGATTGGGTAGCACAGTTAAAATAATCACGACAATGATATAGCCAAACAGGCTAGGAATGGCGTGATCGGGTACAAACTCGTACTTACAGAAGCTTACTGAAGAGTTGTTGAACCGTAGTGCGGACTTGGTTCAGTTATTGGTGTCTTTGAGTGTTTAATAACTCAGAGCCCGCGAAAAATTGGAATCAGTGGGAAGGTAGCACTTGATGAAGAACTCATAAAAAGTTATGCAGTTCCATGATAATCTCGAGATACCAGGGGGGTAATACTCGACACAAGGTCAAAGTAAAGGTTGGACTAGTGTATTGTTCCATAGTAGACAATTGTTTTAACTTGTCCGAGAAATGAGATCAAAGGAGAACAATCATGGTCGGAACCACGGTTGCAAGGGATCAATTCACAGGTACCATATGTTAGTTATCAAGGAAATAGTTATCGTTACAAGAAGCTTCCATGATAGGATATACATCGCGTCCATTGGCATGAACACAAAGTTCAAGGTCGACTCCCACTTCCTCAATGCATAATCTTCCATTCACTCCTCGCGTCAATGAAGTTGTAGTGTTGAAATTTTATCTGGCAAAATACCAGAAGGGTACGACTCGTGAAAACTTTCGAGTTCACACATATTAAGGAAGGCATCGGTTCAATCCATCGGGGCTTCTTAGAATATATACCATGAACTTCAGGAGTAAATAACACAAACTCAAAAGTAGGGCATGGTTGACAAAAGTAGAGGATACAACTACCAAAGGCATTATGTATCTGGGAAAGAACTTCGTGAGGTTCTTTGAATATGAAAGACACTGTTGGGTATAATAATCCAACAGTGGATATGGCGATCCACGGTGGAGCTGAGGTGAGTATCGATACCCAATCAAGGGAAGAAAGATTGCAAATGCATCGGTTTATAGAATAGCTGAATAGTTCAACGCTTAATTAGCAAAGTAATTATGATTTTCAAATCAAGGGATCAGGAGAAAATGCTCTGATCAAGAATGGATAAGCTGAATAGACTTAGGGATACAATCAACGACAATTGGATTGGTCGAGAACCAATTCCAGTTAAAAGAATGGCAGCTCAGCCGGAAAGGTAATCTATAAGGACCAATGATGATTGCGTGTATTCGCAAACATATTGAGTCAATAGACCCAAAATGATAATGACCAGGAATGTCAATAAGACTACGAGACTTATGGGATTAACCATAATGCGAGCAAGCAAGAAATCCAAGAGCCAAAGGCTCCAGAGGATTTTCGGAAGATCGAATAGTATTTTAAAGACTTTTGTGAAACTCATAAACAACTGGGGATGAGCTGATACTCGACAAGTGCGAGGATTTATTTGAAGGGGTATTCATGTGGCAAAGAACTGCTAGGCAATAAGCACGAAGTATTCTCGGAACAATAGAGAAAACTTCGGGTATCTGGTAATAACAAGATCAATGGGGGATGATCGTAAGAATGGCATGTGTAAGTAGTTATCCATAAGGATTTATCGGTGGTCGGGAATAGCAAAAGTGATGGGCACAAAGTCTCGAGAGAATATCAAAGAGTATCTCCGAAATCTTCTGGTGCAGTCGGTGACCATCTGGACTGCAGGGCCTCTCCGGGAGAAAGTATTTTCGAGAACCTAAAGTTAGATTTTAGTAAAAATTTCGTTTAACCCGAATAGAAGAGAGTTCAGAATCCCAGAGTAAAGGTCGAGGAGTAAAAGATCCTAATACCACCCAATGGCAACGTGGGCCCATAAGGCACACAGCCATGTTAGTAAAAGTTTTGTAATGTCTAGACTCGACTTCGGCCAAGGAGTTGGGAAGGGGGATTCCTACAGGCAGTCGGCTCTGATACGAACTTGTGACGCCCCCGATTTAATCATACACTAATCATGCACGCAAACGTGTACGATCAAGATCAGGGACTCACGGGAAGATATCACAACACAACTCTAAAACATAAATAAGTCATACAAGCATCATAATACAAGCCAGGGGCCTCGAGGGCTCGAATACAAGTGCTCGATCATAGACGAGTCAGCGGAAGCAACAATATCTGAGTACAGACATTAGTTAAACAAGGTTGCCTTAAGAAGGCTAGCACAAACTGGATACAGATCGAAGAGGCGCAGGCCTCCGTGCAGGATCCTCCTAAGCTACTCCTCGGTCGCCGCCAGCGGGCTGCACGTAGTAGTAGGCGCCCCAGTGTAGTAGTCGCCATCGGCAGTGGCGTCGCGCCCCGGCTCCATCGTCAGTTGCAGCAATCGAGTATAGATAGGGGGAAAAGGGGAAACAATGCAACCGTGAGTACTCATCCAAAGTACTGCAAGCAAGGAGCTACACTACATATGCATGGATATATGTATAAAGG
This sequence comes from Aegilops longissima, assembly GCA_021605205.1. Taxonomy (NCBI): domain Eukaryota; kingdom Viridiplantae; phylum Streptophyta; class Magnoliopsida; order Poales; family Poaceae; genus Aegilops; species Aegilops longissima. The sequence continues at coordinate 29,188,876 of CM038676.1, forward strand.
GCCATATCGATGGACTGAATCGCAGAATGCCGAATAAGAGGGGATAGCTAGTCTTATCGAAGACTACGCTTCGGTCACTGTCTTGCAACAGTAGAGGAGGGTAGGTTGAAGTCCTCCAAGTAACATCACATAGAAATAATCCTACCCGCGATCCCTCCTCGTATCCCCGAGAGAGAGCGACCACCGTTGTATCCGCACTTGGAAGGGTGTGTTTTATTAAGTATCCGGTTCTAGTTGTCATAAGGTCAAGGTACAACTCCAAGTCGTCCTGTTATCAAGATCACGGCTATTCAATAGATTAACTTCCCTGCAGGGTGCACCTACTTACCCAACACGCTTGATCCCATTTGGCGGACACACTTTCTGGGTCATGCCCGCCGCGGAAGATCAACACGCCGCAGCCCCACCTAGGCACAAGAGAGGCCAAGACGCCGGTCTAAACCTAAGCGCCGCAGGGTCTGGGCCCATCGCCTCGAGCACACACCAAGACGCTGCGTGGCGGCCGGAAGCAGACCTAGCCTAGTGGCGTTTCAGTCCTATCCGCGCGCCGCCCGCTCGTCCGACCCTCGAAGTGCTTTGCCGATACCACGACGCCGAGTGCCCATATCTTTCCCACGAGTTGGTTAGTGCGTATAAGCTCAGAGCCAACTCAGATCAAATACCAAGATCTCGTTAAGCGTGTTAAGTATCCATGAACGCCAACAGGCCAGCCCACCTCTCTTCTAGGCGGTCTCAACCTGCCCTGTCGCTCCGCCTCAAAGATCCACTCACGGGTGCTCCACCAGCCGACCCGACTTTAGTCTCCACATGTATCATGTATAAAGTATATAGTATATACCCGTGATCACCTCCCGAGTGATCATGGCCCGATAGTATAGCACGGCAGACGGACAAGAATGTAGGGCCACAGATGAAAGTACTAGCATCCTATACTAAGCATATAGGATTGGAGGTAAAGGTAACAACAGTAGTAACAAGGACAGGCTATGCATCAGGATAGGTATAACTGAAAGCAGTAACATGCTACACTACTCTAATGCAAGCAGTATAGAGGAGAGTAGGCGATATCCGTGATCAAGGGGGGGCTTGCCTGGTTGCTCGGCAAGAGAGAGGGTCGTCAACTCCGTAGTCGAACTGGGCAGCAGCAGCGTCGGTCTCGTAGTCTACCGGAGAGAAGAGGGGGAAGAAACAATGAATAACATGTAAACAGATGCATATCGATGCATGACATGACAAGTAACGATGCTAGGCGTGCCCTAACGTGGTATGAGGTGGTACCGGTTAAGGGGGGAAACATCCGGGAAAGTATTCCCGGTGTTTCGTGTTTTCGGGCAGAGGAGCCGGAGGGGGAAAGTTGCGGGTTCGATAGGTTAGGGGGTGTGGCGGACGAACGGACTGCGTATTCGGATTCGTCTTGTCGTTCTGAGTAAATTTCATGTTGAAAATATTTTAATCCGAGTTAAGGATTAAAAGATATGATTTTCTAAAGATTTTATTAATTTCCGGAATTTTAATTAATTATTTAATTAATTCGAAAATGGATTTATGACGTCAGCATGATGTCCTGTTGACGTCAGCAGTCAACAGGGTTGACTTGGTCAACCTGACAGGTGGGTCCCGTTAGTCAGTGACTGTTAACTAATTAACCTAGTTTAGTTTAATTAACAGATTAATTAGGTTAATTAAACATGATTAATTAAGTTAATTAACTTAGTTAATTAATTAATTAATTAGCATTTTTATTTTTATTATTTATTATTTTTTTAAACGTTCTGGGGTGGGACCCCCATGTCATTGGCCCCTGTGGGGGTTAGTGGGTTTGGGCGAACGGGAGCCCGAACGGGCGCTGGCCCTCGAGGGTGCACCCGACTGGGTGCGGGAGTGCGGGCGGGTGGCTCGCCGGAGCACACCCACGGCGAGTCACCGTGGTTGACCGAGACGATGGGGGGGAGCGAACGGGGCACTGGCGCAGTCGCGGCGCGGAGGCCGCGGCCGTGAGCGCGTGCGTATGGGCGGCAGCAGCGAGGCAGTGGTCATCGGGACGACACGGGGCCTCGGCGCGGATGGCGGGCACGGTCGGATCCGGCGACGGGAGCAGAGGGGGAGCGAACGGGGGGGGGCGGCGCGGCGAGTGGCCATGAGTGTGGCGGACGCGGCGGCCGTGGGTGGTCGCGGTCGGGGCCGGGACGGAGCTAGTCGCGCGCCGGGGAGGAGGAGGAGAGGTGCTCACGGGGAGGGGCGCGTAGGGTCTAGGCAGTGGGGGCTGAGGAAGAGGACGGTGAGGTGGCCTCCGGCGACGGCGATGCGGTCCGGCGAGGGCGCAGTGCGGTGGCGACGGAATCGGCGGCGGCGGCGACGGATAGGGGCTTTCCGGATCCAGATCCAGCCGAGGGAAGGGGAGGAGGCCGGGAGGCGTTGCGCCGGCGAGGTGGCGGTTCGGTGAGGGCGCCGAGCGGGCGGTGGCATGGCGGCAGCAAAGCGGGTCGAGCCCCAAGCCCGATCCGATTTGGATCGGGAAGGAGAGGAGAGGCGTGAGAGAGCGGGGGGGCGAGTGGGGCGCGTGGGGAACCGGCTAGGGTTTCGGGGGGTAATGGGGAGTGAAGGCGGCCGGTTGGGCCGGCAAGGCTGGTGGGCCGAAGCCCAGTGGGGGGTTCTTTGTTTTAGTTTAGTTACAGTTTTCTATTTTCGTATTTTCTTTTATTTATTTATTCTCTTGTTTCTGTTTTCTTTTACTTATGTAATATTTTATAGTTTTACAAAAAGTGAAACCCACACCTAAAATAGAGTTACAATTATAACTACTACCACAAAAGGTCTTAACCCTGAACAAAATAGTATAGTATTTTATAAAATCCAAAATGCATTTATTTAATTGTTTTACCCACTACTTTAATTACTTAAGTGCATTTAAACCTTTTATAAAAATGTGGTCTCTCCACCATAATTACCTATGCAATATTTGACACAACCCAAACAATTTAGTTTTAATATTTCAAAACTTTTGTTGTTTGCCTTTATTTTAAATTTTAATTTGACGCTGTTTGAACTAACGGACGTCAGCATCGGTAATCGGGATGACGTGGCTTGATTAGCGTGGGATTATTTTAGCAAGATTATCCGGGCGTCACAAGCAATCCTGAGATACAAAGTTTACATAGAGCTATTTAAAAGTGTTTATCCTGTATGTGACTTGATTGGCTACCCAAGACCGGGAAGAACAGAGAAATGATTTCTTAGGAGATACAAATTTCAATTGGGAATATGACTTCCAAGTGAACAATACCTGAATTGGCAGCTGGTCATTTTTGAGATGTTGGCCATCCCGAGTCCGATAGCATTTGGGAACTCTACATACAGTGTTGATTCAAAAGTCAATATAAGCAAATGACATGTGCATGTTCATTTTAATTTCTAGTGATTAACTAATAAAATTCTACCTGACTTGGTTGAGTGCTAGTTGGTGGCTGATGATTATGAGATGTTGGCCATCCGGAGTTCGATGACACCACAGAACTCTACATGTAGTGTTAATCAAAAAGTAAATGACCCGTGCATGCTCGTCTTAATATTGACAATTAACTAAATAAACATACCTGACTCAGTTGAATGCTATGATAGAAATATGGTTGTTGTGGTCGCAAGCCAAGTAACTGTTGAAAACAAGTAGTGCTTGCCGGCGATAGCGGAGGCATGCCATGCTGTAATACTTGCAAATTATAGTTTTCAGGTCGTGGTACCGATGTCATAGTACCCGGCAGTACATGCAAATTATAATTATATGCATGTGGTAATGGGGAGACAGCTTGTGGTGCCGAAGGCATAGCGGGCGGCAATACTTGCAGATTGCAATTCGCAACATTTGGTAGTGGAGGCATAGCATGCTGCAATCTTATATCTTATATCTTATATCTTATATCATATATTTACTAATTGAAAGCACCATACGAGCCTTCACATTAATCCACATCATTAAGAAAATATTAACCGCTGATCTACGTAACTAATCTATCTTGACCGCACGATGTACGTTACTTTTGTGATGAAAAACAGGGACAATACACGTAATGAAATCTGGCCCAATCAACACGTATTGCTCTCCCAACTCAAAAAAACTTGGATGGAGTTCTATATTTTATTTATCCAAAATCATCCGTCCAATCTCTTAAATAATTATGTACAGCCATTGGATCAAGTATTTCCTGAAGTCCTCACCTTTTGTCCCACCTGAACGCCTCTTCTATCTCTATAACAGAATCATCTATACACATGTTAAAAATAGGTTCACATATTCGTTACGATTTCTAAAAAAGATCGCTAGAAAAAATCAAGGCACTCTTTCCTCCACGATCCTGCCCAACAGACGCATCATCGTTAGATGCTCTCCTCTAATTCCTCCTTGCCGGTCGGGCATGCATAGCAGCGATGAGTTCCAATCAGCCCCAATTGATTTTGTAATGCCAACACGGGGATGAGAGTCGCTCATACCTCGAGGGGCCAAGGCAAGGGTCGCATGTCTCCCGGTGGCCCAAATTCACACCGTCATGTGCACCAACAGCCTGCAACCATTGGCTGTAATATCTTTTGTGCAGCTTCTGCTATGCTCCGTGACGAATCTCACGTATATCAGGTACGTTCCCACTCCCCAGAAGCACGCTCTACAATTTTCCTACTAACGCTGCCACATCTTCGTCTCCAAATTGCTAATCTATGCCCTATTCTGTCTCACTGACCAGACCACAATATATTTGCACGTGCATCTGTTAATACCAAATAACACATCCATCAACATCTCTCCTTGGGCGTGATTGAGCATGAAGTGGCTGGATTTTTGTTTTTCTAACTGACTATAATTGGATGATTTCATCAATGGTGATTCAGATTTGATTATTACTTTTCTAATACATTATCAAATTTTTAATGGCTATCTGTGTGGCGTGATTAATCGTGCGATTGGATCTTCTTCGTATCCCCACGTTTGGTGATGACTATATTCTGCTGTACAGGTATGATAGCGACCACCACATATCAATTCTTCTCTCACATGTTTGATCCTACTAATTCAGACAATTCACTTATGTGGTAACTAACTACTACAATACTTTTGCCACCATGAGTGTATGCTCATGTTCGGACCTAATCTTGAAGTTTACACACCTAGATGAAGAGAAGCTATATGATCATTGGTGAGACACCCAACAGACCCCTAGGATGTTTGACACTGCAGTACAAAAAGTAAATGTAAGTGATTATAAGTGATGTTCAGGAGACCAAAGCAACACCACTGATTAGATAATCACAATAGCACAACCTCCATATTAATCCAAGAGTTTACAGATCCATCCAATTGGATAGATATATAATTTATATTGAGTCATATGATGAATAACCCTATGAATCCCGTATAATTTGCCATACCACTTCCTTTGCTACCCAAAAAATAGACATCCCCAATTGTGTCGAATCCTACATGTGCGTCCACACGTTGTACATGAATCGTCCATGGGGCAGAGCAATAGTTCACCCACTAGATTGGTTTGGAGCCTGAATTGTAATTAAGCAAAAATCTGCTATTTCTGAGGCTTCATATGGAAAAGCTTAGTTTCACTTTTCTTTATTTCGCAGCACAGAGGATGAGGTCATGGATGATGTACTGGTGGATAATACCTGATGTGGTTAATTAATTCAAAACATGGGTTCTAGATTTTTTTAACATGAAATTGTCATGATTTGTGCTATCTCTTCCGTTAGGGTGGATTGGGAATATAACTAACTGACTTTTTCATAAATAAACTGACTAGCATAACTACTTTCAGTTTAGTTATTTATCACTTCAATTTATACTTGACACATCCATGGTTTATCATGGTAGTTTCTTTGAAGTTTGTGGATTGGAGGCAAACATGATAAATTTCATGAGAACTTAAGCATGGACTACACCTACACTGGAGCACATGGTTTCATTCTGCATAGGTAGTAAACAGTGCTCAAGGTTGAGCTAACCGTGTGCTATTTTATAGCACCCTCTTAAGATAATAGATGTCGTGCTTTTCACCATTTCATTACAATTTGTACTGCAGTGTCAATTCCAATGTGAGAAAACCCTATTACTTACTGAACATCTCATTAGCAAATTATGTGGTACGTGAGACATGTAGAAACTAATATCTTGGAAGTATAAGGATTTATATGCATGATTGGAATATTTAGAAGGTTAAAAACAATGCTACAATAAAAAAATGCACATAAATATTTGGGTTAAATGAATAATCACTTCGATTTTTTACTGGAGAGTGCATAGGTTAGGCGACACGCTGTTCATTACTCGGTATAACTCTACAACTCCATGATATTTTTATTTATTTATCCACCAGATAGTTATGAAACTATATTCATAAAATTAGGTTTATCTTGAAAAAACAATTCTATAATTATATGTTACCTACAAAGGGAACACGAAGAAGCGCATTGTCTGGAACTTGATTTTTAGTTCTCATTTTTTGGTATTCGAATAAAGCTATCGTTTACATCCAAAAGACCTAGGTACACAAAGTTATCTCCTGATTGATTGCTACTACTACAAACCAAATTCTTTTCCTCAAATCTCTAAATTAGTTATCTATTTATGTTTGTCCTGTAGTACTTCAGTCATTAATGGATTTACCAAGTCGTAGTTGCAATCTGTCTCTTGATTATTGTGAGCCCAATAACATGGTGTGGACATGCAACACTGCCGTTCCTGCAGCCATTACTTTGGCAGATAAAGATCGATGTCAAATTCTATCAGTTGGGCACATGATATATAGGTTGAGACACACTCATATAACTGCATGGATTCTGAGATAGCAGTTCAAATCTGCTGTCAGTTCCTTTATTTTATTTTATTGTGTGTGAAAATCTGCTGTCGTTTCCTTTAGACTTACCAGTCGGCCAGGAGGAATGCTTACAAATTACCAATCTACTAGGAATCATGTTTAAAACTTCAATGAATATATTATGCTCATTATGGTACATACATGATACATGAAGAATTATTTTTAAAATTTGAGACTGAATTATGAATACACACACAGGAATCCAAAATGACGGTGTTGCTACGCTGTAGGGTTAGAGGCTACATGGCTCCTCGGAAGTGCAATGAATTAGTCACCATTCATATCATTGTTAGAAGTGGGAATCATGTTCCTGTTGCATTCTTAAGTTTCTACTGCACAACTGAAGTAATTTGGAATTTTGATAGTGGCCGTGGTACTTCTAAATTGAATTTAGTAAAAACACGGTTGGAATTGCAATAGTCCAATAATGGCAACTACAAAACTATAGGCTTTGTCTCTCAAGATAGTTTATTTGAAATGTTAGTGGGTTTTAGTAGTTACTAAAAATGCACCACAACAAAGTCATGTGTACTTTCGGTACAGAAATATATTATTTCCTTTTTCTATCTATATGTCATGTGATAACTCTAGCCCGTGCGCTTGCACGGGTTGATGACTAGTACTTGCAAATTTTAATTAGCGGCATTTGGTAGTGGAGGCATAGCATGCTGCAATACTTGCAAATTATAGTTCTCATTTGATATGCTGAAGCTAGGATTTGGTCCAGATGATGCAGAAGCACAATCACCACTCTTATTCTTGCATGTTGTTCCTTGACCTATTTGCAAAACAATTTGTCAGATCTATTTCAATAACATGACCAGATATTTATTTAGGTATTTCTTGTGGAATACCATACCTTTCTTATTACGTTTATTCTTATTGTTCAGCTTCGGTCCAGATTTAATCCTCTTGTTGCTATTTCCTTGTTCTTTTCTCTTTATTCCCTCTACTGTGACTACATTCTCAAGGTTGCATTCAACTGGTTGCTTCTCTATGACTACATTCTCAATGTTGCATTCAACTGGTTGCTTCTCTGCTTGTCCATCTTTTCAAGATATACTCCTGTGCCAACTCCTTTATGTTCTTGTGGTCCAACACCTTCAATGCATGACGACACAATACCCCAACAAATTCAAACTTTTTGCATGAGCATGAAACTTTTGATCCATCGGGATCAAATTTCACAGTATGACTATTTTGGCTAGCTGGATGGGTATGGTAGAACCAGGGGTCCTACCGGACCTGCGCCGGAGGTTGTAGGGGAAGGATGGAGCGGGGCGCGGCGATGAGCGGGAGCGCCGGCGGCTGGGTGCCGTCGCGTCGGAGGGAGATGGCGGCGGCGGCTAGGGTTGGAGGCGGCTAGGGCTCCGGCTCCTCTGGGAGCCGGGCAACAGGAATAATAATATTTTTATTGCTTGATCTCAAAAGTGTTTTACATCTAGTATTTATAACTTAATACGAATAGCCTAAGATAACTTGTGGGCCAAGCCCCCTAACTACTGCCCGGTGGGCCTCCGCCGGTTATAAGCTAAACCGGTCATAACATCTCTCCCCTCCTGCGCAAACAGCTCGTCCTTGAGCTGAAACTCTAGATAGTGTTGACGGAACTCCTCGCGCTGCTCCCAAGTGGCATCCTCTGCCGGAAGTCCAGCCCACTGAATCAGTACGTACCACACGCCTCGACGTAGCTGGGCCTGCAAGACCTTCTCTGGTCCAGGAAGAAGACGCCCGTCGGCAGTCGAGGAAAGTGCGGGAGGGCCCGCGGGTGGCTCTCCACGAAAGGGCTTGAGGAGCCCCACATGGAAGACGTCGTGGATGCGAGTGCCCGCCGGAAGCTGAAGGCGGTAAGCCACCTTCCCAATGCGCTCGAGGACAGCAAAGGGCCCGGCATAGCGAGGACCCAGCTTCTTCTTCGCGCGGGGGTCTAGTGACTGCGTAGAGCGGTGAAGAAGACGCAACCACACCCAATTTCCCACCGCGAACTCCGCCTCACGATGATGATCGTCGTAGTAGTGTTTCGCCAACTGCTGGACTTGAAGTAGGCGTTGTCGGACCTCCGTGAGCATTTCATCGCGGCTGCGCAGAAGGTCCCTGGCCGCCTCGATCCGAGCTGTGGACGAACCAACCGGAAGAATCAGCGGAGGCGGGCGGCCATAGACCACCTCAAAAGGCGTGGCATGGAGGGCGGAGTGATTGGAGGTGTTGTAGCAGTACTCCGACCACGAGAGCCAGTCCACCCATGCACGAGGACGATCATCTGTGACACAACGCAAATACATGGCAATCACCTTGTTGACGACCTCGGACTGGCCATCTGTCTGAGGGTGGAAGGCCGTGCTCAGGCGGAGCTGCACACCCGCCATCCAGAAGAGGTCGCGCCACACATGCCCCGTAAACACGGGTCCCGATCACTGACGATCGAAGTGGGAAACCCGTGGAGGCGGACGATCCCGTCGAAGAAGGCCCGGGCCACGGACACCGCTGTATAAGGGTGACCGAGCGAGATGAAGTGAGCATACTTGGAGAAGCGGTCGACCACCGTGAGAATGACTTATTTGCCGCCCACCTTAGGGAGGCCCTCGATGAAGTCCATGGAGATATCCGCCCAGACCTGAGATGACACCTCCAAGGGCTGGAGCAGACCAGCCGGCCGTAGCGTCTCCGTCTTGTTGCGCTGGCACGTCACACAAGACCGAACCCAGTTACGGACAAGGGCCCGATCACTAGGGATGTAGAAGTCGGCGCGGAGACAATGGGGAGTTTACTGCACACCCTCATGGCCCGCCGAGTGGGCCAGCAGCAGCACCTGGTGACGGAGATCGTCATGCACCGGCACAAAGACCCGTTGCCTGTGGAGGAGCAGGCCGTCGGTGAAGCGCCAGGGCTCCTCCAAGTCGCCCGCAGCCAGCTGCTGCTGAAGGAGAAGGGCGTCGGCTGCGGTCGCTGTCGCCCGGCGAATGTCGGTGAAGAGGCCGAAGGTCGGTCCGGAGCGGATGCATAGCACCGCCCCCTCAGCGGCAGCGACATGGGCGTCGTGGTCGGCGTCGCGGCGAGACAAGGCGTTGGCCACGGTGTGAAGACGACCGGGGCCATACTCGACGGAGAAGTCGAAGCCGAAGGGCTTGCTGATCCACTGGTGCTGCGGCACGGTCGATAGCCTCTGGTCCAGCAAGAACTTGAGGCTGTAGTGGTCCGTGCGAATCTGGAAATACCGACCCCAAAGATAGGGCCTCCACTGGCGCACCGCCTGCACCAATCCAATGAGCTCGCGCTCATACGTGCTACGTCTTGATCTTGTGCTGGTTTTCTTGAAGTGGAAAGGGTGATGCATCAAAGTAGCGTAAGTATTTCCCTCAGTTTCTGAAAACCAAGGTATCAATCTAGTAGGAGGCTCCTCAAAAGTGCCACGCACCTACACAAACAAACAAGAACCTCGCAACCAACGCAATAAAGGGGTTGTCAATCCCTTCACGGCCACTTGCGAAAGTGAGATGTGAATGAGATAATATGATAAGATACATATTTTTGGTATTTTTATGATATAGATTGGAAAGTAAAAGATGCAAATAAAAGTAGATGGAAAACTTATATGATAAAATATAGACCCGGGGGCCATAGGTTTCACTAGTGGCTTCTCTCAAGATAGCATAACTATTACGGTGGGTGAACAAATTATTGTTGAGCAATTGATATAAAAGCGCGTTGTTATGAGATTATCTAGGCATGATCATGTATATAGGCATCATGTCCGTGACAAGTAGACCGACTCCTGCCTGCATCTACTACTATTACTCCACACATCGACCAACTCCTGCCTGCATCTAGAGTATTAAGTTCATGGAGAACAGAGTAACTCATTAAGAAAGATGGCATGATGTAGAGGGATAAACTTATGCAATATGATATAAACCCCATTTTTTATCCTCGATGGCACCAATACAATACGTGCCTTGCTGCCCCTGCTGTCACTGGCAAAGGACACCGCAAGATTGAACCTAAAGCTAAGCACTTCTCCCATTGCAAGAAAGATCAATCTAGTAGGCCAAATCAAACTGATAATACGAAGAGACTTGCAAAGATAACTTAATCACGCATAAAAGAATTCAGAGGAGATTCAAATATTTCTCATAGATAAACTTGATCATAAGCCCACAGTTCATCGGATCTCGACAAACACACCACAAAAAGAGTTACATCGAATAGATCTCAAAGAAGATCGAGGAGAACTTTGTGTCGAGATTCAAATAGAGAGAAGAAGCCATCTAGCTAATAACTATGGACCCGAAAGTCTGTGGAAAACTACTCACAACTCATCGGAGAGGCCTTGGAGATGATGTAGAGGCCCTCCGTGGTCGATTCCCCCTCCGGCGGAGCGCCGGTGAAGGCTCCAAGATGGGATCTCGCGGATACAGAAGGTTGCGGCGGTGGAATTAGGTTTTCGTGGTTGCTTCTGATGCTTTCAGGGTACGGGTGTATATATAGGAGGAAGAAGTAAGCCGGTGGATGCTCGAGGGGCCCACGAGGGTGGGGGGTGCGCCCACCCCCAGGGGGCACGCCGGGCACCCTCGTGGCCGCCTCGTTTGTTACTTGACGTCCACTCCAAGTCTCCAGGTTTGCATTTGTTCCAAAAAATTGCTCTCAAAGGTTTCATCCCGTTTGGACTCCGTTTGATATTCCTTTTCTTCGAAATACTGAAATAGGCAAAAAAAACAGCAAGTCGGGCTGAGCCTCCAGTTAGTAGGTTAGTCCCAAAATGATACAAAAGTGTAAAGTAAAGCCCATAAACATCCAAAACGGGTAATATAATAGCATGGAACAATCAAAAAATATAGATACGTTGGAGACGTATATCAAGCATCCCCAAGCTTAATTCCTGCTCGTCCTCGAGTAGGTAAATGATAAAAACATAATTTTTGATGTGGAATGCTACCTAGCATAGTTCTCAATGTAATTTTCTTTATTGTGGCATGAATGTTCAGATCCAAATGATTCAAAATAAAAGTTCATATTGACATAAGAAATAGTAATACTTCAAGCATACTAACAAAGCAATCATGTCTTCTCAAAATAACATGGCTAAAGAAAGTTATCCCTACAAAATCATATAGTCTGGCTATGATCTATCTTCATCACACAAAGTATTTAATCATGCACAACCCCGATGACAAGCCAAGCAATTGTTTCATACTTTAGTAATCTCAAAAAATTTCAACTTTCACGCAATACATGAGCGTGAGCCATGGACATAGCACTATATGTGGAATAGAATGGTGGTTGTGGAGAAGACAAAAAAGGAGGAAGATAGTCTCACATCAACTAGGCGTATTAACGGGCTATGGAGATGCCCATTAATAGATATCAATGTGAGTGAGTAGGGATTGCCATGCAACCGATGCACTAGAGCTATAAATGTGTGAAAGCTCAACAAAAGGAACTAAGTGGGTGTGCATCCAACTTGCTTGCTCACGAAGACCTAGGGCGTTTTGAGGAAGCCCATCATTAGAATATACAAGCCAAGTTCTATAATGAAAAATTCGCACTAGTATATGAAAGTGACAACATAGGAGACTCTCTATCATGAAGATCATGGTGCTACTTTGAAGCACAAGTGTGGTAAAATGATAGTAGCATTGTCCCTTCTCTCTTTTTCTCTCGTTTTTTATTTAGACTTTCTCCCTTTTTTATTTGGCCTTTCTCTTTTTTTATAAAGTTGAAGTCTCATCCCGACTTGTGGGCGAATCATAGTCTCCATCATCCTTTCCTCTCTTGGGACAATGCTCTAATAATGAAGATCATCACACTTTTATTTACTTACAACTCAAGATTACAACTCGATACTTAGAACAAGATATGACTCTATATGAATGCCTCCGGCGGTGTACCGGGATATGCAATGAATCAAGAGTGACATGTATGAAAGAATTATGAAGGTGGCTTTGCCACAGATACGATGTCAACTTCATGATCATGCAAGAGCAATATGACAATGATGATGTATGTCATAATAAACAGAACGGTAGAAAGTTGCATGGCAATATATCTCGGAATGGCTATGGAAATGCCATAATAGGTAGGTATGGTGGCTGTTTTGAGGAAGTTATATGGTGGGTGTATGGTACCAGCGAGAGTTGCGCGGCACAAGAGAGGCTAGCAATGGTGGAAGGGTGAGAGTGCGTATAATCCATGGACTCAACATTAGTCATAAAGAACTCATATACTTATTGCAAAAATCTACAAGCCATTGAAAACAAAGTACTACGTGCATGCTCCTAGGGGGATAGATTGGTAGGAAAAGACCATCGCTCGTCCCTGACCGCCACTCATAAGGAAGACAATCAATAAATAAAATTATGCTCCAACTTCATCACAAAGCGGTTCACCATACTTGCATGCTACGGGAATCACAAACTTCAACACAAGTATTCTTTAAATTCACAATTACCCAACTAGCATGACTCTAATATCACTATCCTCATATCTCAAAATAATTATCAAGCATCAAATTGATCATAGCATCCAATTCATTCCTATGATAGTTTTTATTATACCCAACTTGGATGCCCATCATTCTAGGACCAATTTTATAACCATAGAAAATACCATGCTGTTCTAAAAGACTCTCAAAATAATATAAGTGAAGCATGAGAGATCAACAATTTATTCAAAATTAAGCCACCGATGTGCTCTAAAAGATATAAGCGAAGCACTAGAGCAAAAAAATTATCTAGCTCAAAAGATATAAGTGAAGCACATAGAGTATTCTAATAAATTCTAAATCATATGGGTTTCTCCCAAAAGGTGTGTACAGCAAGGATGACTGTGGTAATTTAAAAATCAAAGACTAATATTATACATGACGCTCCAAGCAAAACACATATCATGTGGCGAATAAAAATATAGCTCAAAGTAAAGTTACCGATAGACGAAGACGAAAGAGGGGATGCCTTCCGGGGCATCCCCAAGCTTAGGCTTTTGGTTATCCCTGAATATCTTGGGGTGCCATGGGCATCCCCAAGCTTAGGCTCTTGCCACTCCTTACTTCATAGTCCATCAAATCTTTACCCAAAACTTGAAAACTTCACAACACAAAACTCAACAGGAAATCTGATAAGCTCCGTTAGTGCAAGAAAGAAAAACCACCACATAAGGTACTGTAATGAACTCATTCTTTATTTATAATGGTGTTAAACCTAGTGTATTCCAAATTTTCTATGGTTCATACCCACCGATACTAGCGATAGATGCATCAAAATAAGCAAACAACACACGGAAAACAGAGTCTGTCAAAAACAGAATAGTCTGTAGCAATCCGTAACTCTCGAATACTTATGGAACTCTAAAACTCCTACCAAAATAGGAAGTCCTGGGAAATTTGTCTATTGATCTACGGCAAAAATAATCAGCGCAAAAGCACGTTTCTGTGAAGTACTAAAATTATTTTCGTGCCCGCAAAGTTTCTGTTTTTCAGCAGAATCAAATTAACTATCGCCGTAGGTTATCCTATAGGTTCTACTTGGCACAAACACTAATTAAAACATGAAAACACATCTAAACAGAAGCTAGATGAAATATTTATTACTAAACAGAAGCAAAAAGCAAGAAACTAAAATAAAATTGGGTTGCCTCCCAACTAGCGCTATCGCTTAACGCCCCTAGCTAGGCATAAAAGCGAGGATAGATCTAAGTAGTGCCGTCTTTAGTATTCAATTCTTCAATAGAGCACTTATAATCCTTAGGAGTTTCTTTCTTTTTAGCAATGATTACAATCCTCGGCAAGAAATTAATAAGTTCGTTTGTAGCAAAAGGTTCCTTAATGATAGCGAGAAAATTGGGATGAACACTTATTTATTTGAGATCGGCACTTTCCTTACTAGACGATTCACCCTTATTTTTAGGAACATACATCACTTTGGCAATTTTGGTAGGAGGAGTTGAGTTATGTTTCACAGATGAAAAGGCAGACCCTAAGTTGGTGATAATGTCCTCCAGTTTACCAATTCTTGTAGAATCTAGACCTATTATTTCATTAACTATAGGTTCTTTTTCTTTAAAAAATTTCAAAGTAACTCCAACCCTAGATCCATATTGGGTAATTTGGTTGTGGATCTTTTTATCCAAATTTTCAATTAACTCAACAGTGGCAACTTTATTTTTAATAATTTTGACTCTTTGCATCACATGTTCCAAGGTTAAAACAGTTCCATTAACCAAAAGAGGGGGTGGTCCAAACAAATCTAACATAGCATTATAAGCATCAAAAGTATGGCTACCCAAGAAATTCCCTCCGGTAATGGTATCAAGGATATATCTATTCCATGGAGTAATGACTACATAAAAATTGCGAAGAAGAACGGAAGTAGATTGCTTCCTAGTAGATCTATTTTGAGCATTGCAAATTCTATGCCAAGCATCTTTTAGATTTTCTCCCTCCCTTTGTTTAAAAGTGAGAGCTTCATGATCGGGAGTATTAACAATAATAGGAGGACTAGCCATAACGATGAAAATAAAAACTAACACACGAGCAAACAAAAGGCAAGCGAAAGAGAGAAGAGATTGGGAAAGAGAGGGCGAATAAAACGGCAAGGGTGAAGTGGGGGAGAGGAAAACGAGAGGCAAATGGCACATAATGTATTGCGAGGGAGATGAGTTTGTGATGGGTACTTGGTATGTCTTGACTTGAGCGAAGACCTACTACCCGGCAATGGCGCCAGAAATCATTCATGCTACGTCTTGAGCTTGCGTTGGTTTTCCTTGAAGAGGAAAGGGTGATGCAGCAAAGTAGCGTAAGTATTTCCCTCAGTTTTTGAGAACCAAGGTTTCAATCCAGTAGGAGGCTCCTCAAAAGTCCCACGCACCTACACAAACAAAGAAGAACCTCGCAACCAACGCAATAAAGGGTTTGTCAATCCCTTCACGGCCACTTGCGAAAGTGAGATTTGATAGAGATAATATGATAAGATCAATATTTTTGGTATTTTTATGATATAGATTGGAAAGTAAAAGATGCAAATAAAAGTAGATGGAAAACTTATATGATAAGAGATAGACCCAGGGGCAATAGGTTTCACTAGTGGCTTCTCTCAAGATAGCACAAGTATTACAATGGGTGAACAAATTACTGTCGAGCAATTGATAGAAAAGCGCATATTTATGAGATTATCTAGGGATGATCATGTATATAGGCATCACGTCCGTGACAAGTAGACCGACTCCTACCTGCATCTACTACTATTACTCCACACATCGACCGACTCCTGCCTGCATCTAGAGTATTAAGTTCATGAAGAACAGGGTAACACATTAAGAAAGATGACATGATGTAGAGGGATAAACTCATGCAATATGATATAAACCCCATCTTTTTATCCTCAATGGCACCAACACAATACGTGCCTTGCTGCCCCTGCTGTCACTGGGAAAGGACACCGCAAGATTGAACCCAAAGCTAAGCACTTCTCCCATTGCAAGAAAGATCAATCTAGTAGGCCAAACCAAACTGATAATTCGAAGAGACTTGATTAATCACACATAAAAGAATTCAGAGGCGATTCAAATATTTCTCATAGATAAACTTGATCATAAACCCACAATTCATCGGATCTCGACAAACACACCGCAAAAAGAGTTACATCGAATAGATCTCCAAGAAGATCGAGGAGAACTTTGTATTGAGATTCAAATAGAGAGAAGAAGCCATCTAGCCAATAACTATGGACCCAAAGGTCTGTGGTAAACTACTCAAAACTCATCGGAGAGGCCTTGGAGATTATTTAGAGGCCCTCCATGGTCGATTCCCCCTCCGGTGGAGTGCCGGCGAAGGCTCCAAGATGGGATCTCGCGGATACAGAAGGTTGCGGCGGTGAAATTAGGTTTTCGTGGTCGCTTCTGATGGTTTCAGGGTACGGGTGTATATATAGGAGGAAGAAGTAGGTCGGTGGACGCTTGAGGGGCCCACGAGGGTGGGGGGCGCGCCGGGCACCCTCGTGGCCGCCTCGTTTGTTGCTTGACGTCCACTCCAAGTCTCCAAGTTTGCATTTGTTCCAAAAAGATCGCTCCCTAAGGTTTCATCCCGTTTGGACTCCGTTTGATATTCCTTTTCTTCAAAACACTGAAATAGGCAAAAAAAAACAGCAATTCGGGCTGGGCATCCGGTTAGTAGGTTAGTCCCAAAAATAATATAAAAGTGTAAAGTAAAGCCCATAAATATCTAAAACGGGTAATATAATAGCATGGAACAAACAAAATTATAGATACGTTTGACACGTATCAATACGCCACAAGCTTAAGATGGCGCGGAGCAAAAGGCTGGCTGGAGAAAGCGAGAGGGCCTTCACCCTGATGAAGCACGGCGCCGAACCCCGCGCCGGAGGCGTCACAGTCCACCACGAACGGGCGGTCAAAATCTGGCATCTGAAGAACCGGCCCCGTCGTGAGGGCCCCCTTGAGGTCCTCGAATGCCGTCGTCGCCTCGTTGTCCCAGGCGAAAGCGTCATGGCACAGCAAACGTGTGAGGGGCGACGCGATGAGGCCGAACTCCCGGATAAACTTCCGGTAGTAGCCCGCAAGGCCCAGAAAACCGCGAAGAGCCCACGGCGACTGCGGCGTCGGCCCGGCGGCAACGGCCGCCACCTTGTCGACATCCATGGCAACCCTGTCGACCGAGATGACGTGGCCGAGGTAGGCAACTGACGGCGTCCGAACGAGCACTTCGAGCGCTTAAGATGAAGATGGTGCGCCCGAAGCTCGTTGAAGACGATGGCGACGTGTTGAAGGTGCTCAGCCCAAGATGCGTTGTAGATAAGAATGTCATCAAAGAAAACGAGCACAAATCGACATAGATAGGGCCGGAGGACGTAGTTCATCAGAGCCTGAAAGGTCATCGGGGCATTGGAGAGGCCGAAGGGAATCACCAAGAACTCGAAGTGGCCGTGGTTCGTCTGAAATGCCATCTTGGCGATGTCGTCCGGGTGCATGCGCACCTGGTGGTACCTTGACCGGAGATCGAGCTTCGTGAAGAAACGCACCCCATGTAGCTCGTCCAAGAGCTTATCAACCACCGGAATCGGAAACTTGTCCTTAAGTGTGAGAGCATTAAGGGCGCGGTAGTCGATGTAGAAGCGCCATGTGTCGTCCGACTTGCGGACGAGGAGGATCGGCGCGGTGAACGGTGAGATGGAGATCCGGATGATGCCCGCAGCGAGCATCAGTGCGCACTGCCGCTCCAACTCGTCCTTCTGCAGCTGCGGGTAGCGGTAGGGACGAACAGCCACCGGTGTCGAGCCCGGGAGAAGGTGAATATGGTGATCGTATGCCCGGGCTGGTGGAAGGCCATGCGGCTTGGTGAAGAGGTCGTCGTGCTGCTGCAGAAGGTGATCCAAGAGTGGATGCTTGGCCTCAAAGGTAGCTGCGGCCAACTGGAGCTGCGGCGCCACCTGGGGGGCCCCAACGCCGTTCCACCGGATGCAGCGGCCCAGCCGCCAGAATGTCATCGTCAGAGCGTCGAAGTCCCAAAGGATGGGACCGAGGGTCCACAGAAAGTCGACGCCAAGGATGAAGTCGAAACAGCCCAAGTCAATGCTCGCACATGTGATGGAGAAGTGTTCGTCGCCGATGGTGATGGGCACGTTCCGTGCGAGCCCATGTCACCGGAGACGATCGCCGTTGGCCACCGTGACCCGAAGCTGCTCCCCGCCCGTCGTGTGAAGTGCTAAATGACGCATGGTCGCCTCGGGCAGGAAGTTATGGGTGGAGCCTGTATCCACCAAGGCCACCAAGCGCTCGCCGTGGATCATCACCGGCAAAAGCATGGTCCGCTCATCGCGGATGCCAGCGAGCGCATGGAGAGAGACCACGAGTGCCGTCGCCGGGACGGCGGCGGATGTAGGCCTCCGCAACCGCTGGGGGAGGCAGTGCTTCTGCCCCGTAGGTCAGGGTGTCCTCCTCGATGTAGTCGGCCGTCTCCAAGTAGAAGAGGCGAGGGCAGACATGGCTCGGCGTAGTTAAAGCAGAGGCCCTGGCGCCGTCGCTCCATCTGCTCCGTCGGAGAGAGCCGGCGGAAGGGCCGCGTCACGGCCGGGGTGGTAGTCGTCGGAGTGGCCGGAGGTGGCCGGCCTGGCGCCGGGGCTTGCCGGGTGGCTTGTCGACCTCCTCGAACCGGGGCTGCCTGCTGCATAGCTTGGGTGTGACACACGAAGGCGCGGGCGTAGTACATGGCCGTCTGGATATCCTGAGGTCTGCGAAGCTCCACGTCCACACGGATGTGATCCAGAAGGCCACCCATGAAGAGGTGGGCCCGCTGCTACACCGTCACGCCTGAAGCATGGCATGCAAGGGTCTGGAAGCGGTCGGCGAAGTCCTGCACCGTGGAGGTGAAGGGAAGGCGACCGAGCTCCACCAAGCGGCTCTTGCGAACCGGAGGCCCAAAGCGAAGGAGGCAGAGCTCGCGGAAGCGCTCCCAAGGGGCATGCCGCCCTTGTCCTGCTCGAGGGCGTAATACCATGTCTGTGCCGCGCCGCGGAGGTGGCATGAGGCGAGCCAGGTACGCTCAGATGTGAGGGTTCGCTGCCCGCGAAAGAACTGGTCGCACTGGTTGAGCCAGTTGAGGGGGGTCCTCCGTGCCATCATAGGTGGCGAAGTCGATTTTGACGAATCGCGACGGTGTCCGTGTCGGAGCGCCATGCCGAGCTGGCTCGGAGGAGCGGAGCAGGGCGGCAGGTGGTGCCTGGTCGGGGTACTCCGGGTAGCGACCTGTGGAGCCGGATGGCCCGCCAAACTGCGGGAACAGGGTCGGCTGATCGGATGTAGCGGTGTAGACCGGTGGTGGTGAAGATCCATCCGCCCACGCTGGTATTGGGACGGAGAGGGTGGGAACCGGACCTGGTTGATGGGCAGGCCGACCGGCGAAGGCGCCCCCGAGCTGGGCAGGGGTGGCGTGGTAGGCTGCATCGGCGGCGGTGGGGGCGCGACAAGTGCTGTTGTTGTCATGGTTGGCCACGGCGGCCAGAGAGGGCCCACAGCCGGTTGGGGAGGAGGCAGCAGCGGCGATGGCGGCCCGCTGCGGTGGCCCGCCTAAAGCTACAGCAGCGGAAAACCGCTGCCCACGGCGGCGCCCTGGGATGGCCAGGGCAGCGCGGGGTGGCTGTAGGCGGCGATCGGCACAGCCGACGGTGGAACGTAGGGCCCTGCCATGTGCAGCTGGAGGCCCTGGACTGCCGTCAGAAGATGCTGCAGCGCGGTGGTCATCTGCTCCGGCGTGAAGACGACGGTCAGCGGTGGTGCGGGGGAGACGGGAGTCGGCGGTGTTGGGGCCGGCGGTATTGGGGTCGGCGGCGTTGTGGCCCCCGCTGTGGCGCTCGGCCCCGGCAGCGTCGGAGCTCCGTTGGTGGTTATCGGGGGGGGCGGACAGCGAGGCGGTGGTGCCGGAGGGCAGCGGCGGCGTTGGTGATGGAGAAGACATGGTCGAACCCAAGTCTCTGGATACCAAATTGGTAGAACCAGGGTCCTACTGGACCTGCTCCGGAGGTTGTAGGGAAGGATGGAGCGGGGCGCGGTGATGAGCGGGCGCGCCGGCGGCTGGGCGCCATCGCGTTGGAGGGAGATGGCAGCGGTGGCTAGTGTTTCGGCTCCTCTGGGAGCCGGGCAACAGGAATAATAATATTCTTATTGCTTGATCTCAAAAGTGTTTTACATCTAGTATTTATAACTTAATACGAATAGCCTAAGATAACTTGTGGGCCAAGCCCCCTAACTACTCCCCGGCGGGCCTCCTCCAGTTATAAGGTAAACCGGTCATAACAGGGTAACCTTGAATTCAGAAATAGAGCTAGTACGGCCACTCTTGTACACACAATATCCCATTACCATGTCAAATTCTCCTTTAAATATGTCAAACATAGCAGGTGTATATACTTTCGATGTTTGTATAAGCATCTGCACATATGGCACCTTTGGTGATGTTTGACTCGCATGGAAATCACTTTCCACTTCAGCATACCTCCTATCATCCATGGCCCTCTCATAGTGCTTGAAGAAATCTAATAAATAAAGGCGAACATGCAGGTATCATTTGAATAGTGCTTTCATACTCTCGCTTCTTTGTGTGGATATCATATCTGCACAAAAGGTTTGTCGACCATAAACCAAAGCCCACTTCTCCTTGTTCCGGAATAATCTATGTAGCCAGTCATTATCTTCCAAATTATATTTCACTAGCATATCATTCCAACCTGCTATGAATTCATCAACTTCTTCAAAATCATGAACACACTTGCCAAAATCTTTCTTTAATGTCTTGGAACCTTGAAAAAAATGACTCAAATGTTTTGCAACATTCTGATACATGTGCCACACACATAGACGATGTATTGAGTTAGTAAAAACCTTGCCAATGGCACTAATAATGGCAGCACATTGATCAGTCAATATTGTCTTCGGTTCTTTTCATGACATGGCCCTTTTGAATGTTTCAAACAACCATTCAAACGTCTCAGATGTTTCATCATACAATAATGCAGCTCCAAAAACTACTGTTTGTTTATGATGGTTGACACCAACAAAAGGGGCAAATGGTCTGCTATAACTATTTGTCTTAAAGGTTGTGTCAAAGCATACCACATCACCAAAGTAGTGATAATCTAATATTGATCTTGCATCTGCCGAGAATATATTGGTTATCATCTCATCTTCATCTACTTGTATAGCATAAAAAAGGAAGGATTTTCCATCTGCTTGTCCCGTAGGTATTGAAGAATGGCACCTGTATCTCCTTCTTGGATTGACTGCATACGCTTTGATCGGAGATAATTTTTATAATCCTTTTGACCAAAGCTAAGACATCATCTACCCCCTGCTTGTCTACTCATCACTTCATGACCAGATTTTGGTCTAGTACCTGAATCATTCAATATGTCAATCTGGGCCTTCTGAGCTTCTGTAATTCTTGTTTGCGAACACAGTAGATGGGATTTGCTTGGAGTTACGAGTTCATGATTATGAGCATCCTCAAAGCTGCTTACAACATATTTTCCATTAGCACTTATTTTGATGGTTATCTCTGCCAGACACCCAACTCTTGTATCTGCTCGCTTCCGCTGGCATTGTTCCTTGCTCTTGTCCTTGAAACCTGCCTTTGAGCATACAAATTTCTTTGTTCGAATAACATTCGTTGATGATTTATCATGCCAAGATTTCCTGACACTGAAACCAACATGTCCTGCATATGCATTATAAAACTCATATGCTATCTCTTCATTCTCAAATTCCATTCCTATCTCTGGTTTTATCCTTTTGCTGTAATCATCATCTGTGTTTTGACCTGCCTCTCCCACATTTTTGGTGTCATGATCTACACAACATAAAAAATATCATATACTAATTAGTTCACGGACGACACATGGAGTAAAAGATCACACAACATTCACAGTCCTGGTTTTAGTGAAACCTGAAAAGCACTTAAGATAGAGCAATTTTTTTTCGAAAAACAACACATGGTATTCACGAGAGCATTAGCAAAATATTGATCCTTTTTTTGATACAGTAATCTCTATGATTAGAGTCAGCAAAAAAGAGAATATGTCAAAGGAAAAATCTCAGGCAGTAAAATTTGTAGTAAACTTACGTGGTACTCTGATGCATAATGTGCGCAACATCGTAGGAGTAATCATCACTAACAGAATTATAATGCAATTCTGAAGGATTAATTTGCATGTGTTTGAAAGAAACAGGGCTACGGAAGATGAAGTACTGGGAGTAATTTGCATGTCATAGATTCAACTCTTTCTTTGTTTCTTTCTTTCAATCTTATCACTTTGTATTATCAAGAGTATTGACAATCTGTACATCCCAGGCGCAAGAACATACCTATGGACGATGAAGTGGCAGGAGCTTCGTCCATGCTGAAGAACACCGTAGATGTTGATCCACGGAGAGGACAATTTCCTATCAATCTTGATCTATATATTCTCCTTTGATCCAGGGGCAACAATTAACAATGGAATAGATTGGTATGAGAAAGGATGGATGAAGCCACAAAGAGATTTTGGCGGCAATCTGTTGTTACGCGGGAGAGAAATATGTCGTTTTGCTGATTTTCTGGAAGCTAACTGCAATTAGAGAGATACGCTGGGTTGTTTAAGTGGTGGGGTCCTACCCGTTGGCCACCCGTTGGCCCTGCACAATAGTGCGTGCTGGGAACCCAGCAGGAGCTCCGTCCAATGCTTGGCGACATTATCTCCTTAAACCAAAGTGCCTTTGTCTCCGGACGTATGATCACAAATAACGCTTTGGTCGCTTTTGAATGTGTTCATGCAATTGAACATTGCAAAAAGGAACAAGGATCTTTTTGCACGTACAAATTGGATTTATCTAAGGCGTATGATAGAGTTGACAGGGACTTTCTCAAAAGAACGATGCATAGTTTGGGTTTTGCTCAGCGATGGATGGATTGGATAATGTCCTGTGTGACCTCGGTGAGCTACTCAATAAAATTTAGTGGAACCCTCCTTGATTCGTTCTCCCCGACACGAGGTCTACGTCAAGGTGATCCGCTCTCCCCTTTTTTGCTCCTCTTTGTCGCTGATGGCCTTTCTGCATTGTTGCGTTGTGAAGCAAGCCAGGGAACTATCACACTACTAAAAGTTTGCCGGAGAGCACCGGGGATCTCCCATTTGCTCTTCACCGATGATACTTTGTTGTTCTTCAAGGCGGAGGTGGAGCAAGCTGAAAGAGTAAAGCACGTACTGGATGTATATGCTAAAGGAATGGGACAAGTTATCAACCCACAAAAGTGTTCTATTTTGTTTAGCCCACCGTGCTTGCAAGCAACACAAGAGAGTATTAAAGGAGTACTCCAGATTATTCAAACCACCTTCGAAGCAAAATACCTGGGCCTCCCAATACCAGATGGTAGGATGAGCAAGGGTAAATTAAAAAGCCTACAGGAAAAACTAGCTAAATGTTTGATGAAGTGGGGGGATAACCATTTGTCCATGGGAGGGAGGGAGATAAAAATCAAAGCGGTGGCGCAAGCCCTTCCGGTATATATCATGAGTGTTTTTAAGTTACCGGCTAGTCTATGTGATGAGCTAATAAAAATGAATCATCGGTTCTGGTGGGGTGTAGAGAAAGGGAAGCAAGAAACACATTGGGTCAATTGGGAGAGTATGTTGAGGCCCAAGGGAAGAGGTGGCATGGGATTCAAAGATTTGAGATTGTTTAACCAAGCAATGCTAGCACGACAAGCGTGGAGGCTTATTGAGTTCCCGGACAGCCTATGCGCATAGGTTTTGCGGGCTAAGTACTATCCGTAAGGTTCCATCATAGATATAGTATTTATGGGGAACAGATCGACATTAGTAGAAAAAGTGCCTAATGTTCAGCCCTTTAGTCCCGGTTGTAAATGAACCAGCACTAATGTGACCATTAGTGCCGGTTCGAACGGCTATGCATTAGTGCCGGTTCATTTCTGACCTATAGTCCTGGTTTTATCACAAACCGGGACTAAAGGGGTGGTGGCAGGCTGGCGTCAGGCCAGGGCCCCACGAGCCCCTTTAGTCCCGGTTTATGACACAAACCAGGACTAAAGGGCCAACCTATAGTCCCGGTTTATCACAAATGGGACTAAAGGGGTCTAACCTTTAGTCCCGGTTGGAAACACAAACCGGGACTAAAGGGCAATTTTCAACTCTACCTCCTCCCCCTCGCCTTTTCTGTTTTGAAAAAAAAACAAAAGAAAATGATAAAAACTTTAAAAATTAAAATCCTTCGAGATGTAGTTATGTTACTACATCTAGTAGTTAGGGAAATTTAAAAACATAAATTTCAACATGTTTTGCAAAAAAGTGTTAGGAAAAAGTAAAACGACCATATCTTTTGCATACGATGTCGAAAAAAACGCATAATATATCAAAAAAATCAGCACGAAAATCCGCATCCGATTTCGACTGCCATAGGCCGTTTTGCAAACTTTTAGAATCCTCAATTTCCTAAAGGAAAAAAAGGTATCCTCAAATTTCAGTTTTTTTAATTTTTGGTCAAACTATGGTCAAACTACTTATTCAAGAAATTTTAGTGTTAATAAATAACTATTTTAGTTTTTTTGAATTTTGGTCAAATTATGGTCAAACTATGGTCAAACTACTTATTCAAGAAATATTAGTGCTACTAAATAATTATTTTTTTTTAGAATAATAGTTTCAAACTCAAACGGTGAAATGTGTGACTTCATGCTCAAGCTAAACTCCTGAGGGTTAATAGGATTGACAGCTTACTATTGTTAGGTAAACAACAATTGCAAACTTGGAAACTAGGGGGAATAGAACTCGGAAGTTAAGCATGCTCAGGCTGAAGTAGTGAGAGGATGGGTGACCGGTCGGTAAGTTAGACAAATTGAAATGATGAGGGGTGATTAGAGCAATGATGAGGAGTGATTAGAGATTAAATCGTCAAATAATTCAGAAATTTGAAAATCAGAAAAAATATTCAAATTGTTTTTAGAAAAACTTTAGTACCGGTTGGTGTTACCAACCAGTACTAAAGGTCTCCCAGCCCCCAGCGCGGGCTCGTGCCACGTGGTGGCCCTTTAGTGGCAGTTCGTGTTGAACCGGGACTAAGTTGGGGGGGCCTTTAGTCTCCACCCTTTAGTGCCGGTTAGGGTCATACGAACCGGTGCTATAGCCCGGTTCTGCACTAGTGCGACAACATGGCTTGCCATTGAGCATGGGATCGACCTAGTGAAGCAAGGATATATCTGGCGAGTGGTCAATGGAGCAAACATCGGTATATGGAGTGATCCCTGGATTCCAAGGGGCGCACCGTTTAAACAAATCACGCCAAAACATCATTGTAGATTAAAATGGGTTGCTGATCTCATGACAGTGGAGGGGACATTGAACACAACACTTCTCAGGCAGCATTTTTGGTCTCTAGATGTCGAAGAGGTACTGAAAATTAAACCTTCGCGCCGACAAGTCCCAGATTCCATTGCATGGCACCCGAATAAGCCTACAACATGGTCCGTGAGGAAGTCATGGCTCGGCAAGGTGTGGGTGAGTCAAGCACCAGACCAGACGGATCACGACCGGCATGGAAACTGCTCTGGGGATGTGGTGCACCTCCAAAGTTTGTGTTTTTGCATGGAAGGCTGCACGCGAGGCGCTAGCTACTAGAGCGAATATGCATCGAGGACACATGGAGATGGCTGGAATTTGTACGATTTGTGGGCAGGAAGATGAAACTGCACATCACAATCTCATTCGATGTCCTCACGTGCATAATCTATGGACTGAAATGAGGAGTGTGTGGCAATTGCCTGCCGAGGAGGCCCTCAGGAACTCTGAACCTGACTGGTTAACGTTGCTCATGTTGCTTCAAAAATTGAATGAAACACAATGGATGCTAGTTCTCATGATCTTGTGGCGTGTATGGCATGTGCACAATGAACTAACTCATGACAAGCCAATGATTCCCATCATAGCGTCGAGAAGGTTCCTATGTGAGTATGTTGACTCTCTGCTGATGATCAAAGACTACCCACAGATGGATATACCTAAAGGGAAACGGCCGGCGGACTTGATTGCATGTCATATGAGCAGGACGCCGGCACAAGCTTGTCCGACCACCACTGATGTTCTCTGGGAGCCCCCATCAGAAGGGTATGTAAAGCTTAATTTTGATGGCTCTTTTGTTGCAGCAATTGGTGAAGCTGGTGCTGGCATGATACTACGCGATCACAAAGGACATGTCATCTTTGCTGCCTGTAGATGGCTCTTCAATTGCCATGATCCACTTGAGGCTGAGCTTGCGGCATGCGAGGAAGGACTGTGACTGTCCTTGCACTGGTCCCAAGCACCATTGGTGGTAGAGACCGACTGTGCAGACATCGTCTTTCTCATCAATGCGGGGACAGCAAATCAGTCTAGAAACATGTACCAAGTTGCTGAAATGGTTGGTCTGCTCAAAGAATGACAAGCTCATGTTCGGAAGACCGGTCGTACACAGAACAAGGTTGCACATGCAATGGCAGCAGTTGGGCGAGGAAAACAACATACTGCCTGCTGGCTGGCTAATGTACCACCGGAGATTAGCAACACTACTCTAGATGATTGTAAAAAAATTATTACTTAATCAATGAATTGCTTTTCCCCCGCAAAAAAATAGCTTTGTGAACAATGTAATTTTGATCAGAGTTAATAAAGCGGGTCATGTTGGCCTTCCCTCAACCAAAAACTATGCAGCTTTCAGGCCCTCCCAGACCATTGGCATTCACAGCCACCCGTTCATTATTTTTAGGCATTTTCGATCAACGGATTAGCTCCTAATCCCGTGTCCGGTTGCTACGAACTAGGGCAAACCGTGCTGCACTGCTGCTACGCTTAAATTTTCAGCCGTCTGGTATTAAATCGAGCATAATGGCTTGGCACAGTCTCTATCCTAGCAATCAGAAAAAGAAGAGGTAATAGCACTGCAGGTCCTTTAACTTGTCATGCATGTGATGGTTTGGTCCTAAAACTTGCAAAAGCTAACTATCTAGTCCTGGAACTTGTCTCAGGTGTGCATGTTTAGTCCTAGTCCAATCAGGAGCAGCCAAGTGGCGCCAGCTGGATTGAGCCGGTCAGCTGTTGAACATTTGCAGATACCCCCTGCCATTTCATGAATTCAACCTGCAGTACACCTCAGTGGCCGTCAAAGCGTCAGGTGAGGCTCCTCGTCGGCTTGCACCACGATGCTGCCGCTGTTGCCCAGGTTGTGGCCGGAGTGTAGGAGGGGGAGCACGTCGGCGCCCAGCCGTGGTAGCCTGAAGCTGCTGGGGCACCCGAAGCTGACATCTTCGTCGTCGCCCAGGAGGAGCCCGCACGCGCGCCGGCACCGCGAGGACGGCGGCGTCCTGCTGTTGCCTGCCGCACCGCCTGCGCTGCCGAGGGTGCACCGATGCGTGCGCCTGGATGCCGATGGGTTACAGCCCGGGCGAGCCGTAGAGCAGGAGGGAGGCCACGTCGGAATAGCCGTAGGGGTAGGCCTCGAGCTGGTGCACCGCACGCCGGGCCAGGGTGCGCCCCCGCCGGTGCGCGTTCTGGTGCCCGTCCAGCGCCTGCGAGCTGAAAAACTTTCTCTGGCAGTAGCAGCAAGTGCATGTGTTCTTCTGTACTTGGTGAGATGATTTGATGCATAAACTGAAAAGCATCTCTTGTTTCTAGTCTCAGCTGCACTCATTGACTGAATCACCATACCAAAGTGCAGATGAGTCCTGAGCTGTACAAGGATAAAATAGCATGTGTTGCTCTTGTCAGTGTGGTGATCATGACAAACTGAATCTAAGCAAGTTCAGATTTATCCAGATGACTAAAGGGCTGCTAGAGGAGCACTGGCAGAATTTTTCAAGCTTCATGTTTCCTAAATAACTGAATGTGTCTGGATGTGGAGTGCAGATAGATCAAGACAAGTATCTGATCCATTGTTAAGCCTGAATATGCTACGTCTGATGCAGTCCGGGAATCTCTAAAACGGAACCTTATGTGAAAGAAAAGGTCCAAGAGTAGCACATTCAGTTGTTGTCATGAAAAGATGGAAGCCATGGTGTGTTCCCATCCAAACTCCTGTGGTGTTCTGGATATCTGAATCGTCAGATGAGAGCGTGAATATAAATGCTGGACAGCTACGCCGAATTCACCAACAAAGAATACTTTTTTCCAAGAGGTCTTTCCAACAAACCAAACTTCCCTGGTGGCCTGGTGGTGTTTTTTGTGTACCTCCTACAAGTGATCTGATGATGGTGTTTTTGAAGATCACTGTGTTGGACTTCTTTTTGTCCATGCCATTGCAAATATCACCAGATTACTACTACCAGACTGCATTACAAATAAGCTAAACAACGTCAACCCTATAGGTTCGAATACTAGTCGATGACAAGTGGAGTAATAGTACTAGGAATTAATTTGGGAAAAGTAGTGCCATGCACCACAACTTAGTGATGCTATCTTATTTAGGAGATATAAATTACTTGGAAGATCTTAACCAACCCTTGATCTTAAATATACCGAATTGTGATGAACTCCCTTGAGCCACCGAACAAGACATTGACAAAGAATTACTCTGCTCAGAACCGAGAGCACAAGAATTACTTTTGCTCAAAAAAAAAAGAACCGAGAGCACAGGAATGGATGAACTAAAAAAACGCCGGAATCAAGAAGAAAAAGAAGAGGAAAAGGCAGTAAAGATGCCTGCGCTTCTGCAAAAAAACCGAATTACCTCAAACACACCCCTCCTTGCTTCTCCAATCAACCCCACACCACTCGTAAAGGAAATAAGATTTCAAGAAGAAACCAGCAACGAAGGTCAGGCCGTGGATCCCTGCAAGACCTAGCGCCGCCTGCTAGTCCTAGAACTCCTCCGTCCTGCCCTGACGGCGGTGAGCAGCGCCGACCGCGCGGCGGGGGTGCGGCGGCCGCGCACGCACTCCTCCGTCTCGAGCTGGATGTCAAACTCGACGGCCTTCTTGAGGCCCTTGCAGCGCTGCTTGCCGCACTTGCTGCTCCAGCAGCACCCACCTGAGCGCGGCCCCGGCCACGGCCCCCGCGAGCGGCGCGGCCGAGGCAGAACGCGGACGGGTGGAGCAGCGCGCGTGCCTCGAGCAGCAGCAGCCTGACGTGCGGGCCCATGAGGAAGCCCAGCACGGCGAGGATGGCGAGCAGCATGAGCACGTCCACCGTGACCATCGGTGAGTGGTCGCAGAAGGGCTCGACCGGATTCAATGTGTCCCGCGGGTTAATTTGACAGAACGACGGGGGAATCTGCAAAATGTGCGGCAACGACCGGCCTGGTCCAGCTGGCGCCACTTGGCTGCTCCTGATTGGCCCAGGACTAAATATGCACATCCGAGACAAGTTTCAGGACTAGATAGTTAGCTTTTGCAAGTTTTAGGATCAAACCATCACATGCATGACAAGTTTCAGGACTAGATAGTTAGCTTTTGCAAGTTTTAGGACCAAACCATCACATGCATGACAAGTTAAAGGACCTGCAGTGCTATTACCTCGAAAAAGAACACCACCCTTCTCGTCAGGTCGTAGTCCTCGCATGATGGCAGCTAAGAGTCCGGCCGACAGCTCTAACTGCTTGGCCCGGAGGACAAAGGAACCTTGTGTCACAGAGACGCAAGGCAAGCGATATGGTCACGCCATCATGTCCGCAGAGCGACTCCTGGACTGTGGGCCGAGTCAGGTCGAGGCTAAACGGCATCCAAAACTTTTCGGCTGATGGTGAAGCGGATCATCCACAAGAGTAGGAAGGAGGCAATAATTGTGGCAAAACGTTTCTTTTAAGGTAAACGTTTGGCACCGGCGGACCGGCTGAAGCTTGGGCCGGTCGCGCTCGCATCTTCAGATGAGGCAGATCCATCGCCCCCGCTTGCTCCACGACGTAGCAGGGTCCCACTCACCGCATTGCCACACAGCCCGCACATACCTTAGAGCAAGTACAATAAGATGATGTAGGCGGGCTGTAAGATATTAAATATTATATTCTTGCTTACTTGGAAGAGAGAGAAGAGGAGAGAGAAAAGAAGCGGGCTACTAGTTAACAGCCGGCTGCAGCACATGCTCCTAGGTACTTTGTGAGAGAGTGAGGTGGGTCATGTATCAACAAAGTAATACATATTTATATCTAGTTATTGTACTTGTGGCTATAAGCTTGGCTATATGTGACATGGCAACATCATATAGCCAGCAACTGGCTATATTATTAACCATGCTCTTATCTCTTCAGGAAAGAATTTGACAATCCACTCCCTGCCCACGCCGCATCTCATCCTCATCTCTCTCGCGTCTTCCTCTCCATCCACACCTTTCGAGCTCCCCGTGCTGAGCTGCTGTAGATGCGGCCACCGACGCCAAGCAAAGCAGCAACCATTTTTTGAGCGGAGACATGCAGTGGGTTCAACCGGCGGCGGCGGGATCTGCGGACCCGGTTTGGTGGAGTTGCAACCGGCGGTGTTTTGAGCTGCATCCGACGGCGCCGCCTTGTGCTGGACCAGTGCTGCAACTAGCACACACCAGTGCTGGAGACGGCGGCGACAAGTGCTGGAGAGCCACGGTGACCAGCGTTCAGGGGCGTTTGGAACCGCAGTGACAAGCACTGGAGATCCGGCGGTGTCTTTTTTGCTGGAAGCAGCCCCAAATTTTGTTACCATCGTCTTCTTTTTTTTTGCTGGAATCAACCATTTTTTTGCTACCACGTTTCTCTTTTGACGGAACCAGCGGGCACCAATTTGCTACCACCATATTCGGATTTTGCTGGAACCAACTCAAAATTTTGCTACAATGTTTTGTTTGGTAGAGGCAGTGTACTAATTTGTGCTACCACCATGTTTGGTTTTTGCTGGAACCAACCAAAACAATTGCTACCATGTCTTTTGTTTGGTAGAAGCAGTGTATCAATTTTTGCTACAACCGTTTTGAGTTTTGCTACTGTCGATGTTCTCAATTGCTACATCTCTTTTTCATGACGCACTGAGACCCACGACTAAGTGGTTTTTGCTGCAATCTTGTCGTTTTTGCTACTACGGTATTCACTTTTGATACATCTGTTGTCAATTTTTGCTACTACCATGGATTCACAGTCAACGGATTTCTTTTTGCTTGACGGCGGCGAACGTCGTCGGCGAGATTCGTCGATGAGCGTTTGGGGGCAAGACAAACGGCGGGGGGTAGAAATTCGCGATGTGGGGCGCGGGGGAGAGAGAGGCGGCCGTCATGTTTTTCTCGGGGGAGGGGGGTTCGAGGGAACGAAACCGATTGTACTGTTTAGACGCAGCGGGGTCGAAGGGCTGCGCGGTGACCGGCCGAAATTTGGGCCGGTCGACCGGCGCCTATCAACCGGCTGATTGAAGAGATCAAAACTAGTTTTCGTTCTGGACGGGAGTATTTAATCAAGCACATCACCGTGGGCTCCAGCCGCTGCCTCCCTTTCTTTTCTTTTCTTCTTTTGCATGCAAGCTCCGCCTCTCGGGCTTGCCTCGCGCAGCCACCGCTGCAACTTTTTTTTTTTGCTTGCGCAGCTGCATGCACCCATACTCTGCTTTCGCTCTCTGGCGGGCAACTTTACTCTGTCTATCAATGCTGTAATGAGTTTTGTTTCACTTATATTCATACTAGAATTGTTTTTTATTACACGTGTTTGCTTCGGTGCTAAAACGTGTAACTTTGTTTCTAGATAATTTTTTCTATGAACGAATGGAGATTTATTGCATAGAAAAGTCAGTTGCGTTGATGAATGTTGGGGAACCTCCCCGTGACGCTATGGCCACCGCTGCGCAATGCTTTGAAAATCACACAGAACGGCCCAAAATTCAATAATAACCTACAAAATTCCCCTCTTTCAACTGAGAAGTGTCCGCGATAGCTGCGATTGCGCATTATAGTGCCGCTAAAGCCGCGGATCCGAGAGAAGCCGCGAAATCATTTCTCCCATGATTTAAAAGTTTGGTCCCGTCGATGTTCTAATGGGTGATCATAACATGGTCCATACATGTAGCAATGGGTGACCGTGATGCGACCAATGTTGCAGTGAGTGACCGCAACATGGTCCATGTTGCAGTGAGCGACCGCAACATGGTCCATGTTGCAATGGGTGACCAAAGGTTGATGCATTTGCAATGTCATGGCAAGCTGAAGGTGATCGCAACATGGTGCATGTTGCCATGGATGATCGCAGCATGATGCATGTTGCAATGGGTGATCAAGGTCAACGTGTTTGCAACACAATGCAACCTGGAAGAAAGTAGCTATGTAACTGTATTTGTCACATGTACATCACCTAGACATCAGTAAAATGGAAAATATTGACTATCTAGAGCGAATCGAAAAAATTCGAGTCCGGAGAAACAGCGGCAGGAGTTGCAAATGATCGGAAGGAAGGGGAGAGATGTGCATTCTACGGGTAGGAGGGGCAACAAAGTGCGATGGGGGAGTCATACTACTTTCCTGCTAAATGAACTTATGTTCAATATACTAGGGAACACTCTGCACAAAAGAGTTCTAAATTGAATTGGCATGTAGTACGATAAATAACAACGGTTAAAATCATAAGATAAACTATGTTATCAAATGGTTATGTGCATTGAGAGAATATAAGGAAAGAAAGAGGGATTGAGATAACAAGGAAAGAACG
Source organism: Aegilops longissima (assembly GCA_021605205.1). Classification (NCBI taxonomy): domain Eukaryota; kingdom Viridiplantae; phylum Streptophyta; class Magnoliopsida; order Poales; family Poaceae; genus Aegilops; species Aegilops longissima. The sequence continues at coordinate 29,221,911 of CM038676.1, forward strand.
TGGGATTTCAGTTGTGATAAAAAAAACAAAAAACATGCTGGGGAGCTCGTATATGGAGAAACCGTATTTGGAACAAAAAACATGTACGGCCACACTCCATTATGAGTCAGAAATATATAAAAAAAGCATGCGTACAATTTTTTTATGGAACATGCAAGTTGAGACTTGGGCACATGCAAAAAAAAACATGAGCATATACAAAATTAGATGTCTTTGCACTAGAAAAAACTGAGATCGTGGCCGATCAAGATTTTGAGTTATTCAAAAACAATATTTTTTGCCGGGGAGTTATTCAAAAAATTAATGGGATGTACGAACAGACGGCTTACACAACATCACCCACGGCGGACATGACAGGACCATGCAATCGGATCATCATCACATGTGCAACAGGTCTCCCAGATAAAAAAAATGCGTACACTTTTCTTATGGAACATGCACGTTGAGACTTGAGCACATGTAAAGAAAAACATGAGCATATACAAAATTAGATGTCTTTGCACTAGAAAAAAACTGAGATCATGGCCGATCAAGATTTTGAGTTATTCAAAAAATATATATTTTGCAGGGGAGTTATTCAAAAAATTAATGGGATATACGAACGCACGGCTTACACAACATCACCCACGGCGGACATGACAGGACCATGCAATCGGATTATCATCACATGTGCGACCGGTCTCCCAGAGCAGTCTGGTGCAAATATATCATAATTTACCTACACTAGTCATCAACCCGTGCATCTGCACGGGCTAGCACTTTTAATATTGATACTCCTTCCCTGTCTGTTTAGAGGACATATCTGAAAGATTAAAGAATTTCCTATATAAAGCTCGTTGTCTTGGAATATGCAAATATGGCTATGCCCTCCCTTGATCAGATCGTTTATTAGGAACAGTAAGATGCAGTACAAACTCTAACTGGATTTAAATTTGAAAAAAGATTTATGGAGGTGGAAGATTAATCTCAATTTTGTTCGATCACAGGGATACCTTTTGGTTTCCAATATAATGGAAAATTTAAATACTTATAATATTGTCTCTTAAATTTGCTATTATGTAGGAAACCCTTAAAGAGTATATATCGAAAGAACGATGTGATGTACTACTCATTAATGTGGACACTAATCAGCAGCCCCATGTGCTTTATCTGCACAAACAAAATTCTGCCAATCAAAACTAATTCATAAATTAAGTGGCCTAACATGTGCAATCCAAGAAATAAAAACTATAATCTGATTTCTGATTCCTAAAAAATAATTTTATTCCTTAAAAAAATGAAAAAAAACATCTAACTTACCACTACTAGGAAAAGGGCTATAGATAATATGGACATTAATGGCGCACCACACATGTGGTACGCCACTACTATATAGCCGTTGCGCACCATGTGTTGGTGCGCCATTAAACTTTAAATACTAATGGCGCACCACATCCATGGTGCGCCACTACTAACAATTTTCTTTATTTTTTTTTCAAAACTAGTAATGGCGCACCAGGGATAGTGCACCATTACTAGTTAAACTAATAATGGCGCACCACACCCTCGGTGCGTCACTACTATTTTTTTTTCAATTTTTTTCAAACTTTTTTTCATTTTTTTTCAAAACTAGTAATGGCGCACCGTGGGTGTGGTGCGCACCACTCCCACGTTGCGCCATTACTAAATTTGACCAAAAATTCCACCGAATGCACCACCCTAGACCGCCTTTTCAGTTTAAAAAAATAAAAGAAAATGATGGAAATGTCAAAAAATAAAAGAAAATAAGTTTCCCATGTGATTGTGGTCTACTTGTTGGGAAATTTACAAATATGAATTTCGACTTTATTTGCAAAATCTCTCTGAAATTTATAAAACGGGCATAACTTTTGCATACGAACTCGGATTAAAAAGTTTTTTATATGAAAAATCATCTACTCGAAAAGTTACATCCGAATTGAACCGGCGAACCTTGTTCAAGATTTTCAGAATCCCCAAAAACCTAACAAAATAAAAGATACGGGGTTTTTAAGATCTAGAGGGGGGAATTGGAAAAAAATTCAAACTTACTAGTGGCGCACCATTTGCTAGGTGCGCCACTAGTAACAGAAAAAAAATTGGTTTCAAATTTATTTTTTGGAATTTTTTTTCAAAAAATGATACGTACTATGACCGGGAAGTTTAAAATATTTTTCAAAATTTCATCATACTCATGAACATGAACAAAGTCCTAGACATCAACAAGGTTTAATAGGATTGATATGATAGATATATCAACAAGTGCCTGTTAAGTGAGTAGCGCTGGGGTTGGATAGAACTGCAAAGTTAAGCATGCTCAGACTGGAGTAGTGTGAGGATGGGTGACCTTCCGGGAAGTTTGACCACTTAGTGCGATTTGACTTGAGATTAAGCATATTGACCCGAGATTAAGAAAAAAAAATGAAAAAAAATGATTTAAAAAAACAATTTCTGAAAAAAAATTGAAGAAAAATTATTAGTAATGGCGCACTTCTATGTGGTGCGCCATTACTAAATCAGATAGTAATGACGCACCATGTGATATACTAATGGCGCACCAGGGGTGCATCATTAGTATTAATTACTAATAGCATGATGTTAGTGGCGCACCTATAGTGCGCCATTAGTAGCCAAAACAGGTGCGCCACTAGCAGGCCTTTTCCTAGTAGTGTACTTAAAATCCGGCTTCCTGGCTCTTCAGTTAGTCTTGAATCTTGACTCGATGCAAGTATTTCCCTGTCGCGAGCAACCGGTGTCATCTAGACGCCAATCTCGACCACATCCAAGCACCGTCAACCATTGGTAGGAGAGTAGATTAGAAGCAGAAAATGAGGTAGCGACCATATAAAGGACTCTACATAAGAATATTTGATTGATGGAGGCTTATTTTTATTTCACAGGCAATTAGCCAGTTTGTGGATTTTCTTTTGACCTTTTATCCTTCGAGTTTTTAAAGAGGGCTTTCCCCCTGAGTTTCTCGGAACGGGTAAAGGATTGCCTTTTTTAAAACACCGAGAATTCCTTTTTTTTTACGCGATACTTCTATTTATGTAACGTTACACTGGACATGTCAGATGTGTTTTTCTACCGAATGTAATAAACTGCGCCACACGATTTTTCCTTCTATACTGATCGTAAATTTTTCAATTGAATGGATTAACTTTTTTATTTTTGTGCCCATATTAATTAATTTTGATGCCATGGATTAAGAAGAGGTCATGTAATTTTTAAAGGAAGATTCCTTCTTAATTTGTGGGAACTGGCAGACGGGTTCCTTGTATTTACGTGAGGCTTCTCTTTATCTTGTACGTGTGGCTGGCTTTGTTTTTTCTTTCACTTATGTTGGACATGGACATGTTAGATGCGTCTTCCCATAGGATTACTTTTTGACTGAAGTCTGAAACAAACCCTGTCTTTGTACGACCCGTCGGAATCGAACCCCCAACTCCTAATCCCTGAAATCGACACCCCCACCTCTCAAATCCCGGTCGTCACAGCCCTTAAGCCCGTTTTAAGAGTGGGATCGGTGACGTGGCACCGCTGGCGGCAGGGTTTGGTGATTAATGGGGTCGGGTTGCTGAAAATAATTGTTTTTTGCCTTATCCCAATGTACCGTTGGTCCGCTGCTGCCGCTCACAGCCACTCATTCCACTGAGAGGGAGGATTCTGACCAGGTAAAATCCGCCGTTCAGGGACGTGGCCGGCGGCAAGACCGAAGCTGTACAGCGCCGTCCGTCTCCGATGCTCTTCTCCGCCCGGAGCTGCCACGGTAGCTACACCCGTCTCCGGCGCGCTGGGGCCGTTGTCTTAGGCGTGCTCCGCTCACTCGCCTGCTGCTCGCTCGCGTCAGGCGCGCTGCGCCACGCCCGGCCGTGGCCTTGGCTACCGGCGGCAAGACGGTGGCCGTCGCAGCTAGTGCTGCCCACCTTCGGCGCACCCAACGGCAGGACAAGGTTTTGGCTGACCCGCTCCCTGGGATATGGTGGATGGTGGAGCTGCAGCACGTGCAGCCGGTGGCCGAGATTCCGCCGGAGGTCGTGCAGTCGCACTAGAAGATGCGAACACAATGCAAACTAAACAGGCAAAGGTGAGTGATGATTCATTGCTTGATCTACCTCTGTACTAGTAGCTATCTACTGAACTTTGAAGTACGCGAGCTATGCACTCTGCTTTTCAATCTCACACACTAGGGAAATCACAAATTGGTGAAAGCGCTTTTTAGTAAAAAAATCACAAGATATTCAGAGTCCTAGTTTTAGTGAAACCTGAAAATCACCCGGAGAGATCAAAATGCTTTGCAAACATCACACAATATTCACAGGAGTGATAGCAAAATATTGTTCTGTTCCTTTGATATACAGTAATCTCTTACATTAGAGTTGGCAAAAAAGAGAACTTGTCAAAGGAGAAGTTTGATAGATTAAAATTTAAAATAAACTTAGGTGGTACTCTATTAGTAGTGAACTTTGATTCTAAGTAAGATTGAGCTGATGTCTCTTTACTAAATCAACTCATGATGCTGATGTACAATTGCTCCCTCTTTATTTGTCAGGAGCTAGAGCTCAAAAAATCTGCTATTGTGCTTCATTTGATAGCAAGTGGAGCTAAAAAATTATGCTACTGTGCTTTATTTAACAGCAAGTTGAGCTAAAAAATTCTGCTACTGTGCTTTATTTAACAGCAAGTTGAGCTAAAGAATTCTGCTATTGTGCTTCAGTTGACAGCAAGTGGAGCTAAAAAATTCTGCTATTGTGCTTCATTTAACAGCAAGTAGAGCTAAAAAATTCTGCTATTATGCTTCATTTAACAGCAAGTAGAGCTCAAAAATTCTTCTATTATGCTTTATGTAACAGCAAGAACATTTGCACTTTTTTTATAGCAAGAAGAGTTCTAAAATTCTATTATGCTATTGTGCTTCATTTAACAGCAAGTAGAGCTCAAAAAATTTTCTATTATGCTTTATGTAACAGCAAGAACATTTGCACTTTTTTATAGCAAAGAGTTCTAAAATTCAGCTATTAAACATAAACCACACATAAGAGCAGAGGGAATGGATATTTTGACAGTAGCAGAAACACATATCCACTACAAAACCACAAGTCCACACATAACTAATGATTCGAACTATTAATAGTAACTAGTACACACTGACAGTAGCATCCAAAAGGCAACTCCATGAGTAGTAGGTCATGCAGAGAGTGCTCTCATGTAGACAACTCCATCCACCATAAGCTTTAGTAATTCCCACTAGCTGTAAAGAAGGCCATAAACCCAGTTTCTGAGCCTCTCCCTCTCCCAGTTCCTCCCGCACTTCCTCTGCCATTGCCTCTCCCTCTAACTGCAGTTATGCTACCTCTAGGGACATCATTTTTAGTTGTTGATGATCTTCTAGGAGGTCTAAACCTGGATGTTGTAGCTTGAGAGCTTGCTGCAGCTTGAGAGGGTGCAGCTTGAGATCTTGCTGCAGATTGAGACCTTGCTGCAGCTTGAGATCTTGTTGGGCCTGAAGCTCTAGCTGCTGCAGCCTTGCTTGTAGATGCATCTGTCTGTGCTTGCTGCAAGGAAAACAGATCAGTCAAACAACAATTCCACTTTTTTGTAGAAGACCAACACAGCATGAAAGTAAAATTACCTCTGTTTCCCTCACTTTTCTCCCTCTCTTCCCAAGATATGACTTTGTTTTTTTGGTGTTATCTCCATTCTTTTTACAGGAAGTTTTGTTGTGCCCCTGACCACCACAACTTCCACATGTGATCTGTATGCCATGCTTGCTCAGTTTCTTCCCCTTGGGTGCTTCCCCCTCTTCTCTCTTCCTATCATTGTTCTTTTTCCTGGCTCCTGGCATGGCAATGTAGCCAGGTGCTACTGGCCTAGGGTTTTGAGACACAGGCCAGCTTTCTTCTCCTTCAACTGGTTGCAGGCAATGCTCATAATTTTTTTTTTTGAAAGTATCAATGTAGTAGCACTTGTCAATGAAATCCTCTACTTTTCTTCCACTCTTATAGATAGCACAAATTGCATGACAACAAGGAAGGCCTGCAAGCTGAAAGTAACCACATAAGCAAGTCCATTTCTCAAGGTTAACAGTGTACCTCCTGCCTCTGCTATTCAAATGATTCACCTCAAAACCATCCTTTCCATTCCAGAGCACCTCCAAGAACTGAGTTCTCTTGATATTGGCCTTAATCTTCTTGAACATGTTTGGGCAAATTATGCCATTCCACTTCTCACTCTTGGTTTTCTGCTCTTGAACTCTAACCATCATTTTTTTCCTAATATTTTCTTGCTATGAAAAAATGGGGTAGAACCTAGCTTCTATGATGGCATTGTTAAATGATTCACAAAGGTTGTTGTCAACTGATGTGACGCCCCCGATTCAATCGTACACTAATCATACACGCAAACGTGTACGATCAAGATCAGGGACTCACAGGAAGATATTACAACACAACTCTAAAAATAAAATAAGTCATACAAGCATCATAATACAAGCCAGGGGCCTCGAGGGCTCGAATACAAGTGCTCGATCATAGGCGAGTCGTGGAAGCAACAATATCTGAGTCTGGACATAAGTTAAACAAGTTGCCATAAGATGGCTAGCACAAAGCTGGGATCAGATCGAAGAGGCGCAGCCTCCTGCACAGGATCCTCCTAACTACTCTTGGTCGTCGTCGTGTGGCTGCTGCGTTGTAGTAGGCACCTCCGGGGTAGTAGTCGTCATCGACGGTGGCGTCGACTCTGGGCTCCATCGCTGGTCGCAGCAACCGGGTATAGAAAAGGGAAAAGGGGAACAAGGCAACCGTGAGTACTCATCCAAAGTACTACAAGCAAGGAGCTACACTACATATGCATGGATATATGTGTAAAGGGCCATATCGATGGGTGAAGCTGCAGAATGCCGAATAAGAGGGGATAGCTAGTCTTATCGAAGACTACGCTTCATTCACCTTCGTCTTGCAACAGTAGAAGAGGGTAGGTTGAAGTCCTCCAAGTAGCATCACATAGCAATAATCCTACCCGCGATCCCTCCTCGTATCCACGAGAGAGCGACCACCGGTTGTATCTGGCACTTGGAAGGGTGTGTTTTATTAAGAACCGGTTCTAGTTGTCATAAGGTCAAGGTACAACTCCAAGTCGTCCTGTTACCGAAGATCACGGCTATTCGAATAGATTAACTTCCCTGCAGGGGTGCACCACATAACCCAACAAACTTGATCCCATTTGGCCGGACACACTTTTCTGGGTCATGCCCGGCCGCGGAAGATCAACACGTCGCAACCCCACCTAGGCTCAACAGAGAGGTCAGACGCCGGTCTAAACCTAAGCGCCAGAAGTGCAGGCCCATCGCCCTTAGCACACATGCACGTTGCGTCTGCGGCCGAAGCAGACCTAGCCCCTGGCGTTCGGTCCAATCCGCGCGCGCCACTCAGTCGCTGACGTCACGAAGTGCTTCGGCTTATACCACGACGCCGAGTGCCCATATCTTTCCCACATAGTTGGTTAGTGCGTATAGGCCCGTAACCAGACTCAGATCAAATACCAAGATCTCGTTAAGCGTGTTAAGTATCCGCGAACGCCGAACAGGGCCAGGCCCACCTCTCTCCTAGGCGGTCTCAACCTGCCCTGTCGCTCCGCCACAAAGATCCATCCAGAGGGACGTCGGGACAAAGGTCCTTTCAGCCCCCAATCCGTGAATCACTCGCGGGTGCTCCACAAGCCGACCCGACTTTAGTCACCACATGTATCATGTATAAGTATAAGTATATACCGTGATCACCTCCCGAGTGATCACGGCCCGATAATATAGCACAGCAGAAGGACAAGAATGTAGGGGCATAGATGGAATACTAGCATCCTATACTAAGCGGTAGGATTGCGGTAAAGGTAACAATGATAGTAGCAAGGACAAAGGCTATGCATCGGGATAGGTATAACGAAAGCGATAACATGCTACACTACTCTAATGCAAGCAGTATAGAGAAGAATAGGTGATATCTGGTGATCAAGGGGGTGGCTAGCCTGGTTGCTCGGCAAGAGAGAGGGTCGTCAACTCCGTAGTCGAATCGGGCAGAAACAACGTCGGTCTCGTAGTCTACCGGAGAGAAGAGGGGAAGAAACAATGAATACCATGTAAGCAGATGCATATCGATGCATGACATGACAAATAACGATGCTAGGCGTGCCCTAACGTGGTATGAGGTGATATCGCGGGGGAAACATCCGGGAAAATATCCCCGGTGTTTCGTGTTTTCGGGCAGAGGAGCCGGAGGGGGAAAGTTGCGAGTTCGATAGGTTAGGGGGGTGTGGCGGACGAACGGGTTGCATATCCGGAATCGTCTCGTCGTTCTGAGCAACTTTCATGTTGAAAATTTTTTAATCCGAGTTACGGATTAAAAGATATGATTTTCTAAAGATTTTATTAATTTCTGGAATTTAATTAATTATTTAAATCCAACATTATCCAGAATAGTAAATGCTGACATCAGCATGACAACATGCTGACGTCAGCAGTCAACTTTGCAGTTGACTGGGTCAACTACGTGTGGGTCCCGCACGTCATACACTTTTTAGTTTAAGTAGGGTTTAGCTAATTAATTATTGCTTAATTAAATTAACTAATTGATTAGATTAATTTAAACATAATTAATTAACTCAATTATTTTACTAATTAATTAATTAACTAACTAATGATTTTATTAATTACCTTTTCATTTCTTTTTAATTTTTGTTTTAGGGGTGGGGCCCTCGTTAGATTGAGGGCATCGGGCCCCCTTGTGATGAAGAGGCCAGCCAGGCCGAGTCGCGTGGTGTAGGCGTGGCGCTGAGGTCAGGCCTTGAGCCAGGCGGCCTTCGCCTAGCTTGAGCGGCGAGCCACGGCCGTTAAGCGGCCCAGGCGGTTGGCAGCCGGCGAGGAGGAGGGCATGGTGAGGGGGAACGGCGGGCGGCAAAGGCGGGCAGCGGGCTGCGATGGTGGGCAGTGTGAGAGGCGGGAAGCAGGGAGGGCACTGGCTGCGAGAGGTGCGGGCGCGGCAAGGCACCGCCGCTGTGAGTGGTCCTGGGCGGGCCTTGGCCGTGTGGGTGACCATGAGCGAGGCTCGGCGGACGTGCATGGCGGCGGAGAAAGAGGGAGATGAAGAAGTGCGCTCACGGTCGTTGCGAGTAGGGGTGGCGATGAGGCTCGTCGAGCCGGCGTGGAGGAGGGCGGGACGATCCGACGAGGGGGAAGTCCGCGACGGCGGGAGGGGGACGATGATGGCGGCGGCGAGGTGGCCTCGGCGGCGATGCAGTGAAGCCACCGGCGGCGAATGACGGCGACGACAATGGGCGGCGTCAGGCGGCCTGGTCTTCGCCCGATCTCGATCCAGATCGGGAGGGGGCTTGCGAGAGTAGGGGGGCGAGTGGGGATGTGGGAGGGGTCGCTAGGGTTGGTCGCCCGGGGGCTATAGGCGCCAGTGGCCGGCTGGTTGGCCCAGAGGCCACTGGGTGTGGCCTGATGGGGGGTTCTTTCTATCTTTTTTTTGGGTTCTGTTTTATTTTCTTCTTTTGTTTTTATTCTATTTCTTTTCTGTTTTCTTTTATTTTAGTTTTATGAAATTTAAAAGCGACAACTAATTTGGTGTTATCAAATAGGTCACAGCCCCAAATATGCTGGCACTTTAATAAAGTGTTTTGCATGTGCTTATTATTTTAAAAGCATTTTAGATAATTGTTTTATCGCTGTTTTTAGTTTATTTAGTGCATTTAAGTATTTTATTAGAAGATGACTTCTTCACCAACATTTATTACGGGTTATTTGACACGTTAGGAACAATTTAGTTTTGACTTTTGAAAACTTTAATTGTTTTAACTTTAATTCAGATTTGAATTTGGATCGGTTCTCGAACTAGCGAGATTATCAACAATAATCGAGGTGGCGTGGCATCATTACGGAGGGTTCTGTAGCTTAATTATCCAAGGCGTCACAATTCTCCTCCACTACAAGAAATCTCGTCCGAGATTTAAGAGGGAGTAAGGGGAAGGTTTAGTAACGAATATAGCGGGTCTTCTCATCTGGCTTGCTCTTCTCGAAGAGGTCAATCCAATATATTGATGCCTTCATACTTCTGCTTCAGGTCAAAATGATGAAGTCGTCATCCTTTCTTCGGGATCTTCATCGTACTTACGAAAAGGATATGGGGAAGACTCGGGAAGGCGGGCTTTACCAGGTTGACTATCGGTACATAACTCGAGGGAATGGGGTAGGAAGTAACTCTCGAATTGAACTTAAGAAAATATCGAGAGTAAAGTAAGAAGGTACCATGAGAAGTTTCAAGCGGATAGGCCATTGTTCGATGTCCGAAACAACATGCGAAAGGGTCGAGCAATGAGATTGAGTATTGCGTCTGCTACCAAAATAGATCACTTGGGACGGTGGCCCGTGAATTACATACGAGGCCACACGCGAGGAACAACCTTGGGAAGAGGGGTGCAGGAGAGTCAGGTTTCGATCTGTGGGCTGTGGGTTATGGGCCCACCATGTGGTTGAAAGTAGGAAGGGGCCGACATTTTGCACGGTCATGATAGTAAGGCGTGTCAAAGGGTAGCCTATCGATATGTCGGCAACAACATCGATACCAAGGCGAGGGACGAAGAGAACCATTTCCGCTTTCGTTGAGCGAGGCTGGCCAATAGGCAAAGTTCTCGTCCATCGGTGGTTACCGAATATCATCAACAATCGTAACAGGTCTTCTTGACCAATTATACATCGAGGTGTTTACATAGCGGTGAATCTTTACTTCTTAGATTATATAGATCACAAGAATGTCAAACACAACAAAGTAAAGGAAAAGGTGATCATCAGATTAAATAGAACAATGGAATGGAAAATGTGTTTATACACATATTTCAGGGGTATATCCTTCCCAAGGACAAGTAGAGCATGATATCCATGACAGGATATAATGTAGAAAACCCTTTAGGTAAGGGGAGAGAAATTTTATGACATTACCCATGCAACGGTGTTTGGATAATTGAGCAAGAAACATTTAGCATTGGGCTTCAAATGTTCTTGTTGAAAATCGGAGTACCATAGACATGCTTCGAGATAGCATTGACACGGTCATCAGGTGAAGATCAAACTTTGGAAACACAAAGGATTCGTCGAAAACAACTTATAGGAAAGTCTTACAATTTCCTCATGGAAGAATGTATAACCTTGCTAATAAGGAAACTATAACAGCAGGTCCCCTGGCCAGGTGTGCTAGGCATGACATCACCTTTTCGGGTCATAAAAGAGCAGTGTTATAACTCTTGGAAAATGTTCCAACCATCATATCTGATCGAGATTCAGATATGATCGGTGTTAGGATACCTTAGACTCAGGATGCCTGAGAAGAAAAGGTGCAACACAATTTGACGAGATGACATAGTAAGTTTCTCGGGAAAAGAATTATGGAAGTGAGTTCCAAAACAAGAGTTCATCATTAAACCAAGGAGAGGTGAGGAGGTGGTTGATTGACTCAGCGACAATTCATTGAGATTTCCAAAAAGACGGATTTCCACAGTTATGTGAAGAAGGAGATAACATTAGCCAGATCAAATGACTTAATGATTTATGCTGGAGGAAAACATCACAATTAAATATTGACTAAAAGGTGCACCCGAAATATGGGTTGGGTTGCACGACCAACGTCGGAATGGCGATTGAGCAACCAACACACTAAATTGGAATTATTGTCCAATAACTCTGAAGCAATAGGGTTGCTAGAGATATTAAATTTGCACAACATATTTCACTCAACACGGGGACCAAGAAAAGAATGGTGATGGCGAGAAGCATCACTGTATCACAAATCCTTAAGAGGTGGTGAAATTCTCACAACATTGATGACATAAGAGATGGTAATATCCCAAGGTAAAGAAGAACAATTGCTGCATAGCAAGGAACTCAAGGTATAACACAAAACACGAACAAGTTTGTGTTGGAGGGAAGGCAGTAGAGTGGTCGATGATAACACAGATCATCAAGGGCAAGGATGGTATTTCTCATCATGAACTCAATTGATATCCTGGAAGAGCTCATAAGGTTGATGATGATCACGACACAATTGACGAGAGATTTCATGCAGATGTAATCAATCAGCGACGACATCAAGTCAAAGGAATGATGAAGCAAGAGGTTATTCGAACCACAGTTACGACACAAACTCGAACTCAAGCTTGTTGTTTAAGGTGAAAGGGTATGACGAGGAAAATCGACGTAAGCTTAGCTATCGTCGCAAATTGGTGCTCCGAGAATAAGGACCAAGTAGCACAGTTAGAATCGTCACGACAATGATATAGCCAAACAGGCTAGGAATGGCGTGATCGGGTACAAACTCGTACTTATAGAAGCTTACTGAAGAGTTGTTGAACCGTAGAGCGAACTCGGTTCAGTTATCGGTTTCTTTGAGTGTTTAATAACTCAGAAGTTGAGGGGGATTGGAATCGGCAAGAATAATAGTTGATGAAGAACTCATAAGAAATTATGTAGTTCCGTGATATTCTCGAGGTACCAGAGGGTATACTTGAAGGTAGAGCAGAATAGAGGTTGGACATGTGTATTGTCCTGCAGAAGACAAGTACTTCAACTTGTCCGAGAAATTGAATCAAGGAGAAAATGTGGTCGGGACCATGATTGCATAGGATAATTCACAGATACCAGATGATATTGTATCAATGAAAAAGTTATTATCACAAGAAGCTTCTATGGTTGGATCTACATCGTGTCCATGGGCATGAACACAAAGTTCAAGGTCGACTCCCACTTCTCCAAAGCATAACCTTACATTCACTTCTCGTTTCAATAATGGCATTAGTGTTGAAAGTTTTACCTGGTGAAATACCAGATGAGTATGACCCGTGAAAACTTTCGAGTTCACACATAGTAAGGAAGGCATAGGTTCAACCCATCGGGTCATCTTACGAACATATACCACAAACTTCGGGGTAAATAATACAAGCTCGAAAGTAGAGCATTGTTCAAAAGCAGATGATACAATTTACCAAAGGCATTATATACCCATGGAAAGGCTCTCAAGTTTATTCAATATGAAGGACACTGTCGGATAAAATCCAAGAAGGAACCGATGGTCCACAAGGGATCTGATGTGAGCATCGGTACTCAACCAGAGGAAGAAGAATGCATGGGCATCATATTATAGAACATCTGAATAATTCGATGCTTAGATAACAAAGGAATTTCGATTTCCAAAACAAAGGACCAGAAGCAGTCGCTCTGATCAAGGATGGATAAGTTGGATAGACCAGAGGCACAATTGACGATAAATAGTTTGGTCGAGACCCAGCTCATGTTCAAAAAAATGATGTCTGAGCCAGAAGGATAATCCTAGGACTCGACTGATGATTGTGAACATTCACAACGTATTGAATCAATGGACTCAAAAATGATAATGACAAGTTATGCCATTAAGATTACGAGACTTATGGGATTAATCATAATGCAAGCAAGCAAGAATTTCAAGAGCAATAGGCTGCTCAGGATTTTCGGAAGATCGGGTAGTATTTGAATGTATCTTTGTGAAACACATGAACAACTTTGGACGAACGGATACTCGGCAAGCGCGAGTAATTATCCGTAGGGGTATTCATGTAGTAAGGAACTGCAGGGCAGTAAGCGTAAAGAATTCTCGGAATATCGAAGAGTATTTCAGGACATCTTGTAATAACAAGAGCAACTGGGGATGACAATATGAATGATAGGTGTAAGTAGTTATCCGGAGGGATTTATCGATGGAAGTGAATGGCAAAAGCGATGGCACATAGTCTCGAGAGCACATCGTAGAGTATCTTCAGAATCTTCTGGTGCAGCAGGCGGTCATCGGTAACAAGTGGCTCTCCGGGAGAAAGTACTTGCGAGAACCTATAGTTAGTTTTGTTTTTAGCAAAATCATTTAACCCGAATAGAAGAGAGCTCAGAGTCCCAGAGTAAAGATCGAGGAGTAAAAGATCCTAATACCTCCCAATGGCGACGTGGGCCCATGGGCCACACAGCCAAGTTAGTAAAAGTTTTGTAAAGTCTAGACTCGACTTCGGCCAAGGAGTGTGGAAGGGGATTCCTACAGGCAGTCGGCTCTGATACCAACTTGTTATGCCCCCGATTCAATCGTACACTAATCATACACGCAAACGTGTACGATCAAGATCAGGGACTCACGGGAAGATATCACAACACAACCCTAAAAATAAAATAAGTCATACAAGCATCATAATACAAGCCAGGGGCCTCGAGAGCTCGAATACAAGTGCTCGATCATAGACGAGTCAGCGGAAGCAACAATATCTTAGTACAGACATAAGTTAAACAAGTTGCCATAATATGGCTAGCACAAACTGGGATACAGATCGAAAGAGGCGCAGGCCTCCTGCCTGGGATCCTCCTAAGTACTCTTGGTCGTCGTCAGCGGGCTGCACGTAGTAGTAGGCACCTCCGGGGTAGTAGTCGTCATTGACGGTGGCGTCTGACTCCTGGGTTCCATCGCTGGTCGCAGCAACCGGGTATAGAAAAGGGGAAAAGGGGGAACAAGGCAACCGTGAGTACTCATCCAAAGTACTCGCAAGCAAGGAGCTACACTACATATGCATGGATATATGTGTAAAGGGCCATATCAGTGGACTGAACTGCAGAATGCCAGAATAAGAGGGGGATAGCTAGTCTTATCGAAGACTACGCTTCTGGTCACCTTCGTCTTGCAACAGGTAGAAGAGGGTAGGTTGAAGTCCTCCAAGTAGCATCACATAGCAATAATCCTACCCGGCGATCCCCTCCTCGTATCCCTGAGAGAGAGCGACCACCGGTTGTATCTGGCACTTGGAAGGGTGTGTTTTATTAAGAATCCGGTTCTAGTTGTCATAAGGTCAAGGTACAACTCCAAGTCGTCCTGTTACCGAAGATCACGGCTATTCGAATAGATTAACTTCCCTGCAGGGGTGCACCACATAACCCAACACGCTTGATCCCATTTGGCCGGACACACTTTTTCGGGTCATGCCCGCCGCGGAAGATCAACACGTCGCGGCCCCACCTAGGATCAACAGAGAGGTCAGACGCCGGTCTAAACCTAAGCGCCTGGGTGCAGGCCCATCGCCTTAGCACACTGCACGTTGCGTCTGTGGCCGGAAGCAGACCTAGCCTACTGGCGTTCGGTCCAATCCGGCGCGTGCCACTCGATCGGCGACGTCACGAAGTGCCGGTGATACCACGACGCCGAGTGCCCATATCTTTCCCGTAGTTGGTTAGTGCGTATAGGCCCGTGAGCGGACTCAGATCAAATACCAAGATCTCGTTAAGCGTGTTAAGTATCCGCGAACGCCGAACAGGGCCAGGCCCACCTCTCTCCTAGGCGGTCTCAACCTGCCATGTCGCTCCGCCACAAAGATCCATCCAGAGGGCCGTCGGGACAAAGGTCCTTTCAGCCCCCAATCCGTGAATCACTCGCGGGTGCTCCACAAGCCGACCCGACTTTAGTCACCACATGTATCATGTATAAGTATAAGTATATACCCGTGATCACCTCCCGAGTGATCACGGCCCGATAGTATAGCACAGCAGACGGACAAGAATGTAGGGCCACAGATGGAATACTAGCATCCTATACTAAGCGGTAGGATTGCGGTAAAGGTAACAACTTGATAGTAGCAAGGACAGGCTATGCATCAGGATAGGTATAACGGAAAGCAGTAACATGATACACTACTCTAATGCAAGCAGTATAGAGTAGAATAGAGGATATCTGGTGATCAAGGGGGCGGCTTGCCTGGTTGCTCTGGCAAGAGAGAGGGGTCGTCAACTCCGTAGTCGAACTTGGCAGCAGCAACGTCGGTCTCGTAGTCTACCGGAGAGAAGAGAGGGAAGAAACAATGAATACCATGTAAGCAGATGCATATCGATGCATGACATGACAAGTAACGATGCTAGGCGTGCCCTAACGTGGTATGAGGTGATACCGGTTAAGGGGGGAAACATCCGGGAAAATATCCCCGGTGTTTCGTGTTTTCGGGCAGAGGAGCCGGAGGGGGAAAGTTGCGAGTTCGATAGGTTAGGGGGTGTGGCGGACGAACGGGTTGCATATCCGGAATCGTCTCGTCGTTCTGAGCAACTTTCATGTTGAAAATATTTTAATCCGAGTTACGGATTAAAAGATATGATTTTCTAAAAAAATTATTAATTTCTGGAATTTAATTAATTATTTAAATCCAACATTATCCAGAATAGTAAATGATGACGTCAGCATGACAACATGCTGACGTCAGCAGTCAACTATGCAGTTGACTGGGTCAACTACGTGTGGGTCCCGCACGTCACACACTTTTTTGTTTAAGTAGGGTTTAGCTAATTAATTATTGCTTAATTAAATTAACTAATTGATTAGATTAATCTAAACATAATTAATTAACTTAATTATTTTGCTAATTAATTAATTAACTAACTAATGATTTTATTAATTACCTTTTCATTTCTTTTTAGTTTTTGTTTTAGGGGTGTTTGGCCCCTACATGAAGGGCCTGGGGCATCGGGCCCCCCCAATGAAGGGCCAGAGGCCGACCGGAAGGGTGCGTGGTAATGTGGGCGAGTGCTCGAGGTCGGGCGCAAGCCCAGGTGGCGCTGCCAGCCAGGGCGGCGAGGCCACGGCCGTTGGCGGCCCAGGCGGTTGGCGCCGGCGAGGAGGAGCATGGTGAGGGGAACGGCGGGCGGCGGCGGGCGGTGGGCTGCGATGGTGGGCAGCGGTGTGAGAGACGGGAAGCAGGGAGGGCACTGGCTGCGAGAGGTGCGGCGCGGCAAGGCACCGGCGCTGTGAGTGGTCACGGGCGGGGCTGCCGGGCGCAGGTGACCGCAGCGTGGCTCAGGCGGACTTGCATGGCGGCGAGAGAGAGGAGATGAAGGGGTGCGCCACGGCCGTTGCAGTAGGGATGGCCGACGAGGCTCGTCGTGGCCGGGCGTGGAGGAGGACGGGACAATCCGACGAGGGGGGAGTCCGCGACAATGAGGGGGACGATGACGGGCGGCGGCGAGGTGGCCTCGGCCGGCGATGACGGTGAAGCCACCGGGCGGCGAATGACGGCGACAACAGCGGGGCGGCGTCGGGCGGCCTCGGGTCTTCGCCCCGATCTCGATCCAGATCGGGGGGGCTTGCGAGAGAGTGGGGGAGCGAGTGGGGATGTGGGGAGGGGGTCGCTAGGGTTCGGTCGCCCCAGGGGGGCTATAGGCGCCGGCTGGGCCGGCCTGGTTGGCCCAGAGGCCACTGGCTGTGGTGATGGGGGGGGGGGGTTCTTTCTCTCTTTTTGGGTTCTGTTTTCTTTTCTTCTTTTGTTTTTATTCTATTTCTTTTCTGTTTTCTTTTATTTTAGTTTTATAAAATTTAAAAGCGACAACTAATTTGGTGTTATCAAATAGGTCACAGCCCCAAATATGCTGGCACTTTAATAAAGTGTTTTGCATGTGCTTATTATTTTAAAAGCATTTTAGATAATTGTTTTATCGCTGTTTTTAGTTTATTTAGTGCATTCAAGTATTTTATTAGAAGATGACTTCTTCACCAACATTTATTACGGGTTATTTGACACGTTAGGAACAATTTAGTTTTGACTTTTGAAAACTTTAATTGTTTTAACTTTAATTCAGATTTGAATTTGGATCGGTTCTGAACTAACGCGAGATTATCAACAATAATCGAGGTGACGTGGCATCATTACCAGAGGGTTACTGTAGCTTAATTATCTGGGCGTCACAACTGACTCACAATTTTCTCCTATTGGAAAGAAAGCCCTAGCCCAATGCTTTGGGTCTGTCTTCATGATATCTTTTGCACCTTCTGGAGTTAGTTGAGCAAGCTTGGCCTTGTTGTAGTTGAAGTCTTCTCTGTTTGCAGACTTAGCAATTTCCCAAAACCTTTTCTGCAATTGATGATCTTTATGCTTCTTTCTCCAGTTAGCATAGATGTGCCTAGCACACATCCTATGCTCTGCCTTAGGCAGATAGTCTCTCATGCTATTAATTAAGCCCTGTAGTAGACATAAGTATTTATTAGTAAAATAAAGTAGTAGGTCTAGGACTAGTACAATGAGACAAGACTAGGACCAATACAGTGACACAAGGACTAGGACTACTACAGTGAGTGACACAGTACATATCGAAAAAGGTTTAGTGGCTAGGTACATGTCGACGAAGCGGAAAGTATGACTACTTTCCGCTTCGTCGACACGACTAAACCTTTTTCGACATGTACCTAGCCACATGACTACTTGACGCTCCGTCGACACGACTACACCTTTTCAACAATTGAATAAGGCAGTAAATAAATTTAACCTTTTGCTTATCAGAAATAAAGACCCATCCAGCTCCTTGATCGTTAATGTCCAAGTCTTTGATTAAAAGACCAATGAACCAGGCCCAACTCTCATTTGTCTCCTTCTCCACAACAACCCAAGCTACTGGATACATTTGGTTGTTTGCATCCCTAGCTATTGCAGCCAGTAGCTCACCTTGGCAGGCTCCCTTGAAAAAACAACCATCTAGCCCAATCACTTTCCTACACCCAGCTTTAAACCCTTGCTTCATAGCATTGAAACATACATAGAATTGTTGAAAAATATTTTCTTCCTTCTCTTTTGGATCCAAGCAAACAGCCACAGTACTCCCAGGGTTGCTCCTAAGAAGTTCCAACTGATAATCAAACACCTTGTTGTACTCACTTTTCATACCACTCATCAGCTGGCCAAGTACAAGTTTTTTTGCTGCCTTGCACTTTGAAATGGACACATCAGCAAACATGTCTTTCATCACTGTGGCTTTCATACTATCAATCTTCCACAAAGGATTTGCCAGGATGAAGTGCTCATACCTTTTGGCAATGACCTTAGCAGTAACCAGTTTGTTATCTCTGTTTTGTGCACATTGGTGTTCATCTTCAAATGTGATGATTTGAAACCTAGAACACCTGCTGGTCTTAGATGCATACAACATCTAAGGACACCCAGGCCAATCACATTTTGCTCTAACTCTGGCCTCCTCTGACTTTAAAAATGAAATGCTTCTTTTGGTAGCAAGCCCATATCTCTTGATAGCTCTAGTCAATTGTTTCTTGCTTTTAAAAACCATTCCAAGACTAAAATGAGGAATGTCAGAGTCTGAGTTAAACCTCACAAACTGGCTCTTCCTCCTAACCATGTTGCCATCCTCATCCTCATCATAGGAGTAGTCTTCATCTGATGACTCAAACTCCATGTCCTCCACAACTTCCTCCACATTTGCTACCAAATCAATGGGCACGACCCCTGTTGCATCTTCATCAGCCCACATCTTGGAATCTCCCATCTTTTTCCTAAATTTTCTTGCATGTTTTCTCATCTCAACAACCTCTGATTCTTCCCCACTATCATCAGTATGTGGCACATACTCATAGTCCTCTGGGTCCTCTGAATCTGAACCATTTTCTGCCACTTTAGCAACTGAACCAGATATGTCTTGGGCTGCTTGACATGGTTGACTTACATTAAGAACTTGAGAACTCTGAGTAGGATAATTAACTCTCACATTTTGCTTCAATGGACTGTTCATCACCTGAGTAATCGCACCACCTACATCAGGAACAAATATATGCTCAATAATTTCTCCTGCACTACCAGTCTGTTCAGTGGCATTGACATTATCATTGACTTCAGCACTACAATCTTCAGCTGTGATAACTGCATCAGGTTCTTCTTCACTGCCAATGTTCATCAGTTCATCAAGCTCATCCTCAAAATCTGACCCACTGTCTATTTCTCCTTGTTCTTCTTCTTCACCATTGTACTCCACATATATTTCACCAACTCCCCCCTCTGTAATGTAGTCAGACATCTTCATGCAGCCACCATCATCATGTAAAAAAAAGCAATCCATTTACCAAATCTCTGCCAGGCAATAGGAAATAGTACTTCATGCTCTCCTTCACTGTCATATGATCTCCTAAAAACCCTTTTAGCTCCTGCAAAGAGAGCTTGTCCCGCTCAATCTCTGACATTCCAGTTTCTCCCCCAACATAATCTAGACTTGGACCAATTCGTATGAACTGACCCCCAAAGTGAAATCTAACATTCAAGATCTCTGCCGGGTCCATGATTTCAACAAGAAAACCCTACATTACAAGCAAAGCAACTAATGCATCAGTGATTGTCAGCCGATTCAAACACCCAAAAACCCCAAATTGATCTCACTGTAGAACCCTAAACCTAGCCCACAGAGAGAGGAAAAAAGGCCAAACGCAATAGAAGGAAGAACATCACATACCTGATTCTACTCTGCCGGAGTGCTCATCGGAGATGGCCGCGATCATCCATCCTTCGCCATGGCCGCCGCGGAGAAGTTGACGCGTCAGGCTGCAGGGAAGGGAGGCGAGGGGGGAACAGAGAGCGACAGGGAGGCGGAGCTGGGCCGGCTCAACCAGTTTTGGCCCGCTCCGCGACCAGTGGACCCACACCCCCAGGCTGACTCAGCAATCCCTGTTTGGGAATGGGCTTAAGGGATGTGACGACCGGGATTTGAGAGGTGGGGGTGTCGATTTCAGGGATTAGGAGTTGGGGGTTCGATTCCGACGGGTCGTACAAAGACAGGGTTTGTTTCAGACTTCACTCCTTCTTTTTACGTGAGGCTTGCTTTTTTTTTAGACCACGTGAGGCTTTCAATATACTCCTATTTGTACGTGAGGCTTTTTTTAACTAACGTTGTACTTGAACGTGCCAGAGGCATTTTTCGAATTTTGTTTGATCACAGGGATACCTTTTGGTTTCCAATATAATGGAAAATTTAAATACTTATAATATTATGTCATAAATTTGCTATTATGTAGGAAACCCTTAAAGAGTATATATCAGAAGAATGATGTGATGTACTACTCATTACTGTGGACACTAATCAGCCGCCCCATGCGCTTTATCTGCACAAACAAAATTATGCCAATCAAAACTAATTCATAAATTAAGTGGCCTAACATGTGCAATCCAAGAAATCAAAACTATAGTCTGATTTCTGATTCCTAAAAAATAATTTCATTCCTTAAAAAAATGAAAAAAAAACATCTAACTTACTTATAATCCGGCTTCCTGGCTCTTCAGTTAGTCTTGAATCTTGACTCGATGCAAGTATTTCCCTGTCGCGCGCAGCCGGTGTCATCCAGACGCCAATCTCGACCACATCCAAGCATCGTCAGCCATTGGTAGGAGAGTAGATCAGAAGCAGAAAATGAGTTAGCGACCATATAGAGGACTCTACATAAGAATATTTGATTGATGGAGGCTTATTTTTATTTCACAGGCAATCAGCCATATTGTGGATTTTCTTTTGACCTTTTATCCTTCAAGGTTTTAAAGAGGGCTTTCCCCCTGAGTTTCTGGGAATGGCTAAAGCATTACCTTTTTTTTAAACGCCGGGAATTCCTTTTCTCTACGCGATACTTCTTTTTTCTGTAACATTGCACTGGACATGTCAGATGTGTTTTTCTACCGGACGTAATAAACTGCGCCACACGATTTTTCCTTCTATACTGATCGTAAATTTTATAATTGAACGGATTAACTTTTTTATTTTTGTATGCATATTAATTAATTTTGATGCCGTGGATTAAGGAGAGGTCGTATAATTTTTAAAGGAAGATTCCTTCTCAAATTTAATTTTTGAAATTTAAAATATCAGGATGGCTTCTTGGTCGTTATAGTCCGAGTAAAAGAAAGATCAACCAAAAAATATAAATATAGAGAATTATTGGAAAAGCAAAGAAGGCTTCTACAAGTTTAAAAACAAACCTCAAGAAGTTCAACGACCCTCCAAACATTTTAAAAGTACAAAGATAAGCTTGAACCGAGCCACGAGGCTTATCAAGACATGGAGCTCTCCGTCATGTTGAACTGATAAGCACTTGGCTCATAGGGGAGTCTATGAGTTAGAAATGGGTGTGTGGACTAAGGACGGCATTGAGAGTTGTCAGCATAAACTAACCTCGCAGAACGGTTGTTAACCACCTGCATGCATGCAGAAACATGGAGTCATTGTGCCAATAAAAACACATCTTCATATATATATTTAGTAAATGCTAAAATTAGGAGCCACAAAATATATGTAATGGTATCACCAAGTTTTGCAGTGGCACAAAGATGAACATAGGCCATATAGATCAAGCATTGTCCCATTTTTTATGATCATCAGAATTGAATGAAGCAAGAAAAATAGTAAATTGTTAATATAAACATTTTTTTTTTCTAATTTCTACAAAATTTCAGAAAAACTGTACTTCAATTTTTTTCTATGTACAATATTATAATTATTGAAAAATACCTAGCCCGTGCAATTGCACGGGTTGATCGCAAATTTTATAATCTAACGGTTCAATTAATTTTGATGATGTGGATTAATGAGACGCCATGAAAGGTGCCTCCAATTAGTAAATATAAGATGGCCGAGGCCGATGAATTTCTTCTTGTGTCTAAATTTGTTGGACCGCTTCGTTTGTAACTGAATAGGTAGTTGTTTTGTTTAGGTGCACATGCCACGGTTGAAGCACTTCTTTATATCTGAACTGTTGACGTCAAGAACTAAGATATGACATTGTAATCCTAATATTTGACGTACCAAAATTCTTTAACTCAAGAGAAAAATATTACATATAACACACGCCAACAAATATGTCTAAATCACAATAAAAAGGTGTCCATTTTTTGTTGGTCATGTGCTATATTTTTCTGAGAACAGAAAACATCTTTACTCTTATTTTTCTGATCAACTCACAAGCACCCATCACCAAAGTATAAGGAATCGGACTCGGAGTCCCTACTGTGTGCGACTCAAACTCCGCACTTTTATCTGTTATATCATAGAAAGATGGGTCATCTTTGTACAACGCTCCTCTTATTATGTTGTTTCTCATGCGACAATGTGGAGGATTTCAAGGAGTTTGTTGATATCATCATGTCTCATGATGTGAGCCATTGCATTTGTAAAGTGGGTTTTTTGTCTTCCGTTACAACGCACGGGCATTTGTTCTAGTGTTACATAAACAAATAGCTATTGTTTATCAGTGTATTGTTGGGGTTCGTCCAGACGTACAATCACCTGAACAAATCACCTGAACAAATCACGAACACACGCAGTTAAAAACTTTCAGTCAAGGGCAAAGGGCTCATTGTGCCTCTTTCTCTTCTTTATTTCTCAAATTTCCGGTGTTTACAAATCGATGACATGGCCTATATAGATCCAGCCACGACTCAAGACTGGCGAACTAAACAGATTAGTCAATGGATAACACCGTCCAACTCCAACTAGGCTAACACACCGCCACAACAAAGTTCTAATTAACTTAGCACAACGCTGCTATGCACACGACACTCCATGCACGATTTTTGCACGATGCTTCACATCCAGCCTTCAAATCATAGGACAAAGTGCAGCACATCTATCAGATGGTCAATTCTGCATGCGGCGTGCATGGAGGGTCGTCTATGAAGTAGGTTTCTTTTTTTGCGAATAAGCAAAACTTGGGTATCATTGCATTGTAAAAGGAATAGAATAAGTACAGAGAGGGGCACATCACATGACACAAACGCGGTCTGGCGTGAAAATGGTGGCCGGAGCAGGAAGACAAAGGATGCTCGGCCCGAACGGAGATACAACACAGCTAGACCTACCAAGCCTGAACCAAGAGTGGCAAAGCCAAACTAGCGAAAACACCAACATTGCGAAAGCCAAAATCGGGGGCACCGCAAGCGAGCAAGATAGGGCCCTCAAGAAGGAAGTTGATGCGGAGACACCATCGACATCCGGTCCGGAGGACCTAGGGTTTCCCCTGTGCTCGAAGAGGGGCTCAGCGCCTCCAAAAAGGAAACGAAATCCGTAGACGCCACCGATGCCAGCACCGGCAAATCGGGCAGGGATTTCACCCCGGCCTAGGCTGCGCAATCCCATAGCCAACGTGTCGTATCTGGAGTCGAAGATGAGGAAGCCAGTTCTAGTCGGAGCCACCAACTCGGAAGGCAGTTCGCGGGGGTGCACCTACCGTTGGAGGGTGGCACCGCCTCCCGACCCACGAGCATTGAATCTGACCAAAGGTGGGCATTGAGATATACAAGGCAGGGTAGGCGACAAAGCGAACGACAAGGAGGGTGGGGCGACGGCAATCCGCAACGCCAGTAAGCTAGGACTGGAGGGACGCGGATCCAAGATGCCTGGTAGAGGACACCGGCGGTCGTGGGCACCGGAGAGATACTGGCTCGAGGTCGCTAGGGCCGGAGTAGGGCCAGCAAGTGCCTGCCTTGGGAAGCACCATGACTGCACAAGCATTGTAGCCTCGTTGCTCAGCGCGTTAGCCATCACCGTGGCTCGAGAGGGTGTAAGGGCCACCGGAAACGGGGGCCGCCTGCACAGAGGCAGGCAATGAACATCCCCGCAATCGCCCGCAGGTCTCACGCCTAGCCCACGGGAAACAACAGCACCAGAAGGGCTGTGCCGCGCCACAAAAGGATGGTGGGCGGACAGCATGGCGAGGACACCGTGGCCGTAGCTAAGCACGCCATGCCCGACGCCGGACTGGCAAGAGTTGCAGCAGCTAGGATGGAGGGCGCCCGCAATGCGCGAATCGGTCGGGGATGCAGGCAGGGTGAAAGCGCGTGAGGGACGAAAACTGCCCCGCCGCCACCATCCCGGTGTGTGGCGCGGACTCGTCGGCTGACTTTCTGGCGGCGGCAGTGGAGGTTGGCGGAGGGGGAGCTTCCCGGCGGCAGCAGCGGAGGTTGGCAGAGGGGGAGCTTCCCGGCAGCGGCGGTTGATGGATATCGAGGTTGATGGTGGGGTGGGGATGCGTGAGGGGGACAGATCCGCCCCGCCGCCACCATCCTGGGCCACGGCACGGCTTCGCCGGCCGGCCCTACGGCGGCGGCGCAGTGGGAGCAAGCAGAGGAAGGGTTTCCTTGACGAGGTGGCTGGGGTTTCCCACATGTCGCCAGAAGAGGGCGACACGGGGGTGGAGACCTATAGCGGGGGCCGGGGTTGGCTAATGCGAGATTATCTGTGAAGTAGTTTTGAACCTACGTCTAGATACATCTCCTTTTATCCATTTTGATGACAAGTATTTCCGGACGGAGGGAGTAGCATATACCTACTCGAACTATAATGCAATATACTAGTACTACTACTAACCTCCTAGGAACTACTTGACTCACGTACAAAGCTAACACATGGAAATTTACTCAAGCTTACCTCCTGATTTGGCATATTTGGATTTAGTTGAAAAATGTAATAACTCTAGAAGGTGACAGCTGTGTGATAATAAAAACTAGTAGCGCCCTGTCACCATGAAACTCCTTGAGGGTACAGAATCCTTAATTCTTCCGACGAATTAACTTAAGTTTTGCATTCAATAGTAAATAGAAAGAGATACTAGTAGCTTTGAATTAACATCGTAGCTTTTTGTTTGCATGCTACACTTACTCGTATATAAAAGGAGGTGGCGTCGCTAGCTCTCCCCATTCACCATCCATACATACTCATCCATACAAGAGACTGCAACTACCAGAAATAAAAGATAAGTTTTGTAGTATTGTTGATAGGATTGAGAGATGTCAGAACCAAGTAATGTCACGTTCTTGGTCACCACCAAGTAATGTTGCCTAAGAATAATACATAGATATTTAACAGTTTATTAACTCTAAAAGATGACAGTTGCGTGATGATATGAAGTGGTGTTAGTGTTGAATATAGGTTACAGAAATCCATAATTTTTCTGACAAATGAACTCCTGGTATGCGTACGTACAATAGCATATGGATAAAATAGCTTCGGATCAATATCATAGTTTTTTTTTCCTTTCCGTGTTCTAGCATGCTACACACCTACTCATATATAAGAGGAGGTTGCGCTGCTAACTCTCCCCTGTCAGCTCTCATACATACTAGCCATTTGAGTATTGCCGGCAACGTTACTTGTGCACATTAGTGATCATTGATCTACACCATCCATTGCATACATACCATATCATTGTGGTGCATATATTGGTATCATATCTTGTGTCACAAGTTTGTTCCCGCATATACACAATTGCTATCTTGGTTTGTGCATTGTGCAAAGTGGCCATAAAAAAAAGAAAAAAAAAGAATAGGCTTTTAAGCAAAGAAAAAGAAAAAGAGCAAAGAAGCTTGTAAGCAAGTGCCATAGCATCATACCACATTGCATATAAGATTGTCATATCCGATCATCTTGGATCATCTTGAGAGAAACACCGGGAACCATACATACATAGCATACTTGGGATAGAAGTTCATCCATTTTGCATCTTATAGGTTGTGCACAAGTGTCGTATCCGCCTATTGAGCAATCATGCTAGCGTCTCTCTTGAGTTGTGCAACACGAGCGTTTTCCGTGGATTCCACATTTTGTGCTCATTCCTTGGTTGCACGACCCCATTTATCTACCCGTGTGTGTTTCCGTGTGCCATTCTTTGCTATTGGTCCATTTGTTTCACTTGCGAATTTGTGAATCTCTTTCAACATTATTGACTCTTGCTAACATTTTGCATTAAATTTTTGTGCCACTATCCTCACCGAGCTCCTCCATAAGCTTTACTTGTGTAGGTGTGAGAACCGACAAGGATTGGTACCAATAGTGCTATTTCATTGTCCGCATTTGAGTGAACTTGATTCATTGTCAACATCGGTCAAGGTACATTGGTATAAGTTCTTCTCTTTCTCCCACTCATATTTGCTCGAGTCTTGTGATGGATAGGCAAGGCATTTCCTCTTCGGTCCTCGACAACAACGACGGCGTGAACAACTACATCACCAAAGCGTCTATCTTCGATCTACAATGACAAGTGCAAGGCACACAATCAAGATTGCGAGAGCGCATCGAGAACATCTCCATCGACATTCGTCACTCCGAAGCAAGGAGAAGGGACTACTTCGACAAGAAACTTGCCGCACATAAAGAGGAGCAAGATGCAAGGATGGAGGAGATTCGGGCCTTGATCAAGTTTTCTTCCCCTTCGTCATCTTCAAGGCGGCGACATTCAAGCCACAAGTCTTCGGAGCGCGAAAAAGATGCAAGTGCAAATCGTCCTCGTCCACATCTACATGGCGACCACCATCACATTCGTGATCCTCATCGTCATGAAGGGCAAGTCACCTCCAAGCATCATGTGCACGACGACGACGAACAACATCTACTACGAGCTCAAGCACGACAACGACATCATCATCATGAAGATGCTCCACAAGCGCAAATGCACAAGTCCCAACAAGCCCTACTTCACGCCAAGTCGAAGCTTCATAAGCACAAGAGAAGACCGCGAGACGAGCACCACCAAGACGGCGCTACGGCTACATCAACCACTTCGGCATCTTCGCCAAGTGTTCTCAAGGCATCTTCGCCTTTGGACGTATGGCATCTTCGCCTACTTCCCACGTGTACGCCTACATCGACTTCATCAAGTCCAAGGCGACCACCTACGAGCGAGGGCGACACTTCCATCTTCGGAAGCCCCTCAAGGAAGATGGCCGAGCATGGGAAACTCCCTTCGGTCATGGAGACGAGCTATGAGGTGCCACATCATATGGGCCTCCAACACCAAGACGGTGACAAGACGGTCGAGCAAGGGCCATCCCTTCGACCACGGCGACAAGCGAACCTCTTCAACAACATGAAGGCAGCGCCCACATTGGACTCATACTCCGAGTCAAGCTACCCGACCGCGCATGGAGACATTTGCACCTACATCTCTCCGGCACCCACATATGTCGAGATGCCCCAATTGCCATGTGAGGAGAGCCACCACCCCATGAGTGACATGAGTGACTCCACCATACGTGACATTGAGAGCATTTCCTATGAGAGGATGAGTGTGACCACCACTAGCCCCACACATGAGAGCATGCCACACATCCTATGTGAGGTTGAGCGCCATTTGAGTGACTCCACCCACCATATGAGTGAGAGCATCCTTGAGGGAGTGAGTGAGCCACAACACTTAGTGAGTGAGGTAGTTGACACGGCACATGAGGCCACTATGATTTATAACGACTTAACCTCTACTCCTAGTGTGTTTTCTTCTTTGGTGCTAGGTCTCCTACATGACGGCATGCCTATCCTCGACGAGTCCATCCCTACATTGGAGACGATGATGGCCATGGTGGACGATGATACACCCCCCACATGGTTCCATCAAGATGAAGATGACAACGAGACGATCTTCAACACCTCACCTACAACACATGAGCTACGCTACGAAGGTAACATAGGTGATGGTGCTTCTCTTGTCCCACTAGTGGACTCTCTTACCATCGATTGCTCCCATGATGTTGACCCACCTATTACCATGCTTCATGCTAGTGAAACTTCTTCATGCCTTGACTTACCTATTTATGATGAATATGATGATGAGCATGTTGAGTTGCCTAGTTGTGATGCTATGCTCCATAGGACATCTTGTGAAAATTCTATTGGTCACTTCATGTTTGACAATCCATTGAACTTGTCATATGCTATGAGTGAGATCTCCCATATTGCATCATTACAATCTCAACATAGTAACTATGCATGCCCCATTAAAATAAATCCCATTTGCACTTATGGCATAGATGACGAGATGATGGTCATTGGCTTTTGCTTCTCTTGTGATGATATTGCCATGCTTCCTTTACATGATTTGCGCGCAATTGTCTACTATGTCATGCCATGATCAATTGTTCCGAATATGCATTGTTTTGGATGTTGTCAATATTCTCCACGTGATGTTTCTACTCTTGCTCATGAGGAGACCCCCATAGTTTCCTCATACATATTAGGAGATTTTGATGCATCTCATACTTTGCATGATTCCCATAATTGCGTGAACCATATGCATTCCATGAATAACAATGCTCTAGATATTTCTCATGATGCATTGCACAATTTGAGTCTCCATTATGCCATACATAATAACAAACCTATCATGATGGATGACATGTTTCTATATCACGCATCTCATTTATTTGAGCATTGGCTATTTTGTGCTCACCAACACATGCACGTATGCATCATGATGGATGATGCGTACATCTACCACGCACACTCAATTTTTCCTTTGTCTTTGTTTTGTGTAGGTACGCGACGTATACTCGTCAACATCTCAATCCCAAGAGTTGTTAAACGAGCTCTTGAGAGCAACGATGCTTTGGGATCCCGTGGACTATCCTTACCACCGTTCCTTGGCGCAAGGACTACGCGCATCTCTTCTACTTGGCTCTCACACGGCTATGGGCTATTTACCACTTGTCACCTTATGCTCATTTTACCGTGTTCAAATTGCATGCTATGCTTGCTCCTATGCCTTTGCCATGCAATTGTGACCCTTGCTTGCATTTACCCATGATGCACCATTATGATATTCCTATGTGTATTTGCATGCTTGGTGGAGACCCTTGTTGCTATTGCCATATTTATCATGTGCCCCATGTTATTGATGCTTGTTGTGTTGGGAGATTCATGATGCCCCATTGCTATTTACATATGGTCTCTCGCCAATACATTGATGACATTTTACTCATATCTTGCTTTCATGCTTGTGCTATGTCATGTGAATTATTCATGCACACTATTTGCACCAATGACATGCTTGCCATGATTCCTCCTAGTATGTTGCATCTTTGCACCACTAGGTTGCTTGAATTGATCTCTATGATTGATTGCTTTGATGCATCACCCATGTTCCATTACTCGCTTTCTTGGGTTGATGACATATATGTTCATGCCTCTCACATGATATATCTTGATACTTGTCACTTGTCTCCAATAGTTGCCTCTATGCTTAATGATCTTGGAGACTTGGACACTTCACTTGTGATGCATGCTTGGTTGATTGAGCCTATTGTATTTGGTTGTTCTCGCATCATATGCCTCCATACTATGAAATGCTCCCTTGTCCTTTCTTATGATAAGAATGATGAGAACACTTGTTGGGTATCTTACCACTCGAATGATAGGTCTTGCATTTGCATTAACCTCATTTGTTTTTCCAAGTGTTTGTCATGTTCTTTCATTTTGAAGGATTCACAAGGCGGTACCATCGTGAGACATATTGGTTATGTGAAGGCGTATATGATGTGCGACACCAACATTCTTGAGAAACTACTAAAGGTGAACTCTTTCCATTTGAGCCCTCGTCACATATGCATATTGGATGGGCCATACTTTCATTGTTGTTTCCTTCCTCTTGTCTACATGATGCATATATTCGATGGAGGACCGACATTGGAGATGGACCCTATGGACCTTCAAGTTGAGGAGCGCTCGGACTTATTGGATGCACCTTCGGTTTTCCACTCTTGCCACGACATCGAGCATTGGTACATCAACACTCCCTTGACACATTGCACCCACACCTTCATATTTGTTGATTGTGCTCATACATGTCATGCTCGATGGACATATCATACCCATAGCAAATTTGCGTCTTATGCATGGATTGACTCACATTATGATTGTCTTGTTGCACCTATTCCCATGTCATCCATGATATATGAGCTTGTTCACTTCCTTAGCAAATTTGTTGTGATCTTCCTTGATGGCATATTCAAACATCATGATCATATTGTCCACCATCAATTGCATGATAGCTTACACTTATTGAGCATCCATTACCATATTCATGCTATTGATGAACCGTCTCCCTATGACATCATTTTGCACAATGGTAGAATTTGTCGCTTTGTGCACCATGCTTTTGTTCCCATGAATGCTTTGCATCTCATTCTAGAAAATCTTGATAAGCTTCATGTGCTTTGTCACGACCAATCTTACCGCACGGACTCATTCTTACATGATGGACACCTTGTGTGCGCTAACCATTGTATTTCCAAGTGTCGTTTGTGTTTGCTCTTTTTGCATGTGTACCACTCCGGAGGCACCTTGGAGTACTTGGATTGCGCCATGCCTTCCACTTTGTCCGACTACAAGTCCGTCCACGACAACCGTTTCCATGGTGATGAGGATTTCGATCCGAGGTCGGATCTTTCCCAAGGGGGGGGGGAGATGATGCGGAGCATCCCACGTTCATCCCCATGTACACTCCGACTACTCTCCAAGCCCCAAGGATACATAAGATGAGACCTCGACTATGCGCCATTGGACACAAGGTGAACCCGTTCCTAAATGCTTCCCCTTTCCATTCGTGTGAGACATGGTTGCTACCTAATGCAAGGACACTATGCATGCCTAGGTACCAAGGAGACCCTCTCGGAGATGCTCGGAATGATGGACAAGTCCCCAAGTACAAGGATGAAGAGAAGCACGAAAAAAGGGCAAGTTCACCTTCCAGGCCCCGGACATCCGGCCCCTGGAGATGCCCACACAGCAGCCGCAGCCCTGCCAGGAAAACTACAGGGCCCGGACATCCAGCCCCCAGGCCCCGGACATCCGGCCTCCCACGAAGCCCCGGATATCCGGCCACTCGCCCGGAAATCCGGCGCCCCGCACCCGAATCGGCAGAACTGGCCATCCCAGCTGTAACGCCCGGATAATTATGCTACAGTAAACTAACGTTGATGGTGCCACGTCACCTCTGTCACTGTAGTTAATCTCGGGTTAATTCAAAACTGTTTCGAACTTCAAATTCAAATTATGATAGCAATAAAAGTTTTCAAAAATTAAAACTAAAATGTTCGAGGGTTGCCAAATATTGCATCGGTAATTATGGTGGAGTAAACACATTTTTATAAAATGTCTAAGTTGTTTAAATGAATTAAAACAGAAAGGTAAATAAATAAAAGAAAATACAAAAGAGAAAAAAACTAAACTAGCATAAAAAAGTAGAAAGAGAAGCCCCCCCCCCCCTGCTGGACCGCGGCCCAGCTAGCCAGGCCGGCCACAGGCCCAACTGGGCCAAGCCCACCTAACCCACTCCCTTAACCCCCCGGCGACGGAACCCTAGCCCACGTCCCCACTCACCCCCTCCCACATCGTCCACTCCTCCCCCGATCTGGATCGAGATCGGGGGCTCGACGCCGACGCCGCCCGGTGCTGTCCCGCCGGACGCCGGCGCCCCACCGCCACACGACGCCGCCCGTCCTCACCTCCTCCCGACCAGCCACCTGTGGCAACGGCGCCGCCAGACGCCCGACGCCCCGTCGCCTCGGATCCGTCCCCGTCCCCCACCTCGCCGGGACCACGTCGCCACGCCGCTCGTCCCCGCCGCCCGTCGCCGGCGCTCCCCCACCGGACTGCCTCCTCTACGCCGTCGTCCCCGTCACCCCCCTCGACCCCTGCTGCCATTGCCCTACTCCTCGATGTGAGCACGCGCCCCTCCTCTCTCTCCCTCGCCCGCGACCGCGCGAGCCCCGCCGTGGCGCGCTTCAGCCCTCCGTTAGTTCTCCTCGCGGTCGTTCGTGCTCACCACCGCCACTCCGCCGGGCACCGCCGCTCCCCACAGTCCTACTACTTTGCCCATGCGCCCGCCGTGGTCGCGTCCGCCACTTTGCCTCCCCCCGCCTCTATAGTCTCATCGCCGCCACGGCTGGACCTGCTCGGCAATGGCCATGCCATGGCCGCCCTCGACCCGTGTGCTCCCCTGCCCCCTACCGTCACCCGAGAGCTCCGGCCAACCTCGGCCTCCCCTGCAACTACCACTACCATCGGGCGACGCGCGGCGCTGCCCGCGTCCGATCCCCTTTTGGTCGCGCGTCGAATGGACACGGAAGGTGCGATCCCGAACCCCTCCTCATCCCTGTGGTCGCTGGGGCTCTGTCGTCGGCGCTTGCCCAGCCGAGGCCACGGCCTCGCCCTCGATGGGCGCCCGCACCCAGCGCCCACGCCCGCCCGATAGCGCCCGAACCCGCTAGGCCCCCTGGGGCCAATGACATGGGGGCCCCGCCCCAAAACGTTTTTAGAAAAGAAAAAAAAGGAATTAAAGAAAATAAATAAAATAAAATAAAATTAATTATTAATTAATTAAGTAATTAAGTAATTAATTAAGTTAATTAATTCGGTTTAATTAATTTAATTAACTAGTTAAGTTTAATTAAAGCGTAATTAGATTAATCTAAACCTAATTAACCTAACGATTAGATGATGTGTGGGTCCCACAGGACCCACATGTCGAGTTGACAGTCAATGGTCAACGCTGACTCGCCTTGATGTCAAGCATGACATCATCTTGACGTCATAAATCCATTTTCGAATTAATTAAATAATTAATTAAATTTGAAATTAATAAAATCTTTAGAAAATCATATCTTTTAATCCGTAACTTCGGATTAAAATATTTTCAACATGAAAGTTGCTCGAGCAGCGAGGCGAATCTGGATACGCGATCCGTTAAATCGCCACACCCCTAACCTATCGAACTCGCAACTTTCCCCCTCGGCTCCGCTGCCCGAAAACACGAAACACCGGGGATATTTTCGCGGATGTTTCCCCCCTTAACCGGTACCACCTCATACCATGTTAGGGCACGCCTAGCATCGTTACTTGTCATGTCATGCATCGATATGCATCAGTTTACATGGTATTCATTGTTTCTTCCCCTCTTCTCTCCGGTAGACTACGAGACCGGCCAGCTGCTTGCTGCCCGGTTCGACTACGGTGTTGACGACCCTCTCTCTTGCCGAGCAACCAGGCAAGCCCCCCCTTGATCACCAGATATCGCCTATTCTACTCTATCTTGCTTGCATTAGAGTAGTGTAGCATGTTCTTGCTACATTATACCTATCCCGATGCATAGCTTTGTCCTTGTTACTCTTGTTGTTACCTTTACCGCTATCCTATATGCTTAGAGAAGAACCAGGCTCGCAAGGCGCAGCGGGCACCGCAGTGTTTCATCTTTGCCGCGCCTTCTGCAGCTCCCACGCTGGCTGCCGCGGCAACCGACCGCCCTCCAACTCCTGCTTTGTGGCTGCGCCGCCTCAACACCACCACCAGTGGCGCCCGAGTCCCAACTACAAGGGCAAGAATCCCGTCTACCGGCCTCCTGCATCTCGTCTGCGGACCTGCACCAGCCTCGTCATCCACCGCTCCGCGCCACCAGCTCGTCGCCATGGCCTCCTCGGCATGATCCTTGGGTGGCCTCGTCCGAGCTTGGTCGATGCCATGGTCGGCCCCTCGCCGTATGGTGCCCCTCCTGCGTGCAGGCACGTGGAGCCCGGTCTTCGTCCGACCACAGGCTCTCCGGGACTCCTTGGACCCAGCCGTCGGCGACGTCTACACCGCCACTCCTACTCCGCCTACCAAAGACGCCAGACCACCGCCGCCCTACAACACCATGCCGGCCTTCTACGGCAACATGCAGCCCCAATCGCATACTACCCATCCGCTATCCCCTACGCCAACATGCAAGTTCCTGGCCCTCTGCTCCTCCCCAACAGCCGGCTTGGGACCAAGCCGCCTTCATCAACGCCATGAACAATTTTGTCCTCAACGACGCAGTGCGGATTGGATTTTCGATTCTGGTGCATCAATGCATATGTCTTCAAATATGAATTTATTGTCACTTGTTTTCCTTACGCTTTTCCACTATCACCATTGGCGATGGCTCCACCATCCCTGTTTCATGCACTGGTCACTCTTACATCCCTTCCTCTCATGCCAATTTTCTTCTACGCAATATTCTTGTGGTTCCTTCCATCATCAAAAATCTTATCTCTGTTAGACAATTTTGCATTGACAACAAAGTTATCCTGGCCTTTGACCCTTTTGGATTGTCTGCGAAGGATCTGACAACGGAGGCGGTCCTCGCTCGGTACAATAGCACGGGTGATCTTTATCCTCTTCATGGCGCGCCCACATCCACCTCTCGTGCCATGCTCGCCTCTGTTGATCTATGGCATCGTCGTCTTGGTCACCCCACCAAAAACACTTTGACGTCTTTACTCCAATAATTTTGTATCCCTAGTTCTAGCAGTCCTCATAATCCCTCTCTCTGTAATGCATGTCAATGTGGCAAACATGTTAGATTACCTTTTGGAACCTCTACTACCATTAGTACTTTTCCTTTTGAGTTACTTCATTGTGATTTATGGACCTCTCCGGTCCTAGTGTTTCGGTTATAAATATTATCTTGTGATCTTGGATGATTATTCTCACTATACTTGGACCTTTCCTCTTCGCGCTAAATCTGAAGTACCTACAATCTTTCTCAATTTTTGACAATATGTAATCACACACTTTGGCTTGCCAATTTGATTTATTCAATGTGATAACGGTCGTGAATTTGATAACACCCAAAACCGCACTTTCTTTCTCTCTCAAGGCATTCTTCTTCGCTTTTCATGCCCTTATACATCTTCTCAAAATGGTAAAGTTGAACGATGTCTTCGCTCTATTAATGATGTTCTTCGCACATTGCTTTTACAAGCTTCTCTTTCTTCCCGTTTTTGGGTTGAAGCCCTTCGCACCGCCACACTACTTCTTAATATTCGACCAACTAAAACTTGCCCTCTTTATTCGCCTTTCCAGTCTCTTTTTCTCTCCCACCCTGACTATTCTTTTCTGCGTGTTTTTGGCTGTCTATGCTTTCCCAACATCGCCTCTACCGCCTCCAACAAAATAGAACCACGCTCACTACCTTGCATTCACCTTGGTCTTTTCGATGATCACAAAGGATATCGTTGTTTCGATCCATCTTACGGTCGTATCATTCTCTCTCGTCATGTCACATTCGATGAAAATACTTTTCCTTTTTCTGTCACTACAACCACAAAACCAATTCCACCACAATCCGTCACCACCAAAACCCCTTCCCTAGTTCGTCCTTCGGTCATCTCTGCTGCCATGGAATCTTGTTCCGTCTCTCCGCCGGAATCGCCCACCGTCGACCACCCTCCTGCCCGTCCCCCACCTCTCCATAGAATCGCATCCTCTACCACAGCCGTCTTTTCCTCACCACATCCTACCACGGAAACCACCTCGACACCCACCACCTCTGATTCTTCTTCCTCACCGTCTTCTTCAACCGAAAACCCATCTGCCACCCAATGCCGTTCTTATACCACCGCTCACCAATGATCATGTCATGTGCACCCGTGGAAAACGAGGATTTCTTCTCCCACCAAACGTCTCAATCTTACCGCCACCCCAACCATCTCTCCTATTCCAACCAGTTATAAGCGAGCTCTTCTTGACCCTCTCGGCTTTCCGCTATGCGTGATGAATTTGAAGCTCTTCACAAAATAATACATGGACTCTTGTTCCCAAACCTTCCGGTGTTAACATTGTTTCGGCAAATGGGTTTTCGTCATAAATTTCATTCCGATGGCACTCTCGCTTTCGTTACAAAGCTCGTTGGGTGTGTCGTGGTTTCTCCCAAAGAGCATGGTATTGACTTTGATGAGACTTTTTCTCCTGTTGTTAAACCAAGCACTATTCGTGTTGTTCTTAGTCTTGTTGTTTCCTTTTCTTGGTCTATTCATCAACTTGATGTTAAAAATGCTTTTCTTCATGGCACTCTCAATGAAACTGTTTATTGTCAGCAACCCTCTGGTTTTGAGAATCCTCCTCTCCAAATTTTGTTTGTCTCCTCCACAAATCTCTTTATGGCCTTAAACAAGCTCCTCGTGCATGGTTTCAATGCTTTGCTACTTTTATTCAAACCATAGGCTTTATTCCTCCAAATCAGATTCTTCTCTCTTTGTTTATCGTCTCCTACTCACACTGCCTACCTCTTGCTTTATGTTGATGATATCATTCTCACGGCTAGTTCGATTCTTTTCTTCAACATACCATCTCTTCTCTCAATCGGGAGTTTTCCATGACAGATCTTGGTCCTCTTCATCATTTTCTAGGTATTCATGTTTCTCGCACCACATCTTCCCTATTTCTTTCTCAACGATCATACATTTTGGACTTGCTTTCTCGTTCGGTATGTCGATTGTCAACCCTCTCGTACTCCGGCCGGCGTTGGTGCTAAAGCGTCGGTGATGGTGATCCTCTTTCGATCCTACTTTATATCGTAGCATCATTGGCGCTCTTCAATATGCCACTCTTACTCGCCTGAAATCTCCTATTCGTTCAGCAAGCCTGTCTCTTTATGCATGATCCTCGTGCTCCTCATCGCTCATGTCGACGCATTCTCCGCTATTTAAAAGGCACTCTTGATTACGGTCTCCTTATTAATTCTTCTTCACCTACAAGCTTGACAGTTTATTCGATGCAGTCGGGCAGGTTGTCCAGATACTCGACGATCTACATCCGGATTTTGCGTTTATTTGGGTGATAATCTTGTTTATTGGTGTTCTAAAAGGCAGGTAACAGTTTCCAGGTCTTCTGCTGAGGCTGGGTATAGGGCGGTTGCTCACGCTGTGGCCGAGGCGGTGTGGCTACGGCAGCTTCTCGTTGAACTTCATCGCCCGCTCCCACGTGCTATCATTGTTTATTGTGATAACATCTCTGCCGTCTACATGGCTTCCAATCCAGTTCAACATCGTCGCACAAAGCACATTGAGATTGACATTCACTTTGTTCGTGAAAAGGTGGCTCTTGGCGAGGTTCGCGTTCTTCATGTTCCTACAAGTGCCCAATTTGTTGACATTTTACCAAAGGACTCCATTGCATCGTTCACCGACATACGCTCCAGTCTCAACATTGTTTCACCCGACGTTGAGACTCTGGGGATCTTAGAGTATAAGTCTATTCAGTATTGTAATCTATCTCTATTAGTCTAGTCTTGGAGCCCAAACTTTGTAATCTATATAAACAGCCCTTGAGGCCCGTTCAATACAACAATTACTTCTCCAATATCTCAATCTATCAGTTACACTTCTCGAAATTAAATTTAGACTTACGAAAATCTCAAATGCGTCTGGAAACTGAAATCATGTGCCCATTGCGATCGGAAATAAATGGTGCTGAGCTGTCGTATCATCGTGAACGAACAAATCCGAGCCATTGTATCAAAACGAACATATTCTCTCACTCCCTCAACTGAGGACATGTATGCCATCATGCCATTGAGCTTAGCGGCTATCTAACTCGTGCAGCAGTGGAAGAGAAAAAGCATTCTCATCAACACCGGTAAACCCTCACCCTCGCCCTTGCCGGCGATCTCGTGGCGCGGCCGAGGAGCTTCGTATGGGGGTCGCCTAGAAACACTGCAACAACTGCATGTGGGTCCTGTAGTCTTCCGGCCCCACTTGCAGAAGCACTAATTCCATAGCGAGAGGCGGGCCCACCTGCGGTGCCCGTTTAAATGCTTGAGCAAGCTGGGCTCTTGGTAGTTGGTCGAGAACTCTTCCACTCTTCGTTGGATCGTTTGCCAGGTCCAGGTCGAGGTCCAGCACACTAGATAGCACTGCAAAGTGGGTCCGGGGAAGCCTCGGGCCCACATACAGAGACAAATTGTATGGTGCGACGAGGGCCCACGTGCACTGGGCCGCTGCCTAGCTGGCCGGCCTTCCTTGGATAGACGTGGTCGCGCCCGCGCCCTTGTCCTCTTCTATAATTACTAGATCAGAATCGCGCCTCGACGCGAGGGTGCCGGTTACAATGTTTTGGTCAAGCACATAATGCTAAATCAGTAGTAATTCAGGTTTAGGATATGCTATTAAATTATGACCACTGAAAAGTTACTTCAGTTTCTTTCTGCTTTCCTATAACAAATAATTTTAAACTGACATCTCATAAAAACAAATGGTTAAAGCACCGAAGCTTCAAAACATGTACTTCTCCAAAACATGTTCTGCATATTCTAATTCTGATAGATCCAAGTGCAAACTTGAACTTAGAAAATAATATCAGTTTGAAAACATCCAGGAGTGTAAGTCGACTAAAACGAATGTCAAATTTAGGTCGAAGCTACAAATTGTAGAATTCACAAAAAGATATCTAATGCATGAAATTGCTGAGCCAAAAAAAGGTATGTAGTATCATTGGTCCAAAGTGTATGTTCAGAGATTATGCTTTATTATGTTCAGATATCCTACAAAAAAATAGAGAGATGATTCCCCAATTCTAGCTTCATCTGCTTTACCTAATATATTAATTTTTAAAATTCCAGTTGCGCCAAATTGCGCAAAAACCCACTAACACCATGTTATTCTTGAGCAAACATATATGGCAGCAAAGCTAATACTTTTGTATAAAGAACGAAAGGAGGATTGTCATATACAAAGGTTTGTGTTGGGGATTTTTTTTCAAACCATGAGTTCAGGTTATGCAAGTGGGTCTCTGCGCTATTTGGGTTATACAAACTTCGGGTTATGCAAGTGCACATTTTATGAGCTATGACGCTTATATATGAAACTATAATAAAGAGTTGTCTTTCCAAATGTAAAAAAAGGTATGTCTTCCTATGAAATTCAGGTTTTTAGAAGCCACTCTGGCTATGCTTTTTGTAACAACATATATTGTCTTTTGTGGATTGCATTTTGAGCTCCTTGCTTAATGGAATATGAGGTAGGTGTCATACATTCTTTAAGCGCATCAACACATCAATATGGTATATAGCGATGTTGTTCTATCCTGGCATGTCTTCTTTTATAGAATTAGACTTGAAAACCTGAAACTATCAGTAGGTGTACAGAATCATTGTCTTCAAAGTAATCCCACATATTAGTAACAATTTTGAACCTTTTATATGAAAAAAATAAGAAATACGTACGTTTTAAAATATATACTTGAGCATGCAGAGCGAATAAAAACCAAGAATATGTGTGTATTGTAGAGCATGGTAACCATTATACATTTGAGTAGCTTAAATCAATCAAAAGAGCATATCACACTTCCAGGAGGGCCGGCCAGGTAGGAAATGCGGCTTGCCGCGCCCGGCAGCGGTGCTACCTACCGCTGTCAGGTACACCCATATTCAATCTGGTAATATAGTCATAAGAGCATCGCAAGTGTAAAAAAATAGCAATGATATCGGTTTAGTACAAAGCCAAACACCAAATCATTATCAATGGATAAGATATGAAATATAAGATGGGTTTTAGACGTGGATAACATATTGGATAGAATATATTGACAAAGATGATGAACATTTGAGACATAAGCATTCTCAAAAAGAGAATTCTGGTTTACAACATTGATAGTCACATGAAAACTTATCCGAAAATGAGCAGTTGTGCTAAGTCAAAGAAGAACAATACGAAGGATACAATGAGCTCATATAAGCATACAAAGGCAGGCTATGTAGATATAACTAACATCATCGATATAATTGTTCACAGATTCAGATATAGACCGAATATGTCGTCCTTATAGACACCGCTAGTGAATACATAGTACATGACTTAGTTGGATCATCCTGATCTATTATCATATGGTATGGTAGACAAAATATAGTACTCGGGCGTTCCAAAAAAAGTACTCGACGTACATAAGGACCTTGAACACCGTCATGCCTTCCTGTTGCCTTTGACTTCATCAAATACCTACAAAGAAGCAACAAAGAACCAAATTAGTGGCTACATAAGCGAGTGGAATAATAATACTGATAAATATAGCCAATGACCAATGTCTAAAGATACTAATCACAGTCACAATTCATTCTAGGGGCTACTTGATAATTAGCACGAACATGTGGGAAGAAGTGGCAGCTCACCTACGGCATGGAGCATAACAAATATTAGGAGCTATTCTTTCCCGTAGTATGAACATGATGCCGCTGCCTTGCACCTTGATGCGCCGCCACTGCCGCCAGCCAATTAACAGGAGGTATCTATTTGTATCTACGGCAACATGTGTTGTTTAGGCAGCTTCAATAATATCTAAAAGAAAGACCATTATGTTGATTACAGCAGCAGCAAAGAGTAGTGTTTGAATTCAGATAACGAATCACTTGTATTCTATACCTAAACCATAAATATGAACAATTTCAGAATTGAGCTAGTGCACCAATAATCCACTCCCTCCGTCCCAAAATAAGTGTCTCAACTTTGTACAATAAAGTTAGTACTAAGGTTGAGACACTTATTTTGGGGCAGAGGTAGTAGTTATCAATGTATAGATATATCAAGCTTATAGGTGTCCACAGTAAATTTTTAACTGTCTACCTGAATCAGTGTTGTTATAGAAGCATATATGATCCAAGCAGGATAAAGCACAAAGGAAGCTGCCAAATTTATTTTCTTTTCGCTATCAAATATCTAGATAACATAGTTTGTGCTTACAGCGAAAAGAAAAGAAAATTTATAAAACGACTACTCTGAACAGGATTGAGTACTAAAAGGGTAAACACAAGTCTACTAAATTTAACAATAAATGGAGTGTATTATGTAGTCTGAATGGGCAATACCAGAGTACACATCCAAGGAAATGCGGCTTGCGGCACACCTACGGGTGCAACCATGCCCAACCCGGGAATAATGCCGCATGAGTATTGTTTAGAAAATACAACATCGCATCATACATATGAGGTGACCCAAGAATGCTTATTTAGCTATAATGCCTCTCACTTTCGACGGGGGTTGACCAAAGGGGTATAGCAATGCATCACATCAAAGATGTACTACATTCAAATCATAATATCCGAAAGCAACACTCCAAGTTATGTCTGACTTAGAATTTCAATGCAGGGTACATGGTACGACATGTTTTACGCTTGCAGGTCTACAGGATGGAAGCCATGGCATTGACAGTGTACCAAAAGCAAGGAACAAACTACTTTGATAACCATAGTAAGATGTTTTATAGTCCAAAGATAGGAAGTGCGGCTTGCCGCACCCAACCCGCCCCGGCCATAATGCCATATCTAGCCCAGTAAGACGTTTTATAATATCTATCTATAAACTGGTTCGTTGAGCTAGTGAAAAAGGTACACTTTGATACAATGATGGGGAACCTATCATGGGCGCTTAATTGGATGATTAATGTTGACCCTTTGTTTGTTGTAACATGGTAGCAAAGTTTCCCGTGCTCAGAGTAAAAACATATATAACATACCTTCATGGATATTGCTTGATTTTTGAGTGAGTGCATTTTATAGCAATCATGATCAGGAACCAAGAGTTAGGATACTAATGAATTGATTTTCAATATTAAACCCGCGGGGTTCCCCCTTATGGAGCATTAGAATCTATATACCATTATATTCTAGCCATTGGATTTAGAAAACTTCAGTAATGACACTGATTAAACTGAGCTCATTTTTGTTTGCGAGCTAACAGGAGGCGACCCTTTTAGAAGAAAAAAGGGCAACCCTTTTAGAATTAACAGTTAGTTGATTAATACACAAAGCCATAAAAACGTCATATACCACTCGCAAGCTGAATATACCTATAAGTACCTATGTAGTAGTAATACTTCTACAATATTACCCTATCAAAGAACAGGGGGTTAGGGATGACACTTATAAACACCAGACTATGCACATCTGGACCATTTTGTCGTCATAGAAGTATTTCTTCTTTTCTTATCATAATCAAACAAAAGCAAAAGAACACACACAACTTATAAAAGTCTTATACTTTCTGCAGCAACCATCACAGTGTATGCAATGGACGACGTGAGAGCATGGCTCGTCGGTTCCATGATCGTGGATTAAATTAGCAGCGTCAACTGATGGTTAGCCGCCCCATCACGAGCGCTATGTACGGCTAACTGAAGAATAGTGTTGAAATTCTGCCATTATTAGCATAATATACTCTCATGCAGGAGTACTTAGTACTTCCGTTCCCTCAACTTCTCAACGACCCCTACCAGTTTCAAAGAGCAACTGCT
The DNA here is from genome assembly GCA_021605205.1 of Aegilops longissima. Classification (NCBI taxonomy): domain Eukaryota; kingdom Viridiplantae; phylum Streptophyta; class Magnoliopsida; order Poales; family Poaceae; genus Aegilops; species Aegilops longissima. The sequence continues at coordinate 29,264,581 of CM038676.1, forward strand.
TAAACTATTGAGTACAAAATTAAAGCATGGATGTGTTAGGCAGCACAATGTTCAGATAAATCTTCCTTATTAATGTACAATCTGGAATGATGTTACAGTGACAGGAAGAAAGGGGTAGTTGTAAGAAAATGACATCCATGCCAACCACAAAAAAGGAAATAATCCTCAATGCAAGGCTAATATCATTTATCTATTGCCAATCACCATATCCAATACAAATATTAAATTGCATATGATTTATAATCTGAACATATATACTTTCCAGTCACATGGCATGATCTTTTTAACAGAGCTAAACCTCCAAAGTTATGTCAATGATTAAATATGGCATTAGTGTAATATATGGTAATGGCGTGGTTTCTGAAGCACATTCCTCGCAGGCCTCACGACAACGAACACAAAGAAAATATTGTACTACTACAACATGCAAATTAGTTTCAAACTGGATCCAAATGGTCAGTCTTAACACAAGAAAAAGTCAATGAATGTTTCCTTTAACTTGTACTTTGGCACATGATATACAGGGATGCAAGCATATATGAGAATATGAGATGCATACCCGAGAGGGAGCCAAGGAGGGTGAACCGCCAGGTTGTACTTGTACTAAGTTAAAGTTCCTGGTAATTATTTTCTTTTACCTGAGAAAACTCCAAAGCCTGCAAAAGTAGAAGCAGAACGCAAGAACATGAATGAGGCTTAAAACTATGTAGGCTAACATGCCATTTAATTAAGCAGAACATGATTATCCATTCAAGCTATACGTTTTCTAGATTGTTTAGGATATTTCAGTGGTAGCAAATAATTTTGTTAAATAAAATAAAAGGATATGACATACCAAAGGAGATAGATATCAACATGTCTAGGAAGAAAAGAACGACTCTCAATTCATATGTTTCGGGTATTAGCCACAAACGTGTATCTCATATACATGTAAACAAAACAATATGTACAAAGAAATTTCTCTTTGGGCTAGGTAAAATAATCGCTTTAGTTCTAAAGTAAAAAGAAAATCTTCAGTTTACGTGCATCTCATATGAAAATAGCAGGCCCCTGATACTCCATCACACAAATAGAGTGAACAAATAAAGGAGCAAGCATTCACATAGTCAGAACAGTTTATCACAAAGTACAGCCAAAGGGTGTGGCTTACCTTATGAATGAACCAAACGGCACCAACAGTACCAATCAGCCTCCAACAGCACAAAGGGCCTCAACGTTTCACCTCCAAACTGAAACAAACAAGCAAGCAGAAAGTAAGTTATGTTATACTGACACAAACAGTATACGGCTGTAGTTTAACTCAGCAGCACGTATCAGAAAATATCGAAATAGTAAGTTATGTTATGCTAAGCTCAAAAGCATGCATTGATGCTTACCTAATGTCTCGGACGGATCCACCAACAGACCGTTCTTTCCTTCAGGTACTCCCATTTTCTCAACCAGGACCTACAAGAAACCAACCAACAAATTAATCATCATGGAAGCCTAAGAATGGAATGTCTTCCAACATCAATACTGTCTGAATTTGGACTGACACAACCAAAACTCTAGTGATAACTGTATCCTAAACTGTTCAGTAGTGGACCAAGTAAGCACCACCATATTTAACATACTATGAAATTCAAGAAAACTGAGAATAGCATGAACTGTATCAATCCTCACCTTTAAAGCAGCCTCGGTCGGCATTCCGGTGGAAACATACTGGTTTGAATAATGTGAGACACTGGCATCATTGCACACAGCGGCAACCTTCGCAATCATCTCAAGATTTGCATCCATCCTCCCTGCAGGCCAGTAGTAAATTTTTCCATCACGGGGATCATGCGACGTGCCGTCCACCTTGAGCTCCTAACTTTCCATGGGGCATCACCGATTGCAGTGAGATTTGAGACTGACATCTGGTTGGTGGTCAGTGTCCGAGTCTTGTCAGAGCAGATCACGGTGGTGCAGCCCGGAGTCTCCACACTGGGCAGCTTTCTCACGAGCGCATTCTTGGCGGCCATCTTCCTGGTTCCGAGGGCGAGGCATGTGGTGATCACGGCAGGCAATCCTTCGGGTATGGCGGCGACGGCAAGCGCCACGGCGATCTCAAAGTAGTATTTGCACTTCTCAAACGAAAAGCGTATGTTCCTGGGCACCCATCCGTCGAGCTCGAAGGTCAAGAAGTACTTGACATTGATGAGCCACACGAGGATGCATATGAGGCCGATGATCTTGGTGAGTGCCTCGCCGAACTCGTTGAGCTTCTTCTTGAGCGGCGTGTTGTCGTCCTCCTGTGACAGCCAACTGAACCACTATCTGCAGAAAGGCAAGGCCAAACCACACCAAGACCTGTACCTGAAAAGAAAATTAGGCAGCACACAAACAAAATAGTGTCAATCGAGTGAAGAAAATGGAAGAAAAAACAAAATATGGAAGAATAAAAAGAAAAACATACTGGAAAGCTAAATCCCCTTCTTAATCAGGTAAACTGATTGGCCACTCTGTTCATGAGCCCACCCTGACAATTTATCAAACACCTATCATGCAATACATTCATGCTGAACCAGGAGGTGCCGCATCAGTGGCAAGAACCAGGGTCCAGGGCTGCAAGCTATCCAGACGGTGGCCACCTGCAAGGCAAGATAATGAGAGAGAGAGAGAGAGAGAGAGAGAGAGATTGAGACATACCAACGGTTCTGCGGACGGAGCGTGTGAGCCGATAAGGAACGAGGCGAACGAGAGAAGACCACCAGAGTGGATCTTGCGGATCTCGGTGGCCATCCCGGTGAGCACGACAAGGCAGACGGCGCTGCCATTGACAACGGTGGTGCCCGTGAACACCATGCACTCCTTGGCCTGGATGTCAGCGTCCTCGGCCGGCACGGCATGTGCAGTCTTGTTGACGGAGTTGGTCTCACCTGTGAGCGACCCCTGCTCGACACGGAGCGACCCCTGCTCGACGCGGAGCATGGAGGAGACGAGCCTGAGGACGCAAATATCAGCGGGCACCTTGTCCCAGATGCGGAGCTGCACGACGTCCCCGGGGACGAGCTCGCGGACGGGGAGGTCGAGCGCCCACTCGCCGTCGCGCCGCACGGCAGCGTGGTCGGACTGGATCTGGCGCAGCGCCTCGAGCGCCTTCTCAGTGTTGGTCTCCTGCCAGACGCCGACGGCGGCGTTGACGACGAGGATGAGGAAGATGACGAGCGGCTCGACGAAGGCCGGGGGCCGCGGCGATGGAGATGGCGCGCTCCGCCTGGATCTCCTCCTCCGCTCCGACCATGGAAGCGCCCTCTGCGGGGTCGGAGCAGGAGGGCTCGGGAGCCGACGACGCGCCCTGAGACGCGAGCGGCAACGACGTCGGCGGCGCGATGGCAGGGGGTGTGCGGCGGCTTGGAGAGGAGATCGAGAGAGGGAGAGAGAAGGGCGGGGGGAGGGGGCGAATGGGAGGACGAAGAGGCCGCTGTCCTCATCTCATCCACCGACGGGCCAACCAGCGACGGCCACGCACGAGGCCTGGACGCGAAATGACCAAACTACCCTCGGCGGGGGCAAGATATTACGTGCGGTGGCGCGGGATATTTACCCGCCGACGCGCGCGACGGGGCGACCGGGCCGGAACCAAGCCACTGCCACCGACAACTGAGGCCCACCCACGTACGGACCCACACGCCAGCGACATAGAACGGTAAAAACGCAGTAAAAACGAGCGGGGAGGCGTTACAGGGAGATACTGTTCATTTCAGCAGTAGTTTTTTCCGATCCGACGGCGCAGATTCATCCATATCTTGATCCAACGGACGAGAACGCATCCAGAAATCGCATCCAACGGCCCAGAATCACTGAGCTCTCAGGAGGCCTGTGGTAACATCCTTCTCTTATCTCTTGACTCGTCCATACAAGAGGCCGCAACTAGCAGCAATAAAAGATAAAGTTTGAAGTCTTGTTGATAGGATTGAGAGTTAACTGCACCAAGCTCATCAGTCCTACCATTCACAGAGGAAGTCCAAGTAGCCCAGCCTCTCTCACCCGCCGAAACTCATTCTTTTGCCGCGGAGCCTTCCATTTTTTTCTCTTTTTTTTTCCTTTTTGCAAAAGCTCGTTCTGTCTACTATTCTTTTCTTTCCTCACACAACTATACGGAATAAGATGGACAAGTGCTGCCTCCAAACTCCCAAGATAGACGCCCCTCTCTAATGCCTCCGAGCTGCTTGTTATGGGTAATTTATAAATTTTCTCACTATTTGGAGCCCAGAGATTCTTGAGCGACATATTCTGGATACACATGTGCATTTCTGATCTACCATGAAACAAACATGGTATTTCCGGAGATTTAACCTAATTATGATAACATCAAGGGGTAATGATACCTAGCAGAATCAATGATGCATTGTACCTCCCACTAAAAATTTATTAATGCATTGAATATCCTATTCAAAAGTTCTTTAATTTGTCTGTACCAGTGGTGTCCTGAATGGTGGCAATGCCCACCCCACAACATTCAAACCCCTTGAGAGCAGCTTCTGCACCTAGGTCGAGCTTATGGAAACGGAAAAATGTGAACACGTGGGTCATGTCTCGAGCTCTGGGGCAGTTAGGACATAGTGTGGTAGACATCACTCAGGCCCGGAAGTCTGTGGATCTTTTTTACTAACGCAGATCCTAATCTTTGACCAAGCTGACGTATAAAGCAAAATAGTGAGCTGTGATTAACTAGCGCCCTAGATTCTGGCACATGCTTTACTACTCTTCGCTACACACTCGAATTATAAGGTTGCCGAGTCATGCAATCATGTAATCCTTTTTATGTGTATACGGTTGGAGCACGTGGCCAGACAGGTTTCTGCCCAATATGGGTGGCAAGATAATCTTCGGATTGGTTCACCACCTTCTGTGACATAGGTACAGTATTGGCTCACCTAAAAACAAGGTATAGTATCGGCCCAATATGACTTTACTGTGGCCAATATGTCAGTTTTTTAACTTTTCTTTTGTCAAACTATTGGTGTTTTGATTGTGTGCATCTCAAATGTAGAGTCCAGGTGTTGGTCATATTTTTTTTATGCTACATTGCTGAAAAATATATGTTCTTTTTTACTGAATTGTTTTGGTCTTTTTTTTCTTTCCTTTTAGTTGAAACTGATGAACTACTTGGACTTCTTTTATTCTTTTTAATAAAATGGTTGTGTGCATCAGTTGATGCAGAGGCTGGGGTGCACTCTCTTTTCGGAAAAAAAAAGTGGAATTTCTCATGTTCTTTCCTAAGATATTCAATTTACATTCTTACTACTTATCGCAAGGTACTTCTCATATTGTTGACGTGATAATCTTCTTACTTGCAATGGAATTCTCATCTTTCAGATTCACTAATGCAAGGCTTATATTTATTGCATGGCACCACAGATGAGCTCACTTTTATATACCCTTTGAAGAGTACATCAATATGAATGCAGCACATAAAGAGCACATGACATAAGCAAATGTGGTGTTACTTTCCCTTGTCACTTCCAATACCCAACCATAGAAAAGATTGGTATTCATATATCCAGCAAAAGAGGGAGACCAAGGAGAAGATCATTCAAACTTATAGTCTTGTTAATAGAAGTGACATGTATCATGAATAATAGAGGCGGTCTCTGTAGGCTATATATGCTGAGTTTAAAATGAGCTTAAACTCTACCTTCTTCACGATGTTGCATATAGGTTGTGTGCAGAGGTGGCGTGAGTTTGTATCATCTCTCGGATGTAATGCAGTGATGGTTGCTTTATAATATAAGGCGGGGAACCCTTTTTCATCATGTTGCATATAGGTTTATGGAAATAATCTGCGATAATTATCACATTGTCTCACAGATCATGGATCTATAGTACTGGAGTTTGGCAGAAGTTGAGTAGAGTAAAGGATCTGAGTCCATAGTAGTTCTTCCTTTTTGTAGGATTACCAAAGAGCTAAGGATATTTGTCATTTTGATGAGTACTATTTGCCTTCTTGCTCGAGTAATGTCTCTGCATTTAAAATCAGTAATACAAAGGAATGACATTTTAGTCTCTAATCTCTTTTCTCCAATAAAGATTTGTTGTTGCATCACAATTTAGGGTAAATTTCACGAAGCTGCAATTCTAGGCAATTATAGGAGCTTTTGTTTAGTTTCATGTAAGAAAACACATATATTGCGGTAATCTTTACACAAATTGAATGTTGTTAGCCATTTGACACATAAACAGACATGTAAGGTCGAACATTTCACTGAGATTGGGAGGTTTGGTGCGATGTTTACCTTTTATATTTATAGCATATATATTTGTCCTACTATTTTCATGAACAAAAGTGAAGAGTGAATTTGATATATCTACTATGATATGTCCTCTAAATGAAGATGGGTCTCAGAATCCAGCCAAAGTAAGTGTGTGCATCTATGCTGTAATCGGTGATTCCCAGGAACAAATAAGCACACACCCAAAAGACCATAGATAACTCAAACTACCCAAAAAATGCAAGGACATGACTAGCTTTATTAGTAGATAATGTAAGTCGAACACAAGTGTGAGCTCTCATTCTATATTTCAATAATAAAATTAGAAAAGCATATGGTTTTGTGCTGCTTTTGTGCTTGCAACTTGATGCCTGCAACGTGAAAATAAGCATATATGTTGACCTCAGGAATCTGGGAAAGAACCCACTCACTAAATAAAGTTTCACAAAAATTCTTCTAGTTTCATGCATATATACCGACTACTCTCACAATAATCCAGTGTCTTGGAACAAATCATCTCCAGCATGACCACAACTATTCATAATGACCTCCATGTTAAGCTTCACCTACCATTGGGGGCTTTCTCCTATTTTGATGACCACCTCAATAGTGCATCAATCACTTCGCCATCATACCATAGGAAATTGCATGCTTGCCTTTTTCCACGACAATTGTCAAGTAAGTTTTTTTTTTGCAGGGGAATTGACAAGTAAGTTCAAATATGAAGCAAGGGATCCAGGTAGCTACACATGCAAGTACTGGTTTCTTTCTGGACCCTTCGGTCAGCAAAAATTGTAGGGCTTGTACGGAAGAGAAAAATGCATTCAGTGAACTAAGTCGTAATTATTGTTTCCTAGGTAGCATGCTGCGCGTGGATATATATATTGCATTTTGTGTCATCCCAAAGCACCCAAATAGTTAGAAGCTGCTCCTGTATAGGTTTGGGTGGGTGAGGGTGCCGGCGAAAGCCGCGGTTCGGTTGTGGCCGGAGTAGTCGATGGCGGTGCCTACAGGCGTTGTTCCCTTGTTGGAGGCATCGATTTTGCAGTCCTTCCCTTCCCTTGCCTGACATTCTTCAGGGGAAACCCTAGATCCGGTCTCCCGGGTCGGACGATGATGACGCTATCAGCTTTGCTCGATGTCGTGTCTCCTCTTGAGGACATCGTCTTTGAAGATAGACTCAGTGAGAGGGACTTAGTGCTCGTGTAGGTGGTTGGCGACGACTGTGTAGCATCTCCGTGAGAGCAGCAGAAGCACCCTCCACATGCAAGTGCGTTAGGCGAGTTATGTCGGCCAACCTCGCAGAATTGAAGCGGCGTATGTTTGCTCGTTCGGACATAGCGTTCCTCTTTGACGTCGTTGAGTTTTGCGGATATGCTTGTGGCAGCCCGGATTGATACAACGGTTTTCGGTGTGCACTTTGGTAGCGGCGAAAGCGCTCTGATGCCCGGTCTGGTGTGTTGTGGGGTGTTGGCCTTCTGATGTGTTGTATGTTTTGTGTTGCTTTAGGCCTAGTCTTGTTAGGCGTTGTTTAGGTTTTCGCCCAATTTCCCTTGATAAACTGAGCAACCCCTTTTCATTTCTTCTTTTTTAGCACTCGTCTTATGCGGTGCATTCCTCCTTTGCGGGTGTTACTTGTAATACCTCTTTCTGAATTTGGCAGCTCTGCTGCCAATGTTCGATACTATAAAGCAACCTATCGTGCTCGCTTGCTCAGTTGTTGTTGTGAACAGATGTCAGTAATGACCTCATGAGCTGGTTTTGTTAACAAACCCGGCTGCAAGTAAATAACCGGTTGGGAAAGCATAGAATTCCCACTGGTTCACATCACTAACCGGTTAGGATAATACCTCAACCAGTCAAGAAAGATAATGAATTTGAATAAAGATCTTTTTCAAATAAGTTCTAGAGTATAATCCGACTAAGACTTTTTCCTTTTTCTTTGACAATATCAACCGACTAAAGAAATTTGTTTCTCGACGGGTTAACTTTTCAAACCGACAACGACAGTTTTCCTGAATTATTAATGCAAAGTAACCGGGCATCATGCAAGTGTCTATTGTTGGGAGATAGCGCGTTGCCAGCTTGGTATAGATGCTTCCAGTTTTACGCCATTTTATAACCAATTTATTGAATTCTATATCCAATATATGATAATCAAAAGTTTGTATATTAATTAAATAAGTTTCATCTAAAGAAACTAGTAGGCCCGTAGCACCAAATTTCTTCAGGGTTCATGATTCCTCATCTTCCAACAAATGAACTAATAATATGGGCGAGGAATAGGGATCAAAAGTGCGATCTTGGCTCGTGTCGGGCCACTGATTAGCCATAGGATTATGATTCTTGATCGTGGGATTGACTACATTCAACCTTGTTCAAGAATTCCTATGCTAAATCAGTTAACTTGCCGATTAATCCCTACTCGTAGGGTCACCAAATAGCTGATAAACTGGTAAATCGGTAGATTAACTTGCCGATTAGCCCATTAATTCCCTACTCGTCAGCCAACCGAGCAGCCATCAGTTAACGATTCCTCAACAATGATATTTACACGTATGTGGCCCATAGTTTCCACAAGGATTAGCACCAATAATTATGATTCTTCCACAAATAGTGATTTCTTTCTGAAATCAACCTCTTTTGAGAATCATGCCCGATTTGATCATCTGCAACAAATCCTTTAAACTGTTGTAACATGATTTGTACTAAATATGCGGACGTGTGGAAAGGAAAGAAAGCAGACTCTGAGCTATCAGATGGATGACAAATCAACAATGCTTGAAGAGACCCAAACGATTAGCCATCCGGCTTGTTCAATATAATAGATAGATCATAAATGCTATAAAAGAAAGTAGATGGATGCAACACTTACCCACAGAAGCTCATCATATAAGAGAAGAGCCCCTTGCTTTCTCCCTGTAATAACTTGCCATACTCGTCCATAGTAGAGAGTGTAGCTAGCTATCGTATAAATATAAGGGAAAGGGCAAGCTTGGAGAAGATAATTAGTTCAAGTTTGAGTCTTCTCAATCGGATTGAGAGGAATCAGGAAAACAGGCGGACGTTGTTGGATGCATAGACTAAGGTATAAATGTTGCAACACCACGTAGTTTTTCAGTGGATCATGAACTTTTTTGGGCAAGCATGTTCATGCTAGCAAAGGGTTGGGAAAGGTTCCCATTCACGGTCCATCTAAGGGCATGTTTGGCAAAAGGAGGTTTCAAAGCCCAAGGGAACTAACGATGGGATGGGATTCGGTGAACGCCTCCTATTCACCCAATACCCTCGGCTCCCCTCCGATACACAATTCCCTTTTGTCCCCAAAGATCCAAAGGAATCACTCAAGGCTAACGACTAGGTGCTACAAGGATTCGCTCGAGCCATAATTGTCGTGTTGGTGGCAAAGAAACGCCAGACCTATATGTCCTCTAGGAGCAACAATCGGTGCATGCTCGTCCAATGCTAGAGTGACTTTGTGCACGAGTACAACCTATATTGTAGGACATGTACTATTCAAATTGAAGATGGACCATAGAGGAACTTTCCGCGGACATGGTGATTAAGCTCCTTTCTATTGGCGCTCTTTATCAGTTTCATTCAGAACTGAATTTGGGGAAAACCCCTGAATTCAAATTAAGAAAAATCGGTCTTTGGCATGCTTTTTACTCTGAAGTCAGGCTGGCTAACTCTCTAATGTACTCCCTCCGATCCAAAATAATTGTCGTGGTTTTGAACTATCGTTGAAGTAAACTTAGTGTAAAACTGCAACACATATTTTGGATCGAAGGGAGTACTATATCCTACTCCCTCCGTCCAAAAATAAGTGTCACTGATGTAGTACAAAATTTGTACTAATTTAGTACAAAATGAGTGGCACTTATTTTGAGACAGAGGGAGTATATAATAACCCATTGTATCAAAATTTACTATGTAACTAAAAAAACGTGTTCCTAGATTTCCATCCTTTTATTCTGATTGTACAATGTAAATTGTAGATGAACAACAATGATAACTTATAATTTAATCATGAGGTAACATCCGTGAGTTATAGAATTGTAGATGAACAAACAATGGAAGGCATTAACATAGCTTAGTAGGTCAGAAACCCGATTTCGAATAGATAAAGCATATGACAGTACAGTTTCAGCATTCATGCATCAGATATACATTGCTTCCGTCCAATCTTACAACTTCCATAATGCTACTGGTTTTCATTGCGCAAATATTTGTTACTTCCTATTAACACTTGCAATTTGAGAATGAACACAGGTCTCACTTAGACGACTATTCATAGCACTCGACTACAAAATTATATTAGATACACAAAAGAAAATGATGCACCCCATATATTTTTTTTAACCCTGATATTGCATCTCCGTAAAATCCCAAACAGAGGACAAATCTGATCAGCCATGCGATCGGAACAGATAATCACTCGCTCTCTCAAAAAAAAAAAAACTGGATAAACAGTACTGTCTAACATATCACTCTAACTGAATGCCTACCTGCCAAAGAAATGAAGTAAAAGGGCATGGTTACTCAGATAGCTAATAAGAAGTAAGTCATTAATAGATTAAAAAAAGCCATTAAGTCTATTAGATTATGCTACCATCCATATCAGCTGGTCCGAAGGGGCGTGTCATATAAGATGCACCAATTACTGCTTATGTCGCAGAAGTTGCACCATTACAGCTGCCATCAAAGACTGTGCAACCCAGACTAACATTTAATAGGAAAGATGTGGATTTTTCCAGCTTTAGCGTCTCACTCATCTCCCTTTGACTGGGTGGACTCACCGGAAAACGCACTCTGCTCGCCGGAGCAGCTCAAATTCAGGCAGGAAAATAGCACATTAACTGAAGAAAGAACAGAGAACTCACAAGCTCAGTTATTGATCCAGCTCCCTGGTACCTACCACGTTGGAAGCCTTCCTTTTATCTATTTCTCCAGAGTGGGGTTGGCCTCAACGTGCCCTCCCCTCCTTTTCAACATGTTAACAGTGCAACATTTCCACAGGACATGCATTGCTCACACCCATACCACGCACCATCAGCTATAACTTTGCTGATGACTGAGGAAGGAGATGCATAGCCTAGACAGGAATCTTTTCTTTTCTACCATCACAGGAAAAAAAATTCTCAAATATGCACGAGTGTGCATATCATATATTAAAGAAGAAGGGCAAAAGAAATGCCTCCCACGCTACTCCTCACGTCTATCCCACCGTGCCAGCCAACTAAAGAAAGGGCTAACATCCCCTTTTAGTAGGCCTGCCGACACCCACACTATGCCCTCGAGCCTAATTCTACGCAGCAACACCTCACACGAGGGTTGTGCCCCATCAAAGACAATGGCATTCCTATGCTTCCATAGCTCCCACATTGTTAGTCATAGAATAGTACGCAGATCCTTCATGTTCATGCCGTTCAGTCCACGTTTGTTGCATAGCCAAGGTGCAAGGATGTCCTGCTGTGTTGGTGTCCAGTCTGGCCGCCCAAAAGCCTGGCAAATCTCCTTCCAGACCACCCTGGAAAAGACACATGTGAGCAGTAAGTGGTTGATTGTTTCCTGCTCTTGGTCACAAAAAGGACACGCATCCTGGTGCGGTAGGGTAGCCCTTGCCGTGCTAGGCGATCCGACGTCCAACATCGATCCCGTAAGGCAAGCCAGGCAAAGAATTTGCATTGTGATGACGCGCGCGATTTCCAAGTTAGATCCCGCACCATCACAGGAAATCATGTTTCTTGTGGAAGGAGTAGAATCGTCTAGCTTCAGGAAAAGAATTGTGCAAGTCGTAGTTAAACCTAGTCCACTGATCCATCATACTGAACGGGTAGATATTCCTCTTTCTATGTTTTTCCATGATTTGAACTTGGGAACTCCTATGGTGACTCCAATTAGATAAGAACCTTTACGCAAATGCTTTATATCCTTCCATACTGTCACCTTCACCAAGAAACCCGTCGAATTCCGGATAGGCAATTTTGATGCCCAAATGCATCCAAAAGCAGGCTTAATATTTGCCAGCAATAGTTAGTCTCTATGCAACAAGGTATGCCAGCAGGCACAAAGACAAACAAGAAAATCACTCTTGGTTTCTCCGGCAATCCATCCCAACAAAGTAAGCTAAGCTGTTTAATTATAAATTGTGCGGCCTCACGAGTCACCACCCAAACAAAGCAAAGCTAGCACAAAAACATCAGCGACTGATTCAATGGCACTCAACTGCTACACCTTGTTGGCGCTGCTCGCACTCTCGGTTCCCCTGGCCGTTGTGGCCGGCGACCCGGACATCCTGGCCGACTTCATCGTCCCAGCGAGCGCCAACCCGATGAACCTTACCGGCAACTTCTTCACCTACACCGGCTTCCGCCCCACAAGGTCAGTGACGTCTGGTTTCACCTTGACCAAGGCCACCATGATGGAGTTCCCGGCCTTGAACGGCCAAAGCGTGTCCTATGCCACGCTCACATTCTCTCCAGGCTCGGTCAACCCCACACACACCCACCCGCGTGCCTCCGAGCTGCTGGTCGTCATCAGCGGCACGCTCTCTGTCGGGTTCATCGACACCGCCAACAGGCTCTACACCCAGGACCTCGCCACGGACGACATGTTCGTGTTCCCCAAGGGGACGGTGCACTACCAGTTCAACCAAGGGAACAGCACCGCCACGGCGCTCTCCGCATTCGGGAGCGCCACGCCTGGGCTCGTGTCCGTTCCCCTTGCCGTGTTTGATACCGACATCGACAACACCGTCCTCGCCAAGTCGTTCAAGACTGACGAGGCGACCATCCAGAAGCTCAAGGCTGGCCTGGCTTTCCGGTGCTGTTAACCAACCAATCGCTTGATGCCTGCGTACCATGCTGTGTTCTGAGTTTAAGATTTATATAATTGCAGACCCCTGCAAAACTGCAACAACCAAATATAGGTAAATAAAAGACAAAGTGGGTGATCTCAACACTGAAAATAAGGTTTATTATATCAGGCAAGCAAACCGATTTAGTACTGTAGTACACACCACGTCTGTGTCCAGATACATTCTGGACTGGGTTCATGTGAAATGAAAATTGATTTGATATGGAATTGGACTTTAGAAATACAATTGCATCGGCCAAAGAAAAGCAGGTCACCTCTTTTAACCGAAGAAAATACCAGTTCATTATAAGCTGACGAAACTTCCAAAGGCTTTGGTATGACAGTAACTGCAATTTTCAAATAAAAGTGTATGACAGAAAGATTTCCAAACCAGTGTGTTCTCCCTTCTCTAAGAAGGTAATCCATATAGCAGAGGAGACAAGCAAAACCATCAAGGATCTGGAGTCTGACTATAGTTGCATAAGTTATAACTTAGAACTTGGTGTTTTCATCTAAAATTATTGAAACTATCGGGAAAAATGCAGATAGGTAGCAATAGAGTGATATATCCAAAAGCTCAATTTGTAATATTATGTATGAAGACCTCTATGTGGATGCTAACAAACAACGACCAAAATAGCAAAACTGTAATGTCATCCTCTGGACTTGAGAAATAGAATTGTACTGGCCAAAGAAAAGCAGGCCATCCTTTTTTTTTACCGAAGAAATATACAGGTTCAGTATAAGCTGACGAGACATATTTTGGATCATACAGGTCAAAGGCTTTGGCCTGGCAATAAGTGCAATTTTCAAATCAAAGTATATGATAGAAAGATTGCCATACCAGGTGTTCTCCTTCCATAGCAGGGTAATCCATATTGCAGAGGAAGGCAAAACCATCAAGGCTCTGGAGTCCGACAGTAGTTGCATAAGTTGTAAACTCGGTGTTTTCATCTACAATGGTGGAACTATCAGAAAAAAATGCAGATAGCTAGCAACAGAGTGATGTACATCCAAAAGCTCAATTTGTGCTATTAGTACGAAGACCAGTTGATGCTGACAAATAACAAATTTAACAACCAAAAGAGCAAAGCTGCCATGCAAGTTCTGGGCAAGAACAATATAGAGATTTGCAAAATGCAGGTGGATTTCTCTGAGAAGAAGCATTAGAGTCCACAGCAAGGCCATGCTCATCACAGAAAGCCAAGTTGCCAGCTGGAGGGCCTCACATCCTGTCCAACATGAGGCGTGCGTCCAGATTTGCTTGACTGCTGGGAATCGGCTCAATTGCTCGCTCTATAAATTAGGACTGAAGATGAGGGAATGATTTGGGGCGAATCAGCGAAAACAGCTGGCATGCAACACACAAATCATCTCTCAGATCCATGGAACTCCATATGCAGCCTGAGCAGACCGAACACAAATCATCTCTCGTACAGGGAGCTTGAAAAGAAGTATAATTCTAAAATATGTGCAGAATGACAGATCATTCTGGACAACTACATTCCACAAGCATTTCACTGGCACATCATATTGACGTCAGCTACGCAATGATAACATTGTGCAAAAATGCAACAGAATTCACTTAGCCGCTTAACATAAACCGCTCAGCTCATTTTGCTGTTTGGTGACTGGTGTATTCTAGATCAAACAATTAGAAACAAGTAGAAACCAAGCAGCATCAATTAGGACTCAAAAGCTATATAGGCATGAATTCACCTTCACCTACACGATTTTCCAAGCAAGAATCCATGGGAAAAGGCAATGAAGGCAGGTAAAAGAAGAGTATAGCAGTGCATACATGGGGGAAACCAAAGGATTGATTTAGAAACAAAGAATTCAGGTAAGGGATGTCCCATTTAATTTGGACTAGTGTGTTACAATTAAAACTAGTGCCCCAAATGCATCTGGGGCAAGATTATTTTCTGGAAGCAGACAATTGATTACACAAATAAATATATTTAAAAATTATATATTGTGTAACATCAAATGTTAAGGCACATTAGGTCTGATAGGTCCCACTATTTTGCAGTATTATTTTCAGGTACGACACTCATAGCAAAATTTATATGACAAATAACTGAAGGCAATGAAATATGTATGTGCTCTTGTAAAATGTGGGAATAAATAGTGGATACCTGACATAAAGTTCACTACGATCACTTAAGAAATAGCTTTAGATGCAAATGAACAATATTATGTACTTGAATCTATCAAATACCAAACATTGTTTCTGCCTTTCCAGTATCATATTAAACTGGAAAGATGTTTCTGCATTTGCCACTCATGAACCTGGAAAAATATGGCTGCCATGCTGTTAATTGAGTTGGGAGTACCATAATCCTTTCACAAGGAAATGTAATACCATTTGAGACGGCATACAAAATCAAATTATTCTTTGAAGTGGCATTTAAGTAAGCAACATTTGCAACGGCATGTAAAATGATTTAGGATTTGCAGTCACATACAAAAATTTACATATATTGAATGAATAATCAGCTTATAATCTCAAGAAAGCAAAATGTACTTGGATCTTCACAAAGATGTTTTACTCAATGACAAAACATAAGCTCCACTTGTCAACCTGCCCAAGAAATTTGACACATGGTAATCCCTAACTAGCATAGAAAATGAAACTGCGCATATAGAGGAAGAACATGGAAGAGGTCATTCACAAACATTACAGTTACAAACATATGCCTATCATTATCAGCAGTTGGACAGAAAGCAGCTAACTTTCTGAGGGTAAGCATAAGCTGAAATGAATGCCACTGCCACCTGTTTCTTTTCAAGCATACTCAGGGTTACAAAGTTGCATACAAAAGGAGTTGTTACCATCAACTATGCAGAACACGATTTATAAGGTAAGTCAACATGAAGACCAAACCTGATTACTTGGAATCAGGTGGCATAGCAACCTAATAACCTAACCTGCCTACTTGACACTTGATACAACCAACAGCAAGAACCATCTTGGTGCTGCAGCTTTGTCAACAATGTACTGCAAAAATATGAAGTCGAAGTTAGTGAGAGGTGAAGATGAGATACAATATATTTGATCACGTCTAATTCAACCAAGTTTATGATACAAAAGCTAGATGATACCTACAATTTTGATAAGCAATCAACTATTAACTTCATCCTCTTGAGCAATATAGCTTTTGCTTCACTTTGTTTTTCTAGCCAGGAAATTTTCAGGCACAGATGCTGGATCAAGTTCCCAGTAACCACAGAGTTTGTCGCCTTCATTTGTCATGCGGTATGAAGGAATCTGATGTGAGAACATCATCATGTCACTTCTTAGTATTTTCATGGCACTTGTAGATTCACCCTTCCTCTCTAGCATGAATACAGTACTAAAACCATCCACTTTTGTGAGATAGGACAATGTTAGAGAGGCAGCAGAAATCTCCAGGACCTCCACAAGATCATATTCACAGCTTTTAAAATTTTCAAAGCTCCAGCCACGATTCCAGTTCTTGTATACAGCCCATACCTGGCCAACACGAGGAAGAATTTCATACTTCTTTCCTTTACTAACCGGTGTCACTTCCATGATATGAGAGAAGACACTTGTACAATCATAGTTGTCACTTTGACTGCTAACTCTGAACATTCCACAGCTAGCAGACAGACCATCTTGCACCAAACGCTTCTCCGTCTCTCCACATGGACAGTACTCAAGCCATCTTATGTGGATTGTGAGGTCATCTTGATCAACTCTCTTTATGAAGGCATAGTACTTTGGGAACTTGTCGGTCTCACAATAGAGTGCCCAAATTTGTCCACTCTTGAAATTGTCAAATGACCTTATGTCACCGAAGTTGAAAAACTCTGGTTCAGGATACACAAAAGTTGCTGGAGATTCAGATTGAAAGCTATCATCCCATTGGTCAACAGTATGAGCATCAATTACGGAAGCCTCTGAGCCATTATCATGCTTGCCATCTGCATTGATATTGGGTTTCTTCACTCCATTGTGAACATTACCTTCATTTGTAGCAGCGCTATCCAGGCCCTCTTTGGTCTTACCAGCTGGCATTTCACACTTAAAAGAGTCTCTGGTAGACGAAACATTGCCTCCAATATTACCTTCTTGAGTGCTACTCCTGTTAAGATCTGCAGATGAAGATGCTTCTTCCAAGTTAGAAGGCATAGATGCAGGATCCAGCTCAAGGGCGCCATTAGGGATATGTGGCTTATCAGCTTCTGACAACCTATGAAAAGGGATGTTGTGTGAAAACCTTAGTGCGTCACCACCAGGAATCAAATATGGTTCTTCCTTGTCCGACCGCACAAACAGGCTAACAAAACCTTTAACCTTTACTAAGGGAGTGACATATGTGCCAACGCCCACAGCAAAGTCTGATTTTATTTCTACAATGTCATAGCGGTAGTTCTTATGGTCACTGGAACCTGAACTCAGGTTGAAGTCACATCTCCTAAATAGGGCCCATACTTCGCCTTTCACTGGATAAATCTCATAGCTGTTTCTCTTCTTTCCTTTTCTCCAAGAAACTACATGGGAAAACATTTTTCTATCTTCTGTTAAGATTGTTTTCCCAATTCTGAAACGACCACAAGCAACAGGCATGTCCTTAGAATACCATGCCTTCTCAGCATCATTCAGAGGATCAAACTCTAGCCAACTGAACCACAACATGAAGTTTGGGTGAACCTGCTTAATTCGAGCATAGTACCTTGGCATGGAATCGCTGTCATCATAAACAGCCCATATTTGATCAGCTTTGAATTGAGTTGCATTCCTATTTTCCTCAAAGTCATAAAATTCTGGATCTGGATACGAGACATCACCTTCACAAGGAATATTATTGACCACAGAACTAGCAACGCCATCTCTTCCAGAGTTGTGCATTTCCTCTATTTTGCTTGCTCCTTGTTTCTCATCCAAACCATTGACCACCTCCACATTTTCATTTGGAGTCTTTGTAATTGGAATACTGCATGCTTGTGTGGTGTACACATTACCATCTTCGTGTAATGTTCCACCATTCTTGTCAGCATTGCTTGAAGAGTATCCTTTCCTTATCCTTTTGGCCACAGGAGAATCATGAATATTATCACTGCCTTTTCTACAACCACCACTGCCATCTTCATTACTGACATTATTTTCCTGCTGGCTTGATCTCTGAGGATTCTGCCCTGTTTTCACTGCACCATTAGCATCCTTCATTACCCCTTTTCCCATGTTTGCAGGTGAAACTTTATCAGAATTTGCAAGTGGTGACTCAGTTCTGCTTGAACCATTTTCTTTATTAAGTGATGCTCTTGGTACATTCATGTTAGTACATGTCCTGGCATCAGCTGAGACATTACTGTCAGACATTCCCATACTGTTAAGATTACTTGACCCTTCATTAAAACCGGGTTTCTGCGACTGAACTTGCTGATTAACAGGAGAAGTTCGCTGACTAGGAAAATGCTGAGACTGTATTCCCCTTTTCTGCATGTTTGTAGGTGAAAGTTTAGCAGAAGACACAAATGGCAATTCAGTTCTATCTGCACCATCTTTTTCTTTGATTGGTGCACTTGATACCTTTGTGCTTTCTGTGGCCCCTTCACTGTTAGGATCGCCTAGACCCTCAGAGCTCATAACATTTGTTGGTACTGCACTAGGTGGACGCCTCTGAGACTGCTGTTGTTGGTTAGCAGTAGCAGTTTGCTGATTAGGAACATCCTGAGATTGCTGCGCAAATGGCAATTCAGTTCTACCTGCACCATTTTGTTCTCTGGGTGGTGCTCTTGATACTTTTGTGCTATCTGTGGCTCCTTTATTGTTAGGATCACCTACACCCTCAGAGCTCATAGCATTCTTTGACCCTGCACTGGGTGGACGTCTCTGAGAGTGCTGTTGTTGGTTAGCAGCAGGAATTTGCTGATTAGGAACATTCTGAGATTGCTGTTGCTGGTGAGCGGGATGAGTCCAACCAGGAAAACTCTGATTGTTTTGTCCCTGGTTAGTAACATAAGCTTGCTGACTAGGAGGGAACTTTTGCGGCTGCGTCCCAAATCCACTCCGTGGATATGCTGTGTCCACTCCAGCAGGAACAGATTTCTTGGACAAATCATAGGCAAGGAAAGACCTTGAACAAATTCGGCAGAGGACAAACCTCATAAGCGAGCTACAAGGATACTGGTATTTTGTTCCACAAGTCAAGCAAATAGTCCAGAAACTGGATAATCCACTTGACTTTCCAGCCTGTTGCTGTGGATTCTTCTGGGTTTGTGGAGCACTAAAGTTCTCCTTGTTGTTCGTCTTATGAGCAGGATCAGTTTTCTTTGATGCCCGTGCCCGCTTCTTTGGTACAGGGGCAGAAGTTGCAAAAACTGCTTTCCTTTTATTGTCATGGGAAGAACGTTTTACATGGTCTGTCAGTGTCATGTAGGCTTCACCAATTAACTTAAAAGCAGCTTCAGCACCCGCAAATTTGTTCTTATCTGGATGAAGTAAAAGAGCAAGTTTGCGATACTGTTTTTTAAGTACCATGTCATCTGCAGTTGGTTCTACTTGAAGAATTCCATACCAGTCTGTCTCCCCATTGATCTTAACAGAAGAAGAGCAATGAACTTCGCAAACAGCAAGCAGCTGAGAAATATTTTCAAGGCCAGGAAAAAGCTGGTGAGCCTTGAGAGCCATCTTTTTTGCACCAGGAAAGTCTGCTTCATGCAGCTTTCTTTCAGACACATCCTTGGCTCTTGAAGCTTCTTCCTTGTTGCATTCCATTGTGGTGACCCGAGGAACAGAAATAGGCACTAAACTTGTGAAGTACTCTAAACAAGAACTCTATAATTCGTCTTTATCACAATCCTGCATAAGAATGACAAGATAGTTTTATTACCAACAATATCACTTGGACACAGAATTTCTGCTATGTGAAAGTGTGCAAGAATTTTTTCTAACTTTAGAACTTGGCAACCTTAAGGTGAAAGAAAAAGGTAACACGAAATGTCTTGAGAATGAGCGTGTCATAGCCTCATAGGTGATAAGTGTCTAGACTTGTGTAGCATTTCATTGTGTCTCTGAACTTGCATAAGTATGCCAATAGAGGTGCAAATCATGCTTAAATAGCAATTGATGATCATGTAGTACTTTGAATATATTTAGGCTAGGCTCTACACAAATCAAATGAGGAGCCTGTAAATGTCCAATGACATTGTAAACTTTTTATCCAAATATTAATCATCCAGCTGTTCTAAAGTTTTAGCACATCTTTTACCACAGTGAAAACCCAAAGAACTCCCAAAAAACAAGGGTCGAGACATGGAGGCAACCTCTTTATATAATAAGAGTAAATTACTCTTTAGCTAACCAGACTTGTTCAAGTGTGTCATATGGGTTACTGTTCTCTAAATGTGCACCTCTGGGTCACTAAACTAAATTAAGTGAGTCACTCAACATCACCAACATGCCATGTCATCATTACCACACCACATCAGATGAGTGAGTCAGAGTAGTTATGTGTGGAAGCCCATGTCTGTTCTGCTTAAACTTCCCGTATACCCATATGGCCATATGTGGCCACCACTGAATAAAAACCTGTTCTAATTCCATGTTCGCCCTATCTCCTTGATTCTAGCCAAATGACCCTCTATTTCCAAAGATCCCTTCCCCATCTCACATCATTTTTTCACTGAGAAACAATCTCTCCCCAAATCCACCATCATCTTAAGTTCTTAACTACAAAAGGTCTAGCATTAGTACCACCAAAACAAAAGAAGAGTGCATCGTACTCTGT
This sequence comes from Aegilops longissima, assembly GCA_021605205.1. Lineage (NCBI taxonomy): Eukaryota > Viridiplantae > Streptophyta > Magnoliopsida > Poales > Poaceae > Aegilops > Aegilops longissima. Next base: position 29,285,432 of record CM038676.1, read on the forward strand.
TCCTGATTTGTTTCATTACCCACCCATTCCCTACATACATATCGGTTTATTGGAGTGAAATAAGCCAACACAAGTGCCTGATTCGGTCACAGCATTTCCTTGCGCAGCTGAGGGACTTCCTCACAAGTATCCAGGCAAGAACAGGCACAGCGCCCAGAAATCCAAAAGAAACAAAAGCATGCTGAGAGAGACGTACCGGGCATGATGGCAGCAGATGAGGCGGTGACCTGCTGATTCTTGCAGCACGCAGTGGTGGGAAATTTCTGCAAAGGGAACACCAACTGAAATGCTCAAAAAGTATACAGCACGCATGTTTCCTTTATGCTCTTCTTGCCTAAAGCAACACGAACTCATGATAAGTTTCATCATAAACGAGCCAAACAACTACAGCACACAGCATATTGTCATAGGTTGAATAGAAAAAAAAACAAGGCATGCAAGGGCACTCCCATGCTCAATACGTAACTATGCCAAGTTGCCGACACACCCATTCAACATGGCATGGCTGTTACGTGCAGTCAACCATTTAATTTAATTTAGTGATCTAGATGTGCAAATTACAAGGAGCGAAATAAACCAACATTTGTGCCCAATTCGGTCACAGCATTCGCCGAGCAGATGAGGGACTTCCTCGCAAGTATCCAGGCAAGAACAGGCATGGCACCAGAAATCCAAAAGAAACAAAAACACCCTACGAGAGAAAAAGGTGGGCCGGAAGCAAGAAACACACCGGGTACGATGGCGGCGGATGAGGCAGTGACCTGCTGATTCTCACAGCACGCAGTGGTGGGAAATTTCTGCAAAAGAAACACCAACTGAAATGCTCAAAATGTATACAGGCGTGCATCTTTCCTTCAAGCTCTTCTCGCCCAAAGCAACATGAACCCATGATAAGTTGCATTCGTGATTAAGCCAAACAACTACAGCACACTGCCTAACTATACCCTGTAGAATACAACTTAGATATCAAATAGTGCTACTCCCTCCAATCCAAATTAATTGACGCAATCTCTACACAATGTAAGTAAGATAATGTATAGAGTTGCGTCAATTAATTCAGATTGGAGGGAGTAAAATAAATCTCAAATTTTAAGCATGTCTTATCAGCTTAGCCCCCTCAGGATTATCCTTCAAGCTCCAACACTGCTCCATACATAACTAAGCTAAGTTGCTGGCACACCCATCATGATTTTTATGCGCAGTCACCCATTTAATTTAGTTTAGAGATCTAGATGTGTCCATTAAAAGGATGGCAACATATTTGACACACTTCAATATGACTACAAGGGTGGGAACTGAGTAACGCACCAAGCACAATGGTGGCAGATGAGGCGGTGACCTGTCAGTTCTTGCCGTCCGCAGTGATGGGAAATTTCTGCAAAGGAAACACCAACCAAAATGTTCAGAAAGTATACAGCGTTAATCTTTCCTTTAAGCTCTTCTCACTCAATGCAACATGAACCCATGATTAATTGCATTCATAATTGAGCCAAACAACTAGACATCACACTGTCTAACTATATCCTTTATAATACAACTTAGATATCAGATAATGCTCAAAAATTCTCAAATTTTAAGCATGTCTTGTCAGCTTAGTCCCCTCAACATTCTCGTCTGAGCTCCGCCACTGCTCCATACATAACTAAGCTAATTCGCTGACACACCCATCAAAGGTTATTATGTGCAGCCACCCATTTAATTAAGTTTAGTGATCCAGATGTGCAAATTAAAAGGATGGTGGCATATTTGACACACTTGTTCAATATGTTAAGTGAGCTAGAGCGTAATCTGCTCTTCAATTTAAGCTGAGAGGCTGACTCCTCTGGTGCCGTGACCCCTGCCCCTTCCAGCACCATCTTTCCACCAGTGAAAAAACATCTCTCCCCAAATCTATCATCATCTTATCACTAGCATAAAATGTCTATCATTAGTACCAGCAAAACAGATGAGAAGCGCACTGTCCTCTGCTCCTGATTCATTTCACTACCCATCCATCCCATTCCCTACAGACATAGCGATAGATCTGGGCAAAATAAAGCACAGACATCCATGATTCAGTCGCCGCATTTCATCGAGCAGACAAGGGCCTTCCTCGAACACATTCAGGTGAGACCAGGCACGGCACCCAGAAATCCAAAAGCAACAAAAACACACTGAGAGAGAAAAAGGAGATGGCTACAAGGGCGAGAACTGAGAAACGCACCGAGCACGATGGCGGTGGACAAGGCGGTGACCTGTGAGCTCCTGCCGTGTGCGGTGCCGGGAAATTTCTGCAGAGGAAACACCAACTGAAATGTTCAGAATGTATACGGCATACTACATCTTTCCTTTATGCTCTTCTTTCCCAAAGCAAGACGAACGGATGACAAGTTTCGTTCATAATTGAGCCGAATAACTGCAGCAAAGCAGCATATGCTCGTAGGTTGAATAAAAGAAGAAAAAAACAAGGCACTGTAAGGGGGGCTCCCATGTTTTGAACCCATGGCAGAGCTTCCCTGTGACCAAGGGGAGCTTGGCCCCTGCCTAATCTAGCTTACATGCATCCTTAATAATATGACTTAGATATCAAATAATGCTCAAATTTAAAGCATGTCTCGTCAGCTTAGCCCCCTCAGCATCCTCGTTCGAGCTCCGCCACTACTCGGCGCATAAACATAACTACGCAAAGTTGCTGACACACCCATTGAGCGTGGCAAGGTTGCTATGTGCAGTCATTCATTTAGTTTAGCTTAGTTATCCAGATGCGCAAATTATAGGGATGGATGGTGGCATATTTGACACAACACAATAGTTCAGTGTGCCAAGTGACCTAGAGCGTAACCTGCTCTTTAATTTAAGCCGAGAGGCTGATGACTCCTCTGGTGCCGGTGAAAGAAACATCTATCCCCAAATCTAACATCCTCTTATAATAACTAGTAGCACAAAATGGCTGCCATTAGTGCCAGCAAAAGAGAGGGGAAGCGCACCGCCCTCTACTCCCGACCCCGCTGTTTCCTTACCCACCCGTCCCATCCCCTGCGGACACGGCGACGGATCGGGGCGGAACAGACCACGGCCGGCCGCCCCCGATTCCCGGCGCGGCGTTTCGTCGAGCGGGCGAGGGCCGCCCTCGAGCCCGTCCGCGCGCGGAGATCCAGAAGCGGCGCGGACTCGCCGGGAGAGAAACGGGGATGGCCGCGGGGTGGGGGCGCGGCGGGAACCGATGAACGCACCTGGCGGAGCGGACGGACGGGGCGGTGGCCTGCCGGGTCTCGCGGCACGCGGTGGCGGGCGCGGCGGGGCGGAGGGGAGGGGTCCGTGGCTTGGCGCGCCGTCTGGGGGAGGGGAGGGGAGGGGAGGTGGCGGCAGATGGGTATGGTGGTGGTTTTGTGGGGGAGGTGGGGATTTTGGGGGGTGGGAGGAGGGAAAGGGCGCGCGGTTTCCCACTTTCCCTCCCTCCCAGCGAAAAAAACCCGGAGGCGTTTCGCTTCCGCGCGCGCTCCCCACTACTACGGGGTGGATCCAAAACAAGATCCATCCCTACATCTCGCCTTCAGCGAGGCCTACGGGAGCGAGATGGGCCGGCCCAGTAGCGCATCGTCCTTTCTCTCCGTTCTTCATTTCGCTATCAGTATTCGTTTTTTTTATTTACTCTTTTTTCTTTTTGTATAGTTTGAAATGTTTTAAATATGCACATAGTATTACTTAATACACTCTGTATAAAATAATTGAAAAATGTTGACCAAGCATTTGAAAAATGTTAAATGTGTATAGAAAAAATGTTTATCATGAATACACAAAACAAATATAAGAATTTGATCACATATTTGAGAAATGCCAATCAAGCATTCGAATTTTTTTGAACAAGTACATGAAAATAATGATGATCAGGCATTAGAAATATATTGAAATTGTGTAGAAAAATGTTGACCGTATATTAAAAGATTATTTTTTTATCATGTACATAGAAATGTTAATCAAGCATCTGATAAAATGTTGCACAAGTATTTGAAAAATGTTTATCAAGCATCTCAAAAGGTTAAATTTGTATATAAAAATGTTGACCGATATTAGAATGTTAATCAAGCATCTGGGAAAATGTTGAACAAGTATTTGAAAAATACTCATCAAGCATCGGAAAAAGTTAAATGTGTATAGAAAAATGTTGACCATATATTAAAAATGATGGATTTTTTTATCATGCATATCAAAATGTTAATCAAACATCTGGGAAAATGTTGAACAAGTATTTGAAAAACATTTATAAAGCATCTGCAAAAGTTAAATGTGTATAGAAAAATGTTGACCATATAATAAAAATAATGAATTTTTTTATCATGTATAACAAAATGGTAATCAAGCATCTGGGAAAATGTTGAACAAGTATTTGAAAAATGTTTTTGATCATGTTTATGAAGCATTTGAGAAAATGAAGTCTCGGTTGGAAACATCATTGACTTACAAATTTGAAGATACCACATAAAAATACTTTTTTTGAAGTGCTAAGGATTGATCCTATGCAAATAGATGGAACAAGTAAAACAATAGTATAATGACATATCAAATCAAACAATGATTTTGAGGTATCTTTTCAATACATCGAAAGTTTCGGTTGGAGATGAAGTTAAATATATGTGAACTGCAAAATGAGAAGAGCCATGCAAGGTTTTCCATACGATAGTTCCTTAAATGAAAAAGCAATGGGAAACACACATAAAAACTAATGTCGATGTTTAGAATGGGAAAGTAACAACGACATGTGGAAATGCTTTCAAGGGAATGCAAATTACAGTATATATTTGTGTTAGCGTCTACTTATTTTCCAGTCAAAGTAGCAGTTTCCAGGAAATAAGCCAGCTTCTACCAATGGCATATATTAGAGATACGAGATAACTCGTTTGAGAAAGTTAGAGGTGAAGAAAAATAGTACTCGTGATTAATGGAAGACTAAGCTCATTTCAGGATGCACCTCGTTGCAGGGGCTGGAATGATAATACTACCACACAAAACTTGGAATGGTATAAAGAAGCAAAATGTAGAAGAGATATTGTTGTGGCATTGATCTCATTCATAATAAGAGAACATGCAAAAAAAATGGACACAATAATAGAAATTACAACATTCTCTACTCCAAAGGCTAGAAACTTCTGGTCTTGCATTTCAGCTCTTCAAGAAGCGAAATGGTCAACTATTCAAGAAGCGAAATGATGTGCTCTCGAAGAACTTTTGCAGTGCAATGTCATTCTAAAATTACTTGGCATCCATAGAAGTACTAAGGGAATACCTCCTAGTCCTTTTTGTCGATTGAGCATAGCTATAGCAGAAGCCTGGTTCATACCACTAGTAGAAAACAGGGCATTTGTCCCGGTTCATAAGGGCCTTTAGTCCCGGTTCTCGAACCGGGACTAAAGGGTCGATGCCTCCCCACTTTAGTCCCGGTTCTTACACGAACCGGGACAGATGGGCATCCACGTGGCCGCTGCGGGCAGCCCAGGCAGGGGGGCCTTTGGTCCCGGTTGGTGACATAAACCGGGACCAAAAGGCTTTCACGCCACAAGACTTGATTGGCTTGGGTTTTTGTTTTTTTTAAAGGGGAGGGTTGGGGATTTTGGGGGTTAATTTAGGTGTTTCATATATTGTGTTAGCTAGCTAATTAATAGAGAGAGAAGTGTCCTTTCTTATGTCCGTGCTTGGTCGACGCCACGTACTATATACATAGAGAGGCCCTCGACACGCTAGCTAGTAAGAAAATGAAGGAAACCATTAAGTCTGAAGTTCGTCATGCATACCGAGAGAAGTGATCGATCGACCTCTCCTTCTCCGAGAGATTGGTCGAACAACAAGTTTTCAGATTATCTATCCGACCCTCATCGGCTACATACATATACAATATGTAAGATCTCTTACAATCCCCTAGCATTTAAAATCAACTTACACATGGTATTCTCCGGCTTTATTGATGACGTGGTCAAGATAGAATCCCGCCAATTCCTCTTGAATTGCTTTCATGCGATCTTGTGGTAGAAGTTCTTTGGTATTCTCCGGCTTTATTGATGACGTGGTCAAGAAAGAATCCCGCCAATTCCTCTTGAATTGCTTTCATGCGATCTTGTGGTAGAAGTTCTTTCCGCATCTGCCACGTCTAATTTGAAGAAGGGGGTTAATACATATATATGAATGAAACTCAACAGAAATGATGGTGTAATAAAATGAAATTATGAATATTATTGCTTACGCACTTCATATTCTCTTTTAGAGTAGCCTCGCTTATTTTTCAAAGTCGCGTTGTAGATGAACTCGCGCACGTAGTATCCACAGTAATCATTCCCTTATTCCTGCCACAAGCACTTTACGAGAAATAGAGGTCAATCAAACTGATAATGAAGCATTATAAATGGCATTGATGAAAGTATAGCTATAGAATCAACCACTACTAGGAAAAAGGCTACTAGCAGCGCGGGTAAAATAGCTACTAGCAGCGCAGGTACCCGCGCTACTAGTATCGCGCTACAGCTAATAGTTAGTAGTAGCGCGGGGTAAACCCGCGCTACTACTAACATTTTACTAGTAGCGCGGATGTCACCCGCGCTACTACTAACGAAATAGTAATAGCGCGTCTATAGTACCACACGCTACTAGTATCCTGAATACTAGTAGCGCGCTCCATTTTGATGGGGAACGTTGCAGAAAATTAAAAAATTTCCTACGGTTTCACCAAGATCCATCTATGAGTTCATCTAAGCAACGAGTCATGGGAGAAAGATTGCATCTACATACCACTTGTAGATCGCGGTGCGGAAGCGTTCAAGGGAACGGTGATGATGGAGTCGTACTCGCCGTGATTCAAATCACCGATGACCAAGTGCCGAACGGCCAGCACCTCCGCGTTCAACACACGTACGGAACGGACGACGTCTCCTCCTTCTTGATCCAACAAGGGGGGAGGAGAAGTTGAGGAAGAAGGCTCCAGCAGCAGCACGACGGCGTGATGATGGTGGAGAGGCAAGATCTCGGCAGGCTTCGCCAAGCACTCAACGGAGGAGGAGAGGTGTTGGGAGGGAGGGCTGCGCCTTGGATGTGTGTTACAGCCCTCCCTCACCCCTCTATTTATAGGGAAGGGCAGGGGCCGCCCTCTAGATGAGATCTAGAGGGGCGGCGGCTGTGGAGGGGGCTTGCCCCCCAAGCAAGGCGCCCCACTAGGGTCCCCCCAACCCTAGGCACATGGGCCCAAGGGGGGGCGCCCAGCCCTCCAGGGGCTGGTTCCCTGCCCCTTGTGGCCCATGAGGCCCTCCGAGAGGGGTGGCCCCTCCCGGTGGACCCCCGGAACCTCTCCGGTGGCCCCGGTACAATACCGATATGCCCCCGAAACTTTCTGGTGTCCGTATGACAACTTCCCATATATAAATCTTCACCTCCGGACCATTCTAGAACTCCTCGTGACGTCCGGGATCTCATCCGGGACTCCGAACAACATTCGGTAATCACATACAAGTCTTCCTAATAACCCTAGCGTCACCGAACCTTAAGTGTGTAGACCCTACGGGTTCGGGAGACATGCAGACATGACCGAGATGACTCTCCGGTCAATAACCAACAGCGGGATCTGGATACCCATGTTGGCTCCTACATACTCCTCGATGATCTCATCGGATGAACCACGATGTCGAGGATTCAAGCAATCCCGTATGCTATTCCCTTTGTCAGACGGTATGTTACTTGCCCGAGATTCAATCGTCAGTATCCCAATACCTCGTTCAATCTCGTTACCGGCAAGTCACTTTACTCGTACCGTAATGCATGATCCCGTGACCAGACACTTGGTCACTTTGAGCTCATTATGATGATGCACTCCTACAATTATCACGAACAAGGAAATATAATAATAATCCTTTTATTATTGCCTCTAGGGCATATTTCCAACAGTCTCCCACTTGCACTAGAGTCAATAATCTAGTTACATTGTGATGAATCGAACACCCATAGAGTTCTGGTGTTGATCATGTTTTGCCCGCGGAAGAGGTTTAGTCAACGGATCTGCGACATTCAGATCCGTATGCACTTTGCAAATTTCTATGTCTCCATCTTGAACATTTTCACGGATGGAGTTGAAGCGACGCTTGATGTGCTGGTCTTCTTGTGAAACACAGGCTCCTTGGCAAGTGCAATAGCTCCAGTGTTGTCACAAAGAGTTTGATCGGCCCCGACGCATTGGGTATGACTCCTAGGTCGGTGATGAACTCCTTCACCCAAATTGCTTCATGCGCTGCCTCCGAGGCTGCCATGTACTCCGCTTCACATGTAGATCCCGCCACGACGCTCTTCTTGCGGTGCACCACCTTCTTGCTCCACCATTCAACATATACACGTATCCGGTTTGTGACTTAGAGTCATCCAGATATGTGTCGAAGCTTAGCGCCGACGTAACCCTTTACGATGAGCTCTTCGTCACCTCCATAAACGAGAAACATGTCCTTTGTCCTTTTCGGTACTTCAGGATATTCTTGACCGCTGTCCGGTGTTCCTTGCGGGATTACTTTGGTACCTACCTACCAAACTTACGGCAAGGTTTACATCCGTCCGTATACAACATGGCATACATAATAGATCCTATGGCTGAGGCATAGGGATGACACTCATCTCTTCTTTATCTTTTGCCGTGGTCGGGCATTGAGCCGAGCTCAATCTCACACCTTGCAGTACAGGCAAGAACCCTTTCTTGGACTGATCCATTTTGAACTTCTTCAAAATCTTATCAAGGTATGTGCTTTGTGAAAGACCTATGAGGCGTCTCGATCTATCCCTATAGATCTTGATGCCTAATATGTAAGCAGCTTCTCCAAGGTCCTTCATTGAAAAACTTTTATTCAAGTAGGCCTTAATGATGTCCAAGAGTTCTATATCATTTCCCATTAAAAGTATGTCATCTACATATAATATGAGAAATGCTACAGAGCTCCCACTCACTTTCTTGTAAACGCAGGCTTCTCCATAAGTCAGATAAACCCAAACGCTTTGATCATCTCATCAAAGCGAATGTTCCAACTCCGAGATGCTTGCACCAGCCCATAAATGGATCGCTGGAGCTTGCGTACCTTGTTAGCATTCTTAGGGTCGACAAAACCTTCCGGCTGCATCATATACAGTTCTTCCTTAAGATAGCCGTTAAGAAATGCCATTTTGACGTCCATTTGCCATATCTCATAATCATAGTATGCGGCAATTGCTAACATGATTCGGACGGACTTCAGCTTCGCTACGGGAGAGAAAGTCTCATCGTAGTCAACCCCTTGAACTTGCCGATAACCTTTAGCGACAAGTCGAGCTTTATAGATGGTAACATTACCATTCGCGTCCGTCTTCTTCTTAAAGATCCATTTGTTTTCTATCGCTCGCCGATCATCGGGCAAGTCTGTAGAAGTCCATACTTTGTTTTCATACATGGATCCTATCTCGGATTGCATGGCTTCAAGCCATTTGTTGGAACCGGGCCCGCCATCGCTTCTTCATAGTTCGAAGGTTCACCGTTGTCTAACAACATGATTTCCGTGACAGGGTTGCCATACCACTCACGGTGTGGAATGTGTCCTTGTGGACCCTCTGAAGTTCAAGAGCAACTTGATCCAAGTACCTTGATCATCATCATTAATTTCCTCTCCAAGAGGTGTAGGCACCACAGGAACATTTTCCTGAGCTGCACTACTTTCCGGTTCAAGAGGTAGTACTTCATCGAGTTCTACTTTCCTCCCACTTACTCCTTTTGAGAGAAACTATTTTTCCAGAAAGGATCCGTTCTTGGCAACAAAGATCTTGCCTTCGGATCTAAGGTAGAAGGTATACCCAATGGTTTCCTTAGGGTATCCTATGAAGACGCATTTTCCGACTTGGGTTCGAGCTTTTCGGGTTGAAGTTTCTTGACATAAGCATCGCATCCCCAAACTTTTAGAAACGACGACTTAGGTTTCTTCCCAAACCATAATTCATACGGTGTCGTCTCAACGGATTTAGACGGTGCCCTATTTAAAGTGAATGTAGCTGTCTCTAGAGCGTATCCCCAAAATGATAGCGGTAAATCGGTAAGAGACATCATAGATCGCACCATATCCAATAGAGTGCGATTACGACGTTCGGACACACTGTTACGCTGAGGTGTTCCAGGCGGCGTGAGTTGTGAAACGATTCCACATTTCCTTAAGTGTGTACCAAATTCGTGACTTAAATATTCTCCTCCACGATCTGATCATAAGAACTTTATTTTTCGGTCACGTTGATTCTCTACCTCATTCTGAAATTTCTTGAACTTTTCAAAGGTCTCAGACTTGTGTTTCATCAAGTAGACATACCCATATCTACTCAAGTCATCAGTGAGAGTGAGAACATAACGATATCCTCCGCGAGCCTCAACGCTCATTGGACCGCACACATCGGTATGTATGATTTCCAATAAGTTGGTTGCTCGCTCCATTGTCCCGGAGAATGGAGTCCTGGTCATTTTGCCCATGAGGCATGGTTCGCATGTGTTAAATGATTCATAATCGAGAGACTCTAAAAGTCCATCAGAATGGAGCTTCTTCATGCGCTTGACACCAATGTGACCAAGGCAGCAGTGCCACAAGTATGTGGGACTATCGTTATCAACTTTACATCTTTTTGTATTCACACTATGAATATGTGTAATATCACGTTCGAGATTCATTAAGAATAAACCATTGACCATCGGAGCATGACCATAAAACATATCTCTCATATAAATAGAACAACCATTATTCTCGGATTTAAATGAGTAGCCATCTCGCATTAAACCAGATCCTGATACAATGTTCATGCTCAAACTTGGCACTAAATAACAATTATTGAGGTTTAAAACTAATCCCGTAGGTAAATGTAGAGGTAGCGTCGACGGCGATCCAATCGACCTTGGAACCATTCCCGACGCGATCGTCACCTCGCCCTTCGCCGCCTCCGTTTATTCCGCAGCTCCTGTTGTGAGTTACAAATATGAGCAACGGCACCGTATAAAATACCCAGGAGTTACTACTAGTAATTGGTAAGGTACACATCAATTACATGTATATCAAATATACCTTTAGTGTTGCCGGCCTTCTTGTCCGCTAAGTATTTGGGGCAGTTCCGCTTCAATTGGCCCTTCCTTTGCAATAAAAGCACTCTGTCTCGTGCTTGGGTCCATTCTTGGACTTCTTCCGACAACTTGCTTACTGGCGGCGGCAACATCCTTGCCGTCCTTCTTGAAGTTCTTCTTACCCTTGTCCTTTTTGAACTTAGTGGTTTTATTGACCATCAACACTTGATGTTCTTTCTTGATTTCAACCTCTGCTGACTTCAGCATTGAGAATACTTCAGGAATGGTCTTCACCATCCCTTGCATATTGTAGTGTTGGGTAACGTAGTAATTTCAAAAAAAATTCCTACGATCACGCAAGATCATGGTGATGGCATAGCAACGAGAGGGGAGAGTGTCCGTCCACGTACCCTCGTGAGACCGAAAGCGAAGCGTTATATCAACGCTGTTGATGTAGTCGACGTCTTCACGATCCGACCGATCCAAGCACCGTTACTCGGCACCTCCGAGTTCTTAGCACACGCTCAGCTCGATGACGATCCCGGGCTCCGATCCAGCAAAGCGTCGGGGAGGAGTTCCACAAGACGACGGCGTGGTGACGATCTTGATGTTCTACCGTCGCGCAGGCTTCGCCTAAGCACCGCAACAATATGACCGAGGTGGAATATGGTGGAGGGGGCACCGACACGGCTAAGGAACGATCACGAAGATCAACTTGTGTGTTCTAGGGTGCCCCCCGCCCCGTATATAAAGGAGCAAGGGGAGGGCGGCCAGCCCTTGGGGCGCACCAAGGGAGGGGTCCTCCTCCTAGTAGAGTAGGACTCCTTTCCTAGTCCTACTAGGAAGAGGGAAGGGGAAGGAAGAGAGGAGAGGAGAGGGAAGGAGGGCTGCGCCTCCTAGTCCAATTCGGACTCCCCATGGAGGGGGGCGCACCACCTCCTGGTGCAGCCCTCTCTCTCCCTCTTGGCCCAATAAGGCCCATAACTTCCCGGGGTTCGGTAACCCTCCGGCACTCCGGTTTTCTCCGAAACTTCCGGAACCTTTCCGGTGTCGAATATAACCATCCAATATATCAATCTTTATGTCTCGACCATTTGAGACTCCTCGTCATGTCCGTGATCACATCCGGACTCGAACTCCTTGGTACATCAAAATACATAAACTCATAATAACCGTCATTGAAACCTTAAGCGTGCGGACCCTACGGTTCGAGAACTATGTAGACATGACCTAGAACTATTCTCGGTCAATAACCAATAGCGGAACCGGATGCTCATATTGGTTCCTACATATTCTACGAAGATCTTTATCGGTCAAACCGCATAACAACATACGTTGTTCCTTTGTCATCGGTATGTTACTTTCCGAGATTCGATCGTCGGTATCCAATACCTAGTTTAATCTCGTTACTGGAAAGTCTCTTTACTCGTTCCGTAATACATCATCTCACAACTAACTCTTTAGTTGCAATGCTTGCAAGGCTTATGTGATGTGTATTACCGAGAAGGCCTAGAGATACCTCTCCGACAATCGGAGTGACAAAACCTAATCTCGAAATACGCCAACCCAACAAGTACCTTTGGAGACACCTGTAGTACTCCTTTATAATCACCCGCCACGTTGTGACGTTTGGTAGTACCCAAAGTGTTCCTCCGGTAAACGGGAGTTGCATAATCTCATAGTTACAGGAACATGTATGGGTCATGAAGAAAGCATTAACATACTAAACGATCAAGTGTTAAGCTAACGGAATGGGTCATGTCAATCAGATCATTCAACTAATGATGTGACCTTGTTAATCAAATAACAACTCCTTGTTCATGGTTAGGAAACATAACCATCTTTGATTAACAAGCTAGTCAAGTAGAGGCATACTAGTGACATACTGTTTGTCTATATATTCACACATGTATTATGTTTTCGGTTAATACAATTCTAGCATGAATAATAAACATTTATCATGATATAAGGAAATAAATAATAACTTTATTATTGCCTCTAGGGCATATTTCCTTCAGTCTCCCACTTGCACTAGAGTCAATAATCTAGATCACATCACCATGTGATTAACATCGATAGTTCACATCATCATGTGATTAACACCCATAATTCACATCGCCATGTGACCAAGACCCAAAGGGTTTACTAGATTCATAATCTAGTTCACATCGCTATGTGATTAACACCCAAAGAGTACTAAGGTGTGATCATGTTTTGCTTTGTGAGAGAATCTTAGTCAACGGGTCTGCCACATTCAGATCCGTATGTATTTTGCAAATCTCTATGTCAACAATGCTCGCACGGAGCTACTCTAGCTAATTGCTCCGACTATCAATATGTATCTAGATCGAGACTTAAAGTCATCCAGATCGGTGTCAAAACTTGCATCGACGTAACCCTTTACGATTTAACCTTTTTCACTTCCATAATCGAGAAACATATCCTTATTCCACTAAGGATAATTTTGACCGCTGTCCGATGATCTACTCCTAGATCACTATTGTACTCCCTTGCCAAACTCAGTGCAGGGTATACAATAGATCTGGTACACAGCATGGCATACTTTATAGAACCTATGGCCAAGGCATAGGGAATGACTTTCATTCTCTTTCTATCTTCTGCCGTGGTCGGGTTTTGAGTCTTACTCAATTTCATACCTTGTAACACAGGCAAGAACTCTTTCTTTGATTGTTCCATTTTGAACTACTTCAAAATTTTGTCAAGGTATGTACTCATTGAAAAAAACTTATCAAGCGTCTTGATCTATCTCTATAGATCTTAATGCTCAATATGTAAGCAGCTTCACCGAGGTCTTTCTTTGAAAAACTCCTTTTAAACACTTCTTTATGCTTTGCAGAATAATTCTACATTATTTCCGATCTACAATATGTCATTCACATATACTTATCAGAAATGCTGTAGTGCTCCCACTCACTTTCTAGTAAATACAGGCTTCACTTCAAGTCTGTATAAACTATATGCTTTGATCAACTTATCAAAGCGTATATTCCAACTCCGAGATGCTTGCACCAGTCCATAGATGCACATTTTTGTTAACACCTTTAGGATCGACAAAACCTCTTGGTTGCATCACATACAACTCTTCTTTAATAACTCCATTGAGGAATGCAGTTTTGTTTATCCATTTGCCAGATTTCATAAAATGCGGCAATTGCTAACATGATTCGGACAGACATAAGCATCGCTACAGTTGAGTAAATCTCATTGTAGTCAACACCTTGAACTTGTCGAAAAACCCTTTGCGACAAGTCGAGCTTTGTAGACAGTAATACTACTATCAGTGTCCGTCTTCCTCTTGAAGATCCATTTATATAATATGGCTTGCCGATCATCGGGCAACTCCATCAAAGTCCACACTTTGTTCTCATACATGGATCCCATCTCAGATTTCATGGTCTCAAACCATTTCATGAATCTGGGCTCATCATCGCTTCCTCATAGTTCGTAGGTTCATCATGGTCTAGTAACATGACTTCCGAATAGGATTACCGTACCACTCAGTGCGGACTGTACTTTGGAAGACCCACGAGGTTTTGCGAAGAACTTGATCTGAAGTTTCATGATCATCATCATTAACTTCCTCACTAATTGGTGTAGGAATCATCGAACTGATTTCGTGATGAACTACTTTCCAATAAGGGAGAAGGTACAATTACCTCATCAAGCTCTACTTTCCTCCCACTCACTTCTTTCGAGAGAAACTTCTTCTCTAGAAAGGATCCATCTTAGCAACGAAAAACTTGCCTTCGGATCTGTGATAGAAGGTGTACCCAATAGTTACCTTTGGGTATTCTATGAAGACGCACTTCTCCGATTTGGGTTCGAGCTTATCAAGTGAAAACTTTTTCACATAAGCATCACAACTCCAAACTTTTAAGAAACGACAGCTTAGGTTTACTGTTAAACCATAGTTCATACGGTGTCGCCTCAACGGATTTAGATGGTGCCCTATTAAACGTGAATGCAGCTGTCTCTAATGCATAACCCCAAAACGGTAGTGGTAAATCGGTAAGATACATCATAGATCGCACCATATCCAATAAAGTGTGGTTACGACGTTCGGACACACCATTATCTTTGTGGTGTTCGGTGGCGTGAGTAGTGAAACTATTTCACATTGTTTTAACTGAAGGCCAAACTCGTAACTCAAATATTTTTCCTCTGCGATCATATCGTAGAAACTTTTATTTTCTTGTTACGATGATTCTTCACTTCACTCTGAAATTCTTTGAACTTTTCAAATGTTTCAGACTTGTGTTTCATCAAGTAGATATACCCATATCTGCTCAAATCATCTTGTGAAGGTCAGCAAATAACAATACTTGCCACGAGCATCAACACTCATTGGATCGCATACATCGGTATGTATTATTTCCAATAAGTCAGTAGCTTGTTCCATTGTTCCGAAGAACGGAGTTTTAGTCATCTTGCCTAAAAGGCACGGTTCGCAAGCATCAAATGATTCATAATCAAGTGATTCCAAAAATCCATCAGCATGGAGTTTCTTCATGCGCTTTACACCAATATGACCTAAACGGCAGTGCCACAAATAAGTTGCACTATCATTATTTAACTTTGCATCTTTTGGTTTCAATATTATGAATATGTGTATCACTATGATCGAGATCCAATGAACCGTTTTCATTGGGTGTGTAAACATACAAGGTTTTATTCATGTAAACAGAACAACAATTTATTCTCTTACTTAAATGAATAACCGTATTGCAATAAACATGATCAAATCATATTTATGCTCAACACCAAATAACACTTATTTAGGTTCCACACTAATCCCGAAAGTATAGGGAGTGTGCGATGATGATCATATCAATCTTGGAACTACTTCCAACACTCATCGTCACTTCCCCTTCAACTAGTTTCTGTTCATTCTGCAACTCCTGTTTCAAGTTACTACTTTTAGCAACTGAACCAGTATCAAATACCGAGGGGTTGCTACGAACACTAGTAAAATACACATCAATAATCTGTATATCAAATATACCTTTGTTCACTTTGCCATCCTTCTTATCCGCCAAATACTTGGGGTAGTTCCGCTTCTAGTGACCAGTTCCATTGCAGCAAAAGTACTTAGTCTCAGGCTTAGGTCCAGACTTGGGCTTCTTCACTCGAGCAGCAACTTGCTTGCCGTTCTTCTTGAAGTTCCCCTTCTTCCCTTTGCCCTTTTCCTTGAGACTAGTGGTCTTGTCAATCATCAACACTTGATGCTCTTTCTTGATTTCTACCTTCGTCGATTTCAACATCACGAAGAGCTCGGGAATCGTTTTCGTCATCCCTTGCATACTATAGTTCATCACGAAGTTCTAGTAACTTAGTGATGGTGACTAGAGAATTCTGTCAATCACTATCTTATCTGGAAGATTAACTCCCACTTGATTCAAGCGATTGAAGTACCCAGACAATCTGAGCACATGCTCACTAGTTGAGCGATTCTCCTCCATCTTTTAGCTTTAGAACTTTGTTGGAGACTTCATATCTCTCAACTCGGTATTTGCTTGAAATATTAACTTCAACTCTGGAACATCTCATATGGTCCATGACGCTCAAAACGTCTTTGAAGTCCCGATTCTAAGCCGTTAAGCATGGTGCACTAAACTATCAAGTAGTCATCATATTGAGCTAGCCAAACGCTCATAACGCCGCATCCGCTCCTGCAATAGGTTTGTCACCTAGCGGTGCATCAAGGACATAATTCTTCTGTGCAGCAATGAGGATAAACCTCAGATCACGGATCCAATCCGCATCATTGCTACTAATATCTTTCAACATAATTTCTCTAGGAACATATCAAAACAAACATATGAAAGCAACAAACATAGGGAAGCAACAATGCGAGCTATTGATCTACAACATAATTTGCAAAATACTACCAGGACTAAGTTCATGATAAATTAAAGTTCAATTAATCATATTACTTAAGAACTCCCACTTAGACAGACATCTCTCTAGTCATCTAAGTGATCACGTGATCCAAATCAACTAAACCATAACCGATCATCACGTGAGATGGAGTAGTTTTCAATGGTGAACATCTTATGTTGATCATATCTACTATATGATTCACGATCGACCTTTCAGTCTCCGTGTTCCGAGGCCATATCTGCATATGCTAGGCTCGTCAAGCATAACCTGAGTATTCCGCATGTGCAAAACTGGCTTGCACCCGTTGTAGATGGACGTAGAGCTTATCACACCCGATCATCACGTGGTGTCTGGGCACGACGAACTTTGGCAACGGTGCATACTCAGGGAGAACACTACTTGATAATTTTAGTGAGAGATCATCTTATAATGCTACCGTCAATCAAAGCAAGATAAAATGCATAAAGGATAAACATCACATGCAATCAATATAAGTGATATGATATGGCCATCATCATCTTGTGCTTGTGATCTCCATCTCCAAAGCACCGTCATGATCACCATCGCCACCGGCGCGACACCTTGATCTCCATCGTAGCATCGTTGTCGCCTCGCCAACTATTGCTTCTACGACTATCGCTACCGCTTAGTGATAAAGTAAAGCAATTACATGGCGCTTGCATTTCATACAATAAAGCGACAACCATATGGCTCCTCGCCGATTGCCGATAACTCGGTTACAAAACATGATCATCTCATACAATAAAATATAGCATCACGTCTTGACCATATCACATCACATCATGCCCTGCAAAAACAAGTTAGACGTCCTCTACTTTGTTGTTGCAAGTTTTACGTGGCTGCTACGGGCTGAGCAAGAACCGTTCTTACCACGCATCAAAACCACAACGATACTTCGTCAAATAGACTCCGTTTAACCTTCTCAAGGACCGGCGAGCCACACTCAGTTCAACTAAAGTGAGAGAGACAGACACCGCCGGTCACCTTTAAGCAACGAGTGCTCACAGCGGTGAAACCAGTCTCGCGTAAGCGTCTGCGTAATGTCGGTCCGGCCGCTTCATCTCACAATACCGCTGAACCAAAGTATGACATGCTGGTAGGTAGTATGACTTGTATCGCCCACAACTCACTTGTGTTCTACTCGTGCATATGACATCAACGCATAAAACCTGGCTCGATACCCTTTGTTGGGTAACGAGTAATTTCAAAAATTTCCTACGATCACGCAAGATCATGGTGATGGCATAGCAACGAGGGGAGAGTGTCCGCCCACGCACCCTCGAGACCGAAAGCGGAAGCGTTATATCAACGCTGTTGATGTAGTCGACGTCTTCACGATCCGACCGATCCAAGCACCGCACTCGGCACCTCCGAGTTCTTAGCACACGCTCAGCTCGATGACGATCCCCGGCTCCGATCCAGCAAAGCGTCGGGAGGAGTTCCACAAGACGACGGCGTGGTGGCGATCTTGATGTTCTATCGTCGCAGGCTTCGCCTAAGCACCGCAACAATATGACCGAGGTGGAATATGGTGGAGGGGGCACCGACTGCTAAGGAACGATCACGAAGATCAACTTGTGTGTTCTAGGGTGCCCCCTGCCCCGTATATAAAGGAGCAAGGGGAGGGCGGCCAGCCCTGGGGCGCACCAAGGAGGGGGGAGTCCTCCTCCTAGTAGAGTAGGACTCCCTTTCCTAGTCCTACTAGGAAGAGGAAGGGGAAGGAAAGAGAGGGAGAGGAGAGGGAAAGGAGGGCTGCGCCTCCTAGTCCATTCGGACTCCCCATGGAGGGGGGCGCACCACCTCTGGTGCAGCCTCTCTCTCCCTCTTGGCCCAATAAGGCCCATAACTTCCCGGGGTTCCGTAACCCTCGGCCAAGGTTTTCTCCGAAACTTCGGAACCTTTCCGGTGTCCGAATATAACCATCCAATATATCAATCTTTATGTCTCGACCATTTCGAGACTCCTCGTCATGTCCGTGATCACATCCGGGACTCGAACTCCTTCGTACATCAAAATACATAAACTCATAATAACCGTCATTGAAACCTTAAGCGTGCGGACCCTACGGTTCGAGAACTATGTAGACATGACCTAGAACTATTCTCGGTCAATAACCAATAGCGGAACCTGGATGCTCATATTGGTTCCTACATATTCTACGAAGATCTTTATCGGTCAAACCGCATAACAACATACGTTGTTCCTTTGTCATCGGTATGTTACTTTCCGAGATTCGATCGTCGGTATCCAATACCTAGTTTAATCTCGCTACGGAAAGTCTCTTTACTCGTTCCGTAATACATCATCTCACAACTAACTCTTTAGTTGCAATGCTTGCAAGGCTTATGTGATGTGTATTACCGAGAAGGCCTAGAGATACCTCTCCGACAATCGGAGTGACAAAACCTAATCTCAAATACGCCAACCCAACAAGTACCTTTGGAGACACCTGTAGTACTCCTTTATAATCACCCGATTACGTTGTGACGTTTGGTAGTACCAAAGTGTTCCTCCGGTAAATGGGAGTTGCATAATCTCATAGTTACAGGAACATGTATGGGTCATGAAGAAAGCATTAACATACTAAACGATCAAGTGTTAAGCTAACGGAATGGGTCATGTCAATCAGATCATTCAACTAATGATGTGACCTTGTTAATCAAATAACAACTCCTTGTTCATGGTTAGGAAACATAACCATCTTTGATTAACAAGCTAGTCAAGTAGAGGCATACTAGTGACATACTGTTTGTCTATATATTCACACATGTATTATGTTTCCGGTTAATACAATTCTAGCATGAATAATAAACATTTATCATGATATAAGGAAATAAATAATAACTTTATTATTGCCTCTAGGGCATATTTCCTTCATGTAGTTCATCACGAAGCTCTTGTAGCTTGGTGGGAGCGACTGAAGGATTCTGTCAATGACCGCCTCATCCGGGAGGTTAATGTCCAGCTGGGACAGGCGGTTGTGCAACCCAGACATTTTGAGTATGTGCTCACTGACAGAACTGTTTTCCTCCATCTTACAACTATAGAACTTGTCGGAGACTTCATATCTCTCGACCCGGGCATGAGCTTGGAAAACCATTTTCAGCTCCTCGAACATCTCATATGCTCCGTGTTGCTCAAAACGCTTTTGGAGCCCGGTTCTAAGCTGTAAAGCATGCCGCATCGAACGAGGGAGTAATCATCAAGACGAGACTGCCAAGCATTCATAATGTCTTGGTTCTCAGGATGGTGCTTCACCTAGCGGCGCTTCTAGGGCATATTGTTTCTTGGCTGCTATGAGGATGATCTCGGGTTCGGACCCAGATCCGAATAGTTGCTGCCATCATCTTTCAGCTTGGTTTTCTCTAGGAACGCGTTGAAGTTCATGTTGACATGAGCGTTGGCCATTTGATCTACAAGACATATTTTGCAAAGACTTTAGACTAAGTTCATGATAATTAAGTTCATCTAATCAAATATTTAATGAACTCCCACTCAGATTGACATCCCTCTAGTCATCTAAGCGTTTACACGATCCGAGTCGACTAGGCCGTGCCCGATCATCACGTGAGACGGACTAGTCATCATCGGTGAACATCTCCTTGTTGATCGTATCTTCCATACGACTCATGTTCGACCTTTCGGTCTCTTGTGTTCCGAGGCCATGTCTGTACATGCTAGGCTCGTCAAGTTAACCCTAAGTGTTTTGCATGTGTAAAACTGTCTTACACCCGTTGTATGTGAACGTAAGGATCTATCACACCCGATCATCACGTGGTGCTTCGAAACGACGAACTTTAGCAACGGTGCACAATTAGGGGGAACACTTTCTTGAAATTATTATAAGGGATCATCTTATTTACTACCGTCGCTCTAAGTAAACAAGATGCATAAACATAATAAACATCACATGCAATTATATAAAGTAGTGACATGATATGGCCAATATCATATAGCTCCTTCGATCTCCATCTTCGGGGCTCCATGATCATCTTGTCACCGGCATGACACCATGATCTCCATCATCGTGTCTTCATGAAGTTGTCACGCCAACGACTACTTCTACTTCTATGGCTAACGCGTTTAGCAATAAAGTAAAGTAATTTACATGGCGTTCTTCAATGACACGCAGGTCATACAAAAATAAGACAACTCCTATGGCTCCTGCCGGTTGTCATACTCATCGACATGCAAGTCGTGATTCCTATTACAAGAACATGATCTCATACATCACAATATATCATTCATCATTCATCACAACTTCTGGCCATATCACATCACATGACAATTGCTGCAAAAACAAGTTAGACGTCCTCTAATTGTTGTTGCATCTTTTACGTGGCTGCAATTGGGTTCTAGCAAGAACGTTTTCTTACCTACGAATAACCACAACGTGATTTTGTCAACTTCTATTTACCCTTCATAAGGACCCTTTTCATCTAATCCGCTCCAACTAAAGTAGGAGAGACAGACACCCGCTAGCCACCTTATGCAACTAGTGCATGTCAGCCGGTGGAACCTGTCTCACGTAAGCGTACGTGTAAGGTCGGTCCGGGCCGCTTCATCCCACAATACCGCTGAAGCAAGAAAAGACTAGTAGCGGCAAGCAAGTTGACAAGATCTACGCCCACAACAAAATTGTGTTCTACTCGTGCAATAGAGAACTACGCATAGACCTAGCTCATGATGCCACTGATGGGGAACGTTGCAGAAAATAAAAAAATTTCCTACGGTTTCACCAAGATCCATCTATGAGTTCATCTAAGCAAGGAGTCATGGGAGAGAGATTGCATCTACATACCAATTGTAGATCGCGTGCGGAAGCGTTCAAGGGAACGGTGATGATGGAGTCGTACTCGCCGTGATTCAAATCACGGATGACCAAGTGCCGAATGGACAGCACCTCCGCGTTCAACACACGTACGGAACGGACGACGTCTCCTCCTTCTTGATCCAGCAAGGGGGAAGGAGAAGTTGAGGAAGAAGGCTCCAGCAGCAGCACGACGACGTGATGATGGTGGAGAGGCAAGATCTCGACAGGCTTCGCCAAGCACTCAACGGAGGAGGAGAGGTGTTGGGAGGGAGGGCTGCGCCTTGGATGTGTGTTGCAGCCCTCCCTCACCCGTCTATTTATAGGGAAGGGGCAGGGGCAATGCCCCTCTAGATGAGATCTAGAGTGGGGGCGGCGTGTGGAGGGAGGGCTTGCCCCCCAAGCAAAGGGGCGCCCCACTAGGGTTCCCCCAACCCTAGGCGCATGGGCCCAAGGGGGCGCCCAGCCCTCCAGGCTGGTTCCTGCCTTGTGGCCCATGAGGCCCTCCGAGAGGGGTTGCCCCTCCGGTGGACCCGGAACCTCTCCGGTGGCCCGGTACAATACCGATATGCCCCGAAACTTTCCGGTGTCCGTATGACAACTTCCCATATATAAATCTTCACCTCCGGACCATTCCGAACTCCTCGTGACGTCCGGATCTCATCCGGACTCGAACAACATTCGGTAATCACATACAAGTCTTCCTAATAACCCTAGCGTCACCGAACCTTAAGTGTGTAGACCCTACGGGTTCGGGAGACATGTAGACATGACCGAGATGACTCTCCAGTCAATAACCAACAGCGGGATCTGGATACCCATGTTGGCTCCCACATACTCCTCGATGATCTCATTAGATGAACCACGATGTCGAGGATTCAAGCAATCCCGTATGCTATTCCCTTTGTCAGACGGTATGTTACTTGCCCGAGATTCGATCGTCGGTATCCCAATACCTCGTTCAATCTCATTACCGGCAAGTCACTTTACTCGTACCGTAATGCATGATCCCGTGACCAGACACTTGGTCACTTTGAGCTCATTATGATGATGCACTACCGAGTGGGCCCAGTGATACCTCTCCGTAACACGGGTTGACAAATCCCAGTCTCGATCCGTGTCAACCCAACAGACACTTTCGGAGATACTTGTAGTGTACCTTTATAGTCACCCAGTTACGTTGTGACGTTTGGTACACCCAAAGCACTTCTACGGTATCCGGGAGTTACACGATCTCATGGTCTAAGAAAGAGATACTTGACATTGGAAAAGCTCTAGCAAAACGAACTACACGATCTTTTTCTATGCTTAGGATTGGGTCTTTTCCATCACATTATTCTCCTAATGATGTGATCCCGTTATCAATGACATCCAATGTCCATAGTCAGGAAACCATGACTATCTATTGATCAACGAGCTAGTCAACTAGAGGCTCACTAGGGACATATTGTGGTCTATGTATTCACACGTGTATTACGATTTCTGGATAATACAATTATAGCATGAATAAAAGACAATTATCATGAACAAGGAAATATAATAATAATCCTTTTATTATTGCCTCTAGGGCATATTTCCAACACATTTCACCCCCACGCTACTACTAACTAATTAGGAATAAAAAAATCCATCAATTCCATTTTATGCATACAATTGTAACAACTAAAACAAGCCCAGATTTGTAATAAACCAGCAGCATTACACATCATTTCAAATCGAAGATTTATAGTAAACCAGGAGCATTAGAGCATATCCATACATCTACACTTATTGCCTAGTCACTTATTCCCAGCTAGTGCAACCACAGTTGAAAGCAAACAAAAATGCATAAAAACACCAAACAGTGGCATTCTATCCCTCCAAATGATTTGCTCCCTCTCCATCCTTGCAATCATCTTCTTCTCCCTTATGTGCTTCTCCCATTTATGAATCCAAGATTTCTGTAAAAAGCAAAGAATAAATAAAATTAAATTTCAGCTGACATATATTTCCTTGCATGTTGTGATGTACAGTAGCTACGGGAATAAATATACGAAAACAAAAAAGTGAGTGATTTCTATTAACAAGAGATCGCCTATGTAATAGCTACAAATAAATAAAATTAATGTCTAGATAATACATATTGCCAACCAAGCCTAGATGAACTATATATTGCCAGGTAATAGGACATATCTAATTTTCACATTAATTGCCTTTAGTTTTCTTCAAAACTAAATATACTTAAACTTAGATCATTTCATATAGATGTTCAAAGGATAATACGGCTAAAAGAATCCAATTTCTTTGTTTTTTTAAGTAGTTTAAAAGGAAAGCATTAACACATAATAGAAATGATTATCTGCCATAGGGTGATGCTGGACAGCTAAAAAAGCTCACAACCCATCAGATCAATTGCTCGATAGGACAGCACAAATCTTATAGGATGATTTTCCAAAACGAAAGCAGACCAACAAGGACAAACAATGGCCCATCAGACCACTTGTTGTGAACTATAAGAACATTATTTCACCTCCTCATATGGTACTACTAAACTCGCAATGAACATCGACACTTAATTAAGTTGTAGTCCCCTCTCAACAAGTGTGAGTTGTAATTAATTGACTGCAGCAGCATTGGTAGTCTCAACAAAATAAAACAGCAGCACTGGTAGCAACACTATCAACGCCATCCCTTCAAGCAGAATAAGTAGGAAAACATCGTGATCCCTTAAGGTGTCCCATATCGTTCGTGTTCAACAACTAATTCTATGTGTTTCATTGGTAGTCAAATACTGTATTATATTTTTGTTCTATCTGTATATACCAGGATAGCAGGGTTACCTTTGCTTCCTTAACAGGAATGTGCAAGGCAAGAAGTGAAGATGCTGCGTCTGCATTCAGTAAATGAGATAAAAGTTGATACTCTTGATAGCCAGTATCCATTCTTATTTGTAATATTACAGATACAGAACTGACAAATGATCTTAATATTAATCAGATACCACTTTCTAAGGTGCAAACATCTAAGGAAACTTAGTTTGTGCTAATCGTGGAAGCGATCAACAACTGTTTATCTTCCTACATCAATTTGGACAGTTAACAGTAAGCAAAGACAACATTATAATCCCAGCCAACTACTTATATAACTAAAAAAAAAGATGAAAACAATAAGACTGTCCAACCAATTGACTACAATTATTGAGGAGCTGCATGGAG
Organism: Aegilops longissima; assembly: GCA_021605205.1. NCBI lineage: Eukaryota > Viridiplantae > Streptophyta > Magnoliopsida > Poales > Poaceae > Aegilops > Aegilops longissima. The sequence continues at coordinate 29,310,414 of CM038676.1, forward strand.
AGTGCTAGTATTAAAATCGGGCTTGCAATCTAGGCTCGATTTTAACTGAAACTGAAATCGGCCTTGCAATCTAGGCTCCTCCACCTTTCACAGCAGTGGAGCAAACTGAAACTGAAATCGGCCTTGCAATCTACTACAAACCCTCTACAAAATTCGTATTGAAACTTTTTTTAAACAACCTCTACAAGGCCGTAAGCTGGCATACGAAAACAATGCGCTCAGGATACTAACTTTCGGGACAGCAAACTAAAACGATGGCTGCTCTCAAACCATACATCCAAACGATGCAAATAAATACTCTACGGAAAGCTTAAAACTTGCTTTACAAATTTCATATAGAGGCAACTCGAAATTCTGAGAATAACTAACTCGTTTTTCACCTAGAAGCTGGCTATCCAGATTTGATAATTGCAGTTTTAACTGAACCAGATTCTTATCGATGAGTAGCACCCAACAAAATGCAGATAGACATGTAACTAAATTATGCAACTGAACTTTTAGCAGGAAGCAAGCACTCACCAAAATTCAGACAGGCATGTAACTAACTTCTGTAATAACTGAATTTAGCAGCAGGCGAGCACCCAACAAAATTCAGATAGGCATGTAACTAAATTCTGCAACTGAATTTCTAGCAACAAGGAAGCACCCAGCAAAATTCAGATAGGCATTATACTAGATTCTGCAATGCAATGTTTATCTTACTCAGAAGCAGAGCAGGTATCCACCAAAATTCAGTCTGACAGCTACATGTAACCAAAATTCAAACATACTACATGTAACCCAAATTCTTCTACAACTGAACTTGTAACCACCAAATTCAGACAAGTAAGCAACCAAATCGATTGGGCCATTAGTGAGTCACCTGCAGCACGACGGAGTTGATGACATCTGCATATCTGACGGTGAGGTTGAGCGACATACAACGGGCGGGGTGCCATGGCGTAGCACCTGGTGTGGCCCCTCTCGACCTTGCCGAGCTTGTCGAGGTTGAGCACGACGACCATGGTGAGCATGGCGGCGACGCCAGCGCCGAGGGAGTGGCCCGTGAAGGTGAGCGTGTAGGCGGGGTACCGGTCGAGGAGGTCCCAGAGCAGGTCGCACTCCCTGTCGAGCACCCAGCCGACGGCGCGGAGGAGGCCGTTGTGGACGTAGCCGCCGTCGAAGTGGCGCTTGCCGAGGCGGTTGTTGAGGAGCAGCGTGTAGTTGGACTCGTGGTCGAGGTTGAGGCCGCGCAGCGCGAGCACGATGTCGGCGTGCGCGTGGTCGAGGTAGACGAGGTAGGGCGTGACCTACCCCCCCTCCCCGTGTCGGCGTAGGTGCAGCGGCGCACGATGTTTGAGGTGTCGAGGAGGAGGGGCGGCGCGACGAGGAGGTCGGGCGGGGCGTAGTTGGCCATGACAAGGCGGCACATCCTGGGCACGGGCGCGAAGTCAGCGGCAGCGGCGTGGCCCCAGGTGGCGCTGTCGTGGTGGCCGGTGGGCGCACGCTTCACGCCTGCGGGCGGGCGCCCGATCTGGCCGCTGATTCAAGGGGGGGTGTGGGAGGAGGAGGGGACTGACCTTGCGGGCGGGTGGGTCGCGGCGTCGGCGCCGGTGGGTGGTGAGGGGAGGGGGTGCTCGCTCAGGCTCACCGGAGAGGAGGAAGGGAGCCAACTGCTCTCCTTCCTTGGGCCTGCCTGGATCGAGCATCGCCATGGGGCGGATCTCGCGTGTGAACGTGGGACGCAGCGGGTGGGTCGCAGCGGCTCTGTCCATGGCAGTGGCTGCTGGTGAGGTGGGGGGCACCGGTGGTGGGGTTGGGGGAGAGGAGGTCGTCGGCGTCGGCGACATCGATTGGGTTGGTTGGGGGAATCGTGGGGAGTGGAGGAGAAACACAGTTACAAAGGCGGAGGAGGGGTGAGAGGCGGAGGTGGCGGCGGCAAGGAGATCAGTTAGCAGTAGCGTTGGGTTTATACCCTAGGCTAACCCAACGCTACTACAATGGCATGTCCTGGGTGCACGATGAAGACCACTTAGTAGTAGTGTGGGGTATATAACCCGCGCTACTAATATCAAGTTAGTAGTAGCGTGGGTTTATAACCCGCGGTACTACTATAGCTGGTCTCGAGAGGCATGGTGGAAATCACTTAGTAGTAGCGAGGGTTATAAACCCGCGCTACTACTATAAACTTAGTAGTGACGGTTATAAACACGCGCTACTAGTAAGTAGCCTTAGCGAGGGGTATAAACCTACGCTACTAGTAAGCATCTGCCTATAAGCTTTTCCCTAGTAGTGAACAGGAGATGCACGCAACTAGCTAGCCAGTAGTACTTACGTTCGGGTATGTATATCGCAGCTCCTTCGGCAGTCCCGAAGCTTCTGCGGTGAACTGTTTTCCAAACCCTGCAAGACAAAGAAAATAATTATTATTACTTGAGATATCAGGAAATGAACAAAAAGTTGCCGATATGGTGCGATAATGATCGATTGAACTTACTTGTTGAGCAATTTAGTCATGTCCGCATAGGTTTCGGATCTTTTAATCTCGAGTCTAAGACGGTTACTAGTCCCCGCCAAGCTTAATCTCCGAAGAACATAGTGGTAGCTGCGCGCGCATGCATAACTCATCAATTACATTACTATAACCTCGCCGAGTAATAAGGGAAACCGAATATGCACACGACAGTAACACTCACTTGAAGTTGTAAGAAAAGAGTATGGTATCTTTGTTTTGATTTTTGATCAACAATTGTAGCAAGTTGGCCTCGGCCTCTTCGGCGTGCTTTTTAACCTGAATTTCATCTATGATATTTGTGTTAATGAACCCAATATCATACATTTCTTGTTTTCTGCACTCGACAATCTTCAATCTGCATAATATAGTGAGGATAATTAATTATAAATACATGCAAATGAAAGAGCTGAGCTATATATAGAGACTTAATGACAGAAATAGTACTTACAGAGAGTAGCAAAAGACCGTTAATTTATCGAGGGCCTTTTGATTGAAGAACTCGAAGAACTCCTCAAATGGAACAGTCAACAGATCAGTTCCAACGAGGTCGTGCTCCTCTTTAATGTTCAGATACAAAGTATTCGTCCCCCCAGACTCTCTGCAGGTTTTCATGTACCAATTATGGAATCTTTGCATCATCGTTGTTAGAGATTTTTCATCTTTGACGAGAGGCTTCCCGTACTAGTATCTGTGTTCGTCCACCTCCATGAAATCAGGAAGTTGATCGTCAGGCAGGTAATCTGCAAGATTGCCATAACCGGCCACCGTCCCCGGAGCATTAGCGACGGTGTCGCCACTAGAAACATTGAGCGGGGGGCACGATTGATTTGCTTGTTTGCCGAGCTGGGCAATTTTTTCCGCAGCTGCTCGTTCTTTTGACCTTTGATGTCTGACAGCACTTTCCGACCTCCCGCCTCTGGCTATACTGCTAGACACCGGAGCAGACGGAGCGGATGCGGCGTCTGTCTTCTTTCGTGCTTGCTTACGAGGCGGAGGAGAAGGACTACGACGCGCCGGAGCAGCCGGGGCGGCGGCGGGTCTCTTCCGCCCTTGCTGGCGAGGCGAGAAGGAGGAGGCTGCTGGCTGCTCGGCGCCGGCCAAGGCGGAGAAGGAGGCGGAGTGCCGCCACGCCGGAGGAGAAGGCCGATCGCCCTGATCGTCACTCACCGGAGGAGGAGGCGGTGGAGGACGCGGAGTGCCTTGACTCGCCGGAGGAGGAGGCGGTGGAGGAGGCGGAGTGCCCTGACTCGTCGTCGTCGGAGGAGGAGGCGGAGGCGTCCAGTTCGGAAGGTTGATGAGCTCCTTCCGCCATAGGCATGGAGTCTTCAGAGCAGAACCCAGCCTAGTCTCTCCTTCACCGGTAGGGTGGTCAAGCTGGAGGTCCTCAAATCCCTCCGTTATTTCATCCACCATCACCCTAGCATATCCTTCTGGAATCGGCCGGCAGTGAAAAGTTGCGTCAGCTTCAGTAGGATAAACAGAGCCAACAGCTGCCTTGACCTTCAAATTCATCCATTGCGTCATAATGTGGCAATTTTGAGACTCTGTGATAGCATCCACGGGATAGCTGGCAGGAGCCGTCAAGACATGCTCCGGCTGAAGCAGCTCGGTGGAAGCCACGCTGCTTCTCCGTTGAGATGGCGGGGTAGTTTCGGGGGAAGCTTCGGCAGGTCGTTTGTTGCGTTCTGCTTCTCGTTCCTCTAGCCTCATTACCTTTTCGTGCAGCGCCTGCAGTTGGCTCTGCTCCAGTTTCTTCCTCCTCTCCTGAGTTTTGTAACCCCCTGCGTCCGGAAAACCAACCTTCCACAGAATGGAGCCTGGCGTGCCTCGTGTCCGTCCAGGGTGCTAAGGATTCCCGAGGGCCATTGTGAGCTCGTCCTTCTCCCTGTCTGGAACGAACGTCCCTTGCTGCGCTACATCGATATAGTGCCAAGCTTGGTGACTGGTATTTTAGTTGCTCGTCCGTCCAACGGCACTTCCTCGATCTGAGGTCCAAGGTTCCGCCAGCCTCGAAGAACCAAGTCCGCAACGGTCTGGCGATTCATTGTCTCTCGTTCGATCCCTTTATCAAGCAGATCATTCTCAGCCTTGGACCACTTAGGCCGGGCTTTGAGGTAGCCACCTGACCCCGTGCGATGGTGAAACTTCTTCTTCGCAACATTTTTCTTGTTTGTCTCCGACATCTTCTTACTCTTTTCCGATGTCTTGTGGGCCACAAATGCGGGCCAGTGATCTTTGATCTTCTCATATTTGCCGATGAATTCTGGTGTCTCTTCTTTCTCGACAAACTTGTTCAGCTCTTTCCTCCACCTCCTGAATAGGCTTGCCATCTTCTTAAGAGCACAAGACTTGATTAATTGCTCTTTAACTGGCTTCTCCGGATCCTCCTCTGGCGGTAGGGTGAAATTTGCCTTCAGCTCAGTCCAAAGATCATCTTTCGCATATCATTGACATAAGACACCTCGTGGTCTTCCTCCTTAGTCTTATACCATTGGTGGATGCTGATCGATCTTGTCCCTAACAAGAACCCCGTGACCGAGCAGAAAATGCGTTCTTTGTCCGGATGGATTCAATCGGTTCACCGTCGGCGCGATTGCTGTGATCTCAAACCTTTCATCCGAGCTCAACTTTTCTTGGGCCTCGTCTCCTTACCGGTTGTGCTCGATCCGGAGGGCTAGAAAAGGAAGAAAGACGAGAGTTAATTAATATGTGTACATATACCAAAACAATGAATGCATCAATTAACTAGTCAGCACGGGCTTAACTAATATATATACCTGGCCGAACTCGGTTCGGTCACCGGAGCAGTCAGCACGGTCTCCTTCTTGTACCTCCATTGGGTCACCGGAGCCATCATGAACATAGCCCTCTTCTTCACCCAGTCCTTCCTGACCATCGGTGTCGTTGAGAAATGATGCAACGACATCACTTCCTTGTGCGATTATGTCCCCCAACATCGCTTATGTTGCTTCGTCTCGGGAGTGCTCCATAGTTTCTGCAAATATTTACAACATGTCAATTATTATTCAAACATGGTACAGATGGATATATATTAGTGGCAAACGTAGAATTAGCTAGCTAATCACAATAAGGAATCATGTTAGTGGCCTCAACGCTGCTTCTCTAGGGTTTGGGGTGGCCTAGACAACGCTTCAAGGGTTTGGGGTGGCCTCGACACAACGCTTCAAGGGTTTGGGGTGGCCTCGACGACAACACTCTTTTAACTTGGTAAATTTGGGTGGCCTCGAGAGAGTTTGTCGGGTAGGGGCGCGGCGGGAGGGGGTAGGAGACCAACATCGTTTTTTCTCTAGGGTTTGGGTGTCCTCGAGAGTTTTGGTCGAGCGAGAGGGCCGAGGGGGGTTCTGCCGTGGTATAAGTTATCACGGTCGAGAGGGGGTATATATATCGACCGCCCCTCATGTCGAAGTTATCCGGGATGGGGTTATATCGACAACGATGCAACATACATATACATGGGAAAATAATGTTATCGGGGAGGGGGTATATCGACCCCCCCTCGTATTGAAGTTACCGGGAGGGGTATATCGACGATGATGAGACCGATAAAACATAAGAAAACAAAGAAGAAGTAAAAAGGAGAAGAAAAAAAGGAATAGAGAGAAGATCGAAGAAAAAAGAAGGAAAAAAGGAGAAGAAGAAAGGAATAGAGGAGAAGAAGAAAAATAGAATATTTTTTTCTTCTTCTCATCTATTCCTTTCTTCTTCTCCTCTTCTTTTTCTTCTTTTTTCTCTTCGTATTTGTTTCTCCTCTTCTCCTCCTTTCTTCCTCTTCTTATTTTCCTTTTTCCTCTCATTCTTTTAGTATTGCTTGTTTTTTTAAAAAATGTTCAAATAGAAAATTTTGAAAAAAAGTAAAGGTTTTGCCTAATGCATTGTTCATATTTCATCAACATATATGCATACAAAAAAAGCATACATACATACATATATACATAAAAAAGCATACATACATACATATATACAAAAAAGCATACATACTTTCCTAGCTAGCAAAAAAAGCATACATACATACAAATATCATCAACATTATGCAAAAAAGCATCACTAGCTATGGGCGGGTGGCGGCAGGGGGCATGGCAGGGCTGGGGCTCGCTATGGGGCGTCGGCGGCGACGGCGAGGTCGGGCCGGCCTGAGGCAGAGGCGGTGGCGCTGAGGCAGGGACGGCGTCGGGCGACGCTGGGCGGCGACGGCGTTAGAGCGCGCGACAGGCGGGGCGGATCGAGGCGAGGCGGTGGCGCGTGGGGGGCGGCGGGCGACGAGGAAGGCTCGGCGGCCGACGGTGAAGGCGCCCTCGGGCGAGGGCAGGGGCGCTGGCTCGGGGACGACGCCGGGCGACGGCGACGGCGAGGCACGGCGACAGTGTGACGGCGCTGTCAGCGGGGCGACGGCAGGGCAGTGGGCGGCGTCGGGGTAGCCTGTCGGCGATGAGCTCGGCGTCGTCGGGGGCAAATGGAGATGAGAAACTGAAATTTTCACAAGTCCTGGTTATATATCAAGAGCATTGGTACCGGTTGGAGGCACGAACCGGGACCAATGCCCTCCTTTAGTCCCGGTTGGTGCCATCAACCGGGACCAAAGGCCTTGCGCTGCCCGCGGCCAAAAGTTTAGTCCCACCTCGCTAGTTGAGAGGGGCTCGGAGTGGTTTATAAGCCCCACTGCGGCTACCCTCTCGAGCTCCTCTCAAATGCAGGCTTACGGGCCTAATCTCACACTGTGCTGCCTGTGGGCCTATTGGTTCTTCTGCGGGCTTGAATCCTGGGCCAGGTTGGGTTTCTAGTCGTATTCAGGCCGTGGTGGCCCAATAGGTGGTAGTTTTTTTTATTTTTTTCCAGGTTTTTTTGTTTTGTTTTTTGCATTATTTATTTTCTTTTGTTTTTTGCTTTATTTTTTAATTCTTTTTGCTTTTAGTTTGAGAAAAATTATAAACTTTCTGTTAGTGCCATTAGTTTTCAAATTTGAAAACACTTTTTTTGTTTTTTTGTTTTCTTTGTTGCTTTATTTATTTTATTTTGTTTCTACTTACAACAAAATACTTATTGTTGCTATTTTTATTTTGTTTCCAGTTTTTTGTTTTGTTTTCTGCATTATTTATTTTCATTTGTTTTTTCTTTATTTTTTAATTCTTTTTGCTTTTAGGTCAGTAAAATTATAAACTTTCTGTTAGTGCCATTAGTTTTAGAAAAATTATAAGCTTTCTATTAGTGCCATTAGTTTTCAAATTTGAATAATTAAAATTTGAATTCTTTGAAATTTCTATGAATCACAAGTTTGTGATCAACTTTACTAAAAAAATGAACATAGATGCGCCTATAGAGAAAATTCAACCTATTCATAATAAAGCATTTCAAATGAACTCTGAAAAAGTTGAAAGTTGGCATGGTATCATAATTTCACCCACATAGCATGTGCATGTACAAAACGGACAATGGTATCATACTCGTTTGTTACAAAGTTGGCATGGTATCATCATAATAGTTGCGGGAGAAAGTCTTCACTTTTTCTTCGCTTGTGTCATTTGCTTATTACGCCGTAACCATGGATAATCTTCATCGTTTATCAGGATGCTGGGGTCAGCCTTGACTTTGAAGGGAGGAATTTCATGACACTTTTCATAATCTTCAGACATGTCTATCTTGCCCTCCACTCCCACGATGTCCCTTTTTCCCGAAAGAACTTTGTGGCGCTTTGGCTCATCGTATGATGTATTCGCTTCCTTATCTTTTCTTTTCTCGGTCGGTAGACATGTCCTTCACATAGATAACCTGTGCCACATCATTGGCTAGGACGAGCGGTTCGTCGGTGTACCCAAGATTTTTCAGATCCTTGTTGTCATTCCGCACTGTGGGTCTACCTGTACCCCGCCTCCTGACAGATTGACCCAGTTGCATTTAAACAAAGGGATCTTAAAATCTACTCCATAGTCAAGTTCCCATATGTCCACTATGTAACCATAATATGTGTCATTTCCCCTCTCGGTGGATGCATCAAAGCGGACACCGTTGTTTTGGTTGATGCTCTTTTGATCTTGGTCGATCGTGTAAAATGTATTCCCATTTATCGCGTATCCTTTCCAAATCATTACAGTCGAAGATGGTCCCCTGGACAACAAGTACAGCTCATCACAAATAGTGATGTCACCTCTGAGACGTGTTTCCAACCAACTGCTGAAAGTCCTAATGTGTTCACATGTAATCCGATCGTCGCCCGCCGGGTGTTTGGGCGCAGACTGTTCTTGTGTTCATCGACATACGGGTCACCAAGGTAGAGTTCGTAGAACTGTAGTGTGCTTGAGACCAAGAATATCCGTCCCTGCATATTATTGAGTCCCTTCCAAGCGTGCCTTTTCGATAAGTCTCCCCTCATACCGCGATTTAGGGAGACCTATCTTCTTAAGGCCAGGAATGAAGTCAACACAAAACCCGATGACATCCTCGTTTGATGGCCCATGGAGATGCTTCCTTCGGCCTAGCGCGATTACGGACATATTTCTTTAGGACTCCATGAACCTCTCAAAGGGAACATATTGTGTAGAAATACGGGCCCCGAATGACAATCTCATCGACTAGATGAACTAGGGCGTCGTCATGATATTGAAGAAGGATGGTGGGAACACGAGCTCGAAACCGACAAGACATTGCGCCACATCACTCCTTAGCATTGGTACGATTTCTGGATCGATCACCTTCGAGATATTGCATTGAGGAACGCACATAGCTTCACAATGGCTAATCGGCGTTTTCCGATAGAAGCCCCTCAATGCAACCGGAAGCGATTGCGTCATAATCACGTGGCAGTCATGAGACTTTAGGTTCGGAACTTTTCTCGGCATATTTATTATTCCCTTTATATTCGACGAGAAGCCGGTCGGGACCTTCATCTTGGCGGGCATTCAAAGAAGATTTCTTTCTCTTCTTTCGAAGAGCATAGTGGCGGTATCTTCATCTTGCTTCGGAGGCATGCCGCTTTTTTCGTGCAAGCGTTGCAGGTCCTCCGTGCCTCGGTGTATCTTTTGTCTTCCCATACACGCCCAAGAAGCCTAGCAGGTTCACACAAAGGTTCTTCGTCACGTGCATCACGTCGATCAAGAGCGGACCTCTAGGTCTTTCGGAGGGTAGGTCCCAAAATATAGATTTCTTTTTCCACATGGGTGTGTGTTTCTCGGCGTCATTCGAACAGCTAGTCCGCTGGGACCCTTTCCAAAGATTACGTGTAAATCGTTGACCATAGCAAGTGCGTGATCACCGACGCATGGCGGGCTTCTTCCGGTGATCTGCCTGCGCTTTGAAATGCTTGCCTTTCTTTCGACATTGATGGTTGGTCGGAAGAAATCAGCGATGGCCCAGTACACATTCTTCCTGCAGCTTCCGGTATATACTATCGGTGTCAAGTAAACAGTGCGTGCATGCGTGGTATTCCTTGTTTGTCTGTCACGAAAGGTTACTAAGAGCGGGCCAATCGTTGATGGTCACGAACAACAACGCCTTTAGGTCAAATTCCTCCTGTTTGTGCTCATCCCACGACGTTACCTGTTTCCATTCCACAACTGTAAAAGTTCTTCAACTAATGGCTTAGGTACACATCAATGTCGTTGCCGGGTTGCTTAGGGCCTTGGATGAGAACTGGCATCATAATGAACTTCCGCTTCATGCACATCCAAGGAGGAAGGTTATACATACATAGAGTCACGGGCCAGGTGCTGTGATTGCTGCTCTGCTCTCCGAAAGGATTAATGCCATCCGCGCTTAAAGCAAACCATACGTTCCTTGGGTCACTTGCAAACTCATCCCAGAACTTTCTCTCGATTTTTCTCCACTGCGACCCGTCAGCGGATGCTCTCAACTTCCCGTCTTTCTTACGGTCCTCACTGTGCCATCGCATCAACTTGGTATGCTCTCCATTTCTGAACAGACGTTTCAACGTGGTATTATAGGAGCATACCACATCACCTTCGCAGGAACCCTCTTCCTGGGGGGCTCGCCGTCAACATCACCAGGGTCATCTCGTCTAATCTTATACCGTAATGCACCGCATACCGGCCATTCGTTCAGATCCTTGTACGCACCGCGGTAGAGGATGAAGTCATTAGGGCATGCATGTATCTTCTGCACCTCCAATCCTAGAGGGCATACGACCTTCTTTGCTGCGTATGTACTGTCGGGCAATTCGTTATCCTTTGGAAGCTTCTTCTTCAATATTTTCAGTAGCTTCTCAAATCCTTTGTCGAGCACAACATTCTCGCCTTCCTTTGCAGCAATTCGAGACGGTACCGAGCTTTGTGTTGCCATCTTCGCAATTGGGGTACAACCCTTTTTTGTGATCCTTTAACATGCGATCGAACTTCAGCTTCTCCTTTTGACTTTCGCATTGCGTCCTTGCATCGACAATGACCCGGCGGAGATCATCATCATCGGGCACATCGTCTGGTTCCTCTTGATCTTCAGCAGTTTCGCCCGTTGCAGCATCATCGTGCACATCGCCTGGTTCATCTTGATGTTCAGTAGCATCACCGTATTCAGGGGGCACATACTTGTCATCGTACTCTTCTTCTTCGCCGTCTTCCATCATAACCCCTATTTCTCCGTGCCTCGTCCAAACATTATAGTGTGGCATGAAACCCTTGTAAAGCAGGTGGGTGTGAAGGATTTTCCGGTCAGAGTAAGACATCGTATTCCCACATATAGGGCATGGACAACACATAAAATCATTCTTCTTGTTTGCCTCAGCCACTTCGAGAAAATCATGCACGCCCTTAATGTACTCGGAGGTGTGTCTTTCACCGTACATCCATTGCCGGTTCATCTGCGTGCATTATATATAATTAAGTGTGTCAAAAACCATTACAGAATATCATGAATAGATAATTAAGTGACCAAATTAATAGAAGACCATCATCAAATTAAAACCAAAGTACATACATAGTTTTCATCTAACAACATAAAGCTCTGCAGAGCATCTAAATTAATTAAACCATACATTGAAACTATGTAAAACATTTCAATGCGAAAACAAATGCGATCATAATTGCCACCAAGGTAACAACTGATCCAACGGCATAATGATACCAAGCCTCGGTATGAATGGCATATTTTCTAATCTTTCTAATCTTCAAGCGCATTGCATCCATCTTGATCTTGTGATCATCGACGACATCCTAAATTTAACCTCTCGACAATAGGGTCGGTTGGAATTTCCGGTTCAACAACCTCCTAGATAAATAAAATCTATGTCACGTTGGTCGGCATAATTTTCATAAACAATTATCTATCTAAACATACAAGTAAGAATATTTTTCCTTTCAGAAAGAAGATAAGAACAAGAGGCTCACCACGGTGGTGCCGGCGATGAGATCGGCGCGGGCGATCGACGGCGGTGAAGACGGAGACGGGACGTGACAGACCGCTAAACCTAGACAAATATTGAGGAAAATGGAGTTTGGAGGTCGAGCTTGGAGAGGAGAAAGTTAAGTAGTGTGGCTCGGGCATTCCATCGAACACCTCGTGTGCATAGGAGGTGAGCTAGAGCACCACAAAGCTCTCCAACGGCGGGCAGAAAAACAGAGCGGTGAAGTGCTGCTTTCATGAGCGAGGGTATATAAAGGAAATTCATTGGTCCCGGTTCGTGGCATGTATCGGGACTAAAGGGCAGCCTTTGGTCCTGGTTCAAGCCACCAACCGGGACCAATGGTGTTGGGCCAGGAGCGAGGCCCATTGGTCCCGGTTCGTCCCACCAACTGGGACCAAAAGGTCCAGACGAACCGGGACCAATGGCCCACGTGGCCCGGCCAGCCCCCGGGGCTCACGAACCGGGTTCAATGCCCCCATGGGTCCCGGTTCTGGATTGAACCGGGACTAATGGGCTGACCCGGCCTGGACCATTGCCCCCTTTTCTACTAGTGATAGTATCGGGATAAACCATGAGCGGTTGCACGAGAATTTAGTCAAGAACACAAGTCTTTGGACCATGAAAATTGGATACCTTCGCTCTGCTCAACTCCATCATGGAAAAATCTTAGTATTATTATAAAAGATTAAATTGCAAATAGGAACTGGAACAGAGATACAAACATCACATAGAATTCCTTCAATGTTTTAAATCACAAACAAGAGACTCGATATATTAAGCATCATGTACCTGTTATATCACCACTAAAACTAACACAACCGACCGGAGGTTCCAGGATGGTAGAATTGCATACGCCTCTTTTTTGACTGTATTTTTGTAGAGGAGTTTGGGCCGGGCCAGATGGGCTATATTTTTGTAGTGCTTACATGATCCTAATTCACAAGCAGTTGTGAGGGTTGTGTATCAATGGACTAGGTGCCCGCCAATGATACTTAGGGTGCGTTCGGGAGCCCTCCACAACCTCTCAAACTCCTCAACTCCACGGCCCCAAAACAGCAGCCAGCTTCTCGATAAAAACCTGGAGTTTAGTGATCGCTCGGCAGCGCAGCTTCTTCGCTTGATCGACCCTCCCAGGCCGGAAGCCCATTTAGGCTCATTGTGGCCCAGTCGAATGGGATAATGGGTGGACTGTGAGCTCGTTTGGGCTGAAAATCACCACCACCCCGGCTTCCTCCTCGTCACCAACCACCAAGGCGCCGCCTCCTTTACCCGACCACCACCGGCGGCGACCCACGTAGGCCAGGACCAGAAGGCGGGGGTGTGGAGCTCGGGGTCAGCCATGCGGTGAGAGCAGCGGCGAACTGCAGCTGCAGGAGGCGGGGGTGGAGGAGTCGTTGGGAAAAGGAGCTCGGGGTCGTGGCCATGGGGTGAGAGCAACGACGAGCTGCAGCTACAGGAGAGGATCTCGGGGTCATGGCGGTGGCGCTCGACAGAGGATGGAGGCCAGCTGGTAGCGGCGGCGGCAGCCGGTTCCCATGATGGCGGCAGCGGCTAGGGTTACCATGGCAACGAGGGGAATAGAGATGAGGCCACAGGATGTTCCGGGATGCACTCGAACCGTACCTCCTAGCGTCACTTGGCGGTGGCAGGAGGGGGTAATTCCATGCAACTCTCGCTTCTTCATTTCGGAGGAGCTCGGTTTTCCCAGCTCCGCGACTCCTTCGATTTTGCACTTTGCTCATAGCCAGCTTCCCACGCCCATAACCACGAATTGAATCGTTCGGCTGCACTCCACACCTGGAGTTGTGGAGTTGAGAAGCGGGAGGGCTCCCGAACACGCCCTTATAATACCAGTGGTGGGTAAGAGCATCTCCAACAGGCACCCAACGCGCGGCGCGCTAAAATCTGGTTTGTGGCGCGCCCATCGCCAGGTTTGGTGCGTCGCGCAGCGCTGGCTCAAGCAGCCGCGCGAAAATGCAGCGCGCAGCTCCAGCAGCGCGCGCGAGCAGCCGGCGCCTACATTTGTTCATTTTGGGCACAAATTTCACACATCAACACAAAACACATGGCATATAATTTGAATCACAAACATCATTCAACCAAGTTCGTGGCCAAAAGTTCATGCCCACAAGTTCAAATTCATGCCCACAACATAATTCAACCAAGTTCAAAATGCAAACCAAGTTCATGACACAAACGAAAGGCACAACAATCAAGCCTCGTCCTCGTCTTCGTCTTCATCCTCATCTTCCTCCAATTCATCCGACTCCTCCGAAGATGATTCTTCCTCCTCCTCTTCATTGTTGCGCGCTGTATCCTCATCACGTGAAGCTCGGAAGGTGTTGCCAAGATCTTCAACGGCATCTTAATGCGAAGGTGGCACACCGGCGCCCGGCGGTGCACCCATGCGCCCAATGAGAGACGCAAAACTCATGCCACCCATGCCACCCATGCCACCCATGCCGTCCAAGCCGCCCGGAGGTGCTCCAAAGCCACCCATGCCTCCCATGGTCTCCATGGTAGCTCCAAAGCCGCCCATGGTAGCTCCAATGCCACCCATGCCGGCAAGACCACCGCCACCCATGCCGCCAAGGCCACCGCCACCCATTGTGCGAATCATGGCTCTTTTTTGGATCAAGAATTCTTCACGGGCAAGGTTGACACACTCCTTTTGCGCATCATTGAACAATGGTGTGTCCAAGAAGAACAATTGCTTCTCCCATTCCAACAATTTATCTCGTTCCTCCATGCCCACCTTCCTCTCCTCCAATGCCACTTTCCTCTCCTCGGCCGCCACCCTCCTCTCCTCGGCCGCCAACCTCCTCTCCTCGGTCGCGGCATCTTGGTTCCTTGCCATTTTCCTCACCTCGTTGGCTTCTTTTCTTGCATTGACAATTGCTTCCATAGCATTTTTGAGCTCATCATCTCCTTTCCTCTTCTTCTTTTCTTTTGTGTCTTTCTTTGTGCCATCCGGCCGTTTTGGCTTCGATTATGAAACCGAGTTTGGTGTGGGGCTTCTCTTGCCATCTTCACTTGATGCATCCTCCTCCTCATCATCTTCCAAATCAATTGTTCGCTTGCGTTTTTTGCTTAAATCCAAATCATCAATATCCTCACGCTTCTTCCATTTCTCATCATCCTTCAATACTTCATAGCAATGAGGCAAGGTAAATGGCCTTCCTTTCTTGATCTTCCCCTTCTTGGTCCTCTTCTCCTCTCCTTTGAACAAGTTTTGTGCAATATTTAACTACATGAGAACAAAACAAGTTAGCACAAGAAACACCAACAACAAGCATGATGAACATGAGGAATGATGAAATGACACTTACCCTATCGTCATCATTGGTGCCACTTGGGTTCAACTTGTCAACCGCTTTTTGTGCGGCCGATTGTTGACATTCCCTATTGATGGTCGACCACCGGGAGCGAAGCAATCGTGCGGAGCGGTCAATTCCACTCATGTTGCGAAGATCAAAGTGTTCTTTCATCCGGAGCCAATAAGAATCTCTACTTTGATCACCTCCAACCGATGGATCCCTCGACACGTCCAACCAAGTTTTGCATAGCACAACATCTTCGTTGTTGGTGTAATTGCCTCCTCTTCCTTTTGGTGTGTCGACAATGCCCTCACCATCCTCGTGTTGGAAATATGCCCTAGAGGCAATAATAAAAGGATTATTATTATATTTCCTTGTTCATGATAATTGTCTTTTATTCATGCTATAATTGTATTATCCGGAAATCGTAATACACGTGTGAATAAATAGACCACAATATGTCCCTAGTGGGCCTCTAGTTGACTAGCTCGTTGATCAATAGATAGTCATGGTTTCCTGACTATGGACATTGGATGTCAATGATAACGGGATCGCATCATTAGGAGAATGATGTGATGGACAAGACCCAATCCTAAGCATAGCACAAGATCGTGTAGTTCATTTTGCTAGAGCTTTTCCAATGTCAAGTATATCTTCCTTAGACCATGAGATCGTGTAACTCCCGGATACCGTAAGAGTGCTTTGGGTGTACCAAACGTCACAATGTAACTGGGTGACTATAAAGATGCACTACAGGTATCTCCGAAAGTGTCTGTTGGGTTGACACGGATCGAGACTGGGATTTGTCACTCCGTGTTACGGAGAGGTATCACTGGGCCCACTCGGTAGTGCATCATCATAATGAGCTCAAAGTGACCAAGTGTCGGTCACGGGATCATGCATTACTGATGCGAGTAAAGTGACTTGCGGTAACGAGATTGAGCGAGGTATTGGGATACCGACGATCGAATCTCGGGCAAGTAACATACCGATCGACAAAGGGAATTGTATACGGGTTGTTTGAATCCTCGACATCGTGGTTCATCCGATGAGATCATCGAGGAGCATGTAGGAGCCAACATGGGTATCCAGATCCGCTGTTGGTTATTGCCCGAGAGCCGTCTCGGTCATGTCTCGTGTCTCCGAACCCGTAGGGTCTACACATAAGGTTCGGTGGCGCTAGGGTTGTATGAATATGAGTATGCAGTATACGAATGTTGTTGAGTCCGGATGAGATCCCGGACGTCACGAGGAGTTTCGGAATGGTCCGGAGGTAAAGAATTATATATAGGAAGTGGTATTTCGCCATCGGGAAAGTTTGGGGTCACCGGTATTGTCTGGGACCACCGGAAGGGTCCGGGGTCCACCGGTGGGGCCACCTATCCGGAGGGCCCCATGGGCTGAAATGGGAGGAACCAGCCCATAGTGGGCTGGTGCGCCTCTAGGCCCACCGCGCCTAGGGTTGAAACCCTAGGGTGGGGGGCGCCCACTGCCTTGGGGCACTCCACCCCCTTGGGAGATGGGATCCCCAGGGCGGCGCCCCCAGGGGCCTATATAAAGGGAGGGAGGGGCAGCCGCACCTGAAACTCTGGCGCCTCCCTCCCCTGCTACACCTCTTCCTCCTCCGTCACGTGCTTGGCGAAGCCTGCCGAGATCTGCTGCTCCACCACCACCACGCCGCCAGCTGCTGCTGGAGCCATCATCATCAACCTGTCCTTCCCCTTGCTGGATCAAGAAGGAGGAGACGTCTCCGTCCCGTACGTGTGTTGAACGCGGAGGTGCTGTCCGTTCGGCACTCGGTCATCGGTGATTTGGATCACGGCGAGTACGACTCCGTCATCCACGTTCTAGTGAACGCTTCGCATGCGATCTACAAGTGGTATGTAGATGCAATCTCTCTCCATGACTCGTTGTTTAGATGAACTCATAGATGGATCTTGGTGAAACCGTAGAAAATTTTTAATTTTCTCGCAACGTTCCCCAACAGTGGCATCATGAGCTAGGTCTATACGTAGTTCTCTATTGCACGAGTAGAACACAATTTTGTTGTGGGCGTAGATCTTGTCAACTTGCTTGCCTCTACTAGTCTTATCTTGCTTCAGCGGTATTGTGGGATGAAGCGGCCGGACCAACCTTACACGTGCGCTTCGTGAGACCGGTTCCACCGGTGACATGCACTAGTTGCATAAGGTGGCTGGCGGGTGTCTGTCTCTCCCACTTTAGTTGGGCGGATTCGATGAAAAGGGTCCTTATGAAGGGTAAATAGAAGTTGACAAAATCACGTTGTGGTTATTCGTAGGTAAGAAAGCGTTCTTGCTACAACCCAATTGCAGCCACGTAAAAGATGCAACAACAATTAGAGGACGTCTAACTTGTTTTTGCAGCAATTGTCATGTGATGTGATATGGCCGAAGTTGTGATGAATGATGAATGACATATTGTGATGTATGAGATCATGTTCTTGTAATAGGAATCACGACTTGCATGTCGATGAGTATGACAACCGGCAGGAGCCATAGGAGTTGTCTTTATTTTTGTATGACCTGCGTGTCATTGAAGAACGCCATGTAAATTACTTTACTTTATTGCTAAACGCATTAGCCATAGAAGTAGAAGTAGTCGTTGGCGTGACAACTTCATGAAGACACGATGATGGAGATCATGATGATGGAGATCATGGTGTCATGCCGGTGACAAGATGATCATGGAGCCCCAAGATGGAGATCAATGGAGCTATATGATATTGGCCATATCATGTCACTACTATATAATTGCATGTGATGTTTATTATGTTTATGCATCTTGTTTACTTAGAACGACGGTAGTAAATAAGATGGTCCCTTACAACAATTTCAAGAAGTGTTCTCCCTAAGCGTGCGCCGTTGCTAAAGTTAAATCGTTTCAAGCACCACGTGATGATCGGTGTGATAGATCCTTACGTTCACATACAACGGTGTAAGACAGTTTTACACATGCAAAACACTTAGGGTTAACTTGACGAGCCTAGCATGTACAGACATGGCCTCGGAACACGGAGACCAAAAGGTCGAACACGAGTCGTATGGAAGATATGATCAACATGGAGATGTTCACCGATGATGACTAGTCCGTCTCACGTGATGATCGGACACGGCCTAGTCGACTCGGGCGTGTAACACTTAGATGACTAGAGGGATGTCTAATCTGGTGGGAGTTCATTAAAATAATTTGATTAGATGAACTTAATTATCATGAACTTAGTCTAAAACCTCTGCAAATATGTCTTGTAGATCAAATGGCCAAAACTCATGTCAACATGAACTTCAACGCGTTCCTAGAGAAAACCAAGCTGAAAGATGATGGCAGCAACTATACGGACTGGGTCCGAACACGAGATCATCCTCATAGCTGCTAGGAAACAATATGTCCTAGAAGGACCGCTAGGTGATGCACCGTCCCGAGAGAACCAAGACATTATGAATGCTTGGCAGTCTCGTCTTGATGATTACTCCCTCGTTCAAAGCGGCATGCTTTACAGCTTAGAACCGGGGCTTCAAAAGCGTTTTGAGCAACACGGAGCATATGAGATGTTCGAGGAGCTGAAACTAGTTTTCCAAGCTCATGCCCGGTCGAGAGATATGAAGTCTCCGACAAGTTCTATAGTTGTAAGATGGAGGAAAACAGTTCTGTCGGTGAGCACATACTCAAAATGTCCGGGTTGCACAACCGCTTTGTCCCACTGGACATAAACCTCCCAGACGAGGCGGTCATTGACAGAATCCTTGATCGCTCCCACCAAGCTAAAAGAGCTTTGTGATGAACTACAATATGCAGGGGATGGTGAAGACCATTCCGAAGTATTCTCAATGCTGAAGTCGCAGAGGTTGAAATCAAGAAAGAACACCAAGTGTTGATGGTCAATAAACCCACTAAGTTCAAGAAGGGCAAGGGCAAGAAGAACTTCAAGAAGGACGGCAAGGAGGTTGCCGCGCCCGATAAGCAAGTTGCGGGAAGAAGTCAAAGAATGGACCCAAACACGAGGCAGAGTGCTTTTATTGCAAAGGGAAGGGCCTTTCGAAGCGGAACTGCCCCAAATACTTAGCGGACAAGAAGGCCGGCAACACTAAAGGTATATTTGATATACATGTAATTGATGTGTACCTTACCGATTACTCGTAGTAACTCTGGGTATTTGATACGGTGCCGTTGCTCATATTTGTAACTCACAGCAGGAGCTGCGGAATAAGCGGAGGCTGGCGAAGGGCGAGGTGACGATGCGCGTCGGGAATGGTTCCAAGGTCGATGTGATCGCCGTCGCACGCTGCCTCTACATTTACCTACGGGATTAGTTTTAAACCTCAATAATTGTTATTTGGTGCCAAGTTTGAGCATGAACATTGTATCGGGATCTCGTTTAATGCGAGATGGCTACTCATTTAAATCCGAGAATAATGGTTGTTCTATTTATATGAGAGATATGTTTTATGGTCATGCTCCGATGGTCAATGGTTTATTCTTAATGAATCTCGAGCGTAATATTACACATATTCATAGTGTGAATACCAAAAGATGTAAAGTTGATAACGATAGTCCCACATACTTGTGGCACTTTGCCGCCTTGGTCACATTGGTGTCAAGCGCATGAAGAAGCTCCATTCGATGGACTTTTAGAGTCTCTCGATTATGAATCATTTGACACATGCGAACCATGCCTTATGGGCAAAATGACCAAGACTCCGTTCTCCGGAACAATGGGCGAGCAACCAACTTATTGGAAATCATACATACCGATGTATGCGGTCCAATGGCGTTGAGGCTCGCGGAGGATATCGTTATGTTCTCACTCTCACAGACGACTTAAGTAGATATGGGTATGCCTACTTGATGAAACACAAGTCCGAGACCTTTGAAAAGTTCAAGGAATTTCAGAATGAGGTAGAGAATCAACGTGACCGAAAAATAAAGTTCTTACGATCAGATCGTGGAGGAGAATATTTAAGTCACGAATTTGGTACACACTTGAGGAAATGTGGAATCGTTTCACAACTCATGCCGCTGGAACACCTCAGGTAATAACGGTGTGTCGAGCGTCGTGTCGCACTCTATTGGATATGGTGCGATCTATGATGTCTCTTACAGATTTACCGCTATCATTTTGGGGATACGCTCTAGAGACAGCTACATTCACTTTAAATAGGGCACCGTCTAAATCCGTTGAGACGACACCGTATGAATTATGGTTTGGGAAGAAACCTAAGCCGTCGTTTCTAAAAGTTTGGGGATGCGATGCTTATGTCAAGAAACTTCAACCTGAAAAGCTCGAACCCAAATCGGAAAATGCGTCTTCATAGGATACCCTAAGGAAACCATTGGGTATACCTTATACCTTAGATCCGAAGGCAAGATCTTTGTTGCCAAGAACGGATCCTTTCGAAAAAAGTTTCTCTCGAAAGGAGTAAGTGGGAGGAAAGTAGAACTTCGATGAAGTACTACCTCTTGAACCGGAAAGTAGTGCAGCTCGGGAAAATGTTCTGTGGTGCCTACACCAACCGGAGAGGAAATTAATGATGATGATCAAGGTACTTGGATCAAGTTGCTACTGAACTTTGTAGGTCCACTAGGACACGTTCCGCACCAGTGGTGCGGCAACCCTGTCCGGAAATCATGTTGTTGACAACGGTGAACCTTGAACTATGAAGAAGCGATGGCGGGCCAGATTCCAACAAATGGCTTGAAGCCATGCAATCTGAGATAGGATCCATGTATGAAAACAAAGTATGGACTTTGACAGACTTGCCCGATGATCGGCGAGCGATACAAAACAAATGGATCTTTAAGAAGAAGACGGACGCGGATGGTAATGTCACCATCTATAAAGCTCGACTTGTCGCTAAGGGTTATCGGCAAGTTCAAGGGATTGACTACGATGAGACGTTCTCTCCCGTAGCGAAGCTTAAGTCCGTCCGAATCATGTTAGCAATTGCCGCATACTATGATTATGAGATATGGCAGATGGACGTCAAAACAGCGTTCCTTAATGGTTATCTTAAGGAAAAGCTGTATATGATGCAGCCGGAAGGTTTTGTCGATCCTAAGAATGATAAAAAAGTATGCAAGCTCCAGCGATCCATTTATGGGCTGGTGCAAGCATCTCGGAGTTGGAACATTCGCTTTGATGAGATGATCAAAGCGTTTGGGTTTATGCAGACTTATGGAGAAGCCTGCGTTTACAAGAAAGTGAGTGGGAGCTCTGTAGCATTTCTCATATTATATGTAGATGACATACTTTTGATGGGAAATAATATAGAACTCTTGGACAACATTAAGGCCTACTTGAATAAAAGTTTTTCAATGAAGGACCTTGGAGAAGCTGCTTATATATTAGGCATCAAGATCTATAGAGATAGATCGAGACGCCTCATAGGTCTTTCACAAAGCACATACCTTGATAAGATTTTGAAGAAGTTCAAAATGGATCAGTCAAGAAAGGGTTCTTGCTGTCTTGCAAGGTGTGAGATTGAGCTCGGCTCAATGCCGACCACGGCAAAAGATAAAGAAGAGATGGCGTCATCCCTATGCCTCGCCATAGGATCTATTATGTATGCCATGCTGTGTACCAGACCTGATGTAAACCTTGCCGTAAGTTTGGTAGGAAGGTACCAAAGTAATCCCGGCAAGGAACACTGGACAGTGGTCAAGAATATCTTGAAGTACCTGAAAAGGACAAAGGACATGTTTCTCATTTATGGAGGTGACGAAGAGCTCGTCGTAAAGGGTTACGTCGACGCTAGCTTCGACACAGATCTGGACGACTCTAAGTCACAAACCGGATCGTGTATATGTTGAATGGTGGAGCGAGAAGCTGGTGCAGCTGCAAGCGAAGCGTCGTGGCGGGATCTACATGTGAAGCGGAGTACATGGCAGCCTCGGAGGCAGCGCATGAAGCAATTTGGGTGAAGGAGTTCATCACCGACCTAGGAGTCATACCCAATGCGTCGGGGCCGATCAAACCCTACGTGACAACACTGGAGCTATTGCACTTGCCAAGGAGCCAGGTTTCACAAGAAGACCAGGCACATCAAGCGTCGCTTCAACTCCATCCGTGAAAATGTTCAAGATGGAGACATAGAAATTTGCAAAGTGCATACGGATCTGAATGTCGCAGATCCGTTGACTAAACCTCTGCCGCGGGCAAAACATGATCAACACCAGAACTCTATGGGTGTTCGGTTCATCACAATGTAACTAGATTATTGACTCTAGTGCAAGTGGGAGACTGTTGGAAATATGCCCTAGAGGCAATAATAAAAGGATTATTATTATGTTTCCTTGTTCATGATAATTGTCTTTATTCATGCTATAATTGTATTATCCGGAAATCATAATACACGTGTGAATAAATAGACCACAATATGTCCCTAGTGAGCCTCTAGTTGACTAGCTCGTTGATCAATAGATAGTCATGGTTTCCTGACTATGGACATTGGATGTCAATGATAACGGGATCACATCATTAGGAGAATGATGTGATGGACAAGACCCAATCCTAAGCATAGCACAAGATCGTGTAGTTCGTTTTGCTAGAGCTTTTCCAATGTCAAGTATCTCTTCCTTAGACCATGAGATCGTGTAACTCCCGGATACCGTAAGAGTGCTTTGGGTGTACCAAACGTCACAATGTAACTGGGTGACTATAAAGATGCACTACTGGTATCTCCGAAAGTGTCATTGGGTTGACACGGATCGAGGCTGGGATTTGTCCTCCGTGTTATGGAGAGGTATCCTTGGGCCCACTCGGTAGTGCATCATCATAATGAGCTCAAAGTGACCAAGTGTCTGGTCACGGGATCATGCATTACTGATGCGAGTAAAGTGACTTGCGTAGCGAGATTGAGCGAGGTATTGGGATACCGACGATCAAATCTCGGGCAAGTAACATACCGATCGACAAAGGGAATTGTATACGGGTTGTTTGAATCCTCGACATCGTGGTTCATCCGATGAGATCATCGAGGAGCATGTGGGAGCCAACATGGGTATCCAGATCCGCTGTTGCTTATTGCCCGAGAGCCGTCTCGGTCATGTCTACGTGTCTCCCGAACCCGTAGGGTCTACACATAAGGTTCGGTGACACTAGGGTTGTATGAATATGAGTATGCAGTATACGAATGTTGTTGAGTCCGGATGAGATCCGGACGTCACGAGGAGTTTCGGAATGGTCCGGAGGTAAAGAATTATATATAGGAAGTGGTATTTCGCCATCGGGAAAGTTTGAGGTCACCGGTATTGTCTGGGACCACGGAAGGGTCGGGGTCCACCGGTGGGGCCACCTATCCGGAGGGCCCCATGGGCTGAAGTGGGAGGAACCAGCCCATAGTGGGCTGGTGCGCCCCTAGGCCCACCTGCGCCTAGGGTTGAAACCCTAGGGTGGGGGGCCCACTTGCCTTGGGGGGCACTCCACCCCCTTGGCCGCCGCCCCCTTGGGAGATGGGATCCCCAAGGACGGCGCGCCCCCTAGGGGCCTATATAAAGGGAGTGGGGAGGGGGCAGCCGCACCCTGAAACTCTGGCGCCTCCTCCCCTGCTACACCTCTTCCTCCTCCGTCACGTGCTTGGCGAAGCCCTGCCGGAATGCTGCTGCTCCACCACCACCACGCCGTTGTGCTGCTGCTGGAGCCATCATCATCAACCTCTCCTTCCCCTTGCTGGATCAAGAAGGAGGAGACGTCTCCCGTCCGTCACGTGTGTTGAGCAGCGGAGGTGCCGTCCGTTCGGCACTTTCGGTCATCGGTGATTTGGATCACGGCGAGTACGACTCCGTCATCCACGTTCTAGTGAACGCTTCCGCATGCGATCTACAAGTGGTATGTAGATGCAATCTCTCTCCCATGACTCGTTGCTTAGATGAACTCATAGATGGATCTTGGTGAAACCGTAGAAATTTTTTTAATTTTCTGCAACGTTCCCCAACACCTCGTCCACCTCGAACTCATGGTCTTCGAAATGCATGTCATTGGTTTGAGACCAATGCGAATTGTTCGAGCCAACACCCATAGTTGACATGTATGCATCATCGTTCACACTACAAAGTATATAGAACAATGCAATAAGCTATCTATATGTATGCATTCAAAAAATAAGAAGGAGAAAAAGTTGGGGATTTTTTTTACCTTTGGGGCATATCATCAAACACATTGTGTGCGTCGGCCGCCGGCTCAACAAGTGAGCTCGCCGGCGCTTTGGTAGCCGCCACGCTTGTCACACGCCCTGCAAGCTTCTTCCTTGGCGCCTTCGAGGTGCCGGAGCTGTCCGCCGCCTTGTTCTTCTTCGCGGATGTCTTGCCCTTCTTCGGCCGCGCCGCATTTGGGAGCTTCGAGGGGGGTGCACGTGGCTTCATCACGGCGGGCGCCGACGCGACGCCACCCGCCGCCGAGGTCATCCGCGGCGGCATGAAGAGGCCGCGCGCGAGGGCCTTTCTCGGAGGAGCTCCGGCGGAGGCGAGGCCAACACTCCCAGCGCTAGGGTTTGCGGCGGCGGCGACGATGGAAGGTTCGCGACTGTAGGATGGGGTGAGGGGGGTGCCGGCGCGTGCGTCCATCGGGCCAGCTCGCTGGCGCCGGCGCATGCGGGGCGAAGGTGGCGCGGTGGAGAGAGTGCGGCGCGAGCGCTCGTGTGTGCCGCGCGCGGAAGCGGGCGTCCCAAATACGCAGCGCGCGATGGCTATTCGGACCGCGTGCCCAACTCTATATGCCGTGCGCACGGTTATTGCGCGCCCGCTGGAGACACTCTACCGATTACGCGCGCGCTAAAATGGGCAAATTTGCGGCGCGGCGCTTGTTTGTGGCAGTATACACACGAGGAGAATTTGTTACCATCGAGTTGCTTCAGCTGACGTCCATTCTCTTAATCTTTTCTCCTGGTCTATGGGACTACTATACTTGTAAAATATATTTGTACATTGGTTCTGTGCATTCTCAATTTAGAGACCGGGGATTGAACTACTTTACGGCTGTATTAGCTTGATATATTATAATAAAAATAATAAAGCTTCCTACGTAAATAAAATCATTGAACACACATGTTACGTTGGTCTAATTACAACACTGTTATTTGAAACTAAATCTCTATGTTCATTTATATTTTTTCCATATACAAAAGTAAAGTTAGGTACGTGCACAAAATTCTCACAGAAAGGATCTGTATGCAAAATTAATTTTTGTCCATGAATGTGACTGCGATAAGTTTTTTTGGGGCTCATACTGAAGGACAAAATGCACTGACGGAAGTAACTCCTATCAACGGAGACTCCTATTAATAATGTCTTCTAGCCAGCTGACTGAAATATATTGCTTTCCCCTACACCCTGATGGCCCAAAGCAGGCAGGCAGTAGCTATCAGTGGTTCCCATAGATGCACATGGGAATGGAGAGAGGGAGGGAGGGAGGGAGAGAGCGAGAGAGAGAGAGCACTGGTGGAAAAAAGGCCTTTGGTCGCGGTTCGCAACTGCCATTAGTCGCGGTTCGCAACGCGACCAAATCTCTTGACTAAAGCCCCCACCTTTAGTCGCGGCTGCTTAAGAACCGCGACTAACGGCCCGTCCACGTGGGCGCCAAAGCGGCCGTCAGGCGGAGGACCTTTAGTCGCGGTTCTTCGCCAATCAGCGACTAAAGGGTTTAGGGTTTTAGCCCCCCTAAACCTGTTTTCTGTTTAATTTGTATTGTTTTATTTCTTTTGTGCTTTATTTTAATTTTGAAGGAGTTTCATATATTCTACGGTACTACATACATGCATATGAATGTACAATTTCAAATAAATTTGAAATTAGAACCAAAAAGAATTCAAGAGGAATATACAATATATATTCAATATTATCGGATGACCATATACAATTTTGAACAAGTTTCCATACATGATTTAATCCATATAAAGTTCTCGTCCTCGTAATAGTGTTCTCCTTTAGGATGGAGGACTTCCTGCTGAACCATCCAGCTAGTTCCTCTTGAAGTGGTCGGAAGCGAGCTTCTAGACTAAGCATCATCCGGAGGTTATTCCTCCGAGCATTGGTATCACTCGGAACCCGCTCAGAGGTGTATCTCGGATCCTCTCTGAACATAGTATCCACATAGATTGGTCAGCGGTGGCTGAATATCCCCAGCATTCTTAGGCTTTAACATTTTGAATTCTAGCTCTTTTTGAATTCACCGACCTTTGTATCTCTGAACCGTCTCCAAACCCTACGAGGCAAAGAAAATTAAATGAACAAGAGAGTTATTAGTTACTTGATATTAGGAAATGAAGCGAAATAGGCCGATCGATATAGGCGCAAATGAATGAAAATAATTACTTCTGCAGCATTCTTCTCATGTCGGCCCAAAGCTTTGGATCCATATTCAGAGAGTCGTGGGCGAGACATTCGAGGTGTTAACTTTAATTACTAGCAGAATCCGGTGGAACCTGCGGACACGATACATGCACAGTCGTCATGCATAACTCATCGATTAGCCGCCACATACCATGCATGGAGTAAACAAAGAGAATATGCTCAAGACAGAAACACTCACCCAAAATGGTAAGGAAATAGAATATCACTTTTGAGTTCCTGCTTTGTAAGAAACTGCCACAGGTCTGCCTCCACGTCGGTGGGGTGGCGCTCCAACACATGTCCATTAACGATGTGTGGGTCAATGAACCCAACATCATGGATGTTCCTTACTCTGCATTCCTTAATCTTCATTCTGCATGTATAATAGCGGACACAACAATATAGTTAGGACATATATATAGTGCAGGCAATATGAGCGAGATGGGGTAGAAATTAATAAATCACTTACGAGCGTAGCAACTGATGATAGATTTGTCGAGCTCGCAGATTGAAAAGCTGGAACAATTCACTCAGTGCAATTTGTACATAGTAATGTTTGAAGTGATGCTCATGTCTAACTTCCGCATAAATATATTCTTTGGCGTTTTTATTTTTATGTAACCCTTGTACCAATTCAGCAGACCTTTCATTTGGTCGGGTAGATCCTTTTCTGCATGAGGCTCGACGAGAGGCCCATTCTTGACATATGTAATTACTACCTCCTTCATTTGGCGCCTCATCAAGGCCTAACAGTTCACGAAGAGTAATACCTAAGTTGGCCACTTGTTCTCGCTTTTCGTTACAGTCAATCCATGTGTTGCCGCAGCTTGTATGATCTCGGGGTCATCCGGACGAAGGCTTCCACTATAAGCGGGGCAATCGATTGTTTACTTTGTTCCCGAGCTGGGCAACTTGTTTCCGCTTTTTTACTTTCGGCCTTCTCCGCTCTTTGTTCTCCTTGAACATGAGTGCCTGCCTGCAAGTTCACGTTCATAGTCGTTAGGCAGATTCTTGGCGGCTTGGGACGGTGTGCTCAAAAATGACTTAGCCCACTTCTTTTGCTTATCGAAAATCTGGCTTGGGCTCGGGCTCTCTTTTCTTCTTGCAGTCCGCCTTCCATTTCTCCAAATCAGCAGCAGCGGCGCGTCGACTTCCTCGGCACTCGTTCCCAAGGCCTTGTGGGGAGAGGCTTGATGATGGCTCTGGTACCTTTGTGGTCTTAGGTACATAAGGGTCCGGGTTAATAATCCAGGACTATACGCCTCTTTGCCGTAGGTGGATTGGAGGCGGCGTCGATCACCCGCCGGACGAGGAGGGGGGCGGCGGATGATCACCCGCGGGACGTTGTGGACTGGGGCGGCGTCGCCTTACGTGGCGGAGGTGTAGGTGAACCGCCACCACCACCACCACCACCACCACGCCACCGCCACCACCACCACCGTAGGGGGTGGACTTGTTGTCCTTGGCGCCTCGCTTTCGAAACTTGATAAACTTCTTTTGCCATAGAATGAAATGGCGCTTGACATCTCAAGTCTTTTCTCCCCTTGGTGTAGCAATGTCAATCTCAGGTCCTCAAACCCTTGGACTATGTCCTCCACCGTGACACGAGCATAGCCATCTTGAATGGGGTTGTTGTGGTGGAGTGCTCTGTAAACATGGTAAAGCACTGCCGATGGCTACCTTCATGGACATGTTCCCGATAGGATAATACAGATGACATTCTTTCATCTCCTTTATATCGTCCACGGGGTAGCGAGGAGGCTCCGGTGCAGTAATTTCGACCTCCGGTGCAGTAATTTCGACTGCCAGAGGCTCCGGTGCAGTAATTTCGATCGTCGGTGCATCTGCACCAGCCGGTGGGGCCTCCGTGGAAGCCACGCTGCTTCTCCGCTGCTGGCTTCCGAGATCCGCTGGATGATCTTGTTGGGGAACGTAGTAATTTCAAAAAATTTCCTACGATCACGCAAGACCATGGTGATGCATAGCAACGAGATGAGAGTGTTGTCTCGTACCCTCGTAGACCAGCAGCGAAGCGTTGGCATAGCGTAGAGGAAGTAGTCGTACTTCTTCCCGATCCAACCGATCCAAGTACCGAGCGACGGCACCTCCGAGTTCTGCACACGTTCAGCTCGATGGCGTCCCTCGAACTCCGATCCAGCCGAGTGTTGAGGAGAGTTTAAATCACGACGACGGCGTGGTGGCGATGATGATGTTCCACGGTGCGGGGCTTCGCCTAAGCTCCGCAGCGGTATATTCGAGGTGTAGTTTGGTGGAAGGGGCACCGCACACGGCTAAGGAGCGATCTCAATGATCAACTTGTGTGTCATGGGGTGCCCCTGCCCTGTATATAAAGGAGCAAGGGAGGAGGAGGCCGGCCCTATGTTTGGCGCCAAGGGAGTCCTACTCCCACCGGGAGTAGGATTCCCCTTTCCTAGTCAACTAGGAATCCTTCCATGTAGGGGAGGAAGGAGAAGGAAGTGGAGGAGTAGGAAGGTGGCGGCCCCTTTTCCTAGTCAATTCGGACTAGAGGGAAGGGGGCGCAGCAACCTTTTCCTCTTCCCACTAAAGCCCATCAAGGCCCATTACTTCTCCCGTAACTACCGGTACTCGAAAAATACCGAATCACTCGGAACCTTTCCGAACTCGAATATAGTCGTCCAATATATCGATCTTTACGTCTCGACCATTTCGAGACTCCTCGTCATGTCCCGATCTCATCCGGGACTCGAACTCCTTCGGTACATCAAAACTCATAAACTCATAATAAGCATCATCGAAGCGTTAAGCGTGCGGACCCTACGGGTTCGAGAACTATGTAGTCATGACCGAGACACCTCTCGGTCAATAACCAATAGCGGGACCTGGATGCCCATATTGGCTCCTACATATTCTCGAAGATCTTTATCGGTCAGACCGCATAACAACATCGTTGTTCCTTTGTCATCGGTATGTTACTTGCCCGAGATTCGATCGTCGGTATCCAATACCTAGTTCAATCTCGTTCTTGGCAAGTCTCTTTTCTCGTTCCGTAATACATCATCTCACAACTAACACATTTAGTTGCAATGCTTGCAAGGCTTATGTGATGTGCATTACCGAGAGGGCCCAGAGATACCTCTCCGACAATCGGAGTGACAAATCCTAATCTCGAAATATGCCAACCCAACATGTACCTTCGGAGACACCTGTAATGTACCTTTATAATCACCCGATTCACGTTGTGACGTTTGGTAGCACCCAAAGTGTTCCTCGGGCAAGCGGGAGTTGCATAATCTCATAGTCATAGGAACATGTATAAGTCATGAAGAAAAGCACTAGCAACAAACTATACGATCAGGTGCTATGCTAATGGAATGGGTCATGTCAATCAGATCATTCAACCAATGATGTGATCCCGTTAATCAAATAACAACTCCTTGTTCATGGTTAGGAAACATAACCATCTTTGATTAACGAGCTAGTCAAGTAGAGGCATACTAGTGACACTCTGTAGGTTTATGTATTCACACATGTATTATGTTTCCGGTTAATACAATTCTAGCATGAATAATAAACATTTATCATGATATAAGGAAATAAATAATAACATTATTATTGCCTCTAGGGCATATTTCCTTCAGTCTCCCACTTGCACTAGAGTCAATAATCTAGTTCACATCGCCATGTGATTCAACATCAATAGTTCACATCTATATGTGGTTAACACCCATAGTTCACATCGATATGTGACCAACACCCAAAGGGTTTACTAGAGTCAGTAATCTAGTTCACATCGCCATGTGATTAACACCCAAAGAGTACTAAGGTGTGATCATGTTTTGCTTGTGAGATAATTTTAGTCAGCGGGTCTGCATCACATTCAGAGCCGTAAGTATTTTGCAAATCTCTATGTCTACAATGCTCTTGCGGAGCTACTCTAGCTAATTGCTCCCACTTTCAATATGTATCTAGATCGTGACTTAGAGTCATCCAGATCGGTGTCAAAACTTGCATCGGCGTAACCCTTTACGATTTAACCTTTTGTCACTTCCATAATCGAGAAACATATCCTTATTCTACTAAGGATAATTTTGACCGCTGTCCATTGATCTACTCCTAGATCACTATTGCACTCCTTGCCAAGCATAGTGGTAGGGTATGCAATAGATCAGTACACAACATGACATACTTTATAGAACCTATGGCTGATGCATAGGGAATGACTTTCATTCTCTTTCTATCTTCTGCCGTGGTCGGATTTTGAGTCTTACTCAATCTCACACCTTGTAACACAGGCAAGAACTCTTTCTTTGGCTGTTCCATTTTGAACTACTTCAAAATCTTGACAAGGTATGTACTTATTGAAAAACTTATCAAGCGTCTTGATCTATCTCTATAGATCTTGATGCTCAATATGTAAGCAGCTTCATTGAGGTCCTTCTTTGAGATACTCCTTTCAAATACTCCTTTATGCTTTGCAGAATAATTCTACATTATTTCCGATTAACAATATGTCATTCACATATACTTATCGAAATGTTGTAGTGCTCCCACTCACTTTCTTGTAAATACAGAGCTTCTCCAAAAGTCTCATAAAACCATATCTTTGATCACACTATCAAAGCGTTTATTCCAACTCGAGATGCTTGCACCAGTCCATAGATGGATCATTGGAGCTTGCACATTTTGTTAGCTCCTTTAGGATTGACAAAACCTTCGGATTGCATCATATACAACTCTTCTTTAATAAATCCATTAAAGAACGTAGTTTTGACATCCATTTGCCAGATTTCATAAAATGTGGCAATTGCTAACATGATTCGGACAGACTTAAGCATCGCTACAGTTGAGAAAATCTCATTTGTAGTCAACTCCTTGAACTTGTCGAAAACCTTTTGTGACAAGTTGAGCTTTGTAGATAGTAACACTACTATCAGTGTCCGTCTTCCTCTTGAAGATCCATTTATTTAACATGGCTTGCTGATCATCGAGCAAGTCCATCAAAGTCCACACTTTGTTCTCATATATGGATCCCATCTCAGATTTCATGGTCTCAAACCATTTCGCGGAATCTGGGCTCATCATCGCTTCCTCATAGTTCGTAGGTTCATCATGGTCTAGTAACATGACTTCTAGAATAGGATTACCGTACCACCGGTGCGGATCTTACTCTGGAAGACCTACGAGGTTTGGTAACAACTTGATCTGAAGTTTCATGATCATCATCATTAACTTCCTCACTAATTGGTGTAGGAATCTTTGGAACTGATTCTGTGATGAACAACTTTCCAATAAGGGAGAAGGTACTATTACCTCATCAAGTTCTACTTTCCTCCCACTCACTTCTTTCGAGAGAAACTTCTTCTCTAGAAAGGATCCTTCTTAACAACAAATATTTTGCTTTCGGATCTGTGATAGAAGGTGTACCCAATAGTTACCATTGGGTATTCTATGAAGACGCATTTCTCGATTTGGGTTCGAGCTTATCGGTGAAAACTTTTCACATAAGCATCACAACTCCAAACTTTAAGAAACGACAGCTTAGGTTTCTTGCTAAACCATAGTTCATACGGTGTCATCTCAGCGGTTTAGATGGTGCCCTATTAAGCGTGAATGCAGCTGTCTCTAATGCATAACCCCAAAGCGATAGTGGTAAATCGGTAAGATACATCATAAATCGCACCATATCCAATAAAGTCTTGATTCTGACGTTCAGACACACCATTGTGCTGTGGTGTTCCAGGTGGCGTGAGTAGTGAAACTATTTCACATTTGTTTTAACTGAAGGCCAAACTCGTAACTCAAATATTTTTCCTCTGCGATCATATCGTAGAAACTTTTATTTTCTGTTACGATGATTCTTCACTTCACTCTGAAATTCTTTGAACTTTTCAAATGTTTCAGACTTGTGTTTCATCAAGTAGATATACCCATATCTGCTCAAATCATTTGTGAAGGTCAGAAAATAACGATACTTGCCGTGAGCTTTAACACTCATCGGACCGCATACATCAGTATGTATTATTTCCAATAAGTCATTTGCTCGCTCCATTGTTCCGGAGAACAGAGTCTTTAGTCATCTTGCCCATAAGGCATGGTTCGCAAGCATCAAGTGATTCATAATCAAGTGATTCCAAAATCCCATCAGCATGGAGCTTCTTCATGCGCTTTACACCAATATGACCTAAGCGGCGGTGCCACAAATAAGTTGCACTATCATTATTAACTTTGCATCTTTTGGCATCAATATTATGAATATGTGTATCACTACGATCGAGATCCAACGAACCATTTTCATTGGGTGTGTAACCATATAAGGTTTTATTCATGTAAGCAGAACAACAATTTATTCTCTTACTTAAATGAATAACCGTATTGCAATAAACATGATCAAATCATATTCATGCTCAGCATAAGCGCCAAATAACATTTATTTAGGTTTAACACTAATCGAAAGTATAGGAGTGTGCGATGATGATCATATCAATCTTGGAACTACTTCCAACACTCATCGTCACTTCCCTTTCAACTAGTTTCATTCATTCGCAACTCCTGTTTCAAGTTACTACTCTTAGCAACTGAACCAGTATCAAATACCGAGGGGTTGCTACGAACACTAGTAAAATACACATCAATAATCTGTATATCAAATATACCTTTGTTCACTTTGCCAACCTTCTTATCCGCCAAATACTTGGGGTAGTTCCGCTTCGATGACCAGTTCCATTGTAGCAAAAGCACTTAGTCTCAGGCTTAGATCCAGACTTGGGCTTCTTCACTCGAGCAACAACTTGCTTGCCGTTCTTCTTGAAGTTCCCCTTCTTCCCTTTGCCCTTTTCCTTGAGACTAGTGGTCTTGTCAACCATCAACACTTGATGTTTTCTTGATTTCTACCTTCGCCGATTTTAGCATCGCGAAGAGCTTGGGAATTGTTTTCGTCATCCCTTGCATATTATAGTTCATCACGAAGTTCTAGTAACTTTAGTGATGGTGACTAGAGAATTCTGTCAATCACTATCTTATCTGGAAGATTAACTCCCACTTGATTCAAGCGATTGAAGTACTCAGACAATCTGAGCACATGCTCACTAGTTGAGCGATTCTCCTCCATCTTTTAGCTATAGAACTTGTTGGAGACTTCATATCTCTCAACTCGGGTATTTGCTTGAAATATTAACTTCAATTCCTGGAACATCTCATATGGTCCATGACGTTCAAAACGTCTTTGAAGTCCCGATTCTAAGCCGTTAAGCATGGTGCACTAAACTATCAAGTAGTCATCATATTGAGCTAGCCAAGCGTTCATAACGTCGCATCTGCTCCTGCAATAGGTCTGTCACCTAGCGGTGCATCAAGGACATAATTCTTACGTGCAGCAATGAGGATAAACCTCAGATCACGGATCCAATCCATAATATTGCTACTAACATTTTTCAATACAATTTTCTCTAGGAACACATATAAAAACACAGGGAAGCAACAACGCGAGCTATTGATCTACAACATAATCTGCAAAATACTACCAGGACTAAGTTCATGATAAATTAAAGTTCAATTAATCATATTACTTAAGAACTCCCACTTAGTAAAATATCCCTCCAATTCTCTAAGTGATTGCGTGATCCATATCAACTACACCATGACCGATCATCACGTGTGATGGAGTAGTTTCAATGGTGAACATCAATATGTTGATCATATCTACTATATGATTCACGCTCGACCTTCGGTCTCCGTGTTCGAGGTCATATCTTATATGCATAGCTCGTCAAGTATAACCTGAGTATTCGCGTGTGCAACTGTTTTGCACCGTTGTATTTGAGCGTAGAGCCTATCACACCCGATCATCACGTGGTGTCTCGGCACGAAGAACTTTCATAGCGGT
Organism: Aegilops longissima; assembly: GCA_021605205.1. Classification (NCBI taxonomy): domain Eukaryota; kingdom Viridiplantae; phylum Streptophyta; class Magnoliopsida; order Poales; family Poaceae; genus Aegilops; species Aegilops longissima. The sequence continues at coordinate 29,344,793 of CM038676.1, forward strand.
GCATACTCGGGAGAACACTTCTTGATAATTTAGTAAGGATCATCTTATAATGCTACCGTCAATCAAAGCAAAATAAGATGCATAAAGGATTAACATCACATGCAATCAATATAAGTGATATGATATGGCCATCATCATCTTGTGCTTGTGATCTCCATCTCGAAGCACCGTCATGATCACCATCGTCACCGGTAGCGACACCTTGATCTCCATCGTAGCATCGTTGTCGTCTCGCCAATCTTATGCTTCTCGACTATCGCTACCGCTTAGTGATAAAGTAAAGCATTACAAGCGATTGCATTTCATACAATAAGCGACAACCATATGGCTCCTGCCGATTGCCGATAACCGGTTACAAAACATGATCATCTCATACAATAAAATTCAGCATCATGTCTTGACCATATCACATCACAACATGCCCTGCAAAAACAAGTTAGGCGTCCTCTACTTTGTTGTTGCAAATTTTACGTGGCTGCTACGGGCTGAGCAAGAACCGTTCTTACCTACGCATCAAAACCACAGCGATACTTCGTCAAATAGACTCCGTTTAACCTTCTCAAGGACCGGGCGTAGCCACACTCAGTTCAACTAAAGTGAGAGAGCAGAGACACCGCCGGTCACCTTTAAGCAACGAGTGCTCACAGCGGTGAAACCAGTCTCGCGTAAGCGTCTGGCGTAATGTCGGTCCGGGCGCTTCATCTCACAATACCGCTGAACCAAAGTATGACATGCTGGTAGGTAGTATGACTTGTATCGCCCACAACTCACTTGTGTTCTACTCGTGCAAATGACATCAACGCATAAAACCTGGCTCGATACCTTTGTTGGGGAGCGTAGTAATTTCAAAAATTTTCCTACGATCACGCAAGACCATGGTGATGCATAGCAGCGAGATGAGAGTGTTGTCACGCCCTCAGAGACCAACAACGAAGCGTTGGCATAGCGTAGAGGAAGTAGTCGTACTTCTTCGATCCAACCGATCCAAGTACCGAGCGTCACGGCACCTCCGAGTTCTGCACACGTTCAGCTCTATGGCGTCCCTCGAACTCCGATCCAGCCGAGTGTTGAGGAGAGTTTCGTCGACCGACGGCGTGGTGGCGATGATGATGTTCCACGGTGCAGGGCTTCGCCTAAGCTCCGCAGCGGTATATTCGAGGTGTAGTTTGGTGGAAGGGGCACCGCACACGGCTAAGGAACGATCTCAATGATCAACTTGTGTGTCATGGGGTGCCCCTGCCCTGTATATAAAGGAGCAAGGGAGGAGGAGGCCGGCCCTATGTTTGGCGCGCAAGGGAGTCCTACTCCCACGGAGTAGGATTCCCCTTTCCTAGTCAACTAGGAATCCTTCCATGTAGGGGAGGAAGGAGAAGGAAGTGGAGGAGTAGGAAGGTGGCGGCCCCTTTTCCCTAGTCCAATTCGGACTAGAGGGAAGGGGGCGCAGCAGCCTTTTCCTCTTCCCACTAAAGCCCATCAAGGCCCATTACTTCTCCGTAACTACCCGGTACTCGAAAAATACCGAATCACTCGGAACCTTTCCGAACTCCGAATATAGTCGTCCAATATATCGATCTTTACGTCTCGACCATTTGAGACTCCTCGTCATGTCCCCGATCTCATCCGGGACTCCGAACTCCTTGGTACATCAAAACTCATAAACTCATAATAGCATCATCGAAGCGTTAAGCGTGCGGACCCTACGGGTTCGAGAACTATGTAGACATGACCGAGACACTCTCTGGTCAATAACCAATAGCGGGACCTGGATGCCCATATTGGCTCCTACATATTCTCTGAAGATCTTTATCGGTCAGACCGCATAACAACATCGTTGTTCCTTTGTCATCGGTATGTTACTTGCCCGAGATTCGATCGTCGGTATCCAATACCTAGTTCAATCTCGTTCTTGGCAAGTCTCTTTTCTCGTTCCGTAATACATCATCTCACAACTAACACATTTAGTTGCAATGCTTGCAAGGCTTATGTGATGTGCATTACCGAGAGGGCCAGAGATACCTCTCCGACAATCGGAGTGACAAATCCTAATCTCGAAATATGCCAACCCAACATGTACCTTCGGAGACACCTGTAATGTACCTTTATAATCACCCGATTACGTTGTGGACGTTTGGTAGCACCCAAAGTGTTCCTCGGGCAAGCGGGAGTTGCATAATCTCATAGTCATAGGAACATGTATAAGTCATGAAGAAAAGCACTAGCAACAAACTATACGATCAGGTGCTATGCTAATGGAATGGGTCATGTCAATCAGATCATTCAACCAATGATGTGATCCCGTTAATCAAATAACAACTCCTTGTTCATGGTTAGGAAACATAACCATCTTTGATTAACGAGCTAGTCAAGTAGAGGCATACTAGTGACACTCTGTAGGTTTATGTATTCACACATGTATTATGTTTCCGGTTAATACAATTCTAGCATGAATAATAAACATTTATCATGATATAAGGAAATAAATAATAACATTATTATTGCCTCTAGGGCATATTTCCTTCAGATCTTCATGCTGCACCCGAGCTGCATCTCTTTCGGCTACTAGTACACTCATGGTTTTCTTCATCACATCCATTTCGATGCCAACCGCGCCACAACATCTGCTTCCCGATCCATCTTTCTCTTACGGCTTCAGAATCAGACGGGTCATCGCTCGGGGAACCCTATTTTCCACGGAATGTGCCCCATGCCTAAATACACGTCCTCCGTGTTCAGGATTCGAGGGCTTTTGTCGGTAGCGTCGTTCTCTCTTGAACTTGATCTTCCCTGTTGAGCATCCTTCATTGCGTCAATAAGGGCTTGGGTGGGTTTAATTAATTTGCCCGGTAAACACACTCCCCTGTCTCCGGGTTCAGCGTTCCCCATGCCCGTACCACCAGCTTTTGGCCCTTGGGTCCCATCCTCCGTGCACTGGACCAGTTCCTCGCGCCCTCATCTCGTTCTCCATCTTCTCCAACCTAGGCACCAAAATGCGATACCCTCCTGGCCCCATAACATGATTGTACTCCTTCTTAGCCGCATTTTCCTTATTTTTTTCGATATTTCAATGAACTGCTCCAATTTCTTTTGCTTCACAAATTCTGGCCAATCATGTTTCAGTTTCTCATATTGTCCTTTGAAATCCGAGTCTTGTTCTGCTTGACAAAGTCACGGGCTAGATTTTGCTTGAATTTCCGAATCGTCGGCCATCTTATGAAGAGCGAACTGTTTGACTAGCCTCCTCCTCTCCTTGTTTTCCTCAATCTTGTTACCCTCCTCATCGAATTTGTTGTATTCGGAGGTAGAGCGAAATGTTCCATAAGCTTCTTGAAGCAATCTTTTTTGTTCTCTTATCGACAAAAGTGAAACCATCAATTCGTGCCTTCTTTGGCTCATTCCACTCCTGGGCGGTGATCGAGGCGTTGTCTCTAACAATGGCTCCGCATTGGCTGACAAACTTGGTGGCGTTCTTGCGGGGCTCCAGCGGTCTGCCGGTTGCCTTTGTCGACAACCTCGATGGTGCATGTTTCTCCTTGTTTCATCGTCTTGGTTGCGCCACGCTTTGACGACGTACTCGATTGTTTGACGATCCGCCGAGGCTAAAATAAGAAAGAGAGTCGCGCGTTAGTACACATATTTATTCAAATCAGTTAGTTTGTATCACGGAGGCTCAATGTATATATATACCTCGGCGCGGAGGTGGTTGCTACTTCCATTTGAAGATAAATCGTTTATCGGCGTTTCTTGACATCATCTTCTTGACGGCGCCTTCATCTTCACCGTCAAGGTTCAGATAAGAAGAGATATCATCTTCTTCTTCTCCGGTCGGCACATATTGAATATCGCCGTTTATGATGCGAACATATGTGCTTCACCGTCCGGATCATAGTTGTCCATAATCGGGTCAGCTCTATCGTCCGCCATTATGTCAGATCCTGAAAACATGTAGTAAAACAAATTAATTAAGTGAAGAAGGGGCGGTGGCGGTGGCGGTGGCGAAAGGGCGGTGGCAAAAGGAGGCGAGAAGGGTGGGAGAGGGTGTCGCGGTAGAGCGCGAGAGGCAGGGGGAGAGCAGCGTCACGGAGAGGGAGGCGAGGACACACACACGGAGAGGGAGGCGAGGACAACAGACAACCACGTCTTCACGAATGTCATTTTGTGAAGAAACTTTGCAAGCAATTAAACATTTGTCAACCACGTCTTCACGCGAGATGGAAGGATCACTCACATGAAGACAATACAGTAATGGGTCGACCAGTAGCAGTACTAAAGCGGGAGAAAAGGAAGAAAAAAATAGGGCATGCGAGGATTTGATCCTAGGTCGCCTCCGTAGTTGAGGTGTTGTTAGCCATTGCGCAACTGTTGGGGTCGTGGAACTAAATGAGGCGCTTAATTTAGGATGAAAGCCGGAGTTGTTTTTATTTCTTCGTTTTTTGTTTCTTTTTGTGATTTGTTTGGTTTTTTTTCTTCTTGGTTTTTGGTATTCTTTTTTTGTTGCTATATCTTGTTTTTTCGTTTTTCTTTTGGTTTCTCTTTGTTTCTTTCATGGTTTTATCCATTTTCCCTTTTTCAAATTTTCCTTCTTTTTCCTTTGGTTTTTGTCTACTTCTTAGTTTTCAGCGAGTTTTGTTTTCTTTGTTTCTTTGTCGGTATTCATAGTTTTCTATTTTTTGCGTTTGTTTCTTTGCTTTTATTTTCATTTTCATTTTCCTTTAGTTTCCTTTTTGGATTTCATTGTTTTCATTTTCCCTCTTTCTTTATTTTGGTTTCATTCTACATCGCGTCCGATCAGGACGGCGGCGACAACGGGAGACGGTGGTGGCGCCGGAGAGGGCGTTCAAGAGGGAGCAGCTGCCGTCACGCTGGTGCACGAGGAACAACATGTTCTCGCCCGGTATTTATAGCGCCAACAATCGTCGAGGAGACTTGGCGGCCGGTGATCGGTGCGGCGGCGTCTTTGTCGTTAGGTTGGTCGAAGAGGGTGCCGTTGCGAACACGACCTGTGGAGCCGCGTCGGCGAAGCTTCTGGCGGCGGAGCGCCATGGCCTGCATCTGGCGGCTGCTCGGACCTTGATCGCGAGGGACCGAGGCGGCGGAGGACCGGAACGGAGGAGGCGGCGGCGGTTGCTCGGGAGAGAGGGCGGAGGGATTCTGAGGCGGCGAGGCGGCAAGCCGAGCCAGCGGGCAGCTGCTGTGGGCGAGGGCGGCGGCGGCGGCGCGGCGAGGGCGAGCGGCGGCGGGCGGCGCGAGGGCGCAGCGAGACGGCAACAAAGAGAAACGGCGGCGTCGAGGGCTTGTATTTATAGCCCCCCCTTTAGTCGCGGTTGGCGGCGAGACCCGCGACTAAAGGTGCTCTTTAGTCATGGTCGCCCGCCCAACCGCGACTAAAGGGGTTTAAGCGGTTTTTTGCGTTCGCGCCCCACCTTTAATCGCGGTTGGTCTGGCCAACCGCGACTAAACCCTGCTAATCATGGTGGTGCAGCGACCCATGACTAAAGGCCTTGTGCTGCCAGCGCCTAAAAGTTTAGTCCCACTCGCTAGTTGAGAGAGCTCGAGAGTGGTTTATAAGCGCTGCTGCGCCACCTCTCGAGCTCCTCTCAACTGCAGAGCTTCGGCCTAATCTGTCACTAGCTATGTGCCTGTGGGCCTACTTGGCCTCCTGCGGGCCTGAATCCTGGCCCATGTAGGGTTTCTAGTCGTATTCAGGCCGTGGGGGTCCAGTAGGCGGCACTATTTTTTTCCAGTTTTTTTGTTTTGTTTTCTGCATTATTATTTATTTTTTGTTGTTTTTTGCTTTATTTTTTAATTCTTTTTGCTTTTAGTTTTAGAAAAATTATAAACAGAATTCTGTTAGTGCCATTAGTTTTCAAATTTGAAAACACTTTTTTTGTTTTCTTTGTTGCTTTATTTATTTTATTTTGTTTCTACTTACAACAAAATACTTAGGCGACACTATTTTTTCTAGTTTTTTGTTTTGTTTTCTGCATTATTATTTATTTTTGTTGTTTTTTGCTTTATTTTTAATTCTTTTTGCTTTTAGTTTTAGAAAATTATAAACTTTCTGTTAGTGCCATTAGTTTTCAAATTTGAAAACACTTTTTTGTTTTCTTTGTTGCTTTATTTATTTTATTTTGTTTCTACTTACAACAAAATACTTAGGTGACACTATTTTTTCCAGTTTTTTGTTTTGTTTTCTGCATTATTATTTATTTTTGTTGTTTTTGCTTTATTTTTAATTCTTTTTGCTTTTAGTTTTAGAAAATTATAAACTTTCTGTTAGTGCCATTAGTTTTCAAATTTGAAAACACTTTTTTGTTTTCTTTGTTGCTTTATTTATTTTATTTTGTTTCTACTTACAACAAAATACTTATTGTTGCTATTTTAGTAGTCTGGAATTTGCCCAACCGCGACTAAAGGCCCATGAGTTTAGGGTTTTCCGCCATTTCTTCCCTGTCTTCCGCCTCTTTCTTCCCGCCACTTTCTTCCGCCTCCTGTCTTCCCGCTCCCATTTTTCCGCCATTTCTCACTACATATATGTAGCCGGCTTGACCAGCATTATCACATCTCTACAATCTCTCATCACTCTCTCATGGCTTCCACCGCACCCACTCTAACCTACCAGCAGGTGGAGGAGCTTTGCGCCTCGAACTACCCTTGTCCACGGGCTACAAGCGTCCCCACCGGCTGGAGCCTAAGCGCCCGGCGGCGTGCCGTCCCTCCCGTCCCTCGTGGTACTGCTGCGCGCCGGGCGGCCATCACGAACCACTACTACCTCGACCTCACGCCGAGCAGCGGATGAATCGGCGGCATCCCGATAACCAGCATACTTGGGGCGCCTTCTTCATCAATCGGCGTGAGAGGGCACTCGCCAGTATGAGGAGGACGGTCGCCTCTGGGAACTTCCACGAGGCCGGCCGTCGGCTATGGTGGTATGGCGGACTCGCAGAGCGTCATGGACTACATCACGGCGGCGATATCCCCGCCTGCGCTACCCTCGATTCGAAGCCACGGCGCGCCGCCCGACGACAAGCGACGACAGCAGCGGCGGCGGCGGCGGCAACTTAGAAAGCGGCGACTACCAAGACAACGACGGCGGCGGCTATGAAGACTACTTAGTATGCATATTATCGCCTAGGCAGGGTATGACTAAATCACTCCAAATTTCATGTATCATCGGTGGTATCTCGAATCATTGAAAATGGACACCAAACACATCACGGGTAATATAATTCACATGATCCATTCAACAAAGTTTGGTACAATAAATTATTACACATCATTTCTTCCCTTGTGTCCCTGCTTGCTTACGATTGTGCCGTATCCATGGAGCATCCTCATCATTTAACTTAATGCTTGGGTCGGTGTTCACTTTGAAGGCGGAATTTCAGCAAACATATTATAATCTTCGACATGTCTGTCTTGTCCTCCACTCCCACGATGTTTCTTTTCCTGAAAGAACAATGTGGCGCTTTGAATCATCGCATGATGTCTTGATCGTTTTCTTATCTTTCCGTTTCCTCGGTTTGCTACTCATGTCCTTCACATAGAAAACCTGGCGACATCTTTCGCTAGGACGAATGGTTCGTCAAGGTAACCAAGATTGTTGAAATTCACCATTGTCATTCCGTATTGCTGGTCCACCTTTACCCCACCTCCTGTTAGCTTGAACCATTTGCACGGAACAAAGGGACCTTAAAGGAGGGTCCATAGTCAAGTTCCCATATCTCCTCTATGTAACCATAATATGTGACCTGATGCCCATTCTCGGTTGCTGCATCAAAGCGGACACCACTGTTTTGGTTGGTGCTCTTTTTATCTTGGGCGATCGTGTAAAATGTATTCCCATTTATCTCGTACCCTTGGAAAGTCGTTATAGTCGAAGATGGTGTCTTGGCCAACATGTACAGCTGATCTACAACATCATTGTCATTCATTAAATGTTTTCTCAACCAACTGCGAAAGTCTCCATGTGGGCCTTCCTAATCCAGGATTCAGGCTTCCCGGGTTGTCGAGCGTAAAATATTCTTGTGTTTCTCAAAGCACGGAGCCACCAAGCTGGAATTGGTCGATCAAAGTGTGGTGTGCTTGATGAGAATGGCCGTCCATACATATTGTTGATTTCCTTCCGATCGTGCCTTTTCCACTTAGTCTCCCCTCGTGCGCGATCGAGGAAGACCAATCGGCTTAAGGTCAGGAACAAAGTCAACACAAAACTCAATTACCTCCTCATTTCCATAGCCCTTGGCGATGCTTCCTTCTGGCCTAGCACGGTTATGAACATATTTCTTTAATACTCCCATGAACCTCTCGAAGGGGACCATATTGTGTAGAAATACAGGACCGAGAACGAAAATCTCTTCGACTAGGTGAACCAGGAGGTGCGTCATAATATTGAAGAAGGATGGCGGGAACACCAACTCGAAACTGACAAGACATTGGATCACATCGTTCTGTAACCGTGGTAGAACTTCTGGATTGATTACCTTCTGAGAAATTGCATTGAGGAATGCACATAGCTTCACAATGGCTACTCGAACATTTTCCGGCAGGAGCCCCCTCAAAGCAATCGGAAGCAATTGCGTCATAATCACGTGGCAGTCGTGAGACTTCAGGTTTTGGAACTTTTTCTCCGCCATGTTTATTATTCCCTTTATATTGGGCGAGAATCCAGGCGGAACCTTCATACTGCTCGGGCATTCAAAAAGATGACCTTCTCTTCTTTGGTCGGGCGTAGCTGGCACGACCTTGAAACCATTCGGATGCGGTCATCGGGGTCTTTCAAGCGTTGCTGGTCTGCCGTGCTTCCTTTGTATCATTTGTCTTCCCATACGCCCAAGAAGCTTAGGAGGTTCACGCAAATATTCTTCGTAACGTGCATCACGTCGATTGCAGAGCGGACATCTAGGACTTTCCAATATTCTAGCTCCCGAATATAGATTTCTTCTTCCACATGGCTGCGTGCCCGTCGGCTCCCTTCGAACTGATTGTCCGCCGGGACCCTTTCCAAAGATGACTTTCAAATCCTTGACCATATCAAATACCTCAGCACCAAGTCGTTCGCGAGCTTCGCCGGTGATCTGCCTTGCCGTTGTAATGCTTGCCTTTCTTTCTTCTTGGATGAATTTTGGAAGAAATCGGCGATGCCCAAGGTACACGTTCTTCTTACAATTTGGCAAATGTACACTTTCAGTCTCATGTAAGCAGTGCGTGCATGCATTGTATCCCTTATTTGACAGTCGAAAGGTTACTAAGAGCAGGCCAATCGTTGATGGTTACGAAAAGCAACTCGAGGTCAAATTCCTCTTGTTTGTGCTCATCCCACACGGACACCACCCCACAGCTGTAAAGTTCATCAACTAATGGCCTTAGGTACACATCGATGTCGTTGCGGGTTGCTTCGGACCTTGGATGAGCACGGCATCATAATGAACTTCCGCTTCATGCACAACCAAGGAGGAAGGTTGTAGATGCATAGAGTCACGGGCAGTGCTATGGCTGGAGCTCTGCTCGCCAAAAGGATTCATGCCATCCATACTTAGAGCAAATCTTATGTTCCTTGCGTCGGCTGCAAAATCTTTGAACCATCATCGATCTTTCTCCATTGCGTTCCATCTGCGGTGTGTCTCAACTCCCGTCCGACTTACGGTCCTCTTTGTGCCATCGCAACAACTTGGCATGCTCTTTGTTCCTGAGCAGACGTTTCAACCGTGGTATTATAGGAGCATACCACATCACCTTGGCGGAACCCTCTTCTTGGGTTTCGGCCCTCAACATCGTCACCGTGGTCATCGCCTCGATCTTATAACGCAATGCGGTGCATACGGGCATTCATTCAAATTCTCGTATTCACGCGGTAGAGGATGCGATCGTTGATGCATGCATGTATCTTCGAACCTCTAAACCTAGAGGGCAGACAACCTTCTTTGCTTCATGCGTCTTGGCGGGCAACTCGTTATCCTTTGGAAACATATTCTTCAACATTTTCAGCAAGTTTTCAAATGCGAGTCAGCTACACCTGCCTCTGCCTTCCATTTCAGCAAATCCATGTGCAGCCCAGCTTTTTCAGACCATCATCGCATCCGGGTACAGCGCCTTTCGTGATCCTCTAACATGCGATCCAAATTCTCCCTCTCCTTTTCAGTTTAGCAGCGTCTCCGTGCATCAGCAATGGTCCGACCAAGATCATCAGCGGATCATCACGTGCCTCTTCTTCACCTTCCCTTCACCTTCAGCATCCTCCATGAAAGTATCACCGAAATGAGCAAGATAGCTTTCATCGATGAAATCATCCCCTTCTTCATCTTCTTCCATTATAACCCCTCTTTCTCCATGCTTGGTCCAACAATTATAGCTTGGCATGAAACCCTTCTGAAGCAGATGCATGTGAACAACTCTTGAGGAAGAGTAACCCTTCTCATTCTTACAGATAACACATGGACAGATAACAAAACCCCCGCTTGTTCGCATTAGCCACTACGAGGAAATCTTTCAAACCCGTAGTGAACTCGCCGGAGAGTCGGTTACCGTACATCCATTGCCGATTCATCTGCATTATTATAATATAAAATATATAATTAACCATCATGCATTTGTTAAACTAACTAGCTACAAACAATATAAATTAAACAATGAACTACACACATGCATATTGACACATCAAAGGTTCATCAAGTTGCTAACATGATCGAAGAGTGTGGCTCCAACACTTCATGTCATGTTTCTTTCATGCTCTTGGGGCATTTCATCAAACACCTTATGTGCATAAGAGGAACCAAAAGCAAACCTACACCCACTTGTGAAGAGAATGGCTCCAAATGGCTAAGTGTTGGCTGCTGGATGGGTATATATAGGGAGGGCTTTAGTTGCGGTTGGCCTGGCAAACCGTGACTAAAAGGTGCCGAAAACCTTTAGTCGCGGTTGTCTGGCCAACCGCGACTAAAACCCTCACGTCTTGCGCCAGCTGGCCACCGAGCGCCTGGGCCCAGGCCTTTGGTCGCGGTTCACCTCCAGAACCGCGACTAAAGGTCCCATTAGTCGCGGTTCCTACAGCTTCGCGACTTATGGGGCTGGACGGAAGCCTGTTTTTCCACCAGTGGAGGTGGATATTCCCCTTTGTTCATGGGAAGGAGAGGGATCGGAAACTAGGTGGGCTCATTGCGTTCATCTGGACGAGCGGCAATTGTTTTTGTTTGAGAGCGTTCTACCACAGAACTTCATGCCGAGAACGATAGTGTCGGGTACCAGACAAATCAGGCTTGAAAGGTCTTACTACACTTAGCTGAAGTTCTTCGGTACACTGGCGAAAAATAGGTGCTGCAAGAAATTGCCTCACTTCCCATCGTGTTCCCGTGGTGAGGCCTGACAACTAATAGAAGGTGCCTTTGTTGCATTCGTCGCCATGTCTTGGAAATCATCTTCAAATGTCCACCAGTTTTCAAATTTAAAATGGAGCTTCGGCCTATGAAATTGAGATTCAGTGGATACCAAAATAGGAGCATGGTCACTAAGAATAATAGGCAAATTGAAAACCTTAGTGTTGGGAAACCGACCACACCATTCAGCATTGACAAGGCATCGATCTAGCCTTTCAAACATAGGATTTGAAGAAAATTGCTTATTCGTCCAAGTATAAGCCGGACCGCTATATCCGAGATCTAAAAGACCACATTGCTTAACATAGGTGTTGAAAGCACGCATCCGATACCTATTAACATTAACTGAAGTAGTGTCTATATCACAGGTGATATTATTAAGATCATCCAAACAAACAACAGGCTTTCCTAAGTTATCATGCACAAAAGTGGAAATATGGTCACAAATTAACCGAGTCTGGCGGTGGTGCGGATCTCCATAAACACATACCAAAGCAAACTCCACATGGGTAGAAGCATCTACAAACCACAGCTAAGATAAGAAAGTGATTAGAGAACTTGATACAAACTTGAGCATCATTGGTCCAAAGAAGCCAAAGGCCACCTGAAAGACCATTTGAGGGAACTACGAAGCTGTGCTCCGGTGGAAGACATGAGCTTTTAGAAGGTTTTTCTCTGTTCTTCTCCAGTCGTTGCTTCTGGAGATTTGCTGATTCCTCCTTTGGAGCTGCGATTTTAGAAGGTTTTTTCCATGGTGAAGGGGCGTGTTTTGCTGAAGCATTCTGATGCTTGAGGAGGACTGGGTTCAATTTCCATGGTGAAGACGCATGTGTTGCTGAAGCATTCTGATGCTTGAGGAGGATTGGGTTCAACGGAATTCAGACTTCGCTTGGGCAGTGCCGTCAGGCCTTAAGACGCAACGGGCACTGTGAAACTCATCGGCTGGAATTGTCGAGGCAAGGGCAAGGATCTCCACGGCTCGAATAAAATGGAGTACCTTGCCAAGAACACACATGTTAGGTTGGCCTAATTACAACACTGTTATTTGAAACTTAAATCTCTATGTTCATTTATTTTTTTCCATATACAAAAGTAAAGTCAGGTACGTGCACAAAATTCTCACAGAAAGGATATGTATGCAAAATTAATTTGTGTCCATAAATGTGGGTGAGATAAGTTTTTTGGGGCTCATACTGAATGCACTGACGGAAGTAACTGCTATCAATGGAGACTCCTATTAATAATGTCTTCTTGCCAGCGGATTGAAATACATTGCTGCTTTCCGCTGCATCCTGAAGGCCCAAAGCAGGCAGTAGCTATCAGTGGTTCCCAGAGAGGGAGGGAGGGAGGGAGGGAGAGACAGAGAGAGAGACAGAGAGAGAGAGGTGGATTCCAGAAAATCAATTCAGCTCCCGGGTGCATTTGCACCCGGGGCCATTTTTGATTTTTTCAAATGTCAAAAAAATTGAAACAAAATTTTTTTTGTCATCTTTGTCACATATAAATGCGACCCGCAAAACTTGAGACAAAAATGCTAATCATTTTGGCTTGCGCAAAAAAAAAAAAAAAAAACAGATCAAAGACCAAATGTCACCTCAAAATGTCACCCAAAATTTGTTTTTTCACCGACGAAACACCGCTGCTCCGTTCCGCGTGAATTTCGTCAAGCATGTTTGTGACACCAACGTGATCATCTACAATTTTTTTCAGATTTTTTTGAAAACATTTTAATTTGTTTTTTCGGGGTACTGTTCATCCGGGAGCCAAAACGCCTCCCCCGATTCATCGTGCCCCTCTTTCTGAAACGCTATTGGACGATCTCAGCCGTCCTTGTGTTTCTCGTGCTCAGCGTACAGTACGTCCAGGGGGGAGCACCGGAGCAGAAACGTCATTTCACCCTTCCTAGTGACAATTGCCTAAAAACAAAATACAGTATAGTACTTCTCAATTAAACGCTGCATAGCATCGGTGTCCAAGTATTATACGACATTCACACTTACCTTACTGGACTTGCGTTAAAAAGCCAGAGTTGTACTTGCCAAACTGCTTCCATTTTTTTATGATTTCAGAAAGAGTTTGGCTTAGATACTCCATACATCAATGCGAAATCTGAACAGTTGGAAATACAGGATGTTAATAGCTAGTGTTTGATGCTCTCCTAGTACCAGACATGCGCAGCTCCTGTATCGTGTCTCTTGATTCTTGGTATTGGGCATGGCACCCCCTATGTAGAAGGTCCGCAAAGCTTGTAGCCTGCATCTTTTGGTCAATTGGTGCTTTATATGCAACAGAGGCATCTTCTATTAGATGTCATGCCTCACTACCACTAGTGCAGAACCGGGCAACAGCACCGGCTCGTAAGGCCCTTTAGTGCCGGTTCCACAACCGGCACTAAAGTGTGGTCACTAAAGGCCCCCCTTTAGTACCGGTTTAGCACGAACCGGTGCTAAAGGTCAACCACGTGGCACGAGGCAGCTCCGGGGCATGGAGCCCTTTAGTACCGGTTGGTAACACCAACCAGTACTAAATGTTTGTGGGTTTTTGTTTTATTTTTTATTTTTCAATTAAATTTGTGTTATCAATTTAATTCTTTTAGATTTGCTGGTATTTTACGATACTACACATTGTACGTTATATATATATATATATATATATATATATATATATATATATATATATATATATATATATATATATATATATATATATATATATATATATATATATATATATCAGTGTCTCACAAACCATCATATTAATTAATTCACACATACACACATGTATAACTATATACAATTTCTCCTACATATGCATGTTGCCTTCGGAGCCAGTGGCATTAGCCTAATTGGTGCCTTCGGAGCACGATGGGGGCAGTAGCGGGTAATAGTATTCTCCCTTCGGATTTATGACCTGGTCGAGCAAAAATCCCGCTATTTCCTCTTAAAGTGCTTCTACGCGCTCCGTTTCTAGGAGCTTCTCCCGCACCTCTGTGAACTGTTAAGAAGGAGATCAATATGCATGTGTATTAGTTGTGTGACTAGATATCGATAATGGTGTAAAAATTGTGAATAGTGTTTTGACAAGCATACCCATTTCTGTCTTTGAGATCTGCTTCTTTCGGACGCCATCATGCGAATGTTCTCGCAAACGCAGAATGCACACAGATCAGTCCCCTGCGCCTGCTTCAGGGCCTTTACGAGAATGGAATTTGATCAGATAATAATTAATCAAGCATGATAATTAAAGAGATGGCAGCACTAGTAGAAAAAGAGGCTTCCATACGCCCCCATTAGTCCCCAAAATAATCGAACCGCGACCAAAGGGGTCTTTAGTCGCGGTTCGGGAGGAGACCCGCGACCAACTATCTGGGCCCAGGCTGTTGGCTGGACGGGTGGGGCTTTAGTCCGGTTATTCGCCAACCGGGACTAAAATCCTCGAGCTGGTTCGAAGGCCTTTAGTCATGATGAGGCCAGCCAACCGGGACTAAAGGTTAGACCTTTAGTCCCGGTTGGTCCGCCAACCATGACAATCGGTTCGAACCTTTAATCGCGGTTGGCGGACCAACCGGGACTAAAGCTTAGACCTTTAGTCCCGGTTGGTGCGGCCAACCGCGACTAAAGGGATTTGAACCTCATTTTCAAAATGGGCATAACTTTTGCATCTGAACTCGGATGAAAAAGTTTTTATATGAAAAATCATCTACTCGAAAAGTTACATCCGAATTTAACATTTTCAAAATCCTCAAAAACCTAACAGAAAAAAAGATACGGGGCTTTTAAGATTTGGAGAGGCAAAAAAATTCAAAAAATTTCAAATTGTGGTCAAACTGTGGTCAAACAATGGTCAAACTAATTATTCTAGAATATTAGTGTTACTAAATAATTATTTCAGTTTTTTTAAATTTTGGTCAAATCTGGTCAAACAGTGGTCAAACAATGGTCAAACTAATTATTCCAGAAATATTAGTGTTACTAAATAATTATTGTTTTTTAAAACAATAGTTTCAAACTCAAACAGTGAAATGTGTCACTTCATGCTCAAGCTAAATTCTGACGGTTAATAGAATTGACATCCTACTATTGTCGGAAAACAACAAGTGCGAACTTGGAAGCGAGGAGAATAGAATCCGGAAGTTAAGCGTGCTCAGGCTGGAGTAGTGAGAGGATGGGTGACCGTCCGGGAAGTTAGATGATTTGGAATGATGAGGGGTGATTAGAGATTAGAGGTTAAATTGAGCAGTGATGAGGGGTGGTGATTAGAGATTAGAGGTTAAAATAATTCAGAAATTTGAAAATAAAAAAATTTAAAAAAATTCGCAAAAAAAACCTGCGGAGGAGGCCTTTAGTCCCGGTTAGCCACAAGAACCGGGACTAAAGGACGGGCCTTTAGTCCCGGTTAGCCACGAGAACCGGGACTAAAGGACGGGCCTTTAGTCCCGGTTGGCCACGAGAACCGGGACTAAAGCCTTTAATCATGATTAAATGAAGAGCGCGACTAAAGGGGGGTCTTTAGTCGCGCATATTTAGTCCCGGTTGCACAGCCGGGACTAAAGGCCTTTGCGAACCGGGACTAAAGGCCTTTTTTCTACCAGTGCAGCTAGCTAGCTAGCTAGTACTACTTAATTACTTACCTTGGGTCGAAACCATTTAAGCTTTTGTTTCCATTCGCCTTCCGTGACGCTGATGAACCTTGCGCAAAGCCTGCCCGCCGACAAAGAAAATGAATAAATGGGTTATTAAATAGTTCATATCATGAAAAATGACGAACTAAATAGGCCGAGATATATAGTTAATAATGATTGAAATTACCTGTTGACTATCCCAAACAAGATGTTATAGTCAGTTTTTCTTTGAGTAGTGAGTCCAGATTTCAACTGTTCGGCGTCAACTTTAATGATACACAAGACCAGTGAAATCTGCATGCACACACGTTTGCATGTCTTAATTAAGCGGGCATATGTAAAGCAAAAACATGTAGCTAGCTAGTAGGCAAAAACAGAGAATTTGTAGTACAAGACAGTGTGACTCACTGGAAGTTGTAAGGAAGTAATATATCTTCATTGTATTTGAGGCGCTTCAAGAACTCTAGCATGTTGTCCTCTACGTCCTTTTGATAACGTGGATTTAGTTTCCATGTGTATTCATTAACGATGTTTGGATCAATGAACCCAATGCCAAAGCGTCCACCTCTTCTCATTTCATATATCTTCATCCTGCATATAATACCACAGAAAAGAATATAGTGAGGATAATTACAGGTAATGATTGATCAAAAGGATCAGTACAGCTAGCTTGAGACTTAAATTACAGAAAGAAATCACTTACAGACAATAGCAACTGACAATAGATTTGTCAAGTGCGTCTTGATTGTATAACTGAAACAATTCAGAATACTCAACGGACACAGCTTTCTCATGAAAGTAATGCTCCTCCTTGACATTCACCATGAGGGACAATCGATCGGAAATCTTGGTAATGTTCATGTACCATTGATGCAATTCATACATTCTCGTTGGGAGGTTCTTGACCTTGTCTGGCTCGACCAAAGGTTGGCCCCGGACATATTTCCGTTTTATTTCATCCTCTCTAAGCACAGGCATGGGCTCGATCTCGAGGAGTTGTCCAACAGTGATTTTGAAAACTTCAGCCTGCATTATATGGTCCTCCGTTATTACCACATTGCCCACCTCAGAGCGTAAACTGTTTGCCCACAATAATATTGGGCGTACAGTCTTATCACGTGTTGTTAGCACAACAAGCGAGGGATCGATTCGCCGCTGTTCTCCCAGCTGGGAATGGTTTTCCGCATTTTTGACAGCTGCTTCTTGTTTGCTCGATCCCGAGCTCGCCTCCTTACGAGAGGCGTGCTCGATTTAACTTCCCGATGTGGCGCTCATAGTCTGTGTCAACAGGCTTGGGAGCTGGTGGTTGAGCCATCTGAATGAAGTGGTCAATCGTTTCCTCGAGCACTTTCTCCCTTGGCGGCGGTGGCGGTTTGGTGCAAAATGGGCTTCCACCTCGGACTTCGATATGGCTGCGATTTCCTCCTCGGCCTGTCATAAGACCTCTGCGGAAGAGGCGTGAGGCTTGGACCATATTTATATCGCTTGCCTCCGCCTGTACTTCCTGTACTACCTCGACTCAGACTGCCACGCACCATAGCTGCGGGTGTCTCTTCTGCGATTGCCGAGGCGGCGGAGACGCCGGCCGACGGGCTGAGTTGGACGAGGAGGTGGCCGCTGAAGCTGTGCGGACTTGAAGGAGGAGTGGCCTGAGGTTGTGCGGACTTGGAGGAGGAGGGACGTCGACGCTGTGGCGGACTTGGAGGAGGAGGAGTGGCGACACTTTGCGGACTTGGAGGAGGAGTGGCTCGACACTTTGTCGGACTTGGTGGACTTGCAGGAGCGGAGACTGCTGACTCGGTGGCGGACTTCGACGAGGAGTCGGATGACGCGTGTCGTGGCCTTCAAAGATGATGCAATCATTTTCCATAGGATGATACGATGGTTGGCGTCTCGAGAAAGCGCCGTCCTCACCTCCGGGAATGTCAAGCTCTAGCCTCGAATATGGCTGCACCACTCGTCAACCATGAACGAGCATAGCCCTCGGAATCGGGATGCAATGGTAGGTTGCTTTGGGGGTAACTGGAAAAGCAACGCCGTCCGCCACCTTCATGGATATGTTCTTCATTTTGACGTGTAGCTTGCAGCTAGTGTTCTCCGTGATGTCATCCACGGGGTATCTACCCAGCATTGCATCGTCCGGGGCGGAACCCACGCTGCTTCTCGGCATGGATGGGGCGGTGCTATCCAATGCTGGATCATCCGCTAGCTGCTGCAGCTGCTGAGACCCCCTTTGCTGGCTAAGTGAGTCGATCTGCTCCTGCTGCCGCTGGAATTTGACTGCCAATTCCGCTTGACTTGCTTCTAGGCCTTGAAGGCGTTCATAGTCCCGCTTCCTCTGCTCCTCCTCCATCTTCCTCTTCTTCTCCTCCGCAATCTTCTTTCTCGCACGGGTTCGTAGTCGGTGTTCCATCGAAAACCCTCATACCACGGAATAGCGCCCTTGCCTCGTGTTCTTCCCGGTGTTCAGGATTTCCCGTGGCACGTGTAAGCTCGTCGTTCTCTCTGTTGGGCTGGAACACCCCCGATCGTGCCTCTTCTATTGCAACAAGTATCGCATCGTCGGCTCCGTTCAGACATGCCTTCGTCGAAACTTTGCTGTCTTCGGTCCAACTCCTCCCATGCGCATAGAACCAAGTCCCGCACTGGGGCCAGCTCTTAGTATCCGGAGTGACACTGCATCCTCCATCTCTTTCTCGACTTATCCCACTTAGGCATTGCCACCGATAGCCACCTGGCCCCACTTATGGAACTTATCCTTTTTCGGCATTCTTCTTGTTTATTCTCGACCGTTCCTTAGCTAATTCCAATCCTTGAATTTCATGAAATCGTCCCAATGAGCACGTTGGTTCTCTAGTGTTCCCTCGAATACTGGAGTCTTCCTTCCTCCCTTGACGTACTTGTCCCATTCACGATTCTTGTGGTTCTTGAATGCAACCGCCATCTTCCTAAGAGCAGCGTCCTTGACTTTCTGCACATCTGCTTCTCTGAAATGATCTGGTAGGGTGAAATGTTCCATGAGAGTATCCCAAAGCAGATCTTTTTGATTCGTGTCGACAAAAGTAACATCTGGACGTGGAGCAGCGTCCTCTTTGCCTTTTTGTCATTTGTCTTTTGCTGGCTCTCTCCATTCTTGAAGGGAGATCGGGAGTTGGTCCTTCACAAGAACTCCGCACTGACGAATGAACTTGTCCGCAATCTTCTTAGAGGCTAATGGTTCGCCATTAGGTCGATCGCTCGATATTGTACTTTACGCCTCCTTCAACTTTTTGTTCGGGCCTCGTTTAGTCCTTTTGCTCAAGATTTGCTCGATCCGGATGGCTGAAAGAACAAAGATCGATTCATTAATATATCTTCAAGTCATTTAAAACATGTGATGATCACCAGAAACCTGCTTATATAATATATACCTCACCGGTCTTTGTTGTTTCTGGATCAACATGTTCTTCGTCATCGTCATAATCGTAGTTCATGACTTCATCAATTCGGTCGTCGCTATCGAATATCATATCACCCTCTCCGTGTTGTTTAGAAATTGAGCCGTCATAATCTTCTCCATTCGATTATCATCGGCCCGTATCATATCGAACATGGTCTGTTCTCCCTCTCGTCGGTATTATGCGCCATAGCTTTTATTTAACTAATTCAAAAGAAATATAAAACAATTTAGTATTCAAATTACATCGTCTCGAATAATAGATATAATCTCGAATACTTCGTCTAGAATAATAGATATAATCTCGAATACATCGTCTCGAATAATATATAATATTGAATAGTACATCATCGGCTAGCTAATTAAAGATCGAATACTACAGAAGAATCTAGGACACTCGCGGTTCCTGCGTCATGGGCGGTGGACACCCAAAGAGAAGGAACCTCACGGGATCATAGCTGAAGTGAGATCCTCAAGATCTTGCCGGTATTGGAGAACCTGCCGCCTCTAACGCAACCATGTAGCGATGGATGTGCTCGTCCTCCTCCACGACACGGCGATGTACCTCCTCCGCGGGCCGGGTCCTCGATCGAAACTGGCCCACGCGAACGCCACCAAACGAGATCAGGGTCGACGACGGGACCCGGGCGGGTTTCTCATCAAGCGGCGCGCGCCTCCAGCAGCACCTCCCGTGCCAGCCGGCGGAGCCAGTCCCGGACTTGGGCGGCTGGGCGTCGTCATGACGGGTCGACGGCGAGGATGCGGTCCGGGCATCGTCGAGAACAAATACTAGCTATATGCCCATAAAAAATAATATTTTTTAATGATTGGATTTTGATAACTAAAATTTCTAACATATATACTATTTCAAAAATCTATATACTATTTCATACTAATTAAGCATCTAACACTAAAAACAGAAAAACAATTTCTATACATCCATTAAAAACAGAAAAACAACATTATATAAAAAATTCCATACTAATTAAACACTAATTATATCCATCTAACATGCATTCATACATATATACTAGTGAAAAACAATAATCTAAAAATCTAAACTAATTAAACATACAAAATACGTATATACTAATATATACATGCATTCATACATATATACGTGTATGTGTGTGTGTGTTCATCATGCTTGTGTGTGTGTGTATGGGCTCGGGGAGGGCGGCGCCATGGTGGCCTGGGAGGCGAGGAGAGGGGTTAGAGGGGAGAGCTCACAGCGGGCAACGACTGGGCAGCGACGGGCGGGCGTGGACGCTGGGCGGCGACGCAGGGACGGCGCGACGGTGACGGGCCAGGGCGGCGACGGAGACGAGGGCGGCGACGGGACGGGGCGGCGACGGAGACGGGACGCGGCGGCGGCGGCGAGCGGGCGGCGACGGGACGGGCGGCGACGGCGACGGGTCGGTGACAGCGTCGATCGATCGGGCAAGGCGGTTCAATGGGAAACAGAGGAAGAAACAGAGGAGAATGAAATTTTTCAAGTGTTGTATATATAGAAGGCACCTTTAGTATCGGTTGGAGCCACCAACCGGTACTAAAGGTTTGTTTTGGCCAGCCCAAGCGGCGGAAGCGACCCCTTTAGTATCGGGTGGTGGCACAAACCGGTACTAAAGGCCCCTTTAGTACCGGTTTGTGCCACAACCTGGTACTAAAGAAGTCTTATTAGCAGCAGTGCGGTCTTGACAAGTTTAGTCCCACCTCACTAGCCGAGGGGCGACCGCGACTGGTTTATAAACCCCGTGCGGTCGCTCTCTCGAGCTCCTCTCCAAAGCAGGCCCTCTGGGCCTACGTGTTCTTTGTTGTCTGTGGGCCCACTTGGCCTTTTGGGCCTGCATCCTGGCCCAACAACAGGTTGGGTTTCTAGTCGATGCAGGCCGCCTGGCCTAGTAGGCGAGCTTTTTTGCTTTATTTATTTTTGTGTTGTTTTTTGTGTATTTAGAGTTTCTTTGTGAATATTTTTGCTTTAGGTACAAAAATTACAAACTTTCTGTTAGTGCCCGTAGTTTTCAAATTTGAATAGTTTAAATTTTGAATTATTTGAAATTAGTGTGAATCACTAGTTTGTGAATAATTTAACTTTAAAAATCAGTAAAGGCATGAAAGAATTTGTTTGCACATAAAATTTCTTCGCGTTTCAAATGCCAAAACACATAACTACCCTAATTATTATAGAGATTCCCCTCGGGTGTGAAACATGAAGAAAGTGATGATAGTGAAGCCGATCACATCCCAGATCTTTGGGTGTGAAACTTTTCTTCAAGCGTGTGTCCCTTTGCGCCGTAACCATGGAAAATCTTCATCATTTAACGGGATGCTCGGGTCAATATTCACTGTGAATGGAGAAATTTCATCAAACTTTTCATAATCTTCCGACTTGTCTGTCTTGTCATCCACTCCCACGATGTTTCTCTTCCCGTAAAGAACTATGTGCCGCTTTGGCTCATCGTGACGATGCATTCGCTTCCTTATCTTTTCTTTTTCTTGGCTTGGTAGACATGTCCTTCACATAGAAAACCTGTGCCACATCATTGGCTAGGACGAATGGTTCGTCTGCATACGCAAGATTGTTGAGATCCACTGTTGTCATTCCGTACTGCGGGTCTTCCATTACCCCGCCTCGTGTCATATTGACCCATTTGCACCAAACAAAGGGACCTTTAAACCACGCCGATAGTCAAGTTCCCATATGTCCTGTATATAACCATAATATGTTTCCTTTCCGTCTTGATTTCTGCATCAAAACGGACACCACTATTTTGGTTGGTGCTCTTCTTATCTTGGACGATCGTGTAAAATGTATTACCATTTATCTCGCACTTTGAAAGTCATTATATTCAAGATGGTAGCTGGGACAGCAAGTACAAGTCATCTTCAATAGAGGTGTCATGCATGGTACATGTCTGCAACCAGCTGGCGAAACTCCTGGTTTGTTCACGTGTAATCCAGTCATCAGACCGCTCCGGGTGTTTGGAGCGTAGCAAATTCTTGTTTTCATCCATATACGGAGCCACCAAGGCGGAATTCTGAGAACTGTGTAGTGTGCTTCAGTGAGAGAATGTCCGTCCATACATATTATTTGTTCCCCTCCTAGCGTGCCTTTTCCATCCAGTCTGCCCTTATGCCGCGATTCAGAACACCAATCGCTTAAGGTCAAGAATAAAGTCAATACAAAACTCAATGACCTCCTCATTTTGATGGCCCTTGGAGATGCCTCCTTCGGCCTAGCACGGTTATGAACATATTTCTTTAAGACTCCCATGAACCTCTCTAAGGGGAACATATTGTGTAGAAATACAGGACCCAAAACGTTAATCTCTTCAAGATAGGTGAACTAGGACGTGCGCCATGATGTTGAAGAAGGATGGTTGGAACACCAACTCAAACCGACAAGACATTGCACCAAATCATTTCGTAACCTTGGTATGATTTCTGGATCGATTACCTTCGAGAGATTGCATTGAGAAATGCACATAGCTTCACAATGGCTAATCGAACGTTTTCCGTAGAAGCCCCTCAATGCAACCGAAGCAGTTGCGTCATAATCACGTGGCAGTCATGAGACTTTAGGTTCGGAACTTTTCTCCGCCATGTTTATTATTCCCTTTATATTCGACGAAGCCGACGGTACCTTAATATCGAGCAGGCATTCAAAGAAGATTTCCTTCTCTTCTTTGGTAAGAGCGTAGCTTGCATGACCCGATATATGCCGCCTTCTCCGTGCATACGTTGCTGGTCCTCCCGTGCCTCAGGTGTATCTTTTGTCTTCCCATACACGCCCAAGAAGCCAAGCAGGGTCACGCAAAGATTCTTCGTCACGTGCATCACGTCGATTGTGGAGCGGACCTCTAGGTCTTTCCAATATGGCAGGTCCCAAAATATAGATTTCTTCTTCCACATGGGTGCGCGTCCGTCAGCGTCCTTTGGAACAGGTTGTCCGCTAGGACCCTTTCCAAATATCACCTTCAAATCCTTGACCATATCATGTACATCAGCACCAAGCGGTGGCGAGGCTTCGCCGGTGATCCGCCTCACCTTTGAAATGCTTGCCTTTCTTTCTTACGGATGCCTGCTCGGAAGAAATCGACGATGTCCTGTACACATTCTTCATACAACTATTCAAATATATATCGTCGGTATCATCCAAACAGTGCGTGCATCCGCGGTATCCCTTGTTTGTCTGTCCCGAAGGTTCTTGAGAGCAGGCCAATCATTGATGGTCACGAATAGCAACGCCTTTAGGTCAAATTCTTCCCCATGTGCTCATCCCACGACGCACACCTGTTCCATTCCACAGTTGTAAGAGTTCTTCAACTAATGGCCTTAGGTACACATCAATGTCGTTGCCGGGTTGCTTAGGGCCTTGGATGAGCACTCGCATCATAATGAACTTCCGCTTCATGCACAACCAAGGAGGAAGGTTATACAAACATAGAGTCACAGGCCAGGTGCTATGGTTGCTGCTCGCTCCCCAAAGGATTAATGCCATCTGCGCTTAGACCAAACCATATGCTCCTTGCGTCATCGCAAACTCCTTCCCGCACTTTCTTTCGATTTTTCTCCACCGCGACCCGTCACCGGTACTCTCAACTTTCCGTCTTTCTTACGGTCTTCTCGTGCCATCACATCGCCTTGGCATGCTCTTTGTTTTGGAACAACGTTTCAACCGTGGTATTATAGGAGAATACCACATCACCTTGGCAGGAATCTTCTTCCGGGCGCGCCCTCGACATCACCATGCTCATCGCGGCTGATCTTATAGCGCAATGCACCACATACCGGCAAGCGCTCAAATTCTCGTACTCACCGCGGTAGAGGATGCAATCATTAGGGCATGCATGTATCTTCTGCACCTCTAACCCTAGAGGGCAGACAGCCTTCTTTGCTTCAGACGCGTACTCTCGGGCAATTCGTTGTCCTTTGAAAGCATATCCTTTATCATTACCAGAACTTTCCAAATCCCTTGTCGATACACCATTCTCGCCTTCCATTGCAGCAATTCCGGTGTGGTGCCCAGCTTTTTCTTGTCACCCACGCAATTCGGGTACAACAATTTTTGTGATCCTCTAACATGCGCTGCAACTTCTTCTTCTCCAAATCACTTATGCAGTTTCTCTTTGCATCGGCAATGGCCCGACCTAGATCATCAACGGGCTGATGCCTCTTCTTCAGCTTCTTCCGCATTGCCGCCCAGCTTCTTCCCGCATTACCGCTCAGCTTCTTCCCCATTGTTGTATCATCGTATTCAGGGAACCCATGGCCAGGATAGCTGTCGCCGTCCTCTTCTTCTTCATTGTCTTCCATCATAACCCCTCTTTCTCCGTGCTTGGTCCAAACATTATAGTGGGGCATGAAACCGGACTCAAACAGTGGACGTGAATGGTTCTTGACGAGAGTAATTGCGACCATTCTTACAGCCAGCACATGGACAAGGCATAAAACCATCCGCCCGCTTGTTTGCCTCAGCCGCAAGCAGAAAAGTATGCACGCCCTCAACGAGCTGGGGAGAGCATCGGTCATCATACATCCATTGCCGGCTCATCTTCATTAGACAACACCGAATAGACCAAATTAATACAAGTTCATACATAAAGTTCATACAACACTTAAATGCAACAAACAAATAACTCTCTAGCTAAAGCATTTAAATGCAACAACAAATGCGATCAAGATCGCAACTAAGGTAACAATTGATCCAACAGCATAATGATACCAAGCCTCACTATCGATGGCATATTTTCTAATCTTTCTAATCTTCAAGCGCATTTTCTCCATCTTGATCTTGTGATCATTGACGACATCGGCAACATGCAACTCCAATTCCATCTTCTCCCCCTCAATTCTTTTCAATTTTTCTTTCAAGTACTCGTTTTCTCTTTCAACTAAATTTAACCTCTCGACAATAGGGTCGGTTGGAATTTCCGGTTCACATACCTCCTAGATAAAAATATCTATGTCAACTTGATGGGCATAATTTGTCATAAACACGAAATGCAACAAATAGTTTTAAAAGAGAATATACCACATCCGAATCATAACAAGGACGAGGGCCGACGGGACGGATATCAAAACCATGGCACTATGTATAACAAACAACGTACGGGTAAGATAATTATTATACGAGTAACTATATATCCAAATCACACAAACTTCAAATTTTTATATAAAATTTCATGAACAAGAGGCTCACCACAAGGTGGTGCCGGCTGACGGAGACAAAAGGGCGATCGATGGTGGTTCTGACAGAGATTTAGAAGGCACTAAGTAAACCACACCTACATATGCAAACTAAGTGTTATTTTGACCTCAAATTGCATATAAATCAAATACTAGCACATATATATATTTCCTCCCAAATTACTAAACTCACAAATTAATAACTATATAAAGCATTGCAAGAGCTAATCTAGCAATGAGAGATGAAAGGACAAAGTTGCTAAACTTTGTGATCACTTGAATGGATGGGGGCCTTCAAATCTTGACAAATTTTGGGCAAAATGTGTGATGAGCTCGATGGGAGAAGAGGAAGAACAGAGAGGAGAGGAGAGGGGAAAGGGGGAAGAACAGAGCGAGCTGGACGAAGGGTTTATATGCAGGAGGACCTATAGTACCGGTTCGTGGCACGAACCGGTACTAAAGGTGCTGGAGGGGGCCCAGACTGACAACATCCTGCCACCATCCTCATTAGTACCGGTTCGTGGCATGAACCGGTGCTAAAGGTTAGCCACGAACCGGTACTAATGAGAGCGGCCCGGCTAGCCGTTGGAACCGGCACTAATGTATACATTTGTGCCGGCTCTAATACAAACCGGCACTAATGTGCTTCACGTTTGACCCTTTTTCTACTAGTGTACGGGAACATGACGAGAAGTGAGGCAATTTCTTGCAGCGCCTATTTTTCACCAGTGTCTTTAAGAACCTTAGCTAAGTGTAGTAAAATCTTTCAAGCATGATTTGTCTGGTACCCAACAATGTCGTTCTTGGCATGAAGTTCTGTGGTAGAACGCTCTGAAACAAAAACAAGTGCCGTTCGTCCAGATGGACGCAATGAGCCCACCTAGTTTCCGATCCCTCTCGTTCCCAACAACAAAGGGGAATTTCAATTTTTTTGACATTTGAAAAAAAAAATCAAAAATGGCCCCGGGTGCAAATGCACCCGGGAGCCGAATTGATTTTCTGCGGCACGATGGTCATTTTAGCGTGCGTAGAGCCCGGACGAGCCCATATGGCCCGTTTAGTTTCTACGCCTGACTGCATACCGGTATTTGTACGTGGGCGTTTCGTTTTCCCGTGGACCGTACCGCGCTCGTGGGCGTGCACGTGTCGATAGAAAACATCCAAAAACGTCTCATCATATAAGAGGAGGGGCACCACCACAAGCCGCATCGCCCCCACCATTTCCCTCCAAATTGCCTCCCTCGCCACATCATCTCCCTCACCCCTGGGCACGATGGCGACGGATGAGGTGGTGACCTGCTGATTCCAGCAGCACGCAGTGGTGTGAAACTTCTGCAAAGGAAACGCCAACGAAAATGCTCAAAAAGTATATACCGCGTGCATCTTTCCATTTATGCTCTTCTCGCCCAAAGTATGATGAACCCATGATTAGTTGCATTTATAATTGAGCCAAACAACTACAGAGCTTAACAATGCAATACCCTTTAATAATGCAAGTTAGATATGAAATATTGCCCAAAAATTCTCAAATTTTAAGCATTTTCTGTCAGCTTAGCCCCCTCAACATTCTCCTTCAGGCTCCGCCACTGCTGAAAGATCGAGGATGTCGCCTAGAGGGGGGGGGGGTGAATAGGCGCTTTAAAATAATTACGGTTTAGGCTTGAACAAATGCGGAATAAACCTAACGGTTAATTTGTCAAGCACAAAACCTACAACAACTAGGCTCACCTATGTGCACCAACAACTTATGCTAAGCAAGATAAGCAACTATGTGATAGCAAGATATATGACAAAAAACAATATGGCTATCACAAAGTAAAGTGCATAAGTAAAGGGGCTCGGGTAAGAGATAACCGAGGCACGCGGAGACGACGATGTATCCCAAGTTCACACCCTTGCGGATGCTAATCTCCGTTTGAAGCGGTGTGGAGGCACAATGCTCCCAAGAAGCCACTAGGGCCACCGTAATCTCCTCACGCCTCGCACAATGCAAGATGCCGTGATTCCACTAAGGGACCCTTGAGGCGGTCACCGAACCTGCACAAATGGCAACCCTTGGGGCGGTCACGAACCCGTACACTTTGGCAACCCTTGGGGGCGGTCACCGGAACCCGTCAAACTGCTCGGGGCGATCTCCACAACCTAATTGGAGACCCCGACGCTTGCCCAGAGCTTTACACCACAATGATTGAGCTCCGAACACCACCAACCGACTAGGGCGTCCAAGCACCCAAGAGTAATAAGCTTCTCAACTTGTAACTTCCACGTATCACCGTGGAAAACTCAAACCGATGCACAAATGCAATGGCAAGGGCACACAGAGTGCCCAAGTCCTTCTCTCTCAAATCCCACCAAAGCAACTAATGCTAGGGAAGAAAATGAGAGGAAGAACAAGAAGGAGAACACCAAGAACTCCAAGAACATAGAGGAGAAAGTGATTGGTGGAAATGTGGATCTAGATCTCCTCTCTCTTTTCCCCCAAAAACTAGCAAGAATCCATGGAGGGATTGAGAGATAGCAAGCTCGGAGAAGGTCAATAATGGGGGAAGAACACGAGCTCAAAGGATGAGGTTCAATGGGGAAGAAGACCCCCTTTTATAGGAGGGGGAAAATCCAACCATTACCCCACTGAACATCCTCAAGACAGAGCGGTACTACCGCTAGGAAGGAGGTACTACCGCTCAGGCGGTACTACCGCTCGGCGGTACTACCGCCAACCCAGCGGGTATCGCCGCTGCCACGCCCTCGACCCTGTGGCGGTACTACCGCTAGGAAGAGCGGTACTACCGCTTAGGGCGGTACAACCGCTCCTACTACCTCTCTTAGTGCCGCAAAACCCGACACGAAAAACTTCGTTCGAGAATCGAGGCGAAGTAGCCAGACGCGACAGCGGTACTACGGCCGAAACTCCCAAGCGGTACTACCGTTCGGAGAGCGGTACTACCGCTTGGAGCGGTACTACCGCTCTGAGAGCGGTACTACCGCTGGGGAGCTTCGGCGGTACTACCTCTGAGGGTCACGGTACTACCGCTGGCACCAACCTTAAGCCACAACCACGAAAACAAAGAATACTCCAAGGAAAACCAGAACTGCCATAACTTCTTCATATGAGCTCCGAATTGAGCAAACTCAAGCTTGTTGGATAGAGCAAGACGAGTAGCATCAAATTTGAAAACACTTTTTTTGTTTTTTGTTTTCTTTGTTGCTTTATTTATTTTATTTTGTTTCTACTTACAACAAAATACTTATTGTTGCTATTTTTATTTTGTTTCCAGTTTTTTTGTTTTGTTTTCTGCATTATTTATTTTCATTTGTTTTTTGCTTTATTTTTTAATTCTTTTTGCTTTTAGGTCAGCAAAATTATAAACTTTCTGTTAGTGCCATTAGTTTTAGAAAAATTATAAACTTTCTATTAGTGCCATTAGTTTTCAAATTTGAATAATTAAAATTTGAATTCTTTGAAATTTCTATGAATCACAAGTTTGTGATTAACTTTACTAAAAAAATGAACATAGATGCGCCTATAGAGAAAATTCAACCTAAAATCATAATAAAGCATTTCAAATGAACTCTGAAAAAGTTGAAAGTTGGCATGGTATCATAATTTCACCCACATAGCATGTGCATGTACAAAACGGACAATGGTATCATACTCGTCTGTTACAAAGTTGGCATTGTATCATCATAATAGTTGCGGGAGAAAGTCTTCACTTTTTCTTCGCTTGTGTCATTTGCTTATTGCGCCGTAACCATGGATAATCTTCATCGTTTATCAGGATGCCGGGGTCAGCCTTGACTTTGAAGGGAGGAATTTCATGAAACTTTTCATAATCTTCAGACATGTCTGTCTTGCCCTCCACTCCCATGATGTCCCTTTTTCCTGAAAGAACTTTGTGGCGCTTTGGCTCATCGTATGATGTATTCGCTTCGTTATCTTTTCTTTTTCTCGGTCTGGTAGACATGTCCTTCACATAGATAACCTGTGCCACATCATTGGCTAGGACAAACGGTTCGTCTGTGTACCCAAGATTTTTCAGATCCACTGTTGTCATTCCGTACTCTGGGTCTACCTGTACCCCGCCTCCTGACAGATTGACCCTCCCGATAGTCAAGTTCCCATATGTCCACTATGTAACCATAACATGTGTCATTTCCCCTCTCGGTGGCTGCATCAAAGCGGACACCGCTGTTTTGGTTGGTGCTCTTTTGATCTTGGTCGATCGTGTAGAATGTATTCCCATTTATCTCGTATCCTTTCCAAATCATTACAGTCGAAGATGGTCCCTGGACAACAAGTACAGCTCATCACAAACAGTGCTGTCACCTCGAGACGTGTTTCCAACCAACTGCTGAAAGTCTGGTGTGTTCACATGTAATCCAGTCGTCGACCGCTCCGGTGTTTGGAGCGCAGACTGTTCTTGTGTTCATCGACATACGGGTCACCAAGGTAGAGTTCGTAGAACTGTAGTGTGCTTGAGACCAAGAATATCCGTCCCTGCATATTATTGAGTCCCTTCCAAGCGTGTTTTTCCAGTCAGTCTCCCCTCATACCGCGATTTAGGGAGACCTATCTTCTTAAGGCCAGGAATGAAGTCAACACAAAACCCGATGACATCCTCTATTTGATGGCCCATGGAGATGCTTCCTTCCCGCCTAGTGCGGTTACGCACATATTTCTTTAGGACTCCCATGAACCTCTCAAAGGGGAGCATATTGTGTAGAAATACGGGCCCCAGAATGACAATCTCATCGACTAGATGAACTAGGGCGCGTCATGATATTGAAGAAGGATGGTGGGAACACGAGCTCAAACCGACAAGACATTGCGCCACATCACTCCTTAGCATTGGTACGATTTCTGGATCGATCACCTTCGAGATATTGCATTGAGGAATGCACATAGCTTCACAATGGCTAATCGGACGTTTTCGGTAGAAGCCCCTCAATGCAACCGGAAGCGATTGCGTCATAATCACGTGGCAGTCATGAGACTTTAGGTTCTAGAACTTTTTCTCTGGCATATTTATTATTCCCTTTTTATTCGACGAGAAGCCAGTCGGGACCTTCATACTGAGCAGGCATTCAAAGAAGATTTCTTTCTCTTCTTTCGTAAGAGCGTAGCTGGCAGGATCTTCATACTGCTTCGGAGGCATGCCGTCTTTTTCGTGCAAGCGTTGCAGGTCCTCCCGTGCCTCAGGTGTATCTTTTGTCTTCCCATACACGCCCAACAAGCCTAGCAGGTTCACACAAAGGTTCTTCGTCACGTGCATCACGTCGATCGAAGAGCGGACCTCTAGCTCTTTCCAGTAGGGTAGGTCCCAAAATATAGATTTCTTTTTCCACATGGGTGTGTGTTTCTCAGCGTCATTCGGAACAGCTAGTCCGCCGGGACCCTTTTCAAAGATTACGTGTAAATCGTTGACCATAGCAAGTACGTGATCACCGGTACGCATGGCGGGCTTCTTTCGGTGATCTGCCTCGCCTTTGAAATGCTTGCCTTTCTTTCGACATTGATGGTTGGTCGGAAGAAATAGACGATGGCCCAGGTACACATTCTTCTTGCAGCTTCCCAGGTATATACTATCGGTGTCAAGTAAACAGTGCGTGCATGCGTGGTATTCCTTGTTTGTCTGTCCTGAAAGGTTACTGAGAGCGGGCCAATTGTTGATGGTCACGAACAGCAACGCCTTTAGGTCAAATTCCTCCTGTTTGTGCTCATCCCACGTACGTACCCTCCTGTTGCGACTGGTTATAGAGAGAAGAGGCAGGGGAGGTATGCTTAGCAAACAAAGGAGTGAAACCTCCAACCGAGAAGAACCGGCATACCCTCCAACATCGAAAACATCATAGAAGATGCATGAGAACTCCGCTGATGAACTCGAGCTTGTCATAAAAATGACCATAAGCTCCAAAACTCACAAGGAGAAGACCCAAACAAGAACCAAAAAGATGATGCAAGGATGCAATGGTTTGAGCTCTCTACGAACGATACGATCAAGCAACTCATCGAGAGCCTCCCTTGATAGTACGGCAAACGATCCTATAACCCGGTCTCCCACAACTGCCATGAGACCGGTAAAATAGAAAACCTATCAAGGGCAAACCTTTGCCTTGCACATGGTCCACTTGAGCTAGATGATGACGATCTTGACTCCCTCAAGTTGGACCACCTTTCTTGATTGCATTGGCTCGAAGACTAGTTGATTGCTCCCCCATACTCCACTATGGGCGAGCCACTCTTCTGCACATCTTCACAAGTCCATTGTCGCCACAATGGACGGCAAGCTTCAAGCATATGATCTCTTCGTGATGATTCAACTTGAGCTTGCACACCGCAACCTAACCCCACAAAGAACTCTCACGAAGACCATGGGTTAGTACACAAAGCGTAATTGACCATGCTTACCATACCATGGGATCGCTTGATCCCTCTCGGTACATCTTCTATGCTTTGTGTGTTGATCAACTTGATTCATTCTTTGACTTAGTCTTGATCAACCTTGAATCTTTCCAACTCTCTTCATTTGGATGATGTCCTGAAGGTAAACATGAGTGATCACACAATCTTCTTCTTCAAGACATGCTTGCAATAAGCTCAACACTCATAAGACCAATCTCTGGATAATTCCTTAATAGCAACTTGGTCATCACAAACTCTCCTTGAAACCAACAAATGGACTCCAAGAAAAGCCTATGGACAAACCCTTCAAATATAACTCAAGGCAACCATTAGTCCATAGAGATTGTCATCAATTGCCAAAACCAAACATGGGGGCACCACATGTTCTTACAACTGCTCCATGCATAACTATACTTAGTTGCTGACACACCGAAGGTTATTACGCGCAGTCGCCCATTTAATTTAGTTTAGCGATCTAGATGCGCGAATTGAAAGGATGGTGACATATTGACATACTTGAATATGGTAAGTGAGCTAGAGGGTAATCTGCTCTTTTAATCTAAGCTGTGAGGCTGACTCCTCTGGTGGCTGTGATCCCTGCCCCTTCCCGTATCGAAAAAGACTTTCGCTCCGCTTTATAAATAAAGCAAACCACCAAGACTATAAAGTACCACATAAGTTCACACACACACAACCATGTCGCACGACAAATTGTACAGAAGGTATAGTTGAGGGCACAGCTCAACAAGCCCTAAAAGAACAACGGAAAAAACGGTGGCAAGGCCACGAAGATGCTAATCTGGCTCAGGTGGTGGCGGAGGAAGCAGCGGCGCCAAGCGAAAAGCCATCACACGAAGATCAGCAATGATGATGTTCATGGCGTCCTGGTCCTGGTGGCGTCAAAGCTGCAAATAGCCACATATTTTGAACACCGCGTCAGTAGCACGTCAAAGAGGAACACGCTGGGTCACTAGTTTATTCCGAACCTTCCAAAGCATCCAAGCAAGGACCCCAATAGTCAGCCCCCTAATGTAGCTGAACAATCTCTCCCCAAATCTACCATCGACTTAACTACAAAGGGGAAAAGCACTGTCCTCCACTCCTGACACGTTTCATTACCCACACATGCCATTCCCTATAGAGTACAGACGTAGCGAAAGAACGGGGCGAAACAAACCACGGCCATCCCCGATTCTGTCGCGGCGTTTCGTCTAGCGGGCAAGGGCCTTCCTCGGACGCGCCCACTTCGGAGCGAGCACGGGCACCCGAAAACCAAAACACGACAAAGACTCGTCGGGAGGGCGGGGACCGAGGAACGCACCTGGCGCGACGTCGGATGGGGCGGTGGTCTGCCGGCTCTTGCTGCGTGCGGCGGTTGGTGCGGCGGAGGGGATGGGAGGATCGGAGTCGACGCCCTGGGTCATGGCTTCGTGCGCCGTCGGGTGAAGGGAAGGGGAGGGAGGTGGCGGCAGATGGGTGTGCGAAATTTCTTCACAGGCACCCATGTACCTGCAGCTGTCGGTCTCGGCCGGTGTACGCGCCCCCGCCGTTGCACTGGATATCACTCGTACTCCAACCCAAGATGCCTCTTGTTGGCATGAAGTTCTAAGGTAAAACACTCGGCTTGACTGCAAGTTGTATGCCACGCACAAAATGGACCAGACCATCTAGTTTCTGATCCCTCCCATTCCCATCTGCAAAGAATCAAGGCCCACGCTTACCTCTCTCTCTCTCTCTCTCTCTCTCTCTCTCTTTCTCATGTGCTTGAACCGAAGTCATCTCTACTCATCTCAACAAAAGACATATGTTTGGCGCTTGTGGGTGCGGCGGAAAGCAATATATTTCCACGTGCTAGCTAGGATACGTGGGGTTGAGTATTAATATCCTGAAAGCATTGATTTTTGCAGGGGGCACCAAAAGGATTTTGCTCATCCGTATTGCACCTACAAAATATGTCACATATAAGTTTACAACATGCATTAATCATGCATGTACATGTTCTTTATTGAGGAAATTTGCACGTACATGACTTGTCCTTTTTCATATCCAAACAATAAGGAACAAAGATACTTGTGTGCAGAGTACATTATTTTTTACGAGAATAAACTTTTTTAATTGATAAAAGAAGTGTTTTTTGTTTATATAATTGTATCAGACCAATACGACCAGACAATATATAGTTCAATTTTCCAATTGTATAAATGAGGAGGAAAACAACAATATACACCAAAAGAGTTCACTACAAGGGGAATAATAGCCCAACACCACCAAAAAAAACTACTGGTCTTTGGAGTGCCCATATGAA
Organism: Aegilops longissima; assembly: GCA_021605205.1. NCBI lineage: Eukaryota > Viridiplantae > Streptophyta > Magnoliopsida > Poales > Poaceae > Aegilops > Aegilops longissima. The sequence goes on from CM038676.1 coordinate 29,379,113, forward strand.
GAACTCTCCAGCCACCGATTCCACTTGTGTGCATGTGCTCCCATAACCATATGTTAGCCTTCCAAACACTGAAGCAAAGACCAAGCATGCATTCAGGGGAGAAGATAAATTCTTGTTGAAGACTACCGTCACGACCATCTGAGTGTTGTGCCACGCACCCAGTAATCCAATATATTTTCGATGTTGTGAGGGGGATATGAATTAGACACTACAAGAAACTTGCTAATGCATGACGAAATTCCAATGACATTTTCATAAACTGTCATGCACAGCCTGGTACAGCCCCGCAAGGCCGCCACAGCCCGCTTAGCCATTTCCGGTATAAAAGGCTAACCCTAAACCCTCCTCCTCGGCCCCTTCTCTTTCCCTCATCCGCAGCCCCCTTCTGATTCCCTCGTCTCCCACACATCGCCGCCACCCACCACCTGCGGGCCTTCCTCCTCCCACATCTCACCGTCACCGCACAACACACTCACGAGCTCGTCTCTGAGCCCCCCCGTTCCTCCAGGCCGCCTGGATCCGCCGCTCCCGGCCCCTAGGCAATGATTTAGTGATGAGAGAAACAAATTGAGTAACATAGCTAGTTACTACGCAAATTCTGAACCACGACACTGTATAGTAACTGTGCGGTTCGGGCCGAGCAGGCTCTCCTCCTGACCCCTCCTCCGGCTAGGGTTTCTCCCGCCGCCGGCAGCGCTCCAGCCCCTTCCCGCCTCGGCCAAGCCGCCCGGTGTGTGCCTGGCCCCCCCCCCCTCTCCCCTCCTCCCCATCCCACCGCCTCCGCCATCTCCCTGGGAGGCAACCGGGGCGGCGCGCGCCCCCTATCCCCTCGTACACCCTCCTCCTTCCCTTCTTCCCGCCACCGTCGGCGGTCGCCCTTAGATGTGTTCGACTGGTGTCGGCGGCGGCGGGTCCTCCCGTTCCCACACGTGCTCCTCCTTCCCTTGGCGAGGGGAGGTGGCGGTGGTTCTCGGCCGGTGGCGGCGGCCGGCGGCGCGCGTAGTGGTAGTGCCTCCACTTGGCGGCGGGGCGGTCCGGTGGTGTTGGGCGGCCGGTGGCGTGACCTCGGCCCATATCTGGGCCCGTGAGGCCCCATATGGGTCCTCGCGGGCTGGCTCCGGCGCGACCTTGACGCCCTCTGTGCGGCGACGCAGGGGAGCGGCTTGCACAGGGACGGCGACGCCGACGGCGTGTCGGCTGCAGCACGTAGGCGGGGGCTGTCCGGGCCTTCAAGCGCCCGGCCGGGCCTGTGGGGCCATGAGCCTGGTAGGCTCCTGCCATTGCGTTTGGTCGGCTACCGTCATGGACGATAGAGGTGGAGCCCTCCCGCGTGCCGCCGGTGTTGCTGCCCTAGTCTCAAATCCTCTTCTTCGTTGTGCAGGTCATACTTCATGGTGCCGTGGTGAGACAGCGTGGGAAACTTCATGACCGTGTTGGCGTAGGGTGATGGTCGGTTTGGTGGCAAGCTCCAGAGTGCCCGAGGTGAAGGTTGGGATCGGGAGAAATCTCTGTTGGCTTGGCCGACACTGACATGGTGGCGCCTGAGGGTACCGCCGGATCTTCCTGGAGGGCATCGGGGCTACCCTTCCTCTCTCCTCGCCGTGTACCGGGAGAAACCCTTGCAGCAGCGTCGTCATCGTCGCGTCCCTTCTTAGAGGTGTTGTTTGGTACCGGCGCTTTGGAGTCTCGAAGCTTGGTGGGTGATATTCGGTAGACGCAGCAGTCGCGAGGCTTCGCCGTTTTTGTCGGTCCGCTGTTATCGGCATCTTTTTTATTTTGTATTTTATCTTTCATTTCTTTTGGGCGTGACTGTGCTGCTTCCACCTCAGCACCTATCATTGGTTGTCTTTGATGGTTGCTTTCTAATACAAAGCGGGGAAACCTTTTTGTTACATAGCTAGTTCTCATACTATGAGTAATATCACACATGCCAAGACAAGATGAGTCTACAGCCTAATAAATGAAGTGTTGCATGATATCACACATATATTACTCCCCGCTGTGGAGGTACTAACATAGATTAGTACCATATGCATGCTACTAGTCGAAGTTACTTCCCACCGTGAGTAGTCTGGTACTCAATTCTCTTTTCTTAATTTAATTCTATGTCACTTCTCGTTGACTGCATGATACTAGCTAGGATACTCCTATTAGGGGCAACCTTAAATGCCTCACGACAACTAGTTTGCAAAAAAAAAACACCTTGTACATAATAGTCGAGCACAAGCAATTTAAGGTACGCTGACATAGCAACTACTCCTTCCGTTCGAAATTATTTGTCGCAGAAATAGATGTATCTAGACGTATTTTAGTTCTAGATACATCCATTGCTGAGACAAGTAATTCCGAACGAAGGAAGTACGTAGATATTGTTTCGTTCGAATGAGTGTGCCGATGCAATGAAGAACAAAAAGACTGCGTTTGAGGACCCAAATGTCCACGCACGCGCCCCTGCGTTTTTAGCACGAAGTCCTGGGAAAAAATAATCGGCTTGACTGCAAGTTGTATCCCACACACATACGTGATGAGCCCGCCTTGTTTCTAACCCCTCTCATTCCCATCAGCATAGGATCAAGACCCTCACTCTTCTCTCTCTTTCTTATCAACTTCAGTCGGAGTTATCACGCTACTAGTCACGACAAAAGATGTCGGTTGGCTGCTTGGGATGCTCCGGAAAGCAATATATTTCGGTGTGCCAGCTCGGTGACGTTAATAGGAGTTAATTCATTGAAAGCATTTTCTTCTTCCCTATCAAACCTAAAAAATATGTCGCAGCTAACTTTACAGACATGCATTACTACTGCACGTACATACATTTCTTTCTTGGGGAATTTAGCACGTACATGACGTGTCCTTTTCATATCCAAACAATAAGGAACAAAGATACTTTTGTGTGCAAAGTATATTATTTTTTACAAGAATAAACTTTCTTTTTTGATAAAACAAGTGTTGTTTGTTTATATCATTGTATCAGGAAAACTGCTTTTGGAGCTTGGCCTCCGTGGAGGCCTCCAAATTCAAATTTTACTTTTTTAATGTTTAAAAAAATTCTAAAAAAAGATGCAGATATGCATGAAGGTATAACACATGTGTGTGTTAATTTTCAGGGAAAACTATGTTGAAATGGGGGTTGTACAAAAAAAAATCAGAGGTTTTACGCTCACAAGGATCTGAATCTGCTGCGCAGTTATTTACAATAGATGATAACTGATCAACAACTAGCCGAGTTGGCCGGAAACAAGATCAATATGAAAAAAGCAAGAGTGAAGAAGATGCACGATATACGCACGCATGTGATGCCATGGTATGAAAGGTTCCTCGATCCACCGCAGAGGCGCAGACTCGCTCCTCCTGATTTTTGTTCTCTTTTTTTGACAAACGAAGTATTTCTGTTCCCGGTTGCAGGCCGGGAAGGGAGTCGCTTTTGCTTTTCTCAATATTTTTTTTTTTTAGAAAAGGAGGATGTACCCCCGGTCTTTGCATCTGGACGATGTATGCAGCCATATTATTAATTATTCACAAAGACCATACAAGGTGATACATCAATAAGCCTGAAGCCACCATCTTGGCAACACCGTTGCTACTCCTATCCCCATGATGAAGGCGTGCCGAACGTCCGGGCCTAATACCAAACAGACATCGCACCAAAGCCTAACATTTAAAGCCGGGTGTCCCATCCAAGCCACTACCTGGATTGGGTCCCACACCGATCTGGCACACTCCCAGTGAGCACCGCACGCTGCAATGGTCGTTACCTCTAGCTTCCATCGGTCCATCCTCAGAGCATAATTGATGCACCAACCTTGCCAGGCCTCTCTACCCTCAACGCCAACATGACGCCAGACAGCTTCCTCCTCCTGAGCGAGTCCATCTTCTCGCATCAGACGCCGAGACTCCACAGCGCCACGCCGCTGAGAACCGCCACCATCAATGTGGAAGATGAAGCACCGCTCCACCAAAGACGCCGTCCTCTGGTCCCTCGAGCCCGTGTGCACCTCCAAAAATGACGCCCCCAAGGGGGAAACGACACCAGAGAGCCGCCATCATCTGATCTACTGATCTAGGGTTTTCCCTGGAGGTAGCAGAGAGTGGCCTTGAACTTCTCCACGGCGATGCCTTCAGGAAGGGAACGCCGCAGGCAGCGTCGCCGGCCTTGGCAATAGCCAATAGCAGGTCTTCACCCAGATCTGATCGAAGACCTCCATCCCTCGTGCACGGGCCGCCGCCATCCCTGCCGGGATCTCAAAGAAGACTCCAAGGAGTGGATCGGCACCGCGGCGTCGTCGTCGTTGTGGCCGCCGTCGCCGGCCAAGGGTTTCCCCCGATCCCAAGAGCCCCACCATCCAATCACCGCCCACCACCCGGATCCGGCGAGCAAGGCCACACCGAAGCCCAGATCGAGCGGGATAAGGTGAAGGAGATGAAGCTGGCGCAGGTCGATCCAGATCTGGCGGCCGGCCGACGGAATCACGGCCGCCATGAGATCCCACCACCGGGTCCTCGCCGCCCATGCAAGCCGAGGAAGACCGCCACACACCGCAGCCACCCTCCGCCGGGAAGGCGCGCCACCTTGACGGGGCCGCCACCCGGCACACCAAGCTCTCCGCGCGAGGAGCAGCCAGCCCTGCCGCCACCTTCCTCGACGCCGCGCGGGCTTGCCGGCGGCTATCTCTGGTGGCGGCGAGATCTGGAGGGAGGTGAAAGGGGGCCGGCGGCGCTAGGGTTGAGGCCGCCCGAGTCGCCCTAGAGGAGCGACACGGGGGCGTGTATTGGAGATGAGTTTAAGATTTTTTTTACGTGTTCCTTTCTCAACATTTTGCGCGTACTACCTCGTGAACATGATCCAAAACATAGACATGTGCTCGAAATAATACAAGGTCGCTTACTTTTTAGCTACCTACAGATCGCTAGCAAAAAGGGCGCCACAAGACGCTCGCGATTATAGCCAGAGAGCCTACATCACTACATGGCCTCACCGTTTCCTCCATAACGCGTCCCGGAGGGCGGACTCCGAGCAGAGCACCATCTTCCCGCCGTGTCCACAATGAGAGGCCGATGTTTCTTTTTTCCACAATCACGTACTTCTATTATCCTACAAAATATGCAAAAGGTGAAGGGGTGTTCGCACCCATGACCAAGTTGTTGATGATATGAGCACCCCTTTTGCACTGATGATATGAGCATGCGCGACCGGAGCCTTTCACATGTAGATATTGGGACGACGTACGCCAATCCGTATAAATCTCTAACAGTAAAGACCGGAACTTGTCAGCGGCCAGATCGAAGAGGTCAACGTCCGGCAGTAGACGCCATGGCGGACGAAGATCACTAGGACCAAACTGCCACATCACCAAGCGCCTCCACGCCCTGGCTAGTGCGCAACCTGTCGGGAAAGCTGATCGTAACCCACGAACACCTATGGGACCGGCGGACCGAGTCCCTTTCGGTTCAGTGAGGGAGCGGAGACTGCACGAAGAGCAGATCGAGGCGAAACACACGAGCAGTTTACCCAGCTTCGGAGCTCTCCGGAGAGATAATACTCCTACTGCTGTTTGTCTGATTGTATTGTGTTCTTGCTAGGGAGCACAGAGAGCTACAAAACCTAGCGTGAGTGTGTAGTTTCGAATGAGTCGAACCGAACCAGCCGAACCCCTCCTACGTTGCGCATGGGCCTCCTTTTATAGGCTCAAGGGGTCACCAACAGGTGGCAACGTAGACAAGAGCAAAATGGGAAAATGAGTTGCGGTTGGTACAGCTACTTTGTACAGTGTATTCTACCTAACTCTGACGGCAAGGGACAAAAGCAATAAATGCCCGTCCATGTCGCCTAAACAGTGCAGAAAGGGACCGTCAGGGGCGCCACCGCTTGCCACGATGGCATTCTTGTCAGCGCCGCTTACCGCTGCTCTCCGCTGGCTGCACAGCCTCTTGACACGCGCGCCTGGAATGGTCCCATGGTGACACGTTGGTGGATGAGCTGGAGCGGAGATGAAGAGAGGTTGCCTGCCGCGGCAAGCGCCTTGCCGCGGCTGAATCCTTGTCGCGTCCGGAAGCTTGTCGCTCACCGAGCCTTCCCGGCAAGCTCCTCTTGCCGGGGTCTTGTCTTCTGCGTGCCTTGAGTGGCCTTCCCGGCAAGCTCCTCTTGCCGGGGCCTTGTCTTCTTGGCTTAAATACTTTGTTCTTGAATGGCTCCAAAGGAACCATGGAGGACCTTGGCGATCACCAGGCAAGCCTTGCCGCGGGGTGCTGCAACTGCACGTGCACGAATTCGGGATACTAGGGTACCCCTACTCTAGTACACCGACAGGAGCCCCCGGGCCTGGGCCACACACGGTGCCGAGCGCTGTTGGGCTAGGCCCAAAACAGTGCACGGGCACGCGCGGCCTAGATCACGCCGTAACTGGCTCCGGACCCACCACGTCCCCCACGAACAGCACGCGCCGAACGTGGCGTCGTGGGAGAGATCGTGGGGGTTTCTTTAATTGGAAAAGCGGAACGTCCGCCCCCTCTCCCTCCTTATAAACAGGGGAAATTGGGGCAGGTCGCCCACCTCGCCATTTGCTGTCCCATCTTGAAAACCACCGCCGCTCCCCCCTTCTCCTCTAGTCTGAAGAGAGCAGCGCTCCGCCCCCCATCGCCACCAGCGCCATCAACGCCGTCGGTCTCCTCCACCACCTCCGCCATGGCTCCGAAAGCCGACAAGGGGAAGGGCGTGAAGTCGGCCGAGGCGCAGCGGCTCGCGGCGCCGCGAAAAGAGCGGGCCGTCTTCCCCCCCAGCTCGACGCAAAGGAGCTGAGGGAGGGCTACTACCTCTTCTGGTCGACGGAGACGCGATGCATCCGCAAGACGAAGGTACTCTCCGCCGATCGAGTTGGGTCCGAGCGGTACCCCTTCTTCGCGCTCTTCTTCTATTGCGGGCTCTGCCCGCCCTTCTCTGAATTCTTCTGCGACATCATGAACACCTACGGGCTTCGCCTCCTTGATTTCACCCCCAACGCTGTGTTGACCATGGCAGTTTCCGCACACCTTTGCGAAAACTTTGTCGGAGTCCACCCAAACATAGCCCTCTTCCGCCACTTCTTCATGCCCCGCGTTGAGAGAGGAGAGCCACTTGCCGGAGGGATTGCTTGGATCTCTAGGATCGGCAAGAAAGAAGCCTATCTGGAAGGAGAGCTCCGCAGCAAGTGGGAGGAGTGGAGAGCCGATTGGTGTTGGATCATAGAGGAGAACCCGCAGCCCTTCACTGCCCAGCGCCAAACTCCCATAGTGCGCGGCAATGATTGGAGCAACTTGGCGCCGGGGGATGCTAGGTTGAAGATTGCTGTGACCCGGATCCTGCGCCTCAGGCTTGCCGGACTCACTGTAGGCGCAGTTGGCGCGGATTTCCTTTGCCGCAGACGCTTCTTGCAGGAGAGGAGGAGACCTGCTTGGGAGTTCCAAAATGCGGCGGACATCATGAGGCTGCGCCGGGCCTCAACTGGAATTTCACTGTCTTGGAGTTGGATGCGATGTGCTGGAGCTGTTCAAGCACAACGCCGATCACTCCGAGTGGTTTAGGTTGCCGAGGGAGTCGCCCCATTGTGCAACAACTCTTCGCCGACGCATCCGCGCCATGATGCCCTTGTGCGATTCGCATGGGATCGCTCCATCTCGCAAGAGCTCGGACGACGACGTCAGCGGCAGTTCTTCGATAGCTTGGAAGAAGTGCCGATCCGCCCGACGAGCGAAGTGGCTCACCCGCGACACCACCGACGCCGAGATGCAGCGACGCCACCAGCTGGAGGAGGCGGCAGCAGCCTGCTACCGGGCGGTCTGGTTCACCGTGGAGGAGGCAGAGGCAGCAGAGGCGACGAGCCTTGCCGATCGAGAGGAGCTTGCCGTCGAGGAAGAGCAGGCCGAGCCCGAAGTCGAGCCGAGCGAGTCTGCCGAGGGCGCCTCCTCCACACCTTCAAGTAGCTTGCCGCGAGTGGAGCCCACAGCTCCACCAAGAAGGCGCCTCCGCAAGGCCGGGGAAGTGACGGGGCGGCAGACGGGCCAACAGCCGCATCGCTGTGGTAACGCGCTTCCATCGCAGGCAAGCACTTGTTGTTGCTGGAGCACCCCACACCGCTGCAACAACCGAGGCGGGATCTTCTCGAGCCACCGCTGCCACCCCGCCAAGCGGTCAAGGGAACTACTCCTCCGCCTTCTTCGCACCGGAGGCGAGCCGGAATTTGATCTCTCCGCGCTCAGCTCCGACGAGGAAGAAGAAGAAGGGTAAGCTTCTATGCTGTGCTTGTATTTCTTCAATTTGGTTGCTTTGTCTTGTATCTGATTTGCTTCATTCTGAACCCTTTCCTTTTCAGGACGCTGGTCCAGAGAGCGTCGAAGAGAGCCAAGGCCTCGGTGGTTGTCATCGAAGACGATCCCCCTGTGGCAACAGGAGGCGCGTCTGAGACCCCCTTGTCGGACCCGGCAATCCTTCCTCAAAGCAGCCCCCAGCACAGCCCCCAACGTAAGTATATGGTTTACTTCTTACGGTTAGGTGTGCATGGGTGCTCCTTCTTTGCTGATATCTGACTTGTTGATTCGTGTAGGAGCAGAGCAGCCTCATCAGAGTGCCGGAAGCCGCCCGAAATTCTATCTCGCTTCAACCACGCCGCCAAGGGGAATTCTCCGCAAGGAGCGTTCTCCGCAAGGAGATTCTCCGCAAGGGACGGCACCAGTGATCCTCCGGTGATCGAGACCATGGCTGCAGATCCCATTGCAGGTAATCCTCTTGCGTGAAAATTTCCCTTGGGTTCTTTTTCTTCTGTTCTTCTTTTCGAACATTTGCTTGACTGTTCTTTGTTTTTCTGGTCGCCAGATCCATCCGCCGCAGAGCAGATGGAGACTGAGGTCGCCGGCGAGGAGGACGCGCGCGGCAACACTGATGACGTCACCACCATGGAGGAAGAGGCTGGCGTCGATGGGTCCGCCGGCGAGGAGGCCGCCAAGGCTGCCGCAGCAAAGGCTGGCGAGGGGTCCGGCGATCGTACTGACGACCCTGAGGCCGCAGGAGCGCCAGGCGCTACGCCGACCGCCGATCCCTCCGCCACCGGTGCAGCGTCAGGCTCCGAAGAGCCCCAGCCCGACGCCTATCTGAAGGCCGGCGACGGCGTCTTCATCAAGCTCCCCGACGCCGAGCCTGTGGCGCCGGTCGAAGGGGAGACCTTTGACGAAGAGCTGCTCGCCTCTGTTGGGCTGTCGCTGGTTGACGCGCCAAGCAGCAGCAGCGGCGAGTCTGAGGAGGAGCAGCTGCTGAAGAAGCTGTTGTCGCTCTACCGCGCCCGACAAGCCAAGTTGGAGTCCCGAGAAGCACTTGTCGCGAGGGCGGGAGCAGACATGGAGAAGCGCGCAGAAGAGCTCCGGGGCGCCAACCAAGAAGCTTTCCGGAACGTAGCAGAAGAGTGGGAGCGACTCGCTGAAGAGCGCACAGCCTTCATCCTTGAGAAGGCTGAGGTCGAGGAGCAGCAACGGCTTGCCGCCGAGAAGCTATCTGCGCAAGAAGGCGAGTTAGCGCAGCGGAAGATCAATCTTGACAGCTATGAGGAAGAGCTTGCCGCGCGCGAGCAATCAATTGGCGGAGCTCTCAAGGAAGCGAAGGACGCTGCCGCAGCTGCCGAGGCCGCCAAGAAGGAGTTGGAAACGAAGGTGACGCAGCTGGAGGCCAACCTCTAGAAGAGCGGCGAGGAGCTTGCCGCGCTGAAGCACGAGCGCGAGAAGGACGCCTACACTCTTGGCGAGTTGCAGGGCCGTCTCGCTGAAAGGATCAAAGAGCTCGATGCTGCCAAGGACTCCAAGGCAGATCTTGAGCTGAAGCTGACCACCCTGATGCAAACGCTGGACGGCGCCAAGGAGCGGGAGGTGGCCCTGTTGGAGACAATCAAGACCAACGAGGAGCTGCTGACGAGTGCCACAACCGCCCAGAACACCTTCAGAGAGAGCGTGATGCACTGGACGGAGGGTCTTGTGGATACTGCCGGCGCCATCGACAAGGAGCTGATGGAGCTGGGGATGGTGGATCTCAGGTACTCCTCCGACGAGCGCCTCCAACCCAGCGCCAAGCTCAGCCTGTTCTTCAAGGGCGTGGTGACGGCTCTCCAATGACTCGGGAAGAGATCCCAAGCAGCTGGTCGAGGAATCGCGCCAGATCTGCGCGGGAGCTCTCCAGAAGGTGTTGATGAAGGTGGCCTTCCGCAATCCAGGCCTCAACCTCAACGGCGTCCTCCGATCCTTGCCGCCAGACGCCGATGTGGAGGCGCTCAAAGCCCTTGTCGCACCCATTGTGGACAAGGTGGGCAAGATCAAGCGGGTTGATGGCGACCGTAGACTAGGCCGCCAATTTTATCTTTCCTTGTCGCCGCTTGATCATGTTTAGGAGAACAATTTATTAGATCTGCGACAAGCTATTTTCGTAATATAACTCTATCTTAGGTAATGATTGCAATGTTATTTCCTTTACTTGATTCCTTCCTTTGTATGTTTGTGCCCTACGCTTTTAGGGAACTTGTCGGCGCGGGCACCTTTGCCGCGAGCGCTGAGTGCGGAACATCAGCAGCCTGCTGGCGGTGCCGCTTCCGACAAGCAACCTTGTCGCAACTAGTTGCAGCTCACTTAAGTTGTTGAGCGGACTCGAAACAAAGTAAGGGCACGACTAGCTACGAGTCGGTTCCTCCGCGCACAGGTTTTCCATACAAAGTACTATCGTTCAAGGAAGATAACTTAAAGATTTAAAAACTGATTGCTCAAACTTTGGCAACTTAGCTTTTCTGTCGTTTGCTTCCCGGTAAGGCAAAATTTCCTCGAGCGACGCTTGTTGGCCCACACCATTATCTTATCTTCTCCTCCCCGCTAACTTGTGGGCGGAGGAACCTTCCTTTCTTTGAGAAAGAGAAAGAAGAGAAAATAAAGTTATGGAGCCCTGTGGCTCGTTATTGCTTACCGGGTGTGGATGCTGCACAAAATGTCAGATAACACATGCAAAATGATAATGAAAGCACGGAATTGACAAGTTGTGCGCAACACATGAGCTTTACTTATGCACGGGGTCTGCGCCCGGCTTTGTACAAAGGATTACATGCAACATCGGCAAGACTTGTACAAAAGGTGGTTGCCGGAACAGGTTCCGGCAACCGCGCTCTACGGGTAAAACTTACGAAGATGCTCGATGTTCCAGGAGTTGCTCACCGGAATGCCATCTTCGGTCTCAAGGCGGACAGCGCCAGGCCTAGTGACTCGTTTCACCCGATAAGGGCCTTCCCACTTCGGCGTCAACTTGTTGGAATTCTTGGCGGACTGAACACGCTGAAGAACAAGGTCGCCTTCCTCGAGCTTTCTGGCACTAACTTTGCGGCTATGGTAGCGGCGCAAAGCTTGCTGGTAACGAGCAGCTCGTACAGCAGCCTGAAGACGGTCCTCCTCGAGGAGCAGCGTCATCTTGTCGCAGCTGCTCTTGCTCAAGCTCATCATAAGCGAGTACTCGAGGTGACCCAGATACGAAGTTCCGTGGGGAGAACTGCCTCTGCTCCATAGACTAGAGCGAAGGTGTCCGCGGTGGCTCGATTTGGCGTCGTCTGATCGACCAAAGAACCACCGCAGCTCCTCAATCCAGTTTCTTCCGCGACTTGTGCAGCCCGTCGAAAGTTCTGGTCTTGAGCCCGCACAAAGACTTCAGCATTTGCCCTCTCGCTGACCGCTGCTTCTCGGATGAGCAATGTATAAAGCAGACCTTGGCGCCAAGATCTTGGACGTCGCATGAAGGTGCGGTTTCGTGAATTGTGTGCCGTTGTCGGTGATGATCCTGTTAGGAATTCCAAAACGGCAAACAATCGACCAAGAACTTGACCGCCGATCGCGGCTTTGTGACCTTCCTCATCGCTTCCACTTCCGCCACTTTGTGAACTTGTCGATTGCAACGCATAAGTACTCAAAGCCCCGACAGCTCGGGAAAGGGGCCGAGGATGTCGAGCCCCTAGACCAAAAATGGCCAGGATAAAGGGATCGTCTGGAGAGCTTGAGCTGGCTAGTGTATCCGCTGGAATGGAACCGCACGCTTCACACTTGGTTACTTGTGCAGTTGCATCCGGAGGGCTGTCGCCGTAAGAAACCTTGCTTAAGCAAGTGCTTTTGCGCCAATGTGGTGACCACATGTGCCTCCGTGTATCTCTCGCCAACAGCTTCATCCATCTTCCCGTGAATACACTTCAATTTCACTCTGTTGAGTCTTCTTACATGACAGCGTCTTTGTCGACAAACCGATACATACTTGATTGCCGGGCTACTTTTTCTGCTTCTTCTTTCTCTTCGGGAAGATCTCCTGTCTGAAGGAAATGGACAATCTGCTGTGCCCATGTTGGAGCTTGCGGCTCGACAACAAGGACTAAAGGCTCATATGCTGCTGCGGGAACATCCGCTTCTATGGCAAGAACCTGCGGTTCGGCTGGAGCTTGATGTTCCCCGGCAAGCTTGCCGGAGCAAAGCTTGTCGGGAGCGTCTGCTTCAACGAAACAAACCCTAGGGCTTGTCGGAGCAGACTGCCCCTCAGCATTTTTGGTGTTGATCCTGGTGACCTTCTTGGCGGCGGCTTCGGGGAGCTCTGCCGGAAAATAGTCACCAGAACTCAACTTCCTCTTCTTGTTCTGTCCAGTTGATGGCGTTACGGTTGGTTGAGTTAGCTTGAGCACAAAGATCCCTGGTTCCACAGGTAACTTGAGTGCGGCGCACTTCGACAGGCCATCAACAATATCATTCTGAGCTCTTGGAACGTGTTCCATCTGCAGGCCGTCAAAGTGCTCTTCTAGCTTTCTCACTTCATCAACGTAGGCTTCCATCAACGGACTCTGGTAATCTTTGTTTACTTGGCGGACGACAAGCTGCGAGTCACCCCTGACAATGAGCTTCTTGATCCCAAGGTCCACTGCTGTCCTGAGACCGGCAAGCAAACCTTCATACTCTGCTGTATTGTTTGTTGCTTGCTCCTTGGGAAAGTGCATTTGGACTATGTACTTGAGGTGCTCTCCGGTGGGCGCGACTAGCAAGACGCCGCACCGGGCGCTTTGCAGCGAGAAGGCACCATCAAAGTACATCAGCCACTCTTTGCCGCTTCCTTGACGGGATGCTCGTCTCGGAATTTCTTCATCTTGCGCTACGCCCATTCTGCTATGAACTCTGTCAATGCTCGCTTTGGATAGTTGAAGTGCTTTCAAACTTGAGGCCAAAGCTTGACAATTCCAAAGTGCCCACTCGACAATCATGCCTGTTGCTTCTGGATTTTGCAATATCCTCTTCAGGGGAAAGCGAGTGACGACTGTTATCTCATGTGCTTGGAAGTAATGCCGCAACTTTCTCCAGACCATGAGGAGGCCGAAAAGCAATTTCTGCACACCAGAGTACCTTGACCTTGCCCCCTGCAGAAGGGAACTGACAAAGTAGACTGGGCACTGCACCATCCTTTTCTGCATCTTCTCGCAAGCCTGCGCAGATCCATCCTTGTCGGGACCAGAGCTTGTCGGTGAAGCCCCCTGCTTGTCGCTGGATGCATCTGCCTCGGTTGCCGGCTCATCATCTGCCTCCCTCTCCGCTACTAACGCAGCATTAACCACTTGATTGGTTGCCACTATATACAGCAGCAACTTCTCTTGTGGCCTAGGTGCGACAAGTATTGGAGTGGAGGACAGGTACCTCTTTAAGTCCTGCAGCGCAGCTTCCGCTTCGGGAGTCCATTTCATTGACCTGCTTTTTCAAAATCTTCAAAATGGCGGTAGCGTTCAGCAGACCTAGAGATAAACTCGCCGAGAGCAGCCACGCAACCGCAAGTCTTCGTGACATCCTTGACGCGCTTTGGTGCTTCAATCTGCTCAATGGCCTTGATCTTGTCGGGATTGGCTTCAATTCCCGGCCGAGACACGAAGAACCCGAGAAGCTTGCGGAAGGGACTCCAAACACGCACTTCTCGGGTTGAGCTTGAGGTTGATCTTGCGCAGATTTGCAAAGGTCTCATCTAAATCTTGAACCAGAGTTGTCCTGTCCTTGCTCTTGACCACTATGTCATCCATGTAGGCTTCTACATTTCGTGCATTTGCGGCTCAAAAGCGCCATGGACTACTCTTGCAAACGCCGAACCAGCATTCTTTAGCCCAAAAGGCATCCGTACAAAACAGTATGTGCCACATGGGGTGATGAATGCGGTTTTCTTCATCCTCTTCGCCATAAAGATCTGATGATATCTCGAGTATGCATCAAGAAATGAAAGCAAATCACATCCAGCCGTGGAGTCAATAATCTGGTCGATGCGCTGCAAGGAAATGGGTCTTTGGGACAAGCTTTATTAACATCCGTGAAGTCGATACAAAGTCTCCATTTCCCATTTTCCTTGCGCATAACTACAGGATTGGCCAACCACATAGGATGGAGCACTCTCCGACAAGGCCCGCTGCTTCCAATTTCTTGATCTCTTCGCAATGAATTCTTGGCGCTCCACTGCCTGCTTCCTGACTTTCTGCTTGACGGGCCGCGCATGGGGATAGACAGCTAGGTGGTGCTCAATTACTTTCCTGGGAACCCCGGGGATGTCAGACGGTTGCCATGCAAACACGTCGACGTTCGCCCGCAGGAAAGCAACGAGCGCGCCTTCCTATTTAGGGTCGAGAGTGGCACTGATGGTGAAGATACCACTAGTGCCGTCCTCCTTGGCGGGCACCTTCTTGGTCTTCGGGGGAGCTGCCATCGTCTTCTTACACTTGCCGATGGAGCTCGATGGTGCGTCCTCGACGGTAGCGCAGCACTCCGAAGAGGTGCGCTTGCCGGAGTGGGCATCAGAGCTCTTGCCGGACTTGGTCTTCTTCTTCCCCCCGGGAGCTTCAGCGGCAAGTGACTTGCTATCTGTTGCAGCTGCTGCCTCCCGGTAAATCTTGTCGGCGCAGATAAGAGCATCCTTCTTGTCGCCATGGACAGAAATGACATTTATCGGGCCGGGCATCTTGAGCAAGTTGTATGCATAATGAGAGGCTGCCATGAACTTGGCGAGTGCTGGACGACCAAGTATTCCATTGTAAGGCAATGGAAAATCAGCAACGCCGAACGTGACCCTCTCGCCCTGAAGTTTAGCTCGCTGCCAAATGTTACCGCAACGTGATCTTCCCTTCGCTTGCCCTTCCTGGATTGATTCCTTGAATGTGCCGTCTCTTTGAGCTCATTGTCGAGGATCTGAAGCTTCGGAGCACCGCGAGGAAATCAGGTTTAGGCCGCCCCGCCATCAACTAGCATCTTGGTGATCTTGAGGTTGCGGATAGTTGGTGAGACCAACATCGGCAAGCACCGACCGCAGTTATGCGATCGTGGTGGTCCTCAATATCAAAGATGATAGGCGTCTGGACCATTTCGAGGCTTGCGTGACTCTACGGATGGTTCTGCTGCATTAACCTCCCGCATCCATTGCTTGAGTTGGCGGTGTGAGGTATGCAGAGAAGCACCGCGCCAACGCAGATGACCTCTCGTGGCTTTCTGAAATTCCTGCTCATCGGTTTCGCTGCCTTCCATATCTTCATCGTCGCCATCGTCTTCATCCTTTTCGCGGCGCGGGAGGTCTGTCTCCTTGCCGCTGCTTGGCCTTGCCGCTGTGTCCTCTCCGCCGGTCGCTTCTTGCTAACTCCCCAAAGCACCTTCCTGGGCCTTCTCCTTGTCGCGCTTTCGTACTCAGCCTTCGCTGTTCAACAAGCTGCTCGACCTTCTTGCAGCTCTCGGAGGTCATGGCCCTTGGTGCGGTGAATCTTGCAAGATCTTGCTTGTTGAGCTGTCACGCTTGTCGGCGCCGCCACATAGCTTAGCGGTCGGTGCGGCGGCAACCTCCTTGCCGAGCCACCAACTTTGGCTTTCTTGGCGGCACCACCGCTGCCGGACTGCTCGACAACCAGCACCTCTTTGCCTTTCTTCTTTCGTTGTTCCGTCGCGGCTCTTCTTCGCCGGGCGGTCTCCTCACTATCGATCCTACTTCAGATTCTCTCCCGAGTCTCCTCCTTCCTCGGTAGCAGGCACACTTGTCGGCCAAGGCATACAGCTCGTTGACGTCCTTGACTTTGCACATCGCCATCTCTTCCCTCATCCCGCGGTTCCGCACGTTTTGATGAAACACGCTGATCACCGCGGCAGGGTGGACGTCTGGGATGTTGTAGTGCACACGGCTGAATCTCTGAATGAACTTGCGCAGGACTCTCCTTCCTTCGGGCGAGCGGTGAAGGTCGCTCTCTTGGCCATGAGGCTTGTGGTCACCGTGAAGGCGCCGACAAACCGATGGCATAGATCTGCCCAAGAGGATATGGAACTGTCCGGCAAGTGCATGAGCCAAGATCTCGACATTGGGCTTGAGTACCGCCGGGAAGTAGTTGGCGAGGATCTTGTCGCCTCGCCCCCTCGCAGCCCGCACCGCGATGGTGTAGATGCCGAGGAACTCCGACGGATGCGCCCCGCCATCGTACTTCTCCGCACGCTCGCTTGAAATTTTTCTTGCCGGGCCATGGACTTGCCGCAGCTCACGAGTGAACGCAGGGCAACCTACCGCGACTGTAAGTCGCTGGTTCTTCGGGCGCATGCCTATCGACAGAGGGCCCAGCGCGGCTGGTCGATTGACGCCGCTTCTCTTGGCGCCGATGCGAGTTCGGCGTCTTCTTGTTGCCGTTTGAAGAACTTGGCGCCGATCATGGCGAGCTCGTGGATCCGGCGACGCGTGGAGTATTTGTCGAGGTGGATCCGTCGAGTTGGTGATCTTGGCCTTCGAGGTGGGGAGTGCATGGTGGTTGCACCCCCACAGGTTTCGTCGCCACCGGCTCGTGCCTTGTCGTCCTGCCGCGGCAACGATGTAGTTGGTTGCCGCGGAGAGTCGCCGTTGGCAAAGCCGATGAGACTCTGGATAGTGGCCCTCCATTCGTCGACCTTGTCGGCTGTTGGAGGGTAGTCTAGGAGCAGTTGAGCTCTCGCCAAGGCTTCCGCTAGAGTGGTGGGTGGCAGTGGTGAACGGCGCGAGGAGCGGGATAGGCTCGGACTTCCAACTATGTTAGAAGGAGCAGCATCCCGCCCAGCGATCGTATTTCGCGCCGCCAAAGATGTCGGCATGCACGCTGGTCTTGAGGGCCTCGGGATCCTCCAGCTTGGCCTTGATCCAACGAGCGTATGGTGCTATGAATACCATGACGCTGTCGGTCCCGCGCCTCCTGAGATGGGCGCGGTGCGTGTACGGACGCCGAGGTCTGCGCGGCCTTGTCCTTGGACTTGGCAGCATCATGAGCTCTCTCGTCGATGCCCGTTCTTCCGCCGGCGTCTTCCCCGCCACCCGTTTGCTTCGGTGGTGGCGGGATCGACGTGGACGGCTCCGCTGCCGCCGAAGCCTTCTTCTTCGGTGGCATGTTGATGAAGATGATGAAGTTGTTGCTCGTGTGAACGCCGGATCAGGTTCACACAGCCTCGACGGCCCCTACTTGGCGCGCCAAAGATGTCGGGGAAGCTGATCGTAACCCACGAACACCTATGGGACCGGCGGACCGAGTCCCTTCGGTTCGGTGGGGGCGGAGATCGCACGAAGAGCAGATCGAGGCGAAACACACGAAGCAGTTTACCCAGCTTCGGAGCTCTCCGAGAGATAATACTCCTACTGCTGCTTGTCTGATTGTATTGTGTTCTTGCTAGGGAGCACAGAGAGCTACAAAACCTAGCGTGAGTGTGTAGTTTCGAATGAGTCGAACCGAACCAGCCGAACCCCTTCTACGTTGCGCATGGGCCTCCTTTTATAGGCTCAAGGGGTCACCAACAGGTGGCAACGTAGACAAGGGCAAAATGGGAAAATGAGTTGCGGTTGGTACAACTACTTTGTACAGTGTATTCTACCTAACTCGACGGCAAGGGACAAAAGCAATAAATGCCCGCCCATGTCGCCTAAACAGTCTGTAAAGGGACCATCGGGCGCCACCGCTTGCCACGATGGCATTCTTGTCGGCGCCGCCATCGCTGCTCTCCGCTGGCTGCACAGCCTCTTGACACGCCGCTACCGAATGGTCCCATGGTGACACGTTGGTGGATGAGCCGGAGCGGAGATGAAGAGAGGTTGCTGCCGCTGCAAGCGCCTTGCCGCGGCTGAATCCTTGTCGCGTCCGGAAGCTTGTCGCTCATCGAGCCTTCCCGCAAGCTCCTCTTGCCGGGTCTTGTCTTCTGCGTGCCTTGAGTGGCCTTCCGGCAAGCTCCTCTTGCCGGGCCTTGTCTTCTTGGCTTAAATACTTTGTTCTTGAATGGCTCCAAAGGAACCATGGAGGACCTTAGCGATCACCAGCAAGCCTTGCTGCTGGTGTCAGAATCGCCGTGCACGAGTTCGGGATACTAGGGTACCCCTACTCTAGTACACCGACACAACCAGATCACAATTGCGACACCACCACTGTCCCGCGGGGCCGCCGTCCACCCCCGACCCAGCCGCCGCCATCCCAGATTGGATCTGGGCATTCCAGCCAGGAAGGCCAGCGCCCACACCGGGGGCTCACCAGAGCCACCACGCCATGAGGATGCCTGCCGACGAGCTCATCATGGAAGGGCTGAGGGAAGAGGACGCCGCGACCATGCAGAGGAGAGGAGGCTCCGCACCACGACCCTCACACTTGCAGAGGAGATCCCCGCCGCCGCCAGCACCACAAGGGCTTTGCCCCCAAAGCCCGTCGTCGGCGCAACACCCATCCGGATTCCGCTGTCCTATGTTGTCGTCGATTCTGCTCAATGGGCAACAACGGATATGGGAACGAAGGAAAGGGAATAGGATCACCATAAGTCCAAGCAAGCAGTCGTCGCAAAAGGAGAGAGTCTATTGATGTTTTCATATTTATTTCTTCCATCATTTATAGTTTTCAATTTCTCGAGGTCTATTACAGCCATTTGGGTAATCAAGAGATTCTCACCTATAAGCAATTTAACCATAATCCAAGAGTTACATAAAATTCGTGTCAAACTTTATATAAGATAGGGCTAAAGTTCCAATGTTTCAAATGTATAACAAAATTTTCATTTGACAAATTCTTATATTCTTTGAAAATTAAAATGAAATATCAATTCCAGTTAAAAAAGCAATATATCCCCAGACGGCTCGAGTCCATCATCCAACATGGGAGAGGATCGATTATTGCCAGCATCAATCGATCATGGTATACACTATCCGGCCGGTTGGCTTTCACTAGGGATCACACAACGTGCATGTATTTTTTCGAGAAAATCTCCGCCATGATCGATTGGTTGTAACTAGTGGCGGCGTCAGGATAGGGCAAACTCCGGGCCAACAACAAAGTACAGTGCCAAACAGGGGAACTCCTATACGCCGCATTTTGCGGCGAGTAGTCGCCCTTTCGCACAGAGCCAGCTCACCTGGGCCGGCCCATTTGCTGTAGGGGTGGAAAATCACAAAAATAAAAATGCTCCAGCAATAGGACTCGAACAAACAACCTCTCGGCAACGTGCGCTTGCGCTAGCCACCTCAACTGGCTACCACACGTGTTAAGTTGCCATCGCGAATATTAAAGAACCTAGGTGTAAGACTTAAAAAACACAAACCATAAGCCGTTGCAGATCTTATCTTTTTCTAAAATTTTGAACGTGAATTTTTGAACCATGAACTTTATTTGGTAAAATAATTGTATTTATGGAAAAAAGCAAAAAAATTGAATAGGAGAACTTTTCTAGAAATTACGAACAGTTTTGTGAAAATGCAAATAAATTTATTTTTTCTTTCCTTTTCGTTTGAACAAATTGATGAAACCGCAAACACTTTTCAAAATGTGAATAAATTTTGAAACCGCATATTTTTTGAATTGTGAAATTTTTTTTGGAACTGCAAACATTTTTCAAATTCTGAACAAATTTTGAAACATGAACAAATTTCAAATTCGTGAAAATTGAGGATATTTTTCGAATAGTGAACAAATTTTGAAACCGTAAACATTTTTCAAATGGTGAACAAATTTTGAAACATGAATAAATTTAAAATTCGTGAACAAAATTATAAAAATGCGAATATTTTTTAATCCGCAAATTTTTTTAAACTGCGGTCATTTTTGAATCGTGAACAAATTTTGAAACATGAACATATTTAAAATTTGTGAACAAAATTATAAAATTATGTACATTTATAAAATTCTGAACAAATTTGTTTTTCTAATTCTGAACAACTTTGAAAACATGAAGAAAATTCAAATTTTTGAATAAATTTATAAATTATGAACATTTTTTGAATGTACGACCAAGTTTTGAAAACTGTAAAATTTTTGAATTGTGAACAAGTTTTGAAACATGAATAAATTTCAAATTATGAACAAAATTCAAAAATGCAAACATTTTTCGAATATATGATCAAATTTTGAAACTGCGAACATTTTTCAAATTGCAAACAAAATTTTAAACTTGAACAAATTACAAATTCTTGAACAAAATTTTAAAATTGTGAAATTTTTTCGAATTCGAACAAATTTTGAAACCATATTTTTTATATTGTGAACAAATTTTAACACATGAATAAATTTCAAATTCATGAACAATAATTGTGAACATTTTTCGAATCAGCAAACAAATTTTGAAAACCATGAACATTTTTGAATTGTCAATCTTTTTGGAACATAAACAAATTTGAAATTCGTGAACAAAATTATAAAATTTTGAACATTTTTCGTTAAACTGCGAACATTTTTTGAATTGTGAACAAATTTAGGAATATGATGTAATTCCAAAATTCGCGAACAAAATTTATAAAATTGTGAACATTTTTCAAATTGTGAACAAATATTAAAACCGTAAATGTTTTTGAATTTTGAATTTTTTTTGAAACCGTGAACATTTTTTAAATTATGCACAAACTTTGGATCCGTGATTTTTTTTGAATTGTGCACAGATTTTAAATTAATAAAAAATGAAATAGAAACAAAAAAACAGAAAAAGGAAAAATGAGAGAAAAGAAAAGAAAAAGGAAAAATAAAAAACAGAATAAAGAAAAGAAAAGAAAAAACTAGAAAAGTGAAAATAAGAGAAAAGAAAAGAAAAAAGAAAATAGAAAAACGGACCAAAGAAAAAACCAATTCAAAGAACCATCTAGAAGTTTCCCAAAACCAGAAAAAACCAGCTGGGAACCTCTAGAAGGTTCCCAAAACCGGTGGCGTTCGAACAGTTAAACGGGCCGGCCCGTTGCGTCGCTGCTCGGACGCTCGCCTGTGCGAAGCGCCGGCAGTTTGACGCGACGAGCGGCAAATAGGATATTCCGCCAAACAGTGCATACATGCTATAGTCGCGAGCAAATTTGAGGAAACTCCCCAGGCCATGGCCCGGCCTGCCTGGGGCCTGGCGGTTACCGCTGATCGTGGCATGGCACCCAGCGTTCGAGTGTACGAGCCCAGTACCCTACTTGATTGCCCATGCAAGGCAGCGTGCAACTAGTCAGGCCTGTCAGGCTGTCACATTCGCGGGGAACATATACAAACTTCCAGCCGCGGGCTCCATGTTTTCGCCGATCCACGGATTAATTGCTTTGAAAAACATGCCTAATCCGCCGGATCGGAAGCAATGCATGTACTAAGATACTCCCTTGGTATCGTCTTACATTTCGATACGGAGGGATTAATAACTAACTTATTAGATGCACAAAACAATATGCATTCTCGTGGTCAGTGCGTGTTGCTCCTTTTCTATGGGTATGGTTTCAAATTCCATCCAGAGCACTTTGGACTTCTATTGTTTTTAGGCCACCCGTAGTGGATAGTATCATACATTAGTACCTTAGAAGACCGATGCGGATTTTTGGCTCCTAGGTACTCCATCCCCTATAGGAACATTAAATTCAAAAAATACTAGGAAAATTCAAAAAATCTGGGATTTTGAGATATCAAACCTGAGTGCCTAATATACTCCCGTGCAAATTTCCGCGAAAAAATGACATTCTTGGTACTCTTGGTAAGAAGACAATGTACGAAAAAACTGTTTGGGTGTAGGTCGGACTGTATTTTATTTGTCATGGATACATTTCTTCGTATTTTTTCCCGAAACTTGTACGGGAGTAGATTGGGCACCCGGGTTTGATATCTCAAGATTCTTGTTTTTAATTTTCCTGGTATTTTTTGAATTTGGTATTCATGTAGGGGGTTGGAGCACCCAGGAGCTCCTATGCATTTTCCATGTTATTTATTGTCATGCAAGGCATATAATAATACAATATTTATTATGATACAATATGTTGATATGATACTCAAACTTCTTTTTCTTCATTTAGTTCTAAGCCACCTTGTCAAATCTGTCTACTACTAGTTGACATGCATAATAATAGCTATGATTCTTCCATTAGGGGCAACCTTAAATGCCTTACTGTGACTACAACCAGTTCGCAAGAAAACACCTTGTATACAGTAATCCAAGTCCCTGAAATTTAAGGTACGCTGACATCACAACCATTTTTTCCTTCGGACCGGTTTTGGTCTTAATTGATGACATAAACACGCAGATCACACTGCGTGTTTATGTGAGATGGTTACAGAGTGCAACGGTTTGGTTCAACCAAATCAGCCACTTCTACAAATAGTGGCACTAGATATCCAAAACGAAGGCTGAGTTTGCCCATGCCAAGTAGAACAGAAAGACTGCATTTGAGGACCGAAGTTTCCTCACACGCAATCCGGCACCACCGCCCAGGAGCAGCTATCGCCCTCGGCCGTCGTACAGTTCGCCGCGGCCCTGCTGAATGTGACTGGTACTCCAACCCTTGCCCCTTGTTTTTGGCAAGAAGTTCTGAGATAAAATAATGGGCTTGACTGCAAGTTATACCCCGCACACATACGTGATGAGCCCATCTTGTTTCTGATCCCTCTCATTCCCATCAGCAAAGGATCAAGATCCACGCTTACTCTTCTCTCTCTTTCTAATGTACATCAGTCGGAGTCATCACGCTACTAGTCTTAATAAAAGATCTAGGTTGGGTGCTTGGGGATGCTCCTGGAAGCAATATATTTCTGTGTGCCAGCTAAGAGGCGTTAATAGGAGTTAACTCATTGAAAGCATTTTGCTCTTCCGTATCACACCTAAAAAATGGACAAGGATCACCTGCCGCACGGCAGCCTACCGTTCGCTCATTGACACATGGGCCCTCCGGGAACCTGGACCACATGTCAGTGGCCCAATGGCACTGGCCGTACGTAAGAGGAGCCGGATCCCTAAAAAATATGTCGCAGCTAAGTTTACAAACATGCATTACTACTGCACGTACATACATTTCTTTTGGGGAATTTTGCACGTATATGACTTGTCCTTTCATACCCAAACAATAAGGAACAAAGATACTTGTGTTTAAAGTATATTATCTTTTACAAGAATAAACTTTTTTATTGACTAAAGAAGCTTTGTTTGTTTATATCATTGTATCAAACCAATACGACCAGACAATATATACTTCAATTTCTGCACTGTACAAATGAGGAGGAAAACAACAATATGGACCAAAAGAGTTCACAACAACAGGAATAATAGCCCCAACACCGCCAACAAAAGAAAACTAGGGTTGTGGAGTGCCGATATGAAGAAACTCCCCAGCCACCGATTCCACTTTGTGTGCATGCTGCCATAACCATATGTCAACCTTCCAAACACTGAAGCAAAGACCAAGCATGCATTCAGGGAGAAGATAAATTCTCGTTGAAGACTGCCATCACGACCATCTGAGACCTTAGTGTTGTACTAATACCACACACCCAGTAATCCAACATATTTTCGATGTTGTGAGGTGGATATGAATTAGGCACCACCTCAATGATAGACGGTACAGATAGCAAACCAACCATCATAGAATAAAAGGTTAAGTCTGGTTCTTGTGATAGAATCACTATGTTTCACCAAAAGCGTTCTTTATGTTGAGGGATTTAAAATTTGCAAAGTTGCACGTTGATAATCATGTTGAATGGGATGGAAACAGGATGATGATCTCCTGGGGTTTTTGTTTGATGGTGTGTATATACAGCAAAAGGTCATACTCCCTCCGTTCCTAAATATAGGGTGTATAGTTTTTGGCACGGAAATTAAAGAACACACGTGGAGGGAAAATTTCACAAGTTTTGGGCTAGATTACACCTGACTAATTGGCATGAGAAAATAGAGGAGCTTGCCTAGTATAAGGAAATGTAATAAAATCCAAAAAAAAGTTATCCAAACGAGTGGTGCGACACAATACACCTTATATTTCGGACTTTTTCTTAAAAATCTATACACCTTATATCAAGGAACGGAGGGAGTACTATATTACCATACTAGTGTTCGGAAAAGTCACTCCACGCTTTTTTCAGAGAAAAATGTAAGGGATCTCCGGACAACCTCAATGATTAGTGTAGCAAACCACCATAGCTTTTCAACAACAAAAATCCAAAAACTTGGGTCACTCAAACCCAAACCTTTAGAGGTTGTATGAAACTAGAGGTTGTTAGCGGGTATTAGTATTGGTCAAGATCTTGTTACTTACTCGTTTGGTCTAGATTTGATGGAAGTGCTAACAAGGGGAGAAGAGTGTCACATGTTGCAGCTTGTTCGCTATGGAAGCATCACGAAAATGCACTTTTCCTCACATAATCTCAATTGTCTTGGTGTACACCCTTGCGTTCCCTCTCTATTTATGGTCTGGCACAGGATGGACAGGTGCAGAGTTAATGCGCCATCTATCTTTCATCGATTTAATTGCAGAGTTTAGAACATGTTCGGATTTCCTTTCAACAGTCATATTACAAACATAGACCAGACGTTTTCTCTTGCTTTCAGGCTGTAAAAAAAGCTTCTGTTGTTTACAAATAGAAATTCAAGTCTACTCGTTTACAAGATTAAGAACATCAACAACCGTTTTCTCTTTCTTTTCATGGGCTTCAGGCTTTCAGCCAACGGCGATATGCCAGCATATTGGAGCTGAGCTTCATTCTGAGAATCCTATGGAGCAAACATCACCCTCACGAAGAACTGGCCATACTCAAAGATCGAGTCATCAGGAGAAACAACAGCTCCGACATGTTCATCTTGAAAAATCCAATGGAACTGCATTGAATTGTCCACTTTTAAAAGAACATCCAATTTTTCATTTGCTTTTACCGCGACAATATGCTGGAAGAGCTTTTCATTCCCTAAAAATTTGCCATTAAACATCACGACTCCATGATGAGGATAATCATCATATCCAGAGCTTTCCAGCACTGAACCTTACATGATGAGGGACACGTACCTGTCTTTTGGATCTAGGGTTCTTCCCTCCCTCCCCCCGCCACCGCCGGCCGTCCTAGGCCCCCTCCCCTCTCTCCCTTCCCCGGATCCGCTCCACGCCGCCTCCCGGAGGTGGCCTGGGCGCCCGAGCCCTACCCCCTTCGCCGCCTCGTCGCTCCTTTCCTCCCTGCCGCCGACGGGCGCCCGGCGCTGGCGGGTGGTGTTGGCGGCGAGGCCTGCCTATTCCCGCTGCCCGCCTGGGCATGGGGCGGGGTGGTGCCTCGGCCGATGACGGCCCGGCATCCGGCGCGGTGGTGGCGGCTCGCATGGTGGCGGTCGCGGCCCCTTGGCGGCGAGACGGCGTGGTGGCGCTAGTTGGCTGGTGGCGCGCCCCCGGCCCAGATCGGGGCCCGCGGGCCCCATCTGGGTCCTAGCGGGCCGGCCCCCCGGCGTGGCTTCGTCGTCGTCTGTGTGGTGAGGTGGTGGAGCAGCACGGACCGGGGGGGGGCAGCGACGTCGACGGCATGCCAGCTGCGGCGCGGAGGCGGGAATTGTCCAGGCCTCTGAGGGCCCGGCAGGCTCCCGCTTTGGCGTCTGGTCGGCTACCGTCGTGGACGGTGGAGGTGGGGGCCTCCAGTATGCTCATGGTGCTGCTGCCCTAGTCCCGGCTCCCCTTCCTCGTTGTGCAGGCCATCTTCGTGGTGCCGTGGTGAGACAGCGTGGGAAGCTTCGTGTCCGTGTGCGCAGGGTGGTGGTCGGTTTGGTGGCGAGCTCCGGAGTGCCTGAGGGGGAGGATGGGATCGGGAGAAATCCCTGTTGGCTTGGCCGACACCGACGCGGTGGCGCCTGAGGGTGCCATCGGACCTTCCTAAAGGACGTCGGGGCTACCCTTCTTCTTTCCTCACTGTGTACCGGGGGAAACCCTTGACAGCAGCGTCGTCATCGTCGCGTCCCTTCTTGGAGGTGTTGATTGGTACCGGCGCTTCGGAGTCTCGGAGCTTGGGGGACGATTTCCGGTGGATGCAGCGGTCGCGAGGCTTCGTCGTTTTTGTCGATCCGCCGTTATCGGCGTTCATTTGTTTCTTTTTTTTTTCTCTTTCTTTTCTTTTGGGCGTGGTTGTGCTGCTTCCTTTGCGTAGACTTGTATTACAGCCTCAACTCTTTCTGTAAGGACTTTATATTTTAGGTCCAAATTGCGATGATCACCAGAGATCCATTCTTAGAACATGAATCAAGTACTGCCCGAACATCGATCTCACCATATGAATAAAGTAGTTGCTTGTCATCTGATTCACCCCCTTCCTTCTTTACCCAAATGTCAACTCCTACTCAAGCCTTATCCAATATATGCATTCCTCAACATGGGCCACAACGTGGTATGACAAAGGAATCCTACAATTTAACACATTGTTAGAGCTAATAAGTGATATCCACTTCCTCATACATTAGCATGTATCAACAGAACAAGCTCAGCAGGATATATATGCTCATGCTCATGCTCAACTTAGCTAATAATCACTCCATCTTGAGGGTTGCTGCATCCTTTTCTTTTTGCATTTGTTTCAGTATTAAGACATGCATGTGACTTCAATGCAGTTGTGTCCCTTTTACCCCTGCATTTATTTTGTCAGATCATCAACAATCATCTACCCCATGTCCCCCTACTATCCTGCTGGTTGGAGTTACAACTTAATGCCTATTCGTAGAGTGAATTGTAGAAAACATCGACATTGAAGGCTAGGGTTGCATAAACCACAATTTTATAGTTTTGTGTCAAAAACCACTAATTTTGAGGCTTTTTTTTGCAAAAAACACTAGTGAGTAGCTTATGCCGTTTTAAGCATGATTATGATAGGTGGGTCCCGCTGAACAGGGCGACGTGGCAAGATAGAACATATCACAAATAGACAAAATAGCATGGACTAAACAGTAAAAGGATCTAAGAGCATAAGGTTGGTGCTCTAAAAAAGGACAACATCTGGACTCAGCCACCCGTTGTCCAGCCGGCGAGTGTGGCCTCAGCGTGCATGTCTGGGAGGACGTGCTGCTCCTGGCGTCCACCCGCACGTCCGACGTCGTCATCAACGTGGCCCCAGAGGGGCGCATGTCCTTCGCCGCATACACGATAAAGCCGTCGCCGCGCCCGCAGGTGCGCAAGTATGGCAAGAACGGAGCTCGTCTCCTCCTCCTCTTTGCTGCCCGGCGTCCGCCCCGGCCTCCCACTCCTCGCTCCTCGGCCCACGTAGGCGTGGCGAGGGAGGGCGCCTCGCCGCAGCCGGAGTTCAAGCCGCCGCCCGATGCTCAGGCCGGCACCGCCGCCCTTGCTGTTCACCTGCATCGGCGCCGACGAGGGTGACGAGGAGGCGTGACGGCGGCCCACGAAGGCATGGTGAGGGAGGGCGCCTCGCTGTGGCCAGAGCTCAATCCACCACCCGATGCTCATGACGCCGTCGGAGCTCCATTGCCCCGCCGTCCAAACATCGTCGAATCCAAGCCGTCCTGCCCATCACCGACCGCGCCAGACCTCCCACCCGCCCTGCCGTGTGAGCAAGAAGCAGCTGCACGGGCCGCGCAAGGGAGGGAGTGGCCGCCGGCGTCCACCACAGGACCAGTGGGAGATGAAGTCATGAAGGACCCGATTGCTTTTTTTCCAGGGTATTTTTGCAAAAGAAAATCGTATCAGGATGTATTTGCCTTTTTGTTTGTCACGTCGCCCTATTCAGCGAGACCCATATATCATAATCATGCTTAAAACAGCGCAATGTGCCGACTAGTTTTTTTTTGCAAAAAAAAATAGCCATAGAATTAGTGGTTTTTGGTTCACACAATTGTAGAATTGTGGTTCCTACAATCCTAGCCTTCAATGTCGATGTTTTCTGCAATTCACTTCCCATTTGTATGTAATAAAACGGCGACAAAGAAATCGAGTAAGTGTATATATATATGTTAAAGTGTATCAACAAGATGACCTATTTTGTCTGTTGATGGTAAAAGTTTTGAGATCTGATCTGATTAGTTAATGTGATCATCTAATGCTACAGAGCAATTACGAATAAATTAACCCGTCCTCACACATGTTTTAATAGATGCACGAGCAAAGGAGACAAATAAAAATTACCTAACTGACATAAATATCAGTGTTGAACATCAATCACTTCAGCAGCCAACCATCTCCTAAACAAAACAAGCATAACTCTCTTGGGAGGAAAGCAAGCCTTTATTACCTGCTTCTTGATCGTGACAGCATCATCCCTGGGACTGTTAAAAAGATACTCCCTCCGTCCCATAATGTAAGACGTTTTTTGACACTAGGGAGTAGTTCGTATTAGGGAATAAGCCACAGTGAGCGCGGCCAGTGTGCGTGTGTGCGCGAGCTGTTCGAGCCGGGTTCTGGTGGGTGGCCGTGTCGGGTCCGTGGGAAGTGCGGGTGTGCATGCGTGCGTGGCATGGGGGTGTGCGTGCGTGTGCACCCGATACACCAAGGTAGGGCTAAGTCATTGGCGAACCCAGCAAGGCCAGCGTGGAGTCCTGGTGTGGGCTCGCTGCGTCGTGCGCATGCGTGTGCGTGTGATGGACGCCACCAGAGCGGACCAGGTCGAGTAGGAGCGCGGGGTTCGTGTCCTAGCGCTGGCTTGATTATAAAGCCGCAGCGGTGATCGTTGTAACGGCGGCGATAGGCCCGAGTCTGAGCTCAGAAAAAAATTGCGCTATTGGAGCAGCGGGGCATTCGTGCGCTGGAACATCTCCCTGTCCACCCTTGCCCTGGTCATATATCTTCTTCCTCTGTTCGTTTGAGCGATCGTGCACAGAGAGAGAGAGAGAGAGAGAGAGTTAGGGGGGTAGACCCAACAATTGACATCAGAGCTTCGGAGAGATCCAGCGCACGGCCATGTTCATAGTCGTATACGGCGCCGGTGGTGGGCTGCCTGTCCCTATGTTGACGCCGGCGAACTACACCGCCTGGGTGATCAAGGTGGAGGCGATCCTTGACGCCCAGGGGCTCTGGGAGGACGCCACTGCAGTCGAGGCGAAGAAGAACAAGACGGCGCAGGCTCTGCTGCTCGGCGTCGGAGGACATCTTGATGCAGGCAGGTCTCAAGGAAGACAATGGCGAAGGAGATTTGGGACAGCAGCATCAAGGTGCGGTTCGTCGGGGCTGGTCACGTTAAGGTGGCTCGGCTCGCCACCCTCCGCAGTGAGTTCGACCGCTTGCGCATGGAGGGCGGCAAGGAGCTGGATGGGTACGCCAGGAAGATCGATCGGTGGCATGGCGGCGAGGTACACTAGCCTCGGCTCGACGCTCGGCGACGCTGCAATGGTCAAGAAGCTACTGGACATGATACCGAACCGCGTGTATGCTGCGGTGGCGGGCAACGAACAGTTCTGTGATGTGGAGACCATGGTGTTTGAGGAAGCGCGAGGCTCTGGCTGAAGGCGTTCGATGAGCGCATTCGGCGGCGCCTGCAGGACAGCGACGGGCGTGGTGGCAACCAGCTGATGCTCACGACGCAGCAATGTTAAGCACAATGATGTACGGTGGCAGCAGCACACTGAGGCAAAGGGAAGCGACGCAGCCGCTGCTATAACTGCGGGGTGCGCGGCCACTTCTGACGAGACTGCGCGAAGCTAAATAAGGTGGAGGAGGAGAAGGCGTTCCTCGCCGACATCGACGCCAAGGGGCCGGCCTTCCTGTAGTCGTGGCTTAGGGATATGAATGTTAGGGAATAAGCCATAATGAGCACGGCCAGTGTGCGTGTGTGCACGAGCTGGTCGGGTGCCCGTTGGTGGCCGCATCGGGTCCGTGGCAAGTGTTTGTGTGCTTCACACGCGAGTGTGCGTGTGTGTGTGTGTGCGCGCACCCAGCACGCCAAGGTAGGGCTAGGTCGTTCGCGAACCCGGCAGGGTAAGCGTGGAGTTGTGGTGTGGGCTTGCGCACATGCCGGTGCGCGTGGTGGACGCGGCCAAAGCGGACCAGAATGTGTGCCCGGTCGAGTAGGAGCATGGGGGTCGTGTCCTAGCGCTTGCTCGAGTATAAAGCCGCCGCGGTGATCGTTGTAACGGCCAATTCACAACTGTGATGGGATAAGGGGAGGAGTATCATCTTCATCTCCCAAGGCCATAATCCCGTACTACGTTGTACAGCTTAGCTTCGTATGTTGTTTAATATAATCCGTTGGGCGTACCTATCTACCCATATCTTTCGTCATCGCTTTCCTCCCGTCCTGGTGGGAACATGAGGTCCAAGGCGATTTCACATGGACCTGAATCTGCTGCGCAGTTATTTACAATAGACTAGGTGAATGCCCATGCGTTGCAACGGGATATGAATAGTATGGAGTATTAAGAAATGATAATCAATGTCATAATTCAACTTCTTGGGGATTACATTTAACTTCCACCTCTACTATGACCAATGTGCACCTGAAAACAATTCCAGCCTATTTGTTTCCACAGGGTACATATAATTATCTGAATGCATCAAGCAAATGCCATCCTATTTTCTAACATAGGACTGGCTCCATTCATCTACTTGGAGTCTGGGACCACTATATGATCTGTTCCTTCCTTTTCATTGACATCTCCAAACACACCCTTTTGAAAATAGCCCGACACTACTAATCAAATGCACTAATAAGGGAATTGGTACTACTGACATGATAAATACCGTGATCAGCACTGTCAAAAAAAAATAACATGATAAAAAATAAACACGAATTCCTTGGATATGAACTATATTAATCAAATGAGAAGTTGGATCGGTGGGATCTTGAATAAAGCTGGATCGGTGACCCCAGGTTAAAGAAAATAATTGTACAATGAAATAACAAAGAAAAAGGATATGCTTCGACGATCACCTCAATATCTGCAATGGAAAAGCTACTGTGACACAAAAAATGGAAAAACTTTGGATTCAATGGATACTTTGTAATGTCTCTATATGAAGTAAGGGCAAATGATAACTTGCATGAACTGGTTGCAAAATTAGATTGCAGCTAGCGGCAACAAAATCATAGCGAAGGCTGATGCGCTTCCTACAACACAAAATACAGAATATACTGTTGGAGAGCAAGATAGGGGAATAATATAAGGGCGAAGAAGAAAGAGAACCAGAAAACAGTAATCCACTTCGGAGACCGGGTCCGAATGAGCCCGGTGAAGTAAAATCGCAAAAAAATTTGAAAAATCCCCAAAAAATTGCAAGCAAGATGCGCATGTGCGTGATGTTCGTGCAATTTTTGGTTATATTTGGACATTCAAAACGCGCGCAGCAAAAAAAAATCCGTACTGTTTTTTAGATGTTTCTCTCACACCTAATTTTTTTTTGCCACAAGCTCCTCGATTTTCCTAATGTCACCAAAATTTGCACGAATATCATGCGCCTAAGCATCTTTCACCATAATTGTTTTGAATTTGTTTGATATTTTAAATGCATTTACTGTTCACTCCCGGGCTCATCTAAGCCCGGGTGGTGGGAGCCAAAACGCTGCTCTCGAGGACGTCCTTCCATGACCTACATCCGCACAAAATAATGAGAAAATATAAAGAATGCTCAACATCCCGTTAAATTGCGGCAACACATGATCTTAAGCATGGTTGTTCCGCAACCTGCAAATGTGTATAAGAAAACCCAGTCAAATAACCAACCGACTTGAGCTTCTACTTGGCTAATCCTACAATTATTGCCATAATCCAATAGTTGTTAGCTATCTTACATATACTATATAGCCATTCATATACTATACTGCATCTGTTTTTTTTTTTGGAGATCAAACTTGATTTAAGCTATGGTTTACGCAATTCACAAAATTTGGGTGTTGTTACAAATAATAGACAATGCACATCAAGTTCTTAAGTCGCCAAACACTCCATTAACTACAATTTCACTGGTTCTTTTTGTCCAAAGAAGTTTATCGAACTTGAAAAGATCCAACATTCTAAGAAATTGAGCAAGTGAGGAAGCACAAAGCAAAGGTATACCTGGTGGTATCTGTCAACGAATCCACTTGGAATCCAATTTCTCTGTTGGGGCCTCTCTGGGAGCTTTGTTTAGCTTTGGACTGACCATGATTTCTAGATTATTAGGCAGAGGTACAACATTCTGTATAGAAGTTGATTGGCTTGGGTCAACAGGTTGTTTCTAGCAGTTGTTGCGAGGGAACTTCTGGGCAAATGAGGCACATTTGAGTTCACGAAGACAGATGATTCACACACTTTACTTGTGTCAAGCTTGCCATACTTCTCCTGCATAAACATGGCACACATCTCTGTTTTTGCATATCATCTGCAGATAATGGTGTGCTATTATTGTACATATGCTCCTAGCAGAATGAGCATTCTTCCCGGCAGCTTTCTGATTTGGATGTTCTATAAGTAGAACTTTTCTTCTTTCTTTGGACTCTATAAATTAGCTATGGAAATTCAAACACGCAGTTTGAACTATGCTAAATGTCAAGATAAGTAAAGTAACAGAATAAAAAAATCATTAGAAGATGACCACATGCACAATTATATACTTATTATTATTATTATTATTATTATTACTCATTAACCATCCAATTTACACAGTTATAACAACAATAGACAGCAAAACTGCCTTTTTCAGGACCTATGTGTCCACAAGCTGTAATTGAAGAGAAAACATAAAGAAAGCTATTAGTCATACAATTTTAACACATCAGCTAAGGAAAAAAATTAAAAATTAGAAGTTCCTAAAGAGTCCTTATAAGAAGTGCAAGATACTGATTAAACTATCAAAAAACCACCAGATCTTAGTACTGATTAATTAAGTAGATGCTACTATTTGCTAAGAATGAACTATAATATGAATGTGACTGGAACAATAAAATATCCTATGATAGCATATTACACACACACACACACACACACACAAATATGTTCAGAAAAGAGAAGTAAAACTGGTAGCAATGAACTTATGTATACATAATAAAAGGATACTTGTCTGCTCAGGACTGTTTTTTATACGACTAATCAGCAGAAGCAGTGAAGCAGCAGTAGAGTTCTCTTGGCCTCAGACTTTCTGCATAGTGCCACACAGATCAAGTGGAACATGGGCCGACGTCCAAGAATGCTGATGCTGGGTTGTAGTATTACAGATAATCAGAGCAGAAAATCAGACATGCATTTGGAAATCTTGACACACATACACCATCGATGGACAAAATACCTTCACGTGACCAAAGCCACCACCAACATGGAAGTACAAGAAACGCGTCGCACACTCCAGCGCCTCTGCCAACCGCTTGCTTGAGGTCGCTTTGTCGCACGGTTGCTTCTAGGCCGCCGCTGCGTGCTCGAGCAAGACGTCCGAGACGTTGTTCGTCGTCCGCCGCCGCGACAGGACCAGGGAGATCACGGCTCATGGCATGAAAAGTGAGGATGGACGTTGGAAGAGAGAGGGGGGGGGGGGTCCGAGGCGACTTCAACGGTGTCGGCGAAGGATGAGTACGGATGCAGATCAGTGCGGCGTCGTAGGAAAGAAAACGGGGCGTGGACGAGGGGATCGGCTGCTCCGAGCCTCCGATCTGGAAAGGAGAATCTCAATCCCTATTTCTTTGGGAGGAAGCAAATGCCACTAATTGGGGGCCAAAAATCATGGCAAGTGCGGGAGGAGGGAAGGACGACGTACGGGCGGGGGAGGGACGGACGAAGTGGAGGACGTAAGAGGGGAGACGGATCCTTATGTTTCTTTTAGGTAGTAGAGATAGATGATGATTGATCAACAGCTAACCGATATGTATGTGTTGAATATGAAGAAAGGAAGATTTTCCGTAAAGCTTCGTGGGCATGATCCGAAAATACACAACATGTGCTCCAAACAATAGAAGCCTACAAGGTCACTTGCTACCTACAGATTTCTCTTAAAGAAAATTTCTTCTTTTTTTCACGAATACGCAAAGCTTGCGTATCTTTTCATTGATAGAAGGAAATAAAATGAGTACAATAAAGGGTACAACACATGACATGAACGCACCAAGGCATGAGCATAGCACCCGGACAAGGGATGCTCGGCCCGAACCGAAGAAAGACACAACTAAACCCACCAAGCCTAGAACTAGAGAGGCAGTCCAAACCAGCATGACATCGGACATCCCCAAATCCAACACCGAGGACACCGCGAGCAAGTAAGATGGCGCCTTCCGAAAGGGGAACGACATCGTGACGCCGCCGCCATCCGATCCGAAGAACCGGACCTAGGGTTTCCCCCAATGCTCGAAGAAAGGCACGGATAAAGGCCATGGCAACGCCTCCAAGAAGGGATACGGCACCCGTGAGTGCCGTCGCTGCCAGCATAGGCAAGCCAAGCAAGGATTTCTCCTGGCCTGAGACCGAGCAATCCCATAGCCGCCAGATCAAGATCCAGAGATGAAGAAGTCAGCCCGTCGGACAATAGCCACTATAGAAGGGGGTGGGGCTGCACCTGCCGCCGCCAAGAATACGCGAGCTTTGGATCCGACATGACTGTAGGTGGACGGGGTCGGGAAGGCAGCGGGGTAGAGAGCCAACACGGAGAATCAGGTGGTGACCGACGCCGCCGACAGGCCAAGAACCGAAAGGGAACGCGGTGCCGAGCCGTCGGAGGCGGAGCCGCCAGAGCACCGGCGAGCCAAAGCTGGAGAGGACGCAGCAAATGGGACGCCGGGGCCGGCCGCAACCGAACCGGCAGAGACGCCTGCAAGCCACGAACACTGGAGAACGCAGGTCCATGGCCACCGGGGCCGGAGCGGTGCCGGCAAGGATCCATGCAAAGCTTCGACCTTCTGCCCACATGTCGCCACACGCAGGCGGCGACGCGGGGGACGAGCGGGGTGTGCCGGATGAAGAAGAATCAAAGGATTTGCTTTTCTACCTGATCGCTAGCAAAGGGTGCCACAAGAAGCTCGCATAGTCACGATTGTAGCCACGCAGTGTTAATTTCCTCTTCC
Source organism: Aegilops longissima (assembly GCA_021605205.1). Classification (NCBI taxonomy): domain Eukaryota; kingdom Viridiplantae; phylum Streptophyta; class Magnoliopsida; order Poales; family Poaceae; genus Aegilops; species Aegilops longissima. Next base: position 29,414,302 of record CM038676.1, read on the forward strand.
TCGTGAACGCGTCCCGGAGGACGGACGGACTCGGATCGAGCAGAGCGCCATATTTCCTGCCGCGCGCGTCAACAATGAGATGCCTAGGTCTTCTTTTCTCAACACTTTTATCCTACAGAATATGCAAAAGGTGCAGATTGGGTATTTGAACCCTTCCTTGACCTGTTGTTATGGATGGCCTGTACTACCACGACCACCAGGGTGGGTGGGACTTGGGACTTGGGACATCATCTGCAAAAGCACACCGTGCAGTGCAGTACGATCGCTGTCGTGTGGACCTCTACGCCCACATGTCATCGGCGCCATTGCACCATGCACTAGTGAAGAGATCTCCTCCCCTTACCACAACACCACGACTAGTTTCTTGTTCTATGAGAGTTGCCATGGCCATTTAACATTTACACGGACGTTTGTTTATATTCAAAAGTTTTGATACATGTGTTTATAGTGGGTGGCGAGATATAAGCGACTAACGGACGGTAAGCAAATTTGTCGTCCAGTAACCAAATCCTTGGGCGCCACGCGCACGCGCGGCCAGATAAGTACTCTTTTCGTTTCAAAATAGATGACTCTACTTTTTTTAGATGCAGATGACTCTACTTTATACTAAGTTAGACAAAATAGAGTCATCTATTTTGAAACGGAAAGAGTACCTGGCAAGGGCCGGACTTTGGAGGCAAGCGGGACTACTAAAAGAAGACGTGGAAGCCTTGTTTGGGGAGGTGGGCGATGGCGTGAGAGTAGTTTAGTTGCTTTGTACCGGTGGAGTTGGATCTCGTGTAACTTCTAACATGTACTCACTGTTAAACAGCCGATATACATCAACGTGGATAACAAGTTAGGTAGTTAGAATCCTAGTTTGCTTGATGCGCACACATTGTAAAGTAGTTTGGGAAAGCGTGTAACCCTTTGTCTCGGGCCGCTGTATATATTGAGGCAATGCCTTGGCACATAAGTTACAGAGAGATCGATCGGTTAGAGGAGAGATCGATAGGAGGAGATCGTTACAGAAGATAAGGAGGGAGAAGAGATAGAATCCTATACAAGTTAAACACCTCCCTATACAATAGTTCTAACACTCCCCCTCAATCTAAACCTCAAGTCTTGCCAAGGTTAAGATTGTACTTGAACTCATCAAGTCTTCTCTCTGTCAAGGGTTTTGTAAACCCATCCGCGAGTTGATCCCCTGTAGGAATAAACCGGATCTCAAGTAGCTTTCGAGCTACTCTCTCTCTGACAAAATGAAAATCCACCTCAATATGTTTTGTTCGTGCATGAAAAACAGGATTTGCTGAAAGGTAAGTTGCACCAATATTGTCACACCACAGTCGTGCAGCTCTTGGAGCTTTAACCCCAAGTTCATAAAGTAATGTTTGAATCCACATCACTTCAGCTGTAGCATTTGCCAAGGATTTATATTCAGCTTCAGTACTGGATCTTGAAACAGTAGCCTGCTTTCTTGCACTCCATGACACAAGGTTAGATCCCAGAAACACAGCAAAACCACCAGTAGATCTTCTATCATCAGAACACCCTGCCCAGTCTGCATCAGAATATGCAGTAACAAGCAAGGAAGGGGACTTAACAATCTGAAGTCCAAGTCCTTGAGTATATTGAAGATACCACAAAATCCTTTTAACTGTTGTCCAATGAGTAGTTGTAGGAGCATGCAAATATTGACATACCTTGTTAACCGAATAAGAAATATCAGGACGTGTGAGAGTCAAATATTGCAAGGCACCTACAATACTTCTATAATTTGTTGCATCCTCTGGACCAAGAGCTTCTCCACTGTCAATTGTAAGCTTCTCAGAGGTGGAGATTGGTGTACTAACTGGTTTACAATTCTCCAATCCCACTCTCTTTAGAACATCAGCTGTATATTTTTCTTGTGATAGAAGTATTCCATCTCTAATTTGCTTTACTTCTATGCCAAGAAAGTAGTGAAGATCACCTAGATCTTTGAGGGCAAACTCAAGTTTTAAATCCTTAAGCAAACAAGTAGTGGCCTCTTGACTTGAGCTAGCAACAATTATATCATCAACATAAACAAGGACAAAAATAGTGATATGGCCTTTGCTATAGAAGAACAAAGATGTATCTGCCTTAGATGGTGTGAAACCAAGACTTTGTAGCTGCATACTTAACCTGGAATACCAGGCTCTTGGGGCCTGCTTCAACCCATACAAGGCTTTATCCAACTTACATATATAATGTGGTGTACTGTGACTTTCATAACCTGGTGGTTGCCGATGAACACTTCTTCCTCAAGAACACCATGAAGAAAAGCGCTCAACATCTAGCTGTCTTAAACTCCAACCTCTGGAAACAGCAATGGACAAAACAAGACGAATAGTAGTTGCTTTAACCACAGGACTAAAGGTATCATCATAATCAATTCCAAACCTTTGCTTGAAGCCTTTTGCAACCAACCTTGCCTTGTATCTGTCTATACTGCCATCTGATTTTCTTTTAATCTTGTATACCCATTTGCAATCAATTACATTAGTGCCATGCTGTGGTGGTACTAAATGCCAAGTCTGATTTTTTATAAGTGCATTATATTCATTATCCATGGCTTCCTTCCAATCTCTATTAGCAAGAGCATCATGCAAATTAATAGGCTCACCAGACGTGGCAAGGAAAGCACGTTTGGTTGGATTGTACCTTATTGTGCCATCACTATATTGTTTTTCTTTAACAATACCGACCGAGATCTGGTGTTTCGACGAAGAGGTGAAGGAGCCAGCGACTCGGTTTCTATTGGTCGTGGCGCAGAGATCCCGGGACTTCGTGTTGTGCACAGAAGATCCGGCGGATCAGCTCTCGATCCGAGGAGGATTGCGCCTCGTCGACGCGCAGCTGTGGCCCGGGCCGACCGCGAATCAGGCCTGCATGGTGGGTCCCGCAGGCGGCGTAACCAGCCGAACCGGTGCGTGGTCCCAAAGGAGACGTGGCATCACGGACTCGCTTGCCCAGCGCCTCGCCAGACGATGGGCGCGCCGGTCCGCTGGTGGTTGAAGGCGTGGGCGCCGGGACTGGGCGACCCACCTGGTCGCTCTGGGCGCGGTCGGCCGCCAGGGGGCGCCGAGGCGAATCTGCCTCGGATCGCGCGCCCGCAGTCTGCCGCGAATCCGGCTCGGATCGCGCGCTGGCAGCAGGATCAACATCAGTTTCCGTTCCTGTGTTGTCCTGTGTGCACATGAAATGATAAGTAGAATCTGCACAAGATGTGTTAGAAACACCATTTTCTTTGGATTTTTGCACATGGTCATGATCAGTTAATTCACCCCCGTGATCAGGATGTAGGGAATCGAGAGAAGTGCGATTTCGGCACGAAGCAGAGCACCCGCATTGGGATGAAGCTTTGAAAAAGGAAATAGTGTCTCATCAAATATAACATCTCGAGATATATAAATGCGTCCGGTGGATGGTTCAAGACACTTGTACCCCTTATGAAGATTACTATACCCAAGAAAAACACATTGTGTGGAACGAAGTTCAAGTTTGTGCCGATTGTATGGACGTAAATTGGGGTAACAAGCACACCCGAAAATCTTGAGATAATTGTAATCTGGTTTTTGGTTATACAACTGTTCTAAAGGAGTAGAATTGCCAATGACCTTACTAGGAAGGCGATTTATGAGATATGTAGCTGTGATGAAAGCCTCATCCCAATATTTGAGGGGCATGGATGCATGAGCTAGTAGAGAGAGACCAACTTCGACAATATGACGGTGTTTGCGTTCAGCAGAACCGTTTTGCTGATGAGCATGGGGGCAAGATACATAATGAGTAATCCCAATGCTACAGAAGAAGGAGTTGAGTTTTCATACTCCCTCCCGATCACTTTGGACGGAAATAATTTTTCTATCAAGTGGCGTTCAACTAGCTTCTGAAATTCTTGGAAGATAGGGAAAACTTCAGATTTATGTTTAAGCAAATAAATCCATGTGAACTTGCTATAATCATCAATGAAGCTAACATAATATTTTTTCGACCGAAGAGTCTCGAGCATGACCCCATACATCACTGAAGATTAATTGCAATGGAGCATGAGAAACACTAGTAGACTTAGGATAAGGAAGCTGATGACTCTTGGCACATTGGCATGCTTCACACACAGACTCATTGTTTGAACTTGGTGACACAGAAAGTTTGTCTTTATTGACTACTTGCCTAACTATGACTGAGGATGGATGTCGAATCTTTGATGCCACCTTCGAATGATGGCTTGACGACAGAGTAAACATGGCGATGCTTGTTGCTAAAGGCTCCAGACGAGATGGGGTAGAGGCCGCCGACGATCTACCGTGATAGAGAGTTGCCCTCGCCGGTCCTTAATGAAAAAATTGCGAGGGTGAGTTTCAAAGAAAACATCATTATCGGTGGCTAAACGAGACATGGAGGCAAGATTTTGTCACTTGAGGGACATGAAGGACATCTTTAAGAACAAGATCACGTTGCAAACTGGGGAATTAAGTGAAACTTGACCGATGTGACAAATTTCCATACCTTTACCGCTGGCTGTGTGGATTTGATCGTTGCCATGGTAGGTCTCCGTGAGAGCAAGTTGCTCTAGCTCGTTTGTGACGTGATCGGTAGCTCCGAGTCAACATACCGACACCCTCCCCGCTTGCTCGCGCATAGCTGCTGCAACGAGTTTGGAGTCGGGAACAAAAGTGTCATCATACCGATGCCAGCAATCTATGACTTCATGGCCAGCTTTCTTGCAAAGCTGGCACCGAGGGCGGACGCGAGGGAGGCTGCGCGGCGGTGTTGGAGTTGAAGCCGCCACCCCGTGGTTGTTGTTGTAGCCAGCGTCGTAGTTGTTGCCGTAGCCGCCTCGAGCGGGCACCATCACCCGAGGAGGCACCACGACGCGCCCCGCCCCACGGCTGGTGCCCCGTGACCACGGCCACGGCCGCGCCCCGGAGGCAGAGTACGCAGATGATTGCCGAAGGTCGCCGCCGTGGAGGAGGGAGAGGCGGCGTCGAAGCTGAGTAGCTGGCTGTGCAGCTCGGGAACCGTGATCGGTTCCACTCGTGCCGCCAGCGCAGAAACTACAGGGTTGTAGTCCATGTCGAGGCCGGCAAGAATCTTGGAGATGATCTCTGGATCGGAGAGGGCCGAGGCAGTGCAAGCGACTTCATCCGTGAGGGTTTTGATCTTGCCGAGGTACTCTGCCATGGTTAAGTTACCTTTTTTCAAGTTGGTGAGTTCGATGCGGGTATTGATCGCCTGCGCCTGACTCTGGGCGATGAACATGTCGTTGATGGCGCGCCAGACCTCAGCCGGCGTCTGGAGCGTGGCCACCTGGGACAGAATCTCACGAGAAAGAGACCCCATCAAGAACCCCTGGAGTTGTTGTTGCTGAGCATACCAGAGGGTCCGGGCGAAGTTGGCGACTTGCTCTTCTTTGCCTGCCGTGGTGATGGTGAGGGTGGCCGGCGGCGGTGGGCTCGTGGCATCAAGGTGGTGCTCCATCTGGGCACCCTTGATCTGGGGAAGCACTATGGCTTTCCAGAGGAGGAAGTTCCCCCTCGTCAGCTTTTCCTGTGGTGGCGATCCGAGGAAGGTATTGGTAGTGGTGGATGATGAGGCAAAGGTGGAGGCGGAGGAGGTGGTGGTGATCGCGCCCATGGTGCTGGGGGACATGGCGGCGGAGGTAGTGGACATGGCTCGGTCGCGAACGGCAGCTAGATGCGATCTTCTCTCGATCTAATGAGGAAGAGGCTCTGTTACCATGTAAAGTAGTTTGGGAAAGCGTGTAACCCTTTGTCTCGGGCCGCTGTATATATTGAGGCAATGCCTTGGCACATAAGTTACAGAGAGATCGATCGGTTAGAGGAGAGATCGATAGGAGGAGATCGTTACAGAAGATAAGGAGGGATAAGAGATAGAATCCTATACAAGTTAAACACCTCCCTATACAATAGTTCTAACACACATGTATTCTGTTGTGATCTTCCCAGATCAATCTGTAACAACTTGACCTTGTATTCTCTGCATGCATATAAATAGATGACCGCGGCCCATCGGTTTTTTTGATGTGTGCCGAACTGCAACTTCTCTCGTTTCACACTCACCAACGTGAAGGGGTTCTATACCCATCTTCTTCTTTAATATGTATATAGTATGCACACTTGTGCCTATTCGAAAAAAACAGGAAGATGTACCTGCTGACCTCTTTACACCGCAGCACGTGCTTGTGGCGATCCGGTAGACCATGTAGTATTGTGACGGTGAACCCATGGCGTCAATCCGTACTTTATTATTATTAGGGAAAGATGGGATAGAGGGAGTACATGTTGGACATGCAGCCTAAGTAGATCTCTTGCAGCTACAGAACAGGCAATCAACTACTGACAGAGAGTCCATCTGCTTGAGCGACCGCATCAGTTCAATGTTCTTTCGGTGAAACAGTTGAGCAAATTATCCCGATTTATCTGGAGAACCCAAGCTTCAAAATACAAAATAAAAGCTGAAAGAGTTCACTGGTCATAAACCCATAAGCTTAACCAGCTATGTGCATTGTTGGATACAGAGGCCGGAGGGTACATCCTCTTGTTGAATAATAATTAAAGGAAAAAAAAATGTCAAGATACGTAGTAATGAACAACGAAGAAAGATACCAGAACAAAATTTGAAAAATTCAAGAAGAGGAATATGCTGTGGCAGTTTGATCAACAACAAGACAGACTGATCGATCGGTCAGGCTTGCGACCATAATCCAACTACTAACTCTCATTGAGTGTCCCTCTCGGCTGCCATAATAACTTGTCAACCTGTCAGAAGGTCACCGCAGGCTCAGGTTCAGACCAACCAAGGACTCTCTCCAAGAGGTGTAGAGTGCTGGGTGGTTCGGAACTTTGCAAAATGTTTGTCCACGTAATTTTTTCACGAAAAGAGCCGTATCAACTCTGAACATCGACCTGCTTCAGTTTGTCGTCTGTGCAATAGTAGGACAGACCTTGTCATATTTCTAATCAGTAACAAAAAATAAATAAATTGTCGCACGGTTTTCTAATCTCATTTGTTTCCTTGTAACCAACACAGAAGTATCCAAGATTACACAAATACATCGACAGGATCTTATATATACATAAGCATCTACAACTACAAGCAAGTATTCAGTAATACTGTATATCAGATCAGAGTGGTTCAACTACAAGCATCTACTTGGACAAGGAACGGATTAAGGGACTTGAACTATAGGAAGATGAGTAGCCATTTTTTAAATACTCCCTCTGTTCCGAAATTATTGTCTTTCTAGCCATCTCAAATGGACTACAACATACGGATGTATGTAGACATGTTTTAGAGTGTAGATTCACTCATTTTGCTCCGTATGTAGTCACTTGTTGAAATCTCTAGAAAGACAATTATTTAGGAACGGAGGGAGTAATACGTAATTGAGAACAATGATGGATTTATGCAAATATCACCTGTCCAATAAGATAAAATTAGGAAAATATGTTGGGACACAAACTAAAAAAACTTAGTGCAAACATATGACTTAAAAGAGGTTCGGGATTTGCCATGAAAGTATAGATCGTACCTGCAACCATAATCCACTTCTCATTAATTACCTCACTAAAATTGTAACAAAACCTGCAAACATGTAGGAAATTAGAGACTCTGACCAACCAAGGCCAGGAGGTATAAAAATACTGTGGTAAAATCCAAAACATGGATAACTGAATGTGGGGGAAACTATGTCACAGGTGCACAGGAAACTTTTTAACAGTTCGTCCACTTGTGTTTCAGAAGAGCAATGTGCTGACAGTCAATGAACACTAGTAGCAGAACCATATTAATTCTGAACATTGATCGATGCTACAATCCACGATGATAATACCAACTTGATGTAATTAAGCAACGCTACAGTGTTAAACTCAGCATACTACTTCATATAATTCCAGCATATACAAAACGACCACCACATACACTCCTGTAACTGGATCGATACAACCTGTGCATGGCCCAGAGGCTAGAAGCGTAACCAAAGATTATGCATACTTACTCTTCACTGGTCACCCTTACCAAGAACCTGGCATATTACACCTGCAACATTCAACTGAACATCTTTGCGGTGCCGTGTTATGATGTAGCCAACTCGACGTGGACTGGCGCCAAATTTCTCGAACCAGTCAAGCTCCGGTTGCTGCTAGGCTTCTTCAGTGGCAGAGCCACATCCTTGTCCTTGACATCCTGCAGCTGTTCTAAGATATGGGAGCTTGCATTATGAATGTATAACAATTATGCAGTGCCTAGATCATTAAATGTTGTTTCACTACAGTACAGGCAACAACTTGTGATGCTAACCTGTCTTAAGTGAGAGCATCCAGAACCTAGTACAAGAAATAGTCTAGCAAATTATCAGATTAGTGGGAGAGGCCGAAAGCTACAAAATTAAACTAATCAGGCTTGCGAACATATTCCAAAATTAAAACTAATCAGGCTTGTAAATTTGTTGGAGATATGCAAAATGCTGGGCGGTTCTGGAAGTTTCAGGACATTGGAAACTGAAAAAGAAAAAAACTGGGGCCGCACACAAGAAATCTCTGAGAACTTTGTTTAAATAAAGGTTTAGTTTCCCTCAACAAAAAAGTTAATTTTGTTCAGGAAAGGGGCCATATCAACTCTGAACATCGATCTGCTTCAGTTTGTGGTTTGTGCAAAAACACAGCACAGTGAACAGAATCTGCATCTAGAAGAAGAATTGGAGCCATGCTCTAAACATAACCACTACACATCATAATTTATGCCAGGTTACACACACACACACACACAAAAACTCACCCTTAACACTGCTGCAACTGTATCCAGAGAACATGTGCACAAAATACTGCACAAGCACAAAAGATTCAGAGTTGTGCAGACTGCAATGCTGTGTCTCCAGCGCATATGTGTAAGGCTCTCTGTCGATATGTCCTTTCTTCTCCCCTGCTCATGTTGTTCCTTGTAATGCTTGGTACATTTATGTCTCTGAAATTCAAAGTTACCGAGAATGAAAAAAAAAACAGTTTTGCAGTAATTTGCAGAGAAACAAATCCTTGAAAGGGAAAGAAGATAAACATGTAAGAATGCAAATACACCACCGTTGTAAATGTCGTGCTGCAGTCCTTGAAGTGGCATTTTGTTAACTGGGCTCTAGTTCACTCACTGAATTCACTAGACAGGGTTCAGGAAATACGCTGGATTCAGGTTACAAGCTTATACAAGCACAATTGTGCGGAATAGAAGAATCAAGAATTGGGGGGTTAATTAGGGTTGAGAGCCTAGATAAACTATGATCCATGATTGATCTTCGATGACTTTCCTCCTGGCACTGTGAGCTTCTTAAACCGTCCTTATCAAATGACCCAGTCGTCTCCACTTACTAGCTTGTTCGGTTTACGTGGTCGGTTGCTTGTGCGACGGCCCACTACTTGTGTGGGCCTGGGCTCTTCATGGGCTTCTGGTCCACCGGCAGGAGAGGTGCTGACACAATTAATCCTATTGGTGGAAAGCTACAAAATGGCAAGCGGTTGGTGTGCGTCTGATAAACTTCTGAAAGAGAAAGGCATGGGTACAGGAGGTAAACTATGTGGTATGGGATGGCTGCTTTGTGTTTACCTCGACGTGAGCACTAGATCCCTCATGAATCTTCCTTTTATTCTTTGAAGAAAACTCCTCGCGGCACCCAGTCAATCTCCGTGCGAAACGTTTCTTCTGCTCATGGACTTCCCTAAAAGGCTTGGCTAAATTGTTCTTACGGTCATAGCTCATGGTGCAACCATTTACGTGGCTCTGGCACGCAAAGGGCCTCTGCAACATTTTAAAAGGATATACATATATATGATCAATCGTAATCCCATATCCAAAGTAAAGTTCACTTTGAAATAATACAAGTGAAGTTACACGCTTACATTTACATAAGGTTATTATTCTTGACAAACTTTAAATAATAGATGTACATAAGATTGTAGGCTTTAAAGCTGACCAAGCTCTTCTTTAACAAGTGTACTTTTTGTTATGACAATTATGACACTATTTGAACAATATTGATAGTTTGTTTCACAGTTGATATTTTTCTAAACAAATATGATGGAGAACAGAACTGTAAAGAGATACAAATGACACCAATGTGGAGGCTGTAGCCCATGGATTTCGAGTCGCTCGACTAGTCGATGACTAGTCTATGAGTCGCAAAAATATGGTCGACTCAGCTTAGTGTCGACTCGCGCCTCTGAGTCACGACTAGTCACAACGCAGGCTCGACTTCTTCCGAGTCGCTGCCCCAGAGCGACTCGCATATGAGTTGCGACTCGAAAACCATGCTGTAGCCTCTAGAAATCGGCATGTGACCTCGGGATTGAAGAAAGCAGGGAGAGGACAGAGCATAATACAAAAATACAAACGAGAACAAGAAAAGTAAATATGAAATACCAAAACGAGTAAAAAGAGGGCTGTTTGATTGATCCCATAAAAATCAGATGAATATTATGTGAAATTTATAGAAGAACAAAAATGCTAGTGTTTCATTGGCCACATATATCAGTGGCTATATATGTTCAATTGTATTGATTAACAAAATTTCAGTTGTTACGAAATTTTATGTTAAATATTACGCTTTTCATGTAATTTCCCAAAAACTATTAGAATTTTATAGGTTCTCCACTGGCTATAATCAAAGCAACCAAAAAATATTCAAAATGTAACCAGTGAGGATATTATAATTATGTTTTTGGCTCACTTATAATCACTTTTTTGGTAAAAAATAGAAATACATATATAAAAAGTTATATCTAAGAGAATAATGATGTTGCACGTGCAGTTGTGTGTGCCAATGTGCTAGTAATACCTTCTGCATTGGAGATGAAATGGCGTTACTCCTAGCTTCTGAACTTTTATTGTGTAACAAGGCCAAGTGGCACTCTACAGTAACCTTCCCACCACAGATTGTATTCTTCTCCAAGGTGTTATTATCATCATAGAGCACTTCACTCATTTTGTCGGCGCAACTGACTTCTATGTTAGCCTTATCACTATTCTGTTGCTCCAACATTTCAGTATCTTCTCTAGGAGTATTCTTTGTCAGGTTGTCGGTTTCAGATTTATCTTCTAGAATATCCCCGTCACAGCTTTCAGAAGGGAAAACACCAGCCGTTTGCAGAGTCAGTCATCATGACACGGATCCTTTTCCATTGGCTGAATCCTAGCACTACCACCATGCAGATCTTGACTTGATTTCTCACCAATATCATGTTGCTCTGAACTTAAAGGAGTCTGGCTGATGTGTACTTCTGCAGTACGAAACAATGTTATATACTTGAATCTATTTCAGGCACAACACAAACATAAGGAACATCTAATATATGTTCTCTTTCCCTCATCACAAATAAAATAAAATAAGGAACATCCACCCCATTTCCCCCCTTCCATCTTATCCTTTCTCCATCCTACATTGGAGACAAGGTTGGGACCCGACGGTGATGAGACTGACAAATTGCTGGAAGTGAAATTGCAATTTGAAATTGAAGGATTTAGTGAATACTTTTGTTCAAAACTGGGACAGATATCAGATTGTATGTTATGGCCGGTTTAGCTAGGCCCACCGGGCAATCTTAGCCCACAAGTTATCTTAGGTTAATTCTTATGCAAGTTATCTTAGGTTAATTCTTATGCAAGTTATCTAGGTTATAAATATAGGCTGTAAGACTCTTTTTTGAATTAAGCAATAAGAAGATTATTATCTCTATTGCCCGGCTCCCAGAGGAGCCGGAACCCTAGCCGCCTCTAACCCTAGCCGCCGCCGCCATCCTCCTCCTACGCGACGGCGCCCAGCCTCTGGCGCGCCCGCTCATCGCCTCGCCCTACTCCATCCTTCCCCTACAACCTACGGAGCAGGTCCGGTAGCACTAGTGCAGAACCGGCCTTTAGTGCCGGTTCGTAATGGCCTTTAGTGCCGGTTTGGCAACCGACACTAAAGAGTGGGGACTAAATGTCCCCCCCTTTAGTACCGGTTCGTCACGAACCGGCGCTAAAGTGTCACCACGTGGCACGAGCCAGGCCCGGGTGCATGTAGGACATTAGTTCCGCTTGGTAACACCAACCGGTACTAAATGTTTGGGGGGTTGGCTTTATTTTCCATTTAATTCTTTTTTGTTTGCTGGTATTTCACGATACTACAAATTGTACACGTTATGCATATATATAAATAGATTTTCTCGTACGTAGAACCGCATATATATAATATATATATATCATCGAATGTCTCACAACCAACACCACTAACTATTCACACATACACATGTATATACATATACAATTTCTCCTACATGTTGCCTTGGTGCCTTCGGAGCACGATGACAAGTGGTTCATGGGGGCGGTAGCGGGTAATAGTATTCTCCTTTGGGATCTATGACCTGGTCGAGCAAAAATCCGGCTATTTCCTCTTGAAGTGCTAGTATGCGGTCCGCTGGTAGGAGCTTATCCCGCACCTCTCTGAACTGTTAAGAAGGAGATCAATATGCATGTGTATTAGTTCTGTGACAAGATATCGATAATGGTGTGAATAGTATTCTGACAAACGTACCGAGTCCTGTCTTTGAGATCTGCTCCTTTCGGACGCTGAAAGGATCGATATAGTTGACTAGAGGGGGGGGGGGGGTGAATAGGCAACTAACAATTTTTAGCTTTTGTTTATCAAATTAAACTTTGCATCAAAGTAGGTTGTCTAGAAATGCAACTAGGTGAGCAACCTATATGATGCCACAACAACAAGCACACAAGCAAGCAAAGGATATAACACAAATAAGCTTGCACAAGTAAAGGCACGAGATAACCAAGAGTGGAGCCGGTGGAGACGAGGATGTGTTACCGAAGTTCCTTCCTTTTAAAGGGAAGTATGTCTCCGTTAGAGCGGTGTGGAGGCACAATGCTCCCCAAGAAGCCACTAGGGCCACCGTATTCTCCTCACACCCTCGCACAATGCAAGATGCCGTGATTCCACTATTGGTGCCCTTGAAGGCGGCAACCAAACCTTTACAAACAAGGTTGGGGCAATCTCCACGACTTAATTGGAGGCTCCCAACAACACCACGAAGCTTCACCACAATGGGTTATGGCTTCACGGTGACCTCAACCGTCTAGGGTGCTCAAACACCCAAGAGTAACAAGATCCGCTTGGGATTAGTGGGGGAACCAAATTTCTCTTGGTGGAAGTGTAGATCGGGGCCTTCTCAACTAATCCCGAGCAAATCAACAAGTTTGATTGGCTAGGGAGAGAGATCGGGCGAAAATGGAGCTTGGAGCAACAATGGAGCTTTTGGGGGAAGAGGTAGGTCAACTTTGGAGAAGAAGACCCACTTATATAGTGGGGGGAACAAAAACCGTTACCTCCCCACCAGCCCCGCAGAGAGCGGTACTACCGCTAGGCCAGCGGTACTACCGCTTATCAGCCTAAGCGGTACTACCGCTCCTCCCCGCGGTACTACCGCTCGGGGGCGGTACTACCGCCAGTCCTGCCGCAGCCGGTACCGTAAAGTCCGACATGAAAAACGGGCCTTCGAATTGAGGCGGTACTAGCACGAAACCGCAGCAGTACTACGGATGGGGCTACAAGCGGTACTACCGCTGAGGAGCGGTACTGCCGCTTATAGCACCCAAGCGGTACTACCACTCCAGCCCGCGGTACTACCGCTCAGACCAGAACAGGCACAAGAGGGACAAGAACGAGCTCTCCATTGAAGGGGAAAGGCTCGGAAGGTGTGCAAGGGATGTGTACGTGATGATTCCACCCTAGCCTTTCCAAAGCGGCCCCCCTCTTGATAGTACGATGACCTCTGCGAAACTAGTCCACCAAAACTGAATCGAAAAGGCTACACCATCTTCGCTTCAAACTCCGAGGGGAGGAAATCGTCTCGTGCCAAAGGACGGATCTCTGAAAAGCTCAGTGCACACGATTAGTCCGCAAAATCATTGTCATCAATCACCAAAACATCTTAGGGCTACAGATGCCCTTACAATCTCCCCCTTTTTGGTGGATTGATGACAATACGGGATTTGCACGAAACGAAGAAAGATACAGAACCTAAGCAAACCCCACATCTCTAAAATAGAGACGGGCTCCCCCTAGATGTGTGCCATCAAGATGAGTGCTTTGGACTGCACGACACACATACTAGGATCAACACTCCCCCTGTATTTTAGAGATCAACAAACTAAGCACGATCCATGAGAGCAGGATATATGAATAACATAATAAGCATGCAACTACTCATAAGATGCCGAATGACTGGAACTTAGGTCACACTGACACAAAACCAAACAAAGCAAAAGACGAGCAACCACAACGAAACCAAAGAGACCACAAAGACACACACGCAACTCAACGACACAAATCCCTAGACTCTCTCCCCCTTTGGCATCGAGACACCAAAAGGGGCAAAGAGCGAACCTACCGCTCCAGGTGAGAGCAACTGAATATCTCAAACATTAGACGTCTGCACCATCATCCTCAGTCGGAAATTGCTCGACATCTGAATCAGTCCATGGATAGTGCTGCTGGACCCACTCCTCCTCCTAAGTGATCTGACCCTCAGAGCCGCTGGTGAAAGTAGCACCCAACTGATGCATAAGCTCCTTGTGGCGGCCCCTTGCCTTCTTCTCAGCCACATGAGTCATGAACTGACCGTGAGACTCCATACAGAAAAGCTTCTTCATCTTGAGCTTGAGTTTCTTTGCCCAAGAGGGCTCTGCCTCAGAAGGCTCAGTGTCAAGGTCATCACCAGCATCAGCCTCGTCCTCGGTCTCCATGGCAGCAGCAGAAGATGGAACACCAGTTTGGGGAACGGAGGTACCCCAATTATCCTTCTTCCTCAGACACTTGATCTCATGAGAGACCAACTCTCCAGTTTCCAGTGACTCCTCGGGATAGGTGTGTCTCCAGGCCTTCTCAATGAGCAACATGATGAACGGAGCATAGATCAGACACTTGCGCTCAGACACAGCAGTAAGGAGCTCAGACCACATCACATGAGAGATATCCAAGGTCTCGCCAGTGTTTGCCTCCTTCTCATGCTGGCAGAAGAGAAGCATGTCCACAAGATAGGAATGAACCTGATCCAGATTCCCAATACGAGGGAATAGATTCTCGCGGAACACATGGTGAAGGATGTCCAGAAAGGCAGGCAGCTCATAGGTTGTAGTCTCAGGATTAACCTTCTTAATGCAATAGGGCCATAGAGCTTGCTTGTGAGTGGAGGTAGCATTTTGGTGAGGACGAAACCCGACTGGAGACTCAAGCCCTTGATTTTCCATCTCAAGCAACTCCATGAAAGCCTTCCACTTGACAACTAGCAGCTTCCCATTCGTCATCCAAGTCAGAGTCCTGTTCTCATCAGTTCCTAGATGGACAGTGGCATAGAACTGAGCCACCAAGTCAGCATCAAAGTCCTTGTTGAACTGCATGATTCTAAGGATGTTCAGCCGAGAGCACATCTGGAGGGATGCACCAAAGTACTCAGGGTCCTGTTCCATTGCATCCGTGTTGATGGAGTGAACATTGACAAAGAGGTTCTTCTTAGACTTGATCACTTCAAAGTAGGTGGAATACTGAAAGCGGTTCTAGAACGGACGATTGACAAAGGTGGGGTCTTGGTCTTCAAGATAAGGATTGCGGCGACGCCTGTCCTAGAATTCCTTGGAAGACATCTCAGTCACTCTCTTCCCACGAGACTTTGGTCTGTTGGCAGGCATCTTGGTCTTGTGAGGGGGATTGGTGCTTGAAGAAGCACCCATGGGTGGTGGTGGAGCATTGGAGGAACCACCAGCAGACTCAGAAGTGCGGTAGCTCTTTGACGTGGAATGCCCGGGGTTGACACAGCGGGCTTGCTGCTCAGGATGTTCATCACCTGGAACCAAACACACGGACACACGAACAACCAGAAAGAATGATCAAAACCAACAAACAAACCGAACAAGAATCAATATGTGGTAGGATATGATGGAATGGGCATCGGCGGTAGTATCACGACCCTCCATGTAGTACCGCTTGAGCGGTAGTACCGCCGATCGGGCGGTAGTACCGCCGAGGCGAGGAACAACAGTTCCCTACTACGTGGAAAGATCCGCACTACCGGAGATGCCAAATTAAAAAATGAACCTACCAAACATCAATCCAAAGAGTCTAGTTGCCTTCTCCAACCTACTCAAGCCTAGTTTTAGCCAAAAAACTAGAGATGCAACCACTATTGCCTCTAAACACTAGATCTGAAATCTAGACGAGAAGAGAAGAGGAACAAAGGCAATACCGGCATCCATGGCAAGAGGACGAGGTGGGGATCGATTCCACCGAAGGAAATGGAGAGGGACGGCCCAGAGACGGAGGGCCGCCGGAGCCCTCCCGCGGCGAGATGGCGCTGGAGAGAGGAAGAGGAGCAGGGGAACGAAGCAAATGGGTATGGGGGGAGAAAAACCACCCCTGCCCATGACTTAACCCCCTGGACCCGTCCCCCAGCGGTAGTACCACGGTAGTACCGCTTAACAAGGTAAGCGGTAGTACCGCGCCACCAGCGGTAGTACCGCCCAGCGCACGTCAAAACTAGACTTAAAAAACGCACGGAAAAAGGACAAAGCGGGACAAACCGAAAACCAAGAACCCACAAGGAAAACTAGCAAGAGGACAGAAAGAGCACCCCTTCAAGAGAGGGGTGGTGGCCGAGGCCACCTATGTTTGAGTCAAAAGGTATGGCACCGCGAAGATTTTAACCTTGGGCCCATGACCAAAACTCGTCTTTGAAGCACAAGTACCATAAAAAATGGCTAATGTGAAAGAGTTGATCGATTTATGCATAATGGGGGAAGGGAGAGTTCATTGAGAGAACAACACTCCCCCTATGTCCATGCCTACACCTAAATAAGATAACAAGTTGAGTATGGTGGGGTGTGCAAGGGTTCAAGAAACATTTCTGAAATCAATGATATTTAGCTCATGCCTTAACTCGCGAAATCTTGCTTCATCCAAGGGCTTCGTGAAAATATCTGCAAGGTTATCATGAGTGTTGACATACTTGAGCTCGATCTCCCCTCGCCTAATATGATCCCGGATGAAATGATACCGAATATCAATATGCTTCGTCTTGAAGTGTTGCACTGGGTTGAGAGAAATCTTGATGGCACTTTCATTGTCACACCAAAGAGGCACTTTGTCACAAATGACACCGTACTCCTTTAAAATTTGTCTCATCCAAAGGAGTTGTGCACAACAACTACCGGCCGCCACATATTCCGCTTCGGTGGACGAGAGAGACAAACAACTTTGCTTCTTGGAAGACCAACTCACCAAAGAGCAACCAAGAAATTGGCACCCTCCGAAGTTGACTTCTGTCCACTTTGTCTCCGCCCAATCCAAAATCAGATATCCTTCAAGCTTGAAATTTGCTCCTCTTGGGTACCATAGGCCAAAGTTTGGGGTATGAGCTAAATATCGAAAGATTCATTTGACTGCCACATAGTGGCTTTCCTTTGGTGCGGCTTGAAATCGTGCACATATTCCCACACTCAACATGATAACCAGTCTAGATGCACAAAGGTAAAGCAGGGAGCCAATCATGGAGCAATATACCTTTTGATCCACCGCTTTACCATTGGGATCAATGTCAAGTTGGCACTTGGTAGGCATTGGAGTAGTAGCCGGCTTGACATCACTTAGCTTGAATCTCTTTAGCATGTCTTGAGTGTATTTGGCTTGGTTGATGAAGGTACCTTCTCTTCTTTGCTTGATATCAAAACCAAGGAAGAACTTCAACTCTCCCATCGAAGACATCTTGAACTTGGAGGTCATGAGAGCGGCAAATTCCTCATTGAAAGCTTTGTTAGGGGAACCAAAGATAATATCATCAACATATAGTTGGCATACAAACAACTCCCCTTTGACCTTCTTAGTAAAAAGAGTGGGGTCGATTAGCCCAAATTCAAATCCACGATCTTGTAACAACTCGGTAAGGTGGTCATACCATGCACGTGGGGCTTGTTTAAGGCCATAGAGTGCCTTGTCGAGTTGATACACATGATCGGGAAAGTAGGGATCCTCGAACCCGGGGGGTTGCTTGACGTATACCAACTCATTAATAGGACCATTAAGGAACGCACTTTTAACATCCATTTGTTGCAACTTAAAGTTGTGATGAGAAGCATATGCAATCAACAAACGAATGGATTCAAGACGAGCAACGGGAGCAAAGGTTTCACCGTAGTCGATACCCTCGACTTGGGAGTAGCCTTGTGCTACCAATCTTGCCTTGTTGCAAACGATGTTCCCATGAGCATCTTGCTTGTTCTTGAAAATCCACTTGGTTCCAATGACATTGTGGTTCCCCGTTGGCCTTGGCACCAATCTCCACACCTTGTTGTACTCGAAGTTAATGAGTTCTTTGAAGGAAATATGCCCTAGAGGCAATAATAAAGTTATTATTTATTTCCTTATTTCATGATAAATGTTTATTATTCATGCTAGAATTGTATTAACCGGAAACATAATACATGTGTGAATACATAGACAAACAGAGTGTCACTAGTATGCCTCTACTTGACTAGCTTGTTAATCAAAGATGGTTATGTTTCCTAACCATGAACAAGGAGTTGTTATTTGATTAACAAGGTCACATCATTAGTTGAATGATCTGATTGACATGACCCATTCCGTTAGCTTAACACTTGATCGTTTAGTATGTTAATGCTTTCTTCATGACCCATACATGTTCCTATAACTATGAGATTATGCAACTCCCGTTTATCGGAGGAACACTTTGGTACTACCAAACGTCACAACGAATCGGGTGATTATAAAGGAGTACTACAGGTGTCTCCAAAGGTACTTGTTGGGTTGGCGATTTCGAGATTAGGTTTTGTCACTCCGATTGTCGGAGAGGTATCTCTAGGCCTTCTCGGTAATACTCATCACCTAAGCCTTGCAAGCATTGTAACTAATGAGTTAGTTATGAGATGATGTATTACGGAACGAGTAAAGAGACTTGCCGTAACGAGATTGAACTAGGTATTGGATACCGACGATCGAATCTCGGGCAAGTAACATACCGATGACAAAGGGAACAAAGTATGTTGTTATGCGGTTTGACCGATAAAGATCTTCAGAGAATATGTAGGAGCCAATATGGGCATCCAGGTTCCGCTATTGGTTATTGACCAAGAATAGTTCTAGGTCATGTCTACATAGTTCTCGAACCCGTAGGGTCCGCACGCTTAACGCTTCGATGACAGTTCATAATGAGTTTATAAGTATTGATGCACCAAGGTTGTTCGAGTCCCGGATGTGATCACGGACATGACGAGGAGTCTCAAATGGTCGAGACATAAAGATTGATATATTGGAAGCCTATGTTTGACTTCGGAATGGTTCCGAGTGAAAACAGGATGTTACGGAACACCGGGGTTACGGAACCCCGGGGGTACATGGGCCTTCATGGGCCTTGAGGGAGAAGGAGAAGGGCCGGCCAGGTGGGCTGCGCCCCCTCCCCTTCCAGTCGAATAGGACAGGAGAGGGGGGCGCCTCCCCCTTCCCCTCCCCAATCCTACTCCAACTAGGAGAAGGGGGAGTCCTACTCGGTGGGAGTAGGACTCCTCCTTGCGCGCCTCCTCTAGGGCCGCCACCTCCCCTTGTCTCCTTTATATACGGGGCAGGGGCACCCCAATACACACAAGTTGATCTACGGATCTTGCCTTAGCTGTGCGGTGCCCCTTCCACCATATTCCACTTCGGTCATATCGTCATGAGCTTAGGAGAAGCCCTGCGCCGGAGAAGTCATATCGTCGCGGAGCTTAGGCGAAGCCCTGCGCCGGTGGAGCATCAACATCGCCACCACGCCGTCGTCTTGACGGAACTCATCCCGACACTTTGCTGGATCGAGTCCGGGATCGCCATCGAGCTGAACGTGTGCAGAACTCGGAGGTGCCGTGACGCTCGGTGCTTGGATCGGTCGGATCGTGGAGACGCACGACTACATCAACGCGTTGTTATAACGCTTCCGCTTTCGGTCTCACGAGGGTACGTGGACGGACACTCTCCCTCTCGTTGCTATGCCATCACCATGGTCTTGCGTGATCGTGAGGAAATTTTTGAAATTACTACGTTCCCCAACAGTGGCATCCGAGCCTGGTTTTATGCGTTGATGTCATGTGCACGAGTAGAACACAAGTGAGTTGTGGACGATACAAGTCATACTGCCTACCAGCATGTCATACTTTGGTTCAGCGGTATTGTGAGATGAAGCGGCCCGGACCGACATTACGCAGACGCTTACGCGAGACTGGTTTCACCGCCCGAGCACTCGTTGCTTAAAGGTGACCGCGGGTGTCTGCTCTCTCACTTTAGTTGAATCGAATGTGGCTACGCCCGGTCCTTGAGAAGGTTAAACGGAGTCTATTTGACGAAGTATCGCTGTGGTTTTGATGCGTAGGTAAGAACGGTTCTTGCTCAGCCCGTAGCAGCCACGTAAAACTTGCAACAACAAAGTAGAGGACGCCTAACTTGTTTTTGCAGGGCATGTTGTGATGTGATATGGTCAAGACGTGATGCTATATTTTATTGTATGAGATGATCATGTTTTGTAACCGAGTTATCGGCAATCGGCAGGAGCCATATGGTTGTCGCTTATTGTATGAAATGCAACGCCATGTAATTGCTTTACTTTATCACTAAGCAGTAGCGATAGTCGAGAAGCAATAGTTGGCGAGACGACAACGATGCTACGATGGAGATCAAGGTGTCGCGCCGGTGACGATGGTGATCATGACGGTGCTTGGCGATGGAGATCACAAGCACAAGATGATGATGACCATATCATATCACTTATATTGATTGCATGTGATGTTTATACTTTATGCATCTTATCTTGCTTTGATTGACGGTAGCATTATAAGATGATCTCTCACTAAAATTATCAAGAAGTGTTCTCCCGAGTATGCACCGCTATGAAAGTTCTTCGTGCTGAGACACCACGTGATGATCGGGTGTGATAGGCTCTACGCTCAAATACAACGGGTGCAAAACAGTTTGCACGCGAATACTCAGGTTAAACTTGACGAGCCTAGCATATAACAGATATGGCCTCGAACACGGAGACCGAAGGTCGAACGTGAATCATATAGTAGATATGATCAACATAGTGATGTTCACCATTGAAACTACTCCATCTCACGTGATGATCGGACATGGTTTAGTTGATTTGGATCACGTGATCACTTAGATGACTAGAGAGATGTCTGTCTAAGTGGGAGTTCTTAAGTAATATGATTAATTGAACTTTAATTTATCATGAACTTAGTCCTGGTAGTATTTTGCAAATTATGTTGTAGATCAATAGCTCGCGTTGTTGCTTCCCTATGTTTTATATGTGTTCCTAGAGAAAATTGTATTGAAAGATGTTAGTAGCAATGATGCGGATTGGATCCGTGATCTGAGGTTTATCCTCATTGCTGCGCAGAAGAATTATGTCCTTAATGCACCGCTAGGTGACAGACCTATTGCAGGAGCAGATGCGCACGTTATGAACGTTTATTAGCTCAATATGAGCGAATCTGACGTTATGAACGTTTGGCTAGCTCAATATGATGACTACTTGATAGTTTAGTGCACCATGCTTAACGGCTTAGAATCGGGACTTCAAAGACGTTTTGAACGTCATGGACCATATGAGATGTTCCAGGAATTGAAGTTAATATTTTAAGCAAATACCGAGTTGAGAGATATGAAGTCTCCAACAAGTTCCATAGCTAAAAGATGGAGGAGAATCGCTCATCTAGTGAGCATGTGCTCAGATTGTCTCGAGTACTTCAATCACTTGAATCAAGTGGGAGTTAATCTTCGAGATAAGATAGTGATTGACAGAATTCTCTAGTCACCATCACTAAGTTAGTAGAACTCGTGATGAACTATAGTATGCAAGGGATGACGAAAAAGATTCTCGAGCTCTTCGCGATGCTAAAATCGGCAAAGGTAGAAATCAAGAAAACATCAAGTGTTGATGGTTGACAAGACTATTAGTCTCAAGGAAAATGGCAAAGGGAAGAAGGGAACTTCAAAAGGAACGGCAAGCAAGTTGCAGTTCGAGTGAAGAAGCCCAAGTCTAGACCTAAGCACGAGACTGAGTACTTTTGCTGCAATGGAACTGGTCCCGGAAGCTAAACTACCCCTGAATATTTGGTGGATAAGAAGGATGGCAAAGTGAACAAAGTTATATTTGATATACAGGTTATTGATGTGTACCTTACTAGTGTTTATAGTAGCCCCTGAGTATTTGATACTGCTCGATTGCTAAGATTAGTAACTCAAACAGGAGTTCAGAATAAACAGAGACTAGTTGAAGGGAAGTGACGATGAGTGTTGGAAGTAGTTCCAAGATTGATATGATCATCATCGCACACTCCCTATACTTTCGGATTAGTGTGGAACCTAAATAAGTGTTATTTGGTGTTGAGCATAAAAATGATTTGATCATGTTTATTGCAATACGGTTATTCATTTAAGTAAGAGAATAAATTGTTGTTCTGCTTACATAAATAAAACCTTATATGGTTACACACCCAATGAAAATGGTTCATTGGATCTCGATCATAGTGATACACATATTCATAATATTGAAACCAAAAGATGCAAAGTTAATAATGATAGTGCAACTTATTTGTGGCACTGCCGTTTAGGTCATATTGGTGTAAAGCGATGAAGAAACTCCATACCGATGGGATTTTGGAATCACTTGATTATGAATCACTTGATGCTTACGTAACCATGCCTTATGGGCAAGATGACTAAAAGACTCTATTCTCGGAACAATGGAGCGAGCAAATGACTTATTGGAAATAATACATACTGATGTATGCGGTCCGATGAGTGTTAAAGCTCACGGCAAGTATCGTTATTTTCGACCTTCACAAGATGATTTGAGCAGATATGAGTATATCTACTTGATGAAACATAAGTCTGAAATAGTTGAAAAGTTCAAAGAATTTCAGAGTGAAGTGGAAAATCATCGCAACAAGAAAATAAAGTTTCTGCGATCTGATCGTGGAGATGAATATTTGAGCTACGAGTTTGGTCTTCAATGAATACAATGTGGAATAGTTTCACAGCTCACGCCACCGGAACACCACAACGTTATGGTGTGTCCGAACGTCAGAATCGTACTTTATTTTGATATGGTGCGATCTATGATGTATCTTACCGATTTACCACTATCGTTTTGGGGTTATGCATTAGATACAGCTGCATTCACGTTTAATAGGGCACCATCTAAATCCGCTGAAATGACACCGTATGAACTATGGTTTAGCAGTAAACCTAAGTCGTCGTTTCTTAAAAGTTTGAGTTGTGATGCTTATGTGAAAAGTTTTCACCGATAAGCTCGAACCCAAATCGGAAAAGTGCGTCTTCATAGAATACCCAAAGGAAACTGTTGGGTACTCCTTCTATCACAGATCCAAAGGCAAAACATTCGTTGTTAAGATAGATCCTTTCTAGAGAAGAAGTTTCTCTCGAAAGAAGTGAGTGGGAGGAAAGTAGAACTTGATGAGGTAATTGTACCTTCTCCCTTATTGGAAAGTAGTTCATCACAAGAATCAGTTCCAGTGATTCCTACACCAATTAGTGAGGAAGTTAATGATGATGATCATGAAACTTCAGATCAAGTTGTTACTAAAACCTCGTAGGTCTTCCGAGTAAGATCTGCACCAGAATGGTACGGTAATCTTATTCTAGAAGTCATGTTACTAGACCATGATGAACCTACGAACTATGAGGAAGCGATGATGAGCCCAGATTCATGAAATGGCTTGAGGCCATAAAATCTGAGATAGGATCCATATATAAGAACAAAGTGTGGACTTTGGTTGACCTGCTCGATGATCAGCAAGTCATGTTAAATGAATGGATCTTCAAGAGGAAGACGGACACTGACAGTAGTATTACTATCTACAAAGCTCGACTTGTTGCAAAAGGTTTTTGACAAGTTCAAGGTGTTGACTACAATGAGATTTTCTCAACTGTAGCGATGCTTAAGTCTGTCCGAATCATGTTAGCAATTGCCATAATTTATGAAATTTGGCAAATGGATGTAAAAACTGCATTCCTGAATGGGTTTCTGGAGGAAGAGTTGTATATGATACAACCAGAAGGTTTTGTCAATCCTAAAGGTGCTAACAAAATGTGCAAGCTCCAGCGATCCATCAATGGACTGGTGCAAGCATCTCGGAGTTGGAATATACGCTTTTGATGTGTTGATCAAAGCATATGATTTTATAAAGACTTTTTGGAAAGGCCTGTATTTACAAGAAAGTGAGTGGGAGCACTACAGCCTTTCTGATAAGTATATGTAATTGACATATTGTTGATCGGAAATAATGTAGAATTATTCTGCAAAGCATAAAGGAGTGTTTGAAAGGAGTTTTTTCAAAGAAAGACCTCGTTGAAGCTGCTTACATATTGAGCATCAAGATCTATAGAGATAGATCAAGACGCTTGATAAGTTTTTTCAATAAATATATACCTTGTCAAGATTTTGAAATAGTTCAAAATGGAACAGTCAAAGAAAAGTTCTTGCCTGTGTTGCAAAGGTGTGAAATTGAGTAAGACTCAAATCCCGACCACGGCAGAAAATAGAAAAGAGAATGAAAGTCATTCCCTATGCCCTCACCATAGGTTCTATAAAGTATGCTATGCTATGTACCAGACCTATTGTATACCCTGCTCTGAATTTGGCAAGGAGTACAATGGTGATCTAGGAGTAGATCCTTTGGACATTGGTCAAGAACATCCTTAGTGAGGACTAAGGAAATATTTCTCGATTATGGAGGTGTAAAAAAGCCCGTCGTAAAGAGTTACATCGATGCAAGCATTTTACACTGATCCAGATGACTCTAAGTCTCAATCTGGATACATATTGAAAGTGGGAGCAATTAGCTAGAGTAGCTCCGTGCGAGCATTGTAGACATAGAATATTTGCAAAATAGATACGGCTCGAATGTGGCAGACCCGCTGACTAAGCTTCTCTCACGAGCAAAACATGATCATACCTTAGTACTCTTTGGGTGTTAATCACATAGCGATGTGAACTAGATTATTGACTCTAGTAAACCCTTTGGGTGTTGGTCACATGACGATGTGAACTATGGGTATTAATCACATACGAGATGTGAATATTAGTGTTGAATCACATGATGATGTGAACTAGATTATTGACTCTAGTGCAAGTGGGAGACTGAAGGAAATATGCCCTAGAGGCAATAATAAAGTTATTATTTATTTCCTTATTTCATGATAAATGTTTATTATTCATGCTAGAATTGTATTAACCGGAAACATAATACATGTGTGAATACATAGACAAACAGAGTGTCACTAGTATGCCTCTACTTGACTAGCTTGTTAATCAAAGATGGTTATGTTTCCTAACCATGAACAAGGAGTTGTTATTTGATTAACAAGGTCACATCATTAGTTGAATGATCTGATTGACATGACCCATTCCGTTAGCTTAACACTTGATCGCTTAGTATGTTAATGCTTTCTTCATGACCCATACATGTTCCTATAACTATGAGATTATGCAACTCCGTTTACGGAGGAACACTTTGGTACTACCAAACGCCACAACGAATCGGGTGATTATAAAGGAGTACTACAGGTGTCTCCAAAGGTACTTGTTGGGTTGGCGATTTGAGATTAGGTTTTGTCACTCCGATTGTCGGAGAGGTATCTCTAGGCCTTCTCGGTAATACTCATCACCTAAGCCTTGCAAGCATTGTAACTAATGAGTTAGTTATGAGATGATGTATTACGGAACGAGTAAAGAGACTTGCGGTAACGAGATTGAACTAGGTATTGGATACCGACGATCGAATCTCGGGCAAGTAACATACCGATGACAAAGGGAACAAAGTATGTTGTTATGCGGTTTGACCGATAAAGATCTTCAGTAGAATATGTAGGAGCCAATATGGGCATCCAGGTTCCGCTATTGGTTATTGACCAAGAATAGTTCTAGGTCATGTCTACATAGTTCTCGAACCCGTAGGGTCCGCACGCTTAACGTTCGATGACAGTTCATAATGAGTTTATAAGTATTGATGCACGAAGGTTGTTCGAGTCCCGGATGTGATCACGGACATGACGAGGAGTCTCGAAATGGTCGAGACATAAAGATTGATATATTGGAAGCCTATGTTTGGACTTGGAATGGTTCCGAGTGAAAACAGGATGTTCTTAGGAACACCGGGGTTACGGAACCCCGGGGGTACATGGGCCTTCATGGGCCTTGAGGGAGAAGGAGAAGGGCCGGCCAGGTGGGCTGCGCCCCCTCCCCTTCCAGTCCGAATAGGACAAGGAGAGGGGGGCGCCTTCCCCTTCCCCTCCCCAATCCTACTCCAACTAGGAGAAGGGGGAGTCCTACTCCCGGTGGGAGTAGGACTCCTCCTTGTGCGCCTCCTCTAGGGCCGCCACCTCCCCTTGTCTCCTTTATATATACGGGGCAGGGGCACCCCAATACACACAAGTTGATCTACGGATCTTGCCTTAGCCGTGTGCGGTGCCCCCTTCCACCATATTCCACTTCGGTCATATTGTCGCGGAGCTTAGGAGAAGCCCTGCGCCGGAGAAGTCATATCGTCGCGGAGCTTAGGCGAAGCCCTGCGTCGGTGGAGCATCAACATCGTCACCACGCCGTCGTGCTGATGGAACTCATCCCCGACACTTTGCTGGATCGGAGTCCGGGGATCGTCATCGAGCTGAACGTGTGCAGAACTCGGAGGTGCCGTACGTTCGGTGCTTGGATCGGTCGGATCGTGGAGACGTACGACTACATCAACCGCGTTGTTATAACGCTTCCGCTTTCGGTCTATGAGGGTACGTGGACGGACACTCTCCCCTCTCGTTGCTATGCCATCACCATGGTCTTGCGTGATCGTAGGAATTTTTTTGAAATTACTACGTTCCCCAACATTCTTCATGCATGGCATTGAGCCAATCCGGATCTTCGAGCGCCTCGTAGACCTTTTGGGGTTCCACACAAGAGACAAACGCATGATGTTCATAATAGTTTGCTAATTGTCTACGAGTGCTTACCCCCTTTCTTGGGCTTCCAACCACATTCTCCATGAGATGAACTTTGGTGGTGAGCTTGGAAGCAATCTTCGCGGCACGACGCTCCAATTCCTCCTCGGAAGTGAGACTAGGAGGGGTAACTTGATCATCTTGAGCGCCGTCTTGAGCTCGTTCTAGATCTTGAGCTTGCTCATGATCTTGGACTTGCTCGAGGGGAAGAACTTGACCTTGGGCATCATTTGGTGGTTCACCACCATCTTGAGGTTGATCTTGCCCTTGATCTTGTTCACAAGGTTGAGGGCCTTCACTTTGTTCTTCGGAAGCGTGTGGGCCTTGGATTGGTGATGGCTCCACTTGAGTGGAGCATTGTCCTTCTCCTTCGGCCACAAGGGGTTCCTCAATGGGTAGGATAAAACCAACACCCATTCTTCTTATGGCTTGAGAAGGAATTTCATCACCTACATCACAAGTGCCACTTTGCTCCACTTGGGAGCCGTTATTCTCATCAAACTCCACGTTACACGTCTCCTTAATAAGTCCCGTGGATTTATTGAGGACAAGGTAAGCATGAGACTTTGTAGCATAACCAAAAAATATACCCTCATAAGCTCTAGCCTCAAACTTAGACAACCGAACACCTTTCTTGAGAATGAAACACTTACACCGGAACACCCGAAAGTACTTGAGGTTGGGCTTGTTACCGGTGAGTATCTCATATGGAGTCCTGTTCAAGCCCTTGCGGAGGTAGAGCCGATTGGATGCATGACATGCGGTGTTGATGGCTTCGGCCCAAAAGTTGTATGGAGACTTGAACTCCGCCATCATGGTCCTTGCCGCATCCATTAACGTCCGGTTCTTCCTCTCCGCAACACCGTTTTGTTGAGGGGTGTAGGGTGCAGAATATTGATGCTTGATCCCCTCATCACTAAGAAACTCATCCAAGGTGTAGTTCTTGAACTCGGTGCTGTTGTCACTTCTTATTGTCAAGATCTTTGCATTGTGTTGACGTTGTGCTTCATTAGCAAAGTCAATGATGGTTTGTTGGGTCTCGCTCTTCCTCTTGAAGAAATACACCCAAGTATATCTTGAGTAGTCATCCACAATCACCAAGCAATACTTCCTACCCCCAAGACTATCAAATGATGGAGGCCCAAAGAGATCCAAGTGAAGGAGCTCCAAAGGCCTCTTCGAGTAAATGATAGTCGTGGGAGGGTGAGCCTTCTCACGAAGCTTTCCTTCAATACAAGCACTGCAAGCACGATCTTTAGCAAACCTAACATTCGTTAGTCCAAGGACATGGTCCCCCTTGAGAAGACTTTGCAAAGATCTCATATTGACATGGGCTAAACGGCGATGCCAAAGCCATCCCACGTCAACTTTAGCCATTAGGCATGCCGCGGTCTTAGTGGGTCGCTCCAAAAAGTTTATCACATATAGACCATTCTCGACATGCCCAACAAAGGCTACTTTAAGAGTCTTGCTCCACAAGAGGGCCACGTTACCAATATCAAAGAAAGTGCCAAAGCCCATGATTGCAAGTTGATGAACGGAAAGTAAATTGTATGTAAGGGACTCAACAAGCATGACCTTCTCGATCGTGAGATCATGAGAAATGACAACCTTGCCAAGTCCCAATAACTTAGAAAATGAGGCATCACCCCACTCGACGTTGGTGGGCATGGATGGAATCTTGTGAACGTCCACCACCAAGTCCTTGCTTCCGGTCATATGATTTGTAGCTCCACTATCGAGCAACCATGATCCCCCACCGGAAGCAAACACCTACAAGAGATCAATGCTTGGATTTAGGTACCCATTTTGTAATGGGTCCTTTGATGTTAGAGACAAGGGTCTTAGGAACCCAAATAGACCATTCAATGTACTCACAAAGAGAACCAGCAAATTTGGCATAGACATGCCCATCACTAGCACGGCACAACACGTAAGAAGGGTTAAAGTCGCCGGTTTGGTTGGAAGGGGTGGCATTGCCCTTCTTGACATTACCACCCTTCTCATTGTTATTCTTCTCCTTGGGAGCACCCTCTCCTTCCTTCACGAACGTTTGCTTGAGAGGAGGAGGTCGTTTGGTCGTGTCATTCTTCTTCTTGTTCTTGGGCTTGGGTGCGAACCCAATCCCTTCCTTGGCAACCACTTCCTTTTGATTACTCAAAAGATCGTTGAGGTTCTTCTCACCTTGTATACACGACACAAGGCCTTTCTCAAGTTGCTTCTTCAACATAGCATTCTCCTCAATAAGGTGCTTGTCGGTGTCAAAACCGGTGGATCTCGGGTAGGGGGTCCCGAACTGTGCGTCTAGGCGGATGGTAACAGGAGACAAGGGACACGATGTTTACCCAGGTTCGGGCCCTCTTGATGGAGGTAAAACCCTACGTCCTGCTTGATTGATATTGATATTGTGGATGTTTACAAGAGTAGATCTACCACGAGATCAAGGAGGCTAAACCCTAGAAGCTAGCCTATGGTATGATTGTAAGGGTTGTTGTGATTCTAGTCCTACGGACTAAAGCCATCCGGTTTATATAGACACCGGAGAGGGCTAGGGTTACATAGAGTCGGTTACAATAGTAGGAGATCTACATATCCGTATCGCCAAGCTTGCCTTCCACGCCAAGGAAAGTCCCATCCGTACACGGGGAGAAGTCTTCAATCTTGTATCTTCATAGTCTTGGAGTCCGGTCAATGATGATAGTCCGGCAGATGATAGTTCGGCTGATGATGGTAGTCCGGCTATCCGTACAACCCCTAATCCAGGACTCCCTCAGTAGCCCCTGAACCAGGCTTCAATGACGATAAGTCCGGCGCGTATATTGCTTGACATTGCAGGGCGGGTTCCTCCTCCAAATGATAGAAGATTGTGAACACCAGGATAGTGCTCGGCTCTGCAAAATAAATTCCACATTCCACCGTAGAGAGAATAATAATATATACACAAGTTCAATCTGCTGACGTTTTCTGTGGCATGACGTCACACCACTACCAAGCCATTACTCGAATTGTTTTTTTTACTTTACCACCTTAGCGCATTTAGCGAGGCGGTTTCCTTGGCACGTCTTTGTCGAAGCAGAGATCGTGTATCCCCTTAATCCGGAATTCTCATCAATACGGACGTGGGTAACCACGCGCCCGTTCGCCACGCCTCTATCGGCGAGTCCCAAGCGGTCACGGAGGCGGCTCTTGGTATTCTCCCTCTTTATAACGGGACCAAGGCTCGTTTCTTTTTCTTCAATCCTCCATCGAATCCTCTCCACGCTCCAAGTTCCAGCACCTAGAGCTCCAGATTCGAGCGCTTTGGACCTTTAACGATGTCCGGTTCCGACCTCCAGGGCCGGTGGATGCCCTCCTCCGTCACGGAGGAGGACATGCTAAAGCTACGGGAGGCCAAGTACCTGTCTTACGAGATTTCGCACAGGTTGTCTGCCGAAGGGTAGGCCATCCCCACCCCTGAGCCCGGCGAGTATGTCGTTTTCGTATCCCACCTCCGTCGGGGTTTAGGCTTCCCGATGGATCCTTTCGTGAGAGGGCACATGTTTTATTATGGGTTGGAATTCCACGATTTGGCTCCGGAGTCCATCCTCCATATTTCCGCATTTATTGTCGTCATGAAGCCTTCCTCCCGTCACCCCTCACTTCGCCTGTGGTGAAGACCTTTAATGTGGCACCGAAGATGATCGGGCGTCAAGCGGAGTGTGGCGGGCGACCATAAGTAAGAGGGCCGATGCCCGTGGCCTACTGCTCCTTCCAAGAGGAGCTCGGCCTGTGGCAGCAAGAGTGGTTCTATATCACCGCCCGAGGGGCGCGAGACAAAAGCCGCCGCCCTATTCCTCCGGGACCTCCACGACGGTTGATGTAGTGGGTCAACCAATGGCTCAACTGGGGCCGTCAAAGGGCGTGCCCCACTGCAGGGCGGATTGAGATCTCCTAACGAGGGACATCGATATGGTGGTGGTGATGCAGGTTATGCTGATTAGGCGTCTCTGCCCGCAAACGTCGTCCTCTCCGGCTATGGGAGTTCAATCCGAGGGCCCACGGATTCTTCAACACTTCATGGGTATGACACCCCGGAGATGTATAACTTATTCTTCGGATCGCAAGAGGTGCATCCGAATTGACCGAGGATGCTGGACTAAGCTGCAATCGCCGGATACTCAAGTAAGTAGTTCCAAGTCCGGACATACCGTTTGTTTGCCTTTCGATGATTAAGCCTTATGACCAATTTCCTTCTACAGGAGTGGATAGCGGAAGCAAAATTGATACGGTGTCCAGCCCCCCTCCCTGAGACCGCGCCGGATCCCGTGCTGGTCCGGATGCTTGAGGTTGCGCCTTCAGAGGAAGACGAAGGGGAAAACAAGGAAGCTACTGCCTCGCCTAAGGAGGCTCTTGAAAGAGGGGGGATCGAGAATCCCTCCCCCCAAGGGGAGAAGAGGACTGCCTCCGAGGACCTGGGGGAAAAAGCCCCTAAACGGGGGAAGAAATCTTCGCCAGAGGGTCCTGTGTCCGGGGAGGCCCCGGCCGCACAATATCCCTTAATGAGTCAGACCTCCAACGAGTCGTAAGTAGAAAGAAGGGAGTTTTATAATAAGGGACATCCCTATTTGTGCTTCTGAGGATAACTAAAGTTTTTACCTTGTAGTTCGGATCTCCGTCCTTCGCAGATGAGCTCGTCTTCAGGGGACCTTCGTCCGGAGATGATAGAGAGCGAGACGCCTCCGTCCGGGGAGCAGTCAGATAGGGCGGACGAGCCTGAAGTGTCGTCACGGAGGGAGCCCCCGGTTTTGGCAAGGCCGGATAGTTCGGCGCCAACTGGTGTACGGCTGAAGGATCTGCTTGAGAAGGCGTCTATCTCAGAAGGTCAACACGCATTGATGAGCATGGTGATTGAAAGGATTTCGTCCGCCGAAGGCGGGTTGCACGATGCCGTCAGGAGTTTACTGGTGAGGTTTGAGGTACGTAAAAAATGACACACCTTGTAACAGTTTTGCATATAGAATGCGCCCTGTATAGATAGTAGCCCCTGAGACTCGGTAGGTTGTCGAAATCGACAGCGTGCCGAGGATCAAAATTGCAGGTTTAAATGCCCGTCGTGCTGATGCAGGTGGTGGGTCGTCCGGGGGCCAGCCGGACTGATGGAGTTGCTGAACTAAAGCGGCAACTCGATGCTGCGGATGCAGACATCACGCGGATCAACAGGCGACTTGATGAGTCGCAAGGTAAGTGTTACTGCGCGGTCACTTGGTAAGGGAGCCGAAGCCAACTCCTTACAATATGTGCGTGAAATGCAGATAGTGCCGCTGTTGTGGAGAGCCTTGGGCGAACTTGCTCAAGCCAAGGAGCAGGCCGAAGGAGTAAAAGGGCGGCCTCGAGGGCGGCCGAGGAGTTAGCGGCGAAAGGGCCGCACACTCGCCGAGCAGGGAAGAGATAGCCGAAATGGCCGTGAAGTTAAAAGATGCTACCGACCGCAATGAGGCTCTTGGGAAGGAGCGCCTAGCGGGGCAAGAAGACCTGCGGAAGGCCACCGCAGAAGCCAAGAATGCCCGCTCTGCAATGCGGGCTATGAAGGAAGAGCTGCGCCAGGCCGGGGATATTGTAGCTGGTAAGCCTTTTCTGCTGCGCCGAAGGTTTACGGATCCAAAATATGCTCAGCTGGGCCAACTGTGGGGTTCCGAGGACCCTTATATGGACTTAGCAGCGAGTGCGGCGGATGCCGTTGTGCATTTTCGAAGTCAGAAGGATCACAAGACGGAAGAGCTGTTTTGGTCTCAATTCCATAGTCCGGAGCGTTCACTTCCGCTGACCGACCGTTTGGCTGAGTGGGCTGAGCTAAATAGGTTGTCCGGGCTTGCTATGACGGATATAGTGACTCATATCCGGCCGGATAGGCCCCAGCCGAAGAGTTATTTTGGCTTATTGCAGCAATTTCTTGGGGCGGTGCCGCATATCAAAGCGATGAAGCGGTCGGCCTGCATAGAGGGTGCGCGGATGGCGCTTCGCCCGTGTGAAGACACATTGACAGAGATGGATGCCACCGCTGTTGCGACCCGGTTGGATGATAACCGGTTACCCGTCGAGCACTATTTTGGCGGCATCTGCGTGGTGCTCGTGTAATAGATTCACAGTGCTCGGAAAATGTTACGTTCGAATGAACGTTTATATGATGTAAAACGATATTTATGATGTAAGCGCCTTTTATACTTGTGCGTTCAAGTAATAGAATATCTCCTATGCGGCCGTTCATGTATACATGTGTATAACCTGACAGATGGCAGTCGTCGGCTTCAGCCCCCACGCACAAGGTGCGGGGGTGTTCGCAAAAAATAGCGCGTTTTCACACTTAATCCGACGTCTCGGTCCTGTAAAGGAGGTGGTAGCGTAGCAAACGAGGCAACCGGACTATAATGCTTTATCACTTTCACTTAGCCATGGAGTTCGAGGGTGGGGCTACGACATAGCCCCTGGGGGCACCGTGCTCTCCGAATTCGGGGCGCGTATGTGCCTGGCCGGGAAACGGCCCTTCGTCAAAGCGGAGGAATCCTAAACATTCCCAAGGTCGATCGAGTGGTTGACCAGTCTCTCGCTATATCATGACAGTCAGTTTTCGGCTTTCTCTACTGAGGTGCTTGCCCAGCGAATCGGGGCACAATCGCAGAGTTCTCCCGGAGCCGCGTTAGCGATGATACGGAACGTAAGGCAGCAAAACACAGGAGCCGGGCAAACCCAACATTTGACCAAAGACATGATTCGAGCTGATGCATATAAGGCCTAACTCGAGACGCCGAACACTCCGAAGGTGTTCGGTCTTTATAATAGCGGCAAAACAAAGCCCTAAGCCCCTTGTGTCCAGTGTATCGGCAGGTTCTTCGGGCGCTGCCGATGCCAAAACGCCAGTCTCCACTCTGGTTATAATGATAAACCAGGGGATTATAGCAACAAGAGACAGTAAGAAAGGTTTACGTAGGGTCTTAGTCTGAAAAGAGTCCTTGCAACGGGTCCCTACTGCACGTCTGCGCCTGTGTCTCCGTTGTGCCGTATCCTGGACGGGTGTGCATGATGTTCATCTGTAAAAAGAGAAGAACTTGGTTGGAAAGGAAATCGTGCGAGAAAGTGCATAAAAAATTGAAATATAGATTAAGGAAGTTGAGCCTATGCTAGCTCATTATGGCTTATATGTGCAAACCCTTGTGAAGGGATGTGCGGCTAGGTAGCCCCTAGCTTATTTATTCCGGACTCGTCCAGCCGTGTCCGGGGTCTCGAGCGACCTTTTAATAAAATGATGCCACGTGGACCGAGCATTCTAAGCGTAAGAGACGCGTAATGTGGTATTGCATTGAAGCGGACGAAAGCTTCCCGTCCCAGTGATGCTTGATAGCTACTCGTAAATGGGCAACATGAAAGGTTAACTTTTCTCGTCGGAAGTTGTCAGGTGACCCTGACACAACTTCTAGTAATAATGAAACTGTGCACCTGGCGTAAGGGCCTGGCGCCACTCCTTTGAAGGAAGTGCGGCTATGCCGAATTGTAGTAGGGTCTATCCCAACTTGCGGATTGTGTCCGGAAATAGCAGGTTCAAGTCACTGCCGCCGTACATCAAAACCTGCGTTAATTGCAGTCCGTCTATTATGGGATCCAATATCAGGGCGGTCTATCCTGTGTTCCGGATACTTCTGGACTAATCCAGATGGTCGAAAGTGATTGGTTTTGACGTCCAATCTCGGTCTACTGGGGTGGATCGTGCGACACTTGTCTTAGCAAGTGCTGTGTTGGCTTTCCATACTATCACGTGAAGCGAGTTTATTGTTTTGACTTCTTGTGGGAAGTCTTTTGACTTCCGGTGCTCTCCTGGTGGGGTTCGTCATCGTCCTCGCTTGGCACATCGAGCCCCTTGTGTCCGGCGTTGAGTCTGCCGGACTGTTTGAAAACCCAACAATTTGGTTGGTATGGTTTGCGAGCCTTCCGGAGGTATCTTGTGGATTTGACATATCCGATCTAAAATTTTGTTTAAATTTGATAGCTCGTCTCTGTTTTCCTTAAGAGGCCGTGTTTTATTGTTTGGCCGCGAGCTTTTGAATCCGGCGTTGACCGTCGTGCCCTTTGGCCTTTTTTCTTTATTCCGGCGCTGGTCTTTCCTGCGCCGTGATCGTCGTTCCATCTCTGATCTCGGATGTACTCGGGTCGCTGGTGCTGCATCTTGCTAGCCAGCTGTCTTCTCCTGCGCAAAAGCGCGTCATGAGGCTTGTTAGCGCGGCCATTGTTCTTGGCTTCTCTTGGCCGAGGTGTCTAGCGAGCCATTCGTCTCGGACGTTGTATTTAAAAGCTGCTAGGGCTTCTGCGTCCGGACAGTCGACTATTTGGTTCTTTTGGTAAGGAACCTGTTCCGAATCTGTGTGACTCTACGGGCTGTTGGGTTATATGACTCAAATAAATGCAGATCCGGAGGGCGGACATAAGTCCCTTGAAAATTTGCTCTAAACGCGTCCTCGGGCTCTTCCCAACTTCCAACAATATTTTACGGGAGGCTTTTGAGCCAATGCCGAGCTGGCCCTTTGAGCTTGAGGGGTAGGTATTTTATGGCGTGGAGATCATCTCCTCTAGCCATGTGTATGTGTAGTATGTAATCTTCTATCCAGACTCCGGGGTCTGTTGTGCCGTCGTATGCCTCTATGTTTATGGGTTTGAACCCTGCTGGAAATTCATGATCCAACACCTCATCGGTAAAACATAGCGGGTGTGCGGCGCCCCTGTATTTGGGTGTGCCGCTGTCTTCAAACACATGTCGTGGTGTGTTACTTCCTGGGGTCCTCTTTTTTGGCCCGTAGATGGACCTAGTTGGGCCGTCCGTTTTCCCAGGATTATAATTCGGCTTGTGTGCAGCTCCGCTTGTCGCTTTGGGCCTGTCATCTGGCCGTCTATCCGGCCAGGCGGCCTCTTTATTTTTTGACAGTGAAGGCTCTATGGCTTCCTCGTCAAATTCTGGCAGAAACTTGCGCTTCGGGTAGCTCTTAGTTTGATGGCCATTGCCGTATTTGTCTGCGGTCTTGAATACTTTGCTCCACTTCATTCTGAGCGTGTCTTCTGCTATTTTGAGCTTCCGTTTCGCCTTCTTCAAACTTCTTGCAGTGGTGACGAGTTTTTTGCGTATGTTCTTATGCTCCGGTGTTGTGTCCGGACTGTTGATTGCTCCGTGAAGAGGTTGATTGTCCGGCTCATCCTGTTCGTCGTCCGCTGGTTTGCCCTGCTCTATCGCTGGGTCGTTAGGAAGGCTGCTTTGATCGGCGGGACTTAGGCGGCGTCTCGTCGCCGTTTGGCTCTTTATCGGCGAGATTATCCTCTGCGCGTCCGTTGTTCCTCGTTATCGCTTCCCTTCGGGTGTCCACCATGTATATGTCGTATGACAAGGTGGTCTTCGGTGTCTGTAGGCACTGGTTCTTGGTAGTCTCCGGCATCGTCGTCCATACCGTCGATGTCTTGAGTCGTAGTCAAATACATCGGTTAAATCGTCGACGGTGGCTCTGAAGTGGGTGGTGGGTGGGGTCTGAATTTCTTCGTCGTCGCATCCCAACCATCCTGGCCGTAGTTCGGCCAGGCTCTCCGGATAGCGAGAGATGCTTGATGAATTTGTGATATCGCCAAGGGCGAAGTCTTTGAAAAGATGTCCGCAGCGGTGAATTCCATGATCGGCGCCCGATCGGATTATTGGCGGGCGCAGGAGGTTGAGTCCGCAGAGTCCGGCACCTCGAGTCATGAGCTTTATGCGGGACAAGGTAAGTGTTCGCTCCATCGCCGTAGGAGTTGCGGCTCGGCGGTGTCCAGCCATCCGTCCTCGATCCGGCGATCCGCTCCGGACTATGGGTCGGAGCGGACTCGTGTCGACCTCCAAGGTGCTGTCCGTGGCGAGTTAGGTCATGCCCATCGTGACAGCGCGGCACGCTTCGGCTGTGGCTCAGATCCGCCAAGATCAAGTCTCCGCGGATATCGGCGGGAAGTTTAATCTTCAAACCTGACTGACGGCCAGGGCGTAGCTTCGATCTGCTCGGATGGCCTGCGAGTTGGCCCTTGATGCGGCCGCCGAATACAAAGATCTGTCCGGGAGAAAGGTCTCACCCTGGATTGCGTCGTTATTGATTGAAGAGGCCATCCGCCTATCGGTGGCGGCACGAGGAACTCTCAATGAAAGCACCAATGTCGGTGTCAAAACCGGCGGATCTCGGGTAGGGGGTCCCGAGCTATGCGTCTAGGAGGATGGTAACAGGAGACAAGGGACACGATGTTTACCGGTTGGGCCCTCTTGATGGAGGTAAAACCCTACGTCCTGCTTGATTGATATTGATATTGTGGATGTTTACAAGAGTAGATCTACCACGAGATCAAGGAGGCTAAACCCTAGAAGCTAGCCTATGGTATGATTGTAAGGTTTGTTGTGATTCTAGTCCTACGGACTAAAGCCATCCGGTTTATATAGACACCGGAGAGGGATAGGGTTACATAGAGTCGGTTACAATAGTAGGAGATCTACATATCCGTATCGCCAAGCTTGCCTTCCACGCCAAGGAAAGTCCCATCCGGACACGGGGAGAAGTCTTCAATCTTGTATCTTCATAGTCTTGGAGTCCGGTCGATGATGATAGTCCGGCAGATGATAGTTCGGCTGATGATGGTAGTCCGGCTATCCGGACACCCCCTAATCCAGGACTCCCTCAGTGCTCATGCTCACAACAAGGGTTAGTAGCATTTGCATTATCAATTAAAACCATATGAGGAAAGGTGGCTTTCTCCTTGGTTAGCTTTACTTGGAGTTGATCATGAGACTCTTTGAGGTTAGCATGAACGCCCTTCAAGACTTTGTGAGCCTTGTCGAGAATGTCAAACTCCTCTTTGAGTCTAGCAAGATCAACCCCAAGCTTTGCCTTCTCGGAGTTTAGCACACGAGAAACAACAAGAGCATGATCAAGATCTTTCTTTAATTTAGCATGATCATCGTTGTATGACTCCTCAAGAGCCAAACGAAGACCACACTCTTCCTCAAGAGCATTGAAAAGATCCGAAATCTCATCGACATAGTCACGACTATGCCCTTCCATCTTAGAGATGGTATATTCGTCAGCCTCGATCACGTCATTGGCTTCACCAAGTTGTTCCAAGAGAGCAACGAAGTGCTTCTTGGATTTGCCCTTGAGTTTACCCATAAAGGCCTCAAACTCATTCTCCTCCACATTAGTTCCCTCATGTTCATCAATGCTATCCGTCGAAGAAGAATGATTGATGATGGTAGTTTTGATGTTGGGGGTTACCTTGTTGGTGGCTTTAGCCATGAGGCACTTGGCGGCGATGCTCTCATTGGGTGAGTCGAAGAGAGATACCCGTGGAGTCATCGCAATGGCAACGGAGGCCATGGCAACCGTCTCACCATCTTCATCATCGTCATCGTCCTCGTTGTATTCTTCTTGTACCACCAAAGCCTTGTGAGGAGTCTTCTTTGTGAAGTTGCTCTTGTTGGGGAAAGACTTGGCCTTGTCCTTACGGATGAGCTTGCCACCATTGTCTTCCCTCTTCTCATACGGGCACTCCGCAACAAAATGACTCACATTGCCACAATTGAAACAAGTCCTCACTCGTTGCTTGCCCTTTGCGCCACTTGAATTGTTCTTGTTGAAGTTGGGCCTTGAGTTCTTCTTGCTCCAAAATTTCCTTGAAGCAAGTGCCATGTGTTCATGATAGGCATACTTCATTATCTTGAGATTGCTCTCTCTTCTTCCTCCTCTTCCTCTTCTTGACATGGACCTTGGCCTTCAATGCAAGGTTGGGCTTCTTTGCTCTCTGGGGGCGAAGCCTTTGCATTGTCGGCGGTCTTGTCCAATATGCTCATAGCCACAAACTCATCCAACACATCACTTGAGGACAAGGTGTGGAAGTCCGGCCTTTGACGAATGACGGAGGACATGGCCTTGTGGTAGGGCATCATTGCCTTGAGGAATTTGCGCTTGATCCATTTGTCATCCGTGTCCTTGCTTCCATGATCCCGAAGAGAGACAGCGAGCTTGGTAACTCTCCGATAAAGTTCACGAGGTTCTTCATCTTCTTTCATTGCAAACTCATCGGCTTCATCTTGAACCACTTCATAATTGGAACGTTGAATGCTTGCGCTTCCCCGATAGAGGGAAACCACTTTGAGCCAAGCATATTTGGCCAATGAGTAGGGCCGGAGATGCGGGAGGTCTTCGGGAAGGATTGCTTCTTTGATGATGAATAGAGCATTCTCGTTAAATTGATCATCCAAGGCTTCTCTAGGAGTGAAGTTGCTCCGATCTTGTAGATAAAAACCTTCTTCAATGATTCTCCAAAGGTTAGTGTTCACATGATTTAAATGACGCTTAAAACGATAGACCCAAGAATCAAAATCCTCCTTTTTATCAATCTTGGGGGGAGGACCGGCATGATTCAAATGAGTAGAAGGAATCGGTCCACCATAAACGGGTGGAGGTTGCACATGGGCAAAGATGCCACTGCCATTCTTACCACTAGATGAAGGAGCTTTCTCACTAGTAGCTTCCCCCTTGTCGGGGTTAGCATCCATCCCCATGTTGGCGGGATCACCCACTTTCATGGGTGCGGTGGAAAGTTTAAGACCTTCTAAGAATTCCTTAAACATGTCCTTGACCTCGGTCGTCATGGAGGTTTTCAATGTGTCCAACGCCACATTGAATTCCTCACGTGAGATCGAGTTACCCCCATCTTCCGTAGACGATATCGGATTCGCAGCGGAGTGCTCTCCCACATCGTCTTCGACGTCAACCATACTCTTCGGACGGTAAAGTCCTTAAAAAGAGACGAGGCTCTGATACCAATTGAAAGGATCGATATAGTTGACTAGAGGGGGGGGGGATGAATAGGCTACTAACAATTTTTAGCTTTCGTTTATCAAATTAAACTTTGCATCAAAGTAGGTTGTCTAGAAATGCAACTATGTGAGCGACCTATATGATGCCACAACAACAAGCACACAAGCAAGCAAAGGATATAACACAAATAAGCTTGCACAAGTAAAGGCACGAGATAACCAAGAGTGGAGCCGGTGGAGACGAGGATGTGTTACCGAAGTTCCTTCCTTTCAAAGGGAAGTACGTCTCCGTTAGAGCGGTGTGGAGAAGAAGACCCACTTATATAGTGGGGGGAACAAACCAACCGTTACCTCCCCACCAGCCCCGCAGAGAGCGGTGCTACCGCTAGGCCAGTAGTACTACCGCTTATCAGCCTAAGCGGTACTACCGCTCCTTCTCGCGGTACTACCGCTCGGGGGCGCTACTACCGCCAGTCCTGCCGCGGCCGGTACCGTAAAGTTCGACACGAAAAACGGGCCTTCGAATCGAGGTGGCACTAGCACGAAACCGCAGCGGTACTACGGCTGGGGCTACAAGCGGTACTAC
Organism: Aegilops longissima; assembly: GCA_021605205.1. NCBI lineage: Eukaryota > Viridiplantae > Streptophyta > Magnoliopsida > Poales > Poaceae > Aegilops > Aegilops longissima. Next base: position 29,454,838 of record CM038676.1, read on the forward strand.
CGCTGAGGAGCGGTACTGCCGCTTATAGCACCCAAGCGGTACTACCGCTCCAGCCCGCGGTACTACCAGTCAGACCAGAACAGGCACAAGAGGGACAAGAACGATCTCTCCATTGAAGGGGAAAGGCTCGGAAGGTGTGCAAGGGATGTGTACGTGATGATTCCACCCTAGCATTTCCAAAGCGGACCCCCTCTTGATAGTACGGTGACCTCTACGAAACTAGTCCACCAAAACTAAATCGAAAAGGCTACACCATCTTCGCTTCAAGCTCCGAGGGGAGGAAATCGTCTCGTGCCAAAGGACGGATCTCTGAAAAGCTCAGTGCACACGATTAGTCCGCAAAAGCATTGTCATCAATCACCAAAACATCTTAGGGCTACAGATGCCCTTACAGACGCCATCATGCGAATGTTCTTGCAAGCGTAGAATGCACACAGATCATTCCCCGACGCCTGCTTCAGGGCCTTTATGAGAATGGAATTGAATCAGATAATGATTAATCAAGCATGATAATTAATTAATGGTATTGAAACAAGATTTAAAGAGATGGTAGCTAGCTAGTACTACTTAATTACTTACCTTTGGTCGATGCCAAAACAACTTTTTTGGCCATTTGCCTGGAGTCACCTTGATGAACTTTGCCCAAGCCCTGCCCGCCGACAAAGAAAATTAATAAAGGGGTTATTAAATAGTTCATATCAGGAAATGACGAACTAATAATAGGCCGAGATATAGTTAATAATGATTGAAATTACCTGTTGACTATCCCCTTCATGATGGTGTAGTCTTTATCTTCTTTAAGTAGTGAGTCCAGTACTTCAACTGTTGCTTTGTCAACTTTAATGACTAACAAGATCTAGTGGAAACTGCATACGCACACGTTTGCATGTCTTAATTAAGAAGGCGTGTGCATAAAATTAATCAACTATCGTAAACTGTATACACTTAATTATTAACATCTAGCTAGCTAGTCAGCAAAAACAGAATTTGTATTAACTCACAGGAATTTGTAAGGAAGTAGTATATCTTCATAGGTATTGAGGCGCTTCAATAACTCTAGCATGCTTTCCTCTACACTTGCTTGAGAAGTTGGAAGATTCCATGTGTACTCATTAATGGTATTTGAGTCAATGAACCCAATGCCATAGCGTCCAGATTTTTTCAATTCATACATCTTCACCCCGCATATAATACCACAGAAAAGAATATATAGTGAGGATAATTACATGTAATGATTGATCAAAAATTACAGAAAGAAATCATTTACATACAATAGCAACTGACGATAGATTTGTCGAGTGCGTCTTGATTGTATGACTGAAATAGTTCTGAATACTCAACGCACATAGCTTTCTCATGGAAGTAATGCTCCTTCTTGACATTCACCATGAGGGACTCTCGATTGGAAATCTTGGTAATGTTCATGTACCATTGATGCAATTCATACATTCTCGTTGGGAGGTTCTTGACCTTGTCTAGCTCGACCAAAGGTTGGCCCCGGACATATTTCTGTTTTATTTCCTCCTCTCTAAGCGGAGACATGGGCTCAATTTCGAGGAATTGTCCAACAGAGACCTTGAGCATTTCAGCCTGCATTATATGCTCCTCCATTATTACCACATCGCCTAGCTGGGGAACTTTAACGGTTTGCCCACAATAATATTGGGTGCGCGGCCTCCTCTCATGTGTTGTTGGCACAACAAGCGGGGGGATAGACTGCGCCACCTGTTCTCCCAGCTGGGAACGGTTTTCCCGCATTTTTTGCCCGCTGCTTGTTGGCTTGAGCTCGAGCTCGCTTCCTTCTTTAGCCGTTCTTGATTTAGTTTCCTGATTTGGTGCTCATAGTCCGAGTCAACAGGCTTGGGAGCTGGTTCTCTAGCCATACGAATGAAGTGGTCAATCGTTTTCTCAGGCACTTTCTGCTTTGGCGGCGGTGCGGTTTGATCAAAATGGGCGTCCATTTCGGCCTGCACTATGGCTGCGTTTTGCTCCTCAGTCATGTCGTAAGGCCTCTGAGGAAGAGGAGCGAGGCTTGGACCATATTTATATCGCTTGTCTCCGCCTGTACTTCCTGAACTACCTCGACTCGTACCGCTACGCACCATAGCTGCTGCGTGTCTCTTCTACGATTGCTGAGATGGAAGAGACGGCTGACGTGGCTGAGTTGGAGCAGGAGAAGTGGCCTGATGATGTGCCGGACTTGAAGCAGCAGGTGTGGCCTGACACGGTGCCGGACTTGAAACCGGAGAAGTGGCATGACGTTGTGCCGGACTTGAAACCGGAGGAGTCAGCTCACGCGTTCGGGGACTTGGAGGAGGTGGCGGACTTCGAGGAGGAGTCGGCTCACGCGTTCGTGGACTTGGAGGAGCGGGAGTCTGCTGACTCGGTGGCGGACTTCGAGGAGGAGTCGGCGACGGCGCAGATGTCGGTGGACTTCAAAGATGATGCAATCCTTTCTCCATAGGATGATACGATGTATGGCCTCTCCCAGTGTGCGCTCGTCTTCACCTCCAGGAATGTCAAGCTGTAGCCCCGAATATGGGTCCACCACTTCATCAACCAAGACACGAGCATAGCCCTCTGGAATCGGGATGCAATGGAAGGTTGCTTCGGGGGTAATTGTAAAAGCAACGCCGTCCGCCACCTTCATGGATATGTTCTTCATTTTGGAGTGTAGCTCACAGTTAGTGTTCTCTATGATGTCATCCATAGGGTATGTATCCAGCAGTGTGTCGCCCGGGGCAGAACCAACGCTGCTTCTCGGCATGGATGGGACGGTGCTATCCAATGCTGGACGATCATCCGCTTGCTGTTGCCGATGCTGAGACCCCCTTTCCTGGCTAAGTGAGTCGATCTGCTGCTGCTGCTGCTGCTGGAATTTGTGTGCCAAGTCCGCGTGCCTTGCTTCTAGGCCTTGAAGGCGTTATGTGTCCTGCTTCCTCTGCTCCTCCTCCAGCGTCCTCTTCTTCTCCTCCTCCGTCTTCCTTCTTGCACGGGTCCTGTAGTCCTCGTTTCATTCTGAAAAGCCCTCATACCAGGGAATAACGCCCTTGCCTCGTGTTCTTCCCGGGTGTTCAGGATTTCCCAGGGCGCGCGTAAGCTCGTCGTTCTCTCTGTTGGGCGTGAACACCCCCCTTCGAGCTTCTTCTATTGCGTCAAGTATCTTTTGTTCGGATCCTTTTAGACTTGCCTTCTTCGAAACCAGGCCTGTCTTGGTCCAACGCCCCCATGCGCATAGAACCAAGTTCTGCACTGGGGCCAGCTCTAGTAACGGAGTGACCCTGCATCCTCCATCTCTTGCTCAAACTTATCCCACTTAGGCATTCCCACCGCGTAGCCACCTGGACCCAGTGTATGGAACTGCGTCTTTTTTGCGGCATTTGCCTTGTTTTTTATCGACCATTCCTTAGATAATTCTGAATCCTTGAAGGTCACGAAATCGTCCCAGTGTTCTCTTTGCTTCTCCAGTGTTCCCGTGAATTCTGGAGTCTTCCTTTCTGCAACGAGGTAGTTGGCCCATACAGTTTTCTTGTGGGTGTTGAATGCAATTGCCATCTTCTTAAGAGCAGCGCCCTTGACTTTCTCCACATCTGCTTCAGTGAAATGATCTGGTAGGGTGAAATGTTCCATCAGAGATTCCCAAAGGACTTTTTTGGCTCTGTCGTCGAACCAAGTAACACCTGGACATTTAGTCTTTGGCTCTTTCCATTCTTGAATGGAGATCGGGAGTTTGTCCTTCACAAGAACTCCACACTAATGAGTCCACTTGTTCGCAATGTTCTTAGGCTTGAGGGGTTCGCCACTAGGTTTGATGGATTTGATGTTGTACTTTACACCATCCTTCAACAATCTGCCCGGGCCTCGCTTTGTCCTGCTGTCTGTAGAAGCAGATTTGCTCGATCCGAAGGGCTGAAAGAAGAAAGATTGATTCATTAATATATCTTCAATAAAAAAAACATGTGATGATCACCATGATGCCTGCTTATATAAATATACCTCGCCGGTAGTCTTTGTTATTTGAAGATCAGCATTGTTTGTGTCATCACAAACATTGTCTGTGCCATCATAATCATAATCATAGTTCATGACTTCATCAGCTCGGTCGTCGAGATCGAATATCTTTTCATCACCCTCTCCGGTATTGTTCAGATATCGGGAGCCGTCATCTGCTTCATTCAGATCATCTAGCCTGTGAGGGCTGCATATGATGTCGAACAATTCCTCTTCTCTCTCTCTGTCGGTATTGTCCGCCATAGCTTTTACTTAACTAATGCAGAAGAAATATAAAACAATTTAGTATTCAAATTACAATGCATGGCTGCAATCAATAAGGAAAAACTAAATCATATATATAGTACATAATATATGCATCGTCTCGATTAATATATAATCTCGAATACATCATCGTCTTAATATATATAATCTCGACTACATCGTCTCGAATATTATATATCGAATACATCACTGGCTAGGTACCTAATAAAGATCGAGTACTACAGAAGAATCTAGGCCACTCGCGGTTCCTGGGGCGTGGGCGGTGGACACCCAAAGAGAAGGAACCGTCACAGGATCATATGTCCGGTCATCTGCCCAAAGAACCTGCCAAGTATTGGAGAACCTGACGTCCATAGCAGCCATGTAGGGATGGACGTGCTCGTCCTCCTCCCTGAAACGGCGACGCACCACCTCCGGCGGCGCCGGCTCCCTCTGCACCGAATGTGGCCCACACGAACGCCACCAAAGGACATGAGGGTCCACGACGGGACCCGAGGCCGGGTTCCTCACCAAGCGGCGTGCCCCTCCAGGTAGCACCTCCCAGTACCAGCCCGGCGGAGCCCAGTCCCATACATGGGTCCTCTGAAGCAGGACGTCGTCGCGAACGGTCGACGGCGAGGATGCGGGCCGGGCATATTGTCGAGAACAAATACTATATGCCCGCAAAAATTAACATTTTTTAAATGATTGGATTGTGATAACTAAAATTCTATATATATGCAAATTCTAACAATTTGACATTAATCTAATTCATCTAACTAAAAACAGAATAATTTCTATAACTAAAAAACAGAAAAAATTTATAACATTTCTATATAACTAACATTTCTAATATTTCTATAACTAAAAAACAGAATAATTTCTAACATTTCTATAACTAAAAAACAGAAAAATTTATAACAAACAAACTAATGTGTGTGTGTACTGTGTGTGTGTAGTATGTGTGTGTGTGTGGACATGGCGGCCGGGGCGAGCTCACCGGCGAAGCAACGACGGGGCGGCGACGACAGTATGACAGGGACGGGCGGCGACGACGGACGACGGGCGGGCGGCGACGACGGGAAGGCGCGGCGACGGGCGGAAGGGCGCGACGACGGGCGGCGTGGCGGCGAGGGGGACGGGACGGCGAGGCGGCAACGTCGACGAGGGCAGCGACGAGGGGGGGACGGCGGGGTGATGACAGCGTCGATCGGGCAGGGCGGCGCGACGGAGGAAGAAACAGAGAGGAAACTGAATTTTTCAACTGTTGTATATATAGGATGGACCTTTAGTACCGGTTGGTGCAACCAACCGGTACTAAAGGTCTGTTTTAACCAGGCTAAGCGGCGGAAGCGCACCCCTTGATGCGGGTGGTGGAACCAACCGGTACTAAAACCCTCTTTAGTACGGTTGTAGCCACCACCCGATAATAAAGGGGCTTATTGGCCTGCAATCTTGATGCTGGCAAGTTTAGTCCCACCTCGCTAGTCGAGAGGCTACCACTTGGTTTATAAGCCCGGGCGGTAGCTCTCTCGAGCTCCTCTCCTAAGCAGGCCTCTGGGCCTACATTCGTTTCGCCTCAGGCCCTCTGGGCCTTTGCGGGCCTGCATCGTGGCCCAACAAAATGTTGTGTTTCTAGTCGTATGCAGGCCGCTTTGGCCCTGGTGGCGGGCTTTTTTATTTTCTTAATTTTTTTTGCTATATTTATTTTTGTTTCATTTATTTTTGAGTTTTTTTTGCTGTATTTAGAGTTTCTTTGTGAATATTTTTGCTTTAGGTACAAAAAATCACAAACTTTCTGTTAGTGCCGGTAGTTTTCAAATTTGAATAGTTTAAATTTTAAATTATTTGAAATTTGTGAGAATCACTAGTTTGTGAATAACTTAACTTTGAAAAAAGATTTTTCAGTGATTCTTTTTCTTATGTTTAATATTAGTGTGTTTTATCATTATATTCAATTTGGTAATGCTTAGGTTATTTAAAAATGAAATGCCTTTGTAACAGATGAGTTTTAAATCGGAAACCACGATACTTCAAAGAGATTGTCCATTTTGTACGAAGTGCATCCAGTTTTGCCGTAACCCTCTCTACTTTTTTGCACATGCTATGTAGGTGAAATTATGATACCATGCCAACTTTCAACCTTTTCTGAGTACATTTGAAATGCTTTTCAATTTCAGGGTCATTTAGCTGAAAAAAATCAGTAAATGCATGAAAGAATTTGTTTGCACATAAAATTTCTTCGCGTTTCAAATGCCAAAACACATAACTACCCTAACTATTACAGAGATTCCCTCCTGGGTGTGAAACACAGAAGAAAGTCCTCGTTTGTTCACGTGTAATCCAGTCGTCAGATTTCTCCGGGTGTTTGGAGTGTAGAAAATTCTTGTGTTCCTCCATATACGGAGCCACCAAGACCGAATTCTGTAGAACTGTGTAGTGTGCTTCAGTGAGAGAATGCCCGTCCATACATATTATTTGATCCCCTCCTAGCGTGCCTTTTCCATCCAGTCTGCCCTTATGCCGCGATTCAGGAACGGCAATCGGCTTAAGGTCAGGAATAAAGTCAATACAAAACTCAATTACCTCCTCATTTTCATGGCCCTTCGAGATGCTTCCTTCTGGCCTAGCACGGTTATGAACATACTTCTTCAAGACTCGCATGAACCTCTCAAAGGGGAACATATTGTGTAGAAATACATGACCCAAAACGTTAATCTCTTCGCAAAGGTGAACTAGGACGCATGATGTTGAAGAAGGATGGTGGGAACACCAACTCAAAACTGACAAGACATTGCACCAAATCATTCTGTAACCTTGGTATGATTTCAGGATTGATTACCTTCTGAGAGATTGCATTGAGGAATGCACATAGCTTCACATTGGCTAATCGAACGTTTTCCGGTAGAAGCCCCCTCAATGCAACCGGAAGCAGTTGCGTCATAATCACGTGGCTGTCATGAGACTTTAGGTTCTGGAAATTTTTCTCTGCCATATTTATTATTCCCTTTATATTCGACGAGAAGCCAGACGGTACCTTCATGCTGAGCAGGCATTCAAAGAAGATTTCCTTCTCTTCTTTGGTAAGAGCGTAGCTGGCCTGACCCTGATGTATGCTGTCTTTTCCGTGCATATGTTGCTCGTCCTCCCGTGCCTCTGGTGTATCTTTTTTCTTCCCATACACGCCCAAGAATCCAAGCAGGGTCACGTAAAGATTCTTCATCACGTGCATCACGTCGATTGCGGAGCGGACCTCTAGGTCTTTCCAATATGGCAGGTCCCAAAATATAGATTTCTTCTTCCACATGGATGCGTGTCCGTCAGCGTCCTTTGGAACAGGTTGTCCGCCAGGACCCTTTCCAAAGATTACCTTCAAATCCTTGACCATATCATGTACATCAGCACCAGTACGGTGGCGAGGCTTCGTCCGGTGATCCGCCTCACCTTTGAAATGCTTGACTTTCTTTCTTACAGGATGCCTGCTCGGAAGAAATCGACAATGTCCCAGGTACACACTCTTCCTACAACTCTCCAAATATATACTGTCGGTATCATCCAAACAGTGCGTGCATCCGCGGTATCCCTTGTTTGCCTATCCTGAAAGGTTACTAAGAGCAGGCCAATCATTGATGGTCACGAACAGCAACGCCTTTAGGTCAAATTCTTCCAGTCCGTGCTCATCCCACACACGTACACCTGTTCCATTCCACAGTTGTAATAGTTCTTCAACTAATGGCCTTAGGTACACATCAATGTCGTTTCCTGGTTGCTTAGGGCCTTGGATGAGCACTGGCATCATAATGAACTTCCGCTTCATGCACAACCAAGGAGGAAGGTTATACAAACATAGAGTCACAGGCCAGGTGCTATGGTTGCTGCTCTGCTCCCCAAAAGGATTAATGCCATCTGCGCTTAGACCAAACCATACGTTCCTTAGGTCACCTGCAAACTCCTCCCTGTACTTTCTCTCGATTTTTCTCCACTGCGAACCGTCAGCGGGTACTCACAACTTTCCGTCTTTCTTACGGTCTTCTCCGTGCCACCGCATCGCCTTCTCATGCTCTTTGTTTTGGAACAAACGTTTCAAACATTGTATTATAGGAGTGTCGGTGTCAAAACCGGCGGATCTCGGGTAGGGGGTCCCGAACTGTGCGTCTAGGGGGATGGTAACAGGAGACAAGGGACACGATGTTTTTACCCAGGTTCGGGCCCTCTCGATGGAGGTAATACCCTACTCCTGCTTGATTAATATTGATGATATGGGTAGTACAAGAGTAGATCTACCACGAGATCGGAGAGGCTAAACCCTAGAAGCTAGCCTATGGTATGATTGTTGTTCGTCCTACGGACTAAAACCCTTCGGTTTATATAGACACCGAATAGGGTTAGGGTTACACAGAGTCGGTTACAATGGTAGGAAATCTACATATCCGTATCGCCAAGCTTGCCTTCCACGCCAATGAAAGTCCTACCCGGACACGGGAGGAAGTCTTCAATCTTGTATCTTCATAGTCCAGGAGTCCGGCCAAAGATGATAGTTCGGCTATCCAGACAACCCCTAGTCCAGGACTCCCTCACTAGCCCCTGAACCAGGCTTCAATGACGACGAGTCCGGCGCGCATATTGTCTTCGGCGTTGCAAGGCGGGTTCCTCCTCCGAATACTTCATAGAAGGTTTTGAACACAAGGATAGTGTCCGGCTCTACAAAACAAGTTCCACATACCACCGTAGAGAGAATAATTTTTGCACAGATCTGCTGACGTATTCCGCGGCGTGACATCACACCACAGCCAAGCCTTTATTCGAATCGTTTTTCTGTCCCACCTCAGTAGCGTTTAGCGGCGGTTTCCTTGCACGTCTTATCAAAGCGTAGATCGTGCCCCTTATTCGGGATTCTCATCAATACGGACGTGGGTAACCCAACCGCGCCATTGATTGCGGCGGTTGGGAGATAAGCGAGTTTTATCAGGCTGGTGGGGGACGCATAGCCTCGTCCGTCCATATAAGGGGATAAGGATCCACCCTTTTCACCTACGCCTTCCTCCTCCCTTGCTCATCCATTTCCGCGCACTCTGAGCTCCAGCGCCCAAGTCCGCACATCCTTCCTCAACCATCTCCAACCATTTCCGGAGCGGGAGGCAGGTGGATGGTCTCCTCCGTCACGGAGGGCCAAGCAAAAAGACTGCGGAAGGCCGGATACTTGTCCGGCGACGTCGCACATCGGCTGCTCGACGAAGGGCAGCTCATCCCCACCCCTGAGCCACATGAGCGGGTCGTATTTCTTGCCCACTTCCTCCGCGGAGTGGGTTTTCCACTTCACCCATTCGTCCGGGGGCTCATGTTCTACTACGGCCTAGACTTCCACGATCTGGCCCCGAATTTCATCTTCAACATCTCGGCGTTCATCATCGCGTGCGAGGCTTTCCTCTGCATCCATCCCCACTTCGGCTTATGGTTGAAGACCTTCAATGTCAAGCCGAAGGTTGTGGGCGGCCGCCAGGTGGAGTGCGGAGGCGCCATGGTCGGCAGGATCGCCAACGTCTTATGGCTCGATGGCTCCTTTGTGGAGACCGTGAAGGGGTGGCAATCGGGGTGGTTCTACATCACCGAGCCACGCGACCCTAAATGGGCGGCGGCCCCCGAATTTTGGTCTAGTATTCCAACGCGGCTCACTTCTTGGAAGGAGACTGGCCTGGCGTGGGGTAATTCGGAAGAGCTGACCGGACTCCAAACCTGCATGCGGACCTTGGTGAACAAGAATCTCAGGCTCGTCAATGTGGTCCAGGTTATGCTCATCCGCCGATCCTCCCATGCCAACAACGGGCCTTCAAATTGTGGGAGTTCGATCCGACACAGCATCCAACCCTGAAGAGGCTCTTCGACACTACGTACGAAGATGCCTGGAAGGTGCTGTTCAAGGGCGCCGAGGCTCCCTCATCCGCTACATAAGATCACAGATTCAGCTCATGGCGTCAAGCTACCGAGGTAAGCTATTTTGCCCTTCACGGAATCTTGCTTTTCATAGTTTGACTCTATCGGATTTAAACTCCTTGCCTTTGACAGGTGGCGGAGCACATCCGGTAGGTTAAGCTGTCGGCTCCTTTGCCGAAGACCAGTGAGCGCCCGGTTGGCGGGGCTGCTGGCTCCAGCGCCTTACGTGGTGCCGGAGAAGAAGGCCAAGAAGAAGGCCACGGGGACTCGAAGGAGTGCCCGACGCCAGGTGTTGTCGGACTCATCGTCCGGCGACTCAGAGGCGGACTCCTCCCGTGAAAGCGAGGAGGAGGAAGCAAGCCTCTCCCTAGCGGGGAGAGAAGAAAGAAAGGCCGCCCACTGGGAGGCGGAGGGTGCAAGTAGGAAGAACCCTTCCTCCAGACGTCTCCACCAGCGCCAACGCGGGCGAGGAGGAGTGGCCCTTGAGGCCAAGCCCTAGCGAGATCGTAAGTGTCCAGATACCCATGGCTTTTTTTCATTGCATAGTGTTCTCTAATGCCGAACAATCATGCAGCCCGCCCAAGGACGAGCTCGCGCTCCGTCGAGTGGGTCCCTGAATTCGTCGGAAGTGGAGAGTACTTCACTTCGGTCGCCTCCTCACCTCACGCTCTTGGCGGCGCTGAGGTGGGGCCCCAAGGGGCCTGGTCAAGAGGAGGTGGCGCGGAGGCGCCGCAAGGCAGCCTCCCAGACTCGAGCCGAGGAGCAAGACCCCGGGGCTCTAAGCCCGACCCTTGTCCGGACTCCATGCGGAACCTTCAGCGGTTCGAAGTCCGCAGCGGCCCTTCATAGGAAGGTAAGACGCCGGTGTCCTCCGTCCAACCGGAGGCACCGGATAGCTCTTGGGCGCTTAACAGCGCCTCCATCGAGGAGGAGCACCGCCTTTGTTATGAGTGTGGTGATCCAGAAGTTCGATCCGCCAAGAGCGGGTTGGCTGAAGCCTGCAACGGCCTTCTAACAGGCTTTGAGGTAAGTTTTCAATATATGTAAGAAGATTACCGCATAGACGGTAGCCCACGATGCTTAGTTGATTGTTGGAAAGAAAAGTCGGATGAGGATCTAAAAGATATCTGTGAGGAGTCTAACATAATTATGTCAATATGGGAATGCAGGCTGCCCAGCTGACCTCTGCCGCACTGACTGCGGAGGTCAAATGCATTGAAGGAGAGCCTCGAGCGGTCCGAGAACGAGCTCGGCCAAGCCAAGAAGCAGCTCGAGGACAAGGAAGGTAAGTAATACCTTATGGAATTTAAAAAATGTGGTTACAAATGATAACAGGAATAACATGGGTATTGCAGGGGCCACGAGCGAGGTGGCGACGCTGAAGGAGGCGGTGTCCACGGCCGAAAACAAAGCGGCCACGGAGCGCACCGAGCGAGAGAAGGGGGAGGCGCAGCTGGCGGAGGTACGCCTAGAGCTCCAGGCTCTCGTGAAAAAACATGAGCTTGCCTCGGCTCTTGAGAGTGCCAAAGCTGCTAAGGCCGAGGCCCAAAAAGCCCTCCAGGAGATTGAGGCAATAAAGAAGATCGCGGCGGGTAAGGCATTCTTTATGCAGAGCAAGAATGTAAAAGTCAATTATCTAGTACTTACCGAATCCGGAGCTCTCCGGGAGCATTCGCGAGATCTGCATGAGTGTCTCCGATGCGCCGCTTTCTACCGAGCGAAGAAGGGAGCTCGGCGGAAAAGGTGTTTTGGTCTCAGTATGTTGAGGCCAAACACCGGTGCCCTATGAGCGACCAAGCTGAAGCAATTTGTCGAGCTCCACAAGTTCACGAACAGGCCATGAAGGGCCTTATAGCTCATTTGTGGCCAAATGAGGCCATGCACAGGAGCTACCGGGCTAGTGCGGCGGCTGGTGGATGCTGTCCATGGATCGAAGTCATCAAGCGCTCGTCTGTATTAAAGGTGCCCGTGGGGCCTTGCCCGTGCCAAGGTGCCTTTGGGGCAAGCTGAAATTGAAGAAGCTAGTAGCGGACGAGGCCGCCGCCGGGCAAAGAACATTACAAGCCGAGAAGTATTATGAGGGCATCTGAAGGTGCCGTCTTATAGCGGTGAATGCTCCAAAGATGTAATATTTGAGTAGACTCACATTTGTTATCCTGTCGCTGAAAACTTTTTCATATCGCTAAGCAACGCTTTTGAATTTAAAATATTACCTTCGTGCGGCCGTTTATCAAATTTGAGAGATGGCGAGTCGTTGGCTTCAGCCCCATGCCACAGTCTTTGGGGTGTTGGGATAAACTTGGCGCTCTTGTTCCCATTCTTGGGTCCTTGAGGCGCTCAGCATAGCGAACCAGGCAACGGACTATAATGCTTGAACACTCTCACTTAGCCATAGAATTATATAATTTTAAATTTGGTGAAGCCCTAGTATTCGGAAGACCGAGTTGAGGCGCTATCACGCCTTGGCGGACAATGCCGGTTCCTCGCTGTAAGCGGCATAAGTCTTTAGGGACTCGAAGAAACCTCTCGAACAGCGACCGGCTCTCGCCTTATCATGACGGTCAGTTTTAGCTTTCTCCCGAGGTGCTCAACCCAGCTCAACGGGACACAATCGCAGTGGTTCTCCCAGCGCTACCTTAGCCGATATAGCGGGCGTAAGGTACCAAAACATGGGAGCGGGCAAACCCAACTATTGACCCAAGACATGATTCAGAGCCGATGCATATAATGCTATAAGTTTGGGGTGCCGCACTTGTGAAAGTGTTCGGACTTGTCACACCATGTTTTGGGGGTACATAAGCCCCTGGTGTATTGGCCGTACCAAATTGTACGGTTGCGCAATGTCATAAATGAACATATATAATGGGAAAGAATGCAATAATAGGCAAGAGCTATATATTGGTTATTCAAAAGAAATTGCAAATAAAAGCAGAGCGATACAAATTGTGCGATAAGCAAGGTACGGAACTTTTGACATGTCCCCCTTCCAGGGGTAAGTTTGCGGTGTGGTATGTAAAACAGGTATACTGCTCGTAATAGAGACCACCTGGACACTCGACGCAATTTTCTGCTTCCCTGGCTGTTGCATCGTGTATTCGGCGCGAATGCCGGACAGGGCTTCTGGAGAACAGAGTCCTGAAAGTAAGAGGAAGAAAAGATAAAAGGAATGACACAAGCGGGAGCCCTAGTGCGGTCTAGCGCGTGCAGGCGTGCCATGGTCGTGGCCCGCCCCTATGCCCATGGTGCTTCAGGCGCAATTACGTGCGGCGTAATCGGCTTAACCGTGAGTTCGCGAGGGCTGGGGTTGGGCGTCATTACTACGCTTGTTCGGAGCGTGCGAGGCGGTCTTGCTGTAGGTTACTCGGGCGGCAGCGGTGTCCGATTGCTTATTGGCGGTGGAGAATTGCCTTAGAGGCTGTTCGCACTTCGCCGCAAAGCGGCCGTATGCTCCTCCGTTCGGAGGGCGTTCGTGTTCCGTTGACCGTGATTACGCCTCGAGGGCTTGGCATCTTGAGTTTGAGGTGCAGCGTAGTGCGGCACCGCATTGAATTTTGCGAATGCGGTTCGTCCGAGCAGTGCGTGATAGCCGCTGCGGAATGGGACTATGTCGAAGATTAACTCCTCACTCCGGAAGTTATCCGGGGATCCGAAGACCACTTCAAGTGTAACGGAGCCTGTGCAGTTGGCCTCTACACCTGGAATGACGCCTTTAAAGGTCATCTTTGTGGGTTTGATCCTTGACGGGTCTATGCCCATTTTGCACACTGTATCCTGATAAATCAGGTTCAGGCTGCTGCCGCCGTCCATCAGGACTCTGGTGAGGTGAAATCCGTCAATAATTGGGTCAAGAACCAATGCGGCGAAACCGCCGTGACGGATGCTAGTGGGGTGGTCCCTTGATCGAAGGTGATCGGGCAGGAAGACCATGGGTTGAATTTCGCGGTGGCTCCATCACGTATCGTCCCTTAGTCGCGCTTCCGCTCCCTTTTGGGTATGTGGGTTGCGTATATCATGTTCACCGTCCGCACTTGTGTGGGAAAGCCCTTCATCCTCTATTGTTGGCGGTCGAGGCTCTTCCTCGTCATCGCTATGCAGCCTTGTCGTTGTTTTTGGCGCTTAGCTTGCCTGCTTGCTTGAACACCCAACAATCCCTGTTGGTGTGGTTGGCTGGTTTTTCGGGGGTGCCATGTATCTGGCACAAGCGATCGAGTATTCGGTCCAAGTTGGACGGGCCCTGGGTATTTCTTTTGAATGGCTTCTTCCGCTGATCGGGTTTAGAGCCTCTGAATCCAGCATTTACTCTCGTATCTTCAGCATTATCACCGTTAATGCGGCGTTTATGCTTGTTGCGACGCGACCTGCCATTGCTGTCCTTGGTATCCGAACTACCGGTGTTTGGCCAAGTTGTTGCTTGAGCTAGCCAGCTGTCCTCTCCAGCATAAGCGGGTCATGAGTGTGGTCGGGGCTGCCATGGATTTGGCTTTTCCTGTCCTAGGTACCGGGCTAGCCACTCGTCGCGGATGTTGCGTTTGAAGGCTGCTAAGCGCCTCTGCATCCGGACGATCAGCGATCTGATTTTTCTTTGTTAGGAACCGCGTCGAATTGTTTGGCGATTCTTACGGCTGCTGAATTATATGGCTAAGGTCATCGGCATCGGTGGTCGCACATATGTGCCTGGAAGTTATCAAGGAATGCGGCTTCCGGTCCTCCCAACAACCGATTGACTCTGTTTGGCAAGCTGTTGAGCCAATGCCGAGCTGGTCCTTTAAGCTTGAGTGGGAGGTATTTGATGGCATGTAGATCATCACCGCGGGCCATGTGGATATGGAGGAGATAGTCCTCGATCCGGACCGCAGGATCTGTGGTACCATCGTATGATTCGATGTTTACGGGTTTGAAGCCCTCGAGGATTTGATGATCCATTACTTCATCGTGAAGCATAGTGGGTGTCTTGGCGCCTCGTATTGGGCTATATCATGGCGTAGCTCATATGAGCTTTGTCTCTTGTGTTTCGCCCGGCCGGGTTTCTGTATCCGGCGTGGCGGTAATCATCCAGTCGTTAGGCCCACGCGATCTGTAGATTGATCTTGTATGCTTTGCCTTATCCTCCAATATATCTCGCAAGTCCGTAGCGTTTTCCGTGCCTTGGTACTTTTTGAGCAGCGTCGGGCGTGGCTTGGCTGAGGGCGAGAGGCTTCTGTCAGCTGCCGCGGGGTGGCCGTCTGCCATGTCGTGCGCTAGTGACGTGGGTGCTTCCTCCTCTGATCGAGGTAACAGCCTGCGTTTGGGTAGCTTTTGGAGGGGCGTTCGAGTTCATACTCTTCGTCTGCAAGGACTTCAGTCCATCTGTCAGCTACCAGGTCTTGGTCAGCTCTAAGCTGTTGCTGCTTTTTCTTGAGGCTGCTTGCCGTGGCAATGAGCCTGTGTTTAAAACGATCTTGTTCGACGGGGTCCTCTGGCATGACGAATTCGTCGTCGTCGAGGCTTGCCTCGTCTTCGGAGGGGGCGCATAATTATCGTCCTCTACCTCTCTTTCTGCCGCACTGTCGTGTGGACTTGCTTCTCCCTCCTCCTGCGTTGAGTCCTGCTGGAGGGGGTCATCTTCGGCACTGTCCGGGGTATTATTATCTCCCGTGCCGGAATCGCCGTTTTTACTGTGGCGGGATTTAGAGCGGCGCCGCTGACGTCGGCGCTTGGATTGTTTCTTGGAGGGGTCATCCTCCGCCGTTCCATCGCCATTCCCATCTTTTGGGATGTCCACCATGTATATGTCATATGGCGAGGTGGCCTTCCGGTGCCCGTGGGCTGGCTCTTGATCGTCTCCGGCACCGTCGTCCATCTTGTCGATGTCTTGGTCGAAGTCGAGCATGTCGGTTAAATCATCGGCGGTGGCTACATCTTTGGGCGGTGGGTGGGCGTTGAATTTCTTCATCGTCCGAATCCCAACCTTCGACCATAGTTCGCCGGGCTCCCGACAAAGAGAGGCTTTAATGAGTTCAGAAATCGCCAAAGGCGAGTCTTTGAAAGATGTCCGTGGCGGTGAACTCCATAACCGCGCCCGGATCGGATCATTGGCGAGGCGCTGGAGGTTACGAGTCGAGAAAGGAGTCCGGCACACAGGAGTCACGAGCTTTGCAAAGGACAGGGATGGTGTTTGGCTCAATCGCGTAGAGATTTCAGCCCCGGCGGTGTCAACAAACCGTCCTCGTCGGCGAAACCGGCTCCGGATTAAGGGTCGGGCGGGCCTTTGTGTCGACCTCGAGGGCCTTTGTTCGGTGGCGAGCTAGATCGTACCCATCGAGACGGTCGCACGCTCAGCTATGGCGCGAATCCGTCGAAGATCAAGTCTCCGCGGACATCGGCCGTATAGTTCAAGCTTCAAATCTGACACGATGGCCGGGCGTAGCTTCGATCTGCTCCGGATGGCCTAGCGAATTGGCCCGCGATGCAAAGCCGCCCGAATCTGAAGATCTGTCCGGGAGAAAAGTCTCACCTGGACTGCGTCGTTGCGATGATTGAAGGAGCCGTCGGGCCTATAGGTGACAACACGGAGGAACTCTCAATGAAAGCACCAATGTCGGTGTCAAAACCGGCGGATCTCGGTAGGGGTCCCGAACTGTGCGTCTAGGCGGATGGTAGAGGAGACAAGGGACACATTGTTTTTACCAGGTTGGGCCCTTTCGATGGAGGTAATACCCTACTCCTGCTTGATTAATATTGATGATATGGGTAGTACAAGAGTAGATCTACCACGAGATCGAGAGGCTAAACCCTAGAAGCTAGCCTATGGTATGATTATTGTTAGATCCTCGGACTAAAACCCTTCGGTTTATATAGACACGAATAGGGTTATGGTTACACAGAGTCGGTTACAATGGTAGGAAATCTACATATCCGTATCGCCAAGCTTGCCTTCCATGCCAAGGAAAGTCCTATCCGGACACGGGATGAAGTCTTCAATCTTGTATCTTCATAGTCCAGGAGTCCGGCCAAAGATGATAGTTCGGCTATCCGGACACCCCCTAGTCCAGGACTCCCTCAAGGAGCATACCACATCACCTTGGCAGGAATCTTCTTCCTGGGGCGCTTGCCCTCGACATCACCAGGGTCATCGCGACTGATCTTATAACGCAATGCACCGCATACCGGGCAAGCGTTCAAATCCTCGTACTCACCGTGGTAGAGGATGCAGTCATTAGGGCCTGCATGTATCTTCTGCACCTCTAACCCTAGAGGGTAGACAGCCTTCTTTGCTTCATACGTACTCTCGGGAAATTCGTTGTCCTTTGGAAGCATATTCTTTATCATTACCAGCAACTTTCCAAATCCCTTGTGAGATACACCATTCTCTGCCTTCCATTGCAGCAATTCGATGTGGTGCCCAACTTTTTTGTCAACCGCAATTGGTACAACAATTTCTTGTGATCCTATAACATGCGCTGCAACTTCGTCCTCTCCAGATCACTTGCACAGTTTCTCTTTGCATCGGCAATGGCCCGATCATCAGCGGTCTCATCTGATGCCTCTTCTCCAGCTTCTTCCCGCATTGCCGGCTCAGCTTCTTCCCCCATTGTTGTATCATTGTATTTAGGGAACCCATGGCCAGGATAGATGTCTTCGTTATCTTCTTCTTCATTGTCTTCCATCATAACCCCTCTTTCTCCGTGCTTGGTCCAAACATTATTGTGGGGCATGAAACCAGACTCAAATAGGTGGACGTGAATGGTTCTTGACGTAGAGTTGAAGAAAATATGCCCTATAGGCAATAATAAAGTTATTATTTATTTCCTCATATCATGATAAATGTTTATTATTCATGCTAGAATTGTATTAACCGGAAACATGATACATGTGTGAATACATAGACAAACTTAATGTCACTAGTATGCCTCTACTTGACTAGCTCATTGATCAAAGATGGTTATGTTTCCTAACCATAGACATGTTTTGTCATTTGATTAATGGGATCACATCATTAGGAGAATGATGTGATTGACTTGACCCATTCCGTTAGCTTAGCACTTGATCGTTTAGTATGTTGCTATTGCTTTCTTCATGACTTATACAAGTTCCTATAACTATGAGATTATGCAACTCCCGTTTACCGGAGGAACACTTTGTGTGCTACCAAACATCACAACATAACTGGGTGATTATAGAGGAGCTCTACAGGTGTCTACAAAGATACATGTTGAGTTGGCATATTTCGAGATTAGGTTTTGTCACTCCGATTGTCGGAGAGGTATCTCTGGGCCCTCTCGGTAATGCACATCACTATAAGCCTTGCAAGCAATGTAACTAATGAGTTAGTTACGGAATGATGCATTACGTAACGAGTAAAGAGACTTGCCGGTAACGAGATTGAACTAGGTATTGAGATACCGACGATTGAATCTCGGGCAAGTAACATACCGATGACAAAGGGAACACCGTATGTTGTTATGCGGTTTGACCGATAAAGATCTTCGTAGAATATGTAGGAGCCAATATGAGCATCCAGGTTCCGCTATTGGTTATTGACCAGAAATAGTTCTAGGTCATGTCTACATAGTTCTCGAACCCGTAGGGTCCTTGCAACAACGTTACGATGACAGTTATATTATGAGTTTATATGTATTGATGTACGAAGGTTGTTGAGTCCGGATGTGATCACAGACATGACGCGAGTCTCAAAGTGTCGAGACATAAAGATTGATATATTGGACGACTATATTCGGACACGGAAGTGTTCCGGTGATTTGGAGAAAACCGGAGTGCGGAGGTTACGGAATCCCCAGGAGAAGTAATGGGCCGTATGGGCCTTAGTGGAGAGAGAGAGGGCAGCCGGGGTGGGCCGCGCCCCTCCCCTCTGGTCTGAATTGGACTAGGAGAGGGGGAGGCGGCGCCCCCCTCCTCTCCTCTCCCTTCCTTTCCCCTCCTAGTAGGAGTAGGAGAGGGAGTCCTACTCCTACTAGGAGGTACTCCTCCTCTGGCGCGCCTAGCCAGGGCGGCCGGCCTCCCCCTTGCTCCTTTATATCTTTGGGGCAGGGGCACCCTAGAGACACAACAATTGATCCTTGAGATCTCTTAGCCGTGTGCGGTGCCCCTCCACCATAGTCCTCGATATTATTGTGGCGGTGCTTGGCGAAGCCCTGCGACGGTAGAACATCAAGATCGTCCTGCGCCGTCGTCTTGTGGAACTCTTCCCGACACTTTGCTGGATCGAGTCCGGGGCGTCATCGAGCTGAGCGTGTGCTAGAACTCGGAGGTGCCGTGGTTTGATTGCTTGATCGGTCGGGCCGTGAAGGCGTCGACTACATCAACAGCGTTGTTATAGCGCTTCCGCTTTTGGTCTCACGAGTGCGTGGACAACACTCTCCCCTCTCGTTGCTATGCATCACCATGATCTTGCGTGTGCGTAGGAATTTTTTTGAAATTACTACGTTCCCCAACAAGAGTAACGGTGACCATTCTTACAACCAGCACATGGACAAGGCATAAAACCATCCGCCCGCTTGTTTGCCTCAGCGGCAAGCAGAAAAGTATGCACACCATTAATGAACTCGGGAGAGCATCGGTCATCATACATCCATTGTCGGCTCATCTTCATTACACAACACCGAATAGACCAAATTAATACAAGTTCATATATAAAGTTCATACATAAAGTTCATATACAACACTTAATTAAATGCAACATACAAATAACTCTCTAGCTAAAGAACTTAAATGCAACAACAAATGCGATCAAGATCGCAACTAAGGTAACAATTGATCCAACAACATAATGATACCAAGCCACACTATCAATGGCATATTTTCTAATCTTTCTAATCTTCAACCGAGTTTTCTCCATCTTGATCTTGTGATCATCGACGACATCGGTAACATGCAACTCCAATTCCATCTTCTCCCTCTCAATTCTTTTCAATTTTTCTTTCAAATACTCATTTTCTCTTTCAACATAATTTAACCTCTAGACAATAGGGTCGGTTGGAATTTCCGGTTCACATACCTCCTAGATAAAAATATCTATGTCAACTTGATGGGCATAATTTGTCATAAACACGAAATGCAACAACTAGTTTTAAAGAGAATATACCACATCCGAATCATAACAAGGGCGAGGGCCGGCGGGACGGATATCAAAACCATGGCACTATGTATAACAAACAACGTCGGGTAAGATAATTATACGAGTAACTATATATCCAAATCACACAATCATCAATTTGGTAATGTAAAACATTCATGAACAAGAGCCTCACCACAAGGTGGTGCCGGCTGACAGAGACAGTCTTGAGCGATCGGCGGTGGATTCTGACGGAGATTTAGAAGGCACTAAGTAAACCACACCTACATATGCAAACTAAGTGTTATTTTTGACCTCATATTGCATATAAATCAAATACTAGAACATATAATTCCTCCCAAATTACTAAACTCACAAATTAATCACTATACAAAGCATTGCAAGAGCTAATCTAGCAATGAGAGATGAAAGGACAAAGTTGCTAACCTTTGTGATCATTTGAATGGATGGGGCCTTCAAATCTTGACAAATTTTGGGCAAAATTTGTGATGAGCTCGAGAAGAGAGGGAAGAACAGAGGAAGTGAGGGAAAGTGGAAGAACAGAGCGAGCTCGGGTGGACGAAGGGTTTATGTACGATGACCTTTAGTACCGGTTCGTGCCACGAACCGGTACTAAAGGTGCTGGAGGGGCCCCGACTCACAACATCCTGCCACCACTCTCTTTAGTACCGGTTCGTGGCACGAACCGGTGCTAATGGTTTGCCACGAACCGGTACTAATGAGAGCAGCCGGCTAGCCGTTTGAACCGGCACTAATGGACACATTAGTGCCAGCTCAAAATCAAACCGGCACTAATATGTCTCAGATTTGCCCCTTTTTCTACTAGTGTAGGAACCCTAGTCCTACCAATTTGGTAATCAGAGACCAAGTTCTGATCATGTCGCTGCCACCACCACCGCCGGCGCTATCCAGCGGCTCCACCGCTCTGATGACGACGGCGCCACCCCTCACCGCGCCGATGACGACGGCGCCGCCCCTCACCGCGCCGATGTCGTCCACCGCCGGGACAACCACGCTAGCAGGCCACGTCTCCACCGGGGCCCCGCACACGCCGCCCTCCCGGTCCCCTCCGCGCCACCGCCATCCGCCGTCTTCACACCGGAGCAGGTCACGGCCACCTTGCGGGATCTCGTGACCGCCGTCCAGAGCCTCCACTTGCAGCAGCAGCAGTACGTGGCCTGGCCCTACATGCCCCTGCCGACGGCGCCCGTTGCCGCCTACGGCCACATGCCGTGGCCGCTCCAGGGCGTTTCTCCTTACGGTGCTCCCCTGATGCTGTCGTTCCAGGCGGCTCCATCGGGCGGCCCTCCGGCTGCCACGGCGCCCCAGCCGCCAGCGGCAGCGCCATCGCGCCCCCAGCGCTTCTGGCGAGATGCCGCAGGCGGCGGCCACTAGACCTCCGCAGCCGTTCCCCGCGCCCTCACCGTCCTTGATCAGCTCGGGGACAACCGCGCCGGCTTGCACCGGGCTGCCGCTGCTACCGTCCCAAGCGGGACACTTCGGCGGGACCACGCCGGCCGCGACCCCACTGTGGTACTTGCAGCCACCGTCCCCCGCGGCCACTGACGGCCCCGCCCACCCTCCGCCGCCGACGCTACAACCACCGGCGCCGCCCCCCTGCCTAGCTCGGGGGCACCCTCGCCGACCGGCCTCCCGATTCATCAGGTCTGGTTCCCGCCCTCCCCGTCGCCACTTTCAGCGTGGGCGGCTAGGTCTTCGCCAACGCCGGTCTACACCACGGCCCCCGAACAGCCGACTCCGTTTCCGCAGTTCGGGGGGCCCTTCGATTCCGCGGGTCCCTACCCGGAGTACTCTGACCAAGCGCCGCCCTCCTCGCTGCTCCGCACCTCCGAGCCAGCTCGACACGGCGTTCCCTCCCAGGCACCGCCGCGGTTCGCCAAGATTGACTTCGCCACTTATGAAGGCACGGAGTACCCCCTCAACTGGCTCAACCAGTGCGACCAGTTCTTTCGCGGGCAGCGCACACTTGCTTAATAGCGGATCTGGCTTGCCTCTTATCACCTCCGCGGCGCGGCACGGACGTGGCACTACGCTCTCGAGCAGGACGAGGGTGCCATGCCTTCTTGGGAGCGCTTCCGCGAGCTCTGCCTCCTCCGCTTTGGGCCCCAGGTTCGCGGGAGCCGCCTGTCGAAGCTCGGCCGCCTTCCCTTCACCTATGCGGCGCAGGACTTCGCTGACCGCTTCCAGGCCTTGGCGTGCCATGCGTCGTGCGTGATGTCGCAGCAGCGCGCCGACCTCTTTGTCGGTGGGCTTCCGGATCACATCCGCGTGGACGTGAAGCTTCGGGGACCCCAGGATCTCCAGTCGGCCATGTACTACGCCCGCGTGTTCGAGCGCCGCGCGGTGGCCATCCAGCAGGAATCACTGTCCCGGACCGCTGGGTCGCTACCCGGGCCGGATTCCGCGCAGGGTCGGCCTGCGCAGGCTTCTGCGGCACCCCTCGCCGTGACCGCGGCGCGCCCGTTCCGCCGGCTCACCTCAGCCGAGATACTCGAGCGTCGCCGCCAAGGGTTGTGCTTCAACTGCGACGAGCCCTACACGCCCGGCCACGCCTGCCCGCGACTCTTCTACCTAGAGGTTGCAGACTACATTCCGGAGGACGCCGTCGCCGCCAACCTGGCCGCCCCAGCTGTCGAGTAGGTGTTTGACGCTGGTTGATCACCTCGAGGAGTTCCGCAAGTGCTCTCCCCACCTTACAGCTCAAGGACGAGCTGTTTGTGCAGGCGGGGAGAAGTGTTATGGCCGGTTTAGCTAGGCCCATCGGGCAATCTTAGCCCACAAGTTATCTTAGGTTAAATCTTATGCAAGTTATCTTAGGTTAATTCTTATGCAAGTTATCTAGGTTATAAATATAGGCTGTAAGACTCTTTTTGGAATTAAGCAATAAGAAGATTATTATCTCTATTGCCCGGTTCCCAGAGGAGCCGGAACCCAAGCCGCCTCTAACCCTAGCCGCAGCCGCCATCCTCCTCCTACGCGACGGTGCCCAGCCGCCGGCGCGCCCGCTCATCGCCTCGCCCTACTCCATCCTTCCCCTACAACCTACGGAGCAGGTCCGGTAGGAACCCTAGTCCTACCATTGTACCTTGTGCTACTTTCTCAAGAGTTGTAGTTAGCTTTGTTCTTCCGTCAGATGCCCAGCCACTAGTTTCTTCTTCTGCATATAAGTAGAGATTATAAGGAAAATAAATCTAAAGTATGTAGATTTATTTTTTCAAAAATAGGTATGTGTTTGTGGTACCGTTGGCATGAGAATTTACGGCATTGATGGCTGCCGCTGTTGTTGCATCTGTGTGTAGTGCATCTCCAATACCCAGAGACGCCAATGCACGCTGGTTATCATCATCACATGACGCATACTCAATACCACTAGATCCACTGACATTAGGGGATTCCACCTGAAGTTGACTTTGGAGAGATGCTGCAATGTATAGAGTGAATTAGAGGAGGAGCGCACATACAGGTAACATGGGTCAAGGACTCAAGGGACACAGGCTCTGAAATTTTCCCCTCTATATATTTCTGTATCATGTATTTTGACTGTACCAAACAACCCCTATTTCGAACTGAGCTACATTGAGTATTACCAGAAGATTCCGATCCACCAGAAGAGGTGCCTTCTCGGCCATCCATGCATGTTCTTGCTAGGAATCTGAACACTGTCTCTATTAAATGTACAAGAGAAGATACATGTCACCAGCCTGAACTGCAATTTATGTTTGATACTCCCTCTGTAAAGAAATATAAGAGCGTTTAGATTACTACTTTTAGTGATCTAAACGCTCTTATATTTCTTTACAGAGGAAGTACAAATGAAAGTAGGGAGAGTTAAACGCTTACTCATTAGACAGGTTGGCTCCCAAATGCCTGGATACCAGTACCACACTAGTAGCAGCAACCAGCACAGCAGGTGGCCACGACATCTGGTACGGATAAATATCTCCACCAGACTCAAACTTTGACAACAGAGTCATGGTCTGCAAGTCAATAGCATAGGAGCCCTTGGTGCAGCCAATTAGCGCTAGCTAGTCCGTTGATGACCTTGTGGACTCTACACACACGACACGAGCGAGCGTCCTCCAGGAGGGAGCATCTCGCTCATCCGGTCCGGACACCCTTGTCGCACTTCCAACAAAATTTAGCTTGCTTATCCTCCTCCTCCTTCTTTTTTAGTGCCCAGACTTCCAGGCGGAGAGGTTCCTCCACTATGAGGCCATCTTTGCCGAACGAGCTATTGAGGCCTTGGAGGCACATCAACACCAGGCAGCCCTTGCCGTCTCGGAGCTCTCCGATGGCCCAACTGGTAGAGACTATCTCCCATGGGACACCGTACGTACGTGCTCTGAGAACTCCATGGTGCTCGTGTCTAGCACCAGCAATCTGGCGACATCAGTTTCCCAGAATATGTGGCCTTCAATTGCAATTTCGTCAACTAAACCTTCGTCCACCGAGTCTGGATGGACGCGCCACTCAAGCGTGCCCGAGTTATACTCAACGGCTCCT
Source organism: Aegilops longissima (assembly GCA_021605205.1). Taxonomy (NCBI): domain Eukaryota; kingdom Viridiplantae; phylum Streptophyta; class Magnoliopsida; order Poales; family Poaceae; genus Aegilops; species Aegilops longissima. The sequence continues at coordinate 29,479,619 of CM038676.1, forward strand.
ACATTGAATCTGGAGTTGCTCTGCCACTGCAAGGATATGACGCGCAAGGACTCGTCAGCATGCGTCTGTTGGCCGCGTTGCTCCACGGAGACCATATGGCACTTCAAGCGCTGGTCAAGATGCATGCGCGGGCCGATGGGCACACGCCGCTCGGAGAGCGGCCGGGTCATAGATGCACAGTGAACCGTCGGATCCGGAGAGGAGGAGGTGGCCATTGCGGCAGTCCCGAAGGCGCCACCGCAGAGCATCGTCGAGGCGGGTGAGGCAGATGTCGGTGCGGCGCACCGCGGAGGCGATGCCGGGGTTGGCGGTGGTGATGCCGGTGTGGAAGCGGGGGATGCGCTCGTTTTTGTTGTCCACGAATACGCCGACGAGGGGCGACGACGGGTGGCTGAAACGGAAGCGTTTGAGGAAGCCCTCGTCGGAGATGACGCGGCACCAGCGGTCGGAGACGGGCACGGCGCGGGCTAGGAACGCCGCCCCCGGGAGGCTGATCAGGATCCTCTCGAGCAGATCGTCGTCGTGCAGTGGGCTGGTGATGATGGCCGCATTGTGCTGCTCGGCCATCCGATGTGCTGCATCTGCAGGATGCTCCTCGGCCATCAGAGGTGGCGCCGTTGGATCACGGCGTGGGGGAGGAGGAGGAGGAGGAGGGTGCAGAGACGCACGGAAGGAGAAATCCCCAAATCCCAACCACCGCTGCACGCGAACGGAGAAACCCCCAAATCCCTACGGCCGCCGCCCGCTCGCCATGCGTGGGAAACAGTGCGCGCGGGGACAGGGGCGTGGCTGCCGCTGCCGGACGTGGACGGAGCGGAGGCGACGCCGCATCTGCCGGATGGGGGAGAAGCTGCGACGCGGCGGCCGGACGGAGGGAATGCTGGCCTACCCCTCGAGGTCGAGGGGTAGGGACGAGCACGCCGGCTCGCGGCGGCAGATGCGGGCGAGGAGGTCCGACGCGGCGGCCGGACGGCGACGAGTGGGTGCTAGCCGCTGGACAGGGGAGAAGATGGGGAAATGTGGCTGCTGCTGGATCGGGGAGAAGATGGGGCGTGGCTAGTACCGGACGGGGAGAAAATGCGGCGCCGCGGCCGGGTGGGCAGGGGAGGTGGGTTGCGCTGCCGCTCCGCTCGTCGACGGCGGTTGCAGGCTTGCAGCAGCGGCTGCCTGGCCGGTAGAGGATGTGGCGTGGCCTCTGCTACTTGTGGACACAGTACTGAAACTCTATATTTCTTTTAGTTTTCTGTTTTTTTTAGAATTCACGTCAGTCTTTATTTAAACCAACAAAATGTTTGTGGGTACAAGGTTAAGGTCGTGAGGCATGCCCAACCAGACATGACGACCAACCGAAAGATTGAAGATAAGTCCGTTGCCCTTGCAAAAAAGTAGGATCGCATCAGGCGATCAAGGAGGCGACCGGGATCCCTTGCGCCTACCCTACCTTTGTGTGGTAGGTTTAGGGTTGAGGGAGACGCTGCCGAGGCCGTTGCGGTGGTGTCGCGTCGGAATAAATTTCTCTGGGCTCCGTTCGTAGTCAGGCGAGGCTTCTGCCTTCGTCTAGGAGCCAGCGGTGTTGGGGATCCCCGGATCTCGTCGAGGTCGCGGGCTATGATGGTTGGAGGTCCATCGGCACTGTCCGTTTGGATCCTCAGATGGGCGATGGATGCAGGGAGACGAAGATCTTTCTTCTTCCTTGTTGGTATGATTTGCTACTGTTGTTCTTCTCCTTCCTCTGCGCTGATGCTGGTGGGAGATCCTGCTTTGTCCGGGCGGATGGCCCGGCCGCGGTGCTGGACCGATCGGATGGCTCGAGTTCTCTTCCTTCCGGAAGGGACACTTTTCGCGGTACTCAAAGCCAAAGATGGCGACGGCTGTTGCAGGTGTGTTGGATTGATGTCCATGCCCTTTCAACGCTGGTGTCAAGAAAGGAGGAAGCAGCGTGGCGGCAATTGTACCGTGGTCGAAGATGATGACCTGTTTGCGACTGGTTGCAGATCCTTCTGCTGCAGGGGTCTTCTCTCAAGATTCAGGGATGATGACACAGGGCTCGGAGATCCTCTTGTGTTATGGTTGTCTTAGGGTACTCTAGGTGTTCATGGTCCTTTGTGTTTGTGTTTCAGTGTGCTTGTAAGAGTCAACTGCTTTGTACTGATTCATAATTTGAATGAAAAATTTCTAAAAAAAAACTGAAAGACTACTAGCAAACTTGGCGAGATCATGAGCCTCGAAATCAAAATTTCTACGTTCAAAAACAAAATTGCAAGAAAGAAAAAGACTCTTCCGTTTTGATATTTCATGTAGAATCGTTGCATGTGGTCCTCTGCTTCTGGAATTGATGTCCGCGATCACCCCTTGACAATCATTTGCAATACGTAGCCTGTGGATGTTGAGGTCTTCTGCCAGGGCCATTGCCTCTCTGCACTCATAAACTTCAAGGATCAAAGGATCCGTGATGCCACTGAACACAACAGCCGAAGAGCCGAGGTATTCTCCTGTGTGATATCGACATATTGCAGCCGCCACATCCACTTTACCGTCACCAGAAGTGGCCCCATCCGCGTTGATCTTTGCTATCCCCTCCTCCGAAGGAAGCCATCGAGGAGCAGTCGATGGTTTTGACACAATTATGCGCGCCTGTCTGGACTGTTTAGGGATAGTTTGTAGCTCATGAAGATTAGAGTTCACAAAAGAACTAGTTTGTTGCGGACTCTGGAAAATGTTTTCATGGATCGCCTTACGCCTTTCAAACCAAATGGCCCACAGGGTCACAACCATTTTTGTGAACTTATCATGGTTCAAAGTGTCATAGAGATCAAACATCCAATGCTTGGCACTTGTCTGACCATTCTCCCTCATTCTGTCAACAATCTCCTCCTCTGATAACACCCATGTACATCTTGCCATAGTGCAAGAGACAAGAGCGTGTCTCCATGAATCTTCCCCTCCGCATAGAGGACGTGCATCTTGCACTGACATGTTTCTGTTTCGAAGAACATCCGTTGTCGGTAATGAATGTCGTGCCAGCCTCCATAAGAACACTCGAAATTTTGGACGGAACTTGCAACTTCTAGAGAGAGCACCAAGCCTTCTCTTCTGATGAGGTTTCTGAGGGGCCCGCGCGCCCTTCTAACCAACTCTCCCTTTCTATCTTTGTGCTGATGATCATTCGGTAGACTGAGCTAACCGAGAAATTACCTTTCTTATCCGGATACCATGCCCATGAGTCAGGAACATCTCGCATGCATACAGGTATTTTTAGGATTTCGTCCGCATCAACTGGCAAAAATACGCTCCTCACTAGATCTTCATTCCAGGACGCCAACGCTGGAAGGAGTAACTCATGCACCATGCGTGGTGGGTTAGCAACCAGCGATAAGATCGGTCGACGTGAGGCCTTCTTCGGTATCCAGTTGTCTGACCATATATCTGTACTCTGGCCATTGCCAATTTTGCTAATGATCCCTTGCTTCACAATATCCCTTCCTTCCAATATTGCTCTCCAAATTTGTGATGGCCTAGATCCCAATTCTGCCGAGAGGATGGTTCCATTAGGATAATAAGAAGCCTTCAAAATCCTCGCACTCAGGGAGGTTGGCTCCTGAAGAAGTCTCCACGCCTGTCGCGCCAGTAAAGCCAAGTTAAACAGCTCAAGATCTCTGAAGCCCAAACCTCCCAGATACTTAGGTCTTGTCATCACCTCCCAATATACCCATGCTAGTTTTCATTTGCCCTGTTTGCAACCCCACCAAATTTTTTGAATAATGGCATTTATGTTCTCACACAGCCCCCTGGGGAGTTTGAAACATGACATTGAAAAAACTGGTATAGCCTGGGCGACGGACTTAATTAGCACATCCTTCCCTCCTGCTGACAGTAGTTTGCCCATCTATCCTTTTACCTTCTCCCAAATTCTATCACTTAAATATTTGGAGGTCCCCTTTTTGGAGTGTCCTACATTCGTAGGTAACCCCAAATATTTGTCACTCAACGATTCATTGGGAACATGAAGATGGCCTTTCACTGCCGATCTTACAATTTTCGGGCACCCCTTGCTGAAAAAATATAGAGGATTTCTCTCTATTTATTCTCTGTCCCGATGCCGCACAGTAGGTCTCCAATGGGTTTGATACCTCTTCAGCTCCATTAACACTTGCCCTGAAAAATAGCAGGCTGTCATCCGCAAATAATAGGTGGTTTACTGACGGTGCCGTCGGTGCCTCCTTAATTCCGCCGAGCTGGGATGACTGATTTTGTGATTTCAAAAGGCACGAAAGGCCCTCTGCTGCCAACAAGAACAGGTATGGAGAAATAGGATCTCCCTGCCGAATACCTCTGGAGGGTTTGATCTCCTCCAGTTTCAAGCCATTAAATAAAATTGAGAAAGAGACTGAAGATACCATGTTCATAATGATGGAGACCCATGGTGTTGCAAACCCCAGTTTCTCCATAATGGCTTTGAGGTAACTCCACTCAACTCTGTCATAAGCCTTCATCATATCTAACTTCAACGCACAAAAATTGTTATTCTTCGACCGGTTTCTCTTCATAAAATGTAGACACTCATAGGCTGAGATTATGTTGTTTGTGATGAGCCTCCCCGGAACAAAGGCTGATTGCTCCTCTGATATGATATCAGGTAAGATCACTTTGAGACGGTTTGAAAGTACCTTCGATGCTATTTTGTAAAATATATTACAAAGGCGGATGGGTTGGAACTGAGTCCAAAGTGTTGGATTTGCTACCTTTGGTATTAAAATCAGCAAAGTATCATTTATGCATGCGAGAATTTCTTCACCCCTTAGAATACCAAGAACTGCATTGGTGACCGAGGCCCCACATATGTCCCAGTGTCTCTGAAAGAAGTGGGCTGGGTACCCATCCAGCCCGGGGGCCTTCGTGGGAAACATTTGGAAGAGTGCAGTTTTAACTTCCTCTTCCTTATATGGAGCCATGAGACTGTCATTCATTTCATTTGTTACCTTTGCTGGTACATGTTGCACCACCTCTTCCATCCCCTGTATCGCCTCCGAGGTATATAGATGCTGATAAAACTGCCACGCCATTTGTTGCATCTCGGTTGGGTCATCCGTGAGCTGTCCGTCCTGTCTCTGTAGAGACTTGATCAAGTTTTTTTCTGCGTCTCGTCGATGCCCTAAGATGAAAAAAGTGTGTATTCTTGTCACCCGCCGAGAGCCAATCTACTCTCGACCGCTGGCGCCACATCTACTCCTCTCGGAGGTACAGCTCGATTAGGTGATCGTTTATCTTCACTTCAGCGGCACTCGGGCCGGTCCTGCCATTTATGTTTCTCAGCCTGTCTAACTCTTTTTTCAAACTTCTGATCTCTCCTCGCACACTGCCAAAAGTGTGTTTGCTCCACTCTCCCGGATTGCTAGCCAGTGATGCTAGCTTTGCTCGTACAACACTCGCAGATGGGTTTTGGCTATTTGGATCCCATGCCGATCTCACGGTTTGCTTCAACTCTACATGAGAGTCCCACATAACATCATATCTAAAGAGCTTTTCTCTCGCTTGATGCCTCGCCATGGATTCCAACTTCAAGAGAATAGGCGAATGATCAGAGGTCGCCGCCGTAAGGTGTTCCACCGCTGCACCCTAGAACAACGAGCTCCATTCAGCCGTAGAAAGGGCTCTGTCTAGCCTCACCCTGGTGTAAGTTCCGCCCGTCACTTTCTTCTCGAACGTCCACATCCTGCCTTGGAAACCCAAGTCATTCAAACCGCAAACATCCACGGCATCCCGAAAGCCTTGCATCTGTGCTTGGCATCTCTGACCTATACCATCATGTTCGTCCCGTCTTAGCACTTTCTTAAAATTGCCCAAACAGACCCATGGGAGGGGGCTATGAGCAGCCAACCCCTTCAGGGTGTCCCATGACGTTTGGCCAAGATGTGTTTGTGCCTCTCCATAGAAGCATGTCAAACGCCAAGGTTGCGAACCAATATCACAGATTTTTGCATCAATATGGAACCTCGAGTAGCCCAAAATTTCCACCTTTATTTCATTATTCCAAAAAAGAACTAGGCCCCCGCTTCTACCAGCGGAGTCAGCAGCAAATGATGAATCAAAACCTAAAGTGTTTGCTAAATTTTCTGCTCTATCCCTCCCTATCTGAATTTCAATTATACAGAGCACTTTAGGGGCAAACTTTACCGCTATCTCGCGGGGCTCTTGAACTGGCGAGGCGTTGCCAATACCCCGACAGTTCCAACTTAACAAACTCATTGTGCCCAGCGGTCCTCCGCCGATCTAGCATCATAGTTTTTGCCCTGTGGGAGGGTCTTCTTCAGCACTCCAGCAGGATTCTTCTCAGTTTGCAGGGTTGGTTTAGACATCTTGGGGTCCTGTTTTGGAGGTGGGCTAAGGCGTCTCTCCACTTTTTGTCGCTGGCACTATCTCCAGACCTGTACTGGCCCCCGGGTTATGACTCTGCAACACCTCGTCGGAGTTGCGCTTACGGTTTCCATCATTCACTTCCATATCAACATCTGACGGCTCTTACTCTCCTGCACTTTTCTCCTGCCCGTTGCTGCCCTGACCTGCTTCTTGCCTCCTGCCCTTCTGGTTGCTGTTACGGCGTTTCGTCCCCATGTAGTGGTAGCTAGAGCACGCAAATTCTTGAAAATCAGCGCCAAAGGAGGGTGGACTCCATCACCGTGTTCCTTGAACTCGTGGCCCATCATGCCACATACTTAGCACCAGTCGGGTAGACGCTCGTATTTTACTGCAAATATCTGTCGCTCTCCACCGCGGATCAAAGACATTGCTTTCTTCAGTGGATTGCACACATCTAGCCTGATCCTCACCCGGTAAAAGTTGCCCTCAAAATCGAAGGATGAAGGTTCCGAGTCCACAAACTCGCCCAACTTTGATGCCAGCGCCTTCACCTTGCCGTGATATGCTATCGGCAGATCAATGATCCTCACCCAGATTTCAAACTTGAACAGCTCGATGGATGTGGGCTTCGAGTAACCGTCATAAGGAACAATGATAACTGGATTTCCCCTGAAGTGCCACGGTCCCCCCTGGGTGACTCTCTCCCAGTCCCCTAAGCAGTTTAACTGCATCTGGAATAGGTTATCTTCTAGGGTTTTGATCTTCACCTGTCTTGCTAGATCCCAAGCAGATCGCATGTTTCAGAAAACCAGTAGGTACTAAAACCCTTGTCCTTGTGCACACGCGCCAATACCATCCATCTGAGTTCTTCCTCCGCGGGGGCATCATCGTCCTCGAAGATCACGTCATCAAGATCCTCTTCCTTCAGAGCCAAATCTTGCATGATATCCTCCAGCTTCCCCTTCCCCTTTTCTCCTGATCCAGAAGCGTCCGCACGGCTCACCATGGCCTTGTCTTAGAGATTGGATCGGTCTCCCCTCCAGGAAAACCGAAGATATGAGGAAACCCTAACCCCACCTTGACTCCGGCGATCTACCCGGGCCACTAGGGTTGACCGAGCAGAGGTAGACGGGGTCGTAGAGGGGAGGGACAGTAGGATCTCAACGTCGCCGACGACAGACGAGAGGAAAAGGAACCCTAGCGAGAGGGAAAAAGTATTTTTAGTTTTTTGATGATGATGATTCTGAGCAGCACTAGCGGATAGCCCACAAGTCCAACCAGGGAGCCTCGGGCTTTGGGCTTTTGCATCATGCCAGGCTCGGGCTTGTGTGATGCAAAAATGTGTCATGTCAGGCCGGGCTTGGGCTTAGGGCTTTGCGTCGGGCTAGGCTTGGGCTTGTGTAATGCAAAAAACGTGTCGTGTCGCGCTGGGCTCGGGCTTCCTTGTTGAACACCAGGCTTTTTCAAGCCCAACCTAAGCCTGGACCGGCTTTGCCGCAGGTTGTATCGTGCCATGGGGCCCACCCAATCCCAGCCTAGACCAACATTTCGAATCAATACACAAGTTTTTTTTCTCTTTTGAGTGATGGCCATCATGGCTAGCTTTATTAAACTTCAAATAACATTAAGTCGTCCACAAATTTAGTGACACAACTCGGAGGCTCGTCCATCCAACTAGAAGAACTCTTACTACAATGTAGTACACTAATACTCTTATTGCAATGTAGTACACTAATACTCCCCCGCAAAAGATAAAATTGTAGTGCTAGTACTAACAGAACAAGGAAAAAGCGGACAAATTCGTTGACTGTTATGAATGGAAGGACTATACAACTTCACATGATTGAAAATTTTATGTTAACAATGTATTTCCTAGAAAAAATATATATCATATCATCCACTAAGACAGAAACATAAATCACAAGTTAGGCACAAATATCGTACTACTCTCCACAGGTCCATATCATGAATACGTATTGTTTTGTAAAGTGATCGTCTTCAACATTTACCTTTGACCACTGATTTTTATTATACATATGTGAAACAACGAAAAATATTCTAAATATATATTCCAACACAAATCTAAACATATGGTTCACAAGTTCCTTATTTCAATATTTAGAACAATGTTTATATTTGTATGTACATTTGCTTTTAAAGTTCTAATTTATATTTGACCAAAGACATATCCAAAACGACATGTATTTGTGATATGAAGGGAGTACATATTTGTACCGAAGTTTCCTTTATATTATTTTCTTTATTTGAAAAGTGCAATAAATTGTAATATTTAGTCTATTGTGCAGTTATCAAAAATTGGTCATGATTTTTTAAGCAAGGCTTCATCAAACACCTCACGCGGGTTTCACTGGCTCTAGTCAAACTTTGTGTCATGGTATGACATTTGTATGTGTGAACTAGGTCTATGATCTGCACGAACCAGCAGCTATGCATCTCGGAATGTTTGATTTCTATTCAAGCTTGCAAGCACATATAAAACTAAATTTGTTGCACTTTTTGTGTGAATAAAAGAGGGGTCGCCCTCTCTGATTTATATTATAGAAACAAATTGGCTCACAAACTTACTTCCCAAAAAGTACAAGCATCACCATCCAAATGGCGCACATTAGACCCCTCCCAATGCTCAGGGCCGGCCCTGGGGCATGGGCGACGGGGCGACGGCCCAGGGCCCATGGGGGGGCACATGATGGAGTATATACATATACTATAGCCCAGCAAAAAGCAAGTAAAAATTACAAAAGAATTAAAGAAAAGAAATAGGATGGGCTAGGCGGCCCAGATATAGCTAGCTATCGATCGCTGATGGATACGCGAAGGCGAAGCGGCGCCGTGACTCACGCTCGTTTCGACGTTTCCTTCGTAGGTTCGTCGCCCTCGCTCGCCCGTCGGCCTTCTCGCTTGCTCGGCGCCTTGCCCCTTGGCCCTTGCCGCGTCGCCCTCGCGTCGCCGCCACACAGCAGTCCGGCAGGCAGGCGGCAGCCCGGCCATCCGGCATCCAGCACCGCGGCAATACGGCAATATACAAGTAGTCAAGTATGCATCCGACTGGAAGTCAATAAGTACGCATCCATGTTCCTGTCCATCCCCAAACCTCAATTTCACAATCTCAGTAGTTTATTTATTCTTTATTTAGTATGTATGTATTCTAATCCAATCTATCAATTTTTTTTCATTCTATGTAACATATCTAGGGTTCCAATCATCCGAAGAATTTTTTTTGAAGCACTGAAGTATTATTGTTGTCGATGGAGTCAGTCTAATTTCGTTCTTATTTGAGGTAATCATGTCATGTTAGTTTCATTTTGCGATCTTTTTAGTAGCATTGTTTTTATGGAGTCGGTTCGAATTTGGTTATTATTGTTCTCGATGGAGTCATTTAAATTATTATAGTCATATTTTAAACTAAAGATGTGTGATTGAAAGTTAGTTTTAATAAGTTATATGTATAACACATGCTTATATATATATTGTCTTAGGACTTAGGACATAGGGGCCCATGTCGTCGAGTTCGCCTAGGTGAAAAATCTGACGTGGTATGGTAACTAATAGGAGAGAGATGAGTTTGGGGCAGGAAGAAACAATGCCAAGCGCGTGAACTTAGAAACAACACTTAAATGAATTAAGCCCACCAATGCATGGGGAGTTTAGTTGCTAAATGATTAAATAAAAGAATCTTAGCTACAACAAGTTAAGCACCTATGCATTGGGGCTTTAGCTTCTAAACTGTTTAATGCGTTTAGCACCTCAGCTAAAGCACATGTCCAGTGGAAGAGGTCTTACAAGCATGGCATCATTGAAAAAGCTAACAAAGCAACTGTAAGCTGACCCAACCCTTTCATCAGAGGCAAATTACAAGAATATCAGGTCTCGACAACTGAACTAGAAAGGCTAATGTCAAAGATACATGCAAAAAGATCCAATGCATCCAGAAGCTATTTCTTCAAGTATAGTTGGCACCAACAAAGTTCAAATGCTTCAGTTACTAGTGGTTCAAAGAAACCCTTGCCCCCAAACCTGTGAAGCTACAATTTTTTGGCCTGATTTGTCTGGTACTCGATACTATCATTCTTGGCATGAAGTTATGTGGCAGAATACTCTGCAAGAACAACTCTTTCTGTTCACCCAATTGACATAAAGAGTCTATCTTGTTTCCGATCCCTCTCATTGCCACCAACGAATGAGAATCGACACTTGACTTTTCTCTCTTTTCTTCATGTGCCTCTACGAGAACCACTGATAGCCTTTGGCTGCTTTGGATCTTGAGGGTAGGGCGGAGAGCAATATATTTCAATCTGCTAACTAGAAGACCTTAATCCATTAATAGGAGTTGATTCCCCGAGCGCATTTTGTTCTTTCGTATGAGCCCTACAAAAACTTGTTGCACCTAAATTTATGGACAGGAATTAATTTTGCATTTATATGTTTTTGCAGTAAGATTGTGCACGCACCTAACTTTACTTTTTATATGAAAACAATAAATGAACATAGTGATTTTGTTCCAAATAACAGTGGTGTTGAGCATCCTAAGATGTGAGGTTAATGATTTTATGGTACTGTCCTTAGGATTAATTTCTAGTACCACCATCATGAACAAGCTTGACATTATTTGGCATCCGCTGTTCGCTCATGCCACATGCAGCAAACCCGCAGTCTCCCGAAGCTCGAAACATGTGGGTGTGACTAGAAAAAAAAATCTTAGAAAGGAAAAAGAAATAATGATTGCATGCACACCTAAACCCTAGCTATCCTGGTATGGGGCACATAGTAGTTTAAGCTACTAGCTAGAGAGAGGAAAATCACCATCTATGGTTCTAATTTATGATATTCATCATCTACATTTCTAACTTAGCAAATTAAAACTTAGCTCGGTCAGCATTAGGTACTTGTTCAAGTGTATGGCAAGGCAGCTGCTGAAGACGGATCGGAATCAGGTGGTGATGGGGGCATTCTCGGAGGCATTATCCCCACGACACATCACCATCAGGCTCTCTGAATCGGAATCAGAGATTATACCTTGTGCAACACCCATTGTAGGACAAGTTTTGGTATACTCTGAGTCAGCATCCGAGCGCACTCTTCAGAGGTGGCCTTCGAGAAGATGACATCTGCTGCATTCCTCAGTTCTCTCTTGGCATCTCTTTTGCACATCCTAACTTCCGACTTGTAGACAAGGTTCTCTCGTGTGATAGCTTCCGCCTCCTTCTGCTCCTACATGCACTCTCTCTCTCTCTCTCTCTCTCTCTCTCTCTCTAGCGGAACACATCGTCATTAATCGTTTCTTGCCTGCGCCAACCACATTATCCATCGTTGCTTCTCCAATTCGTCTGGTGAGGGCGTCGCGGGGGGGGCATTGTTGGAATGGAGGATGAAGGTGCGGTATGGGAGGCCTGACGACGACTAGGAGACACATAATCCATGTAAAAAATAACTTAGTTGAAAAAATGTCAAAAACTATTGAGCGATATTTGGCCTCCTTGCTAGCTACTACATTAATTAGTACCTAAAAAACCAAACAATGGGTCTTGTAGACAACATTTGAAAACAAGATATTTGACGGGGAAAACGGCACGACCTTTGCTTAAAAATGTAAAATATTGAGTACCGGAAATCTGGAGAAACGGAAATTTATCAACAGTTCGACAAAATGTTGGCACTAATTCTTGAGTCCCTGCAAATTTTGAAAATGGAAGAATTTTGAATACCTATGCTATTTATTCAAAAGGGTCAATTCAGGAATTCTATCAATTTTGACGGCCAAGCTAGCGCATATCTAGAACAGATAATGTGAGAAACGACTACGAGAAGAGCACCATCTTCCTGCTGCGTCCACAATGCGATGTCGAGGTCTTTTTTCCCCACAATGCCGTAATTTTATCCTACAAAATATGCAAAAGGTGCAGATTGAACCCGTGACCAGTTGTTATGGATGGCCCGTACTTACCACAGGATTCGGGCATCCTCTGCAAAAGCGCACTGTGCAGTACATTCGCTATTGTGTGGACCTCTGCACCCACATGTCATCGGTACTATAGAACCAACCTTTGTTTCGCGACCTCCTCTCACGACCTTCTCTGGCGCTCCCACGGGCGGCAGGGAAGGAAACCCTAGCCGCTGCCGAACCGCGACCTTCTCCCCATCCCTCCCCTCGCCGCCGCCAGGGCGTGCCGGCGGGCGAAGCCCGCCCGGCATGGGCGGCGGCGGGGCGTTTTCTCCTTCTCGCGAGGCGGGATCTCCATGGGGCGATCTACCCTGGCCGGAACGCGACATTGTGTCGGGCGCGGCGATGCTGGGCTGCCACGGTGGCGGGCGTGGACGGCTGCACGAGGCGGGCTGTGTGCTGGTGATGGTTATGGCGGCCGGTGGTCAATCTGCCGGATCTGGACGACAAGGAGGCAGTGGCACCTGTGCAGTACATTCGCACTGTGTAGTACATTCGCTATTGTGTGGACCTCTGCACCCACATGTCATCGGTACTATAGAACCAACCTTTGTTTCGCGACCTCCTCTCGCGACCTCCTCTGGCGCTCCCACGGGCGGCAGGGGAGGAAACCCTAGACGCCGCCGAACCGCGACCTCCTCCCCATCCCTCCCCCGCCGGGGCATGCCGGCGGGCGAAGCCCGCCCGGCATGGGCGGCGGCGGGGCGCTTTCTCCTTCTCGCGAGGCGGGATCGCCGTGGGGCGATCTACCCTAGCCGGAACGTGGCATTGTGTGGGGCGCGGCAATGTTGGGCTGCCACGGTGGCGGGCGTGGAGGGCTGCATGAGGCGGGCTGCGTGCTGGTGATGGTTATGGTGGCCGGTGGTCAATCTGCTGGATCTGGACGATGCGGAGCCAGTGGCACCTGTGCTAGGCAGAGTCGGGCGAGATCCCCTTCGGACTGGCATCTATGGTGCACGCGGTTTTGCTGGTTGCTCGCCAGATTCGTCTTGTTGCTTGCGCTCGGCCTTCTGGATCGCCGCCGAGGCATGTCGGGGAGGCATCCTCGGGGGTGCTCGTGATGTGCTATTGGTGGTTGTGTTTGACTTGGCGTCGGGTGTAGTTACTGACGGCGGTGGAGTCGGACGGCCCTTCTCGGCATGGAGGCAGGACATGGCGGTGGTGGTCATCTCCTCCGTCGGAGGTGGTCGTCCTGAGGGTGGGTGGTCAGATCTCCAGATCCTTCATCTAGTCCCGGCTACGAGTTGAGGAAACTGTTGGGGAACGTAGTAATTTCAAAAATTTCCTACGCGCACGCAAGATCATGGTGATGCATAGCAACGAGAGGCGAGAGTGTTGTCCACGTACCCTCGTAGACCGAAAGCGGAAGCGTTAGAACAACGCGGTTGATGTAGTCATATGTCTTCACGGCCCGACCGATCAAGCACCGAAACTACGGCACCTCCGGGTTTTAGCACACGTTCAGCTCAAGGATGATCCCCGTACTCTGATCCAGCAGAATGTCGGGGAAGAGTTCCGTCAGCACGACAGCGTGGTGACGACTTTGATGTTCTACCGTCGCAGGCTTCGCCTAAGCACCGCTACAATATTATCGAGAAGGACTGTGATGGAGGGGGGCACCGCACACGGCTAAGAGATCCAAGGGATCAATTGTTGTTGTGCCTAGAGGTGCCCCCCTGCCCTCGTATATAAAGGATCAAGGGGGAGGGGGCGGCCGGCCAGGAGGAGGCGCGCCAAGGAGGAGTCCTACTTCCACCGGGAGTAGGATTCCCCCCTTCCAAGTAGTAGGAGTAGGAGTCAAGGAAAGGGGGAAGAGAAGAGAAGGAAGGAGGGGGCGCAGCCCCTCCCCCTAGTCCAATTCGGACTAGGCCTTGGGGGGCGCACATCATCTCCTCTCTCTTTCCCCTAAAGCCCAATAAGGCCCATATACTCCCCGGCGAATTCCGTAACTCTCGGTACTCCGAAAAATACCGAATCACTCGGAACCTTTCCGAACTCGAATATAGTCGTCCAATATATCGATCTTTACGTCTTGACCATTTGAAACTCCTCGTCATGTCCCGATCTCATCCGAGTCCGAACTCCTTGGTACACCAAAACTCATAAACTCATAATATAAGCATCGCCGAAACCTTAGCGTGCGGACCCTACGGGTTCGAGAACAATGTAGACATGACCGAAACACGTTTCTGGTCAATAACCAATAGTGGAACCTGGATGCTCATATTGGCTCCCACATATTCTACGAAGATCTTTATCGGTCAAACTGCATAACAACATACGTTGTTCCCTTTGTCATCGGTATGTTACTTTCCCGAGATTTGATCGTCGGTATCTCAATACCTAGTTCAACCTCGTTACGGGCAAGTCTCTTTACTTGTTCCATAATACATCATCTCACAACTAACTAATTAGTTGCAATGCTTGCAAGGCTTATAGTGATGTGCATTACCGAGTGGGCCCAGAGATACCTCTCCGACAATCGAAGTGACAAATCCTAATCTCGAAATACGCCAACCCAACAAGTACCTTCGAAGACACCTGTAGAGCACCTTTATAATCACCTAGTTACGTTGTGACGTTTGGTAGCACACAAAGTGTTCCTCCGGTAAACGGGAGTTGCATAATCTCATAGTCATAGGATCATGTATAAGTCATGAAGAAAGCAGTAGCAACATACTAAACGATCAAGTGTTAAGCTAACGAAATGGGTCAAGTCAATCACATCATTCTCCTAATGATGTGATCCCGTTAATCAAATGACAACTCATGTCTATGGTTAGGAAACATAACCATCTTTGATTAATGAGCTAGTCAAGTAGAGGCATACTAGTGACATTAAGTTTTTCTATGTATTCACACATGTATCATGTTTCCGGTTAATACAATTCTAGCATGAATAATAAACATTTATCATGATATGAGAAAATAAATAATAACTTTATTATTGCCTCTAGGGCATATTTCTTTCAGTCTCCCACTTGCACTAGAGTCAATAATCTAGTTCACATCACCATGTGATTTAACACCAATATTCACATCTGTATGTCATTAATACCCATAGTTCACATCGTCATGTGATTAACACCAAGGGTTTACTAGAGTCAATAATCTAGTTCATATTGCTATGTGATTAACACCCAAAGAGTACTAAGGTATGATCATGTTTTGCTCGTGAGAGAAGTTTAGTCAACGGGTCTGTCAAATACAGAGCCGTATGTATTTTGCAAATATTCTATGTCTTCAATGCTTTGCACGGAGCTACTTTAGCTAATTGCTCCCACTTTCAATATGTATCCAGATTGAGACTTAGAGTCATCTGGATCAGTGTAAAAGTTTGCACCGATGTAACTTTAACGATGAACTCTTTTATCACCTCCATAATCGAGAAACATCTCCTTAGTCCTCACTAAGGATATTCTTGACCTCTGTCCAGTGATCTACTATTAGATCAAAATTGTATTCCTTTGCCAAAATCAGAGCAAGGTATACAATAGTTCTGGTACACAGCATAGCATATTTTATAGAACCTATGACTGAGGCATAGGGAATGACTTTTCATTCTCTTTCTATTTTATGCCGTGGTCGGGATTTGAGTCTTACTCAAATTCACACCTTGCAATACAGGCAAGAACTCGTTCTTTGACTGTTCCATTTTGAACTACTTCAAAATCTTATCAAGGTATGTACTCATTGAAAAAACTTATCAAGCGTCTTGATCTATCTATATAGATCTTGATGCTCAATGTGTAAGCAGCTTCACCGAGGTCTTTCTTTGAAAAACTCCTTTCAGACACTCCTTTATGCTATCCAGAAAATTCTACATCATTTCCAATTAATAATATGTCATTCACATATACTTATTAGAAAGGCTGTAGTGCTCCCACTCACTTTCTTGTAAATACAGGCCTTTCCAAAAGTCTGTATAAAATCATATGATTTGATCAATTTATCAAAGTGTATATTCCAACTCCGAGATGCTTGCACCAGTCCATTGATGGATCGCTGGAGCTTGCACATTTTGTCAGCACCTTTAGGATTGACAAAACCTTCTGGTTGTATCATATACAACACTTCTTTAAGAAATATCCAATTAAGGAATGCAGTTTTGACATCCATTTGCCAGATTTCATAAAATGTGGCAATTGCTAACATGATTCAGACAAACTTAAGCATCGTTACGAGTGAGAAAATCTCATCGTATTCAACATCTTGAACTTGTTGAAAACCTTTCGCAACAAGTCGAGCTTTGTAGATAGTAACACTACTATCAGTGTCCGTCTTCCTCTTGAAGATCCATTTATTTAATATGGCTTACCGATCATCGGGCAAGTCCACCAAAGTCCACACTTTGTTCTCATACATGGATCCTATCTCAGATTTCGTGGCCTCAAGCCATTTTCTGGAATCTGGGCTCATCATCGCTTCCTCATAGTTCGTAGGTTCATCATGGTCTAGTAACATGACTTCCAGAACTGGATTACCGTACCACTCTGGTGCGGATCTTACTCTGGAAGACCTACGAGGTTCTGTAGTAACTTGATCTGAAGTTACATGATCATCATCATTAGCTTCCTCACTCATTGGTGTAGGATCACTAGAACTGATTTCTGTGATGAACTACTTTCCAATTCGGGAGAAGGTACAATTACCTCATCAAGTTCTACTTTCCTCCCACTCACTTCTTTCAAGAGAAACTCCTTCTCTAGAAAGGATCCATCTTAGCAACGAATAACTTGCCTTCGGATCTGTGATAGAAGGTGTACCCAATAGTTACCTTTGGGTATTCTATGAAGACGCACTTCTCCGACTTGGGTTCGAGCTTATCAGGTTGAAACTTTTTCACCTAAGCATCGCAGCCCCAAACTTTAAGAAACGACAATTTTGGTTTCTTGCCAAACCACAGTTCATAAGGCGTTGTCTCAACGGATTTTTATGGTGCCCTATTTAAAGTGAATGCAACTGTATCTAATGCATAACCCCAAAACGATAGTGGTAAATCGATAAGAGACATCATATATCGCACTATATCCAATAAAGTACGGTTATGACGTTCGGACACACCATTAAGCTGTGGTGTTCCAGGTGGCATGAGTTTGTGAAACTATTCCACATTGTTTTAATTGAAGACCAAACTCGTAACTCAAATATTTTTCTCCACGATCAAATCATAGAAACTTTATTTTCTTGTTACGATGATTCTCCACTTCACTCTGAAATTCTTTGAACTTTTCAAATGTTTCAGACTTATGTTTCATTAAGTAGATATACTCATATCTGCTCAAATTATCTTGTGAAGGTCAGAAAATAATGATACCCGCCACGAGCATCAACACTCATTGGACCGCATACATCGGTATGTATTATTTCCAACAAGGCAGTAGCTCGTTCCATTGTTCCGGAGAACGGAGTTTTAGTCATCTTGCCCATAAGGCACGGTTTTGCAAGCATCAAATGATTCATAACCAAGTGATTCCAAAAATCCATCTTTTATGGAATTTCTTCATGCGCTTTACACCGATATGACCCAAACGGCAGTGCCACAAATAAGTTGCACTATTATTATTAACTTTGCATCTTTTGGCATCAATATTATGAATACGTGTATTACTACGATCAAGATTCAATAAACCATCAACATTGGGTGTATGACCATAGAAGGTTTTATTAATGTAAACAGAATAATAGTTTATTCTACATTTTAGATGAATAATCGTATCACAACAAACATGATCTAATTGTTGGTGAATGTTGCAGAAAATAAAAAATTTCTACACTTCACCAGGATCAATCTATGGAGTCATCTAGCAACGAGAGAGATGAGTGCATCTACATACCCTTGTAGATCGCGAGCGGAAGCGTTCAAGAGAACGGGGTTGAGGGAGTCGTACTCGTCGTGATCCAAATCACCGAAGATCCTAGTGCCGAACGGACGGCACCTCCGCGTTCAACACACGTACGGTTGGGAAGACGTCTCCTCCTTCTTGATCCAACAAGGGGGAAGGAGAGGTTTATGGAGATCCAGCAGCACAATGGCGTGGTGGTGGAAGTAGCGGCGATCTCGGCAGGGCTTCGCCAAGCTCAGCGAGAGGGAGAGGTGGTACGGAGGGAGAGGGAGGCGCCAGGGACTAGGGTGCGGCTGCCCTCCCTCCCCCCTCTTTATATAGGGGGCCTAGGGGGTGCACCGGCCCCTAGAGATCCCATCTCAAGGGGGGGCTAGGGGGGACTTGCCCCCCAAGTCAAGTGGGGCGCCCCCCCCACCCCTAGGGTTCCCAACCCTAGGCGCAGGGAGGCCAAGAGGCGCACCAGCCCACCAGGCTGGTTCCCCTCCCACTTCAGCCCATGGGGCCCTCCGGGATAGGTGGCCCCACCCGGTGGACCCCCGGGACCCTTCCGGTGGTCCCGGTATAATACCGGTGACCCCCGAAACTTTCCCGGTGGCCGACACTGGACTTCCTTTATATAATTCTTTACCTTTGGACCATTCTGGAACTCCTCGTGACGTCCGGGATCTCATCCGGTACTCCGAACAACTTTCGTTACTGCATACTAATATCCCTACAACCCTAGCGTCACCGAACCTTAAGTGTGTAGACCCTACGGGTTCGGGAGACACACAGACATGACCGAGACAACTCTCCGGTCAATAACCAACATCGGGATCTGGATACCCATGTTGGCTCCTACATGCTCCTCGATGATCTCATCGGATGAACCACGATGTCGAGGATTCAAGTAATCCCATATACAATTCCCTTTGTCAATCGGTACGTTACTTGACCGAGATTCGATCGTCGGTATCCCAATACCTCGTTCAATATCGTTACCCGCAAGTCAATTTACTCATGCCGTAATGCATGATCCCGTGACCAAACACTTGGTCACATTGAGCTCATTATGATGATGCATTACCGAGTGGGCCCAAAGATACCTCTCCATCATACGGAGTGACAAATCCCAGTCTCGATCCGTGTCAACCCAACAGATACTTTCGGGGATACCCGTAGAATACCTTTATAGTCACCCAGTTACGTTGTGATGTTTGGTACACCCAAAGCACTCCTACGGCATCCGAGAGTTACGCGATCTCATGGTCTAAGGAAATGATACTTGACATTGGAAAAGCTCTAGCAAACGAACTACACGACCTTGTGCTATGCTTAGGATTGGGTCTTATCCATCACATCATTCTCCTAATGATGTGATCCCATTATCAATGACATCCAATGTTCATAGTCAGGAAATCATGACTATCTGTTGATCAACGAGCTAGTCAACTAGAGGCTCACTAGGGACATGTTGTGGTCTATGTATTCACACATGTATTACGATTTCCGGATAACACAATTATAGCATGAATAATAGACAATTATCATGAACAAGGAAATATAATAATAACCATTTTATTATTGCCTCTAGGGCATATTTCCAACAGTCTCCCACTTGCACTAGAGTCAATAATCTAGTTACATTGTGATGAATCGAACACCCATAGAGTTCTGGTGTTGATCATGTTTTGCTTTCATGAAGAGGTTTAGTCAACGGATCTGCGACATTCAGATCCGTATGCACTTGCAAATATCTATGTCTCCATCTTGAACATTTTCACGAATGGAGTTGAGCGGCGCTTGATGTGCCTGGTCTTCTTGTGAAACCTGGGCTCCTTGGCAAGGGCAATAGCTCCAGTGTTGTCACAGAAGAGAGTGATCGGCCCCGACGCATTGGGTATGATCCTAGGTCGGTGATGAACTCCTTCATCCAGATTGCTTCATGCGCTGCTTCCGAGGCTGCCATGTACTCCGCTTCACATGTAGATCCCGCCACGACGCTTTGGTTGCAACTACACCAGTTTACTGCCCCTCCATTCAAAATATACACGTATCCAGTTTGTGACTTAGAGTCATCCAGATCTGTGTCGAAGCTAGCATCGACGTAACCCTTTACGACGAGCTCTTCGTCACCCCCATATACGAGAAACATATCCTTAGTCCTTTTCAGGTACTTCAGGATGTTCTTGACCGCTGTCCAGTGTTCCATGCCGGGATTACTTTGGTACCTTCCTACCAAACTTACGGCAAGGTTTACATCAGGTCTGGTACACAACATGGCATACATAATAGACCCTATAGCTGAGGCATAGGGGATGACACTCATCTTTTCTCTATCTTCTGTCGTGGTCGGGCATTGAGCTGAGCTCAATTTCACACCTTGCAACACAGGCAAGAACCCCTTCTTGGACTAATCCATATTGAACTTCTTCAATATCTTATCAAGGTATGTGCTTTATGAAAGACCTATGAGGCATCTCGATCTGTCCCTATAGATCTTGATGCCTAATATGTAAGAAACTTCTCCAAGGTCCTTCATTGAAAAACACTTATTCAAGTAGGCCTTAATGTTGTCCAAAAGTTCTATATCATTTCCAATCAAAAGTAAGTCATCTACATATAATATGAGAAATGCTACAGAGCTCCCACTCACTTTCTTGTAAACGCAGGCTTCTCCATAAGTCTGCATAAACCCAAATGCTTTGATCATCTCATCAAAGCGAATGTTCCAACTCCGAGATGCTTGCACCAGCCCATAAATGGATCGCTGGAGTTTGCATACCTTGTTAGCATTCTCAGGATCGACAAAACCTTCCGGCTGCATCATATGCAGTTCTTCCTTAAGATAGCCGTTAAGGAATGCCGTTTTGACGTCCATTTGCCATATCTCATAATCATAGTATGCGACAACTTCTAACATGATTCGGACGGACTTCAGCTTCGCTACGGGAGAGAAAGCCTCATCGTAGTCAACCCCTTGAACTTGTCGATAACCCTTAGCGACAAGTCGAGCTTTATGGACGGTAACATTACCATCCGCGTCCATCTTCTTCTTAAAGATCCATTTGTTTTCTATCGCTCGCCGATCATCGGGCAAGTCTGTCAAAGTCCATACTTTGTTTTCATACATCGATCCTATCTCGGATTGCATGGCTTCAAGCCATTTGTTGGAATCTGGGCCCGCCATTGCTTCTTCGTAGTTCGAAGGTTCACCGTTGTCTAACAACATGATTTCCAGGACAGGGTTGCCATACCACTCTGGTGTGGAACGTGTCCTCGTGGACCTACGAAGTTCAGTAGTAACTTGATCCGAAGTACCTTGATCATCATCATTAGTTTCCTCTCTAGTCGGTGCAGGCACCACAGGAACATCTTCCTGAGTTGCGCTACTTTCTGGTTCAAGAGGTAGTACTTCATCAAGTTCCACTTTCCTCCCACTTACTTCTGTCAAGAGAAATTCTTTCTCCAGAAAGGACCCGTTCTTGGCAACAAAGATCTTGCCTTCGGATCCGAGGTAGAAGGTATACCCAATGGTTTCCTTAGGGTATCCTATGAAGACGCATTTTTCCGACTTGGGTTCGAGCTTTTCAGGTTGGAGTTTCTTGACATAAGCATCGCATCCCCAAACTTTTAGAAACGACAGGTTAGGTTTCTTCCCAAACCATAATTCATACGGTGTCGTCTCAACGGTTTAGACGGTGCCCTATTTAAAGTGAATGTAGCTATCTCTAGAGCGTATCCCCAAAATGATAGCGGTAAATCGGTGAGTGACATCTTAGATTGCACCATATCCAATAGAGTGCGATTTCGACGTTCGGATACACCGTTACGCTGAGGTGTTCCGGGCGGCGTGAGCTGTGAAACAATTCCACATTTCCTTAAGTGCGTACCAAATTCGTGACTTAAATATTCTTCCCCATGATCTGATCATAAGAACTTTATCTTTCTGTCACGTTGATTCTCTACCTCATTCTGAAATTCCTTGAACTTTTCAAAGGTCTCAGACTTGTGTTTCATCAAGTAGACATACCCATATCTACTCAAGTCGTCAGTGGGAGTGAGAACATAACGATAGCCTCCGCGAGCCTCAATGCTCATTGGACCGCACACATCAGTATGTATGATTTCCAATAAGTTGGTTGCTCGCTCCGTTGTTCCGGAGAACGGAGTCTTGGTCATTTTTCCCATGAGGCATGGTTCGCATGTGTCAAAAGATTCGTAATCGAGAGACTCTAAAAGTCCATCAGCATGGAGCTTCTTCATGCTCTTGACACCAATGTGACCAAGGCGGTAGTGCCACAAGTATATGGGACTATCGTTATCAACCTTACATCTTTTGGTATTCACATTATGAATATGTGTAACATCACGTTTGAGATTCATTAAGAATAAACCATTAACCAGCGGGGCATGACCATAAAACATATCTCTCATATAAATAGAACAACCATTATTCTCGGATTTAAATGAGTAGCCATCTCTTATTAAACGAGATCCAGATACAATGTTCATGCTCAAAGCTGGCACTAAATAACAATTATTGAGGTTTAAAACTAATCCCGTAGGTAAATGTAGAGGTAGCGTGCCGAAGGCGATCACATCGACCTTGGAACCATTCCGCGCGATCGTCACCTCGCCCTTCGCCAGTCTCCGCTTATTTCGCAGCTCCTGTTTTGAGTTACAAATATGAGCAACGCGCCGATATCAAATACCGGGAGCTACTACGAGTACTGGTAAGGTACACATCAATTACATGTATATCACATATACCTTTAGTGTTGCCGGCCTTCTTCTCCGCTAAGTATTTGGGGCAGTTCCGCTTCTAGTGTTCGCTTCCTTTGCAATAAAAGCACTCAGTCTCAGGTTTGGGTCCATTCTTTGGCTTCTTCCCGGCAACTGGCTTACCGGGCGCGGCAACTCCCTTGTCGTCCTTCTTGAAGTTCTTCTTACCCTTGCCTTTCTTGAACTTAGTGGTTTTATTGACCATCAACACTTGATGTTCCTTTATGATTTCCACCTCCGCTGATTTCAGCATTGAAAATACTTCAGGAATAGTTTTCACCATCCCCTGCATATTGTAGTTCATCACAAAGCTCTTGTAGCTAGGTGGGAGCGACTGAAGGATTCTGTCAATGACCGCCTCGTCCGGGAGGTTAATGTCCAGCTGGGACAGCGGTTGTGCAACCAGACATTTTGAGTATGTGCTCACTTGTGAACTATTTTCCTCCATCTTACAACTGTAGAACTTGTCGGAGACTTCATATCTCTCGACCGGGCATGAGCTTGGAAAACCATTTTCAGCTCTTGAACATCTCATATGCTCCGTGTTGCTCAAAACGCTTTTGGAGCCCCGGTTCTAAGCTGTAAAGCATGCCGCCCTGAACGAGGGAGTAATCATCATCACGTGACTACCAAGCGTTCATAACGTCTTGGTTCTCTGGGATGGGTGCGTCACCTAGCGGTCCTTCCAGACATATGCTTTCTTGGCAGCTATGAGGATGATCCTCAGGTTCCGGAACTAGTCCGTATAGTTGCTGCCATCATCTTTCAGCTTGGTTTTCTCTAGGAACGCGTTGAAGTTGAGGTTGACATGAGCGTTGGCCGTTTGATATACAAGACATTTTGCAAAGGTTTTTAGACTAAGTTCATGACAATTAAGTTCATCTAATCAAATTATTTAATGAACTCCCACTCAGATTAGACATCCCTCTAGTCATCTAAGTGATACATGATCCGACTCAACTAGACCGTCTCCGATCATCACGTGAGACGGACTAGTCATCATCGGTGAACATATCCATGTTGATCGTATCTTCCATAAGACTCATGTTCGACCTTTCGGTCTCTTGTGTTCCGAGGCCATGTCTGTACATGCTAGGCTCGTCAAGTCAACCTAAGTGTTTTTGCGTGTGTAAATCCGTCTTACACTCGTTGTATGTGAACGTTAGGATCTATCACACCCGATCATCACGTGGTGCTTCGAAACAACGAACTTTCGCAACGGCGCACAGTTAGGGGGAACACTTTCTTAAAATTATTGTGAGGGATCATCTTATTTACTACCATCGTTCTAAGCAAATAAGATGCAAAAACATGATAAACATCACATGCAATCAAATAGTGACATGATATGGCCAATATCATATTGCTCCTTTGATATCCATCTTTGGGGCGCCATGATCATCTTCGTCACCGGCATGACACCATGATCTCCATCATCATGATCTCCATCATCGTGTCTCCATGAAGTTGTTCACCAACTATTACTTCTACTACTATGGCTAACGGTTTAGCAATAAAGTAAAGTAATTACATGGCGTTAATTCATTGACACGCAGGTCATAAAATAATTAAGACAACTCCTATGGTTCCTGCCGATTGTCATACTCATCGACATGCAAGTCGTGATTCCTATTACAAGAACATGATCTCATACATCACATATATATCATTCATCACAACCTTTTGTCCATATCACATCACAAGGCATATGCTGCAAAAACAAGTTAGACGTCCTCTAATTGTTGTTGCATGTTTTTACGTGGCTGCAATAGGGTTCTAGCAAGAACGTTTCTTACCTACGTAAAAGCCACAACGTGATATGCCAATTTCTATTTACCCTTCATAAGGACCCTTTTCATCGAATCCGATCCGACTAAAGTGGGAGAGACAGACACCCGCTAGCCACCTTATGCAACTAGTGCATGTTAGTCGGTATAACCTGTCTCACGTAAGCGTACATGTAAGGTCGGTCTGGGCCGCTTCATCCCACGATGCCGTCGAAACAAGATAAGACCAGTAGTGGCAAGAAAATTGACAACATCTACGCCCACAACAAATTTGTGTTCTACTCGTGCAAAGAAACTACGCATAGAGCTAGCTCTGATACCATTGTTGGGGAACGTTACAGAAAATAAAAATTTCTACGCTTCACCAAGATCAATCTATGGAGTCATCTAGCAACGAGAGAGATGAATGCATCTACATACCCTTGTAGATCTGATAACCCACAAGTATAGGGGATCGCAACAGTTTTCGAGGGTAGAGTATTCAACCCAAATTTATTGATTCGACACAAGGGGAGCCAAAGAATATTCTCAAGTATTAGCAGCTGAGTTGTCAATTCAACCACACCTGAAACTTAGTATCTGCAGCAAAGTGTTTAGTAGCAAAGTAATATCATAGTGGTGGTAACGGTAACAAAAGTAAAGACAGCAAAAGTAATGTTTTTGGTATTTTGTAGTGATTGTAACAATAGCAACGGAAAAGTAAATAAGCGAGAACCAGTATATGGAAAACTCGTAGGCACCGGATTAGTGATGGATAATTATGTCGGATGCGGTTCGTCATGTAACAGTCATAACATAGGGTGACATAGAACTAGCTCCAGTTCATCAATGTAATGTAGGCATGTATTCCGTATATAGTCATACGTGCTTATGGAAAAGAACTTGCATGACATCTTTTGTCCTACCCTACCGTGGCAGCGGGGTCCTATTGGAAACTAAGAGATATTAAGGCCTCCTTTTAATACAGAACCGGAACAAAGCATTAGCACATAGTGAATACATGAACTCCTCAAACTATGGTCATCACCGGGAGTGGTCCCGATTATTGTCACTTTGGGGTTGCCGGATCATAACACATAGTAGGTGACTATAGACTTGCAAGATAGGATCAAGAACACACATATATTCATGAAAACATAATAGGTTCAGATCTGAAATCATGGCACTCGGCCCCTAGTGACAAGCATTAAGCATAGCAAAGTCATAGCAACATCAATTTCAGAACATAATGGATACTAGGGATCAAACCCTAACAAAACTAACTCGATTACATGATAAATCTCATCCAACCCATCACCGTCCAGCAAGCCTACGATGGAATTACTCACGCACGGCGGTGAGCATCATGAAATTGGCGATGGAGGATGGTTGATGATGACGACGGCGATGAATCCCCCTCTCCGGAGCCCCGAACGGACTCCAGATCAGCCCTCCCGAGAGAGATTTGGGCTTGGCGGCGGCTCCGTATCATAAAACGCGATGATTTCTTCTCTCTGATTTTTTCTCCCTGAAAGCCAATATATAGAGTTGGAGTTGGCGTCGGAGGGCCACCAGGGGGACCACAAGGTAGGGGGGCGCGCCCAGGGGGGTGCCCCCCACCCTCGTGGACAGGGTGTGGGCCCCCTGGCCTTTATCTTTGGCGACGATTTTTTATTGTTTTTTCTAAGGTGTTCCGTGGAGTTTCAGGTCATTCCGATAACTTTTATTTTCTGCACATAAAACAACACCATGGCAATTCTGCTGAAAACAGCGTCAGTCCGGGTTAGTTCCATTCAAATCATACAAGTTAGAGTCAAAAACAAGGGCAAAAGTGTTTGGAAAAGTAGATACGATGGAGACGTATCAAGATCGCGAGCGGAAGCGTTCAAGAGAACGGGGTTGAGGGAGTCGTACTCGTCGTGATCCAAATCACCAAAGATCCTAGTGACGAACGGACGGCACCTCCGCGTTCAACACACGTACGGTTGGTAAGACGTCTCCTCCTTCTTGATCCAGCAAGTGGGATGGAGAGGTTGATGGAGATCCAGCAGCACAACGGCGTGGTGGTGGAAGTAGCGGCGATCTCGGCAGGGCTTCGCCAAGTTCAGCGAGCGGGAGAGGTGGTACGGGGGGAGAGGAAGGCGCCAGGGACTAGGGTGCGGCTGCCCTCCCTCCCCACTCTTTATATAGGGGACCTAGGGGGTGCGCCGGCCCCTAGAGATCCCATCTCAAGGGGGGGGGCTAGGGGGGACTTGCCCCCCAAGTCAAGTGGGGCGCCCCCCACCCCTAGGGTTCCCAACCCTAGGCGCAGGGGAGGCCCAAGGGGGGCGCACCAGCCCACCAGGGGCTGTTTCCCCTCCCACTTCAGCACATGGGGCCCTCCGGGATAGGTGGCCCCACCCGGTGGACCCCCGGGACCCTTCCGGTGGTCCCGGTACAATACCGGTGAGCCCTGAAACTTTCCCGGTGGCCGAAACTGGACTTCCTATATACAATTCTTCACCTTCGGACCATTCCGGAACTCCTCGTGATGTACGGGATCTCATCCGGGACTCCGAACAACTTTCGGGTTACCGCATACTAACACTAGAAAAAAAAGACACATCCGTGACATTTTGGGCGAGCAACTAATTTTTTCATCATACATATGACACTTATATGACGATAATTGTGACAAAACCGGTATCATCATAGATGTGGTGGGCTCCTACTTCTATGACAAAAAATCATGATAGAAAATGGGCTTTTCGTCCTGGGCGGGCCGGAGACGCAGATGCATGACATTCTTTGGGCCGTCCATGACGAAAAAAACTGTGGTAGAAGCGAGGGGAGGAAAATTTCGGGAGTTGCCAATTATGGTGGGAGGTCGGGGCAGAAGCGATCTGCGTTTCTCTCGTCGTCGCTGCGTGTGTGCGGCGTTAGCTCTAATCAAGCCGAAGCGAGGCGTTGGGCTCTAACTGAACCCGGCGACAGACTGCGCAAGCTACGCATTCGAACCCGAGCGATCGATCGATGGCTGTTAATCGAACCCAATAGAGCGATTCGCCGCTCTGCTGCTAATCGAAGCCGATCGATGCTGCCTCAGGATGAGCAGTGGCGTTGCGGTGGGGGGTTGGATGAGCAGTGGCGGTGGCGTTGCCTCTGGATGAACAGGAACCCGTGGTGTGGAGGGCTGGATGAATAGTAGACCGTGGAGGGGTGGCCGTGGATGGGTGGTTGAACAGGACCCCGTGGTGTGGAGGGCTGGATGAACAGTAGATGGTGGAGGGGTGCCCGTGGAGGGGTGGTTGAACAGTAGCCGGTGGAGTAGCGCGTGGTGGAGGCTGGATGAACAGGAGCCCATGGAGGCTGGAGGAGGTCGATGGTAGCCCATGGAGGCTGGAGGAGGTCGACGGTGGAGATGAACAGTATCCCGTGGAGTCCCGTTTTGCGGTACGCCACACCTCCCCCGTTTTGACCGTGGCGCTCCAACACAAGTCCGTTTAAATCCGTTTTGCGGCACGCCACACCCTCCCGATCAACGGGACCCCGTTTGACCGTGGCGCTCCAACACAAGTCCGTTTAGTTCGTTTTGCGGTACGCCACATCCCTCCCGATCAACAGGACCCCCGTTTCGACCGTAGCGCTCCAACACAAGTCCGTTTCGTCCGTTTTGCGGTACGCCACACCCCTCCCGATCAACAGGACCCCCGTTTCGACCGTAGCACTCCAACACAGGTCCGTTTCGTCCGTTTTGTGGTACGCCATACCCCTCCCGATCAACAGGACCCCCGTTTCGACCGTAGGAGGTCCATTTCCACCGTTTTGCGGTACGCCGGGCCCCTCCCGATCAATAGGACCCCGTTTCGAATGTGGTCGGTCGAACACAAGGCCGTTTCTTCCGTTGTGCGGTACGCTAGGCCTCGTTTCCATCGCCTGTTCCGTCCAAGCCCTCCCGATGAACACGACCACGCATTCTGTTCCGACCCAGCCGGTTGGCTCCTCATGAACACGACGACGACGCTGTTTCTCCGTTCCGACCCAGCCATGTACGTATGCGCGAGTAGGCGTTCGAGACCCTTCCCGTATGTACGTACGTGGCAGTATTTTCTTTCTTGCACCCTCGCTGCTGTACGTACGTGTACATGCTACGTGTGCGCCTCTACATCTATGACACGTGCGCGCCTCTACATCGACCAGTATGTACGTACACGTTCGCGACCAGAATGACAACGCTACGTACGCTTCGACCAGCTGGGTCCCGACTGTCAGGCACTTCCTTGCGTGCGAAGATGTAGCTGGTGGGTCCTAGCAGTCAGGGGGGCGAATCATTTTTTTTTTGCCCGGACGCACTTCCTTGCGTGCGAAGGTGTAGCTGGTGGGTCCCAGCAGTCAGGGGGGAAACGTTTTTTTCACGAAATATGGTGGCCCGTCCGGTGGGTCCCCGCTGTCAGGTGGAGGAATAATTATTTTGCTCGTAATAAGGAGACACTTCCTTGTTGCGGCCGTGGACCCAGCTGTCAGCCTCTCCACGTACAGTCCACGTCCGATGGAAGCCGCTCCATGACCACGTTGACCACGCCGCACCGAGAGCACCAGGGCGGTGGACGACGGCGAGGCCTAGGAAGGGGACGACGCGGAGCCGGGGAAGATGCGGCAGTGGATGCCCACGTGTAGAGGAGTACGAGGGTTCACTGGTTCGCTGCGGTGTGAGGCTGTCGTCGCTGCAGAATAACAGGGGGTGTGGGTGAGTAGAGGGATGGCCTGGCCAGCGGTGGGAGTAGTAGGGGGCGGTGAGGCCTCCGCCGCATCGCAGCTGGCCATGGGAGGCAGGAGCACGAGGCACGACCGGCGCTGTTTTGGGCGGCTGGAGAAAGAAGACCAGAGGTTGAAGAAGCACTACGGCCGTTGGATGGACATCGTACGATCCTTTGGAGCTAGAATCGTGCATATTGACTAAGTTGACAAAGCCCTCCGTCCCGTCAACTTAGTAGGCCCTAAGTCAGCCTAGCACTATCTGGGTCCCAGCTAACGGGGAGTATTCATTTTTTGTGCGTAATAAGGAGGCACTTCCTTGCGTGCGAAGATATAGCTGGTGGGTCCGAGATGTCAGCGGTGGTAACGTTTTTTCATGAAATACTGAGGCCCTTTTGCTGGGTCCCCGATGTCAGGTGGAGGAATCATTATTTTGCGCGTAATAAGGAGGCATTTCCTTGCGTGCAGCCGTGGACCCAACTGTCGGCCTCTCCACGTACAGTCCACTTCAGATGCATGTCGGTCGTTGACCACGTTGACCAGGCCGCGCCGAGACCACCGAGGCGGTGGGCGGCGGCGAGGCCTAGGAAAAACGACACGGAGGCAAGGAAGACTCAGCGATTGTTTCCCACGGAGAGGGGAGTACGAGCGAGGTTTCTTGGTTCGTCTGCCGTCGCAGGAGAATAATAGCAGGTGTGGGTGAGTAGAGGGATGGCTAGGCCAGCGATGGGAGTACGGTGTGGCGGTGAGGCCTGCGCGGCAGCACAGCCGGCCGCAGGGAGGAGGGAGCAGGCAGTCCCGCCGGTGCTTGTTTGAGCGGCTGGAGCAGGAAGAGCAGAGATTGAAGAAGCACGATGGCCGTTGGATGGCCATCCAACAGTCACTGCTTGTGCATCAACCTTTTTTTTAGGAAAGCCTCAAATCTGTGGAAAACAGCGTACAACCCATCTGCCATTATTTCTAATAATTTACAGCCCATTTGCTAATTATTAAGGTTTTGTTTGGAGCCCATATTATTTTTGTTAGCATTACAGCCCATATTGTGGCCACGGTTAAAAAATTATACGAAATTTTGCATATTTCGGTGCGGTCCGAACTGTTTTTAATCCCGAAATTTTGACTCACATTCAAACTGATTTTAAAACTAAATGTATATCAATATAAAATCCAACAAATTCTCCACGCATAAAAATTAATGTAATTTAAAATCTCAAATGAAAAAAGATATTTGAAACTAATTGCTGCTTTGATGTGTTTTAAAATGTACAGCCCATTTCTCATTCTTGATGGGCCATTTTCTCGCCAGCCGAATGAAAGCTCTCCTCGTCTTGAAAGATTTGCAGCCCAACAGGCGACAAAGCGACTTACTTGGCAAATCACAAAAACTGGCTGTGGCCGTGGACCCACTATCAGCCTCTCACGTATAGTACTCTTCCGATGGAAGTCGTTCCTTGATCACGTTGACCACGCCGCGCGGAGAGCACCACGGCGGTGGACGACGGCCAGGCCTAGGAAGGGGGCAACGCGGAGCCGGGGAAGACGCGGCAGTGGAAGCTCACCCGGAGAGGAGTACGAGGGTTCACTGGTTCGGCTGCGGTGTGAGGCTGACGTCGCCGCAGGGCCTGGCCAGCGGTGGAAATAGTAGGGGGTGGTGAGTCCTTCGTGGCAGCACAGCCGACCACGGGAGGCAGGAGCATGAGGCACGACCGGCGCTGGTTTGGGCGGCTGGAGCAAGAAGACCAGAGGTTGAAGAAGCACTACGGCCGTTCGATGGACATCGTACGGTCACTACAGATAGAATCGTTCATATTGACTAAGTTGACAAAGCCCTTCGTCTCCGTCAACTTAGTAGGCCCACAAGTCAGCCTCCCACCAAGGTGGGTCCCAGCTAGCAGGGGAAGTATTCATTTTTTTTGTAATAAGGAGGCACTTCCGGTGGGTCCGAGCTGACAGCGGGGACGTTTTGTCGCAAAATCACGGTGGCTTTGTCGGTGGGTCCCACCAGTCAGGGGGCAAACGTTTTTTTTTTTGCAAAAGACGGTGGCCCATCTAGTGGGTCCCTGCTGTCAGTTGGAGGAATCATTATTTTTCGTGTAATAAGGAGGCACTTACTTGCTGCGGCCGTGGACCCAGCTAAGACTCTCCACGTACAGTATACTTCCGATGGAAGTCGTTCCTTGACCACGTTGACCTCACCGCGTTCCGTTGCATGCATGCGTCCATGGGCGTGGTGCGTCCCCACTGTCATCCTCTCACATACAGTCAGCTTCCGATGACTCTCGGTTGTTGACCATGTTGACCACACCGTGCCGAGCGCACCCAGACTGGAACGACCTGGAGATGGGGAAGACGGGGCGGTGGAGTCGCAGATGGAGAGGTGGGAAACTTCATCTGGTTGGTCTTGGCGGCAGCACAGCAGCATGGTGCCGCCCACACGGAGACAGGAGCAAGAACAGAGGTTGAAGAAGGAGCATGGCTGTTGGATTAACATCCAATGGTCCAGCTGCTAGAATCATTTGTTGATTAAGTTGACAAAGCCGTGCGTACACGTCCGCTTAGCAGGCCCACAAGTCAGTCACCAAATCTGACGGGTCCCAGTTAATGAAGCCATGTACCTAGGGTAGGGTCATGGACCTATCCAAAGTACCCTCCCCAAGGACATCTCTAGAAGAAACTACCTTTCAGTCGACCTGGAAGGGTTTCACTCGACGAACTCGAAGACACTCGACAATGAAGCCAACCACTCGACCGTCAGGAGATCTAGAGTCACTCTGCACACAAACGGTCTGTCATTAAGTAGTCTTTATGGTCATGATAAACCTTTATGTGGGCGTTACCAGTAACCCCCTGTCTTAATGTACTATAAACCCTGCATAACTGAGGGCTGGAGAGGGCTGGCGAACTCTATATAAGCCACCCTCCTCCACAGTGTAAAGGGTTCGCACCCCTGTAATTCATACGCATATAATTCAGTCGACCGCCTCCGGGCACCGAGATGTAGGGCTGTTACTTCCTCCGAGAAGGGCCTGAACTCGTAAATCCCTTGCGTATACAACTACTCCATAGCTAAGATCTTGCCTCTCCATACCTACCCCCCTTTCTACTATCAGACTTAGAAACACGACAGTTGGCGCCCACCATGGGGCAGGTGTCTTAGCGACTTATTGGAGAAGTTGCGATTGTTCCAATCACCTTCATCATGGTTTCTGGCGGAGTTTTGGTTGAGGGCCACGAGATCCGTCTCGGCGCGCTCACATTCATCGCCGACGACTCCGCTTGGCTCCAGGAGGCTCCACTCGACATCGACGCGCTCCCCGTCCATGGGGCGATGCACTTTCGCAGCGTGTGTCCGTGGCATCCTCCTGCGGCAACCGTCGACCCAGTATCGGTCGGTCGTTGCATCATCCTCCCTCCCTGCTTCCCGCCGGCGCAAGCGCTCCGGTCGGTCTAGGCTTCAGTAGTGGTGAGGCACGCGGTGGCCCGCCAGTCGGCCACCCCCCAAGTCGTGGCAATCGAGCCCGACGAATCTCTCTACGGCCTGTTCAACTGGCTCCGCAGAGACTGCATCCGAGTGCGACAGCAGTGATCCAGCGGCGGAGGTCCTGATGGTCAATGGACCGCGCAGTCCCCGGCTTCCCCCGCGCCGACGGAGGCGACGGTGGAGGCGACCCAGCGCAGGTCCACGGAGAGTATCAACCCGAGCCACTCACTTAGCTGCAAAGGGAAGATCTTCGCCGCCGGAACATGGATGCGCTGCATACTCCTATCATTGGAGAAACCCCCGAGGCTCGCGCCTTAGAGGACGCGCGTTTGGCCAACCTGGCTAAGCGCACTTGACTGGAGAACCTCCAGCGAGCACTCGCTGAAGCGCGCACGGCAACGGGTTCCGGACTCCAGTCGACGTCAGCTCTTTCCACCACCGACTCAGGTATATCGAACTCCGATTCAGAATTTAGCAGTTGCAGCCCGTATAGCAGAGTCAATTCAGCCTTCCCAGTTAGAGGCTGGCAGAGGCTTGATGCAGATCAGAGATTTTCTCCGGGCAGCAAGAGATCAAAATTCAGCCGTATCACAGTCGCGGAACAGGATTCATAGCAGATCCGTCGCTGCGAATACAGTCCAGTCGGCCCATAGCCCGAGATCGCCCGAGGCGTGAGGGACGTGGAGGTCGGCGTGATCAGTATGATGACCGATTCGATCGCGATGATCGGCGTCGAGTGCCCACTCCACCCCCAAGAGGTAGGTCGTACGCCCCTCGACAACAAGATGACAGACGCCAGCCCAGTGTTGGGCGAAGGGTTCCAGTCGACCCCAGGGAACCGGGCTTTGATGCGAGATCCATCATCATTCAAGGTTTGGTCAATCGGAAGAGAGCTCACCGAGAAGGCCATGACAGAGATGTGCCCACCAGCAGCAGAGTTCACGTCTCAGGACCAGAGTGTTTTAGCAGAGCCATCGGGGCCGCAGTGATTCCTCCCAATTTCAGGTTGGCGACCGGAGTCAGTAAGTTCACCGGCGAGCCCAAGCCCGATACTTGGCTTGAGGATTACCGAGTGGCTGTTCAGATTGGCGGCGGCAATGATGAGGTAGCCATGAAACACTTGCCTCTTATGTTGCAAGGTTCAGCCAGAGCATGGTTGAATCAGTTGGCACCTAGTAGCATTTACACTTGGGAAGATCTTGCCCGAGTGTTTGTTAGAACATTTGAAGGAACTTGCAAGCGACCAGCATGGTTGACAGAGCTGCAGGTTTGTGTGCAAAAGTCGAATGAGACTCTGAGGGATTACATCCAGAGGTGGATCTCGTTGCATCACACCGTGGAAAATGTATCTGATCACCAAGCGGTCTGTGCCTTCAAGGAAGGTGTTAAGAATAGAGAGCTAAGTTTGAAATTCGGTCGGACCGGAGACATGACCCTGAGTCGGATGATGGAGATTGCCACCAAGTATGCCAATGGTGAAGAAGAAGACCGACTCCGGAGTGGCAAGTACAAGCCAACCGCTCATTAAACCGGGGGAGGGAACTCCAGTCGGAAATAGAAGCGGAAAGCCGAGCCAGCTGCTCCTGGAGAAGCCTTGGCCGTGACTCAAGGAAAGTTTAAAGGAAGCCCAAAGGGCCTTGGAACCCTAAGAAGGTGAAAGACAAGGAGGGAAATGACGTGATGGATTTGCCATGCCACATCCACACGAAGAAAGATGAGGAGGGTAACTTCATTTACCCGAAGCATACCACTCGACAGTGTCGGCTCTTGATACAACAATTCCAAGGGAAACATCCCAAAGATAAGGAAAAGGAGTCGGACAAAATTGAGGACAAGGGGGATAGTGATGAGGAATATCCCCAGGTGAATTCCACTCTCGTGATTTTTGCTCACGTTGAGAGCAAAAGTCGATTGAAAGTTATCAACCGAGAAGTGAATATGGTTGCTCTGGAGACTCCCAATTATCTGAAATGGTCTCAGACTGCCATCACCTTTGACCAGTCTGATCACCCGACACACATAGCCACCCCTGGGAGGCAAGCTCTAGTGGTCGACCTAGTCGTCGAAGGCACTCGACTGACTAAAGTGTTGATGGATGGTGGCAGTAGCTTGAATATATTACACGCGGAGACGCTGAAAGGGATGGGCATTCCGATGTCTAGACTCAGTACCAGCAACACGAGTTTATATGGAGTCGTTCGTGGCAAGAAGGCTGCGTCACTCGGCCAGATTGCTCTTGATGTGGTTTTTGGATATTCCAAACATTTCCGCAAGGAAATGTTGACATTTGAGGTTGTGGATTTCCAGAGTGCCTATCACACTATTTTGGGCAGGCCAGCTTACGCGCGTTTTATGGCTCGACCATGTTACGTGTACCTCAAATTGAAGATGCCTGGCCCCAAAGGTGTGATCACTGTTACTGGTAATCGCAAGAAGGCGGAAGAGTGCTTTCAGAAAGGCTCAAAGATTGCCGATGCTCAGATGGTAGCAGAAGAGTGGCAGGAACACCCAAAAAATGCAGACCCGAGTGATTTGTTGCGAGCTAAGAAGCCTACTACAGAATCAGCGTTTCAATCATCTGGTGAAACAAAGCCGGTCCACATCCACCCGACCGACCCCAACTCTGCTCCGACAAATATCTCCACAACACTCGACCCCAAATAGGAAGAAGCGCTCATCCAGTTCCTCCGTGAGAACTGGGACATCTTCGCATGGAAACCTCCCGACATGCCAGGTGTACCCAGGGGGCTGGCTGAGCACCGTCTGCGAGTCGAATCAAAGGCGAAACCTGTCAAGGAACATCTGCGGCGGTCCGCCATCCAGAAAAGGAAAGCCATTGGCGAAGAGGTGGCTCGGCTCTTAGCAGCAGAGTTTATCCGAGAAATTTACCACTCCGAGTGGCTTGCCAATGTTGTCATGGTCCCCAAGAAGGACAAGTCACTTTGCATGTGCATTGACTTTAAACATATCAATCGGGCCTGCCCGAAAGATCATTTTCCTCTCCGCCGCATCGACCAAATAGTCGACTCGAATGCGGGATGTGAGCGACTGTCTTTCTTAGATGCCTATTCCGGGTACCATCAGATCCGTCTGTATGGACCCGATGAGATCAAAATAGCTTTCATCACCCCATTCGGGTGCTTCTGTTATGTCACCATGCCATTCGGCCTCAAAAATGCCGGAGCCACGTTCATGAGGATGATTCAGAAGTGTTTGCTCACTCAAATCAGTCGGAATGTGGAAGCGTACATGGATGATATTGTGGTCAAGTCACGAAAAGGTTCCGACCTGCTGACGGACCTTGCTGAAACATTTTCCAACCTCAGGAGGTATGATATCAAGCATAATCCATCAAAGTGCACATTCGGAGTTCCTAGCGGAAAATTACTCGGTTTTCTTGTTTCCGGACGAGGAATCGACGCAAATCCGGAGAAAGTGGGCACTATACTCCGAATGAAAAGACCTGTGCGTGTGCACGATGTTCAGAAGCTTACTGGTTGCTTGGCCGCTTTAAGTCGATTCATCTCTTGTCTCGGTGAAAAGGCATTGCCTCTTTACCGACTGATGAAGAAGTCAGACAAGTTTGAGTGGACTCCTGAAGCTGATGCAACATTTGCAGAGCTAAAAGCCCTACTTTCCACCCAGCCGGTGCTTGCTGCCCCGATCAGCAAAGAGCCTTTGTTGCTTTACATTGTAGCCACAGGACAAGTTGTCAGTACAGTACTTACTGTTGAGCGGGAAGAAGAAGGAAAAGCCTTCAAAGTTCAGTGCCCAGTATATTTTATTTCTAAAGTTCTAACCCCGTCAAAGCAAACATACCCTCATCATCAAAAGCTTGTATATGGGATCTATATGACCACGAAGAAAGTTGCTCACTACTTCTCTGACCATACCATCACGATCGTCGTGACGCCCGTTGTCGAGATTACTGCTGTGAGAGATGCAACTGGTCGAGTGGCAAAATGGGCGATTGAACTCCTTCCCCTGGATATCCGATTTGAGGCAAAGAAAGCTATCAAGTCCCAAGCAATAGCAGATTTCCTCGCCGAGTGGACTGAACAGCAACTGCCGACTCAAGTTCACTCGGAGCACTGGACCATGTTCTTTGATGGCTCTAAGATGCTGAATGGTTCTGGTGCTGGGGTTGTGTTGGTTTCCCCCCGAGGAGACAAGCTCAGATATGTACTCCAGATTCACTTTGATTCCTCCAACAACGAAGCAGAATATGAAGCACTTTTATATGGGTTGTGTATGGCCATTTCACTCGGCGTTCGTCGCCTCTTGGTCTACGGCGACTCAGATTTGGTGGTTAACCAAGTGATGAAGGAGTGGGACGTCAGAAGCCCATCTATGACTGGTTACTGCAATGCAGTAAGAAAGTTGGAGAAGAAATTTGAGGGGTTAGAGCTTCATCCTATACCCCGACTGAAGAATCAAGCAGCCGATGATTTGGCAAAGATAGGTTCCAAGAGAGAAGCCATTCCCAGTGGTGTGTTTTTGGAACATATCCACATACCATCAGTTCAAGAGGACCCTTTCACCGAAGAAGCCATGCAGCCAAAAAGTGCCACGGATCCGACTAAAGTCGAGGTCCCAGCCGTGGTCGACCTGATCATAGAAGTTTTGGTTATCATTCCCGACTGGACAATGCCTTACATCACATATATCCTAAGGAAAGAGCTCCCAGAGAATAAAGAAGAGGCTCGACATATCGTCCGTCGATCCAAGGCCTTTACTGTCATGAAGGGACAGTTATACAGAGAAAACGCGATTGGAGCCAGACAGAAGTGCATAACACCGGAAGAGGGCCGGATAATTCTCAACGACATCCACTCGGGGACCTGTGGCCATCATGCATCCTGTCGGACTATTGTGGCTAAAGCATACCGAGCAGGTTTTTACTGGCCCAGAGCAAATGAAATGGCGAAAGAGATAGTCGACAAGTGTGAAGGATGTCAGTTCTACTCCAATATGTCGCACAAGCCCGCCTCAGCCTTGAAGACCATTCCAATCGTCTAGCCCTTTGCTATTTGGGGGTTAGATATGGTTGGGCCACTGAGAACTAGCAGGAGCGGCTTCACCCATGTACTGGTGGCAGTCAACAAGTTCACCAAGTGGATCGAAGACAAGCCTATTAAAAATCTTGATGCCGGCACTGCTATCAGCTTCATCAGAGAATTCATATTCAGATATGGAGTTCCGCATAGCATCATCACCGATAATGGGTCGAACTTCAATTGCGACCAATTCAAAGCCTTTTACGCTTCTCAAGGCACACGAGTCGACTACGCTTCACTCGCCCACCCCAAATCGAATGGACAAGCAGAAAGAGCCAACGGCCTAATTCTCAAAGGACTGAAACCCCGCTTGATGCGTGACCTCAAACACGCAGCAGGTGCATGGGTCGACGAACTTCCATCAGTTCTTTGGGGATTGAGGACTACCCCAAATCGGTCGACTGGGAGAACTCCATTCTTTCTGGTCTATGGGGCTGAAGCGGTTCTGCCGAGTGATCTGCTTCACAATGCACCGCGAGTCGAGCTTTACTCTGAAGTTGAAGCAGAGCAAGCCCGGCAGGATGCAGTCGACCTTCTGGAAGAAGGAAGAGAGATGGCCATGATCCGATCGACCATCTATCAGCAAGACTTGCGTTGATTCTACGCCAGAAATGTGAAGAGTCGGGCCTTCCAAGAAGGAGACTTGGTCCTCCGAGTGGACCAACAGAAGCCGCACAAACTTGCCCCTACTTGGGAAGGTCCTTTCATCGTCACCAAAGTTCTCCACAATGGAGCATACCGTCTTTACAATGTCGGTCGCCAGGTTGATGAACCACGAGCTTGGAATGTGGACCTGCTCCGCCCCTTTTACACTGAAAATATTCACTCGGATGAGTTGTAATAAAAGTACTCCTATAGTTTGCTTATCAAAGAAAAAAGTTTTATAATTTTCTCATTGATTGTTGTTGCTTCTGTTTATAAGACAAATCCCCCAGTGGGTGGCTTAGCCGCGAATCCATTTCACCTAAGTTCTCACTCGGAGGCTTAGCTGCGAATCCGTTTCGCCTAAGTACTTGAAAATCCTACCGAGTGGAGAGCAAACCTCTCACTCGGAGGCTTAGCTGCGAATCCGTTTCGCCTAAGTACTTTAAAATCCTACCGAGTGGTGAGCCAGCCTCCCACTCGGAGGCTTAGCTGCAGTCCAAGTGCTCGCCTAAGTATCTAAAATCCTACCGAGTTGTGAGCCAGCCTCCCACTCGGAGGCTTAGCTGCAGTCCAAGTACTCGCCTAAGTATCAAATACAATGTGCGCTCTGCAAGGATGATGAGGTGCAGGTCGACTGCCACCTTCTCCTTCGGAGCTACACCACAAATACGAAAATCCTACCGAGAGGAGAGCAATCCTCCCACTCGGTGGCTTAGCTGCAGTCCAGTACTCGCCTAAGTATTTAAAAATCCTACCAAGTGGAGAGCAATCCTCCCACTCGGGGGCTTAGCTGCAGTTCAGTACTCGCCTAAGTGTTTAAAAATCCTACCGAGTGGAGAGCAAACCTCCCACTCGGAGGCTTAGCTGCAGCTTAGTGCTCGCCTAAGTTTGAAAAATCCTACCGAGTGGAGAGAAAACCTCCCACTCGGGGGCTTAGCTGCAGCCCAGAGCTCGCCTAAGTTTGAAAAATCCTACCGAGTGGAGAGCAAACCTCCCACTCGGGGCTTAGCTGCAGCCCAGCTCGCCTAAGTTTCTGAAAATCCTACCAGTGGAGAGCAAACCTCCCACTCGGGGCTTAGCTGCAGCCCAATGCTCGCCTGAGTTTGAAAAACCCACCGAGTGGAGAGCAAACCTCCCACTCGGGGCTTAGCTGCAGTCCAAGCTCGCCTAAGTATGAAATCCTTCCAATTCACTACCTTCGAGCTCGGCAAATACAATGTGCGTCTGGTCGAGGTGCTACCTGATACCTCCTCCCGAGCTTCACCACAAATACAATGTGCGCTTTGTCCCGACCCGCAAGGATGCAGGTCGGCTGCAATCTGTACTTCAACCTGCAAAAGTACGTCACAGGCATTAAAATATATTCCGAGTGAAGAGCAATATTCACTCGAAGGAAAATGCAAACATATTCAACGGCGAAACCAAATCCAGATAGCGTCCTACGGATTCGGAAGTGCTCAGGCATCAAGCCTGACAAAGTTTAACCGGTTACAAAACCACTCGGCATTCCGAGGCAAATTTAAGGCAGGGCATAAAAAAAAATTCTCACTCCTCAGGCGGGGGACTGGAAAGCGCAACAAACTCGTCCAGGTCGATTCCATCTGCGATCCGAGTGGCAGCAGCAATGAAGGTCTCCATGAAAGATCGGAAGTCATGCTTCTCGGTATTGGCCACCTTGAGGGACGCCAGCTTGTCCTCTCATGCATCCTTGCAGTGAACACGGACCAGAGACAGAGCGACATCAGCACCACACCTGGCAGAAGACTTCTTCCATTCTTGCACTCGACTTAGAACTTCGTTCAGTCGAGTCATCAGAGATTCGAGGTCATTATGAAGCATTTCCCCCGGCCAGAGTGTTGTGTCGATGCGCGACGTTGCAACCTTCAGTCGAGGAAGATAGTCCAGCACACCAGCAACACGAGACTCCAGTCGGAGCACGTTCATGACAGTTTCGTCGTTCACAGGAGAGTTGATGGGATCCAGGCCTGTCTCCACTCGACTAGTCTCTTCCTCAAAGTTTTGGCAGAATTCTGTAAACACAACCCAAAGATAAGCCAGCAGTTCTATGGTAAGTCAACAATTACAAGCCAGTCGGATGTAAGGGATTACCTTCAAGCATGAGGAATCACTTCTTGGAGAGCCCCCCAGATAAGCCTCTAGATCATTCTTCTTTCCCGACAGTTTGCTAGCCTTGTCGCTCAGAGCAATCTTGTCATTCTTCAGTCGGCTGGCCTCCTTGTTGGCCGCG
Organism: Aegilops longissima; assembly: GCA_021605205.1. NCBI lineage: Eukaryota > Viridiplantae > Streptophyta > Magnoliopsida > Poales > Poaceae > Aegilops > Aegilops longissima. The sequence goes on from CM038676.1 coordinate 29,520,476, forward strand.
TCAAGAGCAGCTTTCAGATTGGCATTTTCCTCTTCATGTTTACCGACGGAAGTCAACTTTTCTTCCGCGAGCTTGATCTTGTCTGAAGCCGTTTTCTACGCCTCGGCAAGGTCAAGATCCTTCTTCTTCAGAGCCTCCTTTAGTTTTTCTGCAAAGTGACAATGAGGTCAGAATCTAGAATGGACAAACAAAAGTAAGGCTAGTCGTCAAGATTCTCACCAAACATACCTTTTGCTTCCTCCTTCGCCTTCGTGAAGTTCTCCTGGACAAGCTTCAAGTAAAGTTCGAGCTGGATATGTTTGTTCTCCAACTCAGTATAACGAGCCACAAGCTCACAAGATTTCTGCGAAAAGTCAGTCGACAGACATCAAAAATAGGTCACTTCAGAGTGACTAAGAGAAAAATCGTAGCATTTCTAAGACTACAGTAGAATCAAAATATTCAACAGTAGTCTCGGGACTACACCCAGTGGGTGCACTCAGCATGCCCCCACTGGTTCTACCGACTCGGATCGATCAATCGACCGAAAGAGACAGAAAGTTATTATCCTAAACCATAGCTAACTGCCAGCAGTCAGCCATGGTGTCGTTAAAAAATATATGTTCTTCAGACCATAGTCGACTTCCAGCAATCGACCATGGTCTCGGGGACTACATCCAGTGGGTGCACTCAGCGTGCCCCCACTGGTTCCATGATTCCAATCGACCAGACCGAGTGGAAAAAGTAAAGTGAAAAAGTTCAAAGTATAAAGACTATAGTCAACTGCTAGCAGTCCCCATAGTCTCGGGGACTACACCCAGTGGGTGCACTCAGCGTGCCCCCACCAATCCAAAAATTCAGTCGACGCACCCAGTGGGTGTACAGATACTAAGATCTTCAGAAAGAAGAGTTTTTAAGTACCATATCCTAACAGAACAAGCGGTGATCAACTAACATGGACATTGCTCTGAAGAGCTGAGCTTGCATCATAAGCTGCTTGACTGGCGTCTCGGATCGCCTTCACCTGCTCCATCATGACCCCTGCTTGACGTATAGCTTCCTTAGCACCGCCTGCTTGATCCTCTGGGACGTGGTGTGTGGCGAAGAGGGAAGGCGGATCAGCACTCGATGATGAAGGGCGAGCACTCGTCAGCGGCACAGCAAAAGACACGGTAGTCCGAGTGACGTTTCCTCCCTCCGGAACCAGCGTCTCAGGTGCCGATACAACCTAAGAAGTCTTGCCAGCAGGCGCCTTCTTGTTCCTCCTCTGCCTTAGTGGCTCCTCATCATCATCGTCAGGAAGATCGATGACATGAGGTGGGGCTACAAGAAAGATTCAAAGTTAAATATGAAGATCTAATCGACCAAAAACAAAACTACAGAGATCATACCAAGGTTGGAGGTGGCAGCATCTTCCATTTCTTGATCCTTGTTCCTGGCTGATGTCTCGGAGGTAGCAGCATTGCAGATTCCAGAAATTAGTCGGTTAGCTAACGAATCGACCAAGAGTTTATCCATGCCAAACAAGAAAACACAAGTTCTGCTATTACCCGGAAATAGTGGGAATCACCATCCTCATCTTCGGCAGGGCCTTCATCGGCTTTGATGACGTCGCTCGAGGTTGCTTCGACGCTTTCTCAGTCAACGCCAGAGAAGTCGTCCGAGGACGTTTCGTCGACTGCCCAACGGGCGCAGTTGCTTTGCCATGCTCGATTACGGGGTCATGGGTGATCTTGGATCGCCTTTCAGTACGAGGAGGGTCGACTTCCTCCTCCTCTTCCTCCTCCTCCTCTTCACCAGAATCGTCATCTTCTTCATCCTCCTCACCGTCAGATTGCCACTCCTCATGACTCTCACCTCCGCTCCCCTCCTCCTCCTCGACCTGTTCTTGTGCCCCATTGGGCATCGAGTACATCTCGGTAGTGACCTGGAAGAGAACAAACAAGACAAGAATCAGTCGATTGAATTCTAACAAACGGAATGAAGGAAGCAGGGTCAGAGTCGAAGGTACAGAATTGGACCTTGTCTGGCTGGTACGATTGGTTGAGTGGAGGAATCCTCCTAGCTCCTCGAGAGTTGTCCTTGTTCCCTGTTATGGCAGTCATCCACCTCTCCAGTGTGGCATCCTCGACCTCCTCCGGGTGGACTCGAGTGATGTCTTCAGTGCCAGAGTACATCCACATCGGATGGTCTCTATATTGGAGCGGCTGGATGCGCCGTCGAAGGAAAACCTCCAGAAGGTCCATGCCAGTCACCCCATCACGGATAAGTTGGACTACACGCTCGACCAACACGTTAACCTGAGCCTTCTCCTCCGGGGCCACCTTCAGAGAGGACGGCTTGCTCACTCGATCCATGGAGAAAGGAGGGAGTCCAGTCGACTGCCCTGGCGTCGGCTGGTCTTGCCAGTAGAACCAGGTCGACTGCCACCCTCGAACCGACTCAGGAAGGACCATGGCTGGAAAAGCACTTTTACCCCTCATTTGGACCCCGAGACCCCCACACATCTGAATCACTTGGGTTCTCTCGTCACTCGGATTGGCCTTCTTCACCGTCTGAGAGCGACAGGTGAAGATGTGTTTGAAAAGGCCCCAATGTGGCCGGCAACCCAAGAAATTCTCACACAAGGACACGAAAGCAGCGAGATACATGATGGAGTTGGGTGTGAAGTGGTGGATTTGTGCCCCAAAAAAGTTCAGAAATCCACGAAAGAAAGGGTGGGGCGGCAAAGAAAACCCGCGGTCAACGTGAGTGGCTAAGAGGACACACAAACCCTCCTGAGGCTGCGGATGCCACTCCTTCCCCGGAAGCCTCGCTGATCCATGAGGGATCAGTCCTTCATCGGCCAGGTCGTCCAGATCCTTTTGGCGGATGGTCGAGCGGATCCAGTCGCCCTGGATCCAGCCCTGCGGCAGACCGGCCTGCCACGAGGATCCGCCCCGACTGGTCACTCTTCCCTTTGCCTTCGCCATCGCCTTCTTCGCCCGCTCCAAAGCCGCCGTCTTCTCCTTCACCATCGTCGCCGGCGAAGCACGCACAGGGCAGCAGCGCTGGGATAGAAGCAAACGCGGCAGATGAATCTGAGGAAGAGGGAGAAGCAAATGAGGGCGCACTGTTCAAAACCCCCGTCCGGCGACTTATATGCGGTCGCTTCCGAGTGACTGACTGGTAGGCCCGGGCGATCCTATCAAATCCCGCAACAGTCGCGCACGCGATACGTGGCGAAAAAGGTGGTGCGAAAATTGAGGCGTTCCTGCCTTATCCCATCCGAGTACCGCGACTTCCTCTGCCTCGCGCGCTTCCCGAAATTCAGATCGCACTAAATCCGCGAACGGCAGAGCAACTTGTCAGACTGGAGATTTCCTCTGATCCGTCGCTCGGAGATCTCCAGGTATAGAAAAGTCACTCGACCAATACAAAGAATGTATCAAGGCGACTGAAAAAGAAGTTGGTGCCGTCACCTGAGGTCATTGATCCAGAACAAGACATACTCATAGCACAAAAGATGGGTCGGAAGAATTCTCAACTCCTTCCTCACTCAAACCTCGATCCATTCGGGGGCTAATGATGAAGCCATGTACCTAGGGTAGGGTCATGGACCTATCCAAGGTACCCTCCCCAAGGACATCTCTAGAAGAAACTACCTTTCAGTCGACCTGGAAGGATTTCACTCGACGTACTTGAAGACACTCGACCATGAAGCCACTCACTCGACCGACAGGAGATCTAGAGTCACTCTGCACACAAACGGTCTGTCATTAAGTAGTCTTTATGGTCATGATAGCACTTTATGTATGGCGTTACTAGTAACGCCAGACCTTAATGTACTTTAAAACCCTACATAACTGAGGGCCGGAGGGGTCTGGCGAACTCTATATAAGCCACCCCCTCCTTAGTGTAAAGGGTTCGCACCCCTGTAATTCATACGCATATAATCCAGTCGACCGCCTCCGGGCTCCGAGACGTAGGGCTGTTACTTCCTCCGAGAAGGGCCTGAACTCGTAAACACCTTGCGTACACAACTACTCCATAGCTAGGATCTTGCCTCTCCATTCCTACCCCCCCTATTCTACTGTTAGACTTAGAACCACGACACCAGCTCTCAACGGGATGAATAATTTTTTTTGCAAAACAAGGAGGCACTTCCTTCCGTGCAAAGATACAGCCGGTGGGTCCCAGCTGTCAGGTGGAGGAAACATTTTTCCAGCTTAATAAGGAGGAACTTTCCTTGCGTGCGACCATGGACCTCGTGGGTCCCAGCCGTCAGGCTCTCCATGTACAGTCCTCTTCCGATGACTCTCGTTTGTTGACCACGGCGCACCGAACACAGCGAGGCGGTGGACGACGGCGAGGCCCCGGACGGGAACGACTCGGAGATGGGAAAACGCGGCAGTGGAGTCGCAGATTGAGAGGAGGAGAAGGGTTATAACTGGTTCTGTTGCAATTCATATCAAACTCAGGTTCACAGGACACGTTCATATTCATAGCCAACATTCACTATCAACAACTCAAAAGATTCATATATACACAAGCTCAGCATATCTATGCATCCAAATGATTGATAGATCACACGACAATATTCATACATAATTCACAAAAAGATTCAGATATACACATGTTCAGTATGTTTATGCATCCAAATGATTGAGATCACAGCCAATATGATCCATGGACGAACTTTAATTACCTAGGGTACAGACTGGTAAATGGTGTTCAATCAGAGGTACTTCTTGCTAAAATTAGTTCTTGTACGAGTAAACTTTCGAGTACATAAGAGGCAGCACAGACAATCTGAACTTTGCTTGTAGGTTTATCCTCAAATAGTGGCCTCGTGCCGACGGAGGTTTGAGCAACTTGGCCACTACTTTCATCCAACTAGTTTACTGGCTCATCTTGGTCTTGTATCTTGCCAAAATTCTACATTGCGCAGAGCGAGAAAGGAGGCGGTTGAGAAAATGAACCACCCAAATTTTTGTGCAGTTCAACTGAAATGGAGCATCCCTGGCGTGCAGATTGATTAAGTCCCAGATGAATATACGCGTCAACCAACTTGTCTGGAATCTTTAGACTCCATGCCATATAGTTCGCTACCATATGTGTCGATAACCAAAAGGCACAAGTTGGGACCAAAGACTGGACTGCGTTTTTCTGGGCTATGCACCAAGCAATATTTTTGGCGTTCACTCTCCTAATACTTGGAGTTTGACAATTGGTTGACGCCGGTTGATACTCGAATGAATATAGGCACTTCTTGTCAACATCGATGATTGTGAGAGTGAACTTTGGAGTACATAGCAGCAGCATAAGTACCTGTCCATCTGATAATTTTGTGCAGTTCTACTGAAATCACCCGATGTAATGATTTGCCTGCGAGTTCAGGCTCCAAATTACTCCTTTATGAAATCGGCAAACAGTAGCACAATAACAAATTACCAATACATATGACAGGCACAATAATCAGGATAAAGACACGTACCAACCTGTGTGAGGTAGCATATCAATTACTATTTCCTTTGATTTGGAAGCCGAGATAAATAGCGATCGACACAAAGGAAGAAAGCAAGCGGAGATTAGCGACTGACAGGAAAGGACGGAAGCTATCGAGGTAATGAAGCACCCAAAGTTTTTGTGCAGTTCCACCAAAATCGAGCATCCCTGTTGGCACATATATTGAGAGAGTGAGATTACTGTAATAGTGGGACTAGTTGATGAAACATACACTAACAAATAGAAGCACCCTCATTATCTTAATGGGTAAAGTTAGCAACATATTAGTCTTGCTTAAAGAGAGGTATTGGTTTATTTAATCATTGCCAATTAGCTCAACTCAACACTCAAAGCATTGCTATTTATCATAGGTTGCAAAACTTAAAAGTGCAAAGATAAAGGAGTTTCTCATGACAGTAGCACGATACAAATAGAGATGACATCAAACTAATATGGATGAAGGCCTTAGGCCCGTACCAACCTGAGAAAAAAGCTTATTCATGTAGTCCCATAAGAGATGATAAAGCACTCACTTTGGAATCACACAATAGTATATATTTTTGTGCACTTCAAATGTATGGTTGAAATCAGTCTTGTTTACCAGTGCTGAGATTATATCAAAAGATTATCAAGAACTTCCAGCAGAGTTAAAGCACGGGCTGGGATACAGTTCGTTGTATTGTCTTGTGTAGTTGCACTAAAATGTATGATTGGCACAACATGATCCCTGTTTGCACAAGTAGGAACAAGGTGAAACCTTCATTAGCTTAGTGAGAAAGGATAGGAAGACATTAGCATATTACTCAAACAGTAGCATCAAATTCATGATGGACAATACGCAAAACATTGCCTCATTGAACCAATGGCAATAAATTGACATGCAAAACAATAGCACTATTATGTCATGACACTAATAATATTCCCTCCCTGCTCCACCACATGATTCACCTCCATAGACAAACATTCACACGTACATGATTCAACATAGGGTCCTACTAAAGATTTGTTTAACTCCAACAGGAAAATTAGGCAGTAATAAATTAGTGGTACTTAAGTGCTCCTAATTAATTAAGTGAGACAATGAAGTGGAAGGGCTCCTCGGAGGATCGTCTCACATGTAAGGTAGTCGTTGCGGAGCCCTTGAATAGCCTCGATCGAGGCCTCTCAGCTTCAGCAAGATCGCCTTGGCACTGTTTATTCTTCTTCTTCTTCCTCTTCATGCTATGTTTCTCTTTCTCCTCACCAGTTGGTGAAACCAAGTACATGATTGGCCTTCTAATTCAGAATTAGTTTTGTCAGTGAGGGAGTAAAAGTGTACTAGTAAAAAATAGCATTATTTTCTCATGGCAGTCAGAAAATAGAGATGAACACATGCATTAAATATCATTCTTACCTAAAGGAAGGTTATGGCGCCAATATGGATGATGAGGATTGGAACACAGATCTCCCTTTGTGCAGTTCCACCAAAATGAACCAACTGTTCCATCGACATTCCAGCTTAAACAAGACAAAAGTCACTTCTTTTAAGAAGAGTTTTGTGCAAATGCACCAAAAGGTCACAATAGCAACCGGTGAATTGGATATCCTGTTTGCACAAAAGGCACAGAGGAAACAGTGAGTCTCAAACAATTACAGGCAAAAACATTTGGCTAAACTTGTCAGAGTCTCAAACAATTACAGGCAAAAACAGTGGCATGGCTTCATTTTTACCAGGGACATTATATTAAGAACAACTAAGGTTGCGTTCGGTTCACAGGTTTGGTGCAGGATTTTCGAGGAACACAATTCCTACCGTATTCTTTCCTTCCAACCGCTCGAACACGGAAAGGTGAATAGTGTTTCATAGGAAAGCTGGTCTGGTAGTACTGATTCCATCAGATTAGAAACATCCACGCGCTGCCCATTTTTTGGGCGGAAGCCCGAGGCAGGCGGTCGCTGCCATGCGTTAGAAAGGTTGTTGTAGTGTGTTTGCCGTAATAAAAAATCAACCTATGTGTGGTACGTGAGGTGAGGACAAGAGTAGTCACTGTGCAGCTGAAAGAACAAATAGTATCTCATACTGCCAAGCATGCTACTCTAAAAAAACAAATATGTACATTTCGTAGTCCATCCGAACACATTCTCTTGATAGTTTCCTCCGGTTTGTTGTTCCATAGTTTTATACCTACATTCCTTTCCTATTCCTCTATTTTCATCAAGACCTATGTTTTCTGCCCCTTTATTCCGACCGGAGCCTAAATATTTGGTATAAGGGCATGGGACAGTGGGTGCACCAGCAGTACAGCACCATGTACGTAAACAGGGGCATAAAGTGGTGATTCATAGTTTGTTGCCCCAAGAAACAAACATCCAAGAAACATATCTGGGTTGGTCCCATTTTTGTTCACTCTAGCCACCTACTCCTATGTGTGGATAGCAAATCTAGTCCTGGTCATACCACTGTGTACATCGTTACCCCTATATTTTCCTTTTCGACCAAGAGACCGGTTGGATGACTAGTCTGTACTACTTTCATCCCCTTTCCTTCCTGTTTGTACCAAGTATGAAGTACATACTAAATTCCTCCACCCCCACTTTATTTCAATGACAAGTATTTTCAGACGGAGGGAGTACAAGATTCGACTCCATGAAGTAGCTATACCTCTAACAATAGAAGAAAAAAAAATAGGTGACGTTGGACCATCCGATCGAGAGGGGCTGAGAGGTAGAAAATGATGCACATGCAGCGATGTAGCGAGCTGGGGAAGTAGAGCTAAGGCGGTTTCGAACGAAGATATAGCTGAAGGTCGTCGGGATGTGGATAGGTGGGCGGCGGGGGCGGATCCGCCACAGCAAGCAGCGAAGGATCGGAGGACCTCCCGCGCCGGCGCTCGGCCAGAGATAACGGTGCGGCCGGCAGTGGGTCTCCTCCCTCGCTGTCGACGACGGCCTAAACTCTGCCCCTCCTCCCCTTCACCGGCGGAGAGGGATACGTCCAGATCTGTAACCAGCGGCGAGGATAGAAAGCGAGTGTTTATTGAAGGGAGAAAGACAGGGTTACTACCCCTATCTTGTTTAGATCTGGAGAGGATGAGAGTGTGTGAATAGAGCAGCCCTAGCAAGCAAGCGCGGAGGCTCCGACCTATATATAAGTAGTGGGGTAGTTTTCCTTTTTCACTCCATCAAAACAATCGTTTAAAATTGTGTACTATACTACATGCCAGGTCGCGGTTTTTTAGTTGTTGATTGTTTTTTGAGATAGCTACCCGCTTGTTCCAAGTGGTGTTACGGTGTGCCAGGTCGCACTTTGTATCGTTCAAGTCTGGTAGTACTACAAGTCCCTCCATTAAATGAACAACCACCCCCTCGTAAAAATTGTGAACAAGCCCACGGCTAAAATTAGCGGAAACATGGGTTGCCCCAACATGCATTATTATTTATATTTTCTACTCCCTCCGTTCCTAAATATAAGTCTTTTTTATTAGCCACACCTAAGACAAGAATTTTTTTATTAGCAGTGAACCCCACATGTCATAGACACAAAAATTGTGGCAAGATTTCCTTAGGCAAGCCAAAGTGTGTCTAACAATTTGAGCAACTCAGGTTAGGCAAGTGTGGCAAGTGTGGGAAAAATAATGTGGCAACATAAGACAAACATAGTCACAATCCAAACAGCCCCGTGATTTTTGTGACATGCATGAAAATTTGGTTAGTTAAATTTATAGTCAAAATTTGGCAAGGTGCATCAAATCAACACATGCAAGTATCAAAAGGAAAGTCACGGCATGCATGCATGTGTTGTACTCCCTCCGCTTCCAAATATAAGTCTTTTAGAGATTGCAACAAGTGACTACTCCTCCGTTCCTAAATGTAAGTCTTTTTAGGGATTCCACTACAAACTACATATGGATGTATATAGACATATTTTAGAGTGTAGATTCACTCATTTTGTTTCGTATGTACTACAGTTCATAGTGAAATCTCTAAAAGACTTATATTTTGGAACGGAGGGAGTATATCTGGCAGAATATGTCTACTCCTACATACGAAGTAGCCCATTTGAAATGTGTAAAAAGAGTTTTATCGAATGCAGTGCTTTGATGTGTCGCGTCAACTCGTACAAGCCCGAGAAATTTGATTACTACGACGCCTCTCCTCATGGACTGAGCTTGGTTTATCTGCACCTGCCTTTGGCTGCATGACAGGTGGGCCAACCACCTGTTGGGCCCACCTGTCATGGACGCAAAGGCAGGAGCAGTAAGTAGAAGCTTTAGCTACATGCTATCCCTCCCGGACGAGGTGGACGGACATGCAGCAATGGATTCGATACTGTAGAAGTAGGAGTAACATCATTGTTCGTCTTCTCGAAGAGGCGAAGAGCCAAGTGCAAACCGAGCGTGGCGATTCTATTAACTCGCGTGGTGCGGTTCCTTGGAGTACTAGCCAGGCTCTTGCATGAGACAAAATTGCTATTTTTTAACAATTAAACTCCATTATCCATTGGTTGATACTCATTCTGCATAGGTCCACGCGCTTAGCACCGTTTCCTCCTGAGGTCACCAATGTTTATTTGCTAATTAATAGCATTCCATGCAATGAACTAGCCATTGCAAGTCATTAAAAGCATGCACACCTCTCATCTCTTATTGGTTGATACATATGTCAAGAAACAAGAAACAAGGTAGAAGTTAATGCACCGCGCCTAAGTGTTTTGGGACTATTTGGTTTTCGTAAGATGACTTACACACCTAGACGGAGGGAGCAGTATAGACCTGTAAACCGGAAAGGAGTATTTGCCTTTCTAGAGATTTCAACAAGTGACTAGACTTCGGCTCAAAAAAAGAACAAGTGACTAGACTATACCGTGTGCAGTACCCCCTCCCCTCCGGTTTATAGGGCTCAAATCTCAAATCTCATGAACCAAGGCATTTTGCGATTGGAGGTATGTATCTCGTACTTTACAAAACTACCCTAATTAAAATCATGCATTAATTACGTAGTTCTCTCGTTTTCCTCTCCGCCTTGGTCACAGTGCAAAATATTGAGGCTAGCCATAGTGGGAGTAATTTAGGTAGTAACTTAACACATCCCAAGACAATTTTGCTTATGTGGCAAGTATTTAATGAGGAAAGAGGTGCTTGTGGTAACATAATATGTTACTGTAACATAGCGCTTTCCGAGGCAAAATGAGTCTATGAGATAATAAATGAAGCAATCTATGATACTACTACTATGTTACTTTGCACTATGGAGGTAGTAACTTACACTAGTGTCATATGCATGACACTAGTCTAAGTTACTCCCCACTATGACCAGCCTGAGAGAGTGCTTTGATACGTTTTAGTCTCATGACTAAAAGTAGTGGGACTAAAACTTGTTAGCCTCATCCATGCTTGGATCCAAATACTAAAGAGACTAAAATCAAGTTAATGACATTTCAAAGCATCCAGGCCCGCGTGCCATCCACCAAATCATAGCGAGGTGCTACAGTCGAGACTCACCTGTCACCCTGGTGTTGCCGTCATGACCCGTCATATCACAAAGCCCACACCTTTACCAACAGTGGTAAGGTGACTCCAAGTTGGACTGGACGAAGCAACCATCATTTCATTGGAACGCTCGTTCAAGCCCTTTCTTCCCTTTCTTGAAGAAAACCGCACTCCAGGCTACTCGCTTCTGCCATTTTTCTTCTCTACCAACGAAGGAAAGGTGGGCTAATCAGTTATGCTGCTATATTTTCATTCCAATAATCTTCTTTTTGCGAAGCACCGACCGATTCTCACATCCTATTCTTTTCCCGTTTTCATTGCGATTGTGGTTTCCTTTCGATTGCTTTTTGTTTGTCAGTTCATTGATGGATCCTGGAGCACTAGGCAAAGAGTTTTCGGCGGACAACCCACTGAAGACAGCGATCTCCAGGAAGCGAGCACCGACCAACGAGTTGACCATGTTGGCGGGCCAACCCATGGAGACGAAGAACTCCAAGAAACAAGCACTGGCCAAAGAGTTGAGGACGTTGGCGGACGAACTCCTCAAAGAAAGTTGGAAGAACAATAAGGGCCCCACCGTGCCTACCCCAGGAGCTCTGATTGCCACCTATGTGAGGCTCAAGACCGAGTTTGAGGAGATAGTCGCCGTTGAGAAGCACTATTCCCCTGGCAAGGTGATGGCCCCCATCGAGGACGAGGAGATGGCCCCCGAAGGGATGAGATGCCCCGGTGAGCTGCACAAGGTAAAAAATAATGGATTATTACCATAGTTGTGGTTTTTGATTATTTGCAATATGCTTGCTTTTTTATTATTTGCAATGTGCTTGCTAATATGTTAGTGTTGTGCAGGTGCCGGTGGTTGTCCTTGATGATTCCAATGTCGTGGCCCATCCTGTTGGCATCGCCCCGGAGATCGATTCCGATACCACTGTTCATCCTGTGGACATCGCCCCAGAGATCGATTCCGATGTCGCGGTCAGTCCTGTGGACATCGCCTGTAAATCGATTCCCATGCCGATGTCCGTGTTGTGGTCATTGCCCGAGAGATCGATGACAAGAAATAGTTGGTCGCGCTAATCCTTGTGGTAGTTTGCATTGCCCTGTGTTTAATTACGTAACGATGCGTGTTATCAAACCATCTTAGGGCTAGTGCACTCGTCTTGTGTGGGCGGATCTTGCTACTTTTGTTTGATAGTGAATCATGCGATGAATCATGCGAACCCTCTCCGAGTTATGGAAACAGATGTATCCTCACCAGCTTTTGATATAATATATGGCTTGCTTAGATGTAAGTTTGAACTGTTTATCATATCAGTAGGGCTTGTTTGATGATTCTTGGTGTTAGTAGGCTAGCTACTGTGCGAGCTATAGTACTTGCAAAACACTCACCAAAGAGAAACATTGGGGCTGATGAGCTCGTGGTACGCTTATACTTATCCCTCGTCGATCGACCAATAGCCCTAGCTCCTAAAATTGTAGGCTTAGCGATCGATCAGACAATAGTCGACATACATTCAGACCTCATTTGGTTCATAGGGTAGGAAAATCGTAGCAAAAGTACAGAGAACGTGCAACACAAAATCATAGCAGTGCAGAGACATACTCCCTCCGTTCCAAAATAGATGACCTAGGCGGGCTAGTTTGGCCTAGTGGGTTTCAGTGATATGACGTGGTACAATGCCGTCCAGTCTTCGCGTGTGGTAGCAGTATTGCGGGTACAGTAAGTTTTCTTGAAGAAGCGGAATTCAACGAAGTCATGATGGTTCCTTCGTCCGAACAACTTACGGTGGGAAAGGTTGGGCCTGCAATACGACCGGGGTAGACTAGGATAATTTTGTGCATGGCAGGTGGACCAGGATGGTCGACGTCCCACATGTCGGCGAATGAAAGTATTCTTTCCGATATAGAGGATGAGCAACGAGTATTCATTGTTTATTTTTGATGAAAGCTATTGTCTCCACTGTTACTCCTTGACTTTGTCAATGCCTCTCTCTCCTCCATATAAGCGGGGACTACTTGCTATGCATGCAGCGGGCAGCTGGCGTCTTGAGGGGGCAGAGCAGTGAGAGCGGGCTCCGGAAGCGGTCTGGACTCCAGCATGGCCGACCTCACATTATCACCATATATTTCTTGGAGTATGTGCGCGGCGGGCGGGCGATCTCTTCTCCCTCCCCCGTTTCTCTCTTCTCAACCGACGTCCGCCGAGCGATTAGATTTCAGCTATCGACGGTTTATTCAATTACGGTCCCACATGTGAGTGAAATTGCAAGACAACGCGTGTCCCCTTTGGTGAGCGGCGTGCGAGCCGGACTTTCGAGGTTGCGAAACGTACGAGTCGTAAGTGTGCCGCCTTTTCCTTTAAAACTTGCGAAGCGTAACATTTTCGCGCGATCGATCGATAGAAATCCAGAACAAAATGACGAGGGTGGTGCTTTCCCGCTCGTTAGGCGGGCTAGTTCGAGTGATATGACGTGCTACAGTGCCGTCCACTTGCTCCATTTTATGTAAGGCAGGAGTTACACTCGTAACGCGGGAGGAGTGCGAAACACCGCGGATCTGATTTTGATCGAGGGATAACTGTTCCCTGCCAAATAATGGAGGATTGTTAGCGATTATAGCATGATAGTTAGGGCATCTCCAGCACTGGCCCACAAATTTACACCGGCATCTGTCCGAGGACACTGATGAATGCCATCTGATGCTGCCTGCATACCTTTCGAGAACTATATGAACTAACCAGACGAATTTCGTGCAAACAAAGCAAATTTCAAATTAACCGGATGAAATTCATTACATTTCGAAAACTTTTCCTACAAACTGGACGAAATTCATTACATATTTCGCACAAACCGTACTAAACCTACTGTAAACCTAATCTAAACGACCGCCGGCGTCCGACCACCAAGTCCGGCCATGAACCCGAGAAAGCCGGCCATTGCCTTTGCCTCCTCCTCATCCGCCTCGATAACCTCCTCCTCCGGCCGGAGCACAAGGTTATGAAGATTTCCGCCTCCACGTCGCTGTCAAGCGGCTAATCAGCCGCTGATGTTTACCCCACCAAGCTTGGCGTCGACTGGGTGGAGTAGCGGTGGCCTTCCCGGGACCAGAGCGGCGGCGACCTACCATGTACTACTCTTCCTCGCTGCCGGCTGCGCTCGCGCACGCACGCCGGCTTCGTGGTCGTGGCGGCGGAGGGCAGCCCGGGGGGTGCTGGCTATCTCCTTCATTTGCTCCTGCGACAGTACGTCGAAGAGAGCTTTGGAGCACGGCCGGAGCGGAGCCGCCGATGTCCCTCGTCTGCTCCTGCGACAGTACGTCCAAGAGAGCTTCAGAGCGCCACGAGGCCATGGTTGAAGTGGTGCCAACAGAAGGAAGGGACCGGAGGAGAATAAGTGTGGGTCTTTGGCTATGGCTGGGAGCTGGGGCTCAAGTTAATATAGCGGGCGAATGGCAATGAGCCGCGACAGACGGATGGACAACTGGCGCCGGAGTAGGTTCGTCGGGCATGAATGCGGACGCTGCTTCAGTGACTTAACTGCAGATGCGTTTGGGTGACTGACATGTGGGCCCAACGGGCGTCTGGCCCGCATGTCAGTGACACACCAATTGCACCTGCAGTTAAGTCCAGTGAATGCGGCATTGACATTCTGTAGAGACGGTGACCGTTTCAGGCGCATGCGGACTGTTTGACTGGTCAACCATACAAATACGGAGCTATACGCTGAGCCAGCGACCATATAATCACCATATCTCGTATACAATGATCAAAGTGAGCTATCAAGACAGGTTGGATGACCGCCAATGCATTTTACTCGGTAATAAATGACCAGGATTGAAGGGGAATCCTAGTTTGCTTCGTCTTCTGTCCTTGAGCTCTTGACAAACCAATGCACTATACGGTTGTCCGGCCACTCCACCCTAGAGCTCTCACCAAGCATCGTTCATGCCACCGCGTCGCACACTAACCGGTAAGTCAGCGATGGCATCCCGCCGCGCCGAGTTCCTCGCCGCCCACGAACGCACACAAAATGGTAGGGAAGTGATGGCATCCCGCCGTGCCGAGTTCATCGCCGCTCGCGACCTCACAACTATGTGGGAGGAATTTGAAGATGCCAAGGCCGAATGGGCGGTAGAGCAAGAGGCGGCCAAAGCCGCACAAAGGGAGCGGAAAAGTCAGAAAGCACTCAAGAAAAGAGAGGCCCGCCGCCGCAAGAAAGAAAAGGACGCACGCGCTGCTGCGGAGAGGTCGGCAGAGATCCAAGCACGGTGGGGTGTCGCCGACAAAGCCGGGAAGGAGAACGACGGCGTCTGGCCAGCATGTGAGAAGTAGTAGTACTAGTAGTTAGTGTGTGTGTGTGTCTGTGTCTGAGTACGAGCATGTACCAGTACTACTGTAGTTTTTACAGCAAATTACCGGTACATTAGCCTAGACTAAGTGGAAAAATTCCTATCCTATGCATCAAATGGCATCTCTTTCTCTATAGGAATTGAGATGCATGTCATCTCACTTCCTATGATTTTCATATTCCTATCCTATGAACGAAAGGAGGCCTCTGTTGGAGTAAATAATGTAGCTAGCAGTACTGCTGGTACAGTAGTTTTCTTCAAGAAGCGGAATTCAACGAAGTCATGATGGTTCCTTCGTCCGAGCAACTTCAAAGTGGGAAGTGGGCCTGTGATTTGATGGCTCATTAGTCATTGTTACTGCGGCGCGACGACCTGTGTGACTCTCCCTTGGAGTTCTGCGTGCATGGCAAGTGGATCAGGATGGTCGACGTCCCACATGTTGGCGAACGGAAGTATTCTTTCCGATATCGAGGAGCAAGGAAACCGCGTGGTATAGTATCAATGCTGATTGGTTCGCAAAAAAATAGTATCACTGCCGATTTATAATTATTTTTTATTTCTGATGAATGCTAGCGTTTCAACTCTCACGACGAAGGGTGCCAAACACGGCACGTGCTGGATGTCCCACACGTCAGTGAAAGGAGTGGGACATGAACAGCATGGTAGAGCCAAGCGTAAAAAAACAGTGTGGTAGAGCGTCTCCACTTCTTCCACTTCTGGGTCGGAGACCACACGTAGTAGTACTTAGCTGTATGAACAATACAAAGTGCGACCTGGAGAGAAAGACACGTCTAGTTGGAAGGTCTCGGGGCATACACGTAAACAAATATAAAATTTAATATGTGCCTCCAACTAATATAGTAGTAGTAGAGTACTTAGAGACGTACTCCATAACATCACCGTGCATTGCACGTACAACATTTAGTGGTAGTACGTAGTAAGAGACAAATGCTGCCCAAGAGTTCCCTTCTCGACCTACTTTTGGGTGTTTGGTAGAGTGTATGGAGGGTGCATGAGTCCACACTAGTTTAGCACAAATACACTAGAAGCATGCATGAAGAGAGCATGCATGAAGAGGGGTGTTGAGTTGAGCATGCATGAAGAGGGAACAACTATGCTGAGACGAGAACGCAACCAAACACACCCTGTATGCCACGCATGTTCCTACCATTTGTGCCTTTCTACTTCACTTACTGCGCTACATTACTCAGGTTCGTATGTCCACTCCTGGGTACATGTTCGTCTCGTAGTTTCAGTGCCACGTGTTCTTCATATAGATGGAACGATCGTTGCATAACACGTGTGCCTTGATGCTAGATGTCTCGCGTGTTGGCAAAAGGATGAACAAAGCTCATGTAAAAAAATAGAGTGGAAGAAAATAGATTCCGGACGACCGAGAAGGAGCAAGGAACCTCGTGGTGGAGCGTCTGCACTCATAATATTTAATATTATTCAGTGATATAAAATTAACCAATCATATCCACAGTGGACTGGAAGAGTACGAAACACGGCAGCCCAGTGTAGTTACATCATACTAGTACATGGCTAACCCACGCTATCACCATATTTCTTGGCTTCCGTGCGACACCTATCTCTAGTAATCCAGCGGCCTGTATCGCTTCTCCCTCCTCGTCTCTATCAAAGTGCGGCGGGCTGGCGTTTCTGCCGTCTATTCAGGTCGGTTAACTATCACATGTTAGCGACATGCCAAGAGCATTCTAAAAAAATTCCTTTCATGTTCCATTTTCAAAAAGAAAAAAATCCTTTCACGTACGAATTTGCCTGTATGCTTTGAGCAACTTGCATGTCCTATACTGCTCCTGTTTGATACTCTAACTTAGCTAGAGGTTAGACTAACTCATGACTAACCCTGAACTAACTGTAGCCAAAGAGGTGTTTGGGTGACAGGGTTAGATGACAATAAATGCACTTCATGGAGAGAGAAAAGTGATTTTCAGTGGTCCCAATGAGAACTATCTCCAGTTAGCACCTCTTGGGTGGGATAGTTTTTTTGGTGGGTTCGGTGCAACTTGCTCCAATTTAAACCCTCATGCTTGGATACTTTAGGGCTATTTGAGCCCCAACTAGCTCAAACTAACTCTAACCCATGGATCCAAACAGGGCCTATGGCCAGTCTCGACGCGGAGCAGTCGCGTGCACCGGGAAGCGGCGCTCTCTCGGCCGTCGCGCCACTTCAAAGCCGGCGCCAGTGAGAGGTCGCCTCCGCTCTGGCCGGGCATTAATGCGGCACTGACGCTCCAGGTGATGATGACCGTTTCACGCGGGAAGCGCGCACTGGCAAGGGAGTATAGGTTTTGAACCGTTTCAGGTGTAGTAGTAAGGGTAGTTTGCAAAGCTACTCAATTATTGCACTCAGTTTCCTAAGAAATTGTGGTAAAAAACATTACTCCACAGCCCGCTTCCCTTCTCCTCCCTGCTCGTGATTTACGTGGCCATGTTAACGTGGTTGTGTCAAAAAAATGTCACTTCCTGCTCGTGATTTGCGTTATATAATTACAAGCAAGATTCTCGTGCATTGCACGGAACATCAATATGCATTTTTTTACAAAACACCTGTTGTGATTGACCCATGTAGGAGTAATCCCATGTGTAAAAACTAATGATATCTCGAGAATTTTATCGGAAAACTGGTATCTCGAGAATGTAATCGAAAAAATGAAAGATGAGAGATAAGGCAAGGAGGAGTGGAGCGTGGTGGTGACTGGTGGTCGGAATGGGCGGAGGCATGGGGATGGACGGCGCCGGCAGGCGGCAGCGGCCACCATGCATGCTAGATTGTTCCAGAGACTTATTCCTTTTTTAATTGCTGAGCAATGAAGTTGCGGGAGATAATGATGTGGAGAGAGGTGCGGGTATCTTTTGTAAAATTATCATAGTTTGCTTCCTATCCGTCAGATATAGATCATACGGTCTGTATTACAAGATAACAGGCACACCATCATCGCCAACTCGTTTTTTATAAGGGTATATACAGATGATAAGTTTGCTGACTACTCAAGTAAAGTGGAATCTGTCCATGTTATGCAAGTAAATAAAGGTGATTGTTTATCATACGAGTAAGGTTGGATGAAGGGTGGTAGGAACAAATGCTCCGGCTAGAGCATGTGTGTGTGAGATGGAGTCTTAGTGTGTCTGGTGTGTGTGTGAGAGAGAGAGAGAGAGTGAGAGAGAGAGAGGAGAGAGAGAGAGAGATGGAGTCTTAGTTTGTGTGAGAGATGGAGTCTTAGTTTGTGTGTGTGTGTGAGAGAGAGAGATGGAGTCTAAGTGTGTGTGTGGGGGGGTGCGTGTGTGTGTGTGAGAGAGAGAGAGAGAGATGGAGTCTTAGTGTGTGTGGGGGGGTGCATGCGTGTGTGTGTGTGTGTGTGTGTGTGTGTGTGTGTGTGTGTGTCCGGGGTCCTCTGTGGCGGATGTAATTTAAGTGTGCATGGCTTCATCATAGAGAGGTGATGTGTATGGCGAGGCCACCAACGATGGGGTGCGAGAGAGAAAATGCCCGAGGAGGGAAGAGAAGGTGCGTCTTGGCGTGAGAGGAGTCGACATCGAGAGAACGTGTTTGTTCGAGAGACACCATGGAAGACTACTATATATCGATGGTGCATGTAGGCGGGAATTAAACAAAGGGATGGTCTTATTGGTTTCGGGGATATAGGGGAAGAGTGAGAGGCGCGCGGGGCGGGGGGCAGCTAGAAGGAGATTGTTAAGTGTGAGTGTGTGTTTTGCCCATCCAGGCAGAAGTTATGTGCACAAGAGAGGAGAACGGTTCGACGTGGCATTAGGATTGAGGGTAATTAACTACGTATGGAGACATAGAGACCTTGAACGTGCATGTGTGAGAGGTATACATGTATATGTGGGATGTGTGTGTGTGTGTGCGCGCGCGCATGATCGAGATAAAAAAAGACATAAGTCCTAAGATCAACGACATGGGAGAGACGGATCGGTATGGCAACATGCATGCATGTGAGAATGCAGGGAAGAAGGCCCGACAATTGAGCATGTGTTTTTGTCTTTAAGAGATAGTGGCGTGGGCTGGAGCATGCATCTATGGCGAGCAGAGGGGGTGAGGCGCAACGATTGTGCAAAAGAGATCAACCTATAAATGCATATGTATGGATATTGACGGAGAAACTACAGATAGATACAGAGATGGAGATGCTAGCTAGAGAGACATCCGTTAGTTTGGGTGTCGGAGATGACCGTCGGGTGGTTCAAAGGGTGAAGTTATATATGTGTGTGAGAGGGCACTTGACTGCATGCATGTAGAGAGAAACATATGTAGTGTGCGTGATAGGAATCAAGAGTGAGGGCGAGAAAGAAGGTTGATGGAGAAACAGATAAATAGAAAGATAAAGATGCTAGCTAGTGTGCGCTAGAGATAGGAGTCGAGTGGATCGGAAGGCGGGTTATGTGTGTGGGTGTGAGAGAGATAGAGAGAGGTGCATGTGAGTCACATACAAACAAATATCGAGAGAAATGAGATCCAGAGAGACGGAGTTTTGTGTCTGCGAGAGAGAAAGATATTTCAACGAGAGTGATAGCTAGAGAGACATATGAGGGAACGCAAGATGTCTCTAGGGAGAGAGGGTGTGTTTGAGCGACATACAAGAGAACAATGGAGAAATATGAGACCCTGGGAAACAGAGTTTGTGTTTGTGTGTGAGAAAGAGATATTGAAGAGGAAGAGTCGTAGGTTCTCATATCTAAGGAGCGAAAGACATCTCTGTATGAGGGGTGTGCGAGTGGCACACATGGGAATAGTTGAGAGAAATGAGACCCCGGGAGACAAAGTTTTGTGTTTGTGTGAGAGAAAGAGATTCCACATGGAGAATCATAGCTAGAGACACATAGTAGGGAGCGAGATATACTTAGAGAGAGATAGAGTGATGAAGGTCGATGGAGAGAGTACCGTCAGTGTGTTACGAAGATAAAAGATCATTGTCGACATACAGGTAGCACGAGAGATGCCTAAGAGACGATCAACGCGTATAGGTCCAGAGAGAGATAGTCCTATATAAGCATGAGTGATAGCTATATGATACGAATATCTGGATTAAAGGGGATTCAAATATTTAAACTGGAGATCACGACATCGATAATATCATAACGCAAATTGGTGTATCAAATATGCATATTCATTTGAATTTGGGCACACGTGTAATGTTATATAGTTTATCAATATTGGTGATCCATAGATTCTTCAGTTACAAACAATGCATGGTCTATATGCAATTAGTGTCTAAACGGGATTACACTATATGTTGCGTGTGTGAAACACATTATACATGTTTGAGAAGTTAAAAAAAACCGCATGAAACACACATTAATTGGAGACAGTTAGCGAGGAATGCATACATTGGATTTCAACATAAAGTGGTTTCAAATATTTGAAAATCCAAATTGATGGATACAACCTTATGAATCTGAGATCATGCCATTTGTAAACCATATTTATGTATAAATGGTGTTGTGCTTCTGAAAGTATATATGTAAAAAATGATGTATATAGAATGTAATTCCAATTGAAAATGGATCCCAAAAAAAATAGTAGAATACAAGCGGGATTGAATTGAGTTGGCACGATAAGCGTGCACTGTGCAAAATTTGAGCGAAGCGGGGAAAGTCGCGATAATCTTGAAACCAAAATCTGCGAGATGGAAATCACTCGCCTATATCTGCCGAAAGCGAGCCTATCTGCTGGATTTCTATAGGTTTCGATAGGGGTAGGTTTGTAATTTCACCCAAACGTGACGTAACCGCCTCTCACCCGGATTCATACACG
The DNA here is from genome assembly GCA_021605205.1 of Aegilops longissima. NCBI lineage: Eukaryota > Viridiplantae > Streptophyta > Magnoliopsida > Poales > Poaceae > Aegilops > Aegilops longissima. The sequence goes on from CM038676.1 coordinate 29,541,557, forward strand.
GTGAGCGCCAAAACACAGTGTGCCCTCGGCCGAAATCGACTCCCTCCCCGATTCATATTCATGCATGGTGGGCGCCAAAAACAAACTCTCGTCGGCAAATATTCGGTGTATGCGAGATTACCGTCCTATCCCCAACCGACTAATGTTGCTGTGATGTAGTAAAAATTTGAAACGGGGGCTAAGTTTGTAAATTTCCTCGCATTTGAGACAAGCGTGCCCTGACTACATGGTTCCCCCCTTCCTCTCTACCTCCCTTTTCCCCATTCGTACTCCGTGGGCGCCAAAACACCCTCTCCACCCCACCCTCCTCCGTCCGCCACCGTCTGCCACCCCATCCACCACCGTCCTCCTCCACCATGCCGGAGCTGATACCCCGACGCCGCCGTCCATTACAGGAGATCGACCTCTCTCATCCACGCCTTCGGACCGGGATCCTTGAATCCCGTCCTCTCGCTTCATCCTCGCCGTCGTCCACATTGCCAGCGCCGCTCCTATGACCGTCTCGTCCACCGCGCCCTGCCGCCACCGTCTACCCTCCTAGATCTGCTTCCACGCCACCGACAGCCATCGCTACCGCAGCACCGTCAAATTCTCACCAGATGCGTACACGGCGCCGCACCAGAGGCGGTACTCTTACGTATCTGCTCAACTTATTTATCGCAGCAAGAAAATAGATCGCCACCGCTTTACTCTGATTTCTTGTCTTGGTTGCGAAGTTGCCTTTGTCTGGTTTGCACCTTCAGATCCACCATGGCACGCTCAACACTATACTCCCAATGCTTATGGTTTTCCCCTTTTATATTCCACACTAGTTATATCACAGAGACTAAATTTCAAAATTGGGTCGATCGATTTTTGAGCTCGCGGAGTTCGCGGTGCGATCAAGGGCTCGGTGGTTGTGGGGCCTCACGAACGAAGAAAACTCGACACGGGTGGGGGGGGGGTGGCGGAGGAACACCGGCGGTGGGGGCGGTGGTCCGCCGACGACGGCCCGTCGCGGTGTTCTGTATGGGAAGAATCACAAACGAGGAAGAAGAAGGGTTAGGAGACGTAGGATCTTCATCCAACCGCCTGAAATGGTCGAGACACAGCTGGGAGTTGCATTCTTAATGCGCTCTGGTTCATCATGTGTGGGCACTGCGCAACCAACATTTTATTATCCAAAATCTTCTTGCTCTTCTTTACCATGTTCGATAGTGCTGGCTTGTACGCGATCGATAGGCTTTCAATTACTAGCGGCAATACAACACCGTATTTTCAAGCCAGTTCCACTTTCCCGATTTATATATCGTGGTTATGGTGTACCCCTGCTATGTACACTATGATCTGCCTAGTTGCTGTGTGCTCTTGTTATCATGGTTTGGCAATAAACTATCTATACAGTATATTATGAACCTATCATTTGCCAGCTATCCTTACTTCTGGAGCCTATTTTTTGTGTACTTGTGCCAGATTATATAAATGCACGCACGATATTACAGCACACATGAGCTCTCTCATCAGAATCCAGTGATAGCACATAAGTGTTTACAGGGGCGCCCCTATATTAGAATATCATCTGCATTACAAAGATAATCTCACAACTATTTATTTTTTCATGGTTCTCAGATATTATACGCAATTACAATGAATATCAGAATCAGCGCATCACAAGAATATTGTGGAACACTGCAATGACTTACAAAATTTGCACCAAGGCATTGTGTGCCATTTTGGAAGCAATGAAACTCGTACGCTCCCCACCTGTTGATTCTTGTTGAGAATATCATTCTAATGACTATTCTAACCTTGAGGAGTCAAAGGTAGATGGCCTGTCCTGCTCACCCATCAAGGTGCCTGTTCTAATTTGGCAAGGTTTTATTGATTGCCCGTATCTTGCATATGTTGTCTTGCATTTCTTCTACTTTGTTGCACCACCATTTGCTTAGTTTACTCATCATATAACTCGAGATGCTATGCCCATCCATTATCAATACATATTCCATCTGTCGTCATACCATGTTTTTCCACTCAAATGCTGTTCTAGTGCATCAGACATCGAAAAGGAAGAGGGTGATTGCCGAACCTGAAGGAGCACCAGCAAAGTCCTTGAAAAACGTGATGGTGCCGGAGAAATCAGACAGCACCCCACTTATATTGGCTGTACAACCAGTGACACAAAACATAGGACCGACTCCAGCAGACTGTACCCATACTTCACTGGCCACACCACTAGCCCCACCACACAGGACCTGCACTCCAGCAAAAGGTATGCCGATTTCATTTGCCATAGCACCAGCCGTACCACAGAAAAATCCCACTCCAGCAAAAAGTACAGCAAGTCCACCAGCCGAAGACCTATCCCAACTGCAGAGACGGCCAATTCCTGCAGATTGGAACCCCATTCCATTTATTCCCAGTTTAAAAGATAACGCTTTGAATGTTGTTAGGGACTACGTGCATATATTCCCATCATGGGAAGATTATAGTGAAGAAAAATACCGTTTTCACATCTTCCTGTCCAACTTACGTGTAAGTGCTATTATTCATGGTTATTATTTTCCTGTTTTCTGCTGATCGAACACATCAAGATTTACATTACGTTGTTGTAACTAGGTGAGGGTCAATCTGGATAGTCATGACGAGCAAAGCTTGCTTGTGCTTTTCAAGGAAGCATTGCAGCAGTATCGGTGTTACCTGAGGAAATCACACTTTGATGGCAAGTCTATAAACGAATTTCCGGTGAAGTCTCCTATGCTAAATTCAGAAGACATTGAATGGAAAAACCTTGTTATGCGCTGGTCTCATTCCCAGGATGAGGTACTGTCTATGAAATCACATGACAATTTGAACTTCTACTTTTCCGCATGTGCCTTACGGATCTTTTTTGCAGGAAATCAGCTCAAAGAAGAATTCCGGTTTGAAAAGAACGACAGGATATCGCAAATATGATGCCCGCTGCTTTGCTCTTGTTAGCACCTGTTGTCCTGTATCACTGTACTTGCATACATACCTGGTTCATTATGTGACAGCAGTATGCATGATAGCTTGCTTATCAATTGTTCGCTCCAAATTATCTGATCTGTATGAATGGTTACACTAGTGTAGAATATATCCAATGCCAATGAATTTTTTTAGCTCTGCATTATTCTTGTAAGTACATGTTGTCCTTTATCAGTGTACTTATATTGACAGGTAGTTGTTCATGTACCATCACTCTGCAGCTTATTTTCCTTTGCCCTCCATTTTCTATACATCAGATCTATATTTACTCTTACCATAAGGTTGGTACTGAAGAAGTTTAGCTGTGCATTGCTCTTGGCTATGCCTTTTGCCTGTATCGCTGCACATACATTTATAGCTACTTGGTTATGTAGCATCACTCTTCATCTTATCTTAAATATTCTCCATTTTTTCGTATATTATCACATCTATATTTACTCTTAACAAAATGTAGAATAAAGGCAATGCTTATGAAGAACATTCTGTGCTAAACTTCTTGAATAGCCCCCCCCCCCCCATAAGCATGGACAAGGGCTTTCTAGAGCCTTTCTTCACCAGTAATGTAAGTTTGTCCTTCTCAAGCCTTCAAACTTTGTTGTGTATATTTGGTTAGGCATGACTGCAACAACTATTTATTTTTGGTGTTTGCATCAAATTGCATGTTTAAAGTTTATTATGTAGTTCATAAACAAAAGTTTGTCCTTCTCAATTTAAGTTTTCAGTTGTACAACCAAGTTCCTTCTTCATACCATGTAAATTAAACTATACAGAGCAAGTGATCTTCTTTTGCACTGCATGTATGCTTCTATTCTTCATCTGTAATCCAGTGGCGTGGTGAACCTACCCACTACAGCACAATGTCATATTCTGCAATGTCTTAACTATGAACAATGTCATATCATTCTACTATTATTTAAACCGCCTCTTTATTTGCCAATCTGAAATGGGATAAATTGACAGCACACTAACCATTGATACTTATGAGTTCTTGGTATGTAATCCAGTGGTGTCGTGAAGCTGTCAACTCCTTCACAATGTCAATTCCTGCCATGTCTTGACCTGAACAATACCATATTGTGTTAATGCAATTTTAAACTGTGTCACTTTATTAAATCGAAGAAATGTGATGAATTGTCAACTTGATACTTTTATGTGCAAAACCTGTCATCATGCGCTTGTTTATCTTTGAGTGAGGAAGATATAAGTGTTGAACAAGCGATCTCATCATCTTGCTCAGCTGCTTGCGCTGCAGCTCCCAAAGAGGGCTAACCTTTCTTGAACTCTATTGAAGTGTTGCGGTTTTGTATATTATTTTTTCGGCGTATTTATTTGCCTTGGTGGCGATCTTTGATGCCCGTGTGTGTAATCTCTTTATCGCTTGTGCTTTATTATCATAGTGGCGAACTTTGATGCCCAGTGGATGTAATATGCCGTAATTTCTTTATTGTATAGTCTAGGTTTTTTCTTATTCATGATGTTGCAGTTATTTTACTGTATATATATCCTGTATTCGCAGTAAACCGGCCAAACCGTAAAATTATGGTACATAATCGGACCGTCATGCAATCACGATGTATTATCCGCATCATGGGCCCCATCAAACTGGCCCACTAGTAGATTCGGGCCTTCAATAGGCCGAGTACCCCGACCCTCTTTTTCGCAAGAAAACTCAATGGGCTTTAGGAGGTCGAGAAGTAGGTGGGCGAAACGTGCGAATAGCTCACGGGCGGCGGCAGCCCGAAATGGACCCCGCCCATGATTGTGCGAATCAATTCATGGGCTTTTAACAGGCCAAAGTTGTCTCGGTCTTTGTTTGGCGCAATCGAGATATCGGTTGCGGCGGCCGGATGCAAACCGGTCGTAGTTAGGCCCAACTATATGACGGGCTTTTAACATGCCAAAATTAATATAGGGCCGAAATGTTAAATGGGCCCTTAACAGGCGAAACTAATATCGGGCGAATTACTAAACGGGCCTTTAGCAAGTGGGCCCAAAAGCATAGCGTCCAGTCAACGGGCCGAATCTGATATGGGCCATAATTGAGCCCAAAGCCTCTTAAAGGGTCGGACCTGATCTGGGCCGTGATTTGGGCCGAAATGTTAAATGGGCCCTTAACAGGCCGAAACTAATATCAGGCCGAATTACTAAATGGGCCTTTAGCAAGTGGGCCCAAAAGCATAGCGTCCAGTCAACGGGCCGGATCTTATATAGGCCACTACTAGGCCCGGAACGTGGCAGGCTATTAATGGACCGGATCAATTATGGGCCGGCATTTGGCCCAAAACATGGCAGCCAGTTAATGGGCCGGCCTGCTAGGGTCCTGAAAATCTTATGGGCCTACAGCTGGGCCGGCCCATTAATGTCGGCGAAATCTCGTGGGCCTTTAGCTGGGCCGACCCATTATGATACGCAAGAATTTCATGGGCTTTTACCTGGGCCGGCCCATTAAGGCACACAAAAAACTTGTGGGCCTTTACCTGGGCCGGCCTATTATGGCCCTTGAAATCTTGTGGGCCTTTAGCTGGGCCAGCCCATTATAGTCCACAAAATCTCGTGGACCTTTAACTGGGCCGGCCCATTATGGGCCGCCAATCTTGTGGGCCTTTAGTTGGGCCGGCCCATTTGAACTTGATTGGTCGTGCCACGTGTCGACGTATCATAGGCGCCTTCTGTCCAATGAGTGGATGACATCTGTCCCAACGATGAGTCGACACGTGTTTCCTCCAGCCAATGATGATTTTACACGTGGAAAATCCCCATTTTTCGGGGCTGTTAACGGGTTATCGGATCCAAAACCCGACCCGATAGCTTAACGGCGTTCCGTTACGGTGGATGCCACGTGTCGGTCACCCTTGACGAAAGCACTTCTGTGACGCGCGATTTATCGTCATGGAAGTGGACACTTCCGTGATGATAATATTGGTAATGTCATCGAACACTTCTACGACAGCACAGGTATGACTATCTTGATTCTGTCATAAATTTGTCATGGATGTACATGCATGACAAAAAACACGACCTACTGTGACAAACACGTATCATCACGGAAGTGTATTTTTTTTGTAGTGTAATATCCCTACAACCCTAGCATCACCGAACCTTAAGTGTGTAGACCCTACGGGTGCGGGAGACACGCAGACATGACCGAGACGACTCTCCGGTCAATAACCAACAACCGGATCTGGATACCCATGTTGGCTCCCACATGCTCCTCGATGATCTCATCGGATGAACCACGATGTCGAGGATTCAAGTAATCCCGTATACAATTCCCTTTGTCAATCGGTACGTTACTTGCCCGAGATTCGATTGTCGCTATCCCAATACCTCGTTCAATCTCGTTACCGGCAAGTCATTTTACTCGTACCGTAATGCATGAACCCGTGACCAAACACTTGGTCACATTGAGCTCATTATGATGATGCATTACTGAGTGGTCCCAGAGATACCTCTCCGTCATACGGAGTGACAAATCCGATCTCGGTCCGTGTCAACCCGCAGATACTTTCGGGATACCCGTAGTATACCTTTATAGTCACCCGATTCGTTGTGACGTTTGGTACACCCAAAGCATTCCTACGGCATCCGGGAGTTACACGATCTCATGGTCTAAGGAAATGATACTTGACATTGGAAAAGCTCTAGCAAACGAGCTACACGACCTTGTGCTATGCTTAGGATTGGGTCTTGTCCATCACATCATTCTCCTAATGATGTGATCCCGTTATCAATGACATCCAATGTCCATAGTCAGGAAACCATGACTATCTGTTGATCAACAAGCTAGTCAACTAGAAGCTCACTAGGGACATGTTGTGGTCTATGTATTCACACATGTATTACGATTTCCGGATAACACAATTATAGCATGAATAATAGACAATTATCATGAACAAGGAAATATAATAATAACCATTTTATTATTGCCTCTAGGGCATATTTCCAACACTAATCATATTTATGCTCAACGCAAACACCAAATAACATTTATTTAGGTTCTACACTAATCTCGAAAGTATAGCGAGTGTACGATGATGATCATATCAATCTTGGAACCACTTCCAACACACATCGTCATTTCACCCTCAACTAGTTTCTGTTTACTCTGTAACCCCCTTTTCGAGTTACTAATCTTAGCAACCGAACAAGTATCAAATACTCAGGGGCTACTATAAACACTAGTAAGGTACACATCAATAACATGTATATCAAATATACCCTTGTTCACTTTGCCATCCTTCTTATCCACCAAATATTCAGGGCATTTCCACTTCCAGTGACCATTTCCTTTCTAGTGTAAGCACTCAGTTTCAGGTTTTGGTCCAGCTTTGGGCTTCTTCACGGGAGTGACAACTTGCTTGCCATTCTACTTGAAGTTCCCTTTCTTTTTCCTTTGCCCTTTTCTTGAAACTAGTGGTCTTGTTTAATCATCAACACTTGATGCTTTTTCTTAATTTCTACCTTCGTTGATTTCAGCATCACGAAAAGCTCGGGAATCGTTTTCGTCATTCCTTGCATTATAGTTCATCACGAAGTTCCAGTAACTTGGTGATGGTGACTAGAGAACTCTGCCAATCACTATCTTATCTGGAAGATTAACTCCCACTTGATTCAAGCGGTTGTAGTACTCAGACAATCTAAGTACTTGCTCACTAGTTGAGCAATTCTCCTCCATCTTTTAGGCGAAGTATTTGTCAAAGGTCTCATACCTCTTGACACGGACATGAGTCTAAAATACCAATTTCATCTCTTGAAACATCTTATATGTTCCATGACGTTTCAAAAACGTTTTTTTAGTCCCGGTTCTAAGCCATAAAGCATGGTGCACAAAACTATCAAGTAGTCATCATATTGAGCTAGCCAAACGTACATAACGTCTGCATCTGCTCCTGCAATAGGTCTGTCACCTAGCGGTGCATAAAGGACATAATTCTTCTGTGCAACAATGAGGATAAACCTCAGATCACGGACCAATTCCGCATCATTGCTACTAACATTTTTCAACTTAGTTTTCTCTAGGAACACATATAGAAACATAGGGAAGCAAAAACATAGGGAAGCAACAACGCGAGCTATTGATCTACTCCCTCCGTCTGGAAATACTTGTCGAAGAAATGTATAAAAATGGATGTATCTAGAACTATAATACGTCTAGATACATCCATTCATCCGACAAGTATTTCCGGATAGAGGGAGTACAACATAATTTGCAAAATACTACCAGGACTAAGTTCATGATAAATTAAAGTTCAATTAATCATATTACTTAAGAACTCCCACTTAGATAGACATCCCTCGAATCATCTAAGTGATCACGTGATCCAAATCAACTAAACCATGTCCGATCATCACGTGAGATGGAATAGTTTTCAATGGTGAACATCACTATGTTGATCATATCTACTATATGATTCACGTTCGACCTTTCGGTCTCCGTGTTCTGAGGCCATATCTGTATATGCTAGACTCGTCAAGTTTAACATGAGTATTCGGCGTGTGCAACTATTTTGCACCCGTTGTATTTGAACGTAGAGCCTATCACACCCGATCATCACGTGGTGTCTCAGCATGAAGAACTTTCACAACGGTGCATACTCAGGGAGAACACTTCTTGATAATTAGTGAGAGATCATCTTAAAATGCTACCGTCAATCAAAGCAAGATAAGATGCATAAAGGATAAACATCACATGCAATCAATATAAGTGATACGATATGGCCATCATCATCTTGTGCTTGTGATCTCCATCTCCGAAGCACCGTCGGGATCACCATCATCACCGGCGCGACACCTTGATCTCCATCGTAGCATCGTTGTTGTTACGCCATCTATTGCTTCTACGACTATTGCTACCGCTTAGTGATAAAGTAAAGCAATTACAGGGCGTTTGCATTTCATACAATAAAGCGACAACCATATGGCTCCTGCCAGTTGCCAATAACTTCGGTTACCAAACATGATCATCTCATACAATAAAATATAGCTTCACGTCTTGAACATATCACATCACAACATGCCCTGCAAAACCAAGTTAGACGTCCTCTACTTTGTTGTTGCAAGTTTTACGTGGCTGCTACGGGCTGAGCAAGAACCGTTCTTACCTACGCATCAAAACCACAACGATAGTTCGTCAAGTTAGTGCTATTTTAACCTTCTCAAGGACCGGGTGTAGCCACACTCGGTTCAACTAAAGTTGAGAAACCGACACCGCCAGCCACTGTGTGCAAAGCACGTCGGTAGAACCAGTCTCGCGTAAGCGTATCGTAATGTCGGTCCGGGCGCTTCATCCAACAATACCGCCGAACCAAAGTATGACATTTGGTAAGCAAGTATGACTTGTATCGCCCACAACTCACTTGTGTTCTACTCGTGCATATAACATCTACGCATAAAACCTAGGCTCGGGTGCCACTGTTGGGGAACGTAGTAATTTCAAAATTTTCCTACGCACATGCAAGATCATGGTGATGCATAGCAACAAGAGGGGAGAGTGTTCTCCACGTACCCTCGTAGACCGAAAGCGGAAGCGTTAGAACAACGCGGTTGATGTAGTCGTACGTCTTCACGGCCTGACCGATCAAGCACCGAAACTACGGCACCTCCGAGTTTTAGCACATGTTCAGCTCGATGACGATCCCCGTACTCCGATCCAGCAGAATGTCGGGGAACAGTTCCGTCAGCATGACGGCGTGGTGACGACTTTGATGTTCTACCGTCGCAGGGCTTCGCCTAAGCACCGCTACAATATTGTCGAGAGGGACTGTGGTGGAGGGGGGCACCGCACACGGCTAAGAGATCCAAGGGATCAATTGTTATTGTGCCTAGAGGTGCCCCCCTGCTCCCGTATATAAAGGAACAAGGGGGAGGGGGCGGCCGGCCAGGAGGAGGCGCGCCAAGGAGGAGTTCTACTCCCACTGGGAGTAGGATTCCCCCCTTCCAAGTAGTAGGAGTAGGAGTCAAGGAAAGGGGGAAGAGAAGAGAAGGAAGGAGGGGGCGCAGCCCCTCCCCCTATTCCAATTCGGACTAGGCCTTGGGGGGGGGGGCAGCCACTCCTCTCTCTTTCCCCTAAAGCCCAATAAGGCCCATATACTCCCCGGCAAATTCCCGTAACTCTCCGGTACTCCGAAAAATACCTGAATCACTCGGAACCTTTCCGAACTCCGAATATAGTCGTCCAATATATCGATCTTTACATCTCGACCATTTCGAGACTCCTCGTCATGTCCCCGATCTCATCCGGGACTCCGAACTCCTTCGGTACATCAAAGCTCATGAACTCATAACATAACTGTCATCGAAACCTTAAGCGTGCGGACCCTACGGGTTCGAGAACAATGTAGACATGACCGAAACACATTTCTGGTCAATAACCAATAGCGGAACCTGGATGCTCATATTGGCTCCCACATATTCTACGAAGATCTTTATCGGTCAAACCGCATAACAACATACGTTGTTCCCTTTGTCATCGGTATGTTACTTGCCCGAGATTTGATCGTCGGTATCTCAATACCTAGTTCAATCTCGTTACCGGCAAGTCTCTTTACTCGTTCCGTAATATATCATCTCACAACTAACTAATTAGTTGCAATGCTTGCAAGGCTTATAGTGATGTGCATTACCGAGTGGGCCCAGAGATACCTCTCCGACAATCGAAGTGACAAATCCTAATCTCAAAATACGCCAACCGAACAAGTACCTTCGGAGACACCTGTAGAGAACCTTTATAATCACCCAGTTATGTTGTGACGTTTGGTAGCACACAAAGTGCTCCTCCGATAAACGAGAGTTGCATAATCTCATAGTCATAGGAACATGTATAAGTCATGAAGAAAGTAGTAGCAACATACTAAACGATCAAGTGCTAAGGTAACGGAATGGGTCAAGTCAATCACATCATTCTCTTAATGATGTGATCCCGTTAATCAAATGACAACTCATGTCTATGGTTAGGAAACATAACCATCTTTGATTAATGAGCTAGTCAAGTAGAGGCATACTAGTGACATTAAGTTTGTCTATGTATTCACACATGTATCATGTTTCCGATTAATATAATTCTAGCATGAATAATAAACATTTATCATGATATGAGGAAATAATAATAACTTTATTATTGCCTCTAGGGCATATTTCCTTCAGAAACATGGTTGCCGGTGAAAACCGAGCCGACAGCGGGCGATGGCGGCGTTCTGCGCCGTGACCTTGATGAAGGCATCGTTGTGTAACTGTTGTCGACCCACTCGTGTTGTTCCGGGGGAAACCCTAGATCTGGTCTTCCATATCGGACGATGGTGGCACTACGGTGTCGTTTCTCTCTTGGGAGCATCGTGTGTGAGCAGCGCCGGAAGACAGAGGCGGGAGGTGGAGCGGCTTTGTCTTGCACGGAGCTTCGATGGAGTTGTCAAGTCATGGCTGGCCGACAGGTGCTACGCTGAGTCATGCCTGGTTGGCAGGTGCTACACACGACAGATCTTCCAGAGTCTTCTCGTCAGGGCGGATGAGCGCAGGGTGGTGGCGTCGTTGGGCGCCGTGGTGGCGTCGACGGATGTCCAGGCTGACAAGGACGATGCGGATATCTCGCCTGAAGATGGGTCAGTGGTCCGATGATGATGGCGGCTTCTAAAACGTGTGCATCTGGTGTGCGTTTTAGGTATGTTGCACCGGTTGTTGGTCTCGATTCCTTATGTGGATGGATCGGCGACGACACCGATTTTAGATATAGGGAGTGAGAGCACCTCATATTATCGAGTTTGTAGGTGTGAGTGGTGGCTTTGGATGGATTGATATATGTTGTTGTCAGATCTTTATGGAATAATTAGTAAAGATGGCTGCATGCATCAATTTATGCAGAGTCCGGGGGTTGAACCTCCTTTTCTAAAAAAAAAGCAGCAGATATCTCCACCCGTTACCACAACACCCACGACTAGTTTCTTGTTATGTGAGAGTTGCCATGCCCATTTAACAATACACCATTGTCTATATTTGAAACTTTTTTTTGAACATCAGTACAGACTTAAGCGCTCAAACATATGCGCATACACTCATCCCTATGAACGCACACACGCACACCCTACCTTTATGAGCACCTCCGAGAGACTGAGCCGGCATATCATCTTGAAATTTACGAAGTCACAGTAGGCGCCTTGTCGTCGACGGAAACGTCTCCTCCCACTGAAAGCGCATCGCTGGAAATCCTGAAATAAATCCAGGAATAAATGCGAGCACCAGGACTTGAACCCTGGTGGGCTGGAGATAACACTGTCCCTCTAACCATCCAACCACATGTTGGTTCGCTATATTTGAAACTTTTGATAAATGTTTTTATAATTGGTGGTGAGATAAACGACTAACCAATGGTAAGCAAATTTATCATCCAGTAACCAAATCCTTGGGCGCCACGCAAGGCCAGCTACATTCCAGGTGTTAATATGCATTTTTAACTATACAACAATCAAATACTATATATAATATACATTTTTTGTTTTAGTTCATACATCATTAATTCTAATATTCATGTACATAAAATCAAATCTCTTCAAATATATTGCAACTGATTCCTGCAATAACGCGCAAGGCCTTATCTAGTTTAAAATTGTTTTTTACATATCCAAATTTTAGGCTTGCCACTGGAGATGCTAACCGACAAGCGGTATTACCTCCAAAATGACTAATATTAGCTAGATTATCAGCTATTCTATTTTGATCACGTACTAATTTCACAGGAGTAAGCTATAGTAATGTCAAGTGATGCTTGATTTCACTCATCAAGTCTCCATAAGCAAATTGATTGAGCCAGGGGTAACAATTCAAACATTATCGAGGACCCTGTCCAACAGCCCCCGCGCCGTCCCCTCTAGGGCTACTCGGGCGGCACCCAAACCCTAGCCGCCGGTGGCGCGATCTTCCTCTTCCCCTCCCTCCGCCTCCGCCAGAGGACGCCGCCGGGCTAAGCTCGGAGGCCAACAGCGGTGGTGGAGGACTCCCACTCTCCCACGTCTTAGGGGTGATGCGGGGCCCCTAAACGCGTGGTGGCGCTGCCGATCCAATCTATGTGGCGCGACGGCGATGGCTGCTACAGGCGGTGACGTGGTGACCGGCCCTGCCTCGGGCGGTATCAGCTGCAGGCATGGCGCGTCACTGTATCGGGAAGGATGGTGGCTACGGTTGGCGGCGGCGCGCCATTGGGTGTCGGATCGGCGGAGGCGGCGTGGAGGGCCTGGTGGACTGTTCGGCGGCGCCTTTGATCATATCTAATCTAGCCGGTGCAGCCGGCGGTGGTGGCCATCTCCTATGTCGGAGGTGGTCGACATGAGGCTGGATGGTCAGATCTCGAGATCCGTCATCTAGTCCCGACTGCGAGTCGGGAAGACAGAGTTGCCGGTAAAAACTGAGTCGATGGCAGGCGATGGCGGCGTTCTGCGTCATTACCTTGATGAAGTCATCGTCGTGTAACTTCTGTTGACCCACTCGTGCTGCTCCGGGGGAAACTCTAAGATCTGGTCTTCCAGATCGAACGATGACGACACTGCAGTGTCGTTTCTCTCTTGGGAGCATCGTTTGTGGAGCAGCGCTGGAAGATAGAGGCAAGAGGTGGAGCGGCTTCGTCTTGCATGGAGCTTCGGTGGAGATGTCAAGTCATGCCTGGCCGGCAGGTGCTACGCTGTGTCATGCCTAGTCAGCAGGTGCTACGCGCGACAGATCCTCCAGAATCTTCGCGTCTGGATGGACGAGCGCATGGCGGTGGCGTCGTGGTGGCTTCGACGGATGGACAGACTGGCAAGGATGATTCGGATCTCTCTCCCGAAGATGGATCAGCAATTCGATGATGATTGCGGCTTCTAAAACGTGTGCATGTGGTGTACGCTTTAGGTCTGCTACACCGGCTTTAGTTCTGATACGTTATGTGGATGGATCAACGACGACACTGGTTTAGATATGGAGAATGAGAGCACTCCACATTATCGAGTTTTGTAGGTGTGAGTGGTGGCTTCGGGTGGCTTGATGTATGTTCTTGTTAGACCTTTGTTGAATAATAAATAAATATGGTCGTATGCATTGGTTGATGCAGAGGCCGGGGGTTTAACCTCTTTTTCAAAAAAAAGTCATTAAAAATGTTTGTTAAAATTTTAAAAAATATTCATTATTTTAAAATCGCGGCGAACATTTTTTGAATCCGTGATTCTGAGAATCAGAACTTTTCTCGAAATCTGGAAACAGTTCTTGAGACTCTCTCTCCGAGAAAACAAAAAATGGGAGACGCGAAGCACACGCAACCGGGCCGGGCCTTGGGCCCATTCATGTACTACCTCGAAAGAAAGAAAAAAGATAAAAAAAAAAACGTCCCAATTCCCCACACCCGCAACCGCGAGCAGAAATCCCTAACCTGTCCCGACCCAACTCGCCGCCGCCGCCGCCGCCGCCGCGCCGTCGCCAAGGAACCCTAGCGTGTTGATGGCGTCGACGGAGGAGCAAGTCTTCCTTGGATCGAGGAACCTGTCGTATCACAGCGCCCACTACCCCGACGCTAGCGCCGATTGGGATTACCCGGAAGACCCAGGCGACCGGCGGAACGGGGTGGAGGTTGCCGAACTCCATGACCAGCCGGCGCGCATGAGCACCTGTGCGTATTCGTGCATCTCCACTCTTCCTTTGTTCATGCCTCACTGGAATTCCGCTTACTGATCTTGTTTCCGCCAACTCAATTATTCGTTGATCAAATATTTATTTGTCTATTGTCACCGAGCAGCAGATTCAGATCCATGTGAAGTCGCCAGGCGTGCCTTGGACCTCATGTTCCCGCGGGAGGAGGACAGCGATGACGTCTGGAGCACCTGGAGCGCGCGAGAGGAGGGCAGTGATGACGATGATGAGCAAGGTAGCCAATTCTCCCTACAGATGTTGTTAAGTATCCATAGATCCTTGATTTACATTGATTGATTCTGTAGGAGGGGAAGAAGGCGATGGTAGCACACAGGAGAGCAGCGATTATGAAGACGAAGACGACGGCGGCAATTGCCAAGTGATACTAGCCGAGACAAACTGTCCAGGTAGCTGCTGATTCTCTCAACAGATGAAACAAAAAATATATATTTATCTGCTGAGCTGTTCTACATCAATTCTTCAGGAAAGCTCTACCCCAAGAGCGAAGCAGAGGCCATAGAACTCAGATGGGCAGACAGGTTCTTCCAGCGTATTATAGAACACTCAAAGCTGTGCAAGGAGATTATGGCCCTGGGAGATGATGATGAGACTCCTTTCCCCCCATCTCCCATGAAAGTGTTCCCTGAGGCAACAGCGTTATGCATCCTTGGGGCCAAATCCTGCCACCACCGTGTTTACAGGACCCATGACACTTCTACCAGTAAGCGCCATTTGCCTGCCATTCGTTACTAGTAATTAGTTCGTCTGCTGTTGTGCTATCTATGTACACTGTCACCATCTTGCTTTTGTTCTCACTAAATAATTGCAGCCCCATCAACTCTTGGATATCGTGAACCAAGTCATATGCTACAATTTTTCTCCATGCGTCTATCAAGCTTTGAAGCCTCGTGTCCCATTAGTGTGTATGGAATATTCGCCATTCGGGATTACTTGGACCGGCGACGGAACTACGTCTTTAACCGTCCCAGGGATGACGCTGTCACGATTGAAAAGAAGGTAATTAAGACTTCCTTTCCTCCTGAAGATAGTATGCTTGTTTTTCTTTCGGAAATGGTTGATTGATGTATTATTAAAACACTGATATTTATGTCAGTTTGGTTCTTTGATTTGTCTCCTTCATTACTCGCATCTATTAAAAGATGTGTGAGAGGTCAGGTTAATTTGTTTCTCCATGTTCAAAAGGTCTGCTTTTATGTTGTTAAGCATTAGATTGATGATCACATCAAGCCATCAGATCAGTTCTCAAAATTGGATATGATTATACTTTTACCACCAACATACAAAACTGGTCATCTTGTTAATATACTTCAATATAGACAATTACTCTATTTCTTTGTCGATTTTTTATTACACATGTGCAATTAAGACGGTTATAACTCCCAATCAGCTGGATAGTAGAGGGGCATTGGGTAATTATTGTGAGGTCCCTAGTGGTAATCTAATCTGATATGTCATAAATGTTGAGCAATTGATAAACGGACACAGTTGCATTAACTTGCATGTCTTGCATTATGTAAACATATGTAAAAAAAAAGCACCCTCAAGATGGGAGTATCACTGAATAGTTGATTTGAACATGTGCAAGTATATCTTACTGAGTTTGTTGTGTTGATACATGCTAATGTATGTGGAAGTGGATATCACTTATTAGTTCTAACAAACTGTTAAATTCTAGGGTTCCTTTGTCATACCACTTTGTAGCCCTTGTCGAGGAATGTATTTGTTGGATAAGGCTTTAGTAGAAGTTGATCTTTGGGTAAAGAAAGAAGGGGATGATGAATCAGATGACAAGCAACTACTTTCTGCATATGCTGAGATTGATGTACGGACTGAAGCTGATCTCATGCTTTATGAACGGATTTCTGGTGATAATTGCAATTTGGACTTGAAATATATAGTCCTTTCAGAAAGTGTTGAGGCTGTAATACAAGTATATGCAAAGGTCAGCCATCCTCACCATGTGTTGTTCACTGCTTTTAGCACGGAATATGATAACTATCCTCTTCGTGGGGTTGTGCTGTTTGATGACAAATTATTTGGTGAGGAAAAACTATTCAAGCATGTTGTCGCGGTGAAAGCAAATGAAGAACTGCATGTTTTTTTAGAAGTGAACGGTTCAGTGTTCAAGTGGACTTTTCAAGATGAACATGTTGGAGCTGTTGTTTCTCCTGATGACTCAATCTTGGACTATGGCCACTTCTTCGTGAGGGTGTTGTTTGCTCCAAAGGATTGTGAGTGAAGCTCAGCTCCAACATTCTGACAGTGTCGCCATTGGCTGAAAGCCTGAAGCTCGTGAAAAAAAGTGCTGTTGCTTTTCCTGGTCTTGTAATTGCGTAACAGTTGAATTTATCTTTTTAAGTCCTCTTCGGCAGACATTAGAAGTATTATATTTTTATATAGCCTTAAACTCGTGAAAACAAGAGAGACCGTTGACTTTTATGTGGCCCATCTTTGTAATATGACTGCTGGAAACCTGAACATGTTCAAGTCCATTTCCTCTGTTATTTTCTCAGTCCCACTATTTTCCTTATAATTTGGATGAATCCTTGTTCTTTGCATGGTGTGTTCTACTTAGATAAGGATATCCTTGTTTTGTTCAAATCAAGTGTTTGTTATACTCGGCTTATTGAGCAGGCGTATTTGCCGATCAAATTTAAGTAAAACCCATCATATGTTTTTTCTTGAGCTTGCACAAGTCTCTCTTGTTTTCATGTGGTAATAAAGCAGAAGTTGAAACAGAACTGGAAATTCTCAACAATATAAACCTGGAGCAATTTGACAGATTCATACACAATCTTGAAACCCCAAAAAAGTAACACTAGCTCGGTGGCTGTAACGTTTTTTATTACTACTCCCTCCGTTCCCAAATAATTGTCTTTCTAGCCATCTCAATGGACTACAACATACGGATGTATGTAGACATGTTTTAGAGTGTAGGTTCACTCATTTTGCTTCGTATGTAGTCACTTGTTGAAATCTCTAGAAAGACAATTATTTAGGAACGGAGAGATCGCATAAAAAAGCAAATTGTGAGACGCTGCACGCCTCTGTATTCCTTAAAAAACTGCTAGGTGGAGTATTATCGCCATGTAAATCTTTCGAGAGGAACCCCATATTATCACAGATTCTTAAGACCACCCTCCCGGCCTCCCCAAACCCTTGCCTATTCGGCTCCCACCTTGAGCTCTCGAGGCGATCAGCGCGCGCCAGTTTGAGCGAGGTGGCATCTGGCAGTCATATGGTATGAGCACGAGTTCCCTTGGCATATGGTATGTCTCGAATCTTTCCCTTCATCGTCGCATTTCTTTCCCCTTTTACGTTAGATTTTGAGTGCGGCGATGATCGTCGATTTTGGCATGTTTCAGACGATTGGGGAGACTTTTTTGGGAGACCTCTCCAACATGGTCTCAGGCACCTCGTCACCGTTTATTGGCTTATCTCTTTTGACGTTGGTAGTGTGAGGAACTTAGATCTAGCTCACATGGCCATGGCGAAAATTGGGGATTCGATCTAGAATTTGAATTTGACAGGCGTGTTCCTCCCAACCACCCTCACGTTTGTATCAGATACACATCGGCCGTAGCCACCGAGTCCATCGCCGAAAAACAAAGAAAAGCAACTAACGGCTATAAGTACTATTACACCCGAGTTAACGGGCCCAGTTCGGGCGTGCCCTGGACCTCATGTTCCCGCGGGAGGAGGACAGCGATGACTGCTGGAGCACCTGGAGCGCACGGAAGGAGGGCAGTGATGACGACGATGAACAAGGTAGCCGATTCTCCCTGCGGACGTCTTCCATAAGTAATTAACTATCCCTAGATCCTAGATTTACATTGATTTATTCTGTAGGAGAGGAAGGAGTCGATGACTGTAGCACACAGGAGGGCAGCGATTATGAAGACGACGGCAATTGTCAAGTGATACTAGCCGAGACAAACTGTCCAGGTAGCTGCTGATTCTCTCAACAGATAAAACAAAAATATATATATTTATCTGCTGAGCTGTTCTACATCAATTCTTCAGGAAAGCTCTACCCCAAGAGCCAAGCAGATGACATAGATGACAAATGGATACATAGGTACTCCCAACAGCTTAAAGAACACGATAAGCTGTGCATGGAGATTATGGCTCTGGGAGTTTATGATGATGATTATGATTATGATGATGATGATGCTCCTCCTTGCCCCGTCTATCCCATGAGAGTGTTCCCTGACGCAACAGGTGCCTGCGTCCTTGGGCTCAACTGCCACCATCGTATCTACAGGACCCATGACACTTCTACCAGTAAGTGCTGTTTGCCATTCGTTCATTCCTAGTAATTAATTCATCTGCCGTTGTGATATACTGACTAGCACAATGCTCGTGCGTTGCTACGAAACCATAAAAAATGAGGAATTACTGGTGTTTTGCGGCTGTTGCATGGTTCACAATTAAAAAGAGTGTGAATGTAATAAAAAATCATGTTGCAGTCGCTAAAGAGTCTCGAGCGACCGTAGTAGGTCCTTTGCAAGATGTATAGTCAGATACATTTTGAATTTGGAACATAGGATAATGGGCGTTAGTAAGTTGAATGCACGATATTGTAGATTAGGTAGGAGGGCAATATCTCTCGCCTAATTTGTTTGCCCTTTTCTGCTATGACATAGAACCGAAGAATTAGCTGGGCAGAGAAACTAAAATCAAAGACCATTATTTTGAATTGGAGGCATAGTTGCATTTATAATTTTTGTTTTTACAAGAGTGTTATTCTCACACTAGGGTAGCAGTGTATTTGTTTATTTGGGATAGGTCTCACACCTAGTAAAAGTTACATTTGTTTATTTATGCCTCTTGGAATGTTGCTAGTCCCACATGTGGGTAGTGCACAACTCCAACATTTATAAGTAGGTCAGATATCTATGTATTTTGTTACCAACTTGCTTTTGTTTTCCCTAAAATAATAACTTGCTTTCGTTTTCCCTAAAATAATAACTTGCTTTTGTTCTCACTAAATAATTGCAGCCCCATCAACTCTTGGAAAGCGCACACCAAGTTATATGCTACAATTATTCTGCATGCGTCTATCAAGCTTTGAACCCTTGTACCCCATTAGTGTGTATGGAATATTTGCCATTCAGGATTACTTGGACCCGCGACGGAACTACGTCTTTAACCGTCCCAGGGATGACGCTGTCACGATTGAAAAGAAGGTAATTAAGACTTCCTTTCCTCCTGAAGATAGTATGCTTGTTTTTCTTTCGGAAATGGTTGATTGATGTATTATTAAAACACTGATATTTATGTCAGTTTGGTTCTTTGATTTGTCTCCTTCATTACTCGCATCTATTAAAAGATGTGTGAGAGGTCAGGTTAATTTGTTTCTCCATGTTCAAAAGGTCTGCTTTTATGTTGTTAAGCATTAGATAGATGATCACATCAAGCCATCAGATCAGTTCTCAAAATTGGATATGATTATACTTTTACCACCAACATACAAAACTGGTCATCTTGTGAATCAGATGACAAGCAACTACTTTCTGCATATGCTGAGATTGATGTACGGACTGAAGCTGATCTCATGCTTTATGAACGGATTTCTGGTGATAATTGCAATTTGGACTTGAAATATAAAGTCCTTTCAGAAAGTGTTGAGGCTGTAATACAAGTATATGCAAAGGTCAGCCATCCTCACCATGTGTTGTTCACTTCTTTTAGCACGGAATATGATAACTATCCTCTTCGTGGGGTTGTGCTGTTTGATGACAAATTATTTGGTGAGGAAAAACTATTCAAGCATGTTGTCGCGGTGAAAGCAAATGAAGAACTGCATGTTTTTTTAGAAGTGAACGGTTCAGTGTTCAAGTGGACTTTTCAAGATGAACATGTTGGAGCTGTTGTTTCTCCTGATGACTCAATCTTGGACTATGGCCACTTCTTCGTGAGGGTATTGTTTGCTCCAAAGGATTATAAGGGAAGCTCAGCTCCAACATTCTGACAGTGTCGCCATTGGATGAAAGCTTGAAACTCATGTAAAAGTGTTGTTGCTTTTCTTGGTATTGTATATGAGTAGCAGTTGAATTTCTCTTAAGACCTCTTAGAGCATCTCCAATAGATGGTGCAAATTTGGAGATGTGAAAGTGGATGTGTATAATTTACATAATCAAAAAGTGCTTTTTACGTCTCCAAAAACAGCTAACTTCAACAGTTGTATATTTGGTGATATGAAAGTCTTACTCAAACAGATGATGTATTTGAAGATGTAAAACTAGTTCAACTACTACATCATTTCAAGCATAATTCAAACATAGCAAGTTCAACTACTACATCATTCAAGCATAATTAAATATAGTTCTAACTAAAACGTAATTAAACATAGTTATAATTAAAACCTAAATTAAACATAGTTCAAACTATTACATCCATCAAACTACTGCTACTACAGCCGAGATTAAAATCTTCATTTGGAGGACGCTTCATAGCGTTTGAAGACAAACCCGAGCTGCCCTGCTCGTATACCATACCATAGGACACCTATTGTTTGAATGCAAGGCGGTCCTGGATACAATACCATAAGACACCTATTTGTTTGAATGCAAGGCGGTCGGCAGGGCAGGTGAAGTGATTTTGGAGTATATGTTGTGCCTTACAGAGCAAGATGTCCAAGTGCTTGGGCTACCAAAGTTGAAAGAAACAGTGGCGATGGCAGCCGGGTACTTATGGTATGAGTGTCGTAAGTTGACACATGGAGAAAAAAAATTACAAAACGATGCTCAAATTAATATGGCAGTGAGATGTTTAGCAGCTAACTATATTATCTTATACAGTCCTAAGGCCAAGGTAAATGTTGGTGTGGGTTTTGATGTGGACACGCTCCTGTGGCCGGTTGGAGCAGTCATCCGAGACCATCATGGAAAGTTCATTGTAGCTGCAAATGAAAAGATTGATCTTTGCTTTGACTCATTCACAACAGAGGAAATTGCAGTGAGGTTTGGAATGAACCTGACATGTATAGTTGGATGTAGTAAGATTCAGGTCAACTCTGATAGTGTGGAGGTTGTTGCTGCCCTAATCGATGGTTACTCTTCCTCGGTAGCTTTTGGTATCTTTGATGACTGTTATTTTAGGTAGCTTGACTTTACTCATGTCATCTATCATCATTGTAATAGAGAAAGAAATCATGTAGCTCAAGAATTGGCTAGGATAGCTAGATTTTCTCCTCCAAATATCTGGATGTACACCGCCCTGGATGTGCTTATTCCTCTTATTGTAAGCGATGTTATGATCCTTATGAATGAATAAAGGGGGAGATAATTGTCCAAAAAAACTACTTGAACTACATCGAAGATGAAACTACTCCTCATCGGAGTTCTCGAACCGCTCCCAGAACTCATCCTCGCTGGGGTCGTCACACCCATCCTTCTCATCCGAGTCACCCCAGTCCGATGAGTCCGACTTGATGGGGATCATCATCGAGGGCCCGAGCTCGTCCTCCTTCACCCCCTTCTTCTTCTACTTAGCCTCGCGCTTCCAGTAGAACTCGCGCTCGGCTTGGAGATCCGGATGCTCACCGGGAGCAACGTGAATGGTCCTTCGTCAGGAAATTCTCCGGAAAGAAACACCGCATCTGCCTGGGTCTCAATCTCCGGGAAGTTGAGCACTAGCGTCGCATTCATGCCGGCCCGGAGCGGACGTGACCTCTCATTGAAGCCAACACCGAAGTTGCGCACCAGCCAAGAGCTTCGCCTGAGCCGTGTCCCGGTTTCCGAGCCTTTTCTATGCCGGAGAAACCTGATCGGACGACACCGAAGTTGAGAAGCGTGAGTTTCCCTGCATATGCCATCATGGACATTGTGGACGTGAGGCGGCGTTCAATGGAGCAGACTAGTGGCATGAGATCTAGTATGGTTGGGCGTATAGTACCCATCGGGAGCCCCAAGTATGTGAATGGCATGGAGCCAACAGCACACCCAAAGATACCAGCAATTGTCGTCGTGAGGTGTTCATCCATGTTGATAGGGATAAGGGTGGACTTGTCGAAGTTAATTTTGAGCCCAATGGAACATGCATAGTCCAATAGGATTTGTTTGATCAGTGCAACTTGTCTTGTGCACGCAGTCATAGCCAATATAGTGATGTTTGCATACTGGATAACCGGGTGGTCGTATTGCCCATTTGCAAGGAAGTGTAGATGAATCTGTCCGGCTCGAAAGACATCATTAATCGCGGCTTGAAAGAGGTTTGTGGCAAGAACAAAGATTAGAGGTGACAATGGGTCGCCTTGTTTGACACCACACCAACAGTGGAATTGGCGATCCCAGATGAAAATATGCATTTGATCCATTTCATCCATGTGTTTCATAATTTCCATCATTGGTCCATGCTCAATGGTATCGAGTGCCTTGGCAAAATCGAGTTTTAGGAGTACTATTGGTTGCTTCGACGCCTGGCATCGATGAATGTATTGGAACACCCATGCAAGGCAATCTTGTATCGATCTTCCCTTCAGGAAGCCATATTGGTTTTTGTGTACATTTTGCAGGATGAGTCTTTGAAGGCGATTTGCCGGTAATCATTGAGAAGTGTGATCCGCCGGTAATCATTGACAGTCTCCGACGAGGCAGTTTTGGGGATTAGAGTGATCAAGCCATCATTGATGCTTTTGTATGTCAAGGGGTGGGCAGAAAAACTGACGAACCGAACACCGGACCGAAACCGAGACCGAATAAACCGAATTTTCGGTTTTTTTAATTTATACAGACAATTTCAGTTTTTAGTTACAATAACCGAACATAGTTCGGTCTGTTCGGTTGTTTTCTCGGTTAGCCGAACTACTCCCTCCGTTCCTAAATAATTGTCTTTCTAGAGATTTCAACAAGTGACTACATACGGAGCAAAATGAGTGAATCTACACTCTAAAACATGTATACATACATCCGTACGTTGTAGTCCATTTGAGATGGCTAGAAAGACAATTATTTGGGAACGGAGGGAGTAGTACCGAACTAGTATGTACAGGAGTTAAGCTAGCATGGAATTTCTCCCAGTCTCTCTCTACGCGAACCCAGCCCAACTAGCTATGCTACTGTCTACTGGACCTAGTAGCTAGATAGCCCACTAGCCCAAATGAGATGGCTTTCATGGATTGTGGAATGACCACCTGCCTGAAGCTAGCGCGTGTGACTTTTCCTTTAGTCCCACCTCGCTTGGTCAATCAGGAAAGGTAGACAGGCTTAGCTACATAAGTGCGTGCCGCTGCTCGCCAGGGGATAGAGCGCAATTGCTCAATCAACGGGACCTTCGGTATAAACCGGAAACCGCACCGAAATAATCGGTTAACCGATTTTTCGGTTAGCTTTTTTTCTATTCATTTTCGGTTTCTAATTTTGTAAACCGAATATGGAAATAAACCGAATGATAGAAACCGAATTTTCGGTTTATACCGAACGCCCACCCCTTTGTCAAGGGTGCCTGTGTGAAATCGTGAGCAAAGCGTGTATAATTCTTGTTTAATTATGGGCCAACATGCCTCAAGAAAAGTGCCACTAAAACCATCGGGGCCAGGTGCTCGGTCGGCTGGCATTTCTTTAACGACATCGTCAATTTCAGATTTGGTGAAGGGCACCATCAGTTGATCAAGATCAGCCACTTTTTTTATGAGAGAGTGGAAGTCAAATTTCATTTCAAGGGGGGGAGGATGTACCCAGCCGTTCCTTGTAAGTTTGGAAAAGCAACGCTTCTTTGCCATTGACCGTTGTGATCATCGATTGAAATGCCACCAGGTATGGACAGACTTGCAATATTATTATTTTTCTATACCTTTCGGTGGCCACTGCTTGGAAGAACTTTGCGTTCTCTCCGCCAAACTTGACCAATCGGATTGTGCAACGCTTTCGCCAATATTGTTTTTACGGCTCAGGGCTGTAGCGGCATTAGTTGTGTGGACCGGTTTTGACCAAGCAGTTTTTGCACCACAACCATAAACCCTGGGCGAAGAACCCAAAATGATTCAAATCTAAAAATCTTACTGCGTGGGATGGTGGTTTCTACATTCACCACGCAAGGAATGTGGTTGAAAACTGGTTTTCCCAAGGGTTTGACCATGATTTTGGGGTAAACATTTGTCCAATGGAGCCACATGAGAAACCAGTCCAATTGCTCGAGTAACGGGTCTTGCTGCCTATTGCTCCAGTAGGCCTGCCCTTTGATTGGGATTTCAATTAGATTTTGTTTGCGGATGATGTCATTGAAGGTGAATATTTCATTTGCATTGCCACCAGATTCGTTACAACTGTTGGGGGCCCGGATATAATTGAAGTCACCAAGTAAGAGCCAATCTTCATCATTGGGTATGCTAAGGTCATATAGCCAATTGGTGTAGGCTATACGGTCTTCACAGGTGCAGGGGCCATATATGTTCAGCAGTGTCCCGAGAAAACCAAGCTATTCCATATAGTAAGAATTCCACCCGAAGCACCACGAGAAGGAACAAACGTGAACTTATCAAAACGTTTGGGGGAGCAAGATTTTAATAAACTCAAGATTGACATGAGTTTTTTTCGTCTCTTGCAGGCAAACGATCGCGCACCCACTAATAGTGATAGCATTGGATAAAGCAAGTTGTTTATCATCCAAATTTAAGCCACGAATGTTCCGACAAAGGACATTCCAGCTACGCAAAAGAGGCATTATGATAAAGCAGAATTAAAAGTGGGAGGTGGCCGGATGAGCCCTCATCGTTGCTTGCTGGGGGGACGTCCACGCTGGGCTCAGCTAGGAAAGCTTCTTCAGATAATTCTTCCGGTGGAACAGCACAGCGTGAGACACCATTGTTCTGCATCACAGGGGTCGGAGTAGGAGGTGGTATTGCAACCTGAGTAGAGCCAAGTTCCATCGAGGCGGCCGAGCTGTCCTGTACTGCAGAGGGTACCAGCTGTGGCTTCACTTTAGACTGTGTGGCACGGGTGTCAGAGATATGTGGAGCTTTGAAGCCATTGTATTTATTGGAGCGGTTGGTGGTTATGGGGGCCTGGGCTTTCTGGCGCCGCCCACACGGCCCGGCCGTTCCAGCTGTATGAAGCAAGGCAATTTGACCCGGCCCAATTCCAGAGCTAGTAGTAGTGATGGCTGTGTCCGAGCTGCTACCTGAATCCTGGCCCAGAACATTTGAGATAGGGTTGGGCGCCAAAGCAAGAGCTTCAGACTGCTGTTGATCAGGGGTAGGAACAGCAGAGTTCAGTTCAGTTGAAACTGGGTTCAGAGTAACACTAGAATCTGTCAGAGCATTATCATCATCAACCTCTGTTATAATGACCTGGGAACAAGTTGGCTGAGCATTGTGTTTAATGTTGGTCCTGAAATTCACCTGAGTAACAGAATTCCCCATAGCAATATCAAAGCTAATAGGTGGTGGGGAACCCTTGTTTACTTCAGCCTTTTCATGCTTTGGTAACAGGACATCACCCGAGACATTGCAGGCATATGTGAATCGTTGGCGATCAGGGCTGTCGCTGAGATTCTTGACCTCTTTGGTCAAATCTGACTTGGCATTCTGATTATCAAAGGAACATTCTGCACTTTCTTCAGCCATGCTTTCATTGCCTTTGTCATTCTCTGATGTTGTATTTTCACTGACCGCTCTCTGGAACTTCAAAAATGGTTTGATCAGGACATGTGTAAAATCTTGGGAACCAGGTTTTAGAAGGCTGTTAAGTTTATTGCTGGCGGGGCCTTGAGGACCAAGTTCAACCGGTAAATCCTTCAAAAAAAATCTGTGGGACTTTGGATTCTTCCTGTAGTACAACCTCAGATCCTCAATAATCAGTAATTGATCTTCAACTTCTGGCCCAAAGTTTTTTTCAACACCTTTTGGCTCATCCTCCTTTGACTTCCCACGTGTTTCCAGAGCTTTCAAAGTCCATTTGCTGGCACTTATGTCCACCATTATGTCAAATGCTTCCACTGTACGACCGGCCCAGTTTTGGGCATCACCAAGAAGTGGTGTACCCATCCTGTTGACACCACCTACGAAAGTAGTGTCTATCTTGTGAAAGAGGACATCCGATCTTCCGGCTTCGGGAATATGGGCAATGAAATGCTCTCCGGCTATTCGAATTTCAGCTTCCGTAAACTTTTGTATGCCTTCGAGATGTTTATACATAGTGTTGAAAGAGTCTTGTAAACCCATGATGCCAAGAATACATTGGGCAGCATAGAGATAAGATCCTTTCCAAGGTAGCATTTCAGCATCTTCAATGTACATCGGCAATTGACTTCCAATCTCCTTTTTGCGTTCCTTGGACATGCCTTCAGAAATTTCTGTTTTGTTCTCTTGGATTCTCTTGTCCTTGGGTAAGCTCCTTGTTATATATCCTGTCAGATATCCTGTTGGGCAGTCAATAACCAGGCACATCCAGTTCCCATGGAAATGGACGTACACCAGAAAATTCCCTGACTTCGGCAGCTTGCAGCTCTGCCGCTCTTCATGGCCGAAGTAGAACCGCTCGTCCGTGGTATTGAAACACCAGAGACGATACCTGAAGACTGTCATACAGCAGGTACAATGTGCGGTGGTAGCGTCGTCTAGATTCAGCACTGAATAATTCTGTTGACAACAAATTGAACCCAATCAGGGAAATGAATAAGTAATAATTTAAATGTGCAGACATAGATAATCATATGCAAATATTACTGTCGGAGAACCGTCTCATCACTAACAAGATGGTCACTCTCATAAACAAGCCAAGTAGCTAACCATAACAAATAACTAGCCCATGGCCACATTCTATTAGCATTAGTTGCAGGCTTGAGGGTCTGCACGGACCGCCGGCAAGAGAAGGTATTATGGACACCGCTGGCGCCACAAGTTCAGTTCGCCGCCCCCGATGGCTCCTCGGCCAGTCACAGAGTGCTCAAAGGTAATGTGTTCTTTTCACAAAAGCAGATCTGCTAGTTTGTTTCAAAACATGTCTTGGTTCTGTATTCAATTTCGCCCCGTGCTTGTTCTTGTTAGAGTTATTTTGATGATGGCCTTTGGCTTTTGTATTCGAACCTCTTGGCATTCTCTTGTACATTTTTTTTTCAAAAAGGGGGAATTCGCCGGCCTCTGCATCAGAATGATGCATACGGCCATCTTATTAACCAAGCAAGGATAGTGTCAACAAAGGTTCGAAGGTCTCCAAAGTAGAAAAAGTAAAACAAGCTCACACAGAGCCAAAGATCGGCTAGAGACCACAACTAGCCAAAAACAAGAGGCCACAACCGGCTGGCTACGAATGGATAAGTATACTAGATGTCTATCCTATTACATGACCGCCATCCAAACCGGTTGAATATATCCCGAGCTACCATCTCCCAACGGATGGATCCAATAACCAAATGCTCCTTGGCCTCCATCCGAGTGAGTGGCGACCACAAACGGATCCGTGCCGTAGTTCTGAATATAACCTGCAAAAAGTGAATATATGATATTCTGTTAAAGACCAAATCATTTTTGCAAGTCCAGATAGTCCACAGCAACGCACAAACCCCAACCCGAATGTGTTTCGCTAAGTCAGACTGAACCCCATTCAGCCAAGTCCCAAATAAGGCGTTAACAGAATTCGGTGGTTTGATATTAAAAGCAATGTGAACCGTCTGCCAAAGGACTTTGGCCAACGGGCAATAAAAAAAAAAGGTGTTTTATAGTCTCATCCCGATCACAGAAGCTACACCTAGTAGGTCCTGTCCAATTACGCTTTAACAAATTGTCCTTGGTTAAAATAACTTGTTTATGGACAAACCACATAAACACTTTTATTTTCAAAGGAACTTTGACATCCCAAACATGCTTGGAAGTAGGAATGGAGCTCGAATTAATAACATCAATATATATTGATTTAACTGTGAATACTCCAGACCTAGTCAGTTTCCAGCGTAATTCATCGGGTTGTTGGGAAAGCTGGACCTCCATCAGTCTCCTAACTAGACGGAGCCATTCTTCCCAACGATTGCCCGCCAGCGTCCGTCGGAACTGAATATTAAGGGGGATCGATTGAAAAACAGAATCTACGAACACCTCGCGTCGTTGAACAATATGGTACAGCGAAGGGTACTGGATGGCCAAGGCGTCTCGCCAAGCCAAGTATCCTCCCGTAAAGCGTGTGCAAGTACCGCTGCCGACAACAAACTTTGTCCTATTAAACATAAGTTGTTTGACTTTCATTATTCCTTTCCAAAGGGTGAATCAGTCGGCTGGATGAAACACTGGGACAGAGTTTTGATGGAGATACTTGCTGCGAAGGATTTGAGCCCACGTGGCATCAGTCTCCGAATAGAGCTTCCACAGCCACTTGCTAAGAAGGCATCTATTCTTAACTTCAAGGTTTTCTATACCAAGACCCCCTTGGTGTTTAGGTCTACAAATGATATCCCATTTAGCAAGCCTGTATTTTCTTTTGGTCTCATCACTCTGCCAAAAGAACCGCGATCGATAGAAGTCCAGTCTCTTCCGAACACCAACTGGGACCTCAAAGAACGATAGGAGAAACATAGGCATACTCGTGAGTACCGAGTTAATCAGGATCAACCGGCCTCCGTATGACATGAGCTTACCCTTCCAGCAACTCAGTTTCTTCTCAAATCGGTCCTCGATGCACTTCCATTCCTTGTTTGTCAGCCTACGATGGTGGATTGGGATACCTAAGTATGAGAACGGTAACTCTCCCAACTCGCACCCGAACAATTGCCTATACGCCTCCTGTTCGTTTTTGGCTCTACCAAAACAGAACAGCTCACTCTTATTAAAGTTGATTTTCAGCCCTGTCAATTGTTCAAATAGGCATAACACCAGCTTCATATTTATCGCCTTGGCCAGGTCATGCTCCATAAAGATGATCGTGTCATCAGCGTATTGAAGAATGGAAACACCTCCATCAACAAGATGAGGTACTAATCCACCTACTTGACCACTTTCCTTAGCCCTACCTATCAAAATTGCCAACATATCTACGACAATGTTGAACAGGATAGGGGACATCGGATCTCCTTGTCTTAGGCCTTTATGTGTCTGGAAATAATGACCGACATCGTCATTTACTTTAATTCCCACACTACCTTTTTGCGTAAAAGATTCGACCTGTCTGCACCAAGCTTCATCAAAACCTTTCATACGCAAGGACTGTTGGAGAAATGGCCATTTGAGCTTATCATACGCTTTCTCGAAATCCACCTTAAAAATTACTCCATCTAATTTTTTGGAGTGGATTTCATGGAGCGTTTCATGCAGGACTACCACCCCTTCAAGGATATTTCTGTCCGGCATGAAAGCAGTTTGGGACTGTTGGACCACAGAATGCGCAATCTGTGTAAGCCTATTAGTCCCGACCTTGGTAAAATTTTTGAAACTAACATTGAGGAGGCATATTGGTCTGAACTGCTCAATCCTCACGGCATCCGTTTTCTTAGGAAGCAAAGTGATAGTTCCAAAATTCAGATGAAATAATTGAAGTTGTCCTGAGAATAAGTCGTGGAACATAGGTAACAAATCCCCCTTAATAATGTGCCAGCATTTTTTATAGAATTCAGCCGGAAACCCATCCGGTCCGGGCGCCTTATTGTTTTTCATTTGAGAAATTGCCTCAAACACCTCCTTCTCAGAGAATGGTGCGACCAGAATATCATTTTCGGCAGCCGAAAGGTGAGGCACATCCTCAGTCCTAGACTCATCGAGGGACACACAATTATCCTCCGGCGGTCCAAAAAGCTGCTTGTAATACTCGGTAATATATGTTTTTAGGTTATCCTGACCTAAAATCGTGCCCTCATCTTGTTCAAGTTGGAAAATGCGCTTCTTTCGATGCTTGCCATTAGCAATTAAATGAAAGAATTGAGTATTGGCATCCCCTTGGACCACTTTGCGTACTTTAGCACGCAAAGCCCACTTCAACTCTTCTTCACGGAGCAGCTCTTTCAGCCTCTTCTCCGCCTCAAATTTAACCTGAAGCTCAGCTGGCAGCAAAATCGTGGATTCAGCCTTAATGTCTAGGGCCTGTATAAGAGAAAGAAGTCTATCCTTTTCAAGCTTATACACACCACTTAGGTGTTTAGCCCAGCCCCGCAAGAAGCTTCTCAAGTGCCTAATCTTATTCTGCCAACGCTCGACCGCAGTCCTACCGCCAGCACCTCTATCCCATTCCCTGGCAATCAAGTCCAAAAACCCCTCTCGTTCGAACCAAGACATCTCGAAAGAAAAGGTATTTCTGTTACCCATGTGGTTAGGCTCCCCTGAATCCACAAATAAGGGTGTGTGATCTGATATTCCCCTCGAAAGAGCCTGCACCGTAACCAGAGGGAACTTTTGTTCCCACTCTACGCTTGCTAGAACTCGATCAAGTTTTTCAAAGGTTGGGTTAGGCAGAGCATTTGCCCAGGTAAACTTTCTACCCGAAAGCTCAATCTCCCTCAGATCCAAGCTTTCAATAATGGTATTAAAACATAAATGACCATCGGCCGTCAAAGTTATCATTATTTTTCTCCTCTCTCCTCCTAATGATATTGAAATCCCCTCCAACCAAAAGTGGAAGCTGTTCCGATCCACAGATTCGAACAAGGTCCAGAAACTCTGGTTTAAGCTCAGGCTGTGCGGCACCATACACCGCCACCAACGCCCAGTTGAAACCATCAGATTTAGACCTGACTCGAAACTTGACCGCGAAGTCACCCATCACTACACTTCAGACCTCAAGCGAATCGCATCTCACACCAAGTAAGATACCACCCGATCTTCCACACGGGGGGAGGCAATGCCAATCGAAATCAATACCACCTACAAGAGAAGACAGAAACTGGGGCGCAAAGTTTTCTCTACCAGTCTCCGAAAGAGCAATGAAATCTAGTCTCTGCTCTAAAGCAGCCTCAGCAAGAAACCTTCTTTTAGCCAAGTCCTTTAGACCTCTGCTATTCTAAAAGATTCCTTTCATAATTCGTCATGGAATTTTTTAGTAGTACGAATTCTAGCACTCCTACGAACTGCAGAATCGGGATAAATCTTCCGTTTCCACTTACGTTTTGGTTTAGTAGGTTGAGACATCCGGTCCTCACAACCGGGGTCTACTGGAGTACCACCCTCATTCTCTATGGTCCCATCATCGTCCCGGACTCATGGGTAGAGGGTACTAGATCCGCATACAGACTATGAAGCACTCGCACCCTAACGCATCAATCTCAACATCATTCATTGGCTTAACCGCTGCTAGATTACGAATAGTCTCTAAAGCCCGTTCGCCTCTAAGTCTAATAGATCATTTACCGAGTTGGAAATCTCACTATCAGTATCTCCTAGAGAAACTCCTAATTGTTTTGCATTGTTTATAATCTCCTCATTAGAAAAATGCAATAACGAATTGGAGATATTGACGAACATACCAGAGGAAATCGCAGCATCCTGAAGCTTGGCCGCCCTCATAGCGCACCGCTGCTGCATATCATCCACCTCCGGGTCCTCGAGGACGCGAGCGCTCATCCGACGTCCCGAAGAGTCGGGGATCCCACCAAAAGCAACGACCTCCTCCCTGGTAAAGCCTCACGCTGAATCCCTCAAAGAATCAACCGAAGGTACCAAAGGAGGCGGCTGCGGGCTCCCAGGCCCCCCAGCCACGAGGTCCACGGGAACGCGAGGGAAGGATAAGGCGGGGGCCTCCTGCCCGCACCCTCCTCCCGCCCCCCAGCTGGCGCGGGGGATAGAAGTGTCGGCGAAGGAGACACGGTCTGCCTGACCGCCGGAGAGGAAGGGAGAGCCAAGGCCACCTGCCCCAACTCCCCCTCCAACACGCCGAAAGCATAGCGTTGCCGGCCCAACCGGGGGGGGCCAGAGCCAAGGCCGCCTGCCTCGGGCTCACTCCCCCGGCGCTGGCCACGCCCACCGGACCCTGCGCCACTGAAGGAGAAAAGGCCAAGCAGCCTCCCCCACCGCCGGCCATCGAAGTGACCTGCGCCAGGCTAAGAGAAGGAGAGGCCGGGGCCACCTGCCCCAGACTCTCCTCCCCACACCGCCGAGACTGTCGGCATATCTCGGTCTGAAACCAAGGTAGGAGAACACGTACCCACCGGAGGCTCCACCTCCCTAACCTCACCCACCATCACAGGGTTAGCCACAGAATCAAACTCCAAAGGCGGAAGCATACACTCAAAACTGTCACCAGAGTCCACTCTGTCACTCCAAAGCCTGGGAGGAGCCGAAGCTGGCCCAAAGGACCCAAAACGCAGCGTGTTCATCGGTACCGCTGGATTCGACGTGGGCTCAACTCCGGAACCATCACTAGGTATCTAAGCACCCAAACTCGACCCATTGGCCCTCTCCTCAGATGCATCATTCTGATTCCCACGAGCACCTGCATCACCATCCCCCTCGTTCAAATCCATGTCAACTGCAGCATCCCCCTCGGCAAACAGCTCCGGATCCTCAAACTCGATCTCAAGAGGAAACACTTCTCCCCGATAAAACCAGTTAACCACGTCCGGGATAAACGCAATGTCCAAAACACCCACTAAGAGCCTGGCCACCCCCTGTGCTCTGGTAAAAGCCATGTCCACTTCCTCAGTCTTACCGACCAGCGTACCCAGACTAGCCACAACTCTAACATCGGTCAAAGCTTCAGATGGGGCCCCTGAAAACCGCAGCCACACCTTTGTCAGCGGTTTGCCCTTAGGCTCCACCTTTTGCCACTCTTGAAATTCCAGGATGCACTTAGTACCAGGCACCTTACACAGCCCAAAACTCAACAGCTTCTGCAAATCATCTACCGTTGGGAAATCAACCCTATAGACATTGTCCTCGATCTGAACGAGCTCCCACTGAAACTCGCCTGGAGCCAGTTCCTGAAGCCTCTGCACAATCTGAGCTTCAGACACCACCTCGCGAGTAACTTTCACAATGCCAGTAGTCAAACTCTGGGTCTCAACAGGAATTTCCCTCGCTGCCGGGGACTCAAAGAAAGTGAGCTCGGCGCAATAAACTCCATACATCGTTAGCGCTGGCGCCTGATCACGCATGGCTGGGCAATCCCCTGTACCATGAGCAATCTTAGCACACAAGCTGCAGAGTTCTGCCAAGCACTCAGCAATAAAGTGGCCTTTCTCACCACAACGATAACACAACATCTTTTCTTTCTTGCGCGCCCCTTTGGACGCCCTCTCAGAATCAGCACTATTTCCTGCCTCCGCATTACCACTAGGAACAGGAACCTCCACATTGGCCAAAGCCGACACAACCTCCATAGCCTGGCTAGGCAACTCAGCCGACTGCACTGGATCAACGACCATATCCGTGTCTTGATGATCAACCACAGGCGGTGGTGGGGGCTGTCTGTGGAACCGACCACGACCACCACCACGTCCACCCCCACGGCCGCCACGATGGCCACGGTAACCACCTCTATGCCGGTTGTTCGGGCCCGAAGCCCCCTCGACGAAACCATCCGTCGGGCCAAGGAAAGGTCTCTCCTCGGATCCATCGCTTTGCCAGGCGGATCCATCTCTTGTACATGTATATATATGATGGCTTTGGCCTCTTAATAATATCAAGTTGCATATTTCCCTAACATGGTATTAGAGCTTAGGGTTTTTTAGCACTCACAACTCGTGCTTGATCGCTTCCTTCCGCCTCTTTGCCGGCTATCACTTTCGTCGTCGCCGTTTCTCTGCTCCCGTGACTGCTGCTTGCCCACACTTTCAAATTTTTTGTCAACGCTGCTTCCCGGAGCAGCTGCTCTCTGTTCCAATCTTCACATCCAACTGGCCAGTGATTCTTGTGCTGGCCGCTGTCCACCAATTCCGCTTCCAGCCGCCGGCCGTCGTGTGGTGCCGCCGGCCGCCGGATCCCGTGCATCACCACCGCGCCCGCTCGTGTGGTGCCGCCGTTTCCGCCTCAAGCCGTCGGCCGCCGTTTGTCCTCTGGATCGGTCGCTGTGGTCTGCTCCTCTGGATCGATTTGGTCCTAGTTTGGCTGGCCTCCCCTCCCGTGCTTCAGTTGGTACACGCTGGTCACGGCGTCTCCCGCGCGGCCAGCCAACGACGCCCGCGTCCTCCCAAATCCTATTCGGCGCCTTAAGCGCGGAATACAGGACATTTCGTACAGGGCGCATACCCCCTGGTCTCCATCGACGCTATATGGGCCCGCCTTTTTACCTTCTTTCTGATTTTGAAAGATGCAACCTCCTGCTTCGCAGTACCCCAAATCCTATTCAGTGCCTTAAGCGCCGAATATAGGCCATTCTGTACAGGGCGCATACCCCCCGGTCTCCGTCGATGCTATATAGGCCGGCCTTTTACCTTCTTTCTGATTTTGAAAGACGCAACCTCCTGCTTCGCAGTACCCCAAATCCTATTCGGCGCCTTAAGCGCCGAGTGTAGGCCATTTCGTACAGGGCGCATACCCCTCGGTCTCCATCGATGCTATATGGCCGGCCTTTTTACCTTCTTTCTAATTTTGAAAGACGCAACCTCCTGCTTCGCAGTACCCCAAATCCTATTCGGCGCCTTAAGCGCCGAATATAGGTCATTTCGTACAGGGCGCATACCCCCGGTCTCTATCGATGCTATATGGGCCGGCCTTTTACCTTCTTTCTGATTTTGAAAGACGCAACTTCCTGCTTCGCAGTACACCGCATTAACCACTGCGCCACCACACCCAATGTGGTTACATTCATCTTTCTCGTCAGTTTCTTCTTGTACTTTTCCTTTTTCCTTTTCCCTTTTTCCATTTTTCCGTTTTTCTTCTTCTTTCCTTTTTCTTTTTTCTTTCTTCCTGGCTTGATGCAAAAACGATGAACTTTTTCTCAAATTTGATGAACGATATATTTCAAATTTGATGAACTTTTTCTCAAAATCTATGAACTTTCTTCAAACTCGATGAACTTTTTTTTTCAATCTCGATGCACTTTTTTCTCAAGTTCCATCAACATTTTTCAAACTCGGTGAACTTTTTTTCAATCTCGATGAACTTTTTCAAATTCGATGCACTTTTTTCTCAAATTCAATGAACTTTTTTCAAACTCGATGAACTTTTTTGAAGCTCAATTAACTTTTTTGAAACTCAGTGAATTTTTTTTCAAACTCCATGAACTTTTTTCAACTTCAATGAACTTGTTTTCAAATTTGTGAACTTTTCTTCAAAATCAATGAACTTTTTTTTCAAATTCGTGGAATTTCTTAAAAATTGATGAACCTTTTTCCAATTTGCCAACTTTCTTCAAATTGGGTGAATTTTTTTTGTTTTTTCACGATCTTTTTATGTTTTTGTTAAAAAAAAGTCAGAAAGTCAACAGGTCAGTCAACCACGAAGCCGAACAACGACGAGCCTAGCGAACGAGCGAACACAGGAGCAAGCTGGAAGAGGACCGCTTAATGGGTCACGGCCCACTTTAATGGCGCGTGAGCGCCAGCTTCCTTTCCTGGCGCTATAGGCGCCGAGGAGGAGCTCTCTTTGCCGTGCGATCGCTGCCTGAATCGATCGTGATCGGGGCTTGACGTGGGCCGCCGCCGCCATTGCCACTGCGTTCGTGATCCGGCTGTTCTATTAAAAAAGAAGAAGGAAAAACTGATATGATGTCTCGCCCGCGTCTTCGTCGCTGTCCGCAGACTTCCGACAAGTGTTCCATGTATTGATCCTGTCTCGCACATACGCCGTCGCTGGGTGCTTGGTGTTGCTTTATCTGTGATATTGTCATCTAGGACGTCTTCAGCAGACTATGATGGACGTTGTTCGACGACTCCTCTCGCGGTTTTTGCCCGCGGAGGCGACGCCTGCTCTACACCGACTCCTCTCGCAGCTTCCGCGCGCCGTGGCGATGCCTGCTCTACACCGGCACGTCTCGCGGCTTCCGCGCGCGACAGTGACTATTCTTGGTCGACTCTACACACGGCTTCCATGGGTGGTGGCGACTGCTAATCATCGGCTTCCACGGGTGTTTCTACCTCGACCTCTTCCACCGTGTCCCTGTCTACGCGTGAGATTGCTCAGCTGCGATGCCTGCTTGCTGCTTGGGATTCTTCACCGACAGGTTCTGCGGGTCCTGTGACTGACCCTTCTGGCATTGAGAAACCATTGTCTACTCATTCAGGTACATCCCCATGGATTCTTGATACTGGAGCATCTTTTCACATGACTTATGATTCTTCCACTTTGACCTCCGTTCGACCTGTCGACTCTCCTATTCGTGTTCTTACTGCTGATGGCACTCCACTCCCTGTAGCTAGTCGAGGCAGACTTAGCTCTTCTCCCCGCCCCAGCCCTCCCTCTCCCGCCTATCTCTTCTCCCCAGCCACTCCTCTCCCCGATGGCCGAGCGTTTCCCCGAAGATGAGGCGGCGGCCAACGGCTTCGGCCGCCGTCCGCTCCGCGAACAGGAGTCCTGGCTCCTGTTCCAGGCAAACATCCCGGCGCCGCCGGACATGCGCGCTGGGCCAACGGGCTGGAGGCTCAGCAATGGGGGAGTGCCCATTCCCCCGTTGCCCGACGCCGTCACCAAGCCATCGTACTTCGCCGACGAGGTCGAGATCGCGCGCGCCTCCCTCACCGGCGCCGAGCTCTCCCTCCCCCAGTACGCCGTCGACAACACCGCGGCTTGGGCGGCGTACTTCGAGCGCCGCCAGCAGCAGCGGCTGGCGTCCACCAACCGGGCGCCGGTGGTCGGTGGCCTGAAGAACAGCGAGGGGCGCCACCTCTGGTGGGGTGTCACCAGCCGCACCCTCGACGGCATGCTGACGCACATCGAGGGCGGCAACAACCCACCGTTGCGTACCCCCCAGCGAGGACGGCCGCCCCAGCGCACCGCCGACGCGACGGCAATGGGCGCCAAGGAGGTTCGGCTCCTCCTCCTCTTCTTCCTCATCGCGTTCTTCCTCCCAATCCTCCGGCACTCCATTGCTGCTCGGCGTCAAGGCCGAGCCCGCGGCGGAGACGCCGCTCGGCCGGCGTACACGCAGCGCTGGCATCGTCATCAGCGAGGGCGGCCGGCACGCCTCCTCGTCGGCTCCTCCCCCGCGCTTCGTCAAGCCGAAGACGGAGCCGGGGCTGCTGGCGCCGGTGAAGACGGAGCACGGCTAGGTCGAGCTCGACGATGACGCGGCCCTTGAATGGGCATGCCAAGACTCCCTGAAGATGGCGAGGGAGCGCCAGTGCGCCGCCCTGCAGCGCTTCGCGCAGCGCCGCCGAGGCCGCGACGAAGGTGGCATCGTCATCATCGACGACAGCGACGACGACGACGATGACGCGCCGCCGCCGCCGCCACCTGCCGGGGAGGGCTCCAGCAGGGGCGCCCGAGTCAAGGAGGAGAAGGCCGACGATGGCGGCGACGATGGCGACTTCTCGGCCTTCAGCAAGTTTTTTTTACTATTTTTTATATGTAATGGCGTGTTTTAACCCAAGTTTGCGAATATAAAAATCGAAGTTTACCGAAAATTGGCATGTTTCAGCCCAAGTTTGTCTAAAAGAAATTTCCCCACGCTTGGGGCCGGCCCTGGGGGCGGCGGCTGGGGGCCAACTCGCCCCCAAACCCACTTTTTGCGCCGGGTCACCCCAGGCGGCGATTTTAGGCGCCCCCTGGGGGGCCAACGGCTGGAGATGCTCTAATCTGCTACGAGTTTTAGTTGCATCACAAACAAATGTATGGTAAGAAGACAACTATGAGACGATAAATACATGGTCTTGCTGAGCATTAAAAGCATAAACATAAATGTCATCTTGTGTAATCTTGCTCGTTTATCCCTGCCCATCATAACCCACACTCTTTTCCTGATTTTAGTGCATCCTTTTTTTTTTTTTTTTTTGCGAAAACTTGTATTACTCAAACTCAAATGTTACAATCACGACGTATGATGTCAATGACTTCCTCTGGACCAGATCCAAGCCACACAGCTGTTCGAACTTGTGATCTCCCAAAGTTGGCCATAAAGTTGATTGGCAATTTATCTATTGATGGTTTCCTAAACACTTAAATGTGCTCACGAATGAGCTGTCATGAAAAGTACGGTTCAGAGAGGACAAGGTCAGTGACCTTGTACCTCCTATAAGAATACATATAATGCATGATATGAGTGTGAAACTTACCTTTCTTTGGTTTGAGGAGACAAAGGTCTTTATCACGGTGCATGCTTGGTCCAATTGCCTTTGCTTCAATAGCTGAAGGGTCGGGAGATGGTTACGACCGTATGCATACAAGTAGAATAGACGACCAGCTAGTTGCTTCAGTTCAGTGCTTGTTATCTTTGTTTTTTCCTCGGTATTTAGGACTACTATACTTGTTCATTATAAACTTCATTTGTATATCTGTTTTGTACATCCTCAATTGCTGAGACCACAGACCACCATGCGGTTGTATTTGCTTTGTATGATCATAAAAAATAAATAAAGCTTCCCATTGAGAAACATTATAACAAAGCAACTAACGAGCCACCAGAGTGATTTTCTTCGTCAGCCATTGGATCTATTAACAAGTTGTATAAATTTTCCCTTGCATCTCCGCATGGTCATCACTACAGCCCATCGTCCCATAGGCCGCTATTCCAGAGGCTGATTTAGTAGAGTAGCGCTTAACTGGGCTTATGTTGGGCTAGTAACATTATCTGCCCCATTCAGCTCGCACCATCAGCAAAGAGGGCATTCTCACAGTAAACCCCCCTAGCTGGCGAACATTCACCAGGAGGGGTGGCAATTGCGAATGATTTCGCTACCAGTTTTAGTTGTGAGGGATGGCAGTTTATTCAGTGACAAAATTGATCTCGTCTTAGAACTAAAACTACCATCAAAAGGTGATATGCCACCCCTCTCACAGCAAATCGGATTCCCTTGCGGTGGCATGCACAAATAGCTCGGCAACAGCGGCGTATGGCGTTGCTCACGGAGC
This sequence comes from Aegilops longissima, assembly GCA_021605205.1. Lineage (NCBI taxonomy): Eukaryota > Viridiplantae > Streptophyta > Magnoliopsida > Poales > Poaceae > Aegilops > Aegilops longissima. The sequence goes on from CM038676.1 coordinate 29,581,059, forward strand.
TGATGAGAGGTGATGGCAATGACTCATGATGGCTTCGCGAGGTGACGACGATGGCTCCTTTGTGAGGAGCTCATCAACGACCCCGCCGAGTTGAAGGATTGCCTAATGTTTATGTTGAATCCAGTATTCCAGTTTGAAGCCTAACAGTGCAGAAGATTATTTCAACATTTTCTGAGTACATTCTGCAGCGAAGCATTAAGTCATACGACACCAAACCAAAGATGAAAACTCCACTTGAGCTGTCCATTGTTTTTGTTATGACTTCAGAAACAAGACCAGTCAGGTCACTTTTGTGCTAAAGATAGCTCCCAAATAAAGAAAGGATATTTCCTAAAAAAGTGTAAAGAACGAATGTGTGAAAGAAAATTGCACCATGTCACTTAGAAATATCCAGGTAATCATTCAGAATTTTTTGTTATGCTTTCTTGTGCTTTTTTTTTTTCAATAATGTGTTTGTCGAGGAAGGCTTCGTATGACCTTTCTCACATTTTTCAAAGCTTTAGTTACTATCACAGTGCTCTGGCAAGGGTTGAAGTATCAGATCATCTTTTTATTATGACTACATGTGTGTTTATTCTTTTCAATCTCATATGTAAACCATGAATGAATGTTGGACTTTTAACAAAATTTAGTTCATCAAAATTTCTCCTATACGTCTAATATTTGTCCATAAAAAATGGATGGTCGTGGCATGGTGATGTGCGCCCAGTCTTCCATTCCACACTACAACCAGAAACCCAAATGTACGAACTAAGTTATGCAAATTCAATATTCGTGTTTGGTAAATTCATGTATTTATGGATATTTTTATTATTCACTATAAAAATGAACGGGCACGGCAACACGCTCATCATGATTTAGTATAAATATAACCATTAAACATGCGGCCATGACGCTAGAATGAAAATGCTTCCATTTGCACCAAAATATCTCTTTTCCTTATTATTTCCATATAAAATAATTTTTTTTAGAAACATATAAAATAATGTTAAGCTAGGTACGTGCAAAATTTCCTGCAGAAACTGTACATGAAAACTAATGTGTGTCCAAAAACTTTAGGTGCAGCATTTTTGTTTAAGGCTCATACGCAACAACAAAGGCTTTCAGGGAATTGATCCCTATTAATTAATGCCTCCCCGCAAATTGGGAAAAAAATCCCGTTAATTAGATGACGCCCCACGCGGTGCTGCGTTGACTTTGTTAAAAAAATGCACAAATAGTTTCTAAAAAATAACTAAATCTAATAAAAAGAAAATATAGCTTGAAAATCAATAAAGGTGTGTAAAAAATAGAAAAAAAAAACTTTTGAATTATAGTTTACAATGTCATTTGAATAAAAATGTGAAGGATGAATAACATGCATGTATGATGTGGCAGCTTTACATGCATAAACTAATAAAAAAAGTAATTATAAATTAAAGTAAAATGCATGGATTGCTTATATGGCAGACATAAATGCATGGCTTAGTGGGAAGAGAAGACTTCAATGCATGCCTTAATGAGGGCGTTGAAGTGGACATTTTATATGTTGAGAGAATTGGGATATCTTTACTCCCTCCGTCCGGAAATACTTGTCCTAAAAATGAATAAAATGGATGTATCTATAATTAAAATAAGTCTAGAGATAACCATTTTTAGGACAAGTATTTTCGGAGAGAGGGAGTAGCTAGCAGATGGAAATATATTGCTTTCTGCTGCACCCGAAGGTCCAAAGCACCGAGGTAGCTACCGGTGGCTCCCATAGAGGCACATGAGAAAAAGAGCGGAGTATGGATCCTCCTTTGTTTGATGGGAATGAGAGGGTTCAAAAACTAGATTAGCTAATTGCGTCCAGCTGGACGAACCAGAGGGATCCCTGTCACAGAGCGTTCCGCCATAGAACTTCATGCCAAGAAAGATAGTGTCGAGTACTAAACAGATCAGGCTTGATTTTTTTTAATACACTTAGCTGCATGTCTGTCAATTTCTCGTAGATTCCGATGAAACATACACGCTGCGGGAAATTGCCTCGCGCCCTGTCATGTTCACTTGGTGAGGCATGACATCCAAGGCAAGGCGCGTTTGTTGGATCTAAAGCATCAATTGCTCAAAAGGTGTAGGCTACAAGCATGCGAACTTTCTGTAAATGCAGTGTGATGCCCTGCTACCATGGATCAGGAGACTAGACAGCTTGCATGTTACATGAACATGCGTGTCTGGTACTGGAACAAAACAAGATACTAGCTCTGGACATTTAGCTTTTACAATTGTTCAGATTTCACATCAATGTATGGAGTATCTGAGCCAAAATCTTTGTGAGATCACAAAAGTAAAAAAAAAAAAAAGCAGTTTGGCAAGTACTCCCTCCGTTCCTAAATAATTGTCTTTCTAAAGATTTCAACAAATGACTACATACGGATCAAAATGAGTGAACCTACACTCTAAAATATGTCTATATACATCCGTATGTTGTAGTCTATTTGAGATGGCTAGAAAGACAATTATTTGGGAACGGAGGGAGTACAACTCTGGACTCTTAAATCAATCATTTCAAAGCAGCGTTCATGGATAGTTTTGAGGTAATGGACAATGCAAGTAGGCACACCCAGTAAGGTAAAAGTGTCAATACCGTTTCATACTTTGACACGGCTACTCCGCAAAGTTTCGTTGGGGAAGAGTATATCCGAACATGGCTTTGGGGGGCCAGTGGTCGACGAAGTATTAACTTACTTGTAACTCAAGCCCTTCGTGTTTTTTTAGACAGTTGTACGTCACGGAGAAAGGTGAACCTGGGTGCATGTCCTCAATGGACAAACAGTAATAAACTTAAAAACATGTAACAATTTGAGATTTATATGTGCTTGTAACAAGTTCTCAATGGAACTTCTGGTGCCAAAGGGAAAATACAATGTATTTTTATGAAGAAACAACCTTTGTACGGGCTAGACTTTTTTACATACAGTGTGAAACTCATTTTTTGATGAAAATTTGCAAGGGCTCGAAGCATTTGTAATTTTATATAATGTGCGAAGAAAATAGGACTCGAAGCATTTATATATGAAGCCTGCATTGCTCATGTTGGCCGCAAAATATTGTATGGTGTTTGATAAGAAGAAAAATTCTTTCCCCTTGCATGCCTGGTCTTTGTTGCTTCAGCTGCTGGAGGGCCGGGAGACGGCTAAGACAGTATGCCCGTATGTAGGACGGTGACCAGCAAATTTCTTCACTTTAGGGTTTGTCCCTTATTGTTTTGTTGTTTCTAGGTCTTTGGGACTACTGTACATGTACACAAGCTTGCCTGTACATTATAAACGCCTTTTGTATTTTGGCTGTGTGCATCCTTAATTGTAGAGCCATGCAAAAAAAAATCCTTAATTCTAGGGCTCGGAGAACTTAACTACTGCACGGTTGTATTGGCTTGGTATGATCGTAAAATCAGTAAAGTCTCCTATATAAATGAAACAATTAAACACGCTGTAAGGATGCTTTAATAAAACCACTGCCGTTTGCGCCTAAACATCTTTGGTTCTTTATTGTTTCCATGTAGTAATAAAAAGTATAAACAAGGTAGGTGCGAAATTTATTTACCACAAAAATACGTACGTGCAAAATTAATATTTGTCCATAAACTTAGGTGTGACATGTTTTTTATTGAGCACGTATGCAAGAACAAAATGCATTCTGGGAAGCAACTCTCTCCCCGTGGAACCCCTATTAATATCTTCAGGCTAGCAAATAGAAATATAGTGTTTTCCGCTGCATCCCCAATGCTCAAAGCACACAGCTAGTTACCAGCGACTCTCGTAGAGGTACATGATTAAAGCAGAGATAGAAGTAAAATGTGTGGACTGTTGTTCGTGGGAAGGAGAGGGGTCGGAAATTAGATGGGTTCTTCTTGTTCATCTGGACGATACAACTTGTAGTGTTGCAGAGCAAAGAGGCACAGATCTTCCTGTGAAGGATACATTTCTCGAGTACGGGACAAATCAGGCTTGAAAAATCTTCTGGCTCTGTTACGAGCAGACAAGACAGCTGGCTGTTACATGAACATTGGTCTATGATATACCAAGAGGATTGGTCACTAGCTCTGGGCCTCTTGGGTTTTTTATTCAAATTTCACATCAATGTAGTTTTCTGAAATTACAAAAATTTAAATAAACCAAATTGCAGTTTGGCAAGTACAATGTTGGACTCAACTCAATCATTTTCAAGCTGCGGTACTGGATAGTTTTGAGGTAATGGATGGTGAAGTAATAAGCATACACAAATATCAAGCACCATTCATAACTGATATATAACTCCTATAGCTAGTGTCAATGTTACTTCAGCTGTTTACATAACTACAAAAGAAGCCACCTTTTGGCCACAAAAGTGTTAACATAATCTCATTGACAAGTGTTAACGGGGCAGGCTTGAATTTTGGTAGGATAAAATTAGTCCTTTTCAGCAAAAATAGTATTCAATGTATTTCTTTTGAAGTTCCGACTTCGCAAGAGAGCTCTGCTTCATCTCGTTACTTGACCGCGAGAGTTGCAACAACTAAACCTTTCTTCGTACAAACAAATCGAACATTCATAATCCCGAGCACGTACTTGCAGAAATTAGGCTCTCTTCATGCGACTCACAGATTGAAATGGAAACCACATTGTTAGTCTCAATAACATGATATGAGCACAACCGCTAGTAACCAAAACCTTGCAACATTGCAGGTAAGTGATAGACTGTCAAGTATGCTTTTTCAGGCTGACAACCAGCCATACAAAACCACCTCTTAGGAGGGCATCAGTACCATGGTGAGCACAACAGATGGTAAATGCCACCTCTTACAATATTACACCTACCGGTACATTGCCAGGCTCACAATTTCGGGTAGACGACAAGCCATACAAGACCACAATGCAGGATTGCTGTCAGGACCCCGATTCCAAGTCACATCGACCTAGCTGGTAACACCTCATATCACTTTGCGGCCTCACGCACGGTATTCCCACGGGTGTCGCCTTACCATGGCCCGGGACCGTTTGCGCCTTTTGGCTCACGTATATGATAGTGTCGCTAGCATCCACATGACAAAGAACCCGGGCCGACATGGCTAGTCGTGAACCCAAAGCGGCACTAACCTATGGGGACAGGCATACATGAAACACTTGAGCATGTCGGTCATCAACGTATGAACTCGGGCTGTAGCACTGGCTAACAGGACTCCGTATCCCGGCTGTAGCAGGCTAGGCAGGACTCAAGTATCACCGCGTGACATTTCCCGAAGGACAGACATAGGAACGAAATGGATCACATGCCGCCAGTCAAGTGTCCAAGCAGTAGTGCTGGGCTAGCAGGACTCCGTGAACCGGGCTGTAGCGGACTACTATCGCCGAAGCACGAGACTACATTTCCCCATATGAGAGGCTGCCAAGGATAAACAACTAGATTGTCGGATCCCACTCATACCAAGCATTTCAATCATACACATAATATGCCCGATATGAGTAAATACAACAAGGCATCACAACAAAACTCTACAACTCAAGTACTTTATTTAAGGGGCCCGAGGAGCCATACATAACATATTCATACAGGTAGGGTCACATGACCCAACACTCAAGTCATACAATCATACAAGCACATGCGGAAGCAAAGTAGTCTGAGTACAGACTCTAGAAAGAAAGAAAGCTTGTTGGAGCCTTTCTATCTACAATGGCCCTTCACAAGTCTTAGATCGCCACCTGGGTGGCTAGCTTACTCGTCGAAGTCAACATCTACATAGAATCCGTCGAGGGGTAGTATAGTCCTCTGAAAAATATTGATTAGCAAACATGAGTACAAAAGTACTCAGCAAGTCTTACCACAGAATCCTATCATACATGCACATTCTCAAGGAAGGAAGTGGAGTTATTTGCAGCAAGCCAGCTTTGACTCTTGGCTAAGCTATCCTACGTAACACCACTTTGTAAAGCATTTTACGCATACGAGTCCACTAATCACCATCACAATACTCCACCGTGGATCCTCTCTCGTCATCCCCGAGAGGGCCATCCACGATACTCACACTTATCTTGAGGCTTTTAGTAGTAACCATTTACTTGTCTATGAACTGATATAGGTAACCCAGAAGTCCTTCTCCGTGGACACGGCTATTCGAATAGATCATATTTAACCCTGCAGGGGTATACTTCTTCACACACGCTCTCACCACTTATAAATCGTTTACACGACATGTACTGCAACCTTCAAGCGGAAGCCCAACGTGGGTGTCGGCCTCAGCCTACCTAAACACTCAAGTCCCTAGTCCAGGTTATCGCCTATTCGGTTCCATCCGCAGGAGTCCGCCGAGGTTTCCCATACAGCCCGAACGATGTGTGCAGGGTTCCCGAGATACCAAACGGGCACTCGGCACACACGGCCACGGTGCCTACCGCAACACAACCCACCCCTAAGGTCAGCGTTGCGTGCGGCCCCAAGAAGCTACAAACACGAAACTACTTGCAACTCCGGACTATGAACAGGGGTGGTTAAGAAGCCGAGAGGGTCCATTGGTTTCGGGCCCAATGCGTGGTAGTAGCTAGTTCATGGATCACAAACACAGATCTCAGTTCTTAAGTTCGGCCTCAATGAAACAACCCACCATGTACTCCTACATGGCCTCTCATCGATACCTTTACCAAATCGTGTTTAACACTTTCACTCTCGAACCAACACAACCTTTCACTCCAGTTCATCATCCCGATGAGCCAGACCTGACACAACTCTAAGCATAGCAAGCATAGCATGGTAGGAATCACAAACATGGCTCAATCAACTCCTACACATACTAGTGGGTTTCATCTAGTTCTTGTGGCAATGACAGTCATGCAAAGGAAGTGGGTTCAACTACCGCAGCACACAACAGTTGAATCGCGTTGTCTTAATGCAGTAAAACGAGAGCAGAAGCGAGAACATGGGTTGTATCGGAATGATCAATGAATTGCTTGCCTGATGGAACTGGGGTAGAGAACTGCCCTTCAGATGGGTAATCGAGGTTATCTTCGGGGGCAGAACCTATCATGAAAACACACCAAAATAAACATACAAACAATATGCAACAATATGATGCATGCTATGACATGGCAATATGGATGTGTGTTGGCCTAATGCAAGTTGAAGGGACAGGGGATGAGCTCATTTGAATCAAAGGTTCAAATGATAGCTCATGTGAGTTAGGCCTAATGGTGCAAAATCTTAATCTGGTTATTCAGCATAGTTAACTTGTTTTAACATGCATGAAACCTGTACCAATGGATAGAGTGTATTTTTCTGATAATTTTTCATATATAAATCTTTGCATTTGGAGTTATAGAATAAAAGTTATAAGCATTTGAAAATTGAATTATATTCTGAAATTTATTATATAAAAATAATTCCAGAATTTGAATTAATGCGTCAGCATGAGGTCAGCATGACGTCAGGGGGTCAACGGGGTCATCCAGGTCAAACCGACCAGTGGGACCCGCATGTCAGAGTTAATTTAACTAATTAGTTTTAGTTAGAACTAATCCTAATTAGTTTAACTGGAGGGGCCCCACCTGTCATTGACTCAGAGAGTCAACAGGGCCCACGGACGGGGTCAACTCACCGGCGTCTAGCCGCCGGCGAGGCCAGACGCGGCGGAGCAAGTGCTTTTGCACTTTCCGGGCTCCAAATGGAGCGCGGGGAGCATCTACGTGAAGCTGGAGGTGAGCCGCGGTTAGTGGTGGAGTCGGTTGGGTTAGAGGTGGCGGAGTGGGCGCCGGCGACGAAGTCGGGCGGCGACTGGGCTCGCCATCGACGGGTTTGGGGCTAGAGGGCTCGGCGAGGCGGGAAGTGCAGCGTTAGACCCGCTGGGGTGTGGTGAGGCGATGGACGTGGTGGCGTGGCCATTAGGTGACCGGAGGCTCGTCGGGCGACGAGCCCGCGGCGGTGGGTTCAGGTGATCATCGAGCGCTCGTTGTGGTGCAAGAAGAAGAGAGCGGAGAGGATGGGGGAGTAGCTAGGCTCACGGTGAACCTGTGGAGAGCTTCGTCGGGGTCGGGGGTGGACTGATGCGGCGGCGACGGCGATGGGGATCTCCGGCGGCCTCGAGCTCGGTCGAGGTGCGTGTAGTGGCCTCGGGGTGTTTTAGAGCGAGGGGACTAGCTAGCTAGAGGTAACGGGGTGCGGCGGAGCTGCTAGACATGGCGGGGAGGAGCGTGGACGGCGGGGAGCACGGCGTCGACGGTGGCGCGTCGGCGATGGCGTCGGCCAGTTGGGCGGCGAGAGAGAGAGAGGGGGGGAAGTGAGGTGTCCAGGGTCGGGCGACGACGCGTGGTCGTCCCGGGCGGCGAGGCGGCGAAGGGATGAGGAGGCGGCGGCCAGCTGCGTGGCGCGCCCTGCGCCGCCGGCCAACATTGAAGTTGCTGTCTGCCGAGCCAAGCAGCTCATTGGCGCTGGGGCTGCTGGGCTGGGCAGCAGGTGGGCGGTCATCATGGCGACAGTGTAAGTCCTTTTCTTTTTTAAAGTTTTTCTATTTTCTGCAACTCTGTTTGGGTTTTTAAAATACCAAAACTATTTCAAAATTACCAAAATGCTCCTGGTCACTTGTTGGAATATTCCCAACATGAAACATTTTAGTTTGACAATTTTGAACATTTAAAATATTTTTCATAATTTGAAATGCTCATTTCAAAAACTTGTGAATTAAATTTAGAACCCTTAGGTGACCTAGAAAATGGTGCACCTCCTTTGACATGGGTTCTGAACCCAAACAAAGAGGATGAGCATTTTGAAGGGCATTTGATTCATTGAAATAAATTTTAGTAAACCCTAGTTCTTTAAGGGGGTGTTCAGGGTTTCTGCCTTCCCATTTCAAATTCAAATGAAATTTAAACATGATGCACACCCTAATGCATGGTCTATCCGGGATGTGACAACTCACCCCACTCAAAAGAATATCGTCCCGAGATTTAGGATCTGTTGCGAAAAGGTGGGATACTCAAGTCGAAGACGATCCTCCCTTTCCCAAGTTGCTTCTTGCTCGGAATGGTTTGACCATTGAACCTTTAGAAACTTGATATTCCGACGTCGAGTGGTACGCTCGGTTTGATCGAGGATACGAACGGGGTACTCTCGATAGGTAAGGTTATCTTGGAGATCAAGCGTTTCGTGGTCCACTCCACGGATAGGATCCGAGAAGCAACGCCTGAGTTGGGAAACGTGGAAGACATCATGGACCTTGGAAAGATGCGGAGGTAGTTCCAATTGGTAGGCAACTTCCCCTCGTTTGGCAAGAATGCGAAAAGGTCCAATGTAACGAGGAGCCAACTTGCCCTTGATACCGAATCGATGGGTTCCCTTCAAAGGGGTGACCCGAAGGTAAGCCTTCTCGCCAATTTCATAAGCCATAGGCTTATGCTTGCGGTCGTATTGGCTCTTTTGACGAGATTGGGCTGTTTTCAATTTCTCACGAACAACGCGAACCTGCTCTTCTGCTTCCTGAATCATATCCGGGCCAAAGAGTTGTCTCTCCCCGGTTTCTGACCAGTTAAGAGGCGTTCGACATTTTCGTCCATAAAGAACTTCGAAAGGGGCTTTGCCCAAGCTGGCTTGATAGCTATTGTTATAAGCGAATTCGGCGAATGGAAGGCATTTCTCCCAATTCATGCCGAAAGAGATGACAGAAGCTCGAAGCATATCCTCTAGGATTTGATTGACTCGTTCTACTTGACCACTTGATTGGGGATGGAAAGCGGTGCTAAAGGAGAGACGAGTTCCCATAGCGTTTTGGAAACTTTCCCAAAATCGAGAGGTGAAGAGACTCCCACGGTCTGAGTTAATTTCCAAGGGAACACCATGAAGAGACACTATTCGAGAGATGTATAAATCAGCTAGCTGACTAGCGGTTATACTCTCGCGAACTGGTAGGAAGTGGGCTACCTTGGAAAGACGATCAACGACAACGAAGGTAGCGTTATTCCCTCTCTTGGTCCTGGGAAACCCGGTAATGAAGTCCATACCGATTTTATCCCATTTCCATTCAGGAATTTCCAAAGGTTGAAGGGTACCAGCAGGCCGTTGATGCTCTGCTTTAACTCGACGACAGACGTCGCAGTTAGCAATGTATTGAGCGATTTCTCTTTTCATCCTAGTCCACCAAAACCTCTGGCGTAGATCTTGATACATCTTAGTACTACCAGGATGAATGGTGAGAGGAGAGTCATGAGCTTCCTTAAGGATCAATCGCCTCAGGTTGCGCACCTTGGGAACCACTAGACGGTCTCCAAAGAACACGACACCTTGTTCATCAATGGAGAAACAATCTGCGACTCCTTTCTTGATGTTTCTCCTGATACGGGAGATTCCCGGATCTACCTTCTGTGCTTTGATGATCTGATCCGTAAGGGTAGGTTTCGCCACCAGGGTGGAAAGGAATCCTCGAGGAACAATGTGAAGATTAAGCTTACGAAATTCCTCGTGGAGAATTGGTTGACTTTGTTGTAACATCAGATTGTTACAATAGGATTTGCGACTTAGTGCGTCAGCCATGACATTGGCTTTGCCTGGGGTGTAAGATATTCCTAAGTCGAAATCTGTGATCAGCTCGACCCAACGTCTTTGCCTGAGATTCAAATCCGGTTGGGTGAAGATGTATTTCAGACTTTGGTGATCTGTGTAGATTTCGCAACGATTACCCGTAAGGTAATGTCGCCAGGTTTTGAGTGCATGAACCATCGCTGCAAGCTCTAGATCGTGTGTGGGTAGTTATCCTCATGTGGACGAATCGTCGAGATGCGAGGCAATCACATGACGATCTTGCATGAGTATGCAACCTAGTCCTTGTCGCGAGGCGCCGCAATAGATAATAAAGTCCTTAGAGAAATCTGGTGGAACAAGTACGGGAGCAGATGTCAGGCGTCTTTTCAGTTCCTGAAAGCTGATCTCGCACTGTGGCGTCCATTCGAACTTCTTATCTTTCTTGAGGAGTTCGGTTAGAGGTTTAGCAACTTTAGAGAAATTCTCGACGAAGCGGCGGCAATAGCTCGCTAAACCGAGGAAACTCCGAACTTGCTTGACCGATTCAGGTGGAGTCCAATCAAGGACGGCTTGAACTCGCTCGGGATTGACAGCAATACCCTTACCAGAGATTACATGGCCTAGATAGGTTACTTCTGGTAACCAGAATTCACATTTAGAGAATTTGGCGTAAAGGCGGTGCTCTCGAAGTTTCATCAATACTAGCCTTAGGTGTTCGGCATGTTCTTCTTCATTCTTGGAGTAGATGAGTATATCATCGAGGTATACCACGACGAATTTATCCAAATACTCCATGAAGATTGAGTTCATTAACCGAGAGAAGGTGGCTGGAGCATTGGTTAATCCGAAGGACATGACGGTGTACTCGTATTGGCCATAACGAGTGACAAAGGCCGTTTTAGGAATGTCCCCGTTCTTGATTTTGATTTGATGGTAGCCCAACCTCAAATCCATCTTGGAGAAGACTGAGGATCCAGCGAGCTGATCATACAGGTCGTTGATCCTGGGGAGCGGATACTTGTTCTTGATGGTGACCAAATTGACAGGTCGGTAATCCACAACCATCCGATCCGTACCATCCTTCTTCTTGACGAAGAGGACGGGGCAAGCCCATGGAGATGAACTAGGACGGATCAAACCCTTTTGCAAGGACTCATCGAGTTGTTTCTTAAGTTCAGCTAGTTCTAGGGGTGCCATCTTATAAGGTCTTCTAGAGATTGGGACGGTTCCGGGGATAAGATCTATTACGAACTCGACATCCCTGTCAGGTGGAACACCTGGCAGTTCCTCCGGAAATACATCCGGAAAATCACGGACTACCGGAATATCTTCGAGGTCTGGAAGGGGGTTGGCATTGAAGGAGTAAAGCTGGCGCTTAGACACTCGGGTTAAAACATCCACTGTTTTGCCCGAAGGATGGGTAAGTTGAACAGTTCTAGTAGAGCAATCAATCTTAGCATAATGGGCTGACATCCAGTCCATACCCAAGATGATGTTTATGTCCGAGGACTTGAGAGCTATTAGAGATGCAAGAAAGACTAATCTGTCGACAAGAATTTCATTCCCATGACTTATTCTAGAGGTTTGCCATCTAGAACCAGGAGTTTGAATTTCCATGGAGGTAGGCATCTCGCAGAATGTGGTGTTGTGCAATCGAGCATAGCTCTTTAAATAAATGAATGAGATGCTCCAGTATCAAAAAGAACAGTTGCCGGGTGGCAATTAACAAGAAGCGTACCGAGGACGACGTTGGGATCCTCATGGGTTTCTTCAGCAGAGACATAGTTGACATGGCCACGAGCGGTGGCAACTGGCTTGGCATAGGGAACCTTTCCTGCTGGCTTGCCGCGGCCAGCAGACTTTCCAGCTTGATTGGGGTTGTTCTGGGGACACTCTCGAATATAGTGGCCCGTCTCTCCACACTTGAAGCAAGTGATCACATTTGGCCGTGGAGCAGCACTAGCAGTTGGACCTCCATATGTCTTGGGTGGAAAATACGACTGGTTGGGGCGAGGCGCCTCGAAGGATGTCCTCGGGGTGTACCTGGGTGGTAGGGCCGTATTTGGAACCCAAACCCGGCGCTTCTGGGAACCAGAGCCGGATGACGATCCAGAATCACGGATGTGCTTGCGTGAAGCCTCGAAATCGTCTGCTTGATCTCGGCGATAGCCTTATTGACTAGCCGAGAAAGAGGTACACTCATGCGACGGAGATCTCGGCGTAGCTCGGGGCTAAGTCCTTACGGAACCTCGCCGCTTCTTAGCATCGGTAGAAACTTCTTGGGAGCATAACGTGCTAACCTCCCAAATTCTGTTGTAGGCATCCACTGTCAGCCTGCCTTGGGTGAAACTGCAAAATTCCTCACGTTTGCGGTCCATAAGACCTTCTGGTATATGGTGCTCACGGAAGGCGGCACTGAATTCATCCCAAGTTGTAACTTGTCCAGCCGGACGCATAGCCTCATAGTTTTCCCACCAGAGACTGGCAGGGCCTTCCAGATGATAGGCGGCAAAGATAACTTTGTCAGCCTCAGCCACATTGGCGGAACGCAGCTTGTGGTGGATACTGCGGAGCCAATCATCGGCGTCGAGTGGCTCGACGGAGCATTTGAATTTTGGAGGATATAGCTTGACGAAATCATTGAGTGAAACCCCATCGTTTCTTGGCTGGCGTGCTGTGTTTTGTTCAATCCGCTCCAATAAGCGGTTGGTTTCGCGCTTATTGCGTTCTGCTTCCAGCATCACCTCAGCCAAAGATGGCGGTTGCGGCAGATTCACATTTCTGGCTGCACTGGCCTCTCCCTGCTCTGGAACAGCAGGAGAATTCCGAGTGTTGACCATCCTGGGAGACAAAACAAAGGTTTAAACCAGGATGGCAGAATTAACAAGGAAGTGCGGAAGGTAATGGACAGTATGGAATGCAAAGATGTTCATCCGTATGACATGGTAATATAAACTGCCATATATATATATACCATCGGTCATACACACCATTCATAGTTTAGTACAAGCCTGGCGGAGTACAACTATAAGGAAAGGCGTTACATCTTATCGGAAGCATTCCAACTCCTATACATTATTTCTCTACACTTCCGGAACGATACACACTAAGTCGTATTCCACGAGTCACGCAGGACGGTGGAAACACAACCATTACCATACTAGGAATACTACTACTATCTCAGGCAGCTCCGTAGTAGTCCTCATAGAAGTCACCACCCAGACCTGGAAGTGGAACATGATCGTCCGGAAACAGGCAATCCTGTGGGGCCTGTGGACCATAAGGACTCGGATGTGGCCGTGGACCAACAAACGGTGGCAGGAGGGGCCCACGAGGGGGAGTGATGCCTCCAACCTCACGCCACTCCATGAAGTCCGGCAGACTCGCCCGCACAGGGTACAAGTCTCTCATGTCCATACATCCGGCTTGCACGGCAGGTGCAAACCTAGTCAGAGTAGCCCAGTGGTCAGAACGGGCATTAAACAGCTCCATACGCAAGGCCCGGTTCTCACGGTCCTTGTCCTCCAGCAACTCAGTAGTAGTGCGAAGGAGTGAGTCCTCATGGGATGCATCACTGTACAAACCCTGAAGGTAGCCATGCGCCCCAGGAAGAGATGCTGGCATATAGCGGAAGTCAGTGTTGCACAGCAAAGCAGTTCTGGCTCGAATAATAGTCATCATGGAATAGGCTGCATCTTGTACAGACATTCCAATAGTGATTCCGAGCCCATAAGAACAGTGAAGTGGCTCAGTAGCTCCGGGATAGGATGGATAAATCCGGACCGTGCATAGGTATTGGCTTTGATTGAAATCCCTGAACTGCTCCTCGACGGTATATTCAGGATACCATCGATAACCAGCCTCAATCATCACCCTAACCAACATGGCCGTGTGACCGCACACATCAATGCAGCGGGTCAGGCGAACCACTTGGTTCTGGGAACGGGTGGCCATCTGAAAGCACAGCCATAATGCAAAGGCATTAGAATTTCTAGGGAAAAATCGGGCAGCATAACATCTGTAAATGCTCAAATCAAATTTGAGACATTCAAAATCAGATTTGCAAAACCACTCAACAACATCATATCAAGGTTCTGGTTCAAATGGTAGCATACTAAAATTTAGTAACACCGGCGAGGATGTAACCAACAATCCTACAAGGTACTACGGATAGTAACACGTGACCCTGATAGAGAGAAGAGAGCCTAGTCCTATACCCACGTTGAATGAGAAGAGGATGACTCAGATCAGAGGGCATAAGGTAAAGGAGTAAAAAGAGCCTTACGTTCCCTCCCACAATCAATTCCCCTACATATAACTAAAGCATTTCTAGACTCAACTTGACCAGTTTGGCTTAGCGAACCCACAGCAGCCCTGCTCTGATGCCAACGCTGTCAGGACCCCGATTCCAAGTCACATCGACCTAGCTGGTAACACCTCATATCACTTTGCGGCCTCACGCACGGTATTCCCACGGGTGTCGCCTTACCATGGCCCGGGACCGTTTGCGCCTTTTGGCTCACGTATATGATAGTGTCGCTAGCATCCACATGACAAAGAACCCGGGCCGACATGGCTAGTCGTGAACCCAAAGCGGCACTAACCTATGGGGACAGGCATACATGAAACACTTCGAGCATGTCGGTCATCAACGTATGAACTCGGGCTGTAGCACTGGGCTAACAGGACTCCGGTATCCCGGGCTGTAGCAGGCTAGGCAGGACTCCAAGTATCACCGCGTGACATTTCCCCGAAGGGACAGACATAGGAACGAAATGGATCACATGCCGGCCAGTCAAGTGTCCAAGCAGTAGTGCTGGGCTAGCAGGACTCCGGTGAACCGGGCTGTAGCGGACTACTATCGCTCAGAAGCACGAGACTACATTTCCCCATATGAGAAGCTGCCAAGGATAAACAACTAGATTGTCGGATCCCACTCATACCAAGCATTTCAATCATACACGCAATATGCCCGATATGAGTAAATACAACAAGGCATCACAACAAAACTCTACAACTCAAGTACTTTATTTAAGGGGCCCGAGGAGCCATACATAACATATTCATACAGGTAGGGGTCACATGACCCAACACTCAAGTCATACAATCATACAAGCACATGCGGAAGCAAAGTAGTCTGAGTACAGACTCTAGAAAGAAAGAAAGCTTGTTGGAGCCTTTCTATCTACAATGGCCCTTCACAAGTCTTAGATCGCCACCTGGGTGGCTAGCTTACTCGTCGAAGTCAACATCTACATAGAATCCGTCGGAGGGGGTAGTATAGTCCTCTGAAAAATATTGATTAAGCAAACATGAGTACAAAAGTACTCAGCAAGTCTTACCACAGAATCCTATCATACATGCACATTCTCAAGGAAGGAAGTGGAGTTATTTGCAGCAAGCCAGCTTTGACTCTTGGCTAAGCTATCCTACGTAACACCACTTTGTAAAGCATTTTGGCGTACACGAGTCCACTAATCACCATCACAATACTCCACCGTGGATCCTCTCTCGTCATCCCCGAGAGGGCCATCCACGATACTCACACTTATCTTGAGGCTTTTAGTAGTAACCATTTACTTGTCTATGAACTGATATAGGTAACCCAGAAGTCCTTCTCCGTGGACACGGCTATTCGAATAGATCATATTTAACCCTGCAGGGGTATACCTCTTCACACACGCTCTCACCACTTATAAATCGTTTACACGACATGTACTGCAACCTTCAAGCGGAAGCCCAACGTGGGTGTCGGCCTCAGCCTACCTAAACACTCAAGTCCCTAGTTCAGGTTATCGCCTATTCGGGTTCCATCCGCAGGGAGTCCGGCCGAGGTTTCCCATACAGCCCCGAACGATGTGTGCAGGGTTCCCGAGATACCAAACGGGCACTCGGTACACCGGGCCACGGTGCCTACCGCAACACAACCCACCCCTAAGGTCAGCGTTGCGTGCGGCCCCCAGCAAGCTACAAACACCAGAAACTACTTGCAACTCCCGGACTATGAACAGGGGTGGTTAAGAAGCCGAGAGGGTCCATTGGTTTCGGGCCCAATGCGTGGTAGTAGCTAGTTCATGGATCACAAACACAGATCTCAGTTCTTAAGTTCGGCCTCAATGAAACAACCCACCATGTACTCCTACATGGCCTCTCATCGATACCTTTACCAAATCGTGTTTAACACCTTCACTCTCGAACCAACACAACCTTTCACTCCAGTTCATCATCCCGATGAGCCAGACCTGACACAACTCTAAGCATAGCAAGCATAGCATGGTAGGAATCACAAACATGGCTCAATCAACTCCTACACATACTAGTGGGTTTCATCTAGTTACTGTGGCAATGACAGGTCATGCAAAGGAAGTGGGTTCAACTACCGCAGCACACAACAGTTGAATCGCGTTGTCTTAATGCAGTAAAACGAGAGCAGAAGCGAGAACATGGGTTGTATCGGAATGATCAATGAATTGCTTGCCTGATGGAACTGGGGTAGAGAACTGCCCTTCAGATGGGTAATCGAGGTTATCTTCGGGGGCAGAACCTATCATGAAAACACACCAAAATAAACATACAAACAATATGCAACAATATGATGCATGCTATGACATGGCAATATGGATGTGTGTTGGCCTAATGCAAGTTGAAGGGACAGGGGATGAGCTCATTTGAATCAAAGGTTCAAATGATAGCTCATGTGAGTTAGGCCTAATGGTGCAAAATCTTAATCTGGTTATTCAGCATAGTTAACTTGTTTTAACATGCATGAAACCTGTACCAATGGATAGAGTGTATTTTTCTGATAATTTTCATATATAAATCTTTGCATTTGGAGTTATAGAATAAAAGTTATAAGCATTTGAAAATTGAATTATATTCTGAAATTTATTATATAAAAATAATTCCAGAATTTGAATTAATGCGTCAGCATGAGGTCAGCATGACGTCAGGGGGTCAACGGGGTCATCCAGGTCAAACCGACCAGTGGGACCCGCATGTCAGAGTTAATTTAACTAATTAGTTTTAGTTAGAACTAATCCTAATTAGTTTAACTGGAGGGGCCCCACCTGTCATTGACTCAGAGAGTCAACAGGGCCCACGGACGGGGTCAACTCACCGGCGTCTAGCCGCCGGCGAGGCCAGACGCGGCGGAGCAAGTGCTTTTGCACTTTCCGGGCTCCAAATGGAGCGCGGGGAGCATCTACGTGAAGCTGGAGGTGAGCCGCGGTTAGTGGTGGAGTCAGTTGGGTTAGAGGTGGCCGGAGTGGGCGCCGGCGACGAGTCGGGCGGCGACCGGGGCTCGGCCATCGACGGGTTTGGGGCTAGAGGGCTCGGCGAGGCGCGGGAAGTGCAGCGTTAGACCCGTTGGGGTGTGGTGAGTGCGATGGACGTGGTGGCGTGGCCATTAGGTGACCGGAGGCTCGTCGGCGACGAGCTCGCGCATGATGGGTTCAGTGATCATCGCGCTTCGTTGTGGTGCAAGAAGAAGAGAGCGGAGAGGATGGGGGAGTAGCTAGGCTCACGGTGAACCTGTGGAGAGCTTCGTCGGGGTCGGGGGTGGACTGATGCGGCGGCGACGGCGATGGGGATCTCCGGCTGCCTCGAGCTCGGTCGAGGTGCGTGTAGTGGCCTCGGGTGTTTTAGAGCGAGGGGACTAGCTAGCTAGAGGTAACGGGTGCGGCGGAGCTGCTAGACATGGCGGGAGGAGCGTGGGACGGCGGGAGCACGGCGTCGACGGTGGTGGCGTCGGCGATGGCGTCGGCCAGTTGGGGCGAGCGAGAGAGAGGGGCAGGGGGAAGTGAGGTGTCCAGGGGTCGGGCGACGACGCGTGGTCGTCCCGGCGGCGAGGCGGCGAAGGATGAGGCAGGCGGCGGCCAGCTGCGTGGCGCGCCTGCGCTCGCCGGCCGGCACCAGGCTGCCTGCCTGGCCGAGCCAAGCAGCTCGCTGGCGCGGCTGCTGGGCTGGGCCGGCAGGTGGGCCGGTCGCGGGCGACAGGTAAGTCCTTTTCTTTTTTTTAAAGTTTTTCTATTTTCTGCAACTCTGTTTGGGTTTTTTAAAAATACCAAAACTATTTCAAAAATTACCAAAATGCTCCTGGTCACTTGTTGGAATATTCCCAACATGAAACATTTTAGTTTGACAATTTTTGAACATTTAAAATATTTTTCATAATTTGAAATGCTCATTTCAAAAACTTGTGAATTAAATTTAGAACCCTTAGGTGACCTAGAAAATGGTGCACCTCCTTTGACATGGGTTCTGAACCCAAACAAAGAGGATGAGCATTTTGAAGGGCATTTCGGATTCATTGAAATAAATTTTAGTAAACCCTAGTTCTGTTAAGGGGGGGGGGGGGTGTTCTGGGGTTTCCTGCCTTCCACATTTCAAATTCAAATGAAATTTAAACATGATGCACACCCTAATGCATGGTCTATCTGGGATGTGACAATTGCATCAGTAACCTTGTTCATAATAGGCACATGACTGATCAAAGGGATCAGACACAGACAAAATGTGAAGATTGTTTCTACACGCAAACATGCCACAATGATAATCAACTATGACATCAAGTCTAGCATTTGGAGAAGCCCTACTATCAAACTGTAGCCGTCTATGTTGTTACCTCAAGTCCACATTATATCTACATAAATGGACAACAAATCTCAGCAACTCCAGCTCTTTAGCATTGAGAACAAAGAATTTGGTGAACTTAACCTCCGGCCTCTCGCCCAAGGTGGTACACTTCAACAATACTTCTTTGAGAGTGTCAGGACATTCCATAGGACCTTGGGGTTTAAGAAGGTACCAACTTCTCCTATTCCATTGCAGAGATGATGGAAAATAGTGTCAACAATTTACAGGAGTTACACATTAGAAAGAGTAACTTCTACCAGGCAGGTAAACTTTTACGGCACATCAAGTCAATATAGGCCATTTTTTCGTGTTTGGATGGCTTAGATGAGGCAATACTACAACAAATTTTCAGTAGTATATATTTGTAGTCTCGGGGACCATTTTGATAGGTCATTGTTTATCAAAACCGTGGGCAGATTCCCAGGAAAATGAGTGGAGGGCATAACTGGAATTCCACATGTTCATTCCTCATTTCCCATGCCAAGGAGCAAAACTTAGCATGCTATCAAAACAGAACCAATAGCATCTGATCTACGGCATCATTACATGCTGACAGATATAAAGCCTGCCATACTACCTGCAAATCTACGCCTACCGCATGCTCACACATTTAAGGTACAACGAGTAGAGAGTGATTGAACTTGCAACCATCAATGGAGCAAGGAGGAGGGGCGGAAAAACCCAGGGAAGAGGAGAAGAAGGATTGCCGCCGCCATCGGAGAAGATGCGCCGCTTACCTGGTCATCCCTAAAGAATCCATCCGAGACGGGGAGCTTGAAGGAGACAAAATGATGGTGGGGGTTCTGGCGGTGAGCGGAAGGAGGATAAGTCGGTCAATTGTATTGGAGGGAGGTGACCCAACTCCTCCGGCTATTTTCTCGAAGACGCGACGTGAACTCACACTGTATTGCTGCTTGCATGAGCTCGGAGCCGTGTTCCTCTCCCTTGCATGCTGAGAGCTGAGAGGCAACTATTGATTCAATGGTTGTAGTGGGCTTGGTTGGGAGGTGCTTTAAATTCCATGTGGGACAAGATTTTGATGCAGGCTAGGCATTCAAAAAATTCAAAGTCGCATCCCCAAGGCTTTGTTGTCCTATATGCAGGCAACCAAAACAGGCCCTAGCTGGCGGCACCGTACATGCTAGTATAAGTATGCGATCAAAACATTGAACTGCTTTTACTTTCCATAACTAGAACCTTGTGTAAAAATACTATCGACACATTTGGTTTGGGGAATCGTATGGCTTCTGATTCCTTTCGCTTTCCGAAATAACATCTGACATTTGGTAAGCCCATCATGTATGCCTTAACAGTGTCTTCCGATAATGTGGGTTTGCAAAACTTAAAACCGTTGGGCAAAGCTGATTAGAAAACAAGAAGTTGGACGCTCGAACCAAATGAATCATGTATTCGGTAGGAAAAAAAAGGGTTGCAGAGCTTCCCAATACCAGAACCCAATTTAGAGACATTACAACCGAGCTTTTCCAGCCCTCTCATGGTATTAGCATCTCAACCGTCGGATCTGCAGTTCTAGGCGTTTTGGACCGTTGGATGCACCTTCCACCCCGCTGGGAGCACTAAATAGACTGGGCCGATGCCCCCGCAACAAAATCAGCCATCTGTTGTTGTTTGGGCCTGCTGGGCCGATGCTCCAACAACATATGCATGCATCAACCCCTCAAAAAAACATATGCATGCATCACGGCTGGGCGAAGCAGCAGGTACGAGGGGAGCGCTTCTCCCCTCGCCTCCACTCCCTGATCTCTCTCTCTCTCTCTCTCTCTCTCTCTCTCTTGTCTGTCGTCTAGGATATTCACTTGCGGGCCACAGCAGAAATCCCCATCACTGGAACGGCGCCTTCTCTTCGCCCAGCCGCCACCATCCTCCTTCTCACGTTTTGCCCTCTAGATGCAACAGGAAGGGGCCGCACTATCAGATCGGTCGCGGCGCAACACCAGCGAGGCTGGACCCAGATTTGTTCCTACGTCATGTGGGTCGCGCCGCCGCCAGATCCAACCTCGCTCGAGCACCTGGGCGGAGATATGTTTAGCGCCTCCTCATAGTCCTAAACTGAGCCGGTTCTTGTGAGTCCACGATACAAGGAGCTCCTCCAGGTGGTTCAGAGGGGCTGGCATGGAGACACGGGAAGGATGCCTTCTCAGGGTGACCACGGCGAGGTTCCAACAGGTCCAGGGTGAGATCTCTATAATTGGTGTTATGTACCATGAAGCTTTCATGGATTTAATTTTGTGGTTCGATCACCCTTTATTCCATGGTACCTATTTAAACAGTCCAGCTGATTGTTGATTTGGTTTTTGTTCTGTATGGAGAAGATTTCATCTATCGATTACAATATCAGCCATTCTCGCCTCGCCGGCTTGGAGATGCAGTTGGTCGTATGACTTGGGTTGTTGGGCAAGAGGGTCTCGCGTCGCATGGTAGGGCGACACCATGGTGCCGTGATATGAGCAGCAAACCGTCACTGTCGATTGAAGTCCAGTAGCCCGAGATTCACTAGGAAAGTGAATGTCGTTGCAGGACTTTGATGGCGCGTGATACACGCCACTTGGGGCGGTGGATAATTTTATAAACACTGATCTACCTCCTTGTTTTCTGATTATCTATCGAGAGAGTATCATTATTAGTGAAAGAAAAATGTTTGATGCTTGTTCCTGGTTCTTGAAAAAATTTGTCTAATTGTTTCACATCTGAAAATTCATCCCATGTAACTTCCAGGTTACACCTTCCCGGTCTTCTATTGCTTTCAAATTAGCTAAATAGAAGGTGAAGTTATTTAGATCTGGTAGCAACAGTGGATTGCGTGTATAAATTATATGATGCATTATCATTTTGAGGAAGACGTACAATATTGACATGATGTTGCAATGACGCACATATTCTGTTTCCGATCAACATGCTATTATGTTATATTATTCCTTCTGCTTAGTTATTTCAACACTTACAACTTGATGATGTGCTTAGTTTTGCCTAATCAGACTAAAAGAGCTTGCTAACTTATATAGGAAAATAAGCTAAATTGTATGATGTATTTTTTGCTGAAGAGTTATGTGATACAACTAAAAAGAAGGGCAAAATAAGCACTGCTCTGTAATTAAATTCTAGATACCGAAAATGCTCAAATTCATGTATGAATATGGGTTCACTAGCTAGCGATGGAGAGAAGCTTATTAGAGTTCTTATTTTGAGATGGTTCAGTGAAACATCATCATTATTTGTTACATACAAAGAATTTGCATGTCGGCAGATTGGTATTGAATCTAAATAATTTCCATAACACTGATGTTGTGCCACTATACTGTTCAAATGTTCTTGAATATTTTCACCATTCGTTTTGAGGGCACAACAACAAAACACTTTTTACTACTAACAAAGAAGTTGGTTTAATAAAGTTTTACTTTCATACTCGGTGCCTCTGCATATACATTTATGAAAATGACTATCATTTTATGGAAAAAATAAACTGGCACAGCAACGCGCGCCACTATGATCTAGTATGTTATATGAGCATGAATGGATTGGGTCGTATTTGTTGTTTTCTCATTCTGTTTAATAGTGGAAGCGGGGATAAGGATATCACAGTAGAAAGAATTCATGCTTTTGATCTAACCTATTGCTTTGTGCGTACATAGGTAACATGACATTGATTGTGAATACCATGTCTTAAACAGACTTCGGCATGTCTTGCCTGCAATCACCACCAAGGTAATGCTACATGAACCTAGCTATTGTAAAGTTAATTATATCATCCAGAATGTAGCATTTGTATGGTAATAAAAGACTTGTAGGGCCATGCCAATGTAAGGGTAAAGATAATCTTAATTCTACTAACAACCGAGAAATTTTGATATATCCTGAATAATAGATAGAAAAGAAATCTAGCTTGTAATTAATGTCCTACAAAAAGTTTATTTGCATGTTATAGCAGTCTGTTCTTACTCAGAATCTCATTCCCCACAAAAAGGAAATGCACAAATACTCAGAATCTCAAGATATAAGAGGTAGCCTTGCTTACTCCCCCCACCACTTCCGGTATCCATACATGAGACTGCAACTAGTAGAAATAGAAGTTAGAAAGAAGATAACTAGAGTTTAGAGTCTCGCTGTTAGGACTGAGAGACATCAGAAATAGATGCCGAATGTGTAGGATGTGTATGATCAGATAATACCTAAAGAACTTTAGCACTTTGCTCAAATGGGGTAACCCTTATTACCCAACCAAGTCACAAGAACATATTAGCATTACAAGCCAACTCTTCTTATCCACCATGACTTTTCTTGTTTGCCTCCAAAACCTTCCTCTTTCTTTTGGCAAAATAGCCCAACTCAGCTTCGTTCTTACTAATCTCTGCACATCCCTGGACTCTGTAGGATGTATAGCATTAGATAAAAATGATTCCGCATCATGGCTTTGTTCGTGATCATGCACATGCGAGTCTATGCGTCGGACTTTGGCTAAAGAAGCTGAGTGAGTAAAGAATCTGAGACAAGAGTTTGTGCTTCCTTTTATAGCATTAGCAAAGACCTATAACAAGATTTGAGATTTTGATGAATATGGTTTGCTTTCTTGCTCGAGTTTTGTTTTATCCATCTAGTAAGCAGGAAAACAAAGAAATAACAATTTGAATTTTAATTTCCTCTGTTCAATAAAGTTAGGGAAGTTTAATATTTTTTCGGCTAGTTAGGAAAGTTTAATTACGACTTCCATAGATTCCTTTCGTTAAATGGGCCAGCCAAATCTGAGGTACATTCCTTCTATTAAATGGGCTGGTCAAATCTCATGCAAAATGTTCTATAACCTGTATTTAGCGATGAGGTGCACGCAAGCGGCCGTCTACGATTTGCCAGATCCTATGTAGTCAAGCGACTACACAGGTTAAGCGTGGCTTCGCCACTAATTTAAGGTACATCGATTAGAGAGTGATTGAACTTACAACCATCAGTGGAGCAAGGAGGAGGCGCGGAAAAACCAGGGAAGAGGAGGAAGAAGGATCGCCGCCGCCATCGGAGAAGATGCATCGCTTACCTAGTCATTGCTGAAGAATCCGTCCGGGACGGGGAGCTTGAAGGGGAGGAAATTATGGTGGGGGTTCTGGCGGTGAGCGGAAGAAGGATAAATTGGTCAACTGTATTGGAGGGAGGTGACCCAACTCCTCCCGCCGTTTTCTGGAGACTCGACGTGAGTTCGCACCGTATTGCTGCTTGCATGAGCTCAGTGCCATGCTCCCCTCCCTTGCATGCTGAGAGCTGAGAGGCAACGGCTGATTCGGTGTTTGTAGTGGGCTTGGCTGGGAGGTGCTTTAAATTCCATGCGGGACAAGATTTTGATGCAGACTAGGCACTTAAACAATCCAAAGTCGCATCCCCAAGCTTTGATGTCCTATATGCAGGCAACCAAACATTCCCTAGCAAGGCGGCACCGTACATGCTAGCATAAGTATGTGATCAAAACATTGAACTGCTTTTACTTTCCATATCTATAACCTTGTGTAAAGACTATCGATGCATTTGGTTTGGGGAATCGTATGGCTTCTCATTCCTATCACTTCCCGAAATAACATTTGGCATTTGGTAAGCCCATCACGTATTCCTTAACGGCGTCTTCCGATAATGTGGGTCTACAAAACTGAAAACTCTTGGCCGAAGCTGACTAGAAAGCAAGAAGTTAGGTGCTCGAACCAAACGAATCATGTATTCGGTGGGGAAAAAAAATGGGTTGCAGAGCTTCCCAATACCAGAACCCAATATGTTATATGAGCACAAACGAAATGCGTCATATGTGTTGTTTTCTCATTCGGTAAGCGGGGATAAGGTTATCACAACCATGCATTTGATCTAAGATATTGCTTGTGCGTACATAGATAATATGACATAGATTGTGAATACCATGTCTTAAACAGACTTCGGCATGTCTTGCCTGCAATCACCACCAAGGTAATGCTACATGAACCTAGCTATTGTAAAGTTAATTACATCATCCAGAAGGTAGCATTTGTATGGTAATAAAAGGCTAGTAGGGCCATGCCATTGTACATTCAGGGTAAAAAATCTTAATTCTACTAACAACCGAGAAATTTTGATATATCGTGAATAGTAGATAGAAAAGAAATCTAGCTTCTAATTAATGTCTTGCAAAAAGTTTATTTGCGTGTTATAGTAGTCTGTGCTTACTCAGAATCTCATTCCCCATAGAAAGTAAATGCACAAATACTCAAAATCTGAAGATATAAGAGGTAGCCTTGCTTACTCCCCCCCTCCTAGCACTTCTGTTATCCATACATGAGACTACAACTAGTAGAAAATAGAAGTTACAAAGAAGATAACTAGAGTTTAGAGTCTCTCTGTTAGGACTGAGAGACATCAGAAATAGATGCCGAATGTGTAGGATGTGTATGATCAGATAATGCCTAAAGAACTTTAGCACTTCGCCCAAATGGTGTACCACTTATTACCCAACCAAGTCACAAGAACATATTAGCATTACAAGCCACCATGACTTTTCTCGTTTGCCTCCACAACCTTCCTCTTTCTTTTGGCAAAATAGCCCAACTCAGCTTCGTTCTTACTAATCTCTGCACATCCCTAGACTCTGTAGGATGTATAGCATTAGATAAAAATGATTCTGCATCATGGCTTTCTTCGTGATCATGTACATGCGAGTCTATGCGTAAGACTTTGGCTAAAGAAGCTGAGTGAGTAAAGAATCTGAGACAAGAGTTTGGGCTTCCTTTTTTAGGATTAGCAAAGACCTATAACAAGATTTGAGATTTTGATGAATATGGTTGCTTTCTGGCTCGAATTTTGTTTTATCCATTTAGTAAGCAGGAAAACAAGGAAATAAAGATTTGATTTTTAATTTCCTCTGTTCAATAAAGATATGTCGTTGCATTTCAATTTGCAGTAAATTGCAGAAGCCACAAGAGTAGTTATTATTATTTTATTTCAAGTACATAA
Source organism: Aegilops longissima (assembly GCA_021605205.1). NCBI lineage: Eukaryota > Viridiplantae > Streptophyta > Magnoliopsida > Poales > Poaceae > Aegilops > Aegilops longissima. Next base: position 29,607,165 of record CM038676.1, read on the forward strand.
CAATAACTCTATATTGAGGCAATCTTTACCCATCTTGCCCAACATTTTCGAGTTCAAGACCATGGTTCACCCGAACCTATGCTCGGCACCGTCCGATCTCGTACAATGTTCATGTGGATCTGGGCCCTGTCAAAATTAAAAAAATTCTTGATCTTGTACTGTTTTCCTTAATCCATGTCTCCAACAGGTTGCCCATAGTCCTACCTAGGGTCTTTTTCTAACATGGTGGACCTGCACACTTACTAATGCAATGTACCACATGAGCCCAAATCCTAGAGTTCAAAAACTATTATTCTGTTAATGCATGTTGGCAGCCATTTGGCCAGTTGCTCCCGATGTGTTAAAATAATTTTCAAAATTTGTAGCAACACAAAGATCATCCAAAAATGTATGCATGCAGATTTGGATGCTATTTACCCTCGCAATATTGATATTTGCATGTGTTTTACAAAAAAACAAGCAACAAGGGTCAAACAGTCGCTCAAATGTGTAGAAACACAACCAAACTTCATTTTTCTTGCACAAATCACATCCATTTGATTTTTTTATCAAATTTTGTCAGTTCTGAACATTCATATTACTGCATGTGTGAATTGTTTTGTGAATTTTTGCAAAACGAAGAAAAAATTATGTTGGCATGTATGTCCTGGGTGCAGAATTGAAGTGTATTAAACAATTATAAACAGTGCAGCTTCATGGAGACAATTTTCCTCTCTTCCGAGGCAGTTCCCACTAGTAGAAAAGAGGGCTTTGGTCCACCTGGGGTTAGCCCATTAGTCCCGATTCATTCTAGAACCGGGACTAATGGGGGCATTAGTCCCGGTTCGTGCGCCCAGGGGCCACGTGGGCCATTTGTCCTGGTTCGTCTGGACCTTTTAGTCCCGGTTGGTGCCACGAACCGGGACTAAAGGGTGCGATGCCCATTAGTCCCGGTTCGTGGCACCAACCGGGACTAAAGGGTTAGACCTTTAGTCCCGGTTCGTGCCACGAACCGGTACTAATGGGGTTTGAGGCATTAGTACCGGTTCATGGCACGAACCGGTACTAAAGGTCCCATTTTCAAACTCCACCCCCTATCGCCTTTTCAGTTTTTAAAAAAATAAAAGAAAATGATGAAAATGTCAAAAAAATAAAAGAAAATAAGTTTCCCATGTGATATATGGTCTAGTTGTTGGGAAAATTTACAAATATGAATTTTGACTTTATTTGCAAAATCTCTCTAGAATTTAGTAAAATGGGCATATCTTTTGCATACGAACTCGGATGAAAATGTTTTTTATATGAAAAATCATCCACGGGGTTCATCCTTCCCCACGCCACTTTCCCCCAAATCCAACTCTCTCCACTCTCGCCGCCGCCGTCGCCGTCGGCCAGGCACTCAACGCACCCTCTAAGCCGCCCGACCCCGACCTCAACGCCGCCCGCCCGACCTCGGCGCCGCCCGGACGCCGCCCGACCTCGGCGCCGCCTGCCCCTCCTCGTCAGAGTCACCCGAGGTGAGCACGCCTGCTCCTCCCTCTCCCCTACCTCTGCCTAGGGTTTCTTTATATTTTAGTTGCATATTAAGTTTATTTTTATTTATAGTAAGTTTATTTTAGTTGCATATTAAGAACTAGGTACTAATTAGGCAGTAGAATATTTTTATTTATATTAAGTTTATTTCTAGTAAGAACTAGTTGACTTAATAGAACTAGTTAGTAAGAACTTGTTTATATTTTTTTAGTTAAAGCAAATTTTCCCGCCTCGACGTGGACGATGCCTATCCCGCATCCTCGTCGTCGAGTCGGCGGAGGACGACACCTGCTTGACCAGATCGGCCATGTCCGGGACTGAGCTCCGCCGGGGTGGTACTGGGAGGCGCTACCTACCGGGGGGCGCAGGTTGTTGAGGAGCCAGCCTGTCGTTGACCCGAACCTTCTTTGGTGGCGGTCGCGTGGGCCAGTGACGATCGAGAGGCTCGTGGACTCCGCGGAGGTGGTGCGTCACCGTGTCATTGAGGAGGACGCGCACGTCCGTCGCTACTTGTTTGCGTTGGAGCACAGGCCGTTCTCCAATACATGGCAGGTTCTCCGGGGATCTCACTGGAGCTATGATCCTGTGATGGTTCCTTCTCTGTGGGTGTCCACCGCCCGCGCCGATACCCGTCGTGTGCTAGGGTTTTAGTTGTATTAGTGATGTTATATGTATGACACTATTCGTGATGGATTAGTGATAATATTCGACGATGTACGGACGTATGAGATGATTTACTTTTGCTTATTGAATGCTTGCTAATTTGAGTCCTATAAGATATTTTGAAATGTATATCTTGTGTTGCTCAATATCCAAGTGGCCCGTCATGTTTGCAGGTTACACCTCCGAGTGGCCTATGTTTTGCCGGAGTGTTGATTCATTTCCGTTCCGGCAAATTTCAGGCGCTCGATATGTCCTATTTTAGCAAAGGTCATGCCGGATTTTTAATAGTGCAAGACTGTACCAAATATGTGATGGGGGAGCGCAGAGAAGTACTAGGGGGCAGCAAACAGATGTGCTACCCACGATTTGGAGACAGGTTCATCTGCATGCTCCAGCTTGATCAAGGAGGAGAGCTATACATGTTTTATGTTATTTTACCTAAGAGAGAGCAGCATGAGTGATTAGCTAGCTAGAAATGAGTTTCAGGATGATGATGTGCTACACTGTATTACTGTGATGATAAAATAGCTAGTGTTGGTGGTAATGACTATGATGATTATTATTAGCTAGTGTTAGTGGTGATTAAATAAATACTATTTTTTTAGACTGAAATAAATACTGTTGGTGGTAATGACTATGAGGATGATTAAATAGCTTGTGCTGGCGGATTAGATTCAAGTGGATGCAACATGTGGTGCACATCGAAAGTACTACTAGTCCAAACTAGATCAAGTTTGGATTAGTAGTATACTTTTGACATGCACCACATATTGCCTCCACTTGAACCTAATCCACCTTCATTTGACACACTGTTATGGACATACACTGGTGGAAAAAAGGCCTTTGGTCGCGGTTCGCAACTGCCATTAGTCGCGGTTGCGCAACCGCGACCAAATAAGCGCGACTAAAGCCCCCCACCTTTAGTCGCGGCTGCTTAAGAACCGCGACTAACGGCCCGTCCACGTGGGCGCCAGGCGGCCGTCGGGGCGGAGGACCTTTAGTCGCGGTTCTTCTGGCCAACCGCGACTAAAGGCCGCCACAGGTTTAGGGTTTTAGCCACCCCCCTAAACCTGTTTTCTGTTTAATTTGTATTGTTTTATTTCTTTTGTGCTTTATTTTAATTTTGAAGGAGTTTCATATATTCTACAGTACTACATACATGCATATGAATGTACAATTTCAAATAAATTTGAAATTAGAACCAAAAGAATTCAAGAGGAATATACAATATATATTCAATATCATCGGATGACCATATACAATTTTGAACAAGTTTCCATACATGATTTAATCCATATAAAGTTCTACGTCCTCGTAATAGTGTTCTCCTTTAGGATGGAGGACTTCCCTGCTGAACCATCCAGCTAGTTCCTCTTGAAGTGGTCGGAAGCGAGCTTCTGGACTAAGCATCATCCGGAGGTTATTCCTCTGAGCATTGGTATCACTCGGAACCCGCTCAGAGGTGTATCTCGGATCCTCTCTGAACATAGTATCCACATAGATTGGTCAACGGTGGCTGAATATCCCCAGCATTCTTAGGCTTTAACATTTTGAATTCTAGCTCTTTTTTGAATTCACCGACCTTTGTATCTACGAACCGTCTCCAAACCCTACGAGGCAAAGAAAATTAAATGAACAAGAGAGTTATTAGTTACTTGATATTAGGAAATGAACGAAATAGGTCGATCGATATAGAGCGCAAATGAATGAAAATAATTACTTCTGCAGCATTCTTCTCATGTCGGCCCAAAGCTTTGGATCCATATTCAGAGAGTCGTGGACGAGACATTCGAGGTGTTAACTTTAATTACTAGCAGAATCCAGTGGAACCTGCGGACACGATACATGCATAGTCGTCATGCATAACTCATCGATTAGCCGCCACATACCATGCATGGAGTAAACAAAAGAGAATGTGCTCAAGACAGAAACACTCACCCAAAATGGTAAGGAAATAGAATATCACTTTTGAGATCCTGCTTTGTAAGAAACTGCCACAGGTCTGCCTCCACGTCGGCGGGTGACGCTCCAACACATGTCCATTAACGATGTGTGGGTCAATGAACCCAACATCATGGATGTTCCTTACTCTGCATTCCTTAATCTTCATTCTGCATGTATAATAGCGGACACAACAATATAGTTAGGACATATATATAGTGCAGGCAATATGAACGAGATGGGGTAGAAATTAATAAATCACTTACGAGCGTAGCAACCGATGATAGATTTGTCGAGCTCGCGCAGATTGAAAAGCTGGAACAATTCACTCAGTGCAATTTGTACATAGTAATGTTTGAAGTGATGCTCATGTCTAACTTCCGCATAAATATATTCTTTGGCGTTTTTATTTTTTATGTAACCCTTGTACCAATTCAGCAGACCTTTCATTTGGTCGGGTAGATCATTTTCTCGCGCAGGCTCGACGAGAGGCCCATTCTTGACATATGTAATTACTACCTCCTTCATGGCGCCTCATCAAGGCCTAACAGTTCACGAAGAGTAATACCTAAGTTGGCGCTTGTTCTCTCGCACTCGTTACAATCAATCCTGTGTTGCCGCAGCTTGTATGATCTCGGGTCATCCGGACAGAAGGCTTGCACTATAAGCGGGCAATCGATTGTTTACTTTGTTCCCGAGCTGGGCAACTTGTTTCCGCTTTTTTACTTTCGGCCTTCTCCGCTCTTTGTTCTCCTTGAACATGAGTGCCTGCCTGCAAGTTCACGTGCATAGTCGTCAGCAGATTCTTGTGGCTTGGGACGGTGTGCTCAAAATGACTTAGCCCACTTCTTTTGCTTATCGAAAATCTGGCTTGGGCTCGGGCTCTCTTTTCTTCTTGCAGTCCGCCTTCCATTTCTCCAAATCAGCAGCCGCGGCCGCGTCGACTTCCTCGGCACAACGTTCCCAAGGCCTTGTGGGGAGAGGCTTGATGATGGCTCCGTACCTTTGTGGTCTTAGGTACATAAGGGTCCGGGTTAATAATCCAGGACTGCTTCGCCTCTTTGCCGAGGTGGATTGGGGCGGCGTCGATCACCCGCCGGACGAGGATCGGGGCGGCGGATGATCACCGCCGGACGTTGTGGACTGGGGGCGGCGTCGGCTTACGTGGACGGAGGTGTAGGTGAACCGCCACCACCACCACCACCGCCACCGCCACCACCACCACCGTAGGGGGTGGACTTGTTGTCCTTGGCGCCTCGCTCGAAACTTGATAAACTTCTTTTGCCATAGAATGAAATGGCGCTTGACATCTCCAAGTCTTTTCTCCCTTGGTGTAGCAATGTCAATCTCAGGTCCTCAAACCCTTGGACTATGTCCTCCACCGTGACACGAGCATAGCCATCTTGAATGGGGTTGTTGTGGTGGAGTGCTCTGTAAACATGGTAAAGCACTGCCGATGGCTACCTTCATGGACATGTTCCCGATAGGATAATACAGATGACATTCTTTCATCTCCTTTATATCGCCCACGGGTAGCGAGGAGGCTCGGTGCAGTAATTTCGACCTCCGGTGCAGTAATTATTTCGACCACCGGAGGCTCCGGTGCAGTAATTTCGATCGTCGGTGCATCTGCACCAGCCGGTGGGGCCTCCGTGGAAGCCACGCTGCTTCTCCGCTGCTGGCTTCCGAGATCCGCTGGATGATCTTCATGCTGCACCCGAGCTGCATCTCTTTCGGCTACTAGTACACTCATGGTTTTCTTCATCACATCCATTTCCGATGCCAACCGCGCCACAACATCTGATTCCCCATCCATCTTTCTCTTACGGCTTCTGTAACCGCACGGGTCATCGCTCGGGGAACCCTATTTTCCACGGAATGTGCCCCATGCCTCGTACACGTCCTCCGTGTTCAGGATTCCCGAGGGCTTTTGTCGTAGCGTCGTTCTCTCTGTTGAACTTGATCTTCCCTGTTGAGCATCCTTCATTGCGTCAATAAGGGCTTGGGTGGGTTTAATTAATTTGCCCGGTAAACACACTCCCTGTCTCCGGGTTCAGCGTTCCCCATGCCCGTACCACCAGCTTTTGGCCCTTGGGTCCCATCCTCCGCACTGGACGGATTCCTCGCGCCCTCATCTTGTTCTCCATCTTCTCCAACCTAGGCACCAAAATGCGATACCCTCCTGGCCCCATAACATGATTGTACTCCTTCTTAGCCGCATTTTCCTTATTTTTTCGATATTTCAATGAACTGCTCCGATTTCTTTTGCTTCACAAATTCTGGCCAATCATGTTTCAGTTTCTCATATTGTCCTTTGAAACCGGAGTCTTGTTCTGCTTGACAAAGTCACGGGCTAGATTTTGCTTGAATTTCCGAATGCGTCGGCATCTTATGAAGAGCGAACTGTTTGACTAGCCTCCTCCTCTCCTTGTTTTCCTCAATCTTGTTACCCTCCTCATCGAATTTGTTGTATTCGGAGGTAGAACGAAATGTTCCATAAGCTTCTTGAAGCAATCTTTTTTGTTCTCTTATCGACAAAAGTGAAACCATCAATTCGTGCCTTCTTTGGCTCATTCCACTCTGGACGGTGATCGAGACGTTGTCTCTAACAATGGCTCCGCATTGGCTGACAAACTTGGTGGCGTTCTTGCGGGGCTCCAGTGACCTGCCGGTTGCCTTGTCGACAACCTCGATGGTGCATGTTTCTCCTTGTTTCATCGTCTTGGTTGCGCCACGCTTTGACGACGTACTCGATTGTTTGACGATCCGCCGAGGGCTAAAATAAGAAAGAGAGTCGCGCGTTAGTACACACATATTTATTCAAATCAGTTAGTTTGTATCACCGAGGCTCAATGTATATATATACCTCGGCGCGGAGGTGGTTGCTACTTCCATTTGAAGATCGCGTTTATCGACGTTTCTTGACATCTTCTTCTTGTGGCGCCCTTCATCTTCACCGTCAAGGTTCAGATAAGAAGAGATATCATCTTCTTCTTCTCCGGTCGGCACATATTGAATATCGCCGTTTATGATGCCGAACATATGTGCTTCACCGTCCGGATCATAGTTGTCCATAATCGGGTCAGCTCTATCGTCCGCCATTATGTCATCCTGAAAACATGTAGTAAAAACAAATTAATTAAGTGAAGAAGGGGGGCGGTGGCGGTGGCGGTGGCGAAAGGGCGGTGGCAAAAGGAGGGGGCGAGGAAGGGGTGGGAGAGGGTGTCGCGGTAGAGCGCGAGACGGGTGCTCCGTAGTCGAACTTGGGGTCGCCGGCAGTCTCGGGGTCTACCGGAAAGAAGTAACGGAGGGGGAACACAATAAATAACAGAGCAATCAAAGCATCACAAAGCGTAACCTGGCAATACGCGGTGCTAGGTGTGCCCTAACGCGGCAGTAGGTCGACCGCGGGGGAAACATCCGGAAAGTATCCCGGTGATTCGCGTTTAGACAGATGAACCGGAGGGGAAAGTTACGTGTTTGCTATGCTAGGGATGTGTGGCGGACGAACGGGCTGCGTATCCGGATCCGCCTCATCGTTCTGAGCAACTTTCATGTACAAAGTATTTTCATCCGAGTTACGGATTATTTTATATTAATTTTTAAAGTTTTATATCATTTTTAGAATTAACAGAATTAATTAAATTGTGCGTTAACTAATTAACCAAGTTAATTAGATTAATTAACAGATTAGTTATATTAGTTATTTAATTAGGTTTACTAAACACAATTAATTAAGTTAATTAATTTAATTAACTGATTAATTAATTAATATATTTATTTATTTATTTTCTAAATTCTCTTCTCTCCTTTTTTAAATCGTTTCAGGCGTGGGCCCCAATTGTCATTGGGCAGGGGCCTTAACGGGCGCGGCGCTAGCGGGCAGCGGTACGAGCGGCACGAGCTCGCGTGGCCAAGGGTCGCATGATGGCGCCGGCCGAACAGGCGGCAGGGCGGAGGGAAGTGGCGGTCCGGTCCAGGCGAAGCCGCAGACGACGCAGGGAGTTGCGACGCAGCGCCGCCATCTGCAGAGGCGGGCGCGGCGACGGGACGGGCGGCGGGCGAAGCGTTCGGAGGGGGCCGGGGAGACGGCCGGACGGGGCCCGATGGGGAGCTCACCAAGGAGAGGGCGGCGATGCGCGGGGAGGACCGACGAAGGAGAGGCGGGGACGGGCAGTCCGGCGCGACGGGGGCGAGGGCGACGGCGGGCGGCGTCGAGGGCGCGGCAGAGACGAACCGATCGGAGAAGACGAGAATAGATCGGAGCGTGGTATTTATAGCCCCCACCCTTTAGTCGCGGTGGGCTACGAGGCCCGCGACTAAAGGTACCTTTAGTCGAGGGTCGCCTGCCCAACCGCGACTAAAGGTTTTTTGGGCGGGTTTTTTGCGTTCCCACGCCCCACCTTTAGTCGCGGCTGGTCTGGCGACCCGCGACTAAAGGCCCCACCTTTAGTCGCTGGTGGTCGGGCGACCGCGACTAAAGGCCTTGTGCTGCCTCACGCCTAAAAGTTTAGTCCCACCTCGCTAGTTGAGAGAGCTCGAGAGTGGTTTATAAGCGCTGCTGCGCCCACCCTCTCGAGCTCCTCTCAACTGCAGCTTCAGGCCTAATCTGTCACTAGCTATGTGCTGTGGGCCTACTTGGCCTCCTGCGGGCCTGAATCCAGCCCATGTAGGGTTTCTAGTCGTATTCAGCCGTGGGGGTCCGAGAGGCGGCACTATTTTTTCCAGTTTTTTGTTTTGTTTTCTGCATTATTATTTATTTTTTGTTGTTTTTGCTTTATTTTTAATTCTTTTTGCTTTTAGTTTTAGAAAATTATAAACTTTCTGTTAGTGCCATTAGTTTTCAAATTTGAAAACACTTTTTTGTTTTCTTTGTTGCTTTATTTATTTTATTTTGTTTCTACTTACAACAAAATACTTAGGTGACACTATTTTTTCCAGTTTTTTGTTTTGTTTTCTGCATTATTATTTATTTTTGTTGTTTTTGCTTTATTTTTAATTCTTTTTGCTTTTAGTTTTAGAAAAATTATAAACTTTCTGTTAGTGCCATTAGTTTTCTAATTTGAAAACACTTTTTTGTTTTCTTTGTTGCTTTATTTATTTTATTTTGTTTCTACTTACAACAAAATACTTATTGTTGCTATTTTAGTCGCTGGTCGCTTGCCCAACCGCGACTAAAGGCCGCTTATAGTTTAGGGTTTTCCGCCATTTCTTCCCTGTCTTCCGCCTCTTTCTTCCCGCCACTTTCTTCCGCCTCCTGTCTTCCCGCTCCCATTTTTCCCGCCATTTCTCACTACATATATATGTAGCCCGGCTTGGCCAGCATTATCACATCTCTACAATCTCTCATCACTCTCTCATGGACACCAAACACATCACGGGTAATATAATTCACATGATCCATTCAACAAAGTTTGGTACAATAAATTATTACACATCATTTCTTCCCTTGTGTCCCTGCTTGCTTACGATTGTGCCGTATCCATGGAGCATCCTCATCATTTAACTTAATGCTTGGGTCGGTGTTCACTTTGAAGGGCGGAATTTCAGCAAACATATTATAATCTTCTGACATGTCTGTCTTGTCCTCCACTCCCACGATGTTTCTTTTCCCTGAAAGAACAATGTGGCGCTTTGGATCATCGCATGATGTACTGATCGTTTTCTTATCTTTCCGTTTCCTCGGTTTGCTACTCATGTCCTTCACATAGAAAACCTGAGCGACATCTTCGCAAGGACGAATGGTTCGTCAAGGTAACCAAGATTGTTGAAATCCACCATTGTCATTCCGTATTGCTGGTCCACCTTTACCCCACCTCCTGTTAGCTTGAACCATTTGCACCGGAACAAAGGGACCTTAAAGGAGGGTCCATAGTCAAGTTCCCATATCTCCTCACGTAACCATAATATGTGACCTCTTGCCCATTCTCGGTTGCTGCATCAAAGCGGACACCACTGTTTTGGTTGGTGCTCTTTTATCTTGGGCGATCGTGTAAAATGTATTCCCATTTATCTCGTACCCTTGGAAAGTCGTTATAGTCGAAGATGGTGTCTTGGCCAACATGTACAGCTGATCTACAACATCATTGTCATTCATTAAATGTTTTCTCAACCAACTGCCGAAAGTCTCCATGTGGGCCTTCCTAATCCAGGATTCAGGCTTCCCGGGTTGTCGAATGTAAAATATTCTTGTGTTTCTCAAAGCACGGAGCCACCAAGCTGGAATTGGTCAATCAGATGTGGTGTGCTTGATCGAGAATGGCCGTCCATACATATCGTTGATTTCATTCCGATCGTGTTTTTCCACTTAGTCTCCCCTCGTGCGCGATCGAGGAAGACCAATCGGCTTAAGGTCAGGAACAAAGTCAACACAAAACTCAATTACCTCCTCATTTCCATAGCCCTTGGCGATGCTTCCTTCTGGCCTAGCACGGTTACTGAACATATTTCTTTAATACTCCCATGAACCTCTCAAGGGGAACATATTGTGTAGAAATACAGGACCGAGAACGAAAATCTCTTCGACTAGGTGAACCAGGAGGTGCGTCATAATATTGAAGAAGGATGGCGGGAACACCAACTCGAAACTGACAAGACATTGGATCACATCGCTCAGAACCGTGGTAGAACTTCTGGATTGATTACCTTCTGAGAAATTGCATTGAGGAATGCACATAGCTTCACAATGGCTACTCGAACATTTTCCGGCAGGAGCCCCCTCAAAGCAATCGGAAGCAATTGCGTCATAATCACGTGGCAGTCGTGAGACTTCAGGTTTTGGAACTTTTCTCCGCCATGTTTATTATTCCCTTTATATTGGACGAGAATCCAGACGGAACCTTCATACTGCTCGGGCATTCAAAAAGATGACCTTCTCTTCTTTGGTCGAGCGTAGCTGGCACGACCTTGAAACCATTCCGGATGCGGTCATCGTGGTCTTTCAAACGTTGCTGGTCCTGCCGTGCTTCCTTTGTATCATTTGTCTTCCCATACACGCCCAAGAAGCTTAGGAGGTTCACGCAAATATTCTTCGTAACGTGCATCACGTCGATTGCAGAGCGGACATCTAGGACTTTCCAATATTCTAGCTCCCGAATATAGATTTCTTCTTCCACATGGCTGCGTGCCCGTCAGCTCCCTTCGAACTGATTGTCCGCCAGACCCTTTCCAAAGATGACTTTCAAATCCTTGACCATATCAAATACCTCAGCACCGGTCGTTCCGAGCTTCGCCGGTGATCTGCCTTGCCGTTGTAATGCTTGCCTTTCTTTCATCTTGGATGAATTTTGGAAGAAATCGACGATGCCCAAGGTACACGTTCTTCTTACAATTTGGCAAATGTACACTTTCAGTCTCATGTAAGCAGTGCGTGCATGCATTGTATCCCTTATTTGACAGTCCGAAAGGTTACTAAGAGCAGGCCAATCGTTGATGGTTACGAAAAGCAACGATCGAGGTCAAATTCCTCTTGTTTGTGCTCATCCCACACGGACACCACCCCACAGCTGTAAAAGTTCATCAACTAATGGCCTTAGGTACACATCGATGTCGTTGCGGGTTGCTTCGGACCTTGGATGAGCACCGGCATCATAATGAACTTCCGCTTCATGCACAACCAAGGAGGAAGGTTGTAGATGCATAGAGTCACGGGCAGGTGCTATGGCTGGAGCTCGCTCGCCAAAAGAATTCATGCCATCCGTATTTAGAGCAAATCTTATGTTCCTTGCGTCAGCTGCAAAATCTTTGAACCATCTGTCGATCTTTCTCCATTGCGCTCCATCTGCGGTGTGTCTCAACTCCCGTCCGACTTACGGTCCTCTTTGTGCCATCGCAACAACTTGGCATGCTCTTTGTTCCTGAACAGACGTTTCAACCGTGGTATTATAGGAGCATACCACATCACCTTGGGGAACCCTCTTCCTGGTTTCGGCCCTCAACATCGTCACCGTGGTCATCGCCTCGATCTTATAACGCAATGCAGTGCATACCGGCATTCATTCAAATTCTCGTATTCATCGCGGTAGAGGATGCGATCGTTGATGCATGCATGTATCTTCGAACCTCTAAACCTAGAGGGCAGACAACCTTCTTTGCTTCAGACGATCTTGGCGGGCAACTCGTTATCCTTTGAAACATATTCTTCAACATTTTCAGCAAGTTTTCAAATGCCGAGTCAGCTACACCTGCCTCTGCCTTCCATTTCAGCAAATCCAGTGCAGCCCAGCTTTTTCAGACCATCATCGCATCCGGGTACAGCGCCTTTCTGTGATCCTCTAACATGCGATCCAAATTCTCCTCTCCTTTTCAGTTTCGCAGCGTCTCCGTGCATCAGCAATGGTCCGACCAAGATCATCAACGGGATCATCACGTGCCTCTTCTTCACCTTCCCCTTCACCTTCAGCATCCTCCATGAAAGTATCACCGAAATGAGCAAGATAGCTTTCATCGATGAAATCATCCCCTTCTTCATCTTCTTCCATTATAACCCCTCTTTCTCCATGCTTGGTCCAACAATTATAGCTTGGCATGAAACCCTTCTGAAGCAGATGCATGTGAACAACTCTTGAGGAAGAGTAACCCTTCTCATTCTTACAGATAACACATGGACAGATAACAAAACCCCCGCTTGTTCGCATTAGCCACTACGAGGAAATCTTTCAAACCCGTAGTGAACTCGCCGGAGAGTCGGTTACCGTACATCCATTGCCGATTCATCTGCATTATTATAATATAAAATATATAATTAACCATCATGCATTTGTTAAACTAACTAGCTACAAACAATATAAATTAAACAATGAACTACACACATGCATATTGACACATCAAAGGTTCATCAAGTTGCTAACCGCGATCGAAGAGTGTGGCTCCAACACTTCATGTCATGTTTCTTTCATGCTCTTGGGGCATTTCATCAAACACCTTATGTGCATAAGAGGAACCAAAAGCAAACCTACACCCACTTGTGAAGAGAATGGCTCCAAATGGCTAAGTGTTGGCTGCTGGATGGGTATATATAGGGGAGGGGCTTTAGTTGCGGTTGGCCTGGCAAACCGTGACTAAAGGTGCCCGAAGGCCTTTAGTCGCGGTTGTCCTGGCCAACCGCGACTAAAGCCCCTCACGTGCGCCAGCTGGCCACCGAGCGCCCTGGGCCCAGGCCTTTGGTCGCGGTTCACCTCCAGAACCGCGACTAAAGGTCCCATTAGTCGCGGTTCCTACAGCTTCGCGACTTATGGGGCTGGACGGAAGCCTGTTTTTCTACTAGTGATAATGATGTAAACCTCATAACTGGTATTGTATCAATATTTGTACGATGGCGCATAAATACACTAGGAATGAAAAAATTAAAAAAAATACTAGTAGCGATGGACAGAAAACACGCTGCAAGTAGTTACCTTAGCAGCAGCGTGGTACCGAACAAACGCTGCAGCTATTCGTCCTAGCAGTAGCGCGGGCATGCACGCGCTGCTGCTAAGCAATAGCTGTAGCGCCTTATTAGTAGCGCGCCCTCCCTCGCTACTAGTGAGCACAAAACCCGCGCTGCTGCTTTGAGTGAGTAAAGAATCTGAGACAAGAGTTTGGGCTTCCTTTTTTAGGATTAGCAAAGACCTATAACAAGATTTGAGATTTTGATGAATATGGTTGCTTTCGGGCTCGAATTTTGTTTTATCCATTTAGTAAGCAGGAAAACAAGGAAATAAAGATTTGATTTTTAATTTCCTCTGTTCAATAAAGATATGTCGTTGCATTTCAATTTGCAATAAATTGCAGAAGCCACAAGAGTAGTTATTATTATTTTATTTGAAGTACATAACAATAACTCTATATTGAGGCAATCTTTACCCATCTTGCCCAACATTTTCGAGTTCAAGACCATGGTTCACCCGAACCTATGCTCGGCACCGTCCGATCTCGTACAATGTTCATGTGGATCCGGGCCCTGTCAAAATTAAAAAAATTCTTGATCTTGTATTGTTTTCCTTAATCCATGTCTCCAACAGGTTGCCCATAGTCCTACCTAGGGCCTTTTTCTAACATGGTGGACCTGCACACTTACTAATCCAATGTACCACATGAGCCCAAATCCTAGAGTTCAAAAACTATTATTCTGTTAATGCATGTTGGCAGCCATTTGGCCAGTTGCTCCCGATGTGTTAAAATAATTTTCAAAATTTGTAGCAACACAAAGATCATCCAAAAATGTATGCATGCAGATTTGGATGCTATTTACCCTCGCAATATTGATATTTGCATGTGTTTTACAAAAAAAACAAGCAACAAGGGTCAAACAGTCACTCAATGTGTAGAAACACAACCAAACTTCATTTTTCTTGCACAAATCACATCCATTTGATTTTTTTATCAAATTTTGTCAGTTCTGAACATTCATATTACTGCATGTGTGAATTGTTTTGTGAATTTTTGCAAAACGAAGAAAAAATTATGTTGGCATGTATGTCCTGGGTGCAGAATTGAAGTGTATTAAACAATTATGAACAGTGCAGCTTCACGGAGACAATTTTCCTCTCTTCCGAGGCAGTTCCCACTAGTAGAAAAGAGGGCTTTGGTCCACCCGGGGTTAGCCCATTAGTCCCGGTTCAATCTAGAACTGGGACTAATGGGGGCATTAGTCCCGGTTCGTGCGCCCAGGGGCCACGTGGGCCATTTGTCCCGGTTCGTTCGGACCTTTAGTCCCGGTTGGTGCCACGAACCGGGACTAGCAGGCGATGCCCATAGTCGGTTCGTGGCACCAACGGGACTAAAGGGTTAGACTTTAGTCCCGGTTCGTGCCACGAACCGGTACTAATGGGGTTTGAGGCATTAGTACCGGTTCATGGCACGAACCGGTACTAAAGGTCCCATTTTCAAACTCCACCCCCCCATGTGGATCGCCTTTTCAGTTTTTTAAAAAATAAAAGAGAATGATGAAAATGTCAAAAAAAAAGAAAATAAGTTTCACATGTGATATATGGTCTAGTTGTTGGGAAAATTTACAAATATGAATTTTGACTTTCTTTGCAAAATCTCTCTAGAATTTAGTAAAATGGGCATAACTTTTGCATACGAACTCGGATGAAAAAGTTTTTTATATGAAAAATCATCCACGGGGTTCGTCCTTCCCCACGCCACTTTCCCCCAAATCCAACTCTCTCCACTCTCTTGCCGCCGTGTCCGTCGCCACTTCTCAACGCACCCCTCGCCGCCCGACCCGACCTCAACGCCGCCCGCCCGACCTCAACGCCGCCCGAAGCCGCCTCGACCCAGATTCAACGCCGCCCGCCCCGACCTCAACGCCGCCCGACCTAAATTCAACGCCGCCCGCCCCGACCTCAACGCCGCCCGACGCCGCCCGACCTCGACGCCGCCCTGCCCCTCCCTCCTTGTAGTCACCCGAGGTGAGCACGCCCGCTCCTCCCTCTCCCCTACCTCTGCCTAGGGTTCCTTTATATTTTAGTTGCATATTAAGTTTATTTTTATTTATAGTAAGTTTATTTTAGTTGCATATTAAGAACTAGGTACTAATTAGGTAGTGGAATATTTTTATTTATATTAATTTTATTTTTAGTAAGAACTAGTTGAATTAATAGAACTAGTTAGTAAGAACTTGTTTATAATTTTAGTTAAAGCAATTTTTCCCACCTCGACGTGGACGATGCCTATCCCCCATCCTCGTCGTCGAGTCGGCGGAGGACGACACCTGCTTGACCAGATCGGCCATGTCCGGGACTGAGCTCCACCGGGGTGATACTGGGAGGCGCTACCTACCAGGGGCGCAGGTTGGTGAGGAGCCAGCCTGTCGTTGACCCGAACCTTCTTTGGTGGCGGTCGCGTGGGCCAGTGACGATCGAGAGGCTCGTGGACTCCGCGGAGGTGGTGCGTCACCGTGTCAGTGAGGAGGACGCGCACGTCCGTCGCTACTTGTTTGCGTTGGAGCACAGGCCGTTCTTCAATACCTGGCAGGTTCTCCGGGGATCTCACTAGAGCTATGATCCCGTGATGGTTCCTTCTCTGTGGGTGTCCACCGCCCGTGCCGATACCCGTCGTGTTCTAGGGTTTTAGTTGTATTTGTGATGTTATATGTATGACACTATTCGTGATGGATTAGTGATAATATTCGACGATGTACGGACGTATGAGATGATTTACTTTTGCTTATTGAATGCATGCTAATTTGAGTCTTATAAGATATTTTGAAATGTATATCTTGTGTTGCTCAATATCCAAGCGGCCCGTCATGTTTGCAGGTTACACCTCCGAGTGGCCTATGTTTTGCCGGAGTGTTGATTCATTTCCGTTCCGGCAAATTTCAGGCGCTCGATATGTCCTATTTTAGCAAAGGTCATGCCGGATTTTTAATAGTGCAAGACTGTACCAAATATGTGATGGGGGAGCGCAGAGAAGTACTAGGGGGCAGCAAACAGATGTGCTACCCACGATTAGGAGACAGGTTCATCTGCATGCTCCAGCTTGATCAAGGAGGAGAGCTATACATGTTTTATGTTATTTTACATAAAAGAGAGCAGCAGGAGTGATTAGCTAGCTAGGAATGAGTTTCAGGATGATGATGTGCTACACTATATTACTATGATGATAAAATAACTAGTGTTGGTGGTAATGACTATGATGATTATTATTAGCTAGTGTTAGTGGTGATTAAATAAATACTGTTTTTTTTAGACAGAAATAAATACTGTTGGTGGTAATGACTATGAGGATGATTAAATAGCTTGTGCTAGCGGATTAGATTCAAGTGGAGGCAACATGTGGTGCACATCGAAAGTACTACTAGTCCAAACTAGATCAAGTTTGGATTAGTAGTATACTTTTGACATGCACCACATATTGCCTCCACTTAAACCTAATCCACCTTCATTTGACACACTGTTATGGACATAATGATGTAAACCTCATAACTGGTATTGTATCAATATTTGTACGATGGCGCATAAATACACTAGAAATAAAAAAATAAAAATAAAAGTACTAGTAGCGATGGACAGAAAACTCGCTGCAAGTAGTTACCTTAGCAGCAGCGTGGTACCGAACAAACGCTGCAACTATTCGTCCTAGCTGTAGCGCGGGCATGCACGCGCTGCTGCTAAGCAATAGCTGTAGCGCCTTATTAGTAGCGTGCCCTCCCGCGCTACTAGTGAGCACAAAACCCGCGATGCTGCTTTGAGTGAGTAAAGAATCTGAGACAAGAGTTTGGGCTTCCTTTTTTAGGATTAGCAAAGACCTATAACAAGATTTGACATTTTGATGAATATGGTTGCTTTCTGGCTTGAATTTTGTTTTATCCATTTAGTAAGCAGGAAAACAAGGAAATAAAGATTTGATTTTTAATTTCCTCTGTTCAATAAAGATATGTCGTTGCATTTCAATTTGCAATAAATTGCAGAAGCCACAAGAGTAGTTATTATTATTTTATTTCAAGTACATAACAATAACTCTACATTGAGGCAATCTTTACCCATCTTGCCCAACATCTTCGAGTTAAGGACATTGGTTCACCCGAACCTATGCTCGGCACCGTCCGATCTCGTACAATGTTCATGTGGATCCGGGCCCTATCAAAATTAAAAAAATCTTGATCTTGTACTGTTTTCCTTAATCCATGTCTCCAACAGGTTGCCCATAGTCCTACCTAGGCTCTTTTTCTAACATGGTGGACCTGCACACTTACTAATGCAATGTACCACATGAGCCCAAATCCTAGAGTTCAAAAACTATTATTCTGTTAATGCATGTTGGCAGCCATTTGGCCAGTTGCTCCCGATGTGTTAAAATAATTTACAAAATTTGTAGCAACACAAAGATCATCCAAAAATGTATGCATGCAGATTTGGATGCTATTTACCCTCGCAATATTGATATTTGCATGTGTTTTACAAAAAAAACAAGCAACAAGGGTCAAACAGTCACTCAAATGTGTAGAAACACAACCAAACTTCATTTTTCTTGCACAAATCACATCCATTTGATTTTTTTTATCAAATTTTGTCAGTTCTGAACATTCATATTACTGCATGTGTGAATTGTTTTGTGAACTTTTGCAAAACGAAGAAAAAATTATGTTGGCATGTATGTCCTGGGTGCAGAATTGAAGTGTATTAAACAATTATGAACAGTGCAGCTTCATGGAGACAATTTTCCTCTCTTCCGAGGCAGTTCCCACTAGTAGAAAAGAGGGCTTTGGTCCACCCGGGGTTAGCCCATTAGTCCCGGTTCAATCTAGAACCGGGACTGATGGGGGCATTAGTCCCGGTTCGTGCGCCCAGGGGCCACGTGGGCCATTTGTCCCGGTTCGTCTGGACCTTTTAGTCCCGGTTGGTGCCACGATTCGGGACTAAAGGGTGCGATGCCCATTAGTCCCGGTTCGTGGCACCAACCGGGACTAAAGGGTTAGACCTTTAGTCCCGGTTCGTGCTACGAACCGATACTAATGGGGTTTGAGGCATTAGTACCGGTTCATGGCACGAACCGGTACTAAAGGTCCCATTTTCAAACTCCACCCCCCGTGGATCGCCTTTTCAGTTTTAAAAAAATAAAAGAAAATGATGAAAATGTCAATAAAATAAATGAAAATAAGTTTCCCATGTGATATATGGTCTAGTTGTTGGGAAAATTTAGAAATATGAATTTTGACTTTATTTGCAAAATCTCTCTAGAATTTAGTAAAATGGGCATAACTTTTGCATACGAACTCGGATGAAAAAGTTTTTTATATGAAAAATCATCTATTCGAAAAGTTACATCCAAATTTAACTGAGGGAACCCGTTAAACATTTTCAAAATCCTCAAAAACTTAACAGAAAAAAGTTACGGGCCTTTTTAGATCTAGAGTAGAAAAAATCGAAAAAAAATTCAAACAATGGTCAAACTAATTATTCTACAATATTAGTGTTACTAAATAATTATTTCAGTTATTTTGAATTTTGGTCAAATCTAGTCAAACTGTGGTCAAACAATGGTCAAACTAATTATTCAAGAAATATTAGTGTTACTAGATAATTATTGTTTTTTAAAACAATAGTTTCTAACTCAAACAGTGAAATGTGTCACTTCATGCTCAAGTAAAATTCCTCAAGGTTAATAGGATTGACATCTTACTATTGTCAGGAAAACAACAAGTGCAGACTTGGAAACGAGGGAGAATAGAACCTGAAAGTTAAGCGTGCTCAGGCTGGGGGAGTGGGAGGATGGGTGACCGTTCGGGAAGTTAGATGATTTGGAATGATGAGGGATGATTAGAGATTAGAGGATAAATTGAGCAGTGATGAGGAGTGGTGATTAGAGATTAGAGATTAAAATAATTCAGAAATTTGAAAATAAAAAAATACAAAAGAAAAATTAAAAAAAAAATCAAAAAAAGAAAAATATAAAATTCCCTTTAGGGTGTTACCAACCGGGACTAAAGGTGGAGCTCCACGTGGCCGCGGCCTTTAGTCCCGGTTCGTTTAAGAACTGGGACTAAAGGGGAGAGGCATTAGTAACGACCCTTTAGTCCCGGTTCAAAAACCGGGACTAAAGGGCCTTACCAACCGGGACAAAAGCCCCTTTATCTACTAGTTTTCACTATTTTATTCCCTCTGTAGTTAGCAGTCGGTAGGTTTATTAATGCATGGTAGGTCCCGTCATTTGTGTCGTTCTCATCATGCTTTACCACACCCGCCATGCACATATCCCGAAAAAAGGCTGCCCTAAGATGTGTGGCACCCAACATGGGTTCGGCCGAGCCATGGTCCTGCCCAACATTTTTGCTGAGTCTGCTAGCATTTGACACAAAAACTGACATGTAGATGTAGGTACACAAATCAGGTTTGACATGGCATTGACTTGCCACATAGGACGTGATGTGGCCTCGTGCAATTTTTTGTGTTGTGGCAAGTCAACCCCTTCGAATGTGCGCACTAGGCATTTGTCATGTGTGGTGAGTCCGAGGCACTGATATGCATAACATATCTAGCATCACACAGACATGTGTCATGCGTGGCGTGTTTGAGTCATGTTGGATCCAACTGATAAGGACAACATGTCAGATCTAGCATCACACAACTAAATGCTAGCTAAAGGTGTAGGTTCGAGTGAATACCGATCATGTTAAGTGATTTAAAAAAATTTATGGTTATTTGTTACACCGAGCGTTAAGACTAGGGTTCCATGCAATGTTTAATCTTCCATACTGAATTATACTAACTAGGTTTTCTTTATTTCTTTGTTGAATAAATGTTAGAAGTGGCTTTGATCGACACTACTATGATCTCCTACAATAGTCATCATCCAGTGAACACCAAATGTGGTTGGTTTCTATTGTGTTGATTCTGAACATTGAATTTCGGAAATTATAATCCTTCCTAGAGTATCCATCTTATAGTGTTCGAATAATTTTTATTACTGGGGCCATGGCATCAATACACCATTAGATCTTGGTTGGGATGGGTTCACTCTGTTGGTCATGATTGCTGCGAAGATACTGTATGGAATTCAATAAGATGAAATTTTCTTTTGCACTGCATGCTTGGTCTAATGGCCTTTGCTTCAATGGCTGGTGGGTGGGGAGATGGTTACGACTCGTATGCATAGTAGAATAGGTGAGCAGCGAGTTGCTTCAGTTTAGTGTTTGTTACTCAGTTTTTTGGGACTACTATACTTGTTCATTACAAACTTCATTTGTATATTTTTATGCCCATCCTCAATTGCAGAGACCATAGACTGCTATGTGGTTGTATTTGCTTTGTATGATAATAAAAAATAAATAAAGCTTCCTATATAAATATAGTCATTAAACATGTAATTAAGGATGGACACGAAGTTGGACATAAAAGATATATGTGCATTTTATAGAACATGTTAAGTTAGGCACCTTTAAAATTTCCTGTAGAATGATGTACGTTCCAAATTAATGTGTGTCCATACACTTAGGCGTGACATTTTTTTAGGTCTCATAAGCAACAACAAAATGCAACCGGGAAATTGAATCCTATTAATGCCTCCCAGCAAATAGATAAAAGGACTCCTATTAACATCTTCTAGCTAGTAGATCGAAATATATTGCTTTCTTGTTGCAGCTGAGACCCCAAAACACCCAGGTAGCTACCGGTGGCTCCCATAGAGATAGAGGCACATGAGAAAAAGAGAAGTGTGGATCCTCCTTTGTTTGTGGGAACGAGAAGGATAAGAAACTAAATTGTTTCTTTGGGTCTATCTGGACGAACCATAGGGTTCCTTGTTGCAGAGTGTTCCGCTGTAGAACTTCATGCCAAATTTGATAGTGTCAAGTACCAGACAAATCAGGCTTGGAAAATCTTACTACACTCAGGTGCATATCAGTCGCCTTGTAGATTCCAGCAAAATGTACACGCTCCAGGAAATTGCATCACTTCCCGTCATGTTCCCGTGGTAATGCATGACATCCAATACAAGGCGCGTTTGTTTTATATAAAGCACCGATTACTCAAAAGATCGAGGCTATATGCTTCGTTGTGCAAAGGGAGTGTCACGCCTGATACCGTGGATCATGAGACGAGACAACTTGTTACATGAACATCCAGGTCTGCGGAAGCACTGAGGCCTGGTGGCTGGAGGCGAGAAGGGCTATTCCGAAGCATTCGCGCCGGAACTTCGACACCATGGTCATCCTGATACACTGGAGGGTCTGGAGGGAGCGGAACGCTAGAATTTTTCAGCAAACGGCGTGTGACGTTGATCGAGTACTAGACCTCATCAGAGAGGACATAGGTGTATGGAGATCGGCAGGATGTGTGTCCGATCTGGTGAGTTAGAGGTGCTGTGTGTTACCCCGCATGTTCTGGGGATAACTCATGTTCTAACAGTTCAAGATTTCCTGAACTGAACTGTGAAACTATTTTGTATGCCCCTTTCTTCCCCTTCTAATAAAGATCGGCCAACGGCCCTTCGACATGAACATCCAGGTCTGGTACTGGAAGAGAACTAGGAACTAGCTCATGACATCTTGGGTTTCCAACTGTTTAGATTTCACACCGATTTAAGGAGTGTTTGAGCCAAAATGTTTTTGAAATTACAAAAAAGAAAGCAGTTTGGCTGAGTACAACTCTGGACTCTTTAACACAAATCACTTCCAAGCTGCGCTAGGCATACCCAACAATAAGTAAGTGTCAATGTCGTAATATTTGGTCGCAGATGCTTTGCAGCATTTCGTTGACAAATATCTTGTCATTTTTAAGACATTTGTCACTAGGCAGGGTGAAATGACTCCTGGGTCATTTTCCTCAAATAGATGAACAATATCTCTATTTTATTTAAAAAGGACATGCAATTCCCTATTTCACCCACTAACATTCCACTCCTCACCTTCGTCCCACCCCCACCACGTACATCCTCTCTTCCTCCCACCCACACACACACACCCACAAGTTCTCATTGAATACCGCACACATGTTTTTTTTACACAGGGTGCGGAACTCATTTTTTGATGAAAAATTGCAAGGGTTCGAAGCATTATATATGCAATGAGTGAATAAACTAAGCTTGAAGCATTTATATATGAAACCTGTATTGGTCATGATGGCTACTAAGATATTGTATGGTGTTCGATAAGATAATATTTTCCTTTCCTTGCATACTTCGTCATTGCTTCAGCGGCTAGAGGGACGGGAGATGGTTAAGAAGTATGCACAAGTACAACCATGACCAGTGAGTTGCTTCTTGTTAGTGTTTGTCCCCTTTTTTTTCTAGACTAGATCTTTGGGACTACTGTACCTGTACATTATAAACTCCTTATATTGGTCGTGTGCATCCTCAGTTGTCGAGATCGGAGATTGAAGTACTGCACAGTTGTATTGGCTTGGCATAATCATAAAATATGTAAAGCTTCCTATAGAAATGAAATAATTAAACATGGTCAGGATGCTTGAATAAAAACACTGCTCTATGCACCTAAATATCTTTGTTCCTTTATTGTTTGCATATAAATAAACAGTGTAAAGTAAGGTAGGTGCAAAATTTCCCGCAAATAGGTGTACGTGCAAAATTAATGTGTATCCATAAAGTTAGATGCTACATGTTTTTTCATTAGGAATCACATGCAAGAACACAATGCATTCAAGAATTAACTCCGTCCCTGAGGAAAAGAAAAGGACTCCTATTAATGTCTTCTAGCTAGCAGATTGAAATATATTGCTTTCGGCCACAATGCTCAAAGCACCGAGATAGCTACCAATGACTCTCGTAGAGGCACACGAAGGAAAGAGCGAGAAAGTAAAGTGGGTGGATGGTTGTTGTTTGTGGGAAGGAGAGGGGTCAGAAACTAGATGGGCTCTGTTTGTCCAACCAGACGATACAACTTGCACTACTGCAGTGTTCCACCACATGAAAAATACCCTAACTCTCTGTTACGAGCAGAATATAACCTTGTCGTTACATGAACATGTGCGCCTCATGCTCTGAAGAGCACTAGAAACTAGCTTTGGACATCAATGTACAGAGTACACCAGCCAATTAGCCAAACACTTTCTGTAATCAAAATTATAAGAATAATAATTGAAATTTGACAAGTACAACTCTGGGCTCAACTCAAATCATTTCCAAGCTCCGCTACTGGATAGTTTTGAGGTAATGGGTGTCAAGCACCATCCGTAACTGATACTCCCTCTGTCCGAAAATACTTGTCTAGGGAATGGATAAAAATGGATGTCTCTATTGCTACGGTGCCAATGTTACTTCGGAGCTATAAGCATGCCGACACAAAATTGATATTAGAAAATAACTATAAAAGCATCCACCTTTTGGCCCCAAAACTTTTCACATAAACCCATTAACAAGTGCTAACAATGCAGACTTGGTTTTTGGTAGGCTACAATTAGTCCTTTTGTGCAAAGCCAGTATTCCCATGTAGTTCTATGGAAGTTCATACTTCACAAGAGAGCTCCGCTGCATCTCGTTACCTGACCGCGAGAATTGCAACTACAAACAAATTAAACATGCACAGCCCCAAGCGTGTACATGCAGAAGTAGACAAATGGAAACCACATTGTTAGTCTCAGTAACATGATAAGCACAACAACTAGTAAAGAAAACCTTAAAACACTACATATAACTGATAGATTGCCGAGTTTGCAGTTCTGGGAAGACAGCAAGCCATACAAAACCACCTCTTAGAAGATCACAAACAACACGATGAGCACAGTAGTTGGTAAACATCACCTTTTACAATATTACACCTAACCGATACATTGCCAAGTTTGCAGTTTCGGGCGGACAACAAACCATACATGACCACCATGCAGATGGCATCAGTAACCTTGTCCACAATACCCACAGAACTCACCGAAGGGATCAGCCATGGACAAAATGTGAAGATTGTTTCTACATGCAAACATATCACGATTATAATCAACTATGACATCAAATCTAGCATTTGGAGAAGCCCTACTATCAAACTATAGCAGTCTGTGTTGTCTCAAATCGACATTATATCAGCATAAATGGACAACAAATCTCACCAACTCTAGCACTTTAGCATTGAGAACAAAGAAATTGGCCAAGATAACTTCCGGCCTCTTGCCCAAGGTGGAATACATCAATACTACTTACTTCCTCGAGAGTGTCAAGACATTCAATAGGATCTTCTGGGTTATGATTAATTTTGTATTAAGGTTGAGACATTTATTTTGAGACGTAGAGAGTATGAAACAACTGAAATTATTGAAAACCAAAAGCTATTGATGCAGGGAGTCACCATTATGTACATCTTCTCCAAGCAAGAAAAGAATTTGAGGAAGCGAACAACTGCACCAAGATTAGGGCCACTAGATGTGAGATGCAAGACCTTCACACCACACATTGCTATATTCAAGCTGCCATCAATCATTTCCTGGTAAATACAAAGTGCATAAAAGAACATAAAATGAGAGTGTGAGATGCAAAACATCGAATCAGCGATAGGTGGTCATAGGTTGTAGCTACTTCAGAAGCTACAATTCGAAGCTTGAGCTTAGTAATATCATCCGGCAGTGGGCCCAAGATCTCCAACTTAGGCACCCTGATTACACGGATGATTGCATTGATCTGAAAATAAATAGATCTGATCAACTTATCTAGGAGAGGGGCCTCTTGATGACTATATTTCATCAATATGTTGAACATCAAAACCATACTTCAGCGAGAGTGGACTTTCAGGACCCTGTCCAGGCACCCTCTTATCGCCACCGTATGTTGAGAATCCAGCACCTAGAGATTTGTACCACACATTGTAGCAAAAATTTGGATTAGCAGGTCGCAACTTGCTAGGCGTGGGAGGCTGGCGCAGAAACAATGAGCTCCTGGTGAATCAAACTAGAGACCTCCCTCATGTTACCACACTATGTTAACCAACCCGCTATCATGCCAGCTCTGGTAAGTAGCAACGTTTCCTTCTTTTATTCTTTCCCTTTTCCTTTTCCTTTTCTATTTTCTATTTTCTTTTTTCCTTTTGCTTTTTAAATTTTGATGTATTTTTTTAAAATCTGCTGGATTTTTTTCTAATTCGATGAACTTTTTTAAAAAAAACGATGAACTTTTTGTCAAATCCTCTGAACTTTTTTAAAAATCAGTGAACTTCTTTTTCAGATTCGATGAACTTTTTCCAAATTCTATGAAATTTTTTTCAGATTCGATGAAGTTTTTCAATTATGATGAAGTTTTTCAAATTTGATGAACTTTCTTTCAGATTAGATGAAATTTTTTCAAAATAGATGAACTTTTTCCAAATCAAATTTAATATTTCAAAAATTGATGAACTTTCATGGAAAATGAATTAACTTTTTCCATTTTTGTGAGTTTTTCCTTTAAATTCGTCAACCTTTTTTTAACCAATGAACTTTTTTTAATTCCTATTTTTTCAAAAAAAAACTTGCACATATTTTTTGAACAGTTAACAGTCAACTAGTCAGACCGGTCAATTGGTGAACCCTTTTCCATATTAGTGAACTTTATTTCATTCAAATAGTGGCGCTAGAATTGTTCTTAAGTAGTGCGCGCTACAATCAATCACTAGTAGGAGAATGGTCCAGTGGTGTGAATTCTCTAGCAGGAGAGTTGCGGCGTGACACACACCTTTTTTGGGTTTTTCTAGGGATCCCCACACTTTAATTAATTCGAAGCAAAATTCAAAGGGATACAATTAAAGGGGGTCATGAGAGTTAACAGCCACAAGGGGCAACCCTGAGGAAGCGAAACAGAAAAATTTATAGTTATGTGCTTCATAGTTCGAAGCTCGACCCTCGAACATAAAATCATAGCTCTGAAAACTGGCTCTTCTTGACAATTGTGATATGAGTGCCTCCCAAACCATTTTTTATGGCATCCACAACTGTCTTGCAGTCGCTAGCGATTGTCAAGTGCTCCAGAGACAAATCGGCAGCTAGAGCCAACGCCTCACGACATGCAATAGCTTCAAGAGTTGCCGGGGTATTCATTCCAGGAAGAATGATCGCTGAAGATCCAAGATATTTACCTCGACATCCCTGCAAACTGCAGCTGCTACATTTAGGCTACCATCATGAGACAAGCCTCCATCAACATAAATTTTAGCATGACGGCTAGGAGGGGGCTTCCAAGTGTTGGGTGCCCTTATCACATGTACTCGCCTCCGAGATGCACACCTATTTTGGTGGTTTTCGCGCTACAGTATTTCTGTGCGCTACGGGCCGACCCACTAGGTTTTCATGTGAGCGCCAGTTTGCTTCGGGGCGTTTAAGGTGCCGACTAGGACCTCCCCTTCAGACCAGAGACAAAGCACGGGGAATCCCTCATGCGCTGGGTGTTCATATGGGCCGGTCCATTTTCTATTTTCTTTCTTTCGTTTTTTCCTTCCTTTTTTTCATTTCTCTTTTTTATTATGTACTTTATCACTGTTTGTAAATTTTATTTTCAAATTCGTTAACATTTTTTGTTCATCTAATTCCAGAAATGTTCATCAATTCAAAAATCTGTTCATCGAATTTACAAAATATTTGCCAAACTGAAAATATGTCATCGAACTAGAAAAAATGTTCATTAAGTTCGAAAAAATCCATCGATCCCAAAAAATGTTCATCAACTAAAAAATTGATCATTATTAAAAAATTATCATAAAAATGTTCACTAAATTCAAACAATATTCACTCTTTTGAAGGACGGAACATTTTTTTGAATTCAACAACTGTTTTTGAATTCAGTGAACACTTTTTGAGTCCCCGATTCTGAGAATCAGAACTTTTCTCGAAATCTCGAAATAGTTGAGACTTTCTGTCCGAAAAAACAAAAAGTGGGAACAGTTGAGACACGAAGCACACACAACCGGGCCGGGCCTTGGGCCCTATCCAGGCAGCTACGTAACATGTTCCATGTACCTCGAAAGAGAAAAAAAGACGTCCAGATTCCCCACACGGCGGTCGCGAGCCGAAATCCCTAACCTGTCCCGACCCAACTCGCCGCCGCCGTGCCGTCGCCAAGGAACCCTAGCGTGTTGATGGCGTCGACGGAGGAGCAAGTCTTCCTTGGATCAAGGAACCTGTCGTATCACGGAGCCCACCACCCCGACGCCTGCGCTGATTGGGATTACCCGGAAGACCCAGGCGACCGGCGGAGGGGGTTGGAGGTTGCCGAGCTCCATCACCAGCCGGCGCGCATGGGCACCTGTGCGTATATCGTGCATCTCCGCTCTTCCTATGTTCATGCCTCACTGGAGTTCCTCTTACACATCTTGTTTCCGCCAACTCAATTAGTCGTTGATCAAATTTCTATTCATCTATTGTTACCGAGCAGCAGATTCAGATCCATGTGAAGTCGCCAGGCGTGCCTTGGACCTCATGTTCCCGCGGGAGGAGGACAGCGATGACGTCTGGAGCACCTGGAGCGCGCGAGAGGAGGGCAGTGATGACGATGATGAGCAAGGTAGCCAATTCTCCCTACAGATGTTGTTAAGTATCCATAGATCCTTGATTTACATTGATTGATTCTGTAGGAGGGGAAGAAGGCGATGGTAGCACACAGGAGAGCAGCGATTATGAAGACGAAGACGACGGCGGCAATTGCCAAGTGATACTAGCCGAGACAAACTGTCCAGGTAGCTGCTGATTCTCTCAACAGATGAAACAAAAAATATATATTTATCTGCTGAGCTGTTCTACATCAATTCTTCAGGAAAGCTCTACCCCAAGAGCGAAGCAGAGGCCATAGAACTCAGATGGGCAGACAGGTTCTTCCAGCGTATTATAGAACACTCAAAGCTGTGCAAGGAGATTATGGCCCTGGGAGATGATGATGAGACTCCTTTCCCCATCTCCCATGAAAGTGTTCCCTGAGGCAACAGCGTTATGCATCCTTGGGGCCAAATCCTGCCACCACCGTGTTTACAGGACCCATGACACTTCTACCAGTAAGCGCCATTTGCCTGCCATTCGTTACTAGTAATTAGTTCGTCTGCTGTTGTGCTATCTATGTACACTGTCACCATCTTGCTTTTGTTCTCACTAAATAATTGCAGCCCCATCAACTCTTGGATATCGTGAACCAAGTCATATGCTACAATTTTTCTCCATGCGTCTATCAAGCTTTGAAGCCTCGTGTCCCATTAGTGTGTATGGAATATTCGCCATTCGGGATTACTTGGACCGGCGACGGAACTATGTCTTTAACCGTCCCAGGGATGATGCTGTAACAATTGAGAAGCAGGTAATTAAGACTTCATTTCCTCCTGAAGATATTATGCTTGTTTTTGTTTCCGAAATGGTTGGCTGCTGAATAATGATGTTCAACACTGATATTTATGTTAGTTTGGTTCTTTGATTTGTCTCCTTCATTGCTTGCATCTATTAAAAGATGTGTGAGGCCAGGTTAATTTACACATATGCTAGTAAGACGGTTATAACTCCCAATCAGCTAGATAGTAGAGGGGGCATAGGGTAATGATTATGAGATCCCTAGTGATGATGTAGTCTAATATGTGATAAATATTGAGCAATTGACAAGATAAATCAGGGTAAAGGGGGCACAATTGCATTAAAGTCGCATGCATGTCTTGCATATGCAAACTAATGTAAAAAAGAAAATTCACCCTCAAGATGGAGTGAGCATCACTCATAGTTAATTTGAACATGAGCATGTATATCTTTGAATTTTTGTGTTGATACTTGGTAATGCATGTGGAAGTGGATATTGTTTATTAGTTCTAACAAGCTGTTAAATTGTAGGATTCTTTTGTCGTACCACTTTGTAGCCCTTGTCGAGGAATGTATGTATCGGATAAGGCTTTAGTAGAAGTTGATCTTTGGGTAAAGAAGGAAGGGGATGAATCAGATGACAAGCAACTACTTTCTGCCTACGCTGAGATTGATGTCCATGCTGAAGCTAATGTCATGTTTTATTCACGGATTTCTGGTGATAATTGCAATTTGGACTTAAAATACAAAGTCCTTTCAGAAAGTGTCGAGGCTGTAATACAAGTATATGCAAAGGTGGACCATCCTCACCACGTGAGGTTCACTGCTTTTAGCACCGGATATGATGACTATCCTCATTGTGGAGTTGTGCTGTTTGATGATAAATTATTTGGTCACGAAAAAATATTCCAGCACATTGTCGCAGTGAAAGCAAATGAAGAACTTCATGTTTTTTTAGAAGTGAACGGTTCAGTGTTCCAGTGGACTTTTCAAGATGAACATGTCGGAGCTGTTATTTCTCCTGATGACTCAATCTTTGAGTATGGCCAGTTCTTCGTGAGGGTGATATTTGCTCCAAAGGATTGTCAGTGAAGCTCAGCTCCAACATTCTCAAAGCCTGAAGCTCATGGAAAAGTGTTGTTGCTTTTCTTGGTATTGTATATAAGTAGCAGTTGAATTTGTCTTCTTAAGCCCTCTTAGGCAGACATCAGAAGTACTATATTTTTATAGCCTGAAGCTCATGAAAACTAGAGAAAAATTCTAGACTTTTATGTGGCCTATCCTTGTAATATGACTGGTGGAAAGCCAAACATGTTCCAAGTGCATTTCCTCTGGTATCTTCTTAGTTCCACTATTTTCCTTATAATTTGGATGCATCCTTATAATTTGTTTGCATGGTATGTTACTATGTAGATCAAGATACCTTGACAGGTGGGAAAAAAGTAGCCTGTTTGGTTCAAATCAAGTGTTTGTTATACTGGGCTGATTGAGCTGGTGTCTTTGCTGATTGAATCGAAGTCAAATTTATTAAAAAAAAATTCTGAGTTTGCACAAGTTCTCTTGTTTTCATGATAAACAGAGCTGGAAATGTTGTGGACCATTTTTTTACGGAGTGTTCTGGACCATGTTAGAGCAACTCTATTCTTCCCCTAAAATGTAATCCCTCAAAATTTGAGGCATTAGACTTTGTGGCACCCAGCCCTTCCCCTAAAACTTGATCCCTTGAAGGTTTCTTTTGCTACTTCTTTGAAACTATGACACAAACATTATAAACAAACGCATCACATTTCAACACCTTCAACAATTTCAACAGCAAACATAAGCATAGTTCAGCCAAAAGCCATTCAATCCAATAATTTCATCAAAAACCACCACATAGCACATAGATCATCAAATTCCACCAAATCATGCACTTCCACCACTACGAGCACCCGGATCGAACCTTGATCTTGCAAGATCTTTCCCACTAGTGATTTACCAATATTGTCTCATTGTTTCATCCATTGTGCTTGCATCCATAAAAATGATAACACGCTCCTCGATCTTACTCTGGTGACTGGGTCCTTGGTCAGTCAGTGTCTTCCATCTTCCTCTTGTTGAACTTCTCCTTGGCCTCCATTGGAAGTCATTTTCATTGCAAGCATACACTCCTCTGATTGCACCTTTCTATCTTCAGTCACCGCCTCTTCTTTCTACCTCTCCTCTCCATCATCTTGAATTCCATCCACCTCGACATATTCTCCTCGCGCTCGGTGCCAATACCTCTTCATCTCAATCATTGCAACGGGCGCTTCTCTGTAGGCGTCCACTCCTCCATTCTTCTTCTTTTCTTTTCCTTCATGTGCTTTTGTCCATCCGACCGAGAGATGGGAGTTGAAGGTTTTCTATCACATCGACGACGACATCAATAGAATGCCCAATCTTGCCCTCCTCTAACATTGTATCATAGTTTCTCCTAGCCCACTTTTCATTTTCCACTACAAGAAATATGTCAACTTATGACCACCACTGTTGGTCACTGAAAGGTCACAAATTTCCATTTATGACCTTTTTGTGACCAAAAACAGAAGGTCAAAAGCTGGGCGTCAGAATCGACTATAGCGACCTTTCTTCCGGAATGGTCAAAGACGCGTTCTGACCAAAATATTCCTCTTGTGGCGTTTTGGTCACTAGCAACCTCCCAGAGCCACGTAGGCATCCAGCGTGGCAAGCTGATGTGGCACAAGATTCAGCCCGGTCCAATTCGATTTTCTACATGGGCCGAGCCCAACAATTCAGCCTATTTGTGTTTTTTTTTCATCAATTTTTGGTCAGGATCATGGGCCAAGCCCAATATGGCAGCCTTTTTTATTGTTGGGCCGCGGCCATTTTGGCTAAACAATTTCATTTCTTTTTTATTAAATGGGTCCACTAGTCAGATGGGTCCCAGTTGTCAGGTTCTGGTAACAGGTTTCAATTTGTCAGGTAAGTGGGTCCCATCTATCAGACTCATATTCTTCATATTTCAAGCAGTATTCAGATTCGCAGAGACAAAAAACACACATAATACTTAAACAAGAGCAACCAGATCACATAATACAATACTTTACAAGCTCTATCCGTGCCAGTACAAAGGGCCATGTATAATACAATACTTTACAAGCTCTACAAGTGTAATATAGTACTACTTCACAAGCTCCTGGACTCGCTGGACTCTCTCATATTTCTATGCAACTTCAACAGGACAAAAACTTCGGTAGTCAGGGCTGGAACCATAGTCAGATGAACAACACGCCGGACTCGCTCGACGGCGATAGTCAGGGCTGAGACCAAACAAAACAGCAACATAGCTTCCTCTGTCATCCTGTTACATGAATCAGAAAAGAGTGAGAAAAACTGGGGCAAATATATTATGAACAGACCATTCAACATTCAGCTAGTACCATGCTTTTTGTTGTCGAGCTAGTTAAAATGAGATAGTAGTTCATATAAGAAACAAAGAAACAATATGAATATGCATGGCACATATGCAGGTTGTGCAAAAAAACTGCACTACAACACATTGCGCCTAAAACAAAATACCATTCTACTATCACGACCATACATTCAAGCGGCAAGATCTAACAATGCTAACAAAGACACGCATACTAAATTTCACAAAGGCAGGAGAGAATAAAGGGAACCAAGGAAGATACCTGTGGATGATAGTGTCGACGATGATCTGGATTGAGTTAGCATTTATGAGGAAGTGGATGGTGTCCATGGTGTGCTTTAGATGCACACAGCCATGAGCTTCTTGCCACTGTTGCATCCGTTCGCTCGATGATGGGTACCAATGCATCCAAGTAGAACAAAACCACCAACATTAACCCACAGCTTCAAGTACAAGCAAGTATATATCAAGTGACAGTGAAAACAAGTTGAGAAAAACACTGTAAATATCTATTTCATGTCATGCAGAATTCAAACCGAATAAACCTATGCATACGAAGGTGAAATATTACAAAGAAAGCACTCATCAGGTAGCATGCATACAAAGTCTCTGTGTTGGCAGTAGTAAATACTCTCTGTGTTAGCAGTAGTAAAACTCATGCAGTACCAAGTTAACAACTTTGAGTCAGAAAAGCTAGAAACGTCTCTTAAGAGAGACCAGAACTTAGAATTAAGGCACATATCATATTCTGAACAGCATCAGCACCATGGTAGTAACAATTAACATTAGTAGGACATCAATGGGGCACAACTTAGTTAACTGCAGACGATGGACACACAATTACCTTCTCGAGGCAGGGGCGAGCGTCCTTGAAGTCGAGGAAGATGAGCGTGAGGGCGGCGCTAATGGCACTCCAGGACATGTTGAGGCCGAGCAGCAGCGGCACAAGCATGCCCAAGGTGATGGTGTACATGTCGAAGGTGATTTTCTCCCCAGATTCAATGCATGGAACAACTCCCTTCCATTCCCAACAGCAGCAAGGTACTGGTGCTACTGCCGTGCAAAGAAAAATCTTGTAAGCATGATAGAAGGTTGGGATGGCAGGAAGTGAAAATCCTGTCTAACAACATGAGCAGAGCACTAGTTATAAGCATGATAGAAGGCTGGGTGAAGAATATACGAAACTGAACCAATCAATTCAATTCAAAGGGCGTATCTTGTGTAAATGATGCTAGCAATCTCAGTTTCATGCATATATATTATATATAGTAGAAATTTTATTAGATGATCCTAACTCCATATTTAACAGATATTCATTCCTCAAAATACTCAACAGAGAGTATTCCCTGCCACAAGCAGCAAGATGAGCGGGGTTTGGGCGAGATCTAGCGAGGTGCAGGGCTTGTAGCGACCCGACCTCAGACGGTCAAGCCTCTGTGTTTCTGTGCCATCCCTGGATCAGTATGCTGGCACACACAGTACATCAATGTATATATCAAAGTGCAATCACATGTATGAATAACGTAAAACTGATATATACCTCATAAGTCACAGCGGAAACAAATAGTCGGGTGTGGAGTCCCATCAACGCCATCGGCAGGTTGAGTGTAGACCGTAACCCTGTATCGTAACTCTTACTCATCGAAGAAAAATCCTGCAACATGATACGTTGCAGCCGTGTAGGTCAGTACATTGAATGTACCGGCAAGATCACAACATGAGAAAACAGATGGTAAAACTATACTATATGAAATTTGGCTTTGTGGCTCTGTATCTGAGTTTTATTTGCGTAAAAGCTGATTTTACTTTCCCTACATCAAAGGAATAACTGAAGTCTATACTATGGAGTTCTCTATCATGACATGGTTCCGCCAACCGATGTCTCATAGCCCAAAATCATCATAAGTTGCCCACAATTAAGTTATCAATCCGGTGTTGAGAGTTCCGAGATAGATCCAAGTCCAGATGCTCAAATTGTCCGTAACCGGGGACAATGTTGGAAAATGGAGCAATTGTAACTTCAAGGATGAGTGAAATTGGTACAAGTGTTGAAGTGGGCTCATAACCCACAGGCCCAGGAATTAATAAGGGTCAAGTACCCACTGGAAGAAGAAATTTTGGGAAGACTGCGATTTGATCAGCAGACGTTTCGTAGGAGGTTACGCAAAAAAAACCTGAGAGTGGTGAAGTAACGATAGATGTTTTGTTTGGCTTCCTGAACCAAAGGATTTACTCGAACCCAGTTCGAGTACAAGAGAAATTCTGCAATGCTTGTGAGTATGCCCAAGTGTTAGAATACGTGATTTACTATTTACGTATGTGGTAATGATTCAAGTACGGGATGGATTGGCCCCCATACCGGAGACTTCTATCATGAACTATCATATGTTGATGGAAAATCAGAGAGCCTCGAAAACCTTAGAAGAGTGTCGACGCGATAAGCCATAAAACCATAGAATGGTAGGACGATGGAACCCCTTCTGAGCAACCGTTGCCAATCGTAGGTTATACGGTGAGGTTCAACCCAGACCCGTTTCTGCAGGAGAAACCATAAATTGTAGACCACCATGAGTATTTCGATAGTTGTCTAGAATGGACGCGAACCTATCAACTAAGAAGATCCAGTCTCGGACGAACTTCAACTTTGACGAATCGACCCACGATTTTGAGGAAAACTCTATGCTTTTGACAGAAGAGCGTTAATGAAGGAGCTATTGTAAGATATGTGAAGAGACATACATTGTCGGCACTCCAGAGGAAGTATCTGAGTTTATCGGAACTGTAACCTTGTTTTAAGTGTGGTAGCACCCCTGACCTTCCGACCAAACATTTGCTAGCAGACCCCCAACCCCTAACCCTTTCTTGCTAGCCTCTTCGAATCTCGAGGACGAGATTCATTTTAAGTGTGGTAGATTTGTAACATCCCAAATTTCCTATTTGGAATGTTTTACAATTATAGCTAAGCATCTATGCATTCTGTTTGAATTTGAGTGGCATTTGAAGTTTCTGAAGTTTTGGAGTTGTTGGAATTTGAATTCAAAATTTTGGCAGTGGAAATCATTTCAAAAACTATGCCTGATAAATACTTGAGAAAAAGTATGAGAGGAGTAAACATGACACTCCAAAAATATCAGAGGAAAAACATTGCCAAAAAGTTTGAATTCAAATTTGAGTTTTATTTGGAATTTTAGAAAAATGATTTTTAGTTTGGATTTTGCCTCGGAAAATGTTCAAATGATAGGAATATTCCGTGATCATTTTGATATATATATGTCCTATATAAAATATTTATATTTTATATTTTATCTCTGTTTTTATTTTCAAAAAAAATAAATTGGAACAAGAGAAAAGCCTGGCGCCGGCCAATAATCGCCCAGCCAACACCCAGGCGGCCCAGCCAGCGAGGCCCACCAGGCGCCAGCCAGGCGGCCCAGCCGCGCCACCCAACCGGCCCGACCGAGCGACCGAGCCGAATCGGCTAGCCCTCGGCCAACCGCGCGCGCGCGCCTCCCTCTCTCCCCGACAGGCGGACCCCCAACCGTCGTCCTCCCCTCGCCCACACAACGCGCGCCGCCGCTCGCCGGAGATCCCGCGATCTCCGGGATCTCACCCGATCCTCCCGATTCGCCCCTCGCGCAAGTCGACGCCCCGCCCTATAAATACCCTCCTCCCCGTTCCCCCGCCCCTCGCCTGACCTCTCCCTCTCACCGACGAGCCCGCTGAGTACCCGAACGCCGCCGCCATTAGCCACCCGAGCTCGCCCGGTCACCCCGAGCTCCACCGACTCCACCAAACCCACCCCTCGTCGCGCCCGCACCGCCGGAGCTCCCGCCGTCGCCCCGACCACCGGAGACGCCGGGCACTCGCCGCCCGAGCCGCCGTCGCCGTCGCCGTCCGGTAAGTCACCGGAATTTCCCCTCGCCGTTAGATCCCGATCAGACGGTTAGGATTAGATCCCCCCAAAGGGGTATGTTCATTTAAAATAAACCGGTTTAGATCGGTTTAGTTAGGTTCTTTTTATTAGACCGTCCGGTTCGTCTTAAACCCTAGGGCCCGTTTAGTTATATTACGCCCAGGGCGTTAGTTAGGCCCATTAGGCCGTTTTTATTTATTTATTTTTCGTTTTCATTTTTAACAGAATAGTTTCAGATTTGAAAAATTCATATATTTTAATCTACTTAATATTTTTAAGTGATTCTTTTTTGTTGGTTTGCAAATTTCTTATAGTTTCTGTAGAAAATATAATTAGCTATGTTAAAATTATTTAAAATTGCTTTATTTTAGATTTAGACAGAATAGTAAATCTGCTATAAAATGAGTTATGTCACAACCGTTTTGACATTGCCAAACCGTAGGAATTTATTTGGGAATTTTAGGATTAATAAAAAATAGTTTTAATCAGAATCATGTTATTCTTAATTAATTAACTAGCTACTGTTTTCCTATTGTTTTAGTAGCAAATAAACTTATTTTTCATGAGAGATAGATTATTCTAGGTTAGTTTCTGTCACTTTAGAGCATGAACTTTTATTTATATTAAATAAAACTTTTATTTTATTTTCCTTACTAAAATTTGCTTTAGGCCTAATAGGAGTTTTATAATAGATTTTAAAGTGATTCTTTTTGCTCCTAGTTGCATGATGCATTCTTTTTCGTTAAGTTAACATAAACCCATACCTAGGTTATGTTAAGAAAATTTTTGTTATGAAAAACTATTTTTTTCTAGTTGTTGCTTGAAGTAGGAAAACTTTGAGTTGGATTTCTTCGAGTTTTCCCTTTGGGTTTTGATTCGTTTGTTTTGGTGTGTTATGTTACTATGATGATATGTTAAGTGATCATATGCTTTATGCTTATTATGGTTATTGTTTGCCTCGGTAGAATTTCCGGAGTGCGAAGCTTGCTACCGCGAGTCCCTAGTTTTCGAAGATCGTCAGCAAGGCAAGTTCACTTTGACCATGTTTTTCATACCTATGTGTTTTATTGCATCTAGTGTCATCTTCGCAACAATCCCTCCAGTAGTGACATTGAATCCTTGTAGTTGAGTAGTATGCATGAGGTAGGAACCCATCACCCTGTTACCAAGCCCGGGCGTTATTTATTTTAATGCTACGCTAAGTAGGCGGGTTGGTATGAGTGCTCGGGAGTGGTGTGAGAATGGAGGATCTCGTCAATGGCGACAACTCCATGATGGAATCTGCAAGGACTGCATCTTCAAGGCCTCAAGACTTCAAGACTCGAGACAAGAATTCAATACACACTCTTGGGTGAAGGATGGTTGACGGGCACCTGGAGAAACCGGTGGTTGGCGGGATGCATGGAGAAGCGCCATGACATCTTGCGGAAAGCTTCACCCAGACTCAAAGAGACGGAAGAATACTTCATGCCGGAAGCTTACCTGCAACCGCAAGTCACTATGGGCTCTGGCTTGGTTGACCTTAGTTGTGACTCTGGCTGGGACGATGCTAGCAGATGTAGAACTACGGTAGGATTGGATGAGCACCGGACGGTGGTCGAGGAACTCTTGGAAGACCATGTTTCGGTCGTCTTGTTCTCAAACACCCTGAAGTGCGAGAACGTAAAAAGAGGGATCGAATCTTGCGGGTAAAGTGTACAAACCTCTGCAGAGGGTTAAACCTAATCGATTAGTCGTGTCCCCGGTTACGGACAATTTGAGCATCTGGACTTGGATCTATCTCGGAACTCTCAACACCGGATTGATAACTTAATTGTGGGCAACTTATGATGATTTTGGGCTATGAGACATCGGTTGGCGGAACCTTGTCATGATAGAGAACTCCATAGTATAGACTTCAGTTATTCCTTTGATGTAGGGAAAGTAAAATCAGCTTTTACGCAAACAAAACTCAGATACAGAGCCACAAAGCCAAATTGCATATAGTATAGTTTTACCATCTGTTTTCTCATGTTGTGATCTTGCCGGTACATTCAATGTACTGACCTACACGGCTGCAACGTATCATGTTGCAGGATTTTTCTTCGACGAGTAAGAGTTACGATACAGGGTTACGGTCTACACTCAACCTGCCGATTGCGTTGATGGGACTCCACACCCGACTATTTGTTTCCGCTGTGACTTATGAGGTATATATCAGTTTTACGTTATTTATACATGTGATTGCACTTTGATATATACATTGATGTACTGTGTGTGCCAGCATACTGATCCAGGGATGGCACAGAAACACAGAGGCTTGACCGTCTGAGGTCGGGTCGCTACAGGGCTGCTCGTTGGGTAACTAGTACCTGGATGTATGGAGTGAGGAGGGAGAGCTGCAGCATACTAATCTTGGGCGTGAAGAGTGGAAACTACCATATATTGCCCAAGAATTGAACCCAGCTTTGACATGCATGCTGCAATTCAACTCCATTGGTTGTCACAGAGATAAGATGAAAATCAACATTTTTTTGTTTGCCACTTATGGATGAAGCTACTAATCAGGATTAAATGCAGACAGTAGTAGTAGTTGTGGCATAGCAGTATATATATTAATTTGACTAAATTGAACCAACACCACAAGTCTGCATACAATGAAGTTACTAGGTAGGGATCATATAACATGAGGCAGATGGATGATTAGCAAACATGCTGGGCGGCCAAGAAATGAACAGCATATAAAATACTCCTACTACTGTAGTAGTTAAGATGATG
Source organism: Aegilops longissima (assembly GCA_021605205.1). NCBI lineage: Eukaryota > Viridiplantae > Streptophyta > Magnoliopsida > Poales > Poaceae > Aegilops > Aegilops longissima. The sequence goes on from CM038676.1 coordinate 29,646,025, forward strand.
GGACAAAGGACAACAGAAGTTAAGATGATGAGACAAAGGACAGCAGCATGCAGAGTTCCTGATGCACCGGAGTGGCCCAACTCGGCTGCACCACACTGAGGCACTGTTGTTCCATCGAGCTCGACCATGTGCAGGCTTCATCATCGCCGTGGAGGTCCCGGTGGTCGTCCTGGTCCATGGAGTGTGAATCTTATTATTTCATTTCAGAGAACGTTAAACACAAATGGCATGTATATGGATCACTGTGGACAAGCAAACTTCGCTAATAAATATGAACAAGGCCTACTATAGCATAGCAGGTAAGGAGTTAGATTAACTCAAGTATTGGTGACTAATAGGCCTATTATTTCATTTTAGAGAAAGCCTGAAACACAAATGGCATGCATATAGATACCAAGGACAAGCAAACTTAGCTAATAAATATGAACAAGGTCTACTATAGCATAGCAGGCAAGTATTGGTGACAAATAGACCTATATTAAGAGTAAACAGAACTAGCTCGGAAAACAACTCTATATTAAGAGTATCATGTGTGAATGTGATACAGTAAAAAATTGCATGCTATGTACATCAAGTTAAAAGGCACAAGTTATACAGTAGCCTAAAGCAGAGCAAATGTACAGCAAGTTGATAAAAGAATGCCCAGTCATGGCATTTGATTTCACAAGAGAAGAATGTGTAAGGTGCAATGTTGTGTACACTTTGTAATTCTATAATAATTTGTAGTGCACTGTGGCTAGAAGCCAGAGTACACTTGAAGCTACGAACTATGCAACAAGCCTGAAACTCCAACAACAAGAAGCAGAGTTGAGTTCCTAGCCAACATTTGCCTCTCAAAATTTTATATAAAGTGAAAATTCCCAGCAGGGTAGATAGTGACCAACTTGCTGTACAACAAGTGCAGAGCAGCTACACAAGAAAAATACAAGCCCACTGATACTAGTTGTGCACTTGTTTCTTTCGTTCACCACTGATCTGGTCTGTAGTGAAAGCGAAAGCACGACCAAAAGAAGTTTAAAAATGTTATTAGTTGTAAGAGAATAGAGTATACATATTATATCTGTCAAAAGAAGGACCAATATCAATCAAACCCTTTAATTTTAAAAAACATGGTTTCATTTGATGGTTGTTGGAGTAGCTGCTTTGGTTTGCACTATAAGGAACCTGTAATATCAATTTCTAACTTTCTAACAGTGAATTTGATCCTCAGGTGGTGTTGGGTGTACTAGACAAAAGGGCATATTCAGTCCTTCTGTAAATGTAACATCCAACCAAAACACTTATTTGCATCTAAGACTGCACTTGGCAGGCAAGATCAACACTGTCCAAAATACAGTACCCAACTAGCCTAGCTAATGCAGTGTTAAGTTGCTGCCAATGTTCCAAAATCTCACTGGCATCCATGCGTGATTTGGTCAGTATGAAGAAGAAGTGGGCTAATGAATAGAGAGAGAAGCAGAGTTAGTTACCTTCATGTCAACCTCGATCTTGGCGACCTGGGACTGGATGCTGGCGACGGTCTCCTTGAGCGGGGCGTTGACGGGGTACTTTCCCTCGTCCCACACGAACCTGCATCCATCCATCCATCCATCCTCAGCAGATAAGCGAAAGGGATCACGCCTGATGGTAGCGGTGGTGGTCGGTCGTGTTACCTGCGCCTGCTTCGCCCTCACATACGGGGAATCCGCCGCTGCTCACCGCGTGGTGACGCGATAGGAGCAGCAGCTGGCGCTCAGGCGCAGGGTGAAGTGGCTCCTAGGGACGACGAAGCCGTCGGGGGTGCCGGGGCTCCACCTCTCCGCCGTGGCTGATGGCAGCGCCCTCCCCCTCCCGCTGGTGGCGGCGCCCTCCCCCTCCCGCTGGTGGCGGCGACACCCTCGAGGTGGCTGCTCAAAAGGATCTACGGAGAGGGAGGGGAAAGGATGCCGACAGTGGAGTGGAGGCCGGGGTGGTCGCTCGTGGCTGCAGGAAGATGTGCCCGTCGGATCTGACCAGAAGAGAAGGAGGAGGCCGGTGAGGTTGGGCGGCTCGCTTGATCTGCTGAGGGGGCGACTCGGTGGTGGAAGGGAGGGGCGGCGGAGGAGGAATCCAGATCGGGAAGGGGGCGGCGGCGAGGAGATGGGGACGAGGGAGGAAGGGGGCGACGGGGGGAGGGGTCGATCTGAGCTAGGGTTTGGGCTGCGGGTGGTGGGTATCTCTTTTTCTTTTCTTTTTTTCTTTTCTGTAGATAGATGGATGGATGGATGTGGGATGGAGAGATGGATGGATGGATGGATGGACGCCATGTCATCGATCCGTGGACAGCGTTATGATTGGTTCAGAAAATCAGTGATGTAGAATAGTTTTTAAGTACTAAAAATAGAGATTTTATGAAGTAGTTTTCAAAAATATTTTGCAAAAGGGCACCACACAAATTTTCACTAGAGTTAGACCACATTTTATGGATTAGGACCAATTTGTATGCATTTTTCATATTTCTAGCTATTTTTAATCATTTTTTGAGTGCTCAAAATGGGTTTTTTTGTGAAGGAACTACCAAATAATTGTTGCAAAATTGGACCAAATCATTTTTCTAAAATATTAGGCCATATTTAATGCACAATTGACCAAATGGTTGGGTGTCAAAAGCTTTTATCCACCTCTCGTGAAAAAGACAAATTTAAACGATTCAAGAGGGAAGCGGGTCAAATTTGAACTGCAGCTACCTCGTAGTTTCCTCTTTATTTGAAAAAATCATTTCTAGGTACATAAGTATCTATTTAATCAGAGAAACACCAAAAAAAAAATCCAAGATTCAACCACTAGCTAGGAACGGTCATTCCCGCCGTTTTGACCGCGTTTTGAAACGGGCATAAAAAATTCAAAAAAAATCAAAAAATTGGGAAACCTTCGCATTGTGTCATTATATGTGGCCAAGTTCCCAGGAAAAATAACAAACTTGTAATATGGCAATTATTTTAAAAAAGTGTTCTTAGAAACGAACTATCACGTGTGGAGATCAATGGCTTTCAAGCCAAATGATCAATCTTATGGCCACATTCATGGCATAGTTTGTTCAAATGATCTCATATTGTGCACAAGGGTGCATGTTGGAATGGCAAACAATGTTGCCTAAGGGAGTTTTCATTTTCTTTGGACGAAAAAACCATTTTCCATTTTTCGAGTGCCCAACAGGAGGTTTTTTTGTGAAGGACCTCCCAAATAATTGTTGCCAAATTGGACCAAAACATTTTTCTAAAATACTAGGCCATATTTAATGCACAATTGACAAAATGGTTGGGTGAAAAAAGTTTTGATCCACCTCTGATGAAAAAGACAAATTATCGTCGATTTAGTTGGAAACGGGTCAAATTTGAACTGCAGCTGCCTCATAGTTTGCTCTTTATTTTTTCCAAAAATCATTTCTAGGTACATAAGTATCTACTTAATCATAGAAACACCAAAAAGTTTCCAAGATTCAACCACTAGCTAGGAACGGTCAAGCCCGCCATTTTAACCGCATTTTCAAACGGGCATAAAAAATTCAAAAAAAATCAAAAAAATTGAAAACCTTCGCATTGTGTCATTATATGTGACCAAGTTTCCAGGAAAAATAATAAACTTGTAATACGTAAATTGTTTTAAAAAAGTGTTCTCAGAAATGAGCTATCAAGTGTGAAGATTCATGGCTTTCAAGCGAAATGATCAATCTTATGGCCACATTCATGGCATAGTTTGTTCAAATGATCTCATGTTGTGCACAAGGGTGCATATTGGAATAGCAAACAATGTTGCCTAAGGAAGTTTTCATTTTCGTTGGACGAAAAAACCATTTTCCATTTTTCGAGTGCCCGAAAGGAGGTTTTTTTGTGAAGGAACTACCAAATAATTGTTGCAAAATTGGACCAAATCATTTTTATAAAATACTAGGCCATATTTAATGCACAATTGACAAAATGGTCTGGTGTAAAATTTTTGATCCACCTCTCGTGAAAAAGACAAATTTCTGCCGGTTCAGTTGGAAGCGGGTCAAATTTGAACTGCAGCTGCCTCATAGTTTGCTATTTATTCTTTCCAAAAATCATTTCTAGTTACATAAGGACCTATTTAATCATAAATACATGGTTTGGTGGCGATACCTCGAGGTTTGGGCGGTGGCCGAGGGCCCCAACTCTAGAGCGCGTAAACTCGCATGCCCGCCGCGTGGTCACCACGTGACCGTGGCGTTGCCATGTGTTCTGGGCGGCCTAGGCATGTCTAGTGGGTTGGGCACTCCCCAGGTTGGTGCTAGGAAGAAAATTACAACATAAGATTCTCACGAGGAGACCAATCGATGCTCAAACATGAATTAGCAGCCAAGTGTTTGATTAGCGGTACGGGAAATGTACATGGCTAATGGGCGTGAGTTTTGGCTGAGGATGATCAGTTACTAAGAAGACCGTTTTCACAAATTTTCAGCTCAAAAGGAGGAGCCTAGGTGGTACTTGCTTTGCAAACCACCACACTGGACATAAATACGAATGTTGAAGCTTGGCTCAAAATAATGAATGGATTGAGCTGGCATTTGGTGGAGGATGGTTATTTGGGCATAGGAAAGCATTGTAGAAAATGGATACTATTTGGACATGCCAAAGTGGTACTTCCTTCACAAACTGTTACTCTGAACAGAATAGGAAAATGAATATTTTTGAATTATTTTTGAACTAGGCAAGGAAGGTTTTTACATATTTGACGAAGACATACCCAAAGAGTTTATGACATTTTTTTGGGAATTTTGGGAATGACAGAAATATAGGTTGCTTCACAACCTAGGGCAAAAACTGCCACATGGACATGACACATAGGCAAAACTGATGAGGTGGCGCCTAGTCATAGCAACCCACCACAATTTACAAGGCTATGACCATCTATATTGGTCGTTAACAACTAGAAATAAGGCAGCGGACTAGCACTATTAGCTTTATGACCATTTCATGTAAGGAAATTATGACCTTTCTGACCAAAATGGTCGCAATGGTTTAGGGTTTGGAGCCCCTCGAACAGCTTTTGACCAATTGGTCTCAAATGGTCATAAATCTATGACCAATTCTTCCAGGGTCACTGACAGAAGGTCATAAGTTGACATATTTCTTGTAGTGTTCGCAAGCACCTTGTAACAGTGATGCAAAGAGAAGACCTTGTTGCCACCTGCTATGTTCCTTTACTTGTAAAGCTCTCGGATGGCAGGCTCGTATTGGTTTATTGGCACTCCACTCAGCGGTCTAGGTTCACTTGTTCAACACAACTGGACCACCGATTGCAATTATCCTGGATAACACTCCAACGACGAGCGAGGGAACCTCGTGCGTGATTGGAGGGAATTGACACATGGATTGCATAGTACTGCTATATCCTCCTCCAAAAAGTGTCCTTGGTTTGATCTGCTCCTCCAAGATATCAAGAGAAATGTTCATCCAAGCATCGCACGATGCAACATCCTCCTCGGCCGTGTAGTTACCAACCTTGATTGCCCCTTCTTCATTGTTTGTGTGTTGAGCTCCTCGACTTCGAGACTTCCTCTCTCTGCTTGGCTTTCATCCACATAGGCATGGCAATGTCCTCGAGGCTAATGGCGTGTTGAAATCCTCCATCTCACCCGGCTCCATTTGTGTACTACAATAGCAACAAACATCGATAGCAATGAGCATCACATGATTGATCACTAAATTGAAGCATTGCAAAACAAATAGAAAAAAATAAGGAAAAATACACTTGTAGCATTTCCTCTGGCACCTCGTCGCCGCTTATCATGTTGCCACTTTTGGCGTGGCTAGTCGACGGCGGTGGAGAAGCAGCTGTTGGGCAGCCAATAGCGAGCACATCCAGTTCCCATGGAAATGGGCGACACCGAAAATTCCACGACTTCAGCAGCTTGCAGCTCTGCCGCTCTTCATGCCCGAAGTAGAACCGCTCGTCTGTGGTATTGAAACACCGAGACGATACGAAGACTGTCATACGGCAGGTACAATGTGCGGTGGTAGCGTCGTCTAGATTCAGCACTGAATAATTCTGTTGACAACAAATTGAACCCAATCAGGGAAATGAATAAGTAATAATTAAAATGTGCAGACATAGATAATCATATGCAAATATTACTGTCGGAGAACCGTCTCATCACTAATAAGATGGTCACTCTCATAAACAAGCCAAGTAGCTAACCATAACAAATAACTAGCCCATGGCCACATTCTATTAGCATTAGTTGCAGGCTTGAGGGTCTGCACGAACCGCCGGCAAGAGAAGGTATTATGGACACCACTGGCGCCACAAGTTCAGTTCGCCGCCCCCGATGGCTCCTCGGCCAGTCACAGAGTGCTCAAAGGTAATGTGTTCTTTTCACAAAAGCAGATCTGCTAGTTTGTTTCAAAACATGTCTTGGTTCTGTATTCAATTTCGCCCCGTGCTTGTTCTTGTTAGAGTTATATTGATGATGGCCTTTGGCTTTTGTATTCGAACCTCTTGGCATTCTCTTGTACATGTATATATATGATGGCTTTGGCCTCCTAATAATATCAAGTTGCATATTTCCCTAACATGGTATTAGAGCATAGGGTTTTTTAGCACTCGCAACTCGTGCTTGATCGCTTCCTTCCGCCTCTTTGCCGGCTATCACTTTCGTCGTCGCCGTTTCTCTGCTCCGTGACTGCTGCTTGCCCACACTTCCTAATTTTTGTCAACGCTGCTGCCCGAGCAGCTGCTCTGTTCAATCTTCACATCCAAGCGGCGGTGATTCTTGTGCTGGCCGCTGTCCACCAATTCCGCTTCCAGCCGCCAGCCGTCGTGTGGTGCCGCCGGCCGCCGGATCCCGTGCATCACCACCGCGCCCGCTCGTGTGGTGCCGCCGTTTCCGCCTCAAGCCTCCGGCCGCCGTTTTTCCTGTGGTCTGCTCCTCTGGATCGATTTGGTCCTAGTTTGGCTGGCCTCCCTTCCCGTGCTTCGGTTGGTACACGCTGGTCACGGCTTCTCCCGCACGGCCAGCCAACGACGCCCGCCTCCTCCCAAATCCTATTCGGCGCAAAGCGCCAAACATAGGCCATTTCGTACAGGGCGTATACCCCCGGTCTCCATCGATGCTATATGGGCCGGCCATTTTACCTTCTTTCTGATTTTGAAAGACGCAGCCTCCTGCTTCACAGTACCCCAAATCCTATTCGGCGCCTTAAGCGCCGAATATAGGCCATTTTGTACAGGGCGCATACCCCTCGGTCTCCATCGATGCTATATGGGCCGGCCTTTTTACCTTCTTTCTGATTTTAAAAGACGCAACCTCCTGCTTCGCAGTACCCCAAATTCTATTCAGCGCCTTAAGCGCCGAATATAGGCCATTTCATACAGGACGCATACCCCCCGGTCTCTATCGATGCTATATGGGCTGGCCTTTTTACCTTCTTTCTAATTTTGAAAGACGCAACTTCCTGCTTCGCAGTACACCGCACTAACCACCACGCCACCATGCCCAATGTGGTTACATTAATATTTCTCGTCAGTTTCTTCTTGTACTTTTCCATTTTCCTTTCCCTTTTTCCATTTTTCCGTTTTTCTTCTTTCCTTTTTCTTTTTTCTTTCTTCCTGGCTTGATGCAAAAACAATGAACTTTTTCTCAAATTTGATGAACGATATATTTCAAATTTGGTGAACTTTTTCTCAAAATCTATGAACTTTCTTCAAACTCGATGAATTTTTTTTTTCAATCACGATGCACTTTTTTCTCAAATTCCATCAACATTTTTCAAACTCGGTGAACTTTTTTTCAATCTCGATAAACTTTTTCAAATTCGATGCACTTTTTTCTCAAATTCAATGAACTTTTTTCAAACTCGATGAACTTTATTGAAGCTCAATGAAATTTTTTGAAACTCAGTGAACTTTTTTTCAAACTCCATGAACTTTTTTCAACTTCAATGAACTTGTTTTCAAATTTGTGAACTTTTCTTCGAAATCAATGAACTTTTTTTTCAAATTCGTGGACTTTCTTAAAAATTGATGAACCTTTTTTCCAATTTGCCAACTTTCTTCAAATTCCGTGAATTTTTTTTTTGTTTTTTCGTGATCTTTTTATGTTTTTGTTAAAAAAATGTCAGAAAGTCAACAGATCAGTCAACCACGAAGCCGAACAACGACGAGCCTAGCGAACAAGCGAACACAGGAGCGAGCGAAGACCAGAGAGCAAGTTGGAAGAGGACCGCTTAATGGGCCACGGCCCACTTTAATGGTGCGTGAGCGCCAACTTCCTCTCCTTGCGCTATAGGCGCCGAGGAGGAGAGAGCAACTAGTAAACTAGCGCTCCTTCGGAGCGCTCGTAACGAGCAGTTCGGGAGCGCCCCGCGCGTGACAAGTGTCGTGCACGGAGCGCTCCCGCCAGGGAAAAACAGGTGGCGCAGTTGCTTCCTGGTTTCCCTTTTCGGTTTGTGGTTTCGTGTGTTTCGCACTTTGACCCTCATACTACCAAATTTTTCCGTTCTCCCTTTCCGCGCGAAAACACACAAAAAATACCAGTTCGCACGCTTGGTTCCCTGTTTCCCTTTTTCGTTTCCCTTTCTGTTCCCATTATATTTCCGGGTAATGGAGATTTATGGGGTAGTTACGGGCGGGGACTACCAACACTATCAAATGTCACCTTTCAAGTAACGAAAAAACAACTTTTTAATGTAAAACGACAGTGTTCAGAATTGTTCAATCATGTGACTTCTTTATAGGCACATGTGAACACTAGGAGAGGCACGGATGTATAACTTTACTAAATTGAAGAAAAACGTGCTGGTTTGTGCAGCGTGGTGGTTCGTGCAACGCATTGTCCGTCACGGTGTGACACGGCGCCTTCGGCGCGAGGGAACCTCCTGCTCGCCTTCGGCTCGTTTAATTTTCATAAACATCTTGAAGGGGGGGGGGGGGTCCATAGGTCGAAGTGTGTGTTGGGTCGTGCAGCATGCTGGTTCGTGCGGCACGTTGTTCGTCGTGGTGTGACACGGCGCCTCCGGCGCGAGGGAACCTCCTGCTCGCCTTCGGCTCATTTAATTTTCATAAACATCTTGAAGGGGGGCATAGGTCGAAGTGTGTGTTGGGTCGTGCAGCATGCTGATTCGTGCGGCGCGTTGTCCGTCACGGTGTGACACGGCGCCTCCGGCGCGAGGGAACCTCCTGCTCGCCTTTGGCTCGTTTAATTTTCATAAACATCTTGAGGGGGGGGGGCATAGGTCGAAGTGTGTGTTGGGTCGTGTAGCGTGCTGGTTCGTGCGGCACGTTGTCCGTCACGATGTGACACGGCGCCTTCGACGCGAGGGAACCTCCTGCTCTTCTTCGGCTCGTTTAATTTTCATAAACATCTTGTAGGGGGGGGGGCAAAGGTCGAAGTCTGTGTTGGTCGAAGTGTATGTTGGGTCGTGCAGCATGCTGGTTCGTGCGGCGCGTTGTCCGTCGCAGTGTGACACGGCGCCTCCGGCACGAGGGAACCTCCTGCTCGCCTTCGGCTCGTTTAATTTTCATAAACATCTTGAAGGGGGGGCATAAGTCGAAGTGTGTGTTGGGTCGTGCAGCATGCTGATTCTGCGACGCGTTGTCCGTCACGGTGTGACACGGCGCCTCCGGTGTGAGGGAACCTCCTGCTCGCCTTCAGCTCGTTTAATTTTCATAAACATCTTTAAGGGGGGGGGGGCATAAGTCGAAGTGTGTGTTGGGTCGTGCAGTGTGCTGGTTCGTGCGGCGCGTTGTCCGTCGTGGTGTGACACGGCGCCTCCGGCGCGAGGGAACCTCCTGCTCGCCTTCGGCTCGTTTAATTTTCATAAACATCTTGAAGGGGGGCATAGGTCGAAGTGTGTGTTGGTCGAAGTGTGTGTTGGGTCGTGCAGCATGCTCATTCGTGCGGCGCGTTATCCATCGTGGTGTGACACGGCGCCTTCGGCGCGAGGGAACCTCCTGCTCGCCTTCGGCTCGTTTAATTTTCATAAACATCTTGAAGGGGGTGGGGCAAAGGTCGAAGTGTGTGTTGGGTCGTGCAGCGTGCTGGTTCGTGCGGCGCGTTTTCGTCGCGGTGTGACACGGCGCCTCCGGCGCGAGGGAACCTCCTGCTCGCCTTCGGCTTGTTTAATTTTCGTAAACATCTTGAAGGTGGGGGGCATAGGTCGAAGTGTGTGTTGGGTCGTGCAGTGTGCTGGTTCGTGCGGCGCATTGTCCATCGCGGTGTGACACGGCGCCTTCGACGCGAGGGAACCTCCTGCTCGCCTTCGGCTCGTTTAATTTTCATAAACATCTTGAAGGGGGGCATAGGTCGAAGTGTGTGTTGGTCGTGCAGCGTGCTGTTTCGTGCGGCGCGTTGTCCGTCGCGGTGTGACACGATGCCTCCGGTGCGAGGGAACCTGCTAGCAGGTCGTGCAAAAGGCAAGGTGCTTTGTTTCGGAACGGACTGGTTTGACGAATGTGCAGTCACGTCTACTTAAGAGCTATGCTTTGTTGACGATATATAGGTTTGTGTGTGCATGCACATGTGTGCATACTACGAAGGCATTGGTATGTTTCCTCCGGAGGCACGGGTTTGAAGCATGTGAAGTCACGTGCGCGTAGGAGGTAGCCACGGTTGAGGCGCTCTTTATATGTGTGTGTGGATATTGCCCGGAGGCATGGTGACCCAGGGTTTGGTGGCACAAGGCCATGTCGCTTCTGGAGGCACGGGATGGTGCTTTGCAGAGTCACGCGTAATGGTATGTGTGTGTATGGATATTGCCCGGAGGCATGGTGACCCAGTGTTTGGTGGCACAAGGCCATGTCGCCTCTGGAGGCACCGTACGGTGCTTTCGAGAGTCACGCGTAAGGGTATGTGTGTGTATGGATATTGTCTGGAGGCATGGTGACCCAGTGTTTGGTGGCACAAGGCCATGTCTCCTTTGGAGGCACGAGACGGTGCTTTCCAGAGTCACGCTTAAGGGTATGTGTGTGTATGGATATTGCCCAGAGGCATGGTGACTCAGGGTTTGGTGGCACAAGGCCATGTCGCCTATGGAGGCACGGGACGGTGCTTTCCAGAGTCACGCGTAAGGGTTCGTTTTGGGAGTCACTGTTGTAGTACAAATAAGAAGAGGCATTGTTGTTTATAGTTTAATGGCACTCTCTTATGATGTAAGAGGCACTGTTGTCGAAATAGTTCTCTTTTCAACATGAACACATAATTTATAACTACATTACATATAAATGTGAGTTATTGACAAACTGTTTTCTCACGTCTAGATAGAATTAGCCTCTTGGGCTAAATCAAAAGTTTTACTCTTCATTTTTGCTTAAGATCTTGCTAATCTCGTCACCCATTTCACTAGCTTTGACTTGATTCATCTCGCTATTTAAAAGAATGTACATTGCCTCTGCCCTCCAGTCCTCGACCTCATCCTATGAAATTTTGCCGAGAAGAGAAGTATATTATTAGAGTTTGTGCATGTAAGCTGTTTATAAGTAAATATGTATAAACTTACTGTCAAATCTTCTAGGTCTTCGACAAACTTTTCACCATTGTAGAGGAATGCAAGATTTAAAAGAGCAAATGTTGATTCTCCCTTTTCTACCACTGGAACATCTTGCATAGTATGAGTCTGCCATCTTGTACCCTTGGGATTCAGTGTTTGTCCTAGTATGATGTTGAAGACTTCTTTAAACCTAGGTACCCGGGAATATTGCATTTTGTAATTAATTGTTTTAATATTGCAACTTGTAAAACTGAAAAAATTGTTATGTATAAATGCTTACGATTGCCAACTTATGAACATGATATTCGTCAAACTGTCTTTCTCTTTCTTATTTAGCATCTTCATTTTCCTGAAGAACTCAACATGCTTCTTCTTCTTTCAATTCGTCGATGTCTATATTTTCTTTCTCAAATTCCTCGTGAGTCGTTTCTCGAGGATCAATAATGTGAACTTTGTGTTTGTATTTGTCCAGGACATATAGTACATAGCGGTCATGCTTCTCCATTGGAATGAATATCTGCGTACAAAATACTTGTTGCTTAGATGACAGTTTAATATAAAGTAATTTGATAGAACACATATTTTCTGATTTTGTCATGCAAGAAAGGGTTGTTACCATGTTTGCTGTTGAGAGCTTTTTCCGTTGATTTTCCTTGAGATACATGGGAACCAGCTGATTCTTTGCTTTTTGCAATTCATTTTTAAATTTATTAATACTAGATTTATGTTCCTTTAAACGCAATATTTGCTGCAAACAATATTTATGATGAAAAGAACTGTTAGAAAAAGGAGCTGTGTAACAATATAAAAAGAGTAGTTGTTGCAATATAACACAAGACTTTGCTTTTTAAAAGTTTACCTCTGCAAAGTTTGGGCCTAATATTACTCTATCACTCTGTTTTGAATCTTGTCTGCTTTCCCAAATTTCTGCTATGTCATCGAGGACCCTTTTTTCCATATGATGTGGTATGTTTGTCTGTGCTGGTCTTGGACCAAATACTGCCTTGAGTTGGGCTCCAGTAAGTTGCGTGCTTTCACTGTCCCTGCGGATGCACCTAAATATAGTTTTGCTGCGACAGGGAGATAAAATAATTTTGGAGGTCATGGTTAGTGAGAAACGGATTCTTACATTACTTTTGGCCTCTGTGCAACTATTTTGAGGTGCAATAGAAAACAACTCACTTCTTGTATTCCTCCTGCCAGCTGTCGCTCATGACTAGATGGAAGAGGTCGGACGCCTCCTTTGTGTGTTGGAAGCAATGAGAATGTTTTGGATATGGACTGGTGCTTTGTCTTTTTTTCGTTTTTGTTTCATCTGTTTATGTCAGCGGAAGCAGATATGTAATATGTAAGGTCTCATGATATGAAAGAAATTGGTGAACCGTGGGATGGGTAGGTTATTACAAAAAAAAAAGTAGAAATAATTTTCTTACCTTCGTTCGTGGAAAAGAACTTTGAAGTTTCTGGTTTGAATTTTTTGATTCTTCCAGGTAGTTGCTCCCAGTTTACTAGGTTTGTTTCACCAAATATGGCTGTAAAAAGGAACTCTGGTTTCCACTCGGCATCTACGTTGCTTTGCTGCATGGAGGTCATCGGATATTCTTTTATTTTTCTTTCATGAGATAATTGAAGTATTCAAGTAGTGCTGCTTGTAAAAATTAATTTTTTTGCTCTTGTACTATTCACTTACATTGAAATCATCATCATCTTTTATGAGATCAATGCCATTCCAGTATTTTGCAAATTGAACCATGAAGTGTCCGCATTGGCTACCATGCTGTTTTGGCACGCAAACTCTGTTAGGTGTTTCTGCTATGCTCGACCAGTTCGGTCCGCTGTTGGCTCGTAGCTCCGCTTCGCCGTAATGCTTCTTCATGAGTGCGTGCATCCTTTTAATCTATGTTATTATTGGGTTTTGCCATTAATAAAGGGAATACAGGAATTGGAAAAGCAATTAGAAATCAGTGTTGAATTGATGTACCCGTTCTTGGTGATCCTTATGGTGTGTTTTCCATGTACTTTTTCCGCCTCCGTGTCTGTAATTAAGTGAGTCAAGTATGTCGATGGAGCTCGTGTACTTGTTGAGCGCGTACAATGTGTAGTGTTTAGTTGTGTTGTGAGGTATCATAATCTGCAGTGTTTGGAGACAGAGTGAGTTAAAGTTCATTCTTGTCAGGAGAATTAAATGACATGTGAATGTGCAATCTGTAGGAAGAATGAATTATGTTTCTATATTTCTATCAACATACCAGCTTTTTCTTTAAAAGTTCCTTCCCTGTTACAAGGGGTGCAAACTGTTTCAATGCTTCTTCCTCATTGAATTCTGCTAGTCCTCCTTTTTCTCCAATTTTAACACCGAGCACGATCTGCGACCAAAAAGTTTTCTACTTTTTAGTTCAATCATTGTAATCACTGAATTGATGCAAGTGTTTTTGTCAAATTGGACTTCATACGTTTGCAAATTCTGCGGGAAGTATGGCTTTGTCGGTCGTGTTGTATTGTTGCTGCACTGTCCATTCGTCGAACAATGTGTTTGCGGTGGAGCCCTCCATCTGTCCATGATCTCCTTTCCGTAGCTGTTCCATTGCTTGTTTTCCTGTAATCCAATCAGGTCGCTTCGAGCTAATATATATGTTTAGACTGCAAGCAGAAAAAGTTTATACATTAGATAGGTTGGTTTAAAAAGGGACAACATTTCTTTTTTTTTTTGTTTATGCAAGAGAAAGTACTTACTCTCCGCATTTGTCCTGTCCTTCTTTGCTGAATAGGTATTCATGGAGTGCTCTGGCTTTGTTCATAAATTTGAAATCTCCTGGGACAAAAGTAGGAATCATGATTTCTCCAAGGAGCCTTCTTGAAGGCTTTACCGGCCTTTTCTTGACCGAGATTTTCTTGTCTGAGCTGTTCTTAGATGATTGAGGCATTGAATGCTCTCCTGACTCTTGCTGCAAGATTGCCAGATACGGTGTTGGATTTTTGTTGAATTCATAGCTTTCATGGTCATTCAGCCATGTTTTGATTACATTGAATTCAACGCCCATCTTTACATGCTCGTTGTATGCCTCTAGTTGGAGCGGGTTAAGGCTTGAAAGAAATTCATCAATTTCTTCCTGCTTTTCCATTGTTTTGGGTTTTAGTAACTCTAGAGAGATGGTGCTGTAGATCCCTTGCTGATTGCTTGTCGAGCCTGTTACTTCTTGAAGAAGAACAGGCTGTTTCTTCTGCTCGTAAACCTGTTGTTGTGTATTTGGTACGTGGTTGCTTCTGTCATCCTCTTTTAAATCAGTGCCTGCTTGTTCCAGTTGATCTGTGGTCGTGATATTGGTGTTGATATTTTGCTCGTCTGTTTCCTCTTCGCATGGTGTGGTATCTTGTAAATGCGGTGGTGGTTGATCTGGTTCTATTGATGGATCATTTTGTTCGTGGTCTGTGCAAGATTGTTGGGCGACGGCGTGGCTGCTGACATCCATAATATCTTTGCGTTTACTGGATATATCAATAACTTCATGCTCTTGTGTGGTTGTCGCATGCATAATATGTTCTTTTGGCCCAGGAGTTGGCGGAAACTCTTCTAGTACGCAACATTCTGCCTGTTGCATTTCTTTGTCTTCCATATCTACTTCATATTTCAGCATATCTGTAAAACCATAACTAAAAAAATATTACTTCTTCTAGTGTTACGAAACTGTAAGATTTAGTTTCTGGAAAGACTAACCTGTTGTACACTTGATTAGTGACAGTTTTGTATTCCCTCTGTGTTGACTGATTAGTTGATATAGAACCTTTTCCCTCAACTTTCGTACTTGTTCTGGCTTTAAGGTTGCTGTTGTTCCATCACTGGAGTAGTGCTTCAGGTTCATGTACATATAGAATGTGCAGTCCATTCTGCATCTAGAGGAATGGTACTGGTAAGATTGTTGCATTCAAGAAACGGAAAGAAGAGAAAAGTTTGAGCAATGGTAGTTGTAATTGTTGTATTGAAAAGATGAAAGAACAAAATTATTTCAGTATGTAGTATTGAATCTTGCATTAAAAAAAAAGAAATAAGTGAAGATGTTGGAAGTGCTTACGTGTCTTCTCCTTGAAGTGGCACCTGCAGTCCGACCTTTTTGTAATGGTCGATGCTTTTTTCTGAAAGTTGCAGCTCTGTGCTTATGTGCTTCCAGATTTTCATTAGTTTGCTGGTTACATTGTTGAAGAATTCTATTGTGCTTGGATATGGAGTTGAAGAGTCAAGGAGTTCAAAGCGCTGTTTTTGCATGTTAACTTTGATAGTGAAGTAATGACTTATAGTTTCGTCTTGCTCAAACCCGCACAACGAACATGGTAGAAGGAACTGCAAAACACAAAATAAAAAGAAAACATTTGGAAATCTTCTTATGTTTAGAAACATAAAATAAAAAGACAACTTTGCATAACATATACGCAATTTGTATTTTGTTTTTGAAATAGCTGATCTCCTTACCATGTTATAATCTTACAGTTTTTCTTCTTCTTGCATGTTGAAAAATGATCTAAGCCTTGCAGGTAGTAATTTTTTTTGTAATGTGTTGTTGATCATTATTTTCGTAGGACATTGGATCTTCGTCGTCGGCTTCCCTTATTGAGTGCTGCTTGTTTCGTCACAGGTAGACAAAGGGAATTTGTCAGTTCAGCTATAGGGAAGTTTATCTATTTATAAATTCATATATAGTGTTTTAAACGTGATTCTTTTGCCGTGATATTTACTTACAGTGTTGCTTAACGACATAATCTTTCTCTGTGTGCCATTGAGTTGTTTTCTCAAGATTGTTAGCATGGGCTCTATTGCTTCGGTGCGTACTGATTTACCGACCTTGAAGCTTTCAGAGACATGTCCTAGATTTACATCAAACTTGTCCGTTGTAATGAAAAGCTGATCCCTGCAAAGTATATTTACAAAAATGTTTTAGTTCACACATGATACAGTCAAAATGATCGTGTGTAAGAATGTTTTCTGTGTTAGTTGCATGAACTTACATTTCTCTCTTTGTCCATGGCTTGCATACAGCGTTGTACAGGTCTTCGATGGCTTTGTTGACGGAATCGGTATCTTTGCCCCCTTTTTCCACTGTGCCTGCGATGATTTTGAATTTAATGTAAATAATTCCAAGTCACAAAGATCACAAGATAGCTATTATGTTTCTATTGTCTTGCCTGCTTCGATGCTGGAAGATATGTCTTCTCCAGTGTTGTTCCTTTCTTGTTCTCCTTCTCCTTCCTGCGGCATGTTTTGTTCTTCTTTTTGCGTTGTGCCCTTTTGTTCAGTTTCTTCTCCATCCTTATTAGAGTCGTCTGTGCTTTTCTTAGCACCATGTTTTTCCCTGTCAACCGTTATGTCTTGCTGGTGGTTTTTTCTGTCTTGTTTTTCAGTCTCGACCTAGATGGCAGTGACCTGTCTGCAAGGGGAATTGGCATCGTACGATGGCGTAGGGTTTTCTTCGATAGTTTCTGGTTCTTTCTCTGGAACAATTTGTGTGCTTGCTTCATTGATTGTATCTCCGTGGTTGCCTTCTTCGTGTTTCTGCGTTGTCATTTAAAAAGCATTGAAATAATTTAACTTGCTACTTTATTTTAGTTATAGCAGCTGTTATGGGAAAATAGCAAAGCGTTTGGTGCGTGCTTTGAGCTATTTTGATTGTGATTAAGTTGTCATTTTGTGGAAACATTTTCTGCAACTTCACCTGTTGAGATGTCGTTGGTGATGCTGACTGTTCCACCCGTTCTTCGTTGGGTGTTGTTTCTTGGGTACTGTCTTGTTCTTTGTTTTGGTGATCATCGTCACTGACATGGTTTTTGTCTTGCAGCTGTTGAATCATAAAGGTGGTGAGTTTCAACCATGGAACTACTTTATATTTTTGTAGAATCAGCTTATGTAACTTTACCTTCTCAGTTGTTGTTGTTTCTGTTTTCTCTGCTGCTGTTCTCGTTGCTACTGCTGACTGTTGTGCTTGTTCTCTGTTGAGTGGAGGATTTTGGGCATCTTCCTGTTCTGTCTTTTGGAGTTCATCGCCGCTGCCATTGTTTTTTGTCTTGTAGCTTTTGAAACACACACGTGGCTAAGTGGCACTGTATTTGAGCTTCAACAGAGCTATTTTATACTTTCAGAGGATCAGCTTATGTAACTTTACCTTTTCAGTCGTTGTCGCTGCTGCCGTCTCTGCTGCGGTTTTTTCGGTGAGTGAATATGCGCTTGGTCTTCTTTGACGTTGATGTCTGCCGTTTGAAGAACATTTTGCCCTTCTTCTGTGGCCTCCTTTTGCTCATCTGTCTCCTCTCTCTGTGATCGAGGAAAGTAGTGAAATGTGAAATGCGTATTTTTGAACTATAAGATAATTCATAGGTATTATGTGTTTTCACCTCTGTACTTGTTACTGCTGATTGTTCTACGTGTTCTTCGCTGAGTGGTGTTTTTGGGTCCTTCTCTTGCTCTTTTTTCGCTATTCATCGTCACTGACCTTGTTTTTTTCTTGCAGCTATTCAAATATAGAGGTGGCAAAGTGAGAGTGCATTGGAGTGAGTACAGGTGTGGTAGGTTGTAGTTTATTTGATTGTGCACGCGGCAATTTTATAATTTCATGCTTGAAAGTTTCGTAACTTTACCTTTTCAATCATTGACGCTGGTGCTGACTCTGGTAGCTGTTGTTTGGTGAGTGAATTTTTGGTGGCTTGGTCTTCAGTGGCATAATTGTCTACCGTTTGATGAACATGTTCGGGTTGTTCATTGGGCTCCTCTGGTTGTGTTTGATGGTCTTGATTGTTGGTGCTCTGCTGAGCTTCTTGTGCCTGTACCAACACAAAAATTATTTAAGAAATGGGTGCATCTCTGATTGTTGAGTTACAATTTTTTTATAAGACCTCTTTCGCTGGATTTGTAGGACTGTCTACTGCTGGAACTACGGCTTCTCCTTGTTTCGTTTTGTCCTCTAGTTTTTCTTGTTCAATGTTTATGCGAGTGCTTTCGCTTGCTTCCTCTTCCTGTTCAATAAAAAGTTCAAATTATAGTTTGAAGTTCATTTGTGCTTCAGCTTTGTAACCTCACCTCTTCAGATGTTGTTGTTTGAAGTTCTGTGTGTTTTCCAGTTTCCTTTGGTTGCGCTGCTTCTTGATCTTCGAGATCAATGTACTTGTTTGTTTCCTGCATTTGTTCAAAGAAAAGGGTCAAACATCCCTTATAATCGTTGTATTGCGGTGGTGGGGTGTATTACGTAGTTCAGACATCATGAATGGTTTGAAAAGGGTTTGTTGTTGATTTTTTACCTTTGTGTTGATGACTGGGTTATTTGTGCTTGCATCGACTGTTTCTTTGCCAGGTATAACAGTCTCTAGTTTCTCATCGACTTGGATGTCTTGGGTTTTCTCCTTTGTACTCGTGATGGTGATCTGCAATGTCGTGGCACTGGAAATCTCTTGTGCACAAACTTCCTGTTCTGTGACTCCTTCGTCTGTTTGAGGTTCACTATGGGGTTCAATTTAAACACCGGTTGTCTCTTGGTCTTGCAGTGATTGTGATACCTGGAGTTCAAACAATATGAGTTTGTGGTTCACTTTCTTTCCTGCCATTATGAGTTTCCGGTGTGGGGTGTGGTGAGCTGTGGAATTTTACCTCCTCTTCGTTGTTTTCTTCTTCTTTGTCGTTTGTTATGCTAATGGTTGATTGTGGGTCTGCCTCCTGCATTTGGTTGACGGGACTGCTGACTTGATTGTTCTCCAGCTGAGCCTATATTTTCTTGGAGGTTTG
Source organism: Aegilops longissima (assembly GCA_021605205.1). NCBI lineage: Eukaryota > Viridiplantae > Streptophyta > Magnoliopsida > Poales > Poaceae > Aegilops > Aegilops longissima. The sequence goes on from CM038676.1 coordinate 29,665,249, forward strand.
TCAGTTAACTTATAACTCTATCCAGTTTTGAAAGGAAAAATGGATGTTCATACTGACCTCTTCATTGGTTCTGACGTCGATCGTATCTTGTGCTTGTGTTGGAGTAGTTGTTGTTGTAGCACTGTCTGTTGTGACGTTGCTTTGTTTGTTGCGTTCATTCTTGTTTTTGGGGTTGTTGACGCCATCCTGCTATTGGAGTTCATCTTGGCCTGGCGTGCTATTGGTACGTTCCTGAAAGCATTGACACAACTCTTTTCAGTTGAGGTATGAAAACAGGGTTTTGCTTGCGGATGGCACCATGCATTACTATTTATTTACCTGTTTTTGCCGCTTTGTCTTCTTCTTGTCAATGCCCACATCCCTTGAATTTGTTCTTCTCTTCCTCTCTTCGTCCTCTTCCTCTTTCTTACCTTTTCTCCTTTCTCTTTGTTCTGTTGTGGCTACTATTTCATTCGTGCGGCTAGCATCGACTAGTCTACTTGATGCTGCTGGAACTGCTTGCTCTAGCGTCTGCAGGGTCGCATTGTCTGTGAGGTACCTTGTGCAAACTATGTCCTGAAATTGTCTGAGTTGTTCTAGAGAATCCATCAGGGCAATTGTTTGTTGCACGACTTTGTCCTTGTTTTTTTCATCCAATATCTCTTCTTTTTCGTTGCATTGGTGTTCAGCCCTGGTGGTTACTGCTGTTCTGCTTCATGGAGCACTTTTTCCAACAATTTGTTTATCCTTTGGAATCTTTCTTCTGGTCCTGTGCTGATGTTTTTGTTTGGTTCCGTGCTTCCACTGTGCCGATACGTGGTTCGCGCCGGCGCTTGGGTGGAGGTGGTAGCAGCTTGGTTGTGTGCTGGTGTTGCTGTTCTTTACGATGTTCTCCTGCTATCTGGTGAATTGAAGACGAAGTTGATGTTGTGCTGGTATAGAAGATCCTCTCTGTTGTTCCTTTCCATGTCTGCATTGTTTCGGTGGAATGGAGTTGATTAGAATGGAAACTGTTTTAAAAAAGGGAAGTACTGATTTATGTACAACAGAGCTATACCTTTATCTTGCCAAATTCATAGTCATCTGGTCGTGCTTTTCCGTCCGTTTTCATGTCTGCTTTAGCTATTTTCGCTAGGTCACTCTCTTTGAGATGGTTTGCTCGTGGTAATGAGGTTTTGTCCATTGTCTTTGCAATCTTCCGCATTTCTTTTGTGTCGGTTGGCAGCAGCAGGGAGTTAAGGTACATGACTACTGGTACCTGTGCCAAACCATTGATGTGCTTTTTGTTCTTTTCCTCCTGAGGCAACACCCTGTGCTTCTGCCATGTCTTGGCTCCTTCCCTAATACATTCGACGATAGCTCGTAGAAATCCATCTTTGCCATTTCTGTATAGTCCATGTCCTTGACCATTATAGCTGTCCGGGCGAAGATAGCGGCGCTTGACCCGCAGACAACATTGTGGAAAAAAATAAGGAAAAATATTTTAACTGATTTCCTGTTTGATTCTTCATCATCTATTTCCAACAATATTTGTAGCTTCTCGAACAGTTGTCTTGGCGCGAATTTTGTATCTTTGAAGCCAATCTCTGACATCAGTTCTTTTATTGAAGCTGGGCTAGTCTCTGGCCTTGGTGCTGACCTTTGCGTGCCGTTTGGTATCCAAACACCTTGTGGGTAGCTTCCTTGGTAATCTTGATTTTTTTGTCTTCAGTAGCATCACCGAAGGTTATTGTCATGGTTTCTGTGTTGAGGTTGTCGTAGATGTGTGCTGCAAGCGGTCTGCAGATGGAGCCCGTTATTTTGCAGTTCTCTATGCTGCCAAATCCTGCCGTCCTAATATCTTTCTTGTGACGGTCTTTAAGTAAATTCCATGCTTTCTTGACATGGGCGAATGCTACCCCTGCCTTGATTTGGCATTTCTCTTCGTTTGTTTCTCGCTGTTCTTCGTCAACTGTTGGTAGTACCAGTTCTTTTCCGCTTGTCTTTCTTCTCTTTCTGTCCTTCTTGCCTAATATGGGCTGTTTCAGAAGAAAAAAAGAAAGGGTTTTGTTAGAAAGGAATGTTAGATCCCTAGTGGTATTCAAAATTAGTACATAAGTGTGTTTTTACATCGTCGTCATGTTCTGCGTCGCTGTCGTGCTCTTCGGCATCATCGCCGTCTGTAGGAATGAAATCAGATCATGTCAGTTCGTCATCGCTGCCGTCATTGGTATCTCCGAACCTTTGCTGTTGGTATCATCTTGTTCTTTTTCTACCCTTTGTCGTTTATTTTTCTTCTATGCTCAGCTTGTTTCTTCATGCCGTTGGTTCTCATATGGAGTACCATTAGAGGTAATGGCTGATGCTGCAAGGTACCAGTGTTGACGATGTTTTCAGCATTTTCCTTTTTCTTTTGCCTTTTTGCTCCAGGAGTAAAAACAGTGCTGGTATCTGATTTTCTTTTTTTTTGCTTATTGCTAGGTGTTTACTCCTGTTGAGCCTTGTGTAAGTTACCATTTCTGCCGCAGGTGGTTTGTTCCTCATGGTCTGTTCTGTGTCCTTTTCTGATGAATGAGGAGACATGCTTTGTGTTTGTGTGCTGTCAATATCACCGTCTTTGTGTCCTGCATAATGACCAGGTAACGAAAAATGATATTCTTTTGTCCGAAAATAATTTATATACATTTAAAATATATATCTTCCACGGTTATGCATAAGGAATGTAAAATTCCCAAAAGGGGATTTTTAGTTTTCTTTTTTGGGTTAAGAAAGGTTATTTCTACTATTGCCGATTGAGCTAATAAGTGGATTGAAAAAAAAATATTAATTATGGTTATGAGTGGAGCTGGGTAAGTGAAGTTAGGGTGAAGCATTTTCTGAGACAAAAATGCACTCTGCAGGCGATATTTCATAATGGAAGGAATATCATCAAAGAGAGTTGAAGATTTATTTAGTAAGTTAAATTGTTTTTTAATTAAATATAAGATAGTGTGCGAACATTTTTAATGTTTTCTATAAAGAAATATATAAAAAAGTGACAGGTAGTTTTATTTGTAGACATAGTTAAGTTATTGTTGTCAAGGATAGCATTTAAGTTATTAATGTCTCAATACAGTTTTTTGCAGATAGACAGTGGACTCTTTTGGTCAAACCTTTGACAGGAGCTTGCTGGATTGCATGCTCTTCAGTAGGGTCTTCGTCAGTATTTTGCTGGGTTTTAGCTTCTTCGCGAGGATTTCTTGTTGTTGCATAAAAAATGGGCAGGTGTTAGAAGCAGAGTTGAGTGTCGCAGAAAAAAAGCTGCGTGGTGTGAAAACAAATTTGTATGTATAGAGAGGCACGGGTTGTTTTACACTAGAAGCACATGGTACAGGTATTCTGTGTTCACGGTTTTTCAGACCAGAGGCACTTAATTTGAAAAACAGTTACATTCAAGGGACAAACATGTAGAAAATGCCATACGGTTTTCAGGTTTTGGCCTCTCAGGATGCTTGCGGGGTTTGGATCTACCGATGTATTCTAGTTAGTGATGTTTAAGGTTTAGTACCTTTGAGCACATATCGTATGGCGAAAATTCCAGGGCGGAGAGCTGTAGCATTTCTATTAAATCTCATCTCTCCGGCAGTTCAATTTGTTAAACAAATTGATTTTAGGTTATTCGAAAACTCCTTGGTAGCGGTGGCTAGGGTTGCTGCTCCTTGAAGTTGAAAAATCACTACGATTTACCCGGTGGAATGGAGTGGGATAGAATGATAATTACCTTCAATTAGTTGTGCGGTGTTCTTCGGTTCCATCCGCTTATTGTGTCGTTGTTTTTTCGCTATGATTTCCGGCGCCATTGTCAAGTCCTCGCCGTCAGTCGCTGCAGCCAGTGGGGTTATTGGTGTTCTCGTGGGCAGTGTGTGGCTGTGTGTATGTCGGATTGGAGGGTGGTTGGGGAACGCGGAGGCAGTTTGTTCGGTGACACGAATTCGATTTCGAATTTGTGTTTGTGTGCAGAATGAAGGAGGAGAGCGTGCGGGAGTGATGAAGGTTTTGAGATTTACTTTGCGAAAGGGGAAGCAAGCTAGTAGAAGAGGGAGGGAGAGATGGAAACCATCGAACCGTCTTTAATCTTCAACCGTCCGTTTGAGCATCAAGATCCATTTTTTCTGATGTTAGGCTCGGGAGTGTAGGTTCTACAGGCACGTAGATGCAGGCACAGGAGGCACGGCAGTGTATGTTCTACAAGCAGGTAGAGAACCACGGGACAGGCAAGAGTCGCGTGAGGCACGTGGATGTAAGCATAGGAGGTACGGAAATGAAGGCAATACAGGCATGGACTTGCTGCTTTTGGAGGCATGGGTATCAACGCCGAGGATGTACAATAGTGTTGTGGCAGAGGCATGTGTTAGAAGCGCCGTTAAAGAGGCATGGTTGTGAAGTCTCAGGAGCGACGCGAGCGTTGCAGTGGGGCCATTTAAGAGTCACGGCATATGTTGTGTTAGGCACGTGAGGCACGTGGGTTCAGGCACGTAAGTGAGAAAAGGTGAATCCACAACAGGCACGTACGTGTGTTTTCTCAAGTCACGGGTGTGCAGTCTGTGGATGCACAAAAGTGTGGCAGCAGAGGCATGGGTCTGACTACTCGGTTACAGAACCATGGTCGTGAAGTCACGTGGGTGTGGCACTACGGGACACTTAAGAGTCTCGGCAAGTGTCACGTTGCGGACGTGGGTGCAGGTACGTAAGGCACAGTAATGTAGGCACTACAGTTACGTTCGTGCACTCTCTGGATTCACGAAAAGTTTTGCGGCAGAGGCATGGTTCTGAGTACTCGGTTAGAGAACCACGGTTGTGAAGTCACGTGGGTGTGGCACTATGGGTCACGTAAGTGTCGTGGCATGTGTCACGTTGCGCACGTGGATGTAGGCACAGGAGGCACGGCATTCAAGGCAATGGAGGCACGGACTTGTGACTTCTCGAGGCACGGGGTATCAACCCTGCGTATGCCAAAATAATGCAGTGGCAGATGCACGTGTCAGGATGCTTGGTTATAGAGGCACGGTTGTGAAGTATCAGGAGCCACTCATGTCAAGTTGCGCACGTGGGTGCAGGTACGTGCAGGCACAGAAATGAAGACACCACATGCACGTACATGCACTCTCTGGATGCGCAAAAGTGTGGCGGCAGAGGCATTGGTCCTAGTACTCGCTTACAGAACTATGGTTGTGAACCCTCGTGGGTGTGGCACTACAGGGGACGTAAGAGTCTCGGCAAGTTTCATGTTGTGCACGTGGTTTCAGGTACGTAAGTCACAGAAAATGAATGCACCATAGTCACGTACGTGCATTCTCTGGATGCACAAAAAGTGTGGCGGCAGAGGCATGGGTCCGAGTACTCGGTTAGAGAACCACGGTTGTGAAGTGACGTGGGTGTCGCACTACTTGGCACGTAAGAGTCTCAGCAAGTGTCACGTGAGGCACGTGGGTGCAAGGACGTAAGGCACAGAAATCAAGGCACCACGGTTGTGAAGTCACGTGGTAGTGATGAAGTGGAGCCTCTCTAGAGGCATGTGGATGCAGGCACACGAGGCACGGAAGTGCACTACAGGCACGTACATTCAGGCACAGGAGGCACGAAATGTGGGTTCTACAGGAAGTTAGAGGACCACAGGACAGGCAAGAGTCGCGTGAGGCACGTGGATGTAAGCATAGGAGGCACGGAAATGAAGGAAATACAGGCACGGACATGCTGCTTTTGGAGGCACGGGTATCAACGTTGAGGATGTACAAGAGTGCGGTGGCAGAGGCATGTGTTAGAATGCTCGGTTAAAGAGGCACGGTTGTGAAGTCTCAGGAGCGACGCGGGCGTGCGAGTGGGGCCATGTAAGAGTCACTGTGCATGTTATTACGTTAGGCACTTGAGGCACGTGGGTGCAGTTACGAAAGGCAGAATTGGTAAATCCACAACAGGCACGTACGTGTGTTTTCTCAAGTCACGGGTGTGCAGTCTGTGGATGCACAAAAGTGTGGTAGCAGAGGCATGGGTCAGACTACTCGGTTGCAGAACCACGGTCATGAAGTCACGTGGGTGTGGCACTACGGGACACTTAAGAGTCTCGGCAAGTGTCACATTGCGGACGTGGGTGCAGGTACGTAAGGCACAGTAATGGAGGCACTATAGTTACGTTCGTGCACCCTCTGGATGCACGAAAAGTTTTGCGGCAGAGGCATGGTTCTGAGTACTCGGTTAGAGAATCACGGTTGTGAAGTCACGTGGGTGTGGCACTACGGGTCACGTAAGTGTCGTGGCATGTGTCACGTTGCGCACGTGGATGTAGGCACAAGAGGCACGACATTCAAGGCAATGAAGGCACGGACTTGCGGCTTCTCGAGGCACGGGGTATCAACCCTGCGTATATGCCAAAATAATGCAGTGGCAGGCGCACGTGTCAGGATGCTTGGTTACAGAGGCACGGCTGTGAAGTATCAGGAGCCACACATGTCAAGTTGCGCACACGGGTGCAGGTACGTGCAGGCACAAAAATGAAGGCACCACAGGCACGTATGTGCACTCTCTGGATGCACAAAAGTGTGCCGGCAGAGGCATGGGTTCGACTACCCGGTTAGAGAACCATGTTTGTGAAGTGACGTGGGTGTGGCACGACGGGCCCCGTAGGAGTCACGACAAGTGTCACACGAGGCACGTGGATGTAGGCACTTGAGGCACGGCATTGAAGGCACAGGAGGCACGGATGAAGGTACAGGAGGCACTGAAGTACTGAACCTAAGAGGAGACCTTGTGTGAGTGCGGAATGTTTCGAGATTTACTATGGAAGATAGGAAGCAAGAGAGTGGTGGAGGTGGGAGAGATGGAAATGATGGAACCGTCTGTTATCTTCGACGGTCTGATTTTAGCATCAAGATTCGTGCCGCCTAGCTTTGATATTTTTTTGTTCGATGTAGCGTATTAATACACGTGTGAGGCACGGAACACCAGGCTCTACAGGCACCGACGTTGGAATTATAGAGGCACTGGTAAACTCTGTGGATGCACAAATGTGTAGTGGCAGGGGCATCCATCTGAAGACTTACTCAGACAGTCACGGTTGGAATTATAGAGGCATTGGTATCAACTCTGTGGATGCACAAATGTGTAGTGGCAGGGGCATGCATCTGAAGACTTACTCGAGATACCACGGTTGTGAAGTCTTTAGAGTTACGAAGCGGTGTCACCACGGCACGTGAGAGTGATGCGTCGGGAAGTGTGGTAGTAGAGCCATCGGTGCGAATAGTAGTCGAGAGCATTGGTCGGCAAGAGTAGCGGCGCAGCGCCGGGAAAGGTGCGAGGAGTTCAACATAGTACGTGCTTAGTATATGAACGCAGTGCACACTATCTAAGTGTGCTAGTGCAGTGTGTGCTTGAATGGTTTAGGCAAAACATTTGTTACGTGCTTAATTGGACGATTTGACGGTTGCTTTTTCCCGCAACCGCGAAAGCACCGCCACTCAGCGGTTTCCCGGCAAGACAGAATCGCGAGCGCATGTTCACTGCCCTCATTACCACGACGAGGCCTCGTCCAACCGCCTCCTGCTCGACCCAAACCTTGGCACAAAAGGGCAACTACGCTTCCATAGCCGCTCAATCACGAAAACACTATTGCCCCTCCATCTCAACTAGCAAGTCTCACAATTTCTGTGTCAAGGCCGCCATCGCTGGAGTAGCGTAATGGCGGAGGAACCGTCTGCCAAGCGTCCGCGTGGTGAGACGTCCGACCAGAGCACCGAGGTTGACGACGTTCAGGTCCCCGGTCAGAAGCACGACTACAAGGCGCACCTCAAGGAGGTTGGCATCCACGGCAAGGAAAAGCTGGATATCGTATGCACCAGCAATCCTGACGAAGCCGACAAGATGATCAGCAGGATCCTGAAGAGGGTCTGCGGCTTGTACCCTCAGTTCATTGGCGTTAATGTCGAGTATACCAGGGAAGACGAACCTCCGCAGAGGGCAGCGGTTCTGCAGTTATGCGTGGAGGAACTCTGTCTGGTATACCACATCACCGCGACAACTAAATGGTGAACCATCCTACAACTTCAACCTCTCCATGTTTCTGTATAGTTAGCATTTCACCCTGAAATTTGATTAAATTTGTTTATTGAATTGATGTATCAGTGAAGTTTCTGAAGTAGATAAAGCAGAATAGATTTTGAACTTGACTCACCAGATCAATTTATGTATTTGATGCACTAGATTAATTTATGAATTTGATGTATGAGATTATTTTATGAACTTGATGTTCTAGTGCATTTTCTGTTCTAGTGTAGTTTCTATATTTGATGTTCTAGTGTAGTTCAGTTTCTTAAATTGATGTGTTAACGTGGGTAAGGAGTACATAGATCATTTATTCAAGTGTAAGTACCAAAAATAAAAATGACATGTTGTGCTTGTGCTTGTGTTTGTGAACTCTGCATAGCAGTTTCTGAAATTTTTTCATCCACAAATTATACGTACTATATAAGTATTTACTTGATGGATACTTGATGGATCCACCTTAAATGTGTCATCCCCTTGCAGGCCCAAGAGCTCTGCGCCTGCCTCAAGGAGGACAGGTTCTACACCTTGCCGGATTCAGATTGAAGGTGACAAAGAGATGCTGCGAAGTTCTGGTTTGGAGATCAACCCCGACAAGTACATCGACATCCAGCGCAAATGGAGAGTTCCGTTCAAGGGAAGAAAGAGGTACCACTCTTTGGTTGATGTTGCAGGGAGCGTGATCCACCCATTCTACAAACAGATGAAGGATAATATTGACAGGGTTGAAGACCATAAACTGTGGGGGATCAGCCCACTGCCAAATTACCTCATTGAGTATGCAGCGATATATGCGTACGCCACCTACGAGTCTTGGAAGAGAATTGAAAACATCAGAGAAGGACTGGAGAGTGCAAAAGAGGCAGAGAAGAATTATGACGATCCTTACTACGCCTACTGGTGATGACGAAAACATAGAAAACTGGTCGTGGAGTTGCTTGTGTTTCTGCTTGTCCTTTCTATTGTTTCAGGTTCGTAGTTTACTTCTGTTAGGACGAAGCAGTTTCTAATGTCACCTGTATCAGGTTAAACCAGTTTGCTTATGTGAAGTTTGTAGTTTGTTTATGTGATTGAACAAGTTTGTAGTTTGTTTATGTGTGAAGTTTGTAGTTTGTTTATGTGAAGTTTGCTTATGTTTATTCAGCAATCTTGTGATTTTGAATTAGTAAAGTTGCTTTTTAGTCTAAAAACAACTAAATACAAAGCAGTCTTTTTACGCTAAGTACAGTTTAGTTGTGCACACAAGCGTAGCTTCTTAAGGAGTGGCAGGAGTGGCATGGGTTGGAATACGCAGTTAGAGAGGCACATGTTTGCAGTCTGTAGAGCCACCGGCGTGTGTTAGTGCAAGTGTCGGAGGCACGGAATTGTAGTCTCTACAGAAATGAAGGCACCACAAGCATCCATCCAGAGGCACGTGGATGGAGTAGCAGAGGTGAGCTTCGAATACATAGTTACAGGGTCACGGTTTGGAAGTGTGCAGAGCCAAGGTTGTGCGATATGATGGGGCATGTAAGAGTCATTACAACTGTCAAGTTAGAGAGGCACCTGGATGCAGGTACGCAAGGCACGGGATGCACTGTAGTGACGTTTGTGAAGAGACACGGGCATGGTACCGCGATCATGTAAGTGTCGCGGGGTGTGACACGTTAGGTACGTGGATGCATGCATAGAAATCACGGAGGTGAAGACTCAACAGGCACGGAAGTTGGGTTTTTGTTGTTTCGAATAGCTATCAATACTGTGGATGTTCAAAAGTGTGGTACCAGAAGCATGTTCCGAATACGCAGTTAGGGAGTCATGGTTGTCAAGTCTCTAGAAAGTCACGCGTGTTCTGGCATCACGGGCATGGAGTGGTGTGGGGCTTCGAGGGGCATCAGTGGTCCTCAACCCTCTGGATGCATGGTGGTGTGGTAAGAGAGGCACCATTGTGGATGCACAGGAGTGAGGCCTCAAACGGCATGAGTGGGTGGCACCACGTGCAATTGTTTGAATACTCATTTAGAGAGTCACATCTGTGCTCAAGCCAAATGCATGCTGTAGGTTGCTGGCATTCGGCAGCACACGGTTGTAGAGAGGAGGAATGTTTGCGAAACATGAAAGTCACCTGGCGGTCATGTGTGAGGAGTATGTAGAGTATCTGCGCGTCGACGTGACGCATGTATGTCCAGGGACGGACTTGGGGCACTGGCTTGTGTTCGAATGCTTGGTTAATGAAGAATCAAGGAACTACATCAATAAAAAGAGTCTGTTGCTTCATTATCACAGTATGATGTGCTGTTAAACCGTTTTCTGATGTTTTGACGGAGCTAGGCTTGTTCGCTTATCAACAACTTTTTATTCCTTTTCCTTGATGTCGTCGTAGATCTTTCTTATCTCATCGCCCATTTTGCTGGGTTCGATTGTATTCTGATCGCTAAATAGTAGCCTGAACAGTTGTTGTGCTTTCCATTGTTCCGTGCCATCCTATAAAAAATTCAGTGAAAAATAAGGAGAAAAAACACATCAGTATTATGTCATGCAGTTGTATGATATCTTGCAGATTTGTAGCGAGTTTTGAGCGAAAACTTACATCGAAATTATCTATCTCTTTGATAAAGTGGTTTCCATCAAAGAGATGCGTGAACCTTAGAACAGCAAACGTGGTTTCACCTTTGTTCACCTTTGGAACGTCCTTTAAAAATTGAACTTCCCGTTTAGTCTTTTCCTTTTCGAATTTTTCACTGAGTAATATTTCGTATACTGCCTTGAACCTCGGCACCTGGGAATTGCATTTTGTTTTTGTTTTAGAGAGACATGTGCTGTAATTTGTAAAATCGAAAGACGCTGTTATTTACAATTCTTACCAGTGTGTCTTTATGGTTGTGGTATTTGTTATGCTCCTTTTCTTTGCTGGCTTCGTTGATTTCCATTTCAGCAATTTGCTTACTTAGTTTGGTATCACGCACGTGGAGATCACGTTGATTTTTCAGGCATTCTTGCCTCTTCAATTCTTCAAGAGAGGTTTCTTCAGGCACAATGATTTGAAGCTTCCTTCTATATCTGTCGAGCACTAATAGTGTGTATCGGTCTTCCTTTTCAAGTGGCATGAATACCTGCGGTACAAAAGTTGTATTGTCAGAGGAGAGTTTAGAATATAGTATTTTGTTTGAAATGCTTATTTTTATTTTGTTAGAGGAGAGTTTTATTGCTATAGGAGAGTTTAGAATATAGTTTTAACGCTATTACCATTTTTGCTGTTTTGAGCTTGTCTAATTGACATTTCTTAAGGAACAAAGGAACAAAGGCATCCTTCTCTCGTTTGAAATCATCTGTGAATTGCGTCATAGATTTTCTTTTATCCTTTAAACCCAGAATATTCTGCAGGCAACAAATAAAAAACCATTAAAACGAATTATAAAGAACAGATCGGTACAAGGAGATTAAACAATCATTGCAAAAAGACGAGTTTGTATGATCCTTGTGGTTTTTTTGTTTTGAAATTTACCTCTGCAAAGCTTGGGCCTAATAATAGTCTATGTATTTTGTATTTAGTTTGCTTGCTTCCCTCCCATGCTTCTGCTAAGTCATCGAGCACCTTCTTTTCCATTCCTTTACGTTTTTTCTTGTTCGCAGGCCCAAAAATTTCCTTTAGGTTTGATCCAGTGAGAGTTACGCTGTTCCCCTGTGGTTGTTCTCCTGAGAATACTACTTCTTTGCTTACAGGAAAAATAGTGGAAGAAAATTATGTTTAGAATGTCACTTACAAGCAAGCTGATAAACAGGAATTCAATGTTCTTTCTAGTTTCTGTCTTATTTGTGTGATTGCCGCGTAACTTTAACTAATTTCAGTTGGAAAAGGAACCAAGTCACCTTTTGAATTTGTCCTACCATGTGTCACTCATGACTATGTCGAGAGCTCGCTTGCCTTACGCACGCGTGTCGAACGAATGCCGTGTTGCGGGTATTTGTTGGTGCTCATTGATTGATCCTGGTTCTTTTCGTCTCGCCTCTGTCAAAAGAGATAAAAGTTATGGCTGTTGCTTCTAAAAGATATATTTGAAGCTCCTGTCATGTTGTTGATGGTAAAAATGAAAATAGTTATATTACCTTTCATGGGCGAAAAAAGGTTTGTGGTCTCTGGTTTGAAAACTTTGATTTTTTCAGGAAGTTGATGGTGCTTTATTTGGTTGGTTTTACCGAATATGAGTGTGTATACGTACTCTGGTTTCCATTCTGCATCGACCTTGTTGTGCTGCAGGCATGTCAAAATGCATGGTTTATAATTACGTGTCGTCCACCATTGTGAATAAACTAATTGCGGTAATAAAGAAATCAAGTAATTTCACGTGTATGTACTGGTAACTTACATGAAAATCATCTCTGTCCTTGACCAGTTCTTTCCCATTCCAGTGTTATGCAAATTGGGCCGTGAAGTGGCCGTATTGTGTTCCTTCTGTCGGGGAAAGTAGTAATTTCAAAAAATTTCCTATGCACACGCAAGATCATGGTGATGCATAGCAACGAGAAGGGGAGTGTATCTTCATACCCTTGAAGATCGCTAAGCGGAAGCGTTTATCAACGCGGTTGATGTAGTCGTACGTCTCCATGATCCGACCGATCCAAGTACCGAACGCACGGCACCTCCGAGTTCTGCACACGTTCAGCTCGATGAATTCCTCGCCTTGTCGATCCAGCAAGACGGGCGAAGTAGTAGATGAGTTCCGGCAGCACGACGGCGTGGTAATGGTGTTGGTGAAGAACAATCTACGCATGGCTTCACCTAAGCACTACGGAAACTATGACGGAGGATAAACTAGAGGGGACGGGGTTGCCGGCACACGGCTTGGTGTTTCTTGATGTGTCTTTGGTGCTAGCCCTGTCCCTCTATTTATATGTTGAGCCTTGGGGTCGAAACTTGGAGTAAAAGCCTCCACAAAGTCGGTTTCACCCGAAAGGCAAGAGTCCTTCTCGGACTCCAGGGCCAGACGCCAGGGTTCCCGGCGTCTGGACCCAGACACCAGGTGAAGGAAATATGCCCTAGAGGCAATAATAAAGTTATTATTTATTTCCTTATATCATGATAAATGTTTATTATTCATGCTAGAATTGTATTAACCGGAAACATAATACATGTGTGAATACATAGACAAACAGAGTGTCACTAGTATGCCTCTACTTGACTAGCTCGTTAATCAAGATGGTTATGTTTCCTAACCATAGACATGAGTTGTCATTTGATTAACGGGATCACATCATTAGGAGAATGATCTGATTGACATGACCCATTCCGTTAGCCTAGCACTTGATCGCTTAGTATGTTGCTATTGCTTTCTTCATGACTTATACATGTTCCCGTAACTATGAGATTATGCAACTCCCGTTTACGGAGGAACACTTTGGTGCTACCAAACGTCACAACGAATCGGGTGATTATAAAGGAGTACTACAGGTGTCTCCAAAGGTACATGTTGGGTTGGCGATTTCGAGATTAGGTTTTGTCACTCCGATTGTCGGAGAGGTATCTCTGGGCCCTCTCGGTAATGCACATCACTATAAGCCTTGCAAGCAATGTAGCTAATGAGTTAGTTACGGAATGATGCATTACGAACGAGTAAAGAGACTTGCCAAGAACGAGATTGAACTAGGTATTGGATACCGACGATCGAATCTCGGGCAAGTAACATACCGATGACAAAGGAACAAAGTATGTTGTTATGCGGTCCGACCGATAAAGATCTTCGTAGAATATGTAGGAGCCAATATGGGCATCCAGGTCCCGCTATTGGTTATTGACCGGAGACGTGTCTCGGTCATGTCTACATTGTTCTCGAACCGTAGGGTCCGCACGCTTAAGGTTTCGATGACGGTTATATTATGAGTTTGTGTATTTTGATGTACCGAAGGAGTTCGAGTCCCGGATGTGATCACGACATGACGAGGAGTCTCAAATGGTCGAGACATAAAGATTGATATATTGGACGGCTATATTCGACACCGGAAAGGTTCGGAAGTTTCGGAGAAAACGGAGTGCCGGAGGGGTTACGGAACCCCGGGAAGTAATGGGCCTTATTGGGCCAAGAGGGAGAGAGAGGGCCGCACCAGGAGGTGGCGCCCCCATGAGGAGTCCGAATAGGACAGGAGGGGGCGCGCCCCCTTCCCCTCTCCCTCTCCTCTTTCCTTCCCCTTCTTCCTTCCTAGTTGGACTAGGAAAGGGAGTCCTACTCCCACTAGGAGGAGGACTCCCTCCCTTGGCGCGCCTCCTAGGGCCGGCCGGCCCTCCCCCTTGCTCCTTTATATACGGGGGCAGGGGGGCACCCTAGAACACACAAGTTGATCCTTGAGATCGTTCCTTAGCCGTGTGCGGTGCCCCCCTCCACCATATTCCACCTCGGTCATATCAGAGCGGTGCTTAGGCGAAGCCCCGCGCCGGTAGAACATCAAGATCGTCACCACGCCGTCGGTCGACGGAACTCTCTCTCCCGGAGCTTTGCTGGATCGGAGCCTGAGGAGCGTCACCGAGCTGTACGTGTGTCAAGAACTCGGAGGCGCCGGAGTAACGGCGCTGGGATCGGTTGGATCGCGAGGAGAACGTACGACTACTTCCTCTACGTTGTGATCGCTTCCGCTTCGGTCTACGAGGGTACGTAGACAACACTCTCCCCTCTCGTTGCTATGCATCACCATGATCTTGCGCGTAGCGAGGAAAATTTTGAAATTACTACGCTCCCCAACAAGGGCATCCGAGCCTAGGTTTTATGGTTTGATGTTTTGCATGAGTAGAACACAAGTGAGTTGTGGGCGATATAAGTCATACCGCCTACCAGCATGTCATACTTTGGTTCAGCGGTATTGTGAGATGAAGCGGCCGGACCGACATTACGCAGACGCTTACGCGAGACTGGTTTCACTGCTACGAGCACTCGTGCTTAAAGGTGGCTGGCGGGTGTCTGTCTCTCTCACTTTAGTTGAACTGAGTGTGGCTACGCCCGGTCCTTGAGAAGGTTAAACGGAGTCTATTTGACGAAGTATCGCTGTGGTCTTGATGCGTAGGTGAGCTTGGTTCTTGCTTAAGCCCGTAGCAGCCACGTAAAATTTGCAACAACAAAGTAGAGGACGCCTAACTTGTTTTTGCAGGGCATGTTGTGATGTGATGTGGTCAAGACGTGATGCTATATTTTATTGTATGAGATGATCATGTTTTGTAACCGAAGTTATCGGCAATCGGCAGGAGCCATATGGTTGTCGCTTTATTGTATGAAATGCAACGCCATGTAATTGCTTTACTTTATCACTAAGCAGTAGCGATAGTCGTAGAAGCAATAGTTGGCGAGACGACAACGATGCTACGATGGAGATCAAGGTGTCGCTACCGGTGACGATGGTGATCATGACGGTGCTTGGCGATGGAGATCACAAGCACAAGATGATGATGACCATATCATATCACTTATATTGATTGCATGTGATGTTTATCCTTTATGCATCTTATCTTGCTTTGATTGACGGTAGCATTATAAGATGATCTCTCACTAAAATTATCAAGAAGTGTTCTCCCGAGTATGCACCGTTGCCAAAGTTCGTCGTGCCTGCACACGACGTGATGATCGGTGTGATAAGCTCTCGTCCATCTACAACGGGTGCAAGCCAGTTTTGCACACGCAGAATACTCAGGTTATACTTGACGAGCCTAGCATATGCAGATATGGCCTCGGAACACGGAGACCGAAAGGTCGAGCGTGAATCATATAGTAGATATGATCAACATAAGATGTTCACCATTGAAAACTACTCCATCTCACGTGATGATCGGTTATGGTTTAGTTGATTTGGATCACGTATTCACTTAGATGACTAGAGAGATGTCTGTCTAAGTGGGAGTTCTTAAGTAATATGATTAATTGAACTTAAATTTATCTTGAACTTAGTCCTGGTAGTATTTTTGCAAATTATGTTGTAGATCAATAGCTCGCGTTGTTGCTTTCAAATGTTTATTTTGATATGTTCCCAGAGAAAAATTGTGTTGAAAGATGTTAGTAGCAATGATACGGATTGGATCCGTGATCTGAGGTTTATCCTCATTGCTGCACAGAAGAATTATGTCCTTAATGCACCGCTAGGTGACAGACCTATTGCAGGAGCAGATGCAGACGTTATGAACGTTTGGCTAGCTCAATATGATGACTACTTGATAGTTTTGTGCACCATGCTTAACGGCTTAGAACCGGGACTTCAAAGATGTTTTGAACGTCATGGACCATATAAGATGTTCCAGAAATTGAAGTTAATATTTCAAGCAAATACCCGAGTTGAGATATGAAGTCTCCAACAAGTTCTATAGCTAAAAGATGGAGGAGAATCGCTCAACTAGTGAGCATGTGCTCAGATTGTCTAAGTACTTCAATCACTTGAATCAAGTGGGAGTTAATCTTCCAGATAAGATAGTGATTGACAGAATTCTCTAGTCACCATCACCAAGTTACTAGAACTTCGTGATGAACTATAGTATGCAAGGGATGACGAAAACGATTCCTGAGCTCTTCGTGATGTTGAAATCGACGAAGGTAGAAATCAAGAAAGAGCATCAAGTGTTGATGATTGACAAGACCACTAGTCTCAAGGAAAAGGGCAAAGGGAAGAAGGGGAACTTCAAGAAGAACGGCAAGCAAGTTGCTGCTCGAGTGAAGAAGCCCAAGTCTGGACCTAAGCCTAAGACTAAGTGCTTTTGCTGCAATGGAACTGGTCACTAGAAGCGGAACTACCCCAAGTATTTGGCGGATAAGAAGGATGGCAAAGTGATCAAAGGTATATTTGATATACAGATTATCGATGTGTATTTTACTAGTGTTCGTAGCAACCCCTCGGTATTTGATACTGGTTCAGTTGCTAAGAGTAGTAACTTGAAACGGGAGTTGCAGAACGAACAGAAACTAGTTGAAGGGAAAGTGACGATGAGTGTTGGAAGTGGTTCCAAGATTGATATGATCATCATCGCACACTCCCTATACTTTCGGGATTAGTGCGGAACCTAAATAAGTGTTATTTGGTGTTGAGCATGAATATGATTTGATCATGTTTATTGCAATACGGTTATTCATTTAAGTAAGAGAATAAATTGTTGTTCTGTTTACATGAATAAAACCTTATATGGTTACACACCAACAAAAATGATTTGTTGGATCTCGATAGTAGTGATACACATATTCATAATATTGAAACCAAAAGATGCAAAGTTAATAATGATAGTGCAACTTATTTGTGGCACTGCCGTTTAGGTCATATTGGTATAAAGCGCATCAAGAAAACTCCATGCTGATGGACTTTTGGAATCACTTGATTATGAATCATTTGATACTTGCGAACCGTCCCTTTTGGGCAAGATGACTAAAACTCTGTTCTCCGGAACAATGGAATGAGCTACTGACTTGTTGGAAATAATACATACCGATGTATGCGATCCAATGAGTGTTGATGCTCGTGGCAAGTATCGTTATTTTCTGACCTTCACAAAATGATTTGAGCAGATATGGGTATATCTTCTTGATGAAACATAAAGTCTGAAATAGTTGAAAAGTTCAAAGAATTTCAGAGTGAAGTGGAAAATCATCGTAACAAGAAAATAAAGTTTCTGCGATCTGATCGTGGAGATGAATATTTGAGTTACGAGTTTGGTCTTCAATTAAAACAAAGTGGAATAGTTTCACAAACTCACGCCACCTGGAACACCACAATGTTATGGTGTGTCCGAACGTCGTAACCGCACTTTATTTTGATATGGTGCGATCAATGATGTCTCTTACCGATTTACCAATATCGTTTTGGGGTTATGCATTAGAGACAGCTGCATTCACGTTTAATAGGGCACCATCTAAATCCGTTGAGACGACACCGTATGAACTATGGTTTAACAGTAAACCTAAGCTGTCGTTTCTTAAAAGTTTGGAGTTGTGATGCTTATGTGATAAAGTTTTCACCTGATAAGCTCGAACCCAAATCGGAGAAGTGCGTCTTCATAGAATACCCAAAGGTAACTATTGGGTACACCTTCTATCACAGATCCGAAGGCAAGTTTTTCGTTGCTAAGATGGATCCTTTCTAGAGAAAAAGTTTCTCTCGAAAGAAGTGAGTGGGAGGAAAGTAGAACTTGATGAGGTAATTGTACCTTCTCCCTTATTGGAAAGTAGTTCATCACGTAAATCAGTTCCAAAGTGATTCCTACACCAATTAGTGAGGAAGTTAATGATGATGATCATGAAACTTCAGATCAAGTTGTTACCAAACCTCGTAGGTCTTCCAGAGCAAAATCCGCACCAGAGTGGTACGGTAATCGTGTTCTGGAAGTCATGTTACTAGACCATGATGAACCTACGAACTATGAGGAAGCGATGATGAGCCCAGATTCCGCGAAATGGCTTGAGGCCATAAAATCTGAGATAGGATCCATATATGAGAACAAAGTGTGGACTTTGGTTGACTTGCTCGATGATCAGCAAGTCAAGTTAATTAAATGGATCTTCAAGAGGAAGACAGATGCTGATAGTAGTGTTACTATCTACAAAGCTCGACTTGTCGCAAAAAGGTTTTCGACAAATTCAAAGTATGAGATTTACTCAACTGTAGCGATGCTTAAAGTCTGTCCGAATCATGTTAGCAATTGCCACATTTTGTGAAATCTGGCAAATGGATGTCAAAACTGCATTCCTTAATGGATTTATTAAAGAAGAGTTGCATATGATGCAACCAGAAGGTTTTGTCAATCCTAAAGATGCTAACAAAATGTGCAAGCTCCAGCGATCCATCTATGGACTGGTGCAAGCATCTCAGAGTTGGAATATATGCTTGATGATTTGATCAAGGCATATGGTTTTTTTTCAGACTTTTGGAAAGGCCTGTATTTACAAGAAAGTGAGTGGGAGCACTACAACATTTCTGATAAGTATATGTGAATGACATATTGTTGATCAGAAATGATGTAGAATTATTCTGCAAAGCATAAAGGAGTGTTTGAAAGGAGTTTTTCAAAGAAGGACCTCGGTGAAGCTGCTTACAAATTGAGCATCAAGATCTATAGAGATAGATCAAGACGCTAGATAAGTTTTTCAATGAATACATACCTTGACAAGATTTTGAAGTAGTTCAAAATGGAACAGTCAAAGAAAGAGTTCTTGCCTGTGTTACAAGGTGTGAGGTTGAGTAAGACTCAAAACCCGACCACGGCAGTGTCAGGACCCCGATTCCAAGTCACATCGACCTAGCTGGTAACACCTCATATCACTTTGCGGCCTCACGCACGGTATCCCCACGGGTGTCGCCTTACCATGGCCCGGGACCGTTTGCGACTTTTGGCTCACGTATATGACAGTGTCGCTAGCATCCACATGACAAAGAACCCGGGCCGACATGGCTAGTCGTGAATCCAAAGCGGCACTAACCTATGGGGACAGGCATACATGAAACACTTCGAGCATGTCGGTCATCAACGTATGAACTTGGGCTGTAGCACTGGCTAACAGGACTCCGTATCCCGGCTGTAGCAGGCTAGGCAGGACTCCAAGTATCACCGCGTGACATTTCCCGGGATGACATAGGAACGAAATGAATCACATGCCGCCAGTCAAGTGTCCAAGCAGTAGTGTGGGCTAGCAGGACTCCGGTGAACCGGGCTGTAGCGGACTACTATCGCTTAGAAGCACGAGACTACATTTCCCCATAAGAGAGGCTGCCAAGGATAAACAACTAGATTGTCGGATCCCACTCATACCAAGCATTTCAATCATACACATAATATGCCCGATATGAGTAAATACAACAAGGCATCACAACAAAACTCTACAACTCAAGTACTTTATTTAAGAGGCTCCGAGGAGCCATACATAACATAGTCATACAGGTAGGGGTCACATGACCCAACACTCAAGTCATACAATCATACAAGCACATGCGGAAGCAAAGTAGTCTGAGTACAGACTCTAGAAAGAAAGAAAGCTTGTTGGAGCCTTTCTATCTACAATGGCCCTTCACAAGTCTTAGATCGCCACCTGGGTGGCTAGCTTACTCGTCGAAGTCAACATCTACATAGAATCCGTCGGAAGGGTAGTATAGTCCTCTCAAAAATATTGATTAGCAAACATGAGTACAAAAGTACTCAACAAGTCTTACCACGTAATCCTATCATACATGCACATTCTCAAGAAGGAGGTGGAGTTAAATGCAGCAAGCCAGCTTTGACTCTTGGCTAAGCTATCCTACGTGACACACTTTGTAAAGCATTTTGTCGTACACGAGTCCACTATTCACCATCACAATACTCCACCGTGGATCCTCTCTCGTCATCCCCGAGAGGGCCATCCACGATACTCACACTTATCTTGAGGCTTTTAGTAGTATCCATTTACTTGTCTATGAACTGATATAGGTAACCCGAAGTCCTTCTCCGTGGACACGGCTATTCAATAGATCATATTTAACCCTGCAGGGTATACTTCTTCACACACGCTCACCACTTATCGTCGTTTACACGACATGTACTGCAACCTTCAAGCGGAAGCCCAACGTGGGTGTCGGCCACAGCCTACCTAAACACTCAAGTCCCTAGTCCAGGTTTATCGCCTATTCGGGTTCCATCCGCAGGGAGTCCGGCCGAGGTTTCCCATACAGCCCCGAACGATGTGTGCAGGGTTCCCGAGATACCAAACGGGCACTCGGTACATCGAACCACGGTGTCACCGCAACACAACCCACCCCTAAGGTCAGCGTTGCGTGCCCCAAAGATGCTACAAACACCAGAAACTACTTGCAACTCCCGGACTATGAACAGGGGTGGTTAAGAAGCCGAGAGGGTCCATTGGTTTCGGGCCCAATGCGTGGTAGTAGCTAATTCATGGATCACAAACACAGATCTCAGTTCTTAAGTTCGGCTTCAATGAAACAACCCACCATGTACTCCTACATGGCCTCTCATCGATACCTTTACCAAATCGTGTTCAACACTTTCACTCTCGAACCAACACAACCTTTCACTCCAGTTCATCATCCCGATGAGCCAGACCTGACACAACTCTAAGCATAGCAAGCATAGCATGGTAGGAATCACAAACATGGCTCAATCAACTCCTACACATACTAGTGGGTTTCATCTAGTTCTTGTGGCAATGACAGTCATGCAAAGGAAGTGGGTTCAACTACCGCAGCACACAACAGTTGAATCGCGTTGTCTTAATGCAGTAAACGAGAGCGAAGCGAGAACATGGGTTTGTATCGGAATGATCAATGGATTGCTTGCCCGATGGAACTGGGTAGAGAACCGCCTTCGATGGGTAGTCGAGGTTATCTTCGGGGGCAGAACCTATCATGAAAACACACCAAAATAAACATACAAGCAATATGCAACAATATGATGCATGCTATGACATGGCAATATGGATGTGTGTTGGCCTAATGCAAGTTGAAGGGACAGGGGATGAACTCATTTGAATCAAAAGTTCAAATGATAGCTCATGTGAGTTAGTCCTAATGGTGCAAAATCTTATTCTGGTTATTCAGCATAGTTAACTTGTTTTAACATGCATGAAACCTGTACCAATGGATAGAGTGTATTTTTCTGATAATTTTCATATATAAATCTTTGCATTTGGAGTTATAGAATAAAAGTTATAAGCATTTGAAATTTGAATTATATTCTGAAATTTATTATATAAAATAATTCCAGAATTTGAATTAATGCGCCAAGATGAGGTCAACATGACGTCAGAGGGTCAACGGGTCGTCCAGGTCAAACTGACCAGTGGGACCCGCATGTCGAAGTTAATTTAACTAATTAGTTTTAATTAGAACTAAACCTAATTAGTTTAATCGAGGGGACCACTGTCATTGACCCGAGAGGGTCAACAGGCCCACTGACGGGGTCAACTCACCGGCGTCAGCCTTGGCGAGGCTGTGACGGCGGAGCAAGTGCTTTTGCACTTCCGGGCTCCAAATGGAGCGGGAGCACCCACGTGATGCTGGAGGTGAGCCGCGGTTAGTGGTGGAGTCAGCTTAGGTCGGGATGGCGGAGTGGGCGCCATGACGAGTCGAGGCGGCGACGACCGGCTCGCCACCGACGGGTTTGGGGCTAGAGGGCTTGGCGAGGCGCGGGAAGTGCACGGTTAGGCCCGTGGGGGCGTGGTGAGTGTGATGGACGTGGTGGCAGGGCCGTTAGGTGGCCGGAGCTTCGTCGGCGACGAGCTCCGCGGCGGTGGGTTCGGGTGATCATCGTGCGCTCGTGGTGGTGCAAGAAGAAGAGAGCGGAGAGGATGGGGGAGTAGCTAGGCTCACGGTGAACCTGTGGAGAACTTCGTCGGGGTCGGGGGTGGACTGATGCGGCGGCGACGGCGATGGGGATCTCCGGCGGCCTTGAGCTCGGTCGAGGTGCGTGTGGTGGCCTCGGGGTGTTTTAGAGCGAGGGGAACTAGCTAGCTAGAGGTAACGGGGTGCGGCGGAGCTGCTAGACATGGCGGGGAGGAGCGTGGACGGCGGGGAGCACGGCGTCGACGGTGGCGCGTCGGCAATGGCGTCGGCCAGGTCGGGGGCGAGCGAGAGAGAAGAGGCAGGGGGAAAGTGAGGTGTCCGGGAGGTCGGGGCGACGACGCGTGGGTCGTCCAGGCGGCGAGGCGGCGAGGGGATGAGGCAGGGCGGCGGCCAGTGCGTGGCGCCTGCGGCCGCCGGCAAGCACCAGGTTGCCTGCTCTGCCGAGCCAAGCAGCCATTGGCTGCTGCTGGCTGGGCTGGGCAGGTGGGCGGTCCAAGCGACAGTGTAAGACTTCTCTTTTTTTGTCTTTTTCTATTATCTGCAACTCTGTTAGGGTTTTTAAAAATACCAAAACTTTTTCAAAAATTACCAAAATGCTCCTGGTCACTTGTTGGAATATTCCCAACATGAAACATTTTAGTTTGACAATTTTTGAACATTTAAAATATTTTTCATAATTTAAAATGCTCATTTCAAAAACTTGTGAATTAAATCTAGAACCCTTAGGTGACCTAGAAAATGTTCCACCTTCTTTGACATGGGTTCTGAACCCAAACAAAGAGGATGAGCATTTTGAAGGGCATTTCGGATTCATTGAAATAAATTTTAGTAAACCCTAGTTATTTTAAGGGGGTGTTCAGGGTTTCTGCCTTCCCATTTCAAATTCAAATGAAATTTAAACATGATGCACACCCTAATGCATGGTCTATCGGGATGTGACAACTCACCCCACTCAAAAGAATCTCGCCCCAGATTTAGGATCTGCTATGAAAAAGGTGGGATACTCAAGTCGGAGACGATCCTCCCTTTCCCAAGTTGCTTCTTGCTCGGAATGGTTTGACCATTGAACCTTTAGAAACTTGATATTCCGGCGCCGAGTGGTACGCTCGGTTTGATCGAGGATACGAACGGGTACTCTCGATAGGTGAGGTTATCTTGGAGATCAAGCGTTTTGTGGTCCACTCCACGGATAGGATCCGAGAAGCAACGCTGAGTTGGGAAACGTGGAAGACATCATGGACCTTGGAAAGATGCGGAGGTAGTTCCAATTGGTAGGCAACTTCCCTCGCTTGGCAAGAATGCGAAGGGTCCAATGTAACGAGGAGCCAACTTGCCTTTGATACCGAATCGATGGGTTCCTTTAAAGGAGTAACCGAAGGTAAGCCTTCTCGCCAATTTCATAAGCCATAGGCTTATGCTTGCGATCATATTGGCTCTTCGACGAGATTGGGCTGTTTTCAATTTCTCACGAACCACGCGAACCTGCTCTCTCGCTTCTGAATCATATCCGGGCCAAAGAGTTGTCTTTCCCGGTTTCGACCAGTTAAGAGGCGTTCGACATTTCCGTCCATAAAGAACTTGAAAGGGCTTTGCCTGCATCGCTTGATAACTATTGTTATAAGTTTAACTCGGCGAATGGAAGGCATTTCTCCCAATTCATGCGAAAGAGATTACGTAAGCTCAAGCATATCCTCTAGGATTTGATTGACTCGTTCTACTTGACCACTTGATTGGGGATGGAAAGCGGTGCTAAAGGAAAGACGAGTTCCCATAGCGTTTTGGAAACTTTCCCAAAATCGAGAGGTGAAGAGACTCCACGGTCGGAGTTAATTTCAATGGAACACCATGAAGAGACACTATTCGGAGATGTACAGATCAGCTAGCTGGCTAGCGGTTATACTCTCGCGAACGGGTAGGAAATGGGCTACTTTGGAAAGACGATCAACGACAACGAAGATAGCGTTATTCCTCTCTTGGTCCCTGGAAACCCGGTAATGAAATCCATACCGATTTTATCCCATTTCCATTCAGGAATTTCCAAAGGTTGAAGGGTACCAGCAGGCCGTTGATGCTCGCTTTAACTCGACGACAGACGCCGCAGATTAGCAATGTATTGAGCAATTTCTCTCTTCATCCTAGTCCACCAAAACCTCTGGCGTAGATCTTGATACATTTTAGTACTACCAGGATGAATGGTGAGAGGAGAGTCATGAGCTTCCTTAAGGATCAATCGCCTCAGGTTGCGCACCTTGGGAACCACTAGCCGGTCTCCAAAGAACACGACACCTTGTTCATCAATGGAGAAACAATCTGCGACTCCTTTCTTGATGTTTCTCCTAATACGGGCGATTCCCGGATCTACCTTCTGTGCTTTGATGATCTGATCCGTAAGGGTAGGTTTCGCCACCAGAGTGGAAAGGAATCCTCGAGGGACAATGTGAAGATTAAGCTTGCGAAATTCCTCGTGGAGAATTGGTTGACTTTGTTGTAACATCAGATTGTTACAATAAGATTTGCGACTTAGTGCATCAGCCATGACATTGGCTTTGCCTGGGGTGTAGGTTATTCCTAAGTCGAAATCTGTAATCAACTCGACCCAACGTCTTTGCCTGAGATTCAAATCCGGTTGGGTGAAGATATATTTCAGACTTTGGTGATCGGTGTAGATTTCGCAACGATTACCCAGAAGGTAATGTCGCCAGGTTTTGAGTGCATGAACCACTGCTGCAAGCTCTAGATCGTGTGTGGGATAGTTATCCTCATGTGGACGCAACTGTCGAGAAGCGTAGGCAATCACATGACGATCTTGCATGAGTATGCAACCTAGTCCTTGTCGCGAGGCGTCGCAATAGATAATAAAGTCCTTAGAGAAATCTGGTGGAATAAGTACGGGAGCAGATGTCAGGCGTCTTTTCAGTTCCTGAAAGCTGATCTCGCACTGTGGCGTCCATTCGAACTTCTTATCTTTCTTGAGGAGTTCGGTTAGAGGTTTAGCAACTTTAGAGAAATTCTCGATTTAAGCGGCGGCAATAGCTCGCTAAACCGAGGAAACTCGAACTTGCTTAACCGATTCAGGTGGAGTCCATCAAGGACGGCTTGAACTCGCCGGGATTGACAGCAATACCCTTACCGGAGATTACATGTCCTAGATAGGTCTTACGGTAACCAGAATTCACATTTAGAGAATTTGGCATAAAGGCGGTGCTCTCAAGTTTCATCAATACTAGCCTTAGATGTTGGCATGTTCTTCCTCATTCTTGGAGTAGATGAGTATATCATCGAGGTATACCACGACGAATTTATCCAAATACTCCATGAAGATTGAGTTCATTAATCGGGAGAAAGTGGCTGGAGCATTGGTTAATCCGAAGGACATGACGGTGTACTCGTATTGGCCATAACGAGTGACAAAGGCCGTTTTGGGGATGTCCCCGTTCTTGATTTTGATTTGATGGTAGCCCAACCTCAAATCCATTTTGGAAAAGACTGAGGACCCAGCGAGCTGATCATACAGGTCGTTGATCCTGGGGAGCGGATACTTGTTCTTGATAGTGACCAAATTGAACCGGTCGGTAATCTACAACCATCCGATCCGTACCATCCTTCTTCTTGACGAAGAGGACGGGCAAGCCCATGGAGAGGAACTAGGACGGATGAAACCCTTTTGCAAGGACTCATCGAGTTGTTTCTTAAGTTCAGCTAGTTCTAGGGTGCCATCTTATAAGGTCTTCTAGAGATTGGGACGGTTCCGGAATAAGATCTATCACGAACTCGACATCCCCGTCGGTGGAACACTGGCAGTTCTTCCGAAAGACATCCGGAAATCACGGACTACCGGATATCTTGAGATCCGGAAGAGGGTTGGCATTTAAGGAGTAAAGCTGGCGCTTAGACACTCGGGTTAAAACATCCTTTGTTTTACCGAAGGATGGGTAAGTTGAACGGTTCTAGTAGAGCAATCAATCTTGGCATAATGGGCTGACATCCGGTCCATACCCAAGATGATGTTTATGTCCGAGGACTTAAGAGCTATTAGAGATGCGAGAAAGACTAATCTGTCGACAAGAATTTCATTCCCATGACTTATTCTAGAGGTTTGCCACCTAGAACCGTGGGTTTGAATTTCCATGGAGGTAGGCATGTCACAGAATGTGGTGTTGTGCAATCGAGCATAGCTCTCGAAATAAATGAATGAGATGCTCCAAGATCAAAAGAACAGTTGCGGATGGCAATTAACAAGAAGCGCATCGAGGACGGCGTTGGGATCCTCATAGGTTTCTTGGCAGAGACATAGTTGACATGGCCACGGCGGTGGCAACCGGCTTGGCATAGGAACCTTTCTGCTGGCTTGCCGCGCCAACGGACTTTCCGGCTTGATTGGGGTTGTTCTGGGACACTCTCAAATATAGTGGCCGCCTCTCCACACTTGAAGCAAGTGATCACATTGGGCCGTGGGGCCACATTAGCAATGGACCTCCATATGTCTTGGGTGGAAAATACGGCTGGTTGGGGCGAGGCGCCTCAAGGATGGCCTCGGGGTGTACACGGGTGGTAGAGCCGATTTGGGACCCAAACCCGCGCGCTCGGGAACCAGAGCGGATGACGATCGAGAATCACGGATGTGCTTGCGTGAAGCCTCAAATCAGTCTGCGCCGGTCTCGGCGCTGATAGCCTTATTGACTAGCTTCGAGAAAGAGGTACACTCATGCAGACGGAGATCTCGGCGTAGCTCAGGGCTAAGTCCCTACGGAACCTCGCCGCTTCTTAGCATCGGTAGAAACTTCTTGGGAGCATAGCGTGCTAACCTCCCAAATTCACGGTCTGAGGCATCCACCGTCACCTGCCTTGGGTGAAACCGCAAAATTCCTCACGTTTGCGGTCCATAAGACCTTCGGTATATGGTGCTCACGGAGGCGGCACTGAATTCATCCCAAGTTGTAACTTGTCCAGCCGGACGATAGCCTCATAATTTTCCCACCGAGACCGGCGGGACCTTCCGGATGATAGGCGGCAAAGATAACCTTGTCGCCTCAGCCACATTGGCGGAACGCAGCTTGTGGTGGATATCGGAGCCAATCATCGGCGCCGAGAGGCTCGACGGAGCATTTGAACTTTGGAGGGTATAGCTTGACGAAATCATTGAGTGAAACCCCATCGTTTCTTGGCTGGCGTGCTGTGTTTTGTTCAATCCGCCCAATAAGCGGTTTGTTTCAGCGCTTATTATTTCGCTTCCAAAGATCACCTCAGCCAAAGATGGCGGTTGCGGCAGATTCACATTTCTGGCTGCTGGCCTCTCCTCGCTCTGGAACAGCAGGAGAATTCGAGTGTTGACCATCACGGGAGACAAAACAAAGGTTTAAACCAGGATGGCAGAATTAACAAGGAAGTGCGGAAGGTAATGGACAGTATGGAATGCAAAGATGTTCATCCGTATGACATGGTAATATAAACTGCTATATATATATATACCATCGGTCATACACACCATTCATAGTTTAGTACAAGCCTGACGGAGTACAACTATAAGGAAAGGCGTTACATCTTATCGGAAGCATTCCAACTCCTATACATTATTTTTCTACACTTCCGGAACGATACACACTAGGTCGTATTCCACGAGTCACGCAGGACGATGGAAACACAACTGGTACCATACTAGGAATACTACTACTATCTCAGGCAGCTCCGTAGTAGTCTTCATAGAAGTCACCACCCAGACCTGGAAGTGGAACATGATCGTCCGGAAACAGACAATCCTGTGGGGCCTGTGGACCAAAAGGACTCGGATGTGGCCGTGGGCCCACAAACGGTGGCAGAAGAGGCCCACGAGGAGGAGTGATGCCTCCAACCTCACGCCACTCCATGAAGTCCGGCAGACTCGCCCGCACAGGGTACAAATCTCTCATGTCCATACATCCGCTTGCACGGCAGGTGCAAACCTAGTCGAGTAGCCCAAAGTGGTCGAACGGGCATTAAACAGCTCCATACGCAAGGCCCGGTTCTCACGGTCCTTGTCCTCCAGCAACTCAGTAGTAGTGCGAAGGAGTGAGTCCTCATGGGATGCATCGCTGTACAAACCCTGAAGGTAGCCATGCGCCCCAGGAAGGGATGCTGGCATATAGCGGAAATCAGTGTTGTTTAGCAAAGCAGTCCTGGCTCGAATAATAGTCATCATGGAATAGGCTGCATCTTATACAGACATTCCAATAGTGATTCCGAGCCCATAAGAACAGTGAAATGGCTCAGTAGCTCCGGGGTAAGATGGATAAATCCGGACCGTGCATAGGTATTGGCTTTGATTGAAATCCCTGAACTGCTCCTCGACGGTATATTCAGGGTACCATCGATAACCAGCCTCAGTCATCACCCTAACCAGCATGGCCGTGTGACCGCACACATCAATGCAGCGGGTCAGGCGAACCACTTGGTTCTGGGAACGGGTGGCCATCTGAAAGCACAGCCATAATGCAAAGGCATTAGAATTCCTAGGGAAAATCGGGCAGCATAACATCTGTAAATGCTCAAATCAGATTTGAGACATTCAAAATCAGATTTGCAAAACCACTCAACAACATCATATCAAGGTTCTGGTTCAAGTAATAGCATGCTAAAATTTAGTAGCACTGAACTGAGGATGTAACCAACAATCCTATAAGGTACTACGGATTAGTAACACGTGAACTCGATAGAGAAAAGAGAGCCTAGTCCTATACCCACGCCGAATGAGAAGAGGATGACTCAGATCGAGGGCATAAGGTAAAGGAGTAAAAGAGCCTTACGTTCCTCCCACAATCAATTCCCCTACATATAACTAAAGCATTTCTAGACTCAACTTGACCAGTTTGGCTTAGCGGACCTCACAGCAGCCCTGCTCGATGCCAACGCTGTCAGACCCCGATTCCAAGTCACATCGACCTAGCTGGTAACACCTCATATCACTTTGCGGCCTCACGACGGTATCCCCACGGATGTCGCCTTACCATGGCCCGGACCGTTTGCACTTTTGGCTCACGATATGATAGTGTCGCTAGCATCCACATGACAAAGAACCGGGCCGACATGGCTAGTCGTGAACCAAAGCGGCACTAACCTATGGGGACAGCATACATGAAACACTTGAGCATGTCGGTCATCAACGTATGAACTTGGGCTGTAGCATGGGCTAACAGGACTCCGTATCCCGGCTGTAGCAGGCTAGGCAGGACTCAAGTATCACGCGTGACATTTCCCCGAAGGGACAGACATAGGAACGAAATGAATCACATGCCGGCCAGTCAAGTGTCCAAGCAGTAGTGCTGGGCTAGCAGGACTCCGGTGAACCGGGCTGTAGCGGACTACTATCGCTTAGAAGCACGAGACTACATTTCCCCATAAGAGAGGCTGCCAAGGATAAACAACTAGATTGTCGGATCCCACTCATACCAAGCATTTCAATCATACACGCAATATGCCCGATATGAGTAAATACAACAAGGCATCACAACAAAACTCTACAACTCAAGTACTTTATTTAAGAGGCTCCGAGGAGCCATACATAACATAGTCATACAGGTAGGGGTCACATGACCCAACACTCAAGTCATACAATCATACAAGCACATGCGGAAGCAAAGTAGTCTGAGTGAGACTCTAGAAAGAAAGAAAGCTTGTTGGAGCCTTTCTATCTACAATGGCCCTTCACAAGTCTTAGATCGCCACCTGGGTGGCTAGCTTACTCGTCGAAGTCAACATCTACATAGAATCCGTCGGAAGGGGTAGTATAGTCCTCTGAAAAATATTGATTAAGCAAACATGAGTACAAAAGTACTCAGCAAGTCTTACCACAGAATCCTATCATACATGCACATTCTCAAGAAGGAGGTGGAGTTAAATGCAGCAAGCCAGCTTTGACTCTTGGCTAAGCTATCCTACGTGACACACTTTGTAAAGCATTTTGTCGTACACGAGTCCACTATTCACCATCACAATACTCCACCGTGGATCCTCTCTCGTCATCCCCGAGAGGGCCATCCACGATACTCACACTTATCTTGAGGCTTTTAGTAGTATCCATTTACTTGTCTATGAACTGATATAGGTAACCCGAAGTCCTTCTCCGTGGACACGGCTATTGAATAGATCATATTTAACCTGCAGGGTATACTTCTTCACACACGCTCACCACTTATAAATCGTTACACGACATGTACTCTGCAACCTTCAGCGGAAGCCCAACGTGGGTGTCGGCCACAGCCTACCTAAACACTCAAGTCCCTAGTCCAGGTTTATCGCCTATTCGGGTTCCATCCGCAGGAGTCCGCCGAGGTTTCCCATACAGCCCGAACGATGTGTGCAGGGTTCCCGAGATACCAAACGGGCACTCGGTACACCGGGCCACGGTGCCTACCGCAACACAACCCACCCCTAAGGTCAGCGTTGCGTGCGGCCCCCAGCATGCTACAAACACCAGAAACTACTTGCAACTCCCGGACTATGAACAGGGGTGGTTAAGAAGCCGAGAGGGTCCATTGGTTTCGGGCCCAATGCGTGGTAGTAGCTAATTCATGGATCACAAACACAGATCTCAGTTCTTAAGTTCGGCTTCAATGAAACAACCCACCATGTACTCCTACATGGCCTCTCATCGATACCTTTACCAAATCGTGTTCAACACTTTCACTCTCGAACCAACACAACCTTTCACTCCAGTTCATCATCCCGATGAGCCAGACCTGACACAACTCTAAGCATAGCAAGCATAGCATGGTAGGAATCACAAACATGGCTCAATCAACTCCTACACATACTAGTGGGTTTCATCTAGTTACTGTGGCAATGACAGGTCATGCAAAGGAAGTGGGTTCAACTACCGCAGCACACAACAGTTGAATCGCGTTGTCTTAATGCAGAAACGAGAGCGAAGCGAGAACATGGGTTTGTATCGGAATGATCAATGGATTGCTTGCCGATGGAACTGGGTAGAGAACTGCCCTTGAGATGGGTAGTCGAGGTTATCTTGAGGCGTAACCTATCATGAAAACACACCAAAATAAACATACAAGCAATATGCAACAATATGATGCATGCTATGACATGGCAATATGGATGTGTGTTGGCCTAATGCAAGTTGAAGGGACAGGGGATGAACTCATTTGAATCAAAAGTTCAAATGATAGCTCATGTGAGTTAGTCCTAATGGTGCAAAATCTTATTCTGGTTATTCAGCATAGTTAACTTGTTTTAACATGCATGAAACCTGTACCAATGGATAGAGTGTATTTTTCTGATAATTTTTCATATATAAATCTTTGCATTTGGAGTTATAGAATAAAAGTTATAAGCATTTGAAATTTGAATTATATTCTGAAATTTATTATATAAAAATAATTCCAGAATTTGAATTAATGCGTCAGCATGAGGTCAGCATGACGTCAGAGGGTCAACGGGGTCGTCCAGGTCAAACTGACCAGTGGGACCCGCATGTCGAAGTTAATTTAACTAATTAGTTTTAATTAGAACTAAATCCTAATTAGTTTAAGCGAGGGGACCACTGTCATTGACCCGGAGGGTCAACAGGGGCCCACGGACGGGGTCAACTCACCGGCGTCTAGCCTTGGCGAGGCAGACGCGGGCGGAGCAAGTGCTTTTGCACTTCCGGGCTCCAAATGGAGCCTGGGAGCACCCCACGTGATGTGGAGGTGAGCCGCGGTTAGTGGTGGAGTCAGCTTGGGTCGGGATGGCCGGAGTGGGCGCCGGCGACGAGTCGGGCGGCGACCGGGGCTCGGCCACCGACGGGTTTGGGGCTAGAGGGCTTGGCGAGGCGCGGGAAGTGCACCGTTAGGCCCGTGGGGGCGTGGTGAGTGTGATGGACGTGGTGGCAGGGCCGTTAGGTGGCCGGAGCTTCGTCGGCGACGAGCTCCGCGGCGGTGGGTTCGGGTGATCATCGTGCGCTCGTGGTGGTGCAAGAAGAAGAGAGCGGAGAGGATGGGGAGTAGCTAGGCTCACGGTGAACTGTGGAGAACTTCGTCGGGGTCGGGGTGGATCTGATCGCGGCGGCGGCGATGGGGATCTCCGCGGCCTTGAGCTCGGTCGAGGTGCGTGTGGTGGCCTCGGGGTGTTTAGAGCGAGGGAACTAGCTAGCTAGAGGTAACGGGTGGCGGAGCTGCTAGACATGGCGGGAGGGGCGTGGACGGCGGGAGCACGGCGTCGACGGTGGCGCGTCGGCAATGGCGTCGGCCAGGTCGGGCGAGCGAGAGAGAAGAGGCAGGGGAAAGTGAGGTGTCCGGAGGTCGGGCGACGACGTGGGTCGCCCAGCGGCGAGCGGCGGCGAGGGATGAGGAGGCGGTGGCCAGCTGCGTGGCGCGCCTGCAAGGCGCCGGGCCGACACCAGGCTGCTACTGGCCGAGCCAAGCAGCTCATTGGCGCGGCTCTTTGGGCTGGGCAGTAGTGGGCGGTCATGGTGACATGTGTAAGACTTCTTTTTTTGTCTTTTCTATTATCTGCAACTCTGTTAGGGTTTTTAAAAATACCAAAACTTTTTCAAAATTACCAAAATGCTCCTGGTCACTTGTTGGAATATTCCCAACATGAAACATTTTAGTTTGACAATTTTGAACATTTAAAATATTTTCATAATTTAAAATGCTCATTTCAAAAACTTGTGAATTAAATCTAGAACCCTTAGGTGACCTAGAAAATGTTCAACCTTCTTTGACATGGGTTCTGAACCTAACCAAAGAGGATGAGCATTTTGAAGGGCATTTCGGATTCATTGAAATAAATTTTAGTAAACCCTAGTTATTTTAAGGGGGTGTTCAGGGTTTCTGCCTTCCCATTTCAAATTCAAATGAAATTTAAACATGATGCACACCCTAATGCATGGTCTATCTGGGATGTGACAGAGAAGATAGAAAGAGAATGAAAGTCATTCCTATGCATCAGCCATAGGTTCTATAAAGTATGTCATGTCGTGTGTACGGATCTATTGCATACCCTACCACTAAGCTTGGCAAGGAGTGCAATAGTGATCTAGGAGTAGATCAATGGACAGCGGTCAAAATTATCCTTAGTAGAATAAGGATATGTTTCTCGATTATGGAAGTGAAAAAGGTTCGCCGTAAAGGGTTACGTCGATGCAAGTTTTAACACTAATCTAGATGACTCTGAGTCTCAATCTGGATACATATTGAAAGTGGGAGCAATTAGCTAGAGTAGCTCCGTGCAGAGCATTGTAGACATAGAAATTTCCAAAATACTTACGGCTCTGAATATGACAGACCCGTTGACTAAAATTATCTCACAAGCAAAACATGATCACACCTTAGTACTCTTTGGGTGTTAATCACATAGCGATGTGAACTAGATTACTGACTCTAGTAAACCCTTTCGGTGTTGATCACATGTCGATGTGAGCTAAGGGTGTTAACCACATATAGATGTGAACTATTGATGTTAAATCACATGGCGATGTGAACTAGATTATTGACTCTAGTGCAAGTGGGAGACTGAAGGAAATATGCCCTAGAGGCAATAATAAAGTTATTATTTATTTCCTTATATCATGATAAATGTTTATTATTCATGCTAGAATTGTATTAACGGAAACATAATACATGTGTGAATACATAGACAAAAGAGTGTCACTAGTATGCCTCTACTTGACTAGCTCGTTAATCGAAGATGGTTATGTTTCCTAACCATAGACATGAGTTGTCATTTGATTAACGGGATCA
The DNA here is from genome assembly GCA_021605205.1 of Aegilops longissima. Lineage (NCBI taxonomy): Eukaryota > Viridiplantae > Streptophyta > Magnoliopsida > Poales > Poaceae > Aegilops > Aegilops longissima. Next base: position 29,699,253 of record CM038676.1, read on the forward strand.
CATCATTAGGAGAATGATCTGATTGACATGACCCATTCCGTTAGCCTAGCACTTGATCGTTTAGTATGTTGCTATTGCTTTCTTCATGACTTATACATGTTCCTGTAACTATGAGATTATGCAACTCCGTTTACGGAGGAACACTTTGGGTGCTACCAAGCGTCCTGGCATAACTGGGTGATTATAAAGGAGTACTACAGGTGTCTCCAAAGGTACATGTTGGGTTGGCGTATTTGAGATTAGGTTTTGTCACTCCGACTATCGGAGAGGTATCTCTGGGCCCTCTCGGTAATGCACATCACTATAAGCCTTGCAAGCAATGTAGCTAATGAGTTAGTTATGGAATGATGCATTACGTAACGAGTAAAGAGACTTGCCGATGTGAGATTGAACTAGGTATTGGATACCGACGATCGAATCTCGGGCAAGTATTTATACCGATGACAAAGGGAACAAAGTATGTTGTTATGCGGTCCGACCGATAAAGATCTTCGTAGAATATGTAGGAGCCAATATGGGCATCCAGGTCCCGCTATTGGTTATTGACCGGAGGCGTGTCTGGTCATGTCTACATTGTTCTCGAACCGTAGGGTCCGCACGCTTAAGGTTTCGATGGCGGTTATATTATGAGTTTGTGTATTTTGATGTACCGAAGGAGTTGAGTCCCGGATGTGATCACGGACATGACGAGGAGTCTCGAAATGGTCGAGACATAAAGATTGATATATTGGGCGGCTATATTCGGACACGGAAAGGTTCGGAAGTTTCGGAGAAAACGGAGTGCCGGAGGTTACGGAACCCCCGGGAAGTAATGGGCCTTATTGGGCCAAGAGGGAGAGAGAGGCCGCACCAGGAGGTGGCGCGCCCCCATGAGGAGTCCGAATAGGACAGGAGGGGGGGCGCGCCCCTTCTCTCTCCTCTCCTCTCTTTCCTTCCCCTTCTTCCTTCCTAGTTGGACTAGGAAAGGGAGTCCTACTCCCACTAGGAGGAGGACTCCCCTCCCCTGGCGCGCCTCCTAGGGCCGGGCGGCCCTCCCCTTGCTCCTTTATATACGGGGCAGGGGGGCACCCTAGAACTACACAAGTTGATCCTTGAGATCGTTCCTTAGCCGTGCGGTGCCCCCTCCACCATATTCCACCTCGGTCATATCGTGGCGGTGCTTAGGCGAAGCCCTGCGCCGGTAGAACATCAAGATCGTCACCACGCCATCGTCCGACGGAACTCTCTCCCCGGAGCTTTGCTGGATCGGAGCTGAGGAGCGTCACCGAGCTGTACGTGTGTCAAGAACTTCGGGCGCCGGAGTAACGGCGCTGGGATCGGTTGGATCGCGAGGAGAATGTCTGACTACTTCCTCTACGTTGTGATCGCTTCGCTTCGGGTCACGAGGGTGCGTAGACAACACTCTCCCTCTCGTTGCTATGCATCACCATGATCTTGCGTGTGCGAGGAAAATTTTGAAATTACTACGTTCCCCAACACCAGGGACCCTGGCGTCTGGCCCGTGGACTCCGCAAAACTTCCTTTTGTGCTTTCCAAAAACCTTGTGGGCTTTCCCCTTTGGCCTAAATAACGTGTTCTCGTACCCAAACATTTCGCGAAACATCCGGAACCCCTTCCTGTGAATTCCGGAACCCTTCCGGAGATCAAACACTATTATCCCATATATCAAACTTTATCTCCGGACCATTCCAGTGTTCCTCGTCATGTCCATGATCTCATCCGGGACTCCGAACAACATTCGGTTACCAACATGCATAACTCATATAATACTATATCGTCAACGAAACGTTAAGCATGCGGACCCTACGGGTTCGAGAACTATGTAGACATGACCGAGACACGTTTCCGGTCAATAACCAATAGCGGGACCTAGATGCCCATATTGGCTCCCACATATTCTACGAAGATCTTTATCGGTCAAACCGCATAACAACATACGTTGTTCCCTTTGTCATCGGTATGTTACTTACCCGAGATTCGATCGTCGGTATCCAATACCATACCTAGTTCAATCTCGTTACCGGCAAGTCTCTTTACTCGTTATGTAATGCATCATTCCGTAACTAACTCATTAGCTACATTGCTTGCAAGGCTTATAGTGATGTGCATTACCGAGAGGGCCCGAGAGATACCTCTCCGACAATCGGAGTGACAAAACCTAATCTCAAAATCGCCAACCCAACATGTACCTTTGGAGACACCTGTAGAGCTCCTTTATAATCACCCGATTCGTTGTGACGTTTGGTAGCACACAAAGTGTTCCTCCGTAAACAGGAGTTGCATAATCTCATAGTTACAGGAACATGTATAAGTCATGAAGAAAGCAATAGCAACATACTAAACGATCAAGTGCTAGGCTAACGGAATGGGTCATGTCAATCACATCATTCTCCTAATGATGTGATCCCGTTAATCAAATGACAACACATGTCTATGGTTAGGAAACATAACCATCTTTGATTAATGAGCTAGTCAAGTAGAGGCATACTAGTGACGTTATGTTTGTCTATGTATTCACACATGTATCATGTTTCCGGTTAATACAATTCTAGCATGAATAATAAACATTTATCATGATATGAGGAAATAAATAATAACTTTATTATTGCCTCTAGGGCATATTTCCTTCAGTCTCCCACTTGCGCTAGAGTCAATAATCTAGATTACACAGTAATGATTCTAACACCCATGGAGTCTTGGTGCCGATCATGTTTTGCTCGTGGAGGAGGCTTAGTCAACGGGTTTGCAACATTCAGATCCGTATGTATCTTGCAAATCTCTATGTCTCCCATTTGGACTTGGTCCCGGATGGAATTGAAGCGTGTCTTGATATGCTTGGTCCTCTTGTGAAATCTGGATTCCTTTGCCAAGGCAATTGCACCAGTATTGTCACAGAAGATGTTCATAGGTCCCGATGCACTAGGTATGACACCTAGATCGGAAATGAACTCCTTCATCCAGACTCCTTCATTTGCTGCTTCTGAAGCAGCTATGTACTCCGCTTCACATGTAGATCCCGCTACGACGCTTTGTTTAGAACTGCACCAACTTACAGCTCCACCGTTTAATAAAATACATATCCGGTTTGCGATTTAGAATCGTCCGGATCAGTGTCAAAGCTTGCATCGACGTAACCATTTACGACTAGCTCTTTGTCACCTCCATATACGAGAAACATATCCTTAGTCCTTTTCAGGTATCTCAGGATGTTCTTGACCGCTGTCCAGTAATACACTCCTGGATTACTTTGGAACCTCCCTGCTAAGCTTATTGCTAAGCATACGTCAGGTCTGGTACACAACATTGCATACATGATAGAGCCTATGGCTGAAGCATAGGGAACATCTTTCATTTTCTCTCTATCTTCTGATGTGGTCGGGCATTGAGTCTGACTCACCTTCACACCTTGTAATACAGGCAAGAACCCTTTCTTCGCCTGATCCATTTTGAACTTTTTCAAAACTTTATCAAGGTATGTGCTTTGTGAAAGTCCTATTAAGCGTCTTGATCTATCTCTATAAATCTGGGTGCCCAATATGTAAGCAGCTTCACCGAGGTCTTTCATAGAAAAACTTTTATTCAAGTATCCCTTTATGCTATCTAGAAATTCTATATCATTTCCAGTTAATAATATGTCATCTACATATAATATCAGAAATGCTACAGAGCTCCCACTCACTTTCTTGTAAATACAGGCTTCTCCAAAAGTCTGTATAAAACCATATGCTTTGATCACACTATCAAAGCGTTTATTCCAACTCCGAGATGCTTGCACCAGTCCATAAATGGATCGCTGGAGCTTGCCCACTTTGTTAGCACCTTTTGGATCAACAAAACCTTCTGGTTGCATCATATACAACTCTTCTTCCAGAAATCCATTCAAGAATGCAGTTTTGACATCCATTTGCCAAATTTCATAATCATAAAATGCGGCAATTGCTAACATGATTTGGACAGACTTAAGCATCGCTACGGGTGAGAAAGTCTCATCGTAGTCAACCCCTTGAACTTGTCGAAAACCTTTCGCAACAAGTCGAGCTTTATAGAAAGTTACATTACCATCAGCGTCAGTCTTCTTCTTAAAGATCCATTTATTCTCAATGGCTTGCCGATCATCGGGCAAGTCAACCAAAGTCCATACTTTGTTCTCATACATGGATCCCATCTCAGATTTCATGGCTTCTGGCCATTTTGCGAATCTGGGCTCATCATCGCTTCCTCATAGTTCGTAGGTTCGCCATGGTCAAGTAACATGACTTCCGAATAAGATTACCGTACCACTGCAGTGCGGATCTTACTCGTAGACCCACGAGGTTCAGTAGAAACTTGATCTAAAGTTTCATGATCAATATCATTAGCTTCCTCACTAATTGGTGTAGTTGTCACAGAACCGGTTCTTGTGATGGACTACTTTCAATAAGGGAGCAGGTACAGATTACCTCATCAAGTTCTACTTTCCTCCCACTCACTTCTTTCGAGAGAAACTCCTTCTCTAGAAAGGATCCGAATTTAGCAACGAAAATCTTGCCCTCAGATCTGTGATAGAAGGTGTACCCAACAGTCTGTTTTGGGTATCCTATGAAGACACGTTTCTCCGATTTGGGTTCGAGCTTATCTGGTTGAAGTTTCTTCACATAAGCATCGCAGCCCCAAACTTTAAGAAATGACAACTTTAGTTTCTTGCCAAACCACAGTTCATGAGGCGTCGTCTCAACGGATTTTTATGGTGCCCTATTTAACGTGAATGCGACCGCCTCTAAAGAATAACCCCAAAACGATAGCGGTAAATCAGTAAGAGACATCATAGATCGCACCATATCTAGTAAAGTACGATTACGACGTTCGGACACACCATTTCGTCGTGGTGTTTCGGGTGGCGTGAGTTGCGAAACTATTCCGCATTGTATCAAATGTAAACCAAACTCGTAACTCAAATATTCTCCTCCACGATCAGATCGTAGAAATTTTATTTTCTTGTTACGATGATTTTCCACTTCACTCTGAAATTCTTTGAACTTTTCAAATGTTTCAGACTTATGTTTCATTAAGTAGATATACCCATATCTACTCAAATCATCTGTGAAGGTGAGAAAATAATGATACCGCCGCGAGCCTTAATATTCATTGGACCACAAACATCAGTATGTATGATTTCCAACAAATCAGTTGCTCGCTCCATAGTTCCGGAGAACGGCGTTTTAGTCATCTTGCCCATGAGGCACGGTTACAAGTACCAAGTGATTCATAATCAAGTGATTCCAAAAGTCCATCAAGATGGAGTTTCTTCATGCGCTTTATCTTGATATGACCTAAGCGGCAGTGCCACAAATAAGTTGCACTATCATTATCAACTCTGCATCTTTTGGCTTCAACACTATGAATATGTGTATCACTACTATCGAGATTCAATAAAAATTAACCACTCTTCAAGGGTGCATGACCATAAAAGATATTACTCATATAAAGAGAACAACCATTATTCTCTGATTTAAATGAATAACTGTCTCGCATCAAACAAGATCCAGATATAATGTTCATGCTCAACGCTGGCACCAAATAACAATTATTTAGGTCTAAAACTAATCCCGATGGTAGATGTAGAGGTAGCGTGCCGACCGCGATCACATCGACTTTGGAACCATTTCCCACGCGCATCGTCACCTCGTCCTTAGCCAATCTTCGCTTAATCCGTCGTCTCTATTTCGAGTTGCAAATATTAGCAACAGAACCAGTATCAAATACCCAGGTACTACTGCGAGCATTAGTAAGGTACACATCAATAACATGTATATCACATATACCTTTGTTCACTTTGCCATCCTTCTTATCCGCCAAATACTTGGGGCAGTTCCGCTTCCAGTGTCCAGTCTGCTTGCAGTAGAAGCACTCAGTCTCAGGCTTAGGACCAGACTTGGGTTTCTTCTCTTGAGCAGCAACTTGTTTGCTGTTCTTCTTGAAGTTCCCCTTCTTCTTCCCTTTGCCCTTTTTCTTGAAACTGGTGGTCTTGTTGACCAGCAACACTTGATGCTCCTTCTTGATTCCTACCTCCGCAGCTTTTAGCATTGTGAAGAGCTCGGGAATAGTCTTGTCCATCCCTTGCATATTATAGTTCATCACGAAGCTCTTGTAGCTTGGTGGCAGTGATTGAAGAATTCTGTCAATGACACTATCATCGTGAAGATTAACTCCAGTTGAATCAAGTGATTATTATACCCAGACATTTTGAGTATGTGTTCACTAACAGAACTATTCTCCTCCATCTTGCAGCTATAGAACTTATTGGAGACTTCATATCTCTTAATCCGGGCATTTGCTTGAAATATTAACTTCAACTCCTGGAACATCTCATATGCTCCATGACGTTCAAAACGTCGTTGAAGACCCGGTTCTAAGCCGTAAAGCATGGCACACTGAACTATCGAGTAGTCATCTGCTTTGCTCTGCCAGACGTTCTTAACGTCGTCAGTTGCATCAGCAGCAGGCCTGGCACCCAGCGGTGCTTCCAGGACGTAATTCTTCTGTGCAGCAATGAGGATAATCCTCAGGTTACGGACCCAGTCCATGTAACCATCATCTTTCAACTTTTCTTTCTCATGGAACGCATTAAAATTCAATGGAACAACAACACGAGCCATCTATCTACAACAAACATAGACAAGCAAAATACTATCAGGTACTAAGTTCATGATAAATTTAAGTTCAATTAATCATATTACTAAAGAACTCCCACTCAGAAAGACATCCCTCCAATACTCTAAGTGATTACGTGATCCATATCAACTACACCATGTCCGATCGTCACGTGAGATGGAGTAGTTTCAACCGTGAACATCAATATGTTGATCATATCTACTATATGATTCATGCTCGACCTTTCGGTCTCCGTGTTTCGAGGCCATATCTGTTATATGCTAGGCTCGTCAAGTTTAACCTGAGTATTCCGCGTGTGCAACTGTGTTGCACCCGTTGTATTTGAACATAGAGCCTATCACACCCGATCATCAAGTGGTGTCTCAGCACGAAGAACTTTCGCAACGGTGCATACTCAGGGAGAACACTTCTTGATAATTTTAGTGAGAGATCATCTTAAAATGCTACCGTCAATCAAAGCAAGATAAGATGCATAAAGGATAAACATCACATGCAATCAATATGAGTGATATGATATGGCCATCATCATCTTGTGCTTGTGATCTCCATCTCGAAGCACCATCGTGATCACCATCGTCACCGGTAGCGACACCTTGATCTCCATCATAGCATCGTTGTCGTTCGCCATCTATTGCTTCTCGACTATTGCTACCGCTTAGTGATAAAGTAAAGCAATTATAGGGCATTGCATTTCATACAATAAGCGACAACCATATGGCTCCTGCCAGTTGCCAATAACCGGTTACAATACATGATCATCTCATACAATAAAATATAGTATCATGTCTTGACCATATCACATCACAACATGCCCTGCAAAAACAAGTTAGACATCCTCTACTTTGTTGTTGCAAATTTTACGTGGCTGCTACGGGCTTAGCAAGAACCGTTCTTACCTACGCATCAAAACCACAACGATAGTTCGTCAAGTTAGTGCTGTTTTAACCTTCGCAAGGACCGGGTGTAGCCACACTCGGTTCAACTAAAGTGAGAGAGACACACACCCGCCAGTCACCTTTAAGCACGAGTGCTCATAACAGTGAAACCAGTCTCGCGTAAGCGTACGCGTAATGTCGGTCCGGGCCGCTTCATCTCACAATACCGCTGAACCAAAGTATGACATGCTGGTAAGCAGTTGTATCGCCCACAACTCACTTGTGTTCTACTCGTGCATATGACATCTATGCATAAAACTAGGCTCGGATGCCACTGTTGGGGAACGTAGTAATTTCAAAAAATTTCCTACGCACACGCAAGATCATGGTGATGCATAGCAACGAGAAGGGGAGTGTATCTTCATACCCTTGAAGATCACTAAGCGGAAGCGTTTATCAACGCGGTTGATGTAGTTGTACGTCTTCACGATCCGACCGATCCAAGTACCGAACACACGGCACCTCCGAGTTCTGCACACGTTCAGCTCGACGACGTCCTCGCCTTTTAGATCCAGCAAGACGGGTGAAGTAGTAGATGAGTTCCGGCAGCACGACGGCGTGGTGAAGGTGTTGGTGAAGAACAATCTCCGCAGGGCTTCGCCTAAGCACTACGGAAACTATGACGGATGATAAACTAGAGGGGACGGGGTTGCCGGCACACGGCTTGGTGTTTCTTGATGTGTCTTTGGTGCTAGCCCTGCCCCTCTATTTATATGTTGAGCCTTGGGGTCGAAACTTGGAGTAAAAGCCTCCACAAAGTCGGTTTCACCCGAAAGGCAAGAGTCCTTCTCGACTCGGGGCGACGCCTTGGGGTTCCGGCGTCTGGACCCGAACGCCGAGGACCACAGCGTCGCCCTGGACTCCATAAAACTTCCTTTTGCGCTTTCCAAAACCTTGTGGGCTTTCCCTTTGGCCCAAATAACGTGTTCTCGTACCCAAACATTTGAAACATCCGGAACCCCTTCGGTGAATTCGAACCCTTCCGGAGATCAAACACTATTATCCCATATATCAAACTTTATCTCCGGACCATTCGAGTTCCTCGTCATGTCCATGATCTCATCAGGGACTCGAACAACATTCGGTTACCAACATGCATAACTCATATAATATTATATAAATCAGCGAAGCGTTAAGCGTGCGGACCCTACGGGTTCGAGAACTATGTAGACATGACCGAGACACGTTTCCGGTCAATAACCAGTAGCGGGACCTGGATGCCCATATTGGCTCCCACATATTCTACGAAGATCTTTATCGGTCAAACCGCATAACAACATACATTGTTCCCTTTGTCATCGGTATGTTACATACCCGAGATTCGATCGTCGGTATCCAATACCTAGTTCAATCTCGTTACCGGCAAGTTTCTTTACTCGTTACGTAATGCATCATTCCATAACTAACTCACTAGCTACATTGCTTGCAAGGCTTATAGTGATGTGCATTACCGAGAGGGCCCCGAGATACCTCTCCGACAGTCGGAATGACAAAACCTAATCTCGAAATACGCCAACCCAACATGTACCTTTGGAGACACCTGTAGAGCTCCTTTATAATCACCCAGTTACGTTGTGACGTTTGGTAGCACACAAAGTGTTCCTCCGGTGAGCGGAGTTGCATAATCTCATAGTTACTGAGGAACATGTATAAGTCATGAAGAAAGCAATAGCAACATACTAAACGATCAAGTTCTAGGCTAACGGAATGGGTCATGTCAATCACATCATTCTCCTAATGATGTGATCCCGTTAATCAAATGACAACACATGTCTATGGTTAGGAAACATAACCATCTTTGATTAATGAGCTAGTCAAGTAGAGGCATACTAGTGACGTTATGTTTGTCTATGTATTCACACATGTATCATGTTTCCGGTTAATACAATTCTAGCATGAATAATAAACATTTATCATGATATGAGGAAATAAATAATAACTTTATTATTGCCTCTAGGGCATATTTCTTTCACCTTCTTGCTTTGGTGTGCAGATCCTGTGAGGCCTTTCTGCTATCCTTGCCCAGTCTAGTTCGTTCTTGTCTTTTAGTTGGTGGTACTTGTTCATCAGCACCGACATCCTTCTCATCTGTGATTGCATTTATGTTTTGTTGTGTGGGTGCGGCATTGATAAAAGTAAGAGTATCATACTATCACGAGGAAAAGAATTAATCAATCTACAAAAAGTACGTACCAGTTCTGCTCGATGCACATGGTGTTTACTCCAAGACAAATCGGCGTAGTTTACATAGTTCAGTGAGTCAAGGATGTCGATGCTATCTCTGTACTTGTTCATTACATATAGCGTGTAGTGCTTGTCCGTGTGATGAGGTATCATGATCTACGTTGAGAGAGGAGATCGTTGTTGATGTAAAAATTGAATTTCATTTAACTGTTGAAGCCCAAGGAGAATAAGTCGTGTGTTCAGTAATAGTTCCGAACTTACCATCTTCGAGTGCAGGATGTTTTTACCTCGCACGAGTTGTTTAAATGCTTGTAGTCCATCGTCTTCGATGAATTCTGATAGCTCCTCTTTTATAATTGAGACCTAGCACCATCTTCAAGAAAGAGAGTGTGTGGTATTAGTTAAATATTGTACCATAGTAATGACAGAGGTGTTTTTGTGGGTCAGGTATGCATACATTTGCGAATTCTGCAGGGAGTACAGTTGTGACGTCTGGGTTGAACTGTTTCTGTTTTGTCCATTCGTCCAGTAACGCGTTTAGCATGGAGCCCTCCATTTGTGCGTTTTGTTTCCCTGCTTGTTCCATGAAGGATTTTCCTGAAATGTAGCCTTCGCTCTTTGAGGTTTTATATAGCTATTCTCTACAAGCAAGGAGGGTTTAGAATTAGGTGAGTGAATGGTTAGTTGGATGTTAGAGAATGTGCAGCTCTGTGTAATCGTTTCCATGGAACAAGGAGAATCTGCTTACTGTCCGCATTGTTTCTATCCTTGTCGGCTCATCAGATATCTATAGAGTTGCATGGCCTTTTCTTTGTAAATGAAATCTCCTGGAACAAGTGCTGGAGCGTTGACTTTCTCAATTTCCTTGCTTTCTCGCTTGAATGGCCTCTTAGTTGAGATTATGTTTGCTGAGCTGATCTCGTGTGATTGAATGGTCGAGGGTTTTGGGGAACTTGTCTGCACTCTTGCAAGATCCTTCCCCTTTTCTTGTCGTGACCGAACTGTGCCTGCTCGTTAAGCTTCCCAGGTCTTGGTGTGTCCTTTTGTGTGTTGTTGTTTTTGATGCTCGGTTCTATTGAGACTTCAGCATCGTGTTTCCTCTTTTGAAGTATCTTTTCTGATAAAATCTTTCCTTTCTCCTTCTTTTCTTCTTGTGCGTGTTCTGCCTTTGGTGATGTTCTTGGTATGCGATCTTCGCCGACAGGGTTCATGTCCTGTTTGGAAATCTGTTGTTAGCGAGTTGCTACGCTCTTTGTCCTGTTATCCACTTCTAAAGGAGAGCGTGTTATACCTTCGTTGTTTTTATCTGGGGGTGGTCTGTCTTGTTCTATCAACGGATCTTTCCGTTCGTCTTCCTTTTGTAAATCAGTGTCTGGCTGCGCGTGTTGTTCCCTCTGTAAACCAGGATCTGTCTGGGCTTGTTCTTCCGTGAGTGCTTCTTCAGACACCTTGGTGGTATCCTTGCCGCTCACATGATAATGTTCTTTCTCCTCATCGCTGCTTGTGTCTTTAATGTCAATAACTTTTATCTCTTGAGCGCTAGTCCCAATGTGCTCGGGAGTTGGAGGAATCTCTTGTTGAATTATGTCACAATGTATTCGTTCCATTTCACTGTCTTCCATATCGACCTCAGGTTTCAGCATATCTGTTAAAATAAAAAATAAAAACTTATTGGTGTGTCTCTGAAAATTAGATAAGTAGAATTTTACTTTGTTGTCTTCAGTAAGACAAACCTGCGGTGTAGTTGATTAATGACAGTGCGGCCGTATCTCTGTATTGGCTGAATATTTGATAGAGAATTTTCTTTCTCAACTCTGGGACTTGTTCCTCCGTTAGTAACATTGTTTCCCCATCGTCGGTTGCTTTGCGTTCATGAACACATAGAACGCACAGTCGAGTCTGCAGGTAGAAGGATGATTGATTATTGTCGCCGTCCAAAGATGGTAGGGCAGTTTAGGTGAAGTTTTCCTAATGTCCTATGTTTTTTATGAATTGCATTAATTATTGTTACAGTGAGTAAGGAAAAGGAGAAAGGTTTGTAGTGCTTACTTTTTCCCCTGGAGTGGCACCTTCATTTTGACCTTTTTGAAATGCTCAATATTACTTGGAGACAGTTGGAGCAATGGGCCTATTTTCTTCCATATCCTCTTTACTCTGCTTGTTACTGTGTTGAAGTAGTCCGTTGTGCATGTATATACATCTGGTAAAGAGTCAAGGAGTTCAAAGCGCTCTTTTTTCATGTTAATTGTAACAACGAAGTAGTGGCCCATAGTTCTTTGTTTTTGTTGAACATGCCCGCCTATGCAAACTGTTAGAAAGAACTGCAAAAATGCAAAATAAATAAATAAGGGGTCCTTTTTGGATTTAGTCATGATTTGTTGATCGTTAGACGTAATTGTAGTGCCGAGATTGTATCTCTTGTCTGTAACATGAGATGTGCTTACCATGTCGAAATCTTGTAGTTGCTCTCCTTCTTCCAGATCAAGGAATCTTTTAAGCCTTTTAGTTGCCTTGTCTCTGACGTGTGCTTCGTCTTTATTTTTCAACTCCAATGGATCTTCATGGTTGGCCATGCGTATTGATGCCTGCTTGTTTTGTCACATGTGCGTAGAAGAAATTTGTAAATTCAATTGTACAGAGAGGTTGATTGATCGATAGAGTGATATTCATTGTTGAAACTTGAGCTCTACTTACAGTGTTGTATGTTGATAGAATATTTCTTTTTGTGCCCCTGAGTTGCTTTTTCAACATCTGTAGCATGACTGCCATTGTTTCGGTGCGCACTGGCTTTCCAATGTCGAAGCTTTGTGCCATGTGGCTGACTGTTACTGTTGTCGTCTCTGTATTTATTAAAATCTCGTGCCTGCAACATATATATTTACAGGTATACATATAAAATGTTTAAGGTAGGAAATCATTGGAAGAAAATAATTCTTTCGTGTTGACATGAACTTACCCTTTGTCCTTATTCGCTGTCATGACGTTGTTGTACAGGTGTTCGATCCCTTTGTCTTTTGTCCCTTCTTCGATGGCCAGGTTTTGTATGATCAACGGTTCATGTTTTGTTTGAGTGTTGCCTTGGGTTGCCGCCGTGTTTGTGGCGGCAACATCTTTTACAGCACAATGTTTCTTGTCTGATGGTGCGGCGATTTTCTCGTTGCTGTCTGACTATTTCTCTAGAATGTTTGCCGCATGGTTTTCCAATGCACTGTGGCCCTTTGCTTCTTTACTTGTGTCTGCGTGCGTGTCCTGTTGAGGTTTCTGCGTTGTCGTGCAAAAGCGTCGTTAAAAAATAAATAAATAAGGTTGTTATTTTCACTGTAGTTTATTGTCCGTTCCCTAAGAAAAATACTCAAATGTTTAGTGTGTCTTTTGAACTTTTTTTATTGTAGCTTCACCTTTTGGTCGTTTCGCGGTGCTGCCTCTTGACCTTTTCTTGGTGAGTTGAGCTTTTGGACCTCCGTGGTGTCGCTCGTTTTTGTCTTGTGGCTGTTGAGACTAGAGGTAGGTAAATGAGATTGCATTTGTGTCTTTGTTCACTCAAATTTCTAATTTCCTTAAAAGCAGGTTATCTCACTTCACCTTTTCGATCTTTTGCGTCGATGTTGCCATCTCTGTTATTTCTTGCCCGGACAGCCAAGGTTTTCCGGCTTTGTGTACGGCGGTTAGGCTGTCTGTTGTTGGAAGAACATCTTCTGCTTGTTCCATTCCCCTGTGTTGTTGTGTTTGTTTGCCTTGAATGTTGGTGCTCTCCCCTGTTTCTTGCATCTGTCGGAACGCAAAAAGTAATTAAAATGTGTCTGTGTTTGTTTCTGGTGGATGCATTCTTTTATATGCTATAGAAAGAGGTTTTGTAGCTTGACCTCTACGTTCAATCTCTCCGGTGCCGTGCCTGTCACTTCTTCTCATTCTTGTGTAGTTTTTGTACATTGTCGAGCGGTAGCAGCACTTTCTATCGCTTCTTGAGGCACATCGTCTGCTTCATTTGTTTCTTTTTTCTGTTCAATAAAAAAATGTAAATAAAGTTTGGACTTCATCTGTGCATGCATAACTTTTTTGTTTTAGCATTGTAGGAGCAGGTGCGTGTGGCTTTACCTCGTTGGTCTTTGATGATGTTGTACTGGGTACCGTTTTAGTCAGCATTTGCCCTTGTTTTTTGGTTTTTTCTGTCTGTACTCCTTGCTGTTCTTTGGCATGAACGTCCTCGTTTGTTTCCTGTGTTTCATGAAAAAGGAAAAGGATGATTCATTGCTTGTAATTCTTGTATTACTATGACAGGTTGTACTGGGCAGTACATTTCTTATAAATTTTGGAAAAATGGTTCTTGTTGAATTTTACCTTTGCGCTGGTGGTTGGGATATCCGTTTGTGCGTCCACTTTTTCTTTGCTTTGTATGCCAGCCTTGGGTGTGTCACCAGGCGGAGTGTCTGAGGCTTTTTCCCCTGTATCGGTCATCTGAAATGCTCTTGTGCTGAAAAGCTCTTCTATATGAACTTTCTGTTTTGCATGGGCATCCTCTTCTCTTTGATGTGCTTGTAATACCTGGTAGTTGAAACAATATGAGTTGACGGTATTTGGGCAAAGTGGGCTTGGAAGTTTTACCTCTTCTTTATTGTTTTCTTCTTGTTTTTTTGCCGTGCTGTTAACGGTCGATGCTAGATCCGCCCGTGGCTTGTTTGCGGGAGCGTCGATATGATACTTGTCCGGCTGAGTGTATATTTTGTTGCAGATTTGTCAGTTAACTCAAGAGCGTTTTTAGTTTAGATAGAAGAGACTTTTTAGAGAGAAGATACTGATTTTTTATACTCACGTATTTGCTGCCTCCGATCCTGTTCGTCTCTTGTACTGCTCCTGTTGACACTCTTGAGGGAGCATTATCTATTGTTGGGTTGCTTGTTCTATTGCTTCCATCCCCTTGCTCGGTGTTCTTGACGACATGTTGTTGGTGGCCTTTATGTTTTGGTTGCATTCTGTTGCCGTGTCCCTGACAGAATTGAAGGCAGATTTTGTAAGTTCAAGTTTGAAAGCATCGCTTTCGAGTCACTTTTTTCATTTACCTGTTTCTCATCTTGATTCTCTGCTTCTGCAGCTAGTTTTCTACCTTGTTCTTGCTGTCCTTCGCCACTTGATGTGTTGGTTGATACGTCCTCCCTGTTTTGCTCCTTTTGCACCTTGTTATGTTCTTCTGTCTCCCTCTGGCTGATTCTTGAGTTCTGTGTTCTTGATTTTGTTATTCTTTTCTTCCCTTCATGTTTGTTTTATTGGTCCCGTTATTCCTTCTTTCTTTTTCTCCTCCCTCCTGGTTCTGGTGCGGCTACGACTTCTTTCGTGTGGTTGCCATGTACAAGTGCAACTGTGTCTGCTGCGTCTGCTCGATCCTGCAGCTTGAGCGTCGTCTCTTCTTGAAAGCTCACTCTGTGAACAATGTCCTGGAATTCTCTAAGTTGTTCGAGAGAATCAATCACGGCCGTTGTTTGTTGCACAACTGTGTTCCTCATGCTTTCATCTAATTCCTTCTCTTGTTCGCTGCATTGGTGTCCAGCCCTGGTCGTTATTCCGGGTATCTGTTTTGTTTCGTCGAGTACTTGTTTCAACATTTCTTCTATCCTTCCGAATATTTCATATGATCCTATGCTGGTGCCTGTGATTGGTTCTTTGCTTCTACTTGTGCTGACATGTGCTTCGTCCTATCGCTTGGTTGGAGGTGGTAGTAGCTTGGTCGTTTGCTGGTGCTCCTGTTGTTGTGCTGGTATCATCTGTGTTGAATACGAAGGTGTTATTGTGTTGGCATAGAAGATCCTCTCTGCTGTTCCTTTCCATGTCTGCATTGTTTCGGCATGATGGATTTGGTTAGACTGGAAACCGTTTTTATAAGGGATAATGCATATATATTCAATAGGGCTATACTTGTATCTTGCGAAATTTATAGTCATCTGGTCGTTCTTTTCCGTCTGTTTTCATGTCTGCTCTAGCTATTTTCCTTAGGTAACTCTCTTTTAGGTGGTTTGCTCGCGGTAACGATGTCTAGTCCATTGTCTTGGCAATCTTCCGCATTTGTTTTGTGTCGGTCGGCAGCAGCAGGCAGTCGAGGTACATTATTACTGGTCCCTGCACCAAACCATTGAGATGCTTTTTGTTCTTTTCTTCCTGAGGCAACAACCTCTGCTTCGTCCATGTCTTTGCTCCTTCCCTAATACTCTCGATGATTACCTGGCAGAAATCCATCTTTGCCATTTCTGGATAGTCCAAGTCCTTGACCATAATGGCTTGTTTACAGAAGGTAGGGGAGGTTCTTCCACAGACAATGTTGTGAAAAAAAAATAAGGAAAAATATCTTAACTGATTTCCTGTTTGATTGTTCGTCATCTTGTTTCACCAATTTTTCTAGTTCTTTAAACAGATCGTCGTGATGGAAACCCATTTTCTTGAGGCCAAGTTCTGTGACCAGTTCTCTCATTGCATCGGTGGAAATCTTTGGCCTTGGTGCTGTTTTTTCCGTATCGTTTGGGTAACCAAACACCTTGTGGATGCCTTCCTTTGTTATTGTGATTTCTTTCTGCTGATCAGCTTCACCGAACTTTATTTTCATGGTTTCTATGTCCAGTTTGTCGTAGATGTGTGCTGCAAGCGGTTTGCAGATGGAGCGCTTTATTTGGCATCCCTCTATGCTTCCAAATCCGGCTTTCCTAACATCTTGCCGGTGACGTTCCTCAAGTAATTTCCATGCTTTATTGACATTATCAAATGCTGCTCCTACCTTGATCTCGCATTTGTCCTTATTTGTTGTTGCCTCATGTTCATTATCCGTTGGTGCTGCCAATTCTTTTCCACTTGTCTTTCTTCTCTTTGTGCGCTTCTGCCTTGTTTTTATCTGTTGAGAAAAATAGGGTTTTGTTATAGAGGATGGTTTGGTTTTCATGGGTGAAAAGCGGTAGCAAAAATCTGTACAGAATATGGTTTTGACATCATCGTTGCTGTCCTCTGCGGCACCACCATTGTCCCCTACGGCGCCATCGCCCTCTGTACAAATGACATCATCATCGTGTTTTGTGCCATCGTCGTCGTCGGCAGCATCACGCTTTGACTCTTTGCTGGCATCATCCTCGTCTTCTTCCAACCGTTATCTTTTGTTTTTCTTCTTGGCTTTATTTACATCATTGTTGGTGCGTGGAACTGCTGGCGGGAGTATCATTAGAGTACTTGGCTGCTGCTGCTTCAAGCTAGCACCGTCGCTGATGAGTTGAGTTTTGTCCTTTCTCTTTTGTCTTTTTTCTCTAGGAGGAATGACAGTCTTGGTTTCTGATTGCTCCTCTTTTCTGCTGCTAGTCACTTGCTTTTTGTTGCCCTCCCTGCTGGAAGCTAGTGCTGGCACTTTGTTGGGTGCTTTGTTGTCCATGTTCTGCTTCGTTCTTTTTTCTGACGGGTCAGGAGAGATTACTGGTTTTGCTGGATATGAACTATTAAGTTCAGACAAAATCGTTTCAATATCTCCTTCTCTGTCACCTGCATGATGATTATGTAACAAAAGGATTACGAAGTAACATCGAAATAAACGGGATATAGTTTTAAAGCTATGTCTTCCACGGCTGCACAAAAAGATTTTGAAGCTTAATCTACATAGATTCATAAGATAGCCCCTTTCTTTCATTTCGTGACCTAAAAAAGCGATCAATCCATTGTTTTCTTGTTATATCAAGTCTTCCCACTAACTCTTTGTTTCGTCAATCATTGATAGAAATTAGGGTCAGGTGTGAGCAGTATGTCTGCTGTCAAGTCCATATCGGTGAGGGAAGTCTTTTTTATTAGAAAAATACACTACAAATGATATTTCGTAAATTGGAGCAATAATCGTATGGTTTAGAGTGTAAGATAAAATGTTCTCGGATGAATAATAATACACATAGTGTGTGAAAAATTTCATCGAAGTGCAATTTCCCAGGATTTTGTGGACGTAATTGGTTAACTTACTGCTGCTGCTACATAGTTCTTGTTATATGGATTGTGTGAGCCTTTTATAGTACCTTGCTGCACGGCAGGCTATTCCGCAGGTACCCTGTGTTCCTTATTACCAGTCCTTGCTGCATAAAAATGCCCAGGCGTTAGCAGCAGTAGAAGCATAATTGAATTTCACATCAAAAAGAGGAGATGCATCCCGTGGACAAAAAAATGGCATTGTCAGAGAGGCACATGTTGTTTCACGCTATAAGCACACAGGTAGATCTATTATTGGTGCACGGACGTTAATACGAGAGAGGCATGTAATTTGAAACAGGGGCAATCAACGGATATATAGAATCTCCTGTAAATACCAGGTTTTGAATTTAAGGATGCTTTCATGGTTTGAATCTAGAGCGGTGTTCTAGATAGTTCTGCCATGCATAGTAAGTTTTAGGCAAATTCCTTGCGAGCTGATTTCTATGACGGGTAAGGGTAGCATCCCATTGCACGCATGCCTACCTTATTTCAATTTTGCTACAAAAGTCTAGACAGACTTTTTGGAAACACGATTTTGCTTGGCAGTTAGGGTTCATGTCCGTCAAAAAGGGGGGAAATCGCTTTGATCGACCTGTGGTAATGGAATGTAATGGATTAATATTTTTTTACCTTCGATTGCTTGTGAGGGATTCGTCGCATCCATCGGCTTGTTTTTGTCCTTGCTCTCTGTTGGTATCTCTGCCGCGAGCACGGGTCCTCACCGTCAGTCGCCGCTGCCACCGGGAGAGGTTTTTGATGCTTTCGCGGGCACCGACTGACTGCTTGTATCTCGAAGTGGATGGCGGCTGGTGGGTGAGGCGAGCGCGATTTTCATTTTGGTTGGTCTGCTGGATTGGACAATGGGGGCAGAAGGAAAGACGAGGGTGTTCAAGAGAGGGGAACTGGTGAAGTGTTCGAGATTTTCGGTGCGAAAACAAAAGCAAGAAAGTAGTGGAGGGAGAGAGGGAAATGGTCGAACCGTCTCGAATCTTCGATCGTCCGTCTGGACATCAAGATTGGTGTAATTTTCTGTGGGCTTTGATGGTCTTGTTTTTTTCCTTGCTTGCTCAACTGCCGGAACGTTTTTATTTTAGTGTGGTGACATCCACGGTGCATGGTTTGGTGTTACCCAGAGTCACGTTCTTTCCTGCATGTGTTACAGACGTTTTCTATGACGTTCCATGGTGGGTCGCATGGAAGTGAGGCCACCAGCGCTCATCCTCCTATGGAAAAAGGGGAAGCGTCTCGAATCTTAGACCGTAGGTTTGGACATCAAGAGTGATGCATCTTTCTGTGTACTTCGATGAGCTTGTTTTTTGCTTGGCTTTCTTAAGTCTTAGTCTGTGGGATGTTAGCATTTTTTGATTTTAGTGTTGTTGTGTGATGCACAGGTGCATGGTTTGGCGTTACTCAGAGTCACGTTTCATGGTTCTTTTGGAGAGGCATGGACATGAACAGAGTGGAAGCATGTTAACGCATTAGTCAGAGTCTCGTTGCCACGGGTGTATGCTTTTTGGTATTTCCAAATGATTCCGTTCACTCGTTCTGTTGGAGAGGAATGGACGTGACCAAAACGTTCTGTTGGTACATGTAGATGAGTAGGCTAGGGTCATGGATGGCGGCTGGTGGGTGAGGCAAGCGCGATTTGCATTTTGGTTGGTCTGCTGGATTGCACAATGGGGGCAGAAAGAAAGACGAGGGTGTTCAAGAGAGGGGAACTGGTGAAGTGTTCGAGATTTTCGGTGCGAAAGCAAAAGCAAGAAAGTAGTGGAGGGAGAGAGGGAAATGGTCGAATCGTCTCGAATCTTCGACCGTCCGTCTGGACATCAAGATTGGTGTAATTTTCTGTGGGCTTTGATGGTCTTGTTTTTTCCTTGCTTGCTCAACTGCCGAAACGTTTTTATTTTAGTGTGGTGACATCCACGGTGCATGGTTTGGTGTTACCCAGAGTCACGTTCGTTCCTGCGTGTGTTACAGACGTTTTCTATGACGTTCCATGGTGGGTCGCATGGAAGTGAGGCCACCAGCGCACATCCTCCTATGGAAAAAGGGGAAGCGTCTCGAATCTTAGACCGTAGGTTTGGACATCAAGAGTGATGCATCTTTCTGTGTACTTCTATGAGCTTGTTTTTTGCTTGGCTGTCTTAAGTCTTAGTCTGTGGGATGTTAGCATTTTTTTATTTTAGTGTTGTTGTGTGATGCATAGGTGCATGGTTTGACGTTACTCAGAGTCACGTTTCATGGTTCTTTTGGAGAGGAATGGACATGAATAGAATGGAAGCATGTTAACGCATTAGTCAGAGTCTCGTTGCCACAGGTGTATGCTTTTGGTATTTCCAAATGATTCCGTTCACTCGTTCTGTTGGAGAGGAACGGACGTGACCAAAACGTTCTGTTGGTACATGTAGATGAGTAGGCTAGGGTCATGGATGTCGCGTGTTAGCAGCAGGAGCACGGTTGTGCTTCCACCAGAGGCACTTCGTTCCCCCACGGGGAGCACGTTTTGCCGAATCTTGTGTAGTTTTGGTTCAAATGATTCCGCTTACTTGTTCACTTGGATACGCACGGGCGTCGAGTCTACCGAGTCACGTTTTCCCATTAGGCTGAGTCACGTTAGGCACGCAGTCGCGTCGATGTAGAAGTCACGTTTTTCAAGCAAATAACGCATGTCACGGTAAGTTTAGTATTATGTAGAGTCACGGGCGTGAAACATGGGCCAGTGTGACTCTATATATTCTGTGAGGCACAGTGAGTGTAGAGGCATAGGTATGGTGTGGTATTATGTGGAGTCACGCTCGTCCGTGTTTGGTTTCAGAATAATTCCGTCGACTCGATCAGATGGAGAAGCACGGGTGTTAATCGCATAAAGGCACAGTTTGGTTTGAGGTCATGGTGAACACCCACTATTTACTCTGTGAGGGACAGAATGGACTACTCGAGAGACGCTGGTGTTGTCTATTCTTCGCCCGGTCATGGGTCCCAGGAAGGCACGACATGGTATCATGTATTTGTGTTCGAAATGATTTCGTTGACTCGTTCAGAAGAAGAGGCACGGACATGAATGCCATGAGGGCATGGTTGGGTCTGTCGGAGCATCACGTTTCATACGTTTATTATGGAAACAAAGCGGAATGGGTTTAGATGTTAACGCTAAAAATTTACTTTGCACAGTCGAGGTGTTTAAAAGCGTAAGCTCCTTGTTTTTAAAAGCCACAGATTCGTGCTGAGTTGCGTGGCGCTTCTTTTATTAGAAGCAGCGAAGTGAAGTGAATACAACCACGGTTCTGTACCAGGTAGGGACATGACTTGTACAGTGGCGATGGCGTGGATGTTCATGGCAGTGTTAAGGGTCACAGACACGTGCGTGAAGCGCTAAAAGGCATGCTACCGTATAATATAGAGCCACGCTCCCGTGTGTTCGCGTTCCAAATAATTTCGTCGGCTCGATCAGACGGAGAGGCACGGGCGTTCAGCCCACAAAGGCACCATCAGGGTTCGTTCCTCGGTTATTAGGTGCACAGACGCGTGGATGTAGAAGGCACATTTTTCAAGCAAAGAACGCACATCACGATCCCACATTTTTCAAGCAAAACGCGGACCTGAAGTCCGTATAGCCACGGTTCTGTACTAAGTAGCGTCATGAATGAGTCACCTGGAGTTAGATTTTGATATAAATATCATTTCAAAACAAAAAATGTCAATGGAGAATGGTATGAATTCGACAATAAGTTCTCTGGAATACAGACAGACGTACACAGTAAGTTAACTGTGTTTGAGATGTTTTCTGTAGAATATGTACGGACCATTGGAAAGAAGTTGAGTGGTTGTGGTGTGGATGAACGCACAGGAAGACGAAATGATAGTACTGGTGTTTTCCAGCCGTGCAGAGTTCGAGGTATTTAAGAGAGATTGGGAGAATTCGAGGCGCCGGTTACTCCGTTTGACCATCTAACTGGTGTGCGTATGTTATAAAAAGCTACCTTCTCATCAAACACTCCACGTCCAAGATTCTCCAGAGACAGGCACCTCTTTCTTGCTGGTAGCTCCTTGCTTTTGCCATGGCCGGTAAGAGGGGTTCTGGTTGTTTAAGCAACCAGGCAGCGAGGACAAAAGCCGCGGAAAGAAGGGAGAGGTGCCGCCGCTATGCGTAGCGGCGACAAGAATATCCTGCCCCATTGACCAGGTGTCGAACAATCTCTCGCGTGGATGCAATTCCTCCCACAAGCGCGCCATGGAGACGATCTCGGCAAGATGGCAGTATAGAATTCCTTAGCCAGTGACGATTTGCTCGATGAGCTAATTAAGCAGCAGCAGTTCATCGCTCGCTTGGAGAAGTTGCTGCAGCAGAGCAATGCCTCTGTGGAGAAGTACACTGGTCTCATAGTTCGATCTTTGTGTGAGAATGAGAAGCTTCTAAACGAGCTCGACCAGAAGTATCAGGAGGCCGCCCGCTTGAAGAATCTGTATGAGGAGAGCCATGTGTTGGTGCAGAAGCTGTTGGGCGAAGTGGGGCAGCTTATGGATGAGAATGCTGAGGTCCTCGTCAAGTACAAGAGCCTGGTGGAGGATTCCTTTGCTGCTGTAGAGGAAAGTTATGAGGCGATGAAGAAGGAGATTGAAGATGTGCTCGCCCAGCAGCCGATCAAGAACGTTGCTGGAGCGTAGGCAGAGATCTTGTAGCGTGTTTTTCAGTTGCGTTGGGGCATGTGGCCTTTTGTACTGCCATGAATCTGTAAGGCATTTATGCGTTGCATTGTCGTCGTGTTGTTTCGTTTGTTGGTACATGTAGATGAGTATGCTAAGGTCATGGATGTCGCCTGTTAGCAGTAGGAGCACGGTTGTGCTTCCACCAGAGGCACTTTGTTCTCCCGCAGGGAGCACGTTTTGCCGAACCATGCATAGTTTTGGTTCAAATGATTCTGCTTATCGTTCACTTGGATACGCACAGGCGTCGAGTCTATTGAGTCACGTTTTTGCATTAGGCTGAGTCACGCTAGGTCACGTTTTTCAAGCAAATAACGCACGTCACGGTGCCAAAACTTGAAGGTGAAAGCATGGCCGATTCGAGAGACATGAATATGAAAAACACGGACCTGAAGTCCATGTAGGGTCATGATTTCTACTCTTAAACTCGTGGACTTTCTGTTTCGAATGCTTCTGTCGACTCGTTCAGACGGAGAGGCACGACCGGTCAGCTTCAACAGTGAACACCCACTGTTCACTGTTTCGGCAGAAACACGGGCGAGTGTGACTCTGTATACTCTGTGAGGCATAATGGGTGGACAGGCATAGTCATGGTGTGGTATTATTTAGAGTCACGCTCGTCCGTGTTTGGTTTCAGATTAATTCCGTCGACTTGATCAGATGGAGAGGCACGGGCGTTAATCCCAGAAAGGCACAATTTGGTTCGAAGTCATGTTGAACACCCACTGTTTACTCTGTGAGGCACGGAATGGCTTATTAGAGAGACGCTGGTGTTGTATATTCTTCGCACGGTCATGGGTCCGAGGAAGGCACGGTATGGTATCCTGTAGTTGTGTTCGAAATGATTCTGTTGACTCGTTCAGAGGAAGAGGCACGTACATGAATGCCATGAGGGCATGGTTGGGTCTGTCGGAGCGTCAGGCTTTGTACGTTTTATATAGAAACAAAGCGGAATGAGTTTAGATGTTGATGTTGACAGGCACTGGCGTGCGTGCCACAAAGGCATGGTGCTGTTTTATACGGAGGCACACTTGCCCGTGTTTGTGTTTCGTATGCTTCTGTCGACTTGTTCCGACGGAGAGGCACGGCCGGTCAGCCGACAGAGGCATAGGGTTGCATTACGCGCAGTCAGAGTCACATTACCATGGGTCTATGGTTTTGGTATTTCGAAATGATTGCACTCACTCATTCTGTTGGAGAGGGATGGACGTGAGGCCGGCGGAGGCAAGTCTTCTTATTAGCTAGAGTCACATTCGTTTCTTTAGTTGGGGCAACTCACTCATTCTGTTGGGGAGGAATGGACGTGAGTCCGACGGAGGCAAGTCTTCTTATTCGCCAGAGTCACGTTTGATTCTTTAGTTGGGGCAACTCACTTATTCTGTTGGGGAGGAATGGACGTGAGTCCGGTGGAGGCAAGTCTTCTTATTAGCCAGAGTCACGTTCGTTTCTTTAGTTTGGGCAACTCATGGGTGTATGCTTTTGGTATTTTGAAATGATTGCACCCACTCATTCTGTTGGAGAGGAATGGACGTGAGTCCGGCGGAGGCAAGTCTTCTTATTAGCTAGAGTCACGTTCGTTTCTTTAGTTGGGGCAACTCACTCATTCTATTGGGGAGGAATGGATGTGAGTCCGGCGGAGGCAAGTCTTCTTATTAGCCAGAGTCACGTTTGTTTCTTTAGTTGGGCAACTCACTCATTCTGTTGGGGAGGAATCGACGTGAGTCCAGCGGAGGCAAGTCTTCTTATTAGCCAGAGTCACGTTCGTTTCTTTAGTTGGGGCAACTCACTCATTATGTTGGGGAGGAATGGACGTGAGTCCGGCGGAGGCAAGTCTTCTTATTAGCCAGAGTCACGTTTGTTTCTTTAGTTTGGGCAACTCATGGGTGTATGCTTTTGGTACTTTGAAATGATTGCACCCACTCATTCTGTTGGAGAGGAATGGACGTGAGTCCGGCGGACGCAAGTCTTCTTATTAGCCAGAGTCACATTCGTTTCTTTAGTTGGGGCAACTCACTCATTTTGTTGGGAAGGAATGGACGTGAGTCCGGCGGAGGCAAGTCTTCTTATTAGCCAGAGTCACGTTCGTTTCTTTAGTTGGGGTAACCCAGCGGAGCGTCACGTTTTATACGTTTAATATGGAAACAAAGCGGAATGAGTTTAGATGTTGACGCTAACAGTTTACATTGCAAGTGGCCGATTCGAGATTCGAGTTGTTTAAAAGCGTAAGTTCCTTGTTTTTAAAAGCCACGGTTCTGTACTGAGTTGCGTCGTGCTTCATTTATTAGAAGCACTGGGGTAAAGTGAATACAGCCGCGGTTCTGTAGCAGGCAGCGACATGAGTTGTGTACTGACAATGCCGTGGAGGTTCGTTGTACTCTTAAGGGTCACAGTCACGAGCTTGAAGCGCTAAGAGGCATCATGTCGTATAATATAGAGTCACCCTCCCCAGTGTTTCTTTTCCGAGTGCTTCCGTCGACTCCATCAGAAGGAGAGGCACGGCCAGTCAGCCCACAGAGGCATAGCTTTGCATTACGCACAGTCACGTTCGTTTTTTTGACCCAGCGGGATGGGTTGAGACGCCAACACTTACTGTTGAATCTACGAGGCACCGAATGGCCTGTGTGAGAGACGCTGTTTTGAAAAGCTTGTTTCCTTGTTTTCAAAAGCACAGTCACGCTTCTTTTTTGATGTTTCGTATATTACTCGATAGAGGCGTGGACTCGATTAGATGGGAGAGGTACGGTCATGGTGTGGTATTATATAGAGTCACGCTCGTCTGTGTTTGTGTTCCGAATAATTTTTTACTCGATCAGATGGAAACCCAGCGGAAAGGCACCGTTTGGTCTTACCCACAGTCACGTTCGTTTCTTTAATTGCGGAAACCCAGCGGAATGGGCTCAGATGTGATCGAGTCAGCGGAAAGGCACTGTTTACTCGGTGAGGCACGGAATGGCTTGTTCGAGAGAAGCTGCTGTGGCGTATTCTTTGCACGGTGGCGAGTCCCAGGAAGTGACGGGTGGTATTGTGAAGAGTCACGTTATGTTGTTTTCGTGTTCGAAATGATTCCGTTGAACCGTTCGCAATGGCAGACACATCCGTGCAGCGCGAAGAGTAATGGTTATGGTTTACCAAGAGTCACATTCGTGCGTTTATCGCGGAAACCCAACGGTTCGGTGGCCGTCTCTTCGTACCTCGGGAGTGAATGCCACGTGGCGCCGCTACAGAAACCTAACAGTCCAACGACGGGCGTCTCCTCCGTTGACGCCGCTCTGGCTCGTCGCCCGAGGCTAGGCTCCGGCTATTTAAGGCGGACGGACGGAGTCGCGAAACCCTAGCCACATTCTACTCCTCCCTTTGTTCGCCGCCAGGCCTTCCATTCCTCTTGCTCATCACTATTCACTGACCATCTCCCCCATGGCTAGGCAGAAGGATACTACTCCGGACGGCCGTGCCCTGTCACGGGAGGAGATCCTGGCTCGCGAGGGTTCCTCGTCTGTAAGTTCACCCTGTTTCTGCTTCTACTTCATTCTTTTTTCTTTCATTCGGCTCATTTGATTTAGTTTGTGAAACATGATTTATTGTGGTCAGCTGACTCCTAATTTGATGCGGGTGTGTCTTGCTGAAACTGATTTATAGTCAATTGGAAGTAGGGTTAGTCTGTGTCATGGTCTTGAACAGAAGTCCCCTGCTGTAGAATTGGGGAGCAGCTGTGGCTCGAGAGAGAAGGGAATGGTGAGCGGGGCGGAGACGGGAAATGCTGTGAGGTCCTTGTTAGTTACTCTCAATAACCTGGTCGATGAGATGAATGCTATGGTTTCAATTCCAAAGGCTG
The DNA here is from genome assembly GCA_021605205.1 of Aegilops longissima. Lineage (NCBI taxonomy): Eukaryota > Viridiplantae > Streptophyta > Magnoliopsida > Poales > Poaceae > Aegilops > Aegilops longissima. The sequence goes on from CM038676.1 coordinate 29,725,533, forward strand.
ACAAAACGTACGAGCAGCTGCTGGAGACCACCTACGTGTGGAAGAAGCTTTGCCTGGAAACAGTGGAAGATTTGGAGAAGGCGAATGCGAGGATCATAGAAATCACGGCTGAGACGAGAAATCTCCTTGGAGAGCACATCCGGTCGTTGCAGGAATCGGCCGCAGCTGTGAAGAGACATGACGAGAATATGAAGCCGATGAAGAAGGAGATTGATGAACTGCGCCGGGAGCAAACCAGCAACAAGGTCGGTGGGGACTAGGTATACAACAGTGTTCCTGGCTATTGTGTGCATCTACTGTTGTTAAGCAGTGGATTAACAAAATGTATTTTGGTTTCGAGTATCATTGTAATTAGGCGCCATTACTTATGATGCACGGGATGTGAAGTATCTGCATCCACTGTTGTGAACCTAGTATTGTAATGACGTACTGATGAAGGCGTGTACGTTCGTGGCTTTTCTGTGTTGGCAGTGTTTCGGGTCACAGACACGGGCTTGCATCCAACAGATTCATGGTATAGTTTTATATAGAGTCACGTTCGCCTGTATTTGTGTTCTAAATGATTCCGTTGACTCGTTGAGAAATATAGCCACGCACGTGAATCCCATGGGGGCATGGTTTTGTCTTTCCCGTAGTCACGTTCGTACGTTTATCGTGGAAAGAAAGCAGGATGGGTTTAGATGTTAATGCTAGCTGTTTATTTTGTGAGTGGCCGATTCGAGAGTCAAGTTGTTTAAAAGCGTAAGTTCCTTGTTTTTAAAAGCCACGGTTCTGTACTGAGTTACGTCACGCTTCTTTCATTAGAAGCACGGGCGTGAAGTGAATATAGGTGTGGACAATGACTTGTGCACTGACGATGGCGTGGACGTTCATGCCAGTGTTAAGGGTCACAGGCATGGCATAGTATGATTCCGTTGACTCGTTCAGAAGAAGAGGCACAGACATGAATGCCATGAGGGCATGGTTGGGTCTGTCGGAGCGTCACGTTTCGTACGTTTATTATGGAAACAAAGCGGAATGGGTTTAGATGTTAACGCTTAAAGTTTACTTTGCGAGTGGCCGGTTCGACAGTCGAGGTGTTTAAAAGCGTAAGCTCCTTATTTTTAAAAGGCACGGCTTTGTGCTGAGTTGTGTGGCATTTCTTTTATTAGAAGCACGGGTGGGAAGTGAATACAGCCACGGTTCTGTACCAGGCATCGACATGACTTGTGCACTGACGATGGCATGGATGTTCGTGGCAGTGTTAAGGGTCACATGCACGGACGTGCGGTGGTAAAAGGCATGCTGCCGTATAATATAGAGTCACGCTCCCATGTGTTTGTGTTCCGAATAATTCCGTCGACTCGATCTGACGGAGAGGCGCGGGCGTTCAGCCCACAAAGGCACCGTCAGGGTTTGTTCCTTGCTTGTTAGGCGCACAGACGCGTGGATGTAGAAGGCACGGTTTTCAAGAAAGAACGCACATCACGATGCCATGTTTTTCAAGCAAAACACGGGCCTGAAGTCCGTATAGCCACGGTTCTGTACTAAGTAGCATCATGACTTGTACTCATAAACGCGTGGACTTTCGTGCCTCTTGGCAATATTTTGGGTCACAGGCACTGGCGTGCGTCCCACAAAGGCATGGTGCTGTTTTATCTGAGGCCTGATCGCCCCTGTTTACATTTGAATGTACATCGCCTCATTTAGACCGAGAGGCACGGCCGGTCAGCAGAGAGAGGCATAGGGTTGCATTATGCACAGTCAGAGTCACATTACCATCGGTGTATTCTTTTGGTATTTCGAAATGATTGCACTCACTCATTCTGTTGGAGAGGAATGGACCTGAATCCTGCGGAGGCAAGTCTTCTTATTAGCCAGAGTCACGTTCATTTCTTTAGTTGGGGTAACCCAGCGGAATGGGTTCGAATCACGAACACTCCTTTGTTGAAGCTGTTTTTGAAAGCTTCTTTCCTTGTTTTCAAAAGCACAGTCACGGTTCTTTGTTGTTGTTGTGTGTATTACTCGATAAAGGCATTGACTCGATCTGATGAAGAGTCATAGGCATGGTGTGGTATTATATAGAGTCACGCTCGTCTGTGTTTGTGTTCAGAATAATTCCGTCGACTCGACCAGATGGAGAGGCACGGGCGTTATTTCGTTTGTCGGAACATGTAGATGAGTAGGCTAGGGTCATGGATGTCGCTTGTTAGCAGTAGGAGCACGGTTGTGCTACCACCAGAGGCACTTCGTTAGCCCGCGGGGAGCACGTTAGGCATGGGCGTTGAGTCTACTGAGGCTGAGTCACGTTAGGCACGCAGTCACGTCGATGTAGAAGGCACGTTTTTGAAGCAAAGAACGCACGTCATAGTGCTAAAACATGAAGGTGAAAGCATGGCAGATTCGAGAGACATGAATATGGATAACACAGAACTGAAGTCCATTTAGTCTTGGTTCTGTAGTAAGAAGGGTCATGATTTGTACTCTTAAGCTCATGGACTTTCGTAGCTCTACGTGTTGCGATATTTGGTCGCGAGCGCAGGCGTGCAGCATAGAAAGGCATGGTGTGGAATTACAAAGAATCACGGTTCTGTGTTAAGTGGCGCCATGACTTGCGTACTCATGACGGAGAGTATGTTTCGGAAACCCAATGGTCCGACGGGCGTCTCCTCCGGTGGCACCGCTCTGGCTCGTCGTCCGAGGTGATCCTCCGACTATTTAAGGCGGACAGACGGAGTCTCGAAACCCTAGCCACATCCTACTCCTGCCTTTCTCCGCCGCCAGGTCTTCCATTTCTCTTGCTCCTCTCTATCATTTGACCGTCTCCACCATGGCTGGGCAGAAGAAGACTTCTCCGGACCGCCATGCCATGTCACGGGAGGAGATCCCTGCTGGCGAGGGTTCCTCGTCTGTAAGTTCGCCCTGTTTGTGGTTTTCATTCATTTGTTTTTTCTTTGTTTCTCCTACTTGATTTAGTTTGTGAAACATGAATTATTGTGGTTAGCTTATTCCTAATTTGATGCGGGTGTGTCTTGCTGATACTGATTTACAGTCATTTGGAGCTACTCTCGTTAACTTGGTCAATGGGATGAATGCCTTGGTTTCAATAGCAAAGGTTGACAGAACATACTAGGAGTTGCTGGAGGTCACCTACGAATGGCAGCAGTTCTACCAGGAAATAATAGAAGATTTGGACAAGGCCAATGCCAAGATCGTACATATTACGACTGTGGGGAGTAATCTCCTTGAAGAGCACACCCGGTCATTGGAGGAATCGACGTCAGCTGTGAAGCGACATGAAGAGAATATGAAGGCGCTGAAGGAGGAGATTGATGAACTGCGTCGGGAGAAAACCAACACGAAGGTCGGTGGAGACTAGATATACAGCAGCGTCCCTGGCTGTTGTGTGCGTCTAGTGTTGTTAGGCGGTGGAGTGGAGTTTCTTACCTTGTCTTGCGAAATTTCTCTGTCAGCTACTTTGTTAACAAAATGTATTTTGGTTTCGAGTACCATTGTAATTAGGCGCCGTTACTTATGATGCATGGGACGTGAAGTCTCTGCATCCACGGTTGTGAACGTAGTACTGTAATGACTTGCGTACTGATGTAGGCGTGTATGTTCGTGGCTTTTGTGTGTTGCAGTGTTTCGGGTCACGGACAAGGGCTTGCATCCCACAAATTCATCGTGTGATTTTATATAGAGTCTCGTTCGCCTGTATTTGTGTTCGAAATGATTCTGTTGACTCGCTTAAAAAAATAGGCACGCACGCAGGTGAATCCCATGGGGGCATGGTTTCGTCTTTCGCATAGTCACGTTCGTACGTTTATCATTGAATGAAAGCAGAATGGGTTTAGATGTTAACACTAGCTGTTTACTTTGTGAGTGGCCGATTCTAGATTTGAGTTGTTTAAAACAGTAAGTTCCTTGTTTTTAAAAGCGGAATGGGTTTAGATGTTAACGCTTAAAGTTTACTTTGCGAGTGGCCGGTTCGACATTCGAGGTGTTTAAAAGCGTAAGCTCCTTGTTTTTAAAAGGCACGGCTTTGGGCTGAGTTGTGTGGCGTTTCTTTTATTAGAAGCATGGGCGGGAAGTGAATACAGCCACGGTTCTGTACCAGGCGGCGACATGACTTGTGCACTGACGATGGCGTGGATGTTCGTTGCAGTGTTAAGGGTCACACGCACGGACGTGCGGCGGTAAAAGGCATGCTGCCGTATAATATAGAGTCACGCTCCCATGTGTTTGTGTTCGAATAATTCCGTCGACTCGACGGAGAGGCGCGGCGTTCAGCCCACAAAGGCACCGCTGTGGTTCGTTCCTTGCTTGTTAGGCGCCGACGCGTGGATGTAGAAGGCACGGTTTTCAAGAAAGAACGCACATCACGATGCCATGTTTTCAAGCAAAACACGGGCCTGCGGTCTGTATATAGCCACGGTTACAGACTTAGTAGCGTCATGACTTGTACTCATAAACGCGTGGACTTTCGTGCCTCTTGGCAATATTTTGGGTCACAGGCACTGGCGTGCGTCCCACAAAGGCATGGTGCTGTTTTATACAGAGGCACACTCGCCCCTGTTTTTGTTTCGAATGCTTCTGTCGACTCGTTTAGACCGAGAGGCACGGCCGGTCAGCCGAGAGAGGCATAGGGTTGCATTATGCACAGTCAGAGTCACAATACCATCGGTGTATTCTTTTGGTATTTCGAAATGATTGCACTCACTCATTCTGTTGGAGAGGAATGGACCTGAATCCTGCGGAGGCAAGTATTCTTATTAGCCAGAGTCACGTTCATTTCTTTAGTTGGTGTAACCCAGCGGAATGGGTTCAGATGCGAACACTCACTGTTGAAGCTGTTTTTGAAAGCTTCTTTCCTTGATTTCAAAAGCACAGTCACGGTTCTTTGTTGTTGTTGTGTGTATTACTCGATAAAGGCATTGACTCGATCTGATGAAGAGTCATAGGCATGGTGTGGTATTATATAGAGTCACGCTCGTCTGTGTTTGTGTTCAGAATAATTCCGTCGACTCGGCCAGATGGAGAGGCACGGGCGTTATTTCGTTTGTCGGAACATGTAGATGAGTAGGCTAGGGTCATGGATGTCGCTTGTTAGCAGTAGGAGCACGGTTGTGCTACCACCAGAGGCACTTCGTTAGCCCGCGGGGAGCACGTTAGGCATGGGCGTTGAGTCTACTGAGGCTGAGTCACGTTAGGCACGCAGTCACGTCGATGTAGAAGGCACGTTTTTGAAGCAAAGAACGCACGTCACAGTGCTAAAACATGAAGGTGAAAGCATGGCAGATTCGAGAGACATGAATATGGATAACACAGAACTGAAGTCCATGTAGTCTCGGTTCTGTAGTAAGAAGGGTCATGATTTGTACTCTTAAGCTCGTGGACTTTCGTAGCTCTCTGTGTTGCAGTATTTCGGGTCACAGGCACGGGCGTGCAGCATACAAAGGCATGGTGTGGAATTACAAAGAATCACGGTTATGTGTTAAGTGGCGCCATGACTTGCGTACTCATGACGGAGAGTATGTTTCGGAAACCCAATGGTACGACGGGCGTCTCCTCCGGTGGCACCGCTCTGGCTCGTCATCCGAGGTGATCCTCCGGCTATTTAAAGCGGATGACGGAGTCTCGAAACCCTAGCCACATCCTACTCCTGCCTTTGTCCGCCGCCTTGGTCTTCCATTTCTCTTGCTCCTCTCTATCATTTGACCGTCTCCACCATGGCTGGGCAGAAGAAGACTTCTCGGACCGCCATGCCCATCCACGGAGGAGATCCCGGTGGCGAGGTTTCTCGTCTGTAAGTTCACCCTGTTTGTGGTTTTCATTCATTTGTTTTTCTTTGTTTCTCCTACTTGATTTAGTTTGTGAAACATGAATTATTGTGGTTAGCTTATTCCTAATTTGATGCGGGTGTGTCTTGCGATCTGATTCTGATCATTTGGAGCTACTCTCATTAACTTGGTCAATGGGATGAATGCCTTGGTTTCAATAGCAAAGGTTGACAGAACATGCAAGGAGTTGCTGGAGGTCACCTACGAATGGCAGCAGTTCTACCAGGAAATAATAGAAGATTTGGACAAGGCCAATGCCAAGATCGTACATATTACGGCTGTGGGGAGTAATCTCCTTGAAGAGCACACCCGGTCATTGGAGGAATCGACGTCAGCTGTGAAGCGACATGAAGAGAATATGAAGGCGCTGAAGGAGGAGATTGATGAACTGCGTCGGGAGAAAACCAACAAGAAGGTCGGTGGAGACTAGATATACAGCAGCGTCCCTGGCTGTTGTGTGCGTCTAGTGTTGTTAGGCAGTGGAGTGGAGTTTCTTACCTTGTCTTGCGAAATTTCTCTGTCAGCTACTTTGTTAACAAAATGTATTTTGGTTTCGAGTACCATTGTAATTAGGCGCCGTTACTTATGATGCATGGGACGTGAAGTCTCTGCATCCACGGTTGTGAACGTAGTACTGTAATGACTTGCGTACTGATGTAGGCGTGTATGTTCGTGGCTTTTGTGTGTTGCAGTGTTTCGTGTCACGGACAAGGGCTTGCATCCCACAAATTCATGGTGTGATTTTATATAGAGTCTCGTTCGCCTGTATTTGTGTTCGAAATGATTCTGTTGACTCGTTTAAAAAAATAGGCACGCACGCAGGTGAATCCCATGGGGGCATGGTTTCGTCTTTCGCATAGTCACGTTCGTACGTTTATCATTGAATGAAAGCAGAATGGGTTTAGATGTTAACACTAGCTGTTTACTTTGTGAGTGCCCGATTCTAGATTTGAGTTGTTTAAAAGAGTAAGTTCCTTGTTTTTAAAAGCGGAATGGGTTTAGATGTTAACGCTTAAAGTTTACTTTGCGAGTGGCCGATTCGACAGTCGAGGTGTTTAAAAGCGTAAGCTCCTTGTTTTTAAAAGGCACGGCTTTGTGCTGAGTTGTGTGGCGTTTCTTTTATTATAAGCACGGGCGGGAAGTGAATACAACCACGGTTCTGTACCAGACAGCGACATGACTTGTGCACTGACGATGGCGTGGATGTTCGTGGCAGTGTTAAGGGTCACACGCACGGACGTGCGACGGTAAAAGGCATGCTGCCGTATAATATAGAGTCACGCTCCCATGTGTTTGTGTTCCGAATAATTCCGTCGACTCGATCTGACGGAGAGGCGCGGGCGTTCAGCCCACAAAGGCACCGTCAGGGTTCGTTCCTTGCTTGTTAGGCGCACAGACGCGTGGATGTAGAAGGCACGGTTTTCAAGAAAGAACGCACATCACGATGCCATGTTTTTCAAGCAAAACACGGGCCTGCAGTCTGTATAGCCACGGTTCTGTACTTAGTAGCGTCATGACTTGTACTCATAAACGCGTGGACTTTCGTGCCTCTTGGCAATATTTTGGGTCACAGGCACTGGCGTGCGTCCCACAAAGGCATGGTGCTGTTTTATACAGAGGCACACTCGCCCCTGTTTTTGTTTGAATGCTTCATCGACTCGTTTAGACCGAGAGGCACGGCGGTCAGCCGAGAGAGGCATAGGGTTGCATTATGCACGGTCGAGTCACAATACCATCGGTGTATTCTTTTGGTATTTGAAATGATTGCACTCACTCATTCTGTTGGAGAGGAATGGACCTGAATCCTGGAGGCAAGTATTCTTATTAGCGAGTCACGTTCATTTCTTTAGTTGGGGTAACCCAGCGGAATGGGTTCGAATCTGAACACTCTTTGTTGAAGCTGTTTTTGAAAGCTTCTTTCCTTGATTTCAAAAGCACAATCACGGTTCTTTGTTGTTGTTGTGTGTATTACTCGATAAAGGCATTGACTCGATCTGATGAAGAGTCATAGGCATGGTGTGGTATTTTATAGAGTCACGCTCGTCTGTGTTTGTGTTCAGAATAATTCCGTCGACTCGGCCAGATGGAGAGGCACGGGCGTTATTTCGTTTGTCGGAACATGTAGATGAGTAGGCTAGGGTCATGGATGTTGCTTGTTAGCAGTAGGAGCACGGTTGTGCTACCACGGAGACGCCGTTAGCCATTCGGGGAGCACGTTAGGCATGGGCGTTGAGTCTACTGAGGCTGAGTCACGTTAGGCACGCAGTCACGTCGATGTAGAAGGCACGTTTTTGAAGCAAAGAACGCACGTCATAGTGCTAAAACATGAAGGTGAAAGCATGGCAGATTCGAGAGACATGAATATGGATAACACAGAACTGAAGTCCATGTAGTCTCGGTTATGTAGTAAGAAGGGTCATGATTTGTACTCTTAAGCTCGTGGACTTTCGTAGCTCTCTGTGTTGCAGTATTTCGGGTCACAGGCACGGGCGTGCAGCATACAAAGGCATGGTGTGGAATTACAAAGAATCACGGTTCTGTGTTAAGTGGCGCCATGACTTGCGTACTCATGACGGAGAGTATGTTTCGGAAACCCAATGGTACGACGGGCGTCTCCTCCGGTGGCACCGCTCTGGCTCGTCGTCCGAGGTGATCCTCCGGCTATTTAAGGCGGACAGACGGAGTCTCGAAACCCTAGCCACATCCTACTCCTGCCTTTGTCCGCCGCCAGGTCTTCCATTTCTCTTGCTCCTCTCTATCATTTGACCGTCTCCACCATGGCTGGGCAGAAGAAGACTTCTCCGGACCGCCATGCCCTGTCATGGGAGGAGATCCCGGCTGGTGAGGGTTTCTCGTCTGTAAGTTCACCCTGTTTGTGGTTTTCATTCATTTGTTTTTTCTTTGTTTCTCCTACTTGATTTAGTTTGTGAAACATGAATTATTGTGGTTAGCTTATTCCTAATTTGATGCGGGTGTGTCTTGCTGATACTGATTTACAGTCATTTGGAGCTACTCTCATTAACTTGGTCAATGGGATGAATGCCTTGGTTTCAATAGAAAAGGTTGACAGAACATACAAGGAGTTGCTGGAGGTCACTTACGAATGGCAGCAGTTCTACCAGGAAATAATAGAAGATTTGGACAAGGCCAATGCCAAGATCGTACATATTACGGTTGTGGGGAGTAATCTCCTTGAAGAGCACACCCGGTCATTGGAGGAATCGACGTCAGCTGTGAAGCGACATGAAGAGAATATGAAGGCGCTGAAGGAGGAGATTGATGAACTGCGTCGGGAGAAAACCAACAAGAAGGTTGGTGGAGACTAGATATACAGCAGCGTCCCTGGCTGTTGTGTGCGTCTAGTGTTGTTAGGCAGTGGAGTGGAGTTTCTTACCTTGTCTTGCGAAATTTCTCTGTCAGCTACTTTGTTAACAAAATGTATTTTGGTTTGAGTACCATTGTAATTAGGCGCCGTTACTTATGATGCATGGGACGTGAAGTCTCTGCATCCACGGTTGTGAACGTAGTACTGTAATGACTTGCGTACTGATGTAGGCGTGTATGTTCGTGGCTTTTGTGTGTTGCAGTGTTTCGTGTCACGGACAAGGGCTTGCATCCCACAAATTCATGGTGTGATTTTATATAGAGTCTCGTTCGCCTGTATTTGTGTTCGAAATGATTCTGTTGACTCGTTCAAAAAAATAGGCACGCACGCAGGTGAATCCCATGGGGGCATGGTTTCGTCTTTCGCATAGTCACGTTCGTACGTTTATCATTGAATGAAAGCAGAATGGGTTTAGATGTTAACACTAGCTGTTTACTTTGTGAGTGGCCGATTCTAGATTTGAGTTGTTTAAAAGCGTAAGTTCCTTGTTCTTAAAAGCGGAATGGGTTTAGATGTTAACGCTTAAAGTTTACTTTGCGAGTGGCCAGTTCGACAGTCGAGGTGTTTAAAAGCGTAAGCTCCTTGTTTTTAAAAGGCACGGCTTTGTGCTGAGTTGTGTGGCGTTTCTTTTATTAGAAGCACGGGCGGGAAGTGAATACAACCACGGTTCTGTACCAGGCAGCGACATGACTTGTGCACTGACGATGGCGTGGATGTTCGTGGCAGTGTTAAGGGTCACACGCACGGACGTGCGACGGTAAAAGGCATGCTGCCGTATAATATAGAGTCACGCTCCCATGTGTTTGTGTTCCGAATAATTCCGTCGACTCGATCGGCGGAGAGCGCGGCGTTCAGCCCACAAAGGCACCGTCGTGGTTCGTTCCTTGCTTGTTAGGCGCACAGACGCGTGGATGTAGAAGGCATGGTTTTCAAGAAAGAACGCACATCACGATGCCATGTTTTTCAAGCAAAACACGGGCCTGCAGTCTGTATAGCCACGGTTCTGTACTTAGTAGCGTCATGACTTGTACTCATAAACGCGTGGACTTTCGTGCCTCTTGGCAATATTTTGGGTCACAGGCACTGGCGTGCGTCCCACAAAGGCATGGTGCTGTTTTATACAGAGGCACACTTGCCCCTGTTTTTGTTTCGAATGCTTCTGTCGACTCGTTTAGACCGAGAGGCACGGCCGGGCAGCCGAGAGAGGCATAGGGTTGCATTATGCACAGTCAGAGTCACAATACCATCGGTGTATTCTTTTGGTATTTCGAAATGATTGCACTCACTCATTCTGTTGGAGAGGAATGGACCTGAATCCTGCGGAGGCAAGTATTCTTATTAGCCAGAGTCACGTTCATTTCTTTAGTTGGGGTAACCCAGCGGAATGGGTTGAGATGCGAACACTCACTATTGAAGCTGTTTTTGAAAGCTTCTTTCCTTGATTTCAAAAGCACAGTCACGGCTCTTTGTTGTTGTTGTGTGTATTACTCGATAAAGGCATTGACTCGATCTGATGAAGAGTCATAGGCATGGTGTGGTATTATATAGAGTCACGCTCGTCTGTGTTTGTGTTCAGAATAATTCCGTCGACTCGGCGGATGGAGAGGCAGGCGTTATTTCGTTTGTCGGAACATGTAGATGAGTAGGCTAGGGTCATGGATGTCGCTTGTTAGCGGTAGAGCACGGTTGTGCTACCACGAGACGCCGTTAGCCAGCTGGGAGCACGTTAGGCATGGGCGTTGAGTCTCCGAGGCTGAGTCACGTTAGGCACGCAGATCACGTCGATGTAGAAGGCACGTTTTTGAAGCAAAGAACGCACGTCACAGTGCTAAAACATGAAGGTGAAAGCATGGCAGATTCGAGAGACATGAATATGGATAACACAGAACTGAAGTCCATGTAGTCTCGGTTCGTAGTAAGAAGGGTCATGATTTGTACTCTTAAGCTCTTGGACTTTCGTAGCTCTACGTGTTGCAGATATTTGGGTCCACGAACGGGCGTGCAGCATACAAAGGCATGGTGTGGAATTACAAAGAATCACGGTTACATGTTAAGTGGCGCCATGACTTGCGTACTCATACGGAGAGTATGTTTGAAAGCAATGGTCCGACAGGCGTCTCCTCGGTGGCACCGCCTGGCTCGTCGTCCGAGGTGATCCTCCGGCTATTTAAAGCGGACGACGGAGTCTCGAAACCCTAGCCACATCCTACTCCTGGCTTTGTCCACCTTGAGTCTTCCATTTCTCTTGCTCCTCTCTATCATTTGACCGTCTCCACCATGGCTGGGCAGAAGAAGACTTCTCGGACCGCCATGCCCATCCACAGGAGGAGATCCCGGCTGGCGAGGTTTCTTGTCGTAAGTTCACCCTGTTTGTGGTTTTCATTCATTTGTTTTTCTTTGTTTCTCCTACTTGATTTAGTTTGTGAAACATGAATTATTGTGGTTAGCTTATTCCTAATTTGATGCGGGTGTGTCTTGCTGATCTGATTCTGATCATTTGGAGCTACTCTCATTAACTTGGTCAATGGGATGAATGCCTTGGTTTCAATAGCAAAGGTTGATGAGAACATGCAAGGAGTTCTTTGGAGGTCACCTACGAATGGCAGCAGTTCTACCAGGAAATAATAGAAGATTTGGACAAGGCCAATGCCAAGATCGTACATATTACGGCTGTGGGGAGTAATCTCCTTGAAGAGCACACCCGGTCATTGGAGGAATCGACGTCAGCTGTGAAGCGACATGAAGAGAATATGAAGGCGCTGAAGGAGGAGATTGATGAACTGCGTCGGGAGAAAACCAACAGGAAGGTCGGTGGAGACTAGATATACAGCAGCGTCCCTGGCTGTTGTGTGCGTCTAGTGATGTTAGGCAGTGGAGTGGAGTTTCTTACCTTGTCTTGCGAAATTTCTCTGTCAGCTACTTTGTTAACAAAATGTATTTTGGTTTCGAGTACCATTGTAATTAGGCACCGTTACTTATGATGCATGGGACGTGAAGTCTCTGCATCCACGATTGTGAACGTAGTACTGTAATGACTTGCGTACTGATGTAGGCGTGTATGTTCGTGGCTTTTGTGTGTTGCAGTGTTTGGGTCATGGACAAGGGCTTGCATCCCACAAATTCATGGTGTGGTTTTATATAGAGTCCCGTTCGCCTGTATTTGTGTTCGAAATGATTCTGTTGACTCGTTCAAAAAAATAGGCATGCATGCAGGTGAATCCCATGGGGGCATGGTTTCGTCTTTCGCATAGTCACGTTCGTACGTTTATCATTGAATGAAAGCAGAATGGGTTTAGATGTTAACACTAGCTGTTTACTTTGTGAGTGGCCGATTCTAGATTTGAGTTGTTTAAAAGCGTAAGTTCCTTGTTTTTAAAAGCGGAATGGGTTTAGATGTTAACGCTTAAAGTTTACTTTGCGAGTGGCCGGTTCGACAGTCGAGGTGTTTAAAAGCGTAAGCTCCTTTTTTTTTTAAAGGCACGGCTTTGTGCTGAGTTGTGTGGCGTTTCTTTTATTAGAAGCACGGGCGGGAAGTGAATACAGCCACGGTTCTGTACCAGGCAGCGACATGACTTGTGCACTGACGATGGCGTGGATGTTCGTGGCAGTGTTAAGGCTCACACACACGGACGTGCGGCGGTAAAAGGCATGCTGCCGTATAATATAGAGTCACGCTCCCATGTGTTTGTGTTCCGAATAATTCCATCGGCTCGATCTGACAGAGAGGCGCGGGCGTTCAGCCCACAAAGGCACCGTCAGGGTTCGTTCCTTGCTTGTTAGGCGCACAGACGCGTGGATGTAGAAGGCAGGGTTTTCAAGAAAGAACGCACATCACGATACCATGTTTCTCAAGCAAAACACGGGCCTGAAGTCCGTATAGCCATGGTTCTGTACTAAGTAGCGTCATGACTTGTACTCATAAACGCGTGGACTTTCGTGCCTCTTGGCAATATTTTGGGTCACAGGCACTGGCGTGCGTCCCACAAAGGCATGGTGCTGTTTTATACAGAGGCACACTCGCCCCTGTTTCTGTTTCGAATGCTTCTATCGACTCGTTTAGACCGAGAGGCACGGCCGGTCAGCCGAGAGAGGCATAGGGTTGCATTATAGACAGTCAGAGTCACAATACCATCGGTGTATTCTTTTGGTATTTCGAAATGATTGCACTCACTCATTCTGTTGGAGAGGAATGGACCTGAATCCTACGGAGGCAAGTCTTCTTATTAGCCAGAGTCACGTTCATTTCTTTAGTTGGGATAACCCAGCGGAATGGGTTCAGATGCGAACACTCACTGTTGAAGCTGTTTTTGAAAGCTTCTTTCCTTGTTTTCAAAAGCACAGTCACGGTTCTTTGTTGTTGTTGTGTGCATTACTCGATAAAGGCATTGACTCGATCTGATGAAGAGTCATAGGCATGGTGTGGTATTATATAGAGTCACGCTCGTCTGTGTTTGTGTTCAGAATAATTCCGTCGACTCGGCCAGATGGAGAGGCACGGGCGTTATTTTGTTTGTCGGAACATGTATATGAGTAGGCTAGGGTCATGGATGTCGCTTGTTAGCAGTAGGAGCACGGTTGTGCTACCACCAGAGGCACTTCGTTAGCCCGCGGGGAGCACGTTAGGCATGGGCGTTGAGTCTACTGAGGCTGAGTCACGTTAGGCACGCAGTCACGTCGATGTAGAAGGCACGTTTTTGAAGCAAAGAACGCACGTCACAGTGCTAAAACATGAAGGTGAAAGCATGGCAGATTCGAGAGACATGAATATGGATAACACAGAACTGAAGTCCATGTAGTCTCGGTTCTGTAGTAAGAAGGGTCATGATTTGTACTCTTAAGCTCGTGGACTTTCGTAGCTCTCTGTGTTGCAGTATTTCGGGTCACAGGCACGGGCGTGCAGCATACAAAGGCATGGTGTGGAATTACAAAGAATCACGGTTCTGTGTTAAGTGGCGCCATGACTTGCGTACTCATGACGGAGAGTATGTTTCGGAAACCCAATGGTGCGACGGGCGTCTCCTCCGGTGGCACCGCTCTGGCTCGTCGTCCGAGGTGATCCTTCGGCTATTTAAGGCGGACAGACGGAGTCTCGAAACCCTAGCCACATCCTACTCCTGCCTTTGTCCGCCACCAGGTCTTCCATTTCTCTTGCTCCTCTCTATCATTTGACCGTCTCCACCATGGCTGGGCAGAAGAAGACTTCTCCGGACCGCCATGCCCTGTCACGGGAGGAGATCCCGGCTGGCGAGGGTTCCTTGTCTGTAAGTTCACCCTGTTTGTGGTTTTCATTCATTTGTTTTTTCTTTGTTTCTCCTACTTGATTTAGTTTGTGAAACATGAATTATTGTGGTTAGCTTATTCCTAATTTGATGCGGGTGTGTCTTGCTGATACTGATATACAGTCATTTGGAGCTACTCTCATTAACTTGGTCAATGGGATGAATGCCCTGGTTTCAATAGAAAAGGTTGACAGAACATACAAGGAGTTGCTGGAGGTCACCTATGAATGGCAGCAGTTCTACCAGGAAATAAGAGAAGATTTGGACAAGGCCGATGCCAAGATCGTACATATTACGGCTGTGGGGAGTAATCTCCTTGAAGAGCACACCCGGTCATTGGAGGAATCGATGTCAGTTGTGAAGCGACATGAAGAGAATATGAAGGCGCTGAAGGAGGAGATTGATGAACTGCGTCGGGAGAAAACCAACAAGAAGGTCGGTGGAGACTAGATATACAGCAGCTTCCCTGGCTGTTGTGTGCGTCTAGTGTTGTTAGGCAGTGGAGTGGAGTTTCTTACCTTGTCTTGCGAAATTTCTCTGTCAGCTACTTTGTTAACAAAATGTATTTTGGTTTCGAGTACCATTGTAATTAGGCGCTGTTACTTATGATGCATGGGACGTGAAGTGTCTGCATCCACGGTTGTGAACGTAGTACTGTAATGACTTGCGTAATGATGTAGGCGTGTATGTTCGTGGCTTTTGTGTGTTGCAGTGTTTCGGGTCACGGACAAGGGCTTGCATCCCACAAATTCGTGGTGTGGTTTTATATAGAGTCCCGTTCGCCTGTATTTGTGTTCGAAATGATTTTGTTGACTCGTTCAAAAAAATAGGCACGCACGCACGTGAATCCCATGGGGGCATGGTTTCGTCTTTCGCATAGTCACGTTCGTACGTTTATCATTGAATGAAAGCAGAATGGGTTTAAATGTTAACACTAGCTGTTTACTTTGTGAGTGGCCGATTCTAGATTTGAGTTGTTTAAAAGCGTAAGTTCCTTGTTTTTAAAAGCGGAATGGGTTTAGATGTTAACGCTTAAAGTTTACTTTGCGAGTGGCCGGTTCGACAGTCGAGGTGTTTAAAAGCGTAAGCTCCTTGTTTTTAAAAGGAACGGCTTTGTGCTGAGTTGTGTGGCGTTTCTTTTATTAGAAGCACGGGCGGGAAGTGAATACAACCATGGTTCTGTACCAGGCAGCGACATGACTTGTGCACTGACGATGGCGTGGATGTTCGTGGCAGTGTTAAGGGTCACACGCACGGACGTGCGGCGGTAAAAGGCATGCTGTCGTATAATATAGAGTCACGCTCCCATGTGTTTGTGTTCCGAATAATTCCGTCGGCTCGATCTGACGGAGAGGCGCCGGCGTTCAGCCCACAAAGGCATCGTCAGGGTTCGTTCCTTGCTTGTTAGGCGCACCGACGCGTGGATGTTGAAGGCACGGTTTTCAAGAAAGAACGCACATCACGATACCATGTTTCTCAAGCAAAACACGGGCCTGAAGTCCGTATAGCCACGGTTCTGTACTAAGTAGCGTCATGACTTGTACTCATAAACGCGTGGACTTTCGTGCCTCTTGGGAATATTTTGGGTCACAGGCACTGGCGTGCGTCCCACAAAGGCATGGTGTTGTTTTATACAGAGGCACACTCGCCCCTGTTTCTGTTTCGAATGCTTCTATCGACTCGTTTAGACCGAGAGGCACGGCCGGTCAGCCGAGAGAGGCATAGGGTGTTGGGGAACGTAGCAGAAATTCAAAATTTTCCTACGTGTCACCAAGATCTATCCATGGAGAGACTAGTAACGAGGGGAAGGAGAGTGCATGTACATACCCTTGTAGATCGCTAAGCGGAAGCGTTCAAGTGAACGGGGTTGATGGAGTCGTACTCGTCGTGATTCAGATCACCGATGATCCTAGTGCCGAACGGACGGCACCTCCGCGTTCAACACACGTACAGTCCGGTGACGTCTCCCATGCCTTGATCCAGCAAGGAGAGAGGGAGAGGTTCAGAAGACTCCATCCAGCAGCAGACTGTGGCGTGGTGGTGGTGGAGGCGTGGCAATCTGCAGGCCGCCAAGCACCCAGGGAGAGGAGGAGGTGTCACGGGAGGGAGGGAGGTGCCAGGGACTCAGGTGCGGCTGCCCTCCCTCCCCTCCACTATATATAGGGGCAAGGGAGATGGGGGAGGTGCAGCCTTGGCCCTTCCTCTAAGGAAGGGTGCGGCCAGGGAGGAGTCCATCCTCTCTAAGGCACCTAGGAGGTGCCTTCCCCCTTTAGGACTCTCCCTTTCCCTTATCTCTTGGCACATGGGCCTCTTGGGGGGGCGCAGCAGCCCACCCGGGGCTGGCCCCTCCCACACTTGGCCCATGCAGACTCCGAGGATGGTGGCCCCACTTGGTGGACCCCCGGGACCCTCCCGGTGGTCCCGGTACATTACCGATAAAACCCGAAACTTTTCCGGTGACCAAAACAGGACTTCCCATATATAATTCTTTACCTCCGGATCATTCCGGAACTCCTCGTGACGTCCGGGATCTCATCCGGGACTCCGAACAACATTCGGTAACCACATACAAACTTCCTTTATAACCCTAGCGTCATCGAACCTTAAGTGTGTAGACCCTACGGGTTGGGGAACCATGCAGACATGACCGAGACGTTCTCCGGTCAATAACCAACAGCGGGATCTGGATACCCATGTTGGCTCCCACATGTTCCACGATGATCTCATCGGATGAACCACGATGTCAAGGACTCAATCGATCCCGTATACAATTCCCTTTGTCTAGCGATATTTTACTTGCCCGAGATTCGATCGTCGGTATCCGATACCTTCTTCAATCTCGTTACCGGCAAGTCTCTTTACTCGTTCCGTAACACATCATCCCGTGATCAACTCCTTGATCACATTGTGCACATTATGATGATGTCCTACCGAGTGGGCCCAGAGATACCTCTCCGCCACACGGAGTGACAAATCCGATCTCGATTCGTGCCAACCCAATGACACTTTCGGAGATACCTGTAATGCACCTTTATAGCCACCCGATTCACGTTGTGGCGTTTGGTACACCCAAAGCATTCCTACGGTATCCGGAGTTGCACAATCTCATGGTCTAAGGAAATGATACTTGACATTTTAGAAAAGCTTTAGCATCTGAACTACGATCTGTGCTAGGCTTAGGATTGGGTCTTGTCCATCACATCATTCTCCTAATGATGTGATCCCATTATCAATGACATCCAATGTCCATGGTCAGGAAACCGTAACCATCTATTGATTAACGAGCTAGTCAACTAGAGGCTTAATAGGGACATGGTGTTGTCTATATACCCACACATGTATCTGAGTTTCCTATCAATACAATTATAGCATGGATAATAAACGAGTATCATGAACAAGGAAATATAATAATAACTAATTTATTATTGCCTCTAGGGCATATTTCCAACATAGGGTTGCATTATGCACAGTCAGAGTCACATTACCATCGGTGTATTCGTTTGGTATTTCGAAATGATTGCACTCACTCATTTTGTTGGAGAGGAATGGACCTGAATCCTGCGGAGGCAAGTCTTCTTATTAGCCAGAGTCATGTTCATTTCTTTAGTTGGGGTAACCCAGCGGAATGGGTTCAGATGCGAACACTCACTGTTGAAGCTGTTTTTGAAAGCTTTTTTCCTTGTTTTCAAAAGCACAGTCACAGTTCTTTGTTGTTGTTGTGTGTATTACTCGATAAAGGCATTGACTCGATCTGATGAAGAGTCATAGGCATGGTGTGGTATTATATAGAGTCACGCTCGTTTGTGTTTGTGTTTAGAATAATTCCGTCGACTCGACCAGATGGAGAGGCACGGGCGTTATTTCGTTTGTCGGAACATGTAGATGAGTAGGCTAGGGTCATGGATGTCGCTTGTTAGCAGTAGGAGCACGGTTGTGCTACCACCAGAGGCACTTCGTTAGCCCGCGGGGATCACGTTAGGCATGGGCGTTGAGTCTACTGAGGCTGAGTCACGTTAGGCACGCAGTCACGTCGATGTAGAAACGCGTTTTGAAGCAAAGAACGCACGTCACAGTGCTAAAACATGAAGGTGAAAGCATGGCAGATTCGAGAGACATGAATATGGATAACACAGAACTGAAGTCCATGTAGTCTCGGTTCTGTAGTAAGAAGGGTCATGATTTGTACTCTTAAGCTCGTGGACTTTCGTAGCTCTCTGTGTTGCAGTATTTCGGGTCACAGGCACGGGCGTGCAGCATACAAAGGCATGGTGTGGAATTACAAAGAATCACGGTTCTGTGTTAAGTGGCGCCATGACTTGCATACTCATGACGGAGAGTATGTTTCGGAAACCCAATGGTCCGACGGGCGTCTCCTCCGGTGGCACCGCTCTGGCTCGTCGTCGAGGTGATCCTCCGGCTATTTAAGGCGGACAGACGGAGTCTCGAAACCCTAGCCACATCCTACTCCTGCCGTTGTCCGCCGCCAGGTCTTCCATTTCTCTTGCTCCTCTCTATCATTTGACCGTCTCCACCATGGCTGGGCAGAAGAAGACTTCTCGGACCGCCATGCCTGTCCGGAGGAGATCCCGGCTGGCGAGGGTTCCTCGTCTGTAAGTTCACCCTGTTTTTGGTTTTCATTCATTTGTTTTTCTTTGTTTCTCCTACTTGATTTAGTTTGTGAAACATGAATTATTGTGGTTAGCTTATTCCTAATTTGATGCGGGTGTGTCTTGCTGATACTGATTTACAGTCATTTGGAGCTACTCTCATTAACTTGGTCAATGGGATGAATGCCTTGGTTTCAATAGCAAAGGTTGACAGAACATACAAGGAGTTGCTGGAGGTCACCTATGAATGGCAGCAGTTCTACCAGGAAATAAGAGAAGATTTGGACAAGGCCAATGCCAAGATCGTACATATTACGGCTGTGGGGAGTAATCTCCTTGAAGAGCACACCCGGTCATTGGAGGAATCGACGTCAGCTGTGAAGCGACATGAAGAGAATATGAAGGCGCTGAAGGAGGAGATTGATGAACTGCGTCGGGAGAAAACCAACAAGAAGGTCGGTGGAGACTAGATATACAGCAGCGTCCCTGGCTGTTGTGTGCGTCTAGTGTTGTTAGGCAGTGGAGTGGAGTTTCTTACCTTGTCTTGCGAAATTTCTCTGTCAGCTACTTTGTTAACAAAATGTATTTTGGTTTCGAGTACCATTGTAATTAGGCGCCGTTACTTAGGATGCATGGGACGTGAAGTCTCTGCATCCACGGTTGTGAACGTAGTACTGTAATGACTTGCGTACTGATGTAGGCGTGTATGTTCGTGGCTTTTGTGTGTTGCAGTGTTTCGGGTCACGGACAAGGGCTTGCATCCCACAAATTCATGGTGTGATTTTATATAGAGTCTCGTTCGCCTGAATTTGTGTTCGAAATGATTCTATTGACTCGTTCAAAAAAATAGGCACGCACGCAGGTGAATCCCATGGGGGCATGGTTTCCTCTTTCGCATAGTCACGTTCGTACGTTTATCATTGAATGAAAGCAGAATGGGTTTAGATGTTAACACTAGCTGTTTACTTTGTGAGTGGCCGATTCTAGATTTGAGTTGTTTAAAAGCGTAAGTTCCTTGTTTTTAAAAGCCACGGTTCTGTACTGAGTTGCGTCACACTTCTTTTATTAGAAGCACTAGGGTGAAGTGAATACAGCCGCAGTTCTGTAGCAGGCAGCGACATGAGTTGTGTACTGACAATGTCGTGGACGTTCGTTGTACTGTTAAGGGTCAGAGGCACGGGCGTTAAGCGCTAGGAGTGATAGTGCCGTATAATTTAGAGTCACACTCCCTAGTGTTTCTTTTCCGAGTGCTTCTGTCGACTCGATCGGAAGGAGAGGCACGGCCGGTCTGCCCACAGAGGCATAGCTTTGCATTACGCACAGTCACGTTTGTTTTTTAACTTAGCGGGATGGGTTGAGACGCCAACACTTACTATGGAATCTACGAGGCACCAAATGGCCTATGGGTCCCAGGAAGGCACGGCGTGGCATTGTGTAGAGTGATGTTAGTTTGTCTTGGTGTTCTAAATGATTCTGTTGAATCATTCGCACTGAAAGGCACAACTATGAAGCCAGGACAGGCACGGTGATGCGTTACCCAGTGTCACATTCGTGTGTTGATTGTAGAAACTCCACCGTTTGACGGGTGTTGTGTGAACGCCGGCTGGACGCCGCTCCGGAAACCTAAGGGTCCGACGGGCGTTTCCTCCGGTGACGCCGCTCTGCAGGAGGTGGAGGTAGTATTTAATAGAGTGAACGCCACGTGTCGACGTTGCGGAATCCAAAAGGACCGATGGCCGCCTCATCCGCCGGGGAAGTGAATGCCGCGTGTCAGCGTTCCGGCTCCTCGCTCGAGGTCAAGGAGCAGTTATTTAAGCCGAGCGGCGTCGGCCACCACTAGACATCATCCTGCTTCTCCCTCTTTCGTCGGCAATCCTAGGAAATCATCCATCTTCCTCTTTTCGTTTGTGACGTTCCCTGCCATGGTTCGGCACAAGATAACTACTTATGCGATGCTTACTCCCGAGCGCCGCTTTTAGTTGCAGGAGGACATCTGTTCGAGGCGCGCCGCTCGGGTCGCAGCGGGTATGTCTCCGGACTCACCAGGGCCGGAGGAGATTGGGGAGGTGGAGGAAGTGGAGGGGCTTGCGTCAGAGCTCATGCAGGGAGTTGATCCAGTGGGGGGAGATGTCATGGAGGAAGAGGAGGGGGGTGATCCAGTTGGGGAGATCTGATGGAGGAAGAGGAGGTGGGTGACGAGGATGACGAGGACGACGAGGAAGGCGTGGACGAGGATGAAGAGGACGACGAGGAAGGCGTGGACGAGGATGACGAGGACGACGAGGAAGGCGTGGACGAGGAAGACGAGGCGGAGTTCTATCTCGGTGAGTCGGCCTTGATGGCAGAGCAGACCGCTATCCTGGAGTCCATCCAAGATGAGGCGTATGTGGAGTCCAACCGGCGCTTCCTCCGGGAAGAATAGGCGAAGACTGATGCTCTCTTCGACGAGCTGGATGCGGAGCAGGAGGCGGAGGCCAACGACGTCGATGTCAGAATGGAGATAGTGGACATCTTGGACGGCGGGGAGTAGTGTAGTTTTGTTGGTAGATGTTTGCTTTTCCATGGTTTTTATGCTTTCCATGTCAAGCAATCGTCGATGTCAAAATGGAGACAGTTTCGTTTCCATGTCAAGCAATCGTGTTTTGTTCTTAAGTAGTAGTACTGCCCCATCCAAAAAGAAATGTGTCAACTTTGCAATAACTTCATACAAGGCAGAACAATTCACATTGTACCGGTTAGTGCAAGGTTGAGCCAATTAATTTGTGACGGAAGGTGTATGTTTTATTACAAATTGCAGTTTCCAGTACAATATTTGGGTCGGAAGGCGTATGTTCTATTACACTGTATTGTTTTATTATAGATTGCAGTTTCAAGTAGTACAAAATAAACGTCTCAACTGGGGCACATATTTTATTCTAGAGATTTTTGTGTGGTTAGAATTGAATATGGTTTCAACATGGTTAGATTCTATAGAGGCATTCAACAACATGCGCAAAAAAGCCACATATGTGCTTCTGAGAACACGGACAGGGGTACGGTTTTACCCGACGTAGAGGCATGCACCTAACGAACTGGAGGCACGGACGTGATTCTAATGGAGGTACGGACGCAAAAAGATCGTGATGCAAGGATCTGAAGGTGTGCCTCTGCTTTAAAGAAGTTGTCATTCACACGTTTTCATTGGGGGGGGGGGCATGGACTATGAGGTGCATGTGTTTTCGAAGGCATTAGACCTCGTTAATGAACTTATTAGAGAGAAGGTGAATCTTTTGGTTGATGTCTAGAATGTTGCGTAAAACGGCTTGAAGCCAAGTTACGCACGGTCCCCTTGGTATCAGAGGCACGTAGGCACATAAGTGCCTATGTGGTGCACTAGAAATAAACTTGTGCAAAAGACATGTAAACTGCAAGCAAACTACAAGGTTAACTACGACACAAGCAAACCTAAATTTATAACAAGAAAACGACAGTCTTGAGAGAAAGCAAATCTAATGAGAAATCGAGAATGGCGTGAGCAATGTTCTAGATACTTTTTTTGGCAAGGACCACCTGCTTCAGTAGTCGTAGTCGCCACAGGACCTAGCGCGCATCCTGGTCTGCTTCTTGTCGAGTTTTGCCCGGCGAAGCCCTTCCTGGATGATGATGTCGCCGTCGATGGAGAAGCCAGCAAACGTGTACCTGGGGTCGGTGAGGAAGTTGTCGAACCTGGTGCAGTTCTTGTCGGCGGCGCTCAGTTGAAAGAGCAGCATCGGATGATCCTTGCCGACGGAGAGTTGGACAAGGGCTGGTTTCCGATCTTGGCCAACGTCGTTGGTGTACTCCACATCAACTCCGACGATCTTGTGGCGCTCGAATTCGAGGTGTCGCTCGTACTGCTCGATGATGGTGGCCGCCTTGTGCAACTCGTTGGTGTGGATCACTTGCAACTTGGTGTTGCCGTGGGCCTGCACCTCGAATTCCTTGGTGAATCCCATGGCCTGGAGCAGTTCGTCCTCCTGCAACCTGGTATTTCGTGGGGAACAGTGAGTGGGAGCGCAATGGCGATTTCTGTTGTTTGTGGGAGAAAAGTCCGCAGAGGAAGTGTAAATTTAAGGGCGGGGAAGCGGCAAAGGAGTGCACGATCTCACTGTCGATGCGGTTGTGCACAACGTGGGTTCTGGATCATGGTTTCGTCTCCCTGACGGTGCGGTTGTGCACATCCTGGGTTTTTGATCGTGGTTTTTCTATATATAAATTAAAATAAAATCAGCAGTTATGTTTTTAACAACCGTCGTATCTCCAGCAAGTCGTGGCGATGATAGCTGTCTTGCGTGGTTTGCTGTCAAATGTTAACTTTTACAATTTATCTAGTGAGGCATGCAGGGGCAGTATGTAGAGGCACAAGTCTCTGACCAAGAGAAGCATGCTTGAAGTTGCTGGTTTAACTCTCAGACACACAGGCGTGGTACATTCATAAGGAGTGGCAAATGTTTTCTTCATACATTCGCTGGGAGGAGCAGTGCTGTGTTTCTTCAAAGGCACTGTTGTGTGTCCGTGTTGCAACAGACGCTACCAGATGGACAGAAAGAACGAGAAGCAACGAGAGGCGTGGACATGCAGCTGCAAGAAGCACTCATACAACGAGAGGCGCAACAAGAGGCACAGATACAATGCTACGTGAGGCATGGAGATGAAGCTACGTGATTGTACGGACGTTAATTCATGCTATGGTGCGGCGTGAGGCACGGGCAGGAACAGATAGCCGTGCACTCAACTACATACGCAAAAAACCACTTATCTGTTTCCGAGAAGCACCGGCCTCCGTGGTTTTACCGCAAGGTGGGATTCGACATTTGTCCAGGGCATTCCGGGTTTTACAAGTGTAGGAAGAATCATTTTTCAAATATATGTTATGTGGCAGAGGCACGGCTATTACTTCTGTGACGAAGGAATGTATGTCGAATGTAGGTGACGTGAGGATTGGCAATAGGCGTCCGTTACTGTTTTTCCGGAATGTTTTTCAGTTAAATTTGAGAGGCATGAATGTGTTGACGGAACAGGCACGGTTATGTCTAAAATAGTTGCAAGGTCGTCCCTAAGGTATCCTATACGCTTCACAGTTACAAGCACGGTCGTCGTACTTGTCGAGGCACGGAGGTGTAGGATGGAGCCTATGCCTCTGCGATAGTCACGTCCCATATTAAGAAGGAAGCAAATCTTCATAGACCCCTTACGTCGGAAGTTGGCCGTAAGGCACGGACGTGATTCTAAGGGAGGTACGGATGCGAAGGATCGTGATGCAAGCACATGAAGGTGTGCCTCTGTTTTCAAGAAGCTTTCGTTGGCATGTTTTCATTGCGGGGGCCATGGCCTATGAGTTCGATGTGTCTTCGAAGGCATTCGGCCTCTTTAACGGACCTGAAGCCAATTTAGGCATGGTCCCCATAGGAGTGGAGGCACAAAAGTGCCTCCATGGGTGTTTTAAGTAGTTGGTGTTATTGACGGATAACCGTGCCTCTGTAGTGTTTTTCTTTGAGGGTCACGGACGTAAGCAATGTTTTGCAAGGAGAATAAACACCTAACTACCTCTGTATTCAAAATGTTTTTCAAAAGTGTTGCATTTGAACTATTTTAAATATTGTGTGTACAATGGTTTGTTAGAACATTGTGCATTGCTTTTAGTAGCATTTTGTAATTGTTGACCCTGCATTTCGACGCTGCATCCACAAAGTTACTAGTGCATGTGCGTTACTCTAATCGTGTAGCATCTGTATTGTGTTTATATTTTCTAGTTCACGCCAATATATCTATCTATCTATCTATCTATACCTATACTAATTTGTGACTTCCTAAAAATTCCTACGTTAATCAGTAATTAGGAACCGTTAATCTGGTGGGGTCAAGTTATTGCGGTGTAGATCAATCCCAAAATATCCCACGTTAAGAAAAAAACCAGCCAATATACCTCTCTCCCAATCTCTCAGGACTCTCTCCTTCCTCTCATCACGGAAACAAAACAACTCTCCCGTTCCAGAAAGGCACCTAAATCAGCCTAAAAAATCCTATAAAATCCTCACGCTTCCTCATCTCTTCCTCCGCCGCCATACCACACCGTGGAAATCAATCCTCACGCCTCCTCATCTCCGCCTCCCCATCGACCTCTTCCCTCGCCGGCAGACCAAAGGCTTCTCTTGCGACCTCTATCCTCGCAAGGTCTGAACCTCATGGTCGTCGGACATCTATGCGGCCCTAGGAATCTTCAGGTACCCTCACCTCTGCGCATCTCCTCCCCAAAACAGCTAAATAGCCTTTGTGGGTAGCTATTGCATTACAGGAGTTCAGTTCTGCCGTGGTGTTCGTGATGCTGTACGTGGTTGTTCAAGTTAATGTGCAGCAGTGTAGGCGTGGAGGGGTACCTACAAAAGATAGTGCATCCGTGTCCCCATCCTCAGGCCTTCATGGTTTCTCCATGGATGTCCTTCCCTGCCTTTCTGCTCTTGCATTGTCGCAGCACCACCTAGGTTCGACCTTTCATCTCCACCTGGGGTCTACCTATAGCCATGCATTGACCTACCTGCCATCAGGGTTCCATTGCGATCACGAGTTCTTGCAAAACAGAGTACAGAGAGAGGGGAGAAGTTGTTACATACAGATAGGGAGAGAGGATAGCAGAGGAAAATAAAAATAAGAGTTCATTGCTACCACATGTTAATAGAGTGCAGTTCATCTTTCTTTGTCCTATGTGCCCTGATTTTGATCAAAGTCACATATTGTTTAATGACTAACGCTTGAGGTATAGTAATGTGCTGGCAAGCCAAATGGACCAGAGAGCAGCAAAATCAATCAGCTCCCAGGACATATAGCCTGTTTTTATTTATTATCAGTAGTATTTTAGTACGATTTTTTCCTTTTCAGACATTTACTACCAAACTGCTTTATGTGCTTCACGGATAAGACCTGCTAATTAATTTCTTTTTACCTTCCCGTCTATTATAGTTCTAGACGTACTTCAATATTATTACAGAGCAAGTCCTTTGTCAGCAGATTTACTCATAGGTAATCATAATACTGTAGTGTTGTACTCTTTCTTAAAGGCAGTTTATGTTCACAGGTTGTCCTTTGAAATTTTGTTCTGATAGATAATTGCCTCTCTCCGAAGATCTTTCTGTGGATCTTTAGTTAACGATCACCGGTCAAAATGTTTCAATTTTAAAAAAAATTGGCATTTCAAAATCATGAGGATGTATATAAGACAACTGGATATGATGTGTACCTCAGGGTGGACGTAGCGAGCGAGCTTTTCGGCCCGCTCGTGGCCCGCTAAGGACCGGACCGATCAGTCCTGGCCCGCTGAAGAAAAGGGGCGGTCCGGTCCATGAATAACGGCCCGAAAATCTTTCGGTCCGGTCCGGATTTTGACCGAGCCGACCGAGCGGACCGAGAAGAAAACACAGTCGCTGCCGCCGCGTTAGTCGTAGTCGCAGCTTTAAAGAAGCTCGCCGGAGTGAACCGTCGCCGTTCTAGATCATGCAGTTGTCTCCATCGTGTCTAGAAGCTCGCCGGAGTCGTCTTTCGACGCCGCCGTAGTCACAACCTCGCCGCCGCGGCCGGTCCTCGCCGCCGCATCTCTATGTCGCCATCGATGGAGAAGCCAGCAAACGTGTACCTAGGGTCGGCGAGGAAGTTGTCGAACCTGGTGCAGTTCTTGTCGGCGGCGCTCAATTGAAAGAGCAGCACCAGATGATTCTTTCCGACGGAGATTTGGACGAGGGCTGGTTTCTGATCTTGGCCAACATTGTTGGTGTACTCCACATCAACTCCGACGATCATGTGGCGCTCGAATTCGAGGTGTCGCTCGTACTGCTCGATGATGGTGGCCGTCTAGTGCAACTCGTTGGTGTGGATCACCTACAACTTGGTGTTGCCGTGGGCCTGGACCTCGAATTCCTTAGTGAATCCCATGGCCTGGAGCAGTTCGTCCTCCTGCAACCTGGTATTTCGTGGGGAACAGTGAGTGGGAGCGCAATGGCGATTTCTGTTGTTTGTGGATTTGTGGAAGACAAGTCCGCAGCGGCAAAGGAGTGCACGATCTCACTGTCGATGCGGTTGTGCACATCGTGGGTTCTGGATCATGGTTTCGTCCCCCTGACGGTGCGGTTGTGCACATCCTGGGTTTTTGATCGTGGTTTTTCTTTATAAAAAATTAAAATAAAATCAGCAGTTATGTTTTTAACAACCGTCGAATCTCCAGCAAGTCGGTGTGATGATCGTTGTCTTGCGTAGTTTGCTGTCAAATGTTAACTTTTACAGTTTATCTCGTGCGCAAGATTCTGACCAAGAGATGCATGCTTGAAGTGGCTGGTTTAACTCTCAGACACACGGGCGTGGTACATTCACTGGTCGTGGCAATTGTTTTCAGTGATACATTCAGTTTGCTGTCAAATGTTAACTTTTTGCACTCTTGTTGTATAAGTGTTGTGCTTTATCAGAGGCACTGTTGCGTGCCTGTGTTGCAACTGACGCTACGAGATGGGCAGAAATAACGAGAAGCAACAAGGGGCGTGGACATGCAGCTGCAAGAAGCACTTATACAACAAGATGCGCAGATAGAGGCACACATACGGTGCTACGTGAGGCACGGAGATGAAGTTACGTGATTACATGGATGTCAATTCATTGCTATGGTGCTACATGAGGCACGGGCACGAACAAATAGCCGTGCACTCAACTACATGCGCAAAAAGCCACAAATGTGTATCTGGGAAGCACCGGCCTCCATGGTTTTACCGCAAGGTGGGATTCGACATTTATCCAGGGCATTCCGGGTTTTACAAGTGTAGCAAGAATCGTTTTGCACTTATATGTTATTCTGTGACAAAGGAATGAACGTCGAATGTACGTGACGTGAGGATTGACAATAGGCGTCCGTTACTGTTTTCCGGAATGTTTTTCAATTAACTGTGAGAGGCATGAATGTGCCGACGGAACAGGCACGGTCATGTCTGAAATAGTTGCAAGTACGAGATGGGCAGAAACAACGAGAAGGAACGAGGGGCGTGGGCATGCAGCTGCGGAACGCACTTATACAGCGAGAAGCACAGCTAGAGGCACAGGTACGATGCTACGTGAGGCACGGACATGAAGCTATGTGATTGCATGGACGTCAATCTGTTCCCGTGTTCTGTCAAGTGTTTTAAGTGACAGTTTGTAAAGGCATGGATGCTTAAGGTGACTGAGCCATAGTGGAAGGAGCTAGGTTTTTAGGAGGGGTATGCTTGAGCTCATTGCAACAAACTACTTGGCATGACGATATTATGCGGAGCACCATAGTGAAAATTATGTATACTACTGACGTGGGGAGCTAGCAACGTCACTAAACTATTCTGAAACATACTTCACCACAGCCATACATTCTCCATTATTAGTCAGCGAATCCTTTTATTATTAGTCAGCGACTCCATTTATCATTCTCCATTATTACTGTAAGTGTTTCACCTTCTTTTACAGGAAATTTTCACCACCGTCCTCTTCGACATAATTATATGCTCAGTTACATACCATGACATAACTAAATAACAAAACTGGTGTGTACAACCTGTTCAAAAAACAAACATAAAATACTGAACTAGTAAGTATAGCCACCGGCAGCGCTCTATCAGGAAAGGTCGTTGATTATCATCCGCAGCAATTTCATGTTTCCCAGTGTTGGCCACCGCTTTTCAATTGTGACAAGGACAACTGAACCAACAGTTAGCTGAGCTTCCCGGGCAAAATCTGAAAAAACCTGTCACCTCCACTCTGCCGTCGGTGCGTATGGAGTACGTTGTGCTCGTGTCTATTGCATCATACATCTCTGTTAGGATGATTCCACCGTTTTGAGGTAGATATCCCAGGTTCATCTTTAGAAGCCTCACAACGGTAGACGGGATTCTCTGCAGATTGTACTGATATTACTAGATAAAATCAATGTACAAGGACATAAAACATCGAAAATAGCAAACAAAACCATGGCAGTGGATCAAAACAAATATTCAATGACTAACCAGGCGACCATTTATGACATTGGTGACGTTTAGACGCTGCACAAAGGGTATGGTGGGGAAGTCGTCAGACTCAAACACATAGTATATCATCGGTCCAAATTGTCTGTATGAGAGGTTTACGCCTCGACCAAACACTGTTCTCTCAATGTACTCCCTTTCCGAGTCATTTAGAAAATCAAGAGCTGCATGGAAGAAAATAACTCATTTTCAAACAAATTTGTTTAAACTGATGGACTTGGTATTTAAGTTTAAAAGGAATGGTTAAATTCAATGCATGTGATCAAGTTGCGATGATAATCAACAGAATTCCATAAAACGTTTTCGAAATAACTTTGACTGTAAGTATGACATTCATTTAGTGGACAGGAGTAGGAGCACCAAAGTATGCTGATAAACGTAGTTGATAAAATAGGATGGAAGTTGGTGCACTTACCTAGTGATGGTTTGGGAAGGGGCCTGTGACCTCCTCGAGAATCACTGAGTCTCAGATCTATCTCAATGGACAAACTCCCAGTATCCAGGTTTATGATAACTAGATCTCAATAATGAAGATCGTAGTCACTAATTAACTTTTCCCAGCCAGGTCCATGAATTTTTGACCAGTTGTGTTCATCGTGATGCAGACCTCATATGACAGATCCTCGTTGGTGATCAGTACTGGATTCCTTTGTTTTCATTCTTCTTGAAATGCTTGCTCTTTCCACTGATAGATTGAAGAAGTGACTTGCTGCCTACAATAGCATGGCACATACTGCGCAAGGGAAAAAAATCTTCAAACCGGAAAGAAGGAATCCTTGAATACCGACATGTATAACCAAGACAGATAGCGCTTATCATATATGTACCAATTGTTCTCAACAGGTTTCTATTTGGATCAAACAAGGTACATCAAAAAATTGAAAACATATCATTAAATTCTTAAATGTAGGCATTCCATTCCAACAATATGGTAGAAACTCCTATTTCCTCAATCAGAAAGATACACTAGTAAGATGCACTGTTATCGCGCTGTGAACAATATGGTAGTAAGTGATGGGCAGCACGGGGTGGCAAACATTTCTCCTTACCAGGCATGTCTTGAAGCATCGAGGAAGTTGCACTGTTATCGCGCTGTAAAGAACACCCGACTCCAATCCAGGGCAGCCGAAGTTGGTACATATATCACAGCACATGGTTTCTCCTAGAATACGTTGCAACACAACGGTTATATGAAATTCTCAAGACAAGGAAAATTTTATTATCTTGTTAAACTATTCGTCTAAACCGGCACTTTTACATAAATAGTCTTTCACAAGCAATTTCCTAAAGAGACATGTGCACAACTTTTGATTAGAAGGTGAAAAGTAGATATGGCATATGTAATAATAGAGGAAATATGAAATTAATTAAATTAGTATTTTATTTTCCAAAAATGGTTTGCTAATTCATCACAATTCGGTATTGACTATTTTTAGAGGAGTTCACAATCTTGGTTGTCAATGTCAACCAGTGAAAGGATTTCTGCTTCTTGGTTTTAAAAGCAGCTTTAGCAAATGTATATTTCAAGACAAGACAGGCAAAGAGGAGAAACAATAGTCTATCAACAGGCGGCTCAAAGGAGTGTTTGTAACATTAAAATTATAATTAAATTCGTCAGAGCCGCACCTAGCAACATCGTCATCCGCAACCATACGCCACCGTCACCGACACCCAACCACCGGAACATGTGTGCCTAGATTATATTTGAAACGGATGATTCATCAGCGTTAACCTTGCCTCCAGCGTACAGGACCCCAAACGCTATCATCAAGCACAGACGCCGACTCCCAGTCAACAGCACCCCAAACGCCGATCTCCAGCACACTGTGGCCGGTTAAGCAATAGAGCTCAACGTCTGGCCACTCCCTTGGACTTCCGGCCACCGCCGTTGTTTGCAAGACCTAACGGGCTTCAATTTAAACTAGCAACCTCCCTCGGCGAAGTTCATCGCTCACCTCGGACTTGGACGCCGCAGGTCGCTGCAGCTCGTAGCGTTCTCGAGCACAAACACCGACTCCCAATCAACCTACCCCTAAGAGGCATGGGTCGTGTACAGGTTCGGCCTCGTACTGCACGGATTTGGTTTAGATCACAACGATTGTCCATGCAATTCCTAGCATAACAGCGTAGATGCTTCGCATTCAAACACGGAGAGACGAAACCAACAGAGAGGAAAACGGATCATAGCGAAAAATTCACATAGAAATTAAGAGAAAATGGACTAACCCTATATCAAGAGGGAGAATCGAGAGAGAAGAGACGATGAAATTTACAGCGGGTGAGTGGGAGGGGGCAGTCTGGGTTGGCAGAAAACAGAACAGACACTTATAATACGCACCTGCTCACTGACATGGGGCTACTATACAGCGGCAAAGACAAGACTATTGGCTTATTATATGAGCATAGAGGAACGCACGGACAGCACCAACACGCACGGACTTACATGCAAATAAGGCACGTCCATGACGCACTACCATGCTTCTGTTTTCCGAAGTACTTTTCTCTAACACGGTCCCTCGGAGGGACAGGGACGTGAAGCCACGGTGCGCATCGTCATGTAAGGATAAGAATGAGACACACGGAAAGGCCTCTATATTCTAAATGTTCTCAGTGACGTGTTCATTGACAGACGCGCGGTCTTTAAACAGTTGCCGCACGATTGTTCTCCTAGTTGTTTTTGTGTTCTCCTAGTTGTTTTTGCAAGACACAGCCACTCCGAGGGACAGGGGAGTGAAGCCACATTGCGCACAGTTCTCCGAGGAGAAGATGCACTGAATTGCCTTTGTTCTCGCAATATTTTAGGCTGCTTGTTCACTGAGAGAGGCACGGGTGTATGTTCAAATGACGCAAGACCGTGCTAGTGTTTTCCGAATTGTTAATTTCTGGCACGACCTCTCGGAGGGACACGGTGCCTGCAATTAAAAACGGCACGTAATCTATTGCTTTGACGAATTCTTCGGATGTATGAGTTTTGTTCAATATGATAATGATAATGGGAACCCGACATCTAAAAAGTGATTGGAGGTTCGTTGCTGACCTTAAGTCATTATCACAGCATTCCAAATGTTTTTATTGATGTGTTCGCACAGACGTGTGGTTTTCACAACCTCTCGATGCCGGTTCGTTTTCTGTGGGGTGCACGGACGTCCTTCGGAGAGGTAGCAGTTGCAGGTTTGCAGTCGACGCATGTTGCTTTTAAAAGACAGAATTTCATGGCAAATAACTGAGAGAAACAAGAGGATACTAGTTTGATTTTTGAGCATCTGTGCGAGCTAATTTCTTTTATCATTAGGTTCAGAAACATATGATCGATATTGAAAACAGAAAGCATAAACGTGTATATCCCTAATTTTAAAAATATGAGTTTACTGCCTAAAAAAAAGCTTACAGACAGTACGGTGCAAAATGAGTGAGAATCGTTTGACCATGTTTACACAATGCACTCATTCAATACAACAAGTACATCTCTCCAGACCTATTTTCAGCATCCACAGTTGAACGGATCTGGCAAATCCAGATATTCAACACCTGTGTTTTTTAAATCCATGTGCATATGCTTGCAAGTTGTTGTTAATTTAAGCTTGGCACAATTAGAAGCCCTTTTGTCCATCTGAAGTGCCTCTTCTTGCCATTTGTAAAATTCACGTGTGAAATCTCTGCACAGGCCAAACTTAAGCCTGATTGTCAGTAGCATCCTAGCATTGAGAACAAAGAATGTCACAAATGCAGTGTTTTCATCTGTGACTTCATAGTCTTCCAGTGTTAATGTCCTCAAACAAATGTCGTGATTATTGAGAAACACCAACTGCTTTTGGCGACATTCATTTGTTATACCTCTTTGATCCCATCCTCCCCCCTGAACACACATGAAGAGCAAACTGAGCAGTTAGTGCCAGTAAATTATGTATATTGTGCGTGGGCTTTCAACGTGTGTGAAATCATCACCTCGATAAACAAGTTTTGCAAGCACTAAAAGCATCGCAGCAAGTCAACAATCTCATCCAGATTAAAGCATGTCTGTGAGATAAACAAGGTCTTGACAGGATCCAGCACCGCGTGTAGGCTACTTATGCAGAGACCCTTCATTGAGCACATAACGAGATATTATTAGCTCGTGGATGTGAATCTCAAGTGCTTTTGAATAACGCAGATCAAAGTAACATGCAGATGCAGTACCTGAATAACTGTAGAACCAAAGACGATATTTGTTTCGTCGGGAAATTCAGAAATTTTTCCCAGTGTGTCCAACACAGGTGCGAACACAACTGATATTTGTAGTTGTGCATCTACATAATCATGTAGTAGTCTCCGGAGGCAAGGCGCATCCTCAAAGATCAGTTTTCCTTCGTCGGAACGAATGCCAATGCTTACAAGCCTAGCTGAGTTTATTCGTAGCCAGGTGAATTTCTTGTTGCAAACGCAGCAGGCACTGCAGGGCAGGGCAACCGTGGTTGATGAACTTCCACAAGGAGACATCCGATATATAAACCTCCACCAGCGAAAGCCTCCTGAGCAGTGGGAGGCAAAGCATTTCTACTAGATTGTCTTCTAGTTTGCACATGGCGAAGGTGACGGTGTGGAGAGACGAGCGAAATCTAGAGATGGATGCCGGTGGCGACGGCATAGAAGAAGGGATTCTGCCTGCTGATGGCCCTGTATAGAAGAAATTTGGGAATATATGATAGAACTCTAAAACCTGGAGTTGGTCCAGATTTCGAGACAGGAACAACTCATCGACGCCACAAGGTTGGAACTGGAGGTAGCTTGTCGGGATGCAGAGGCGGCGAATCAGGCCCTCGTGATCGAAGAGGACAGATATAGGAAGACTGAAGTCATCGGCGACAGATTCTCCGCGACAGTTGCAACTAAGATGTGGGCATTGAGTTCTGAGGTATGTTTCCTGGACGATTTGCTTGCCCGGGAGAACGCGAATGATTTGGCAGCAGATTTTTTCCAGAGATCTCGTAGAACGAGTATCAAGGATCACACGGAAGTCGATCTCGAGTGGTGCGGTGTGCCATATGCGGCGCCACCGAGATGCGAGCACTTGTGTGCGCATGCCTTCCTTTATGGGCAGACGAGAGATGATCTCGCCGAGGATGGCGTCCGGGAGATCGCTGATGCGGTCCGGACTAGATTCAACATGGTTCTCGGATCCAGTGGGCGGGCCACGGTCGCTCCTCTTAACGAGCTTAGAAGGCACGGGTATAGTCGCGAACCTCGTCTTCTTCTTGCTAGAGGCACGCTTCCTCGTCTCCATTGCCGAGCTCGTGCTGCCTCCGTTGCAGCTCCCTGTGCGGTGGATCTGGGAAGAGGGCTAGGGTTTTACGATTCACAAAGACGACAATATATATACGTACCTAATCTATAAGATTTCGACAGACGTGGTGGAATAGTCACGGCTTGGACGGACGTGCGTCTGGACGAGGCACGACTATCAACCGTGCGGATACAAGAGAAGTTTGGTGGCAGAGCCAAGGTTCGGCATACTCAGTTAAGGACGCACGGTTGTGCGGTCTATAGAGACACGATGGTGTGGAGCCACGACACGGTGGCAAGTGTCGTGTGAGGCACGTGCATGCAGGCGCTGGGGGTACCTAATTGCAGTCTCTGCAGGCACCGACCCCATTGAAGCCTCTACAGACATAGGTATCAACTCCCTGGATGCACAAAAGTGTGGTGGCAGAGGCATGGTTGCGAAATCTCAGTTGAAGAGACACGGTTGTGGAGTCTGTGGATCCACGTCCCGTGTGTCTCCAGGGGAACGTAAAAGCCACGGCTCGTGGCACGCCAGGCACAAGGGTGCAGGATCCGGAGGCACCGAAGTCTAGCCTCTATAGGCACGTACGATTGTCAACCCTCTTAATGCACAAAATAACGGTGGCAGAGGCATGGATCCGAATACTTAGCTCCGGAGGCACGGGCGTGTATTCTGTGCAACCACAACGGTCATGGCAAGTGTCATGTGAGGCACGTGTATTGAAACACCGTAGGCACGGTAATGAAGCCTCTTAGGCACGAGTGTCAAGCCAACAGTCAAGGCTT
This sequence comes from Aegilops longissima, assembly GCA_021605205.1. NCBI lineage: Eukaryota > Viridiplantae > Streptophyta > Magnoliopsida > Poales > Poaceae > Aegilops > Aegilops longissima. The sequence goes on from CM038676.1 coordinate 29,760,708, forward strand.
ATGTGACGTGAGGCACGTAGATGCAGGCGGGCGCCGGAGGCACTGTTGGGGAGCCACTACACGCACGGGCGTGGTGTTTCTCCATGCCTGGCTCAGTATAAACCCTCTATGGGTGCAGAAAAGTGTGCGCAGAAGGCGCTGAAGTAAGGCCTCTATAGGTACGTGTACCAAGCTTCTTGGTACTCAGTTAGAAAATCACGATTGTGAAGTTTCTAGAGAAAGTCTGAACTCAAGACGAAGAATAGCCGGCATGTCACGAGACACATGGTTTTATTGGCCTACGAATCACGGACTTGCTTCGGTATTGGAAAGGTTCCTACCGACGAGTTCATTATCAGCGGGAATATGGTACTGTACTAACAAAGAGTCACTGTCGTGCCGGTAAAATACTCAGAATCTTTCTGCTAAAACATTCAATGTGCTTGAAGGTACGGACGTTTGCACAGTCACAACACTTTCATTTGCATAGTCACAACACTTTCTGGTCAAGGATTGTTATGGCAAGCTTATAGACGGTACAAAATACTACAAGGGTTGTATGTTCGTGTTTAGACAAAACGCACATTCAAAAGGGCGCAAAAACATGTACCTGCAACCTTGAACAACTTACTCCAGCTTTGTATTCAGCAGTCACAGCTGAATTGGTCCGTCAAATCCAGGAATTCAACACGAGTGAGTTTTAAATAAAAGAACCGGTGCTTGCATGCTCCAGACAATATAAGGCGAGCACGTTCAGAAGCCTTTTTGTGCCACAGAAGATCCTTTTGATGCTTTTCATAAAATTCTTCCGTGAAGTCTTGGTCGAAACGGTAGTTATGCCTCATGGTCTCAAGCTTGCTTGCACTCAGAACAAAGAATCTCAGAAATTCAATGTTTACCAAGCAGGGTTCATAGTCATCCAGCGTTACTGTCTTCAAACGAAAGTCATCTCGTTTGACAAATGGTTGTTGCTTACGACGCCATGTATTTGTTTCTCCGCAACAGAGTCCTCCCTACATGTACATGAAGAATGAAAATACTTAAGCTCTAAAAACAGAGATTCTGTCGAAAGAGCATCCAGTGTAAAGTATTTATTGGTTTTTTTGTACATACGGGTGTATGTAATACTAAAACATGTCTAGCCACGGGTGTATCAATTTACAGACGAATGCAAGACAAGCTTTTTAAGACATATAGTAGTAGTAGTACAGTATGCATGTTATGGGTTTTCAATGTGTGCGAGAATCATCACCTCGATAAACAAGTTCTCAAGGCTTCGAAAGCATTGCATGAGGGAAACGCCACGTCCACTTCAAAACACACCTTGACGAGCAAAGTCTTGACCGTTTGAAGCCTTTGTTGACAGGCTGACTGCGGCAAACCCTGTATGGTGCATGCATAACAATTTTAAAAATTGAAAAAAGGTTCTATTACATGAAATTTGTTTGCTCGGACAAATGCAGCTGAAAACTAGGTACTGGATAAGCTGTAGGGTTACGCGTGACCTTGGATTCGAGAGAAAAATCATGGAATTTGCCCGAGTCTCGGTTTAGGTGCAGACATGACAGTTATCGCAAGTTGTTGTTGATAATATCGTTAAGCAACCGCTGAAGTGACGGGCATCCTCTATAACAAGTTCCCCATGTCCTGGCGAATTCCAATGCTTACAAGGTTAGGTGAGTTTATTAGTGTCGACGGCTTTCCATATTCAAGTAAGCGAAGGCACCGAGTGTCTTGGGGCAACTAGAGTGGACTATGCTTTCAAGTGAGATGTCTGATATACCAACGTCCACAAGTGAAAGTCTCTTGAGCAGTGGTAGTTTAAGAGCCTGAATGTAACTGTCTGGTATTTGGCAAAGAGCAAAGGTGGCGGTGTGTAGGGAGGATGCAAAGCGAGAGAAGGACGCCGGTGCAAAAGGCGCGGATGATGGTTGTGTTAGTGGTCGTACGACACACACTCTCACAAAATCTGGGAACGTGTAATAGAACTCGAGCACCTGGAGATTGTTCAGTTTGTATGATTTCAGCCAGGCGTCGACGGCGGAGGTTTGGACTGGAGGTAGCACGCCGGTATGTAGAGACGGTGAACTGCACCCCCATGGGCGGAGAGGATGGCTTCCGGAAGGGTCGTATCATCAGTGCCAGATTTGCGAAGGCACCGAGTTCCGAAGTGCCTTTCATGGGCGAGCTCCCAGGTAGGAGGCGCCACGGAGATTTTCTCGATATGAACTGTTTCCAGAGGCTTAAAAAGACGAGCGGCAGGGATCTCACGGCAGTCGAGATTCAGAGGAGCGGTGGGCCATAAAGGACGCCATCGACAAGCGAGGATGCGAGTACGGATGCTATCCCTGATGGGGAGACGAGAGATGATCTCACCTAGGATGACGTCCGGGACATCGCTGATGCGGTCGGGACGAGTTTTTTTCCCGTGCTCCTCAGATCCGGTGGGCGGACCCTCACCGGTCCCCGCCGGTACCGCGAAACACCCAGCGGGATGCGTCGTCGGTGGCACGAGCCTTGCCCTCTTGGTACGAGAAGCATCGGACTCCATCTAGGAGCGACGGGTGCGGTGGATCTGGAAAGACGGTTTGGAGTCGACTTTTGCACGCTGTGTGAAGTGTCTACAACGCCTTATAAAAATGAACAGAGGGAGTAGTATTTTTTAAGTGATGTCGCTGCGAGAACAGTGACATCGGATAGTGGCAACAAGTCAGAATCCATGCCTCCAATTGATTCACGCACATGCCTCTCCGAGCAGCGTGTCACTACAAACATACTGAACACAGACGCACGATCACATTTCTTCTTTTTGACATGGGACGCACAACCGCAAGTCTTCTTCCTAATATGGCACTGTGCCTCCACTTGCTCGACCAACTTGCCTATCTGAGGACACGACTCAGGTGAAATAATGACAACTGGGAGGGACGGCCGTACCCTCTTATACTACATGATCGTGCCTTCACTAACTTCATGGTTGTGCCTCTCTCACTGCACAAAGTCAGCTGAGTTAATTAAAGTACAGAGGCATGACCATGAGTCTTCTTAACACAGGACTGAACCTGCACTAGGTTCAAGTGCCTCTCTGAGCAAACATGTTGAACCAAGAGACACACCCACAACAACAACAACAACCAGAACAACAACAACAGCGACAACAACCACGTTTAGGATCGCATCTGCTTTCAGTACCATAGTCTGAATAAGAACTTCAACTGATAAGTTCTATTAGGTATGTACCACGAGGATTTCAACTGCACTCATAGTTTGAAATAACACACGTACGATACTTAACTTAATACCATAGTAGTTCAAATTTATGTGGTCTAAAGACCGGTGGTCACAAGTGAGAGTGAGTCCTCCCCGCGCACAGTGTGCCACTCGATACTGATGAGTACAACACAATCAACTGTCAGCCTGGCTGCATTTGCAAAAGGAGAAATCCCGGTGATCGCCATCCTTCCATCTTTGTGTATACAGTAGGTGCTAAGCTAATCAATGCTGCTGAAAATTTGAACAAGCCTATTGCTGCCCTTGACAGGCAAATATCCAAGCTTCATCCTAAGATCATTTGTAACAATAGCTGGGATTTTCTGTACAATAAAAAATTATTCTGGCATTAGATTACGAAGACACGCATGTTGACTGTGGTTTAGAGAAAGAAACAACGACGTACCAAACGGCCTGTGTGAACGTTGGTGAAACATAGACGATGCACAAAGGTAATAGCAGGGATGTGTTTAGCATTTAGGACTAGTTTAATCATGTAGGCCATGTCGATATAGGAAAGTTTTATGCCCCGGGTGTAGAGTGTCTCGTCTATGTAGCTCCTTTCTGATAAACTGAGGCCTTCGAGGGCTAAGTAAATACAACCATGTATTAGCCACCATGTGTGAAGCAGTGAATAAAGCAGTTAAAACTAAAATAAACGAGTATTGGCTTTTAAAAGGGAAATCACAATTATAAACTACATTGTGAGTACAAAGAAAGTTTTAATACATTATATCACAGAGATTAAGCACATAGATATCAATGGCACGCTACAGTAAAATTATAATAGATAAATGTTAAACCAGAACAAATATTGATAAGCGATCAGAACGTACCAACGGAAGGCTTGGGAAACGCTTTATGACCTCCTCGAGATTCACTCAACATCAAGTCAATCGGAAAGAAGAAATCTTCTACTTGCGAATCCAATTTTATAATATCACCATAAAACAGATCATAGTCACGTATCAACTTTTCCCATCTAGGTCCATGAAACTTAGACCTGTGGTTGCAATCTGTAAACTTAATCTTGTAAGACAATTCCTCAGTAGTGACGAACACAAGGTCAAAATCTCCGTCTTCAAAACCATCCTCGAAAGCTTCATCTTTCCAAAAAGAGATCAAAGAAAGGACCTGGTTCCGGTAGTAGCATGGGACATACTGCATAAAAGTAAAATTAAGACAAAGGTAAATAAATGTTTTACTGATTTTCAGAAAAAAAATGCATGAAAGTGTTTTTTTTCCTTAAAATTTCCTAGCTTTCAGGCACGGGCACAGCCACCATCTATGACATTTAATTAAACCTATACCAAACAATTGAACTTCTAATTACATTACATCAAGGCCTATAAAATAAAAACAAGCATGCGCAGTATAGTTCGCTCCGAACGAATACGTGTGGTTGCTGACTGTGGAATAAAGATAACTTACTAGGCATGACTCATAAGAACGAGGCAAAGACACAATCAAGAAAGATTGGCCAACATCAGATTCAACACCGGGATAGTTGAGGTTCCTACAAACATCACACGCCATCTTTGTCTGCGAGATGTAACAATATGTAAGACTCAGGTTCATTAACTATTAAAAAAATGTTTCAACACTCCACTAATGGCACAAAGAATTAAAGGACTGTATATCACTGATACACGCTTGTTTCAACGAGTAAGATAGAGCGGAATGAATGCTGCTACTGTGATATCCCTCGATCTTAGTGTCTCCGTAAAAAAATGAAAAAACACGCACAGAGCTCCTCAAATCTACAAGCTTGCAGCGAACTAACTGGAAAAAATCAACTGTTGCCCTCCAAGATTATTCCCCTATATAGAACCTCTTAAAAGAGGTAAGATATTAACACAAAAACTAATATTAAAAGGGTAACATAAAACAAGAATCCATCTAAAAAAACACAGCGCGGAAGGCGTAAGTATTAAGCAGAAGGGAGAAAACTTACTGTATTTCAGAGCAAGTGGGCGAATCGTAGATTCATCTATGTAGACTATAGAGTGAGTAAGACGAAGCAAGAAAGACGGAAGGAACCCGAGAAGAAGGGGAGCGGAAGAGCAAGTGAATCGGGAGAGAAGACGAACAAAACGATGTATTTATGGAGTAATTATGGAGAGGGAAGTAATTTTTTGTACTCGCTCGCCAAAGCTGAAACTAGTACTGACAATAGTAAATGGCTCCTTGCCATCCCAGCGCAAAAAAAGGGACGGGGGAGGTGGGTGGTGATTGGTGGGTCTGGCGAGTAGGTGGAGTATTTGGTCGAGCCGGACCATGTCGAAGTCCTCTCGCTCTATCACTGTATATCTTCCCCCTCTCTCTCTCTCTCTCTCTCTCTCTCTCTCTCTCTCTCTCTCTCTCTCTCTCTCTTTCTCCTCTCGAATTTGACGCCGCCTACGGCATCGCATCTGCTTAGATCCTCCGGGCCATGTCGACACAAAAGTTCGGACAAGAGGGGAGGAAGGAAGGCTTGAACTTCCTTGAGCTGGATTATGATTTCTATGTAGGTGATTTTCTGCTACATGCGGAGCGTTAAACTGGGGTTTGTTTTCCAAACAAAAGATCTGAGCTATAAACATTCATGCACTACAGGAATCAGCTACTTTGCCGTCTGCCATGGCGGACGGCAAAGGCATGAATGGCGGACGGCAAAATCCTTTGCCGTCAGCCACGGACGGCAACGAGCTCCGCAACGTGAGGCTACGATGATGGCAGCTACTTTGCCGTCCGCTTCCGGGTGGCTGACGGCAAAGGACCTTTGCCGTCCGCGACGGACGGCAAAGAGAGCGGACGGCAATAATTGCGCCGTCAGTCCGTTAAGTGTCTAACGGCAGGCCTTTGCCGTCCGCCGCTAACGGCAAAATTTCTAGTGTCTTTGCCGTCTGCCACTGATGGCAAAGTGCAGGTTCTTTGCCGTCTGCCACTAATGGCAAAGTGCAGGTTCTTTGCCGTCTGCTACTGATGGCAAAGTGACCAAATGGGTCAGCTTCCAGGAAGCACAGCTAGATGCCACGTGTCTTCTTTGCCGTCCATGGTGGACGGCAAAGAGCGCGTTACCGTCGATGGTGACGGCAAAGAGCCCGCATATTGGCTCTTTTATCTGCTTTTTATTAAATCCAACAATTTTCATCACAAATATATATGACATATATAGATATATTTCAAAAGGCCATTCTGAGCAAACATATAAGATATCCAACACATAACTTCATCATCCAAACATATATATTACATGCATAGTTCCATCATACATAACAAGTTCAACATAGAGGCATCCAACCATATATATTACAATAGTTTCATCCAACGATACATGCATAGTTCAACGATACAAAAGAAACAGAGAAAGGGATAAGGAGCACTCCATCTATGCAAGCTTTAGTCAAGTGAAAGAAATCTGCAAAATGAAAAATAAGAAAGTTAGAACAAGAAGAGTAGAACAAGAAGAAGACTAGAACAAGAAGAGTAGAACAAGAAGAAGACTAGAACAAGAAGAGTATGCCATTTATGAGCTAACTTACGTGAAATGGATCATATATGAGCTAACTAAGTTGAAATGGGTGGTTTATGAGCTAGCTAAGGTGAAATGGATCATTTATGAGCTAACTAAGTTGAAATGGGTGGTTTATGAGCTAGCTAAGGTGAAATGGATCATTTATGAGCTAACTTAGTTGAAATGGATCATTTATGAGCTAATTTAGTTGAAATGGATCTTTTATGAGCTAACTTAGTTGAAATGGATGGTTTTGAGCTAACTTAGGTGAAATGGATCATTTATGAGCTAATTTAGTTGAAATGGATCTTTTGAGCTAACTTAGGTGAAATGGATCATTTAAGAGCTAATTTAGGTGAAATGGATCATTTTGTAGCTAACTTGGTGAAAT